>OX336389.2:1444771861-1446056909 GCA_946902985.2 Meconema thalassinum | reverse complement strand
GGGGCTTGGGCAAAAGACAGGAAATAACATGAAAATAAAAAAGCAAAGGCTGCCTCCTCAGGATATCAGAAAAAAATAAATAAACCAGGGCCAATGAAGTTGCAAAAGGAAGAGACTCCCTAGGGCTCGGATACCCTAATCATGTTGGGGTCGGTAGAGAACACGAGATGAGCAAGTGTGGTCGACAGGAAATAAGACAGAGAGGAGCCTAGCACAAGTTAGTGGAAGCAATGACGGTCTCAGCTGGGACTCCCGTGATCGTCAACCTACATGACACTAGATATAACGCCCAGGGGTGGAATTAAAGACCTCTATTGTTTTATATCACATGGCATGCCTTATAATGCAATACTGGTCCTAGGGTGTGCAAAATTGTATTAGAAACTCAGCTAATAATAGTGTGCTTGCCCATGATTATTTTCCCAAGGACTGATAACCATGATTTCCAAGCCCCTAAGTAAGACAAAAAAACAAATGATTTTCATTTTCCAATGAGTTGGCCCCTTGGTGGTGAAAGGCACACTCTAATACAACCATTATAGTGACAGGTTATCTGTTAAAATACCTAACTATCCCCAGATTTACCTTAAATTTTCCTAAAATCCACTACATTTTCCGAAAATTGACCAAAATGACACAACATTCCAGCAAAATTCAACAAATGACTACCAGATTTATTGAAATTCCATTGATTTACCTAAGCATGGTTTAAACTACCTCAAATTCATATAAAATTAGACGAATATAGATGAAAATTCACTAAAATTTTACCGAATTTAGCCAAGTGGTGTACAAACCATGAAATTTATCCAATTTTTATTAAAATTGACTACATGTACTCGAAAATTCCATAATATTCCCTTTACATGTATGCTTTTTATTGTTGTTGTTTCGTTTACCACACTCCTGCAGACAAATACCTCAACATGACTTTCTCCTAGACTAGGAGCTTCACATTCGACATGATAGCTGAGTTTCATTTCCCATAAACTTGTCTCCGAGGTGGGTGTCAGGAAAAGGCATCCAGCCTGTAAAAAACCACACCCTCACGTAGACTTTCATAACCTCTTACGTTGAGGTTCCTTACACTAACGACATTAAATGATTGAACGGTTTCCTTTTCACAATTCCTGTCTATACTTTCCTCTTTAAGGTTGCAAGATGTTTGCAAGATTCCTAAAAATGCAATTAAATGTAATAAATACCTTAAGATGGTTTCATTTGTTTAATGAAATGGTGTTGATGATGGATATATACGTTAAGACTAATTTTTGTTAGGTCTTGACTGGCCTTGCAATTAGAAATTGACAAACCAAACATGGCTTTATCTACCAGGGGATCACTTTGACCACTATGTTGGGTTATTGACCAGTAAGTACAGTTCTAGTAATGAGACAGAAATCAAAACACAAACAATGAGCGCGCAATGCGGCGGAGATTGGTACCACGATGTACTGTCGGTTATGTAGCTATGTGGAATGTACATCACATATGGTTTTACTTGAAGGTTTGGAGGTTTCATTAAAGATATTTCTACATATAACCATTTTCAAAATGGCCATGTCGTTGGTGTGAAAAATATTTATCATATGGTATTTTTATGAAAACAGTTATGATTTATAAAAAAAATTATACGTTTTACTGTATTCTTATTTAATGTAAGCACTGGAGGCACTATCGACCAAAATACAGCACTATCTGGAATGTATATTGCATACTTGAAGGTTTGGTGATCCCATTAAAGGTATTCCTACAATAAATGATTTTTAAGTTCTCGTTTTATGGTATGATTATTTAATATATGCTATTTGCTAATAGGATTTGACACTGGAATTATTTTACAAGTAGTTATTTTAATGACCAACAAAGTTTATATGTTAACAAGGCACAGCTCTATATGAAATTTTGAATAACATGTTGCATGTTATACATCATAGGCAACTACTGTAAGGCTTGTGATTTATTTAATGCCTTTAACCCTATATTAAACACTCAGTTTGCAATACTGATAACTGCAATGTTACTGAAAAAAAATTGAAAACAAAACAAAAATCAGCATTGAAAAACCCAAAAAGTGGTTGAGCATATATATAGTTGGGGAAAAGAAAAGTTTGGTAAAACACTAATGTCCCAACAAGACTAATTAAATCAGTAACTGTCAGGGTGGCCGAGTGGTTAAGGCGTTTGACTTAAGATCAAATATCCAAATATATAAGGAAGCAAGGGTTCGAATCCCTTCCCTGACATAACTATTGCTTGAACATGCAAGAAAAACAAGAAATATACACAAACTATGTTTATCAATTATAATCATTTTTTTATTTTTATTTTTTTACAAGAGATAGACACACAGAATACAGCTCTTTTGGTTTATCAGTTCTTTTAAACATAACACTTGTTGAAAATTATTTTTAGGGGATGGCGGTGTTGCTACGTTGACCCATCACACAATAATAGCAGCTTTACGAAGTTCATTTTCTATATTTAATAGCTCTTTCTCATAACCAATATGACCAAGCTGTTTACAGGCATGCAAGAGCTGTAGACGTTTCGACTAATATATTTAGGATCGTTCCATTTACTATTTTTTATGAATGGTTTCAGAATCTCGGGAAGCAGTTCATCATTATCACCATTAATATGATTATCATCCTCATTATTATAATCATTTTCATAATGATGATCATTATCATCGTTATCATTACCATGATAATTTCCACTTATGTCCACAGTCTGTTCAATGGTTTGAGTTGTCTTTGATAGTGTTGAAAGCTTCTTTTTAGATGTGCTAGAATGCTTTAACATTGTTATGTTATTATTACCACTATTACCTTTTCCCCCACTAACTTTTTGATGGGTGTATATTGTCTTGATAGGGTTGAGGGCTTTGGAGATGTGGGTGCATGTCTGAACATGGGTTTCACAGGAGGTGTTAAAGGTTTCTCATTAAACAACTCGCTAACAGCATGAGTGCGTTGTAGTGTATTAAACTTGAGGTTAATATTATCTTGAGCAGTACTATCTTTCTCTTGGATTTGGCTTCTTGCTTTGGTTTGGGTTTTCCTTACATTTAGACTAGCGTGATTATTAAGTTTACATTCATGATTGTTTGAAGAAAGTACGTCCAATTCTTTTGTTTTAAGCATTCCTCGACACTGTTTCGATCGTTGCTTTGAACAGCGCCAAATAACAGTTCCATTTTTATTGCTTCGTTTCACAATATATGAATATCCTTTATAGTATGCATAAGGCTTACCATACCTAGTCACTGATACTTCCATATCAACTGTCAAAGCACAAACTAATCTCTAGTAAAGACAACTTGGTAATAACAACAATAGTTTAATGTGGGAGCATATATACATGCAAAAAGTGGGAGCAAAGTTGGGGGGTAAAAAGTGGGAGCAAAAGTGGTAGCAAATGTGGGAGAAAAAAATAACTGTGAGCAAAAAGTGGGAGCAAATATGGGATCAAATGTGGGAGCAAAGCAAATATAAAAAAAGTGGGAGCAAATATGCTAACAAATATGTCAACAAATATACCAGCAAAAGTAAATACACAAGTCAAGATAGATTAAACTGCAAAGAAAATATGGAAGCAAATATGAGAGCAAAAATGGTGTTTTTTCTAAAACAACTAGACATAACAAAACTTAGTCATAACCTAACCTAACCTAACCTAACCTCACCTAACCTCACCTAACCTAACCTAACCTCACCTCACCTAACTTCACCTAACCTAACCTAACCTAACTTAACTTCACCTAATCTAACTTGACTGAACTTTACCTAACCTAACCTATCATAACTTCACCTAACCTAACTTTACCTAATCTAACTTCACCTAACCTAACTTTCAACTCACAGATCAAAATTAAATTCTAGGCATAGTTGAGTTGGAACCCAAGACTTCAGGGATAACACACAAGTATACTAGTCACTACACCGCAAAATGGGCAAATTATCATGCAACACAACATAAAGTAAAAGTTTCCTGTAGTGTAAACTCATTGGCTGTCAACCATAGTTTGGGAATTCAAACCCCAGACCCCAGGACTTTTGTTTTGAACATTATCAGAAATATTATTCCATTTACATTTTGCTGCTGCTGCTTATAGTTATAAGAGTTTGCATTAATATGGAAAGCAAAAAAAAATTGTGGGAGCAAAAAGTGGGAGGAAAACGTGTAAGCAGAAGTGGGAGCAAACAAGTGTGAGCAAATATGGGAGCAGAAAGTGGGAGCAAATGTGAAAGCAAAAGTGGGAGCAAAAAGAGGCGAGCAAGAGTGAGTGCACAAAGTAGGAGCAAATTGTGTGAGTAAAAAAGTGGGGGCAAATGTGGTGTTTTACTAAAACAATCTCCCCTAACCTAACCTAAACTAACTTCACCCAACCTAATTTCACCTAACCCTAACTTCACCTAACCTAACCTTCCAACTCTCAGATCAAAAATTAATTATTCTGGCCATAGTCGAGTTGGAACCCAAAACCTCTGGGATAACACCCAAGTATACTAGCCACTACAACGCGAAATGGGCTAATTATCATGCAACACAACACAAAAAATAAAAAGTTTTCTGTGGTGTAACTCATTGGCTGACAATTATAGTTGAGAATTCAAACCCAAGACCTCAGTACTTTTTGTTTTTGAACATTATCAGAAATATTATTCCATTTACATTTTGCTGTTGCTTATAGTTATAATAAGAGTTGGCATTAATATGGGAGCAAAAGTGAAAGCAAAAATGTGGGTGCAAGCATGGCTGGTTGTAGAGACTTTCATATCAACTAATACACATAAATTAAATTTTAGTAAAGTCACTTGGCTAATAATAATAATAATATTAACAGTTTTAAAAAAAAAATCAAGGGGATTGATATTTTTCAGGGTGTAATTTCCAAAGTACTGTCAAGAATAATAATTACATGAACAGATTCCAAGAACTCTAGAGTGCTTTTAAGGTTAATGATTGGCTAGGAGTGAGATAGAGCTAGCTAACCTAAGTTAACCTCAGCTCAGTAAACCTAACCTTGTCACATGGCATGTTCTACAAATATAGACTTGCTTTGAGAATGGCTATGACGTCACAGATGAATGGCGGTGGGAGGCTGGACATGACTTTTTATTACCCAAAAACATTTTCCTTTTTGCCAGCCTCCCACCGCCATTCATCTGTGACGTCATAGCCATTCTCAAAGCAAGTCTATATTTGTAGAACATGCCATGTGACAAGGTTAGGTTTACTGAGCTGAGGTTAACTTAGGTTAGCTAGCTCTATCTCACTCCTAGCCAATCATTAACCTTAAAAGCACTCTAGAGTTCTTGGAATCTGTTCATGTAATTATTATTCTTGACAGTACTTTGGAAATTACACCCTGAAAAATATCAATCCCCTTGATTTTTTTTTAAACTGTTAATATTATTATTATTATTAGCCAAGTGACTTTACTAAAATTTAATTTATGTGTATTAGTTGATATGAAAGTCTCTACAACCAGCCATGCTTGCACCCACATTTTGCTTTCACTTTTGCTCCCATATTAATGCCAACTCTTATAACTATAAGCAACAGCAAAATGTAAATGGAATAATATTTCTGATAATGTTCAAAACAAAAGTACTGAGGTCTTGGGTTTGAATTCTCAACTATAATTGTCAGCCAATGAGTTACACCACAGAAAACTTTTTATTTTTTGTGTT
Organism: Meconema thalassinum; assembly: GCA_946902985.2. Lineage (NCBI taxonomy): Eukaryota > Metazoa > Arthropoda > Insecta > Orthoptera > Tettigoniidae > Meconema > Meconema thalassinum. Next base: position 1,446,051,210 of record OX336389.2, on the reverse strand, counting down.
GTGTTGCATGATAATTAGCCCATTTCGCGTTGTAGTGGCTAGTATACTTGGGTGTTATCCCAGAGGTTTTGGGTTCCAACTCGACTATGGCCAGAATTTAATTTTTGATCTGAGAGTTGGAAGGTTAGGTTAGGTGAAGTTAGGTTAGGTGAAATTAGGTTGGGTGAAGTTAGTTTAGGTTAGGTTAGGGGAGATTGTTTTAGTAAAACACCACATTTGCCCCCACTTTTTACTCACACAATTTGCTCCTACTTTGTGCACTCACTCTTGCTCGCTCTTTTTGCTCCCACTTTTGCTTTCACATTTGCTCCCACTTTCTGCTCCCATATTTGCTCACACTTGTTTGCTCCCACTTCTGCTTACACGTTTTCCTCCCACTTTTTGCTCCCACATTTTTTTTTGCTTTCCATATTAATGCAAACTCTTATAACTATAAGCAGCAGCAGCAAAATGTAAATGGAATAATATTTCTGATAATGTTCAAAACAAAAGTCCTGGGGTCTTGGGTTTGAATTCCCAAACTATGGTTGACAGCCAATGAGTTACACTACAGGAAACTTTTACTTTATGTTGTGTTGCATGATAATTTGCCCATTTTGCGGTGTAGTGACTAGTATACTTGTGTGTTATCCCTGAAGTCTTGGGTTCCAACTCAACTATGCCTAGAATTTAATTTTGATCTGTGAGTTGAAAGTTAGGTTAGGTGAAGTTAGATTAGGTAAAGTTAGGTTAGGTGAAGTTATGATAGGTTAGGTTAGGTAAAGTTCAGTCAAGTTAGATTAGGTGAAGTTAAGTTAGGTTAGGTTAGGTTAGGTGAAGTTAGGTGAGGTGAGGTTAGGTTAGGTTAGGTGAGGTTAGGTGAGGTTAGGTTAGGTTAGGTTAGGTTATGACTAAGTTTGTTATGTCTAGTTGTTTTAGAAAAAACACCATTTTTGCTCTCATATTTGCTTCCATATTTTCTTTGCAGTTTAATCTATCTTGACTTGTGTATTTACTTTTGCTGGTATATTTGTTGACATATTTGTTAGCATATTTGCTCCCACTTTTTTATATTTGCTTTGCTCCCACATTTGATCCCATATTTGCTCCCACTTTTTGCTCACAGTTATTTTTTTCTCCCACATTTGCTACCACTTTTGCTCCCACTTTTTACCCCCCAACTTTGCTCCCACTTTTTGCATGTATATATGCTCCCACATTAAACTATTGTTGTTATTACCAAGTTGTCTTTACTAGAGATTAGTTTGTGCTTGACAGTTGATATGGAAGTATCAGTGACTAGGTATGGTAAGCCTTATGCATACTATAAAGGATATTCATATATTGTGAAACGAAGCAATAAAAATGGAACTGTTATTTGGCGCTGTTCAAAGCAACGATCGAAACAGTGTCGAGGAATGCTTAAAACAAAAGAATTGGACGTACTTTCTTCAAACAATCATGAATGTAAACTTAATAATCACGCTAGTCTAAATGTAAGGAAAACCCAAACCAAAGCAAGAAGCCAAATCCAAGAGAAAGATAGTACTGCTCAAGATAATATTAACCTCAAGTTTAATACACTACAACGCACTCATGCTGTTAGCGAGTTGTTTAATGAGAAACCTTTAACACCTCCTGTGAAACCCATGTTCAGACATGCACCCACATCTCCAAAGCCCTCAACCCTATCAGAGACAATATACCCCATCAAAAAGTTAGTGGGGAAAGGTAATAGTGGTAATAATAACATAACAATGTTAAAGCATTCTAGCACATCTAAAAAGAAGCTTTCAACACTATCAAAGACAACTCAAACCATTGAACAGACTGTGGACATAAGTGGAAATTATCATGGTAATGATAACGATGATAATGATCATCATTATGAAAATGATTATAATAATGAGGATGATAATCATATTAATGGTGATAATGATGAACTGCTTCCCGAGATTCTGAAACCATTCATAAAAAATAGTAAATGGAACGATCCTAATATATTAGTCGAACGTCTACAGCTCTTGCATGCCTGTAAACAGCTTGGTCATATTGGTTATGAGAAAGAGCTATTAAATATAGAAAATGAACTTCGTAAAGCTGCTATTATTGTGTGATGGGTCAACGTAGCAACACCGCCATCCCCTAAAAATAATTTTCAACAAGTGTTATGTTTAAAAGAACTGATAAACCAAAAGAGCTGTATTCTGTGTGTCTATCTCTTGTAAAAAAATAAAAATAAAAAAATGATTAAATTGATAAACATAGTTTGTGTATATTTCTTGTTTTCTTGCATGTTCAAGCAATAGTTATGTCAGGGAAGGGATTCGAACCCTTGCTTCCTTATATATTTGGAAATTTGATCTTAAGTCAAACGCCTTAACCACTCGGCCACCCTGACAGTTACTGATTTAATTAGTCTTGTTGGACATTAGTGTTTACCAAACTTTTCTTTTCCCCACTATATATATGCTCAACCACTTTTTGGTTTTTCAATGCTGATTTTTGTTTTGTTTCAATTTTTTTTCAGTAACATTGCAGTTATCAGTATTGCAAACTGAGTGTTTAATATAGGGTTAAAGGCATTAAATAAATCACAAGCCTTACAGTAGTTGCCTATGATGTATAACATGCAACATGTTATTCAAAATTTCAAATAGAGCTGTGCCTTGTTAACATTAAACTTTGTTGGTCATTAAAATAACTACTTGTAAAATAATTCCAGTGTCAAATCCTATTAGCAAATAGCATATATTAAATAATCATACCATAAAACGAGAACTTAAAAATCATTTATTGTAGGAATACCTTTAATGGGATCACCAAACCTTCAAGTATGCAATATACATTCCAGATAGTGCTGTATTTTGGTCGATAGTGCCTCCAGTGCTTACATTAAATAAGAATACAGTAAACGTATAATTTTTTTATAAATCATAACTGTTTTCATAAAATACCATATGATAAATATTTTCACACCAACGAATGGCCATTTGAAAATGGTTTATTGTAGAAATATCTTTAATGAAACCTCCAAACCTTCAAGTAAACCATATGTGATGTACATTCCACATAGCTACATAACCGACAGTACATCGTGGTACCAATCTCCGCCGCATTGCGCGCTCATTGTTTGTGTTTGATTTCTGTCTCATTACTAGAACTGTACTTACTGGTCAATAACCAACATAGTGGTCAAAGTGATCCCCTGGTAGATAAGCCATGTTTGGTTTGTCAATTTCTAATTGCAAGGCCAGTCAAGACCTAACAAAAATTAGTCTTAACGTATATATCCATCATCAACACCATATCATTAAACAAATGAAACCATCTTAAGGTATTTATTACATTTAATTGCATTTTAGGAATCTTGCAAACATCTTGCAACCTTAAAGAGGAAAGTATAGACAGGAATTGTGAAAAGGAAACCGTTCAATCATTTAATGTCGTTAGTGTAAGGAACCTCAACGTAAGAGGTTATGAAAGTCTACGTGAGGGTGTGGTTTTTACAGCTGGATGCCTTTTCCTGACACCCACCTCGGAGACAAGTTTATGGGAAATGAAACTCAGCTATCATGTCGAATGTGAAGCTCCTAGTCTAGGAGAAAGTCATGTTGAGGTATTTGTCTGCAGGGAGTGTGGTAAACGAAACAACAACAATAAAAGCATACATGTAAAGGGAATATTATGGAATTTTCGAGTACATGTAGTCAATTTTAATAAAAATTGGATAAATTTCATGGTTTGTACACCACTTGGCTAAATTCGGTAAATTTTAGTGAATTTTCATCTATATTCGTCTAATTTTATATGAATTTGAGGTAGTTTAAACCATGCTTAGGTAAATCAATGGAATTTCAATAAATCTGGTAGTCATTTGTTGAATTTTGCTGGAATGTTGTGTCATTTGGTCAATTTTCGGAAAATGTAGTGGATTTTAGGAAAATTTAAGGTAAATCTGGGGATAGTTAGGTATTTAACAGATAACCTGTCACTATAATGGTTGTATTAGAGTGTGCCTTTCACCACCAAGGGGCCAACTCATTGGAAAATGAAAATCATTTGTTTTTTTGTCTTACTTAGGGGCTTGGAAATCATGGTTATCAGTCCTTGGGAAAATAATCATGGGCAAGCACACTATTATTAGCTGAGTTTCTAATACAATTTTGCACACCCTAGGACCAGTATTGCATTATAAGGCATGCCATGTGATATAAAACAATAGAGGTCTTTAATTCCACCCCTGGGCGTTATATCTAGTGTCATGTAGGTTGACGATCACGGAGTCCCAGCTGAGACCGTCATTGCTTCCACTAACTTGTGCTAGGCTCCTCTCTGTCTTATTTCCTGTCGACCACACTTGCTCATCTCGTGTTCTCTACCGACCCCAACATGATTAGGGTATCCGAGCCCTAGGGAGTCTCTTCCTTTTGCAACTTCATTGGCCCTGGTTTATTTATTTTTTCTGATATCCTGAGGAGGCAGCCTTGCTTTTTTATTTTCATGTTATTTCCTGTCTTTTGCCCAAGCCCCCTCAAGAAGGTAGGGTGTATTTAGCCCCACGACTTGCGATGCACTCTGCCTATGGCTACACCCTCAAGGGCTGATCAGTTTGGAAGTTGGCAACCCCAAGGGATTTCTGAGCTGAGTCCAGTTTTCCTCCTCTTTATCCATTACCTCTGGGGCAAAGCCACTCCTAGTATACTTTTTTATCTGCCTTTCATGGCTCTCCTTCCTTCCAACTCCCTCAATCCTTATGCTTGAGGGTTGAGGGCCATTTTTTATTCCTTCTGTCCTTTATTTGACCAATTGTTTTCCATTTCTTATTCTAGTATATAAGAGTGTAGTAGCTTAGATTTAATTTTCATCTTTACGATGTCCCAAACCATTGAGGGTCGCTGTAGAACGCTTCTCTCTTGTCCAAAGGACAGCATGTTGAATTCCTCACTGGCTCATGAATTTTATACTTTGTTCACTTAGTTCTCATGGCTTTGAAACTGGCTGTCTGTAACGTGATCATTATTCATTTTAACTTCAGCGTACTAAACTAATTTTAAATTAGTTAATTTTAAATTAATTATTTTAAATTAATTTTAAATTCAGATTTGTGTTTCACAGTAAACACAATGATTATTCTCCGTTTAAAACAAGCCATACCATTCTTTTTCTAACATGATAGCTTAAACGTGCGCATGGAAAGTAGTATAATCATCAGCTAAGGATTCAATTTCCATTACCTACACCTCTCATGGTATGCCAATTCGTTAAACTATAGAAAACGTTTCTATATGTTCTGTTCATTATTATTTGACCATCTCACCGTGTAGTGGTTAACCTACTTGGTTGTCAACCCTAAGGTCTTGGCTTCCAACCCCGACTATACCATAACATTCATTTCAAGGTTGTCATAAGCTTCACTAAGCCTTTGTCAAACCTAACAACGATCTAGTCATGTGCAGAGCACGTCCGCTATCAAGCAAATGAGTAATATGAAACTTCCTGACAAGGTCGCTGTGCTGTTATCATCAAAGCCAGTGTCTCTGTGCAGATTCAAGCCAGCGGTAGTAGGCAAGCCTACGTTTGTTTAAAAATCATCATGAATATAAGTCCACTGTCACCACAGAGGCCCCGGTTCGATTTTTTTTTCTAAAGGCTGCAACAGGATATACTGAGTCTTGACAGGTAAAACTTTTTGGGGTCCATTCGTGAACCATGGCAAGGATTGGCCATCCTGACTTCTTCAACACCTCCAACCAATGTTTACTATTACTGGTGAGTTACCATTTTTTCTTTCTTCGGCTTTTCCCTATTAGTTTGAGTCGCCGGAGCCAACCAGGCTCATTTTGATTTTGGCCGGGGATTTAAGGCCGAATGCCCTTCCTCAAAATATTTTGTAAAGTGGTTAGGTTTTCCTTCCACGTATAATTCATGGGTCAATAAACATAATTTTTTGTAATAAAACCCTATTTAATTATTTTGAAAAAAAAAAATTAAAAAAATGTATCATATGACCTTTCATTATTCCCACCCTTTTGTTTATTACATGTCCAATAACCGCTTTGTTCGAGCCCATGCCAATCTGTTATCATGATGTTATACACTCACTCATTGTTTCAAACTTTGCGTTGCATAATGAGTCCATAATGAACCTAGGCTATGACATACACATTATAAATCCGCACACTGTATAATGACACCAGCCTCTTATCTCTCTCTGCTGCGAGGCACGTACAATGATAAGACCTGTGTCTGTCTGGATCGCCGTGGGCTAGCTTCAATGCTTTCAATTCTCATTGCATTAAACATGTTCTCTCTCTGCGTGTGAGCCCTGACCAGTCAAGACAAATAATAATAATAATAATGCATAAATGTTTTACTAACATCATAGCGCATAACCTAACGTGACTTCAAATCTGGTTTCTTACATTTTTCCCCGTTTTCCTCAACGATCTCGAAAAAAATAACGGAAACCATCATTTTAGGTTTTCCATACCTACATTCCCGTAAACAGAACGACATAAATACATCGACATGACCATCATAAAAATCGCCTCATTCGTTTTCCAAATAACGCGAAAATGAACAAAAAACACCTTTTCCATAAGAAAACCATGTTTCCAGCTTTTTGCCTTTTTCATATCTATATCCCCGTAAAGAGGACAATGAAACGAAATAAATACTATCACACACGTCATTCTCACGTTTTCGGTTTTCACAATATGAGGGAAAATCACAAAACCCATTTGTGACTAAAAAAAACATGTTTCCAGCTTTTAACCTATTCCATATCTATATCCCCGTAAAGAGCACAACGAGACGAAAACATACTATCACGCACGTCATCATCACGTTATCCGTTTTCCAAAAATCGGCAAAAATGTAAAAAACGCATTTTTCGACCCAAAACCCTAAGTTCACCTTTTCGACACCTACATTCCCGTAAAGAGCACAACGAGACGAAAAAAACGAATCCAAGCACGCTCTCCCAGCATGACCCGTTTTCCAAAAATCGGCAAAAATGTGAAAAACGCATGTTTAGACCCAAAACCCTAAGTTTACCTTTTCGACACCGACATTCCCGTAAAGAGCACAACGAGACGAAAAAAACGAATCCAAGCACGCCCTCCTAGCATGACCCGTTTTCCAAAAATCGGCAAAAATGTGAAAAACGCATGTTTTGACCCAAAACCCTAAGTTCACCTTTTCGACACCGACATTCCCGTAAAGTGCACAACGAAACGAAATAAACGAATCCAAGCACGCCCTCCTAGCATGACCCGTTTTCCAAAAATCGACAAAAATGTGAAAAACGCATTTTTTGACCCAAAACCCTAACTTCACCTTTTCGACACCGACATTCCCGTAAAGAGCACAACGAGACGAAATAAACGAATCCAAGCACGCCCTCCTAGCATGGCCCGTTTTCCGAAAATCGACAAAAATGTGAAAAACGCATTTTTTGACCCAAAACCCTAAGTTCACCTTTTCGATACCTACATTCGCGTAAATAGCACCATGAGACGAAAAAAACGAATCCAAGCACGCCCTCCTAGCATGGCCCGTTTTCCGAAAATCGACAAAAATGTGAAAAACGCATTTTTTTACCCAAAACCCTAACTTCACCTTTTCGATACCTACATTCCCGTAAAGAGCATGACGAGACGAAAAAAACGAATCCAAGCACGCCCTCCTAGCATGGCCCGTTTTCCAAAAATCGGCAAAAATGTGAAAAACGCACGTTTTGACCCAAAACCCTAAGTTCACCTTTTCGACACCTACATTCCCGTAAAGAGCACAACGAGACGAAAAAAACCAATCCAAGCACGCCCTCCTAGCATGGCTCCTTCCATTCCAAGGTCGCAGGGGCTCACAACTTGCTAAGTGAGACAGCTCTGTCATCATCCCACTACTTTGCTGGAATGAAATGTTGACAGGGAAAACCGGAGTACCCGGGGAAAAACCTGTCTGCCTCCGTTTTGTCCAGCACAGATCTCACATGGAGTGACCGGGATTTGAACCACGGACCCAGCGGTGAGAGGCTGGCGTGCTGCCGCCTAAGCCACTTCCTCCGAGCCCGCATCGCAATGTTACTTTGCTAATACTGACCTGGAACAGTTCTGGTGGCTCGAAAGCGTTGATTCTCCTAACGTGATCTCTTCAGAAAACGAATTCTGTGAGCAAATTTTCCTGAACACTACCACTCGCTCTTCTGATGGCCGGTTCATTGTTCAGATGCCAAGATTACATAATCCTCCTAAACTTATTAACTCTCAACCCAAAGCTGTCACTGTCCGTTCTGATTGAAGGTGTTGTTAATTCTCGCCCTTTAACTCCGCTTTCCAATGACCCTGATGACCTGCTTCCACTCACACCTGGTCACTTCCTTATAGGCACTTCTCTTTCTGCCCCTCCTCCCCTTCCCAATTCTTACAGGGATTCTAATTTACCTATTGTTTGGCGTAAACTTGAAGCCCTCCGCAATTCTTTCTGGAAGAGGTGGAACTTGGAATACTTAACTTCCTTGCAACGGAGACAGAAGTGGTTTCTTTCCAATCCCGACATCAGAGTGGGGGACTTGGTCCTGGTTAGGGATGTTTCTCCTCCCCTGGTCTGGATTTCTGGTAGAGTGACCGAGTGTTATCCTGGAAGGGATGGGAGAGTTAGGGTAGCCAGAATCTTGACCACTAACGGTCACATCGCAAGACCACTGTCTTTAATTGCTCCATTACCTTTAAATGTTTAATTGTTTATCTTGTTCTCTGTTGGTGTTTCCCCTCCCAGCTTGGTGTATTCTTTGGAATACACGGTATGATAGAGTAAACTTTTACTGCTCTTTGCGGTAATTCTTTCTTTCCTTCTTTTCAAACACCAACAGTGATCTTCCAATTTCTCCTTGCTGTTTATGGTTCTCATGTTACTTATGAGTCTGTTCTAGATATATATCTTCCATGACCCACCTAGCATCATCTAGCAGCGAATCTCTGAAGTTCCTCAATTCTTCCCTGTTCAAGAGGACTTCCTTATCAATCTGGCCACCAGATCTCGTCGCCATCGCCAGCTATCATCTCCGTGATCAAGAGAACTTCGTCTACTTTTTCACCCACCAGGCTGTTCTAGTGTCGCCTACTATCAACTCTTTGAAGACCATTCATCAAGAAAAAAAATTATTTTTGTAAAGTTGTCTATTCTGATATGTATTCCTTTTGTTTCCTATCCCCACTATTTTCCCTTCCCTGGTCCCTCTGTGCTTCGCTGAGCGTGTCTCACTTGTACGTCGGCAGTCGACTCAGTCAGTTGGAGCTCAACTAGAGCTAGCCTCCTCAACTCAAGAGGCAATCTTTTTATTCCACGCCATGTTGGAACTTTAATCTCAACCGTCAAAGGGAACTTCACCTTCGCCATGAAGCAAAGATAAGTACCGACTTCAGGTTTTAACCTCCTTCTCATCGTCTTTTAATAACTACAGGCTTTTAATGATCATTTTATAGGCAGTGTGAGATGACTATATTTGGGGCAATAATCATCCTTCGCGGGATTTTCCATGTTGAGCTTTAGTTTGTCTAAGCCGATCTTAATAGGAAGCAGCATTTCTTATGCTCATTAAATGTGAGATCTTCTCACAACGTGGGATACCATTGAATTACCCACTGTCTATAAAATACTTAGCTCGTTCCACCGCTGGAATAACTTTGGCCCTATTCTTCAGTCAGGATTGCTCTGGAACCTTCCAGAATCTGCTCTCTATCTACCAGTCATACCGTCATGTATTTTCCACTCACATGTGGGAATACTTTTTCAAACTAAGGAATCTTTCTTATGAATTACTGATCAATAGCTAATTTTTCTTCCTCCGTTTGGATTTTCTCTGGCGCATTTAACGATAATCTAAAACTTTCTCAAGCAATAGACTCTCGCCAATCTAGTGTAACTAGTTATTTTCCATAATTGCAATAACTTTCTTTGCCATAAACTTTTGTGTTACTACAGTGAACTTTTCGTCCATTTCAACAGACTCTAGTGAAAAACAGTGTTTGTTCAATATTTCAACCGCGTCGCGTTCGTCCGATTATTATAAATACGGCCATGAACACTTATCCTCAACCCCATTTGATCTTTCCCAAACCTCTTACTAACAGACCATAATAATAAAATTGTTACTTTAGGTCTTATTCAATGAGGTGTCACTCTAAAGACGTGCCCTCCCTTTTTTGCTTATATATCACAAATTAATGTCTGCATAACTACGTGTTTGGTACACGTCTCAAATTATCTTGTTTCTCCCTTCTATTCAGGGAATACAATTCTTTCAACTCATAAGTGAGTTATTTCTAGGTTTCACGAAAGGGAAACTTGCCCCATTTGTCTCGTGATTCCTACTTAAACATAGGAGGTCTAGAAACTTCCTTTCGATTTTCTCTTCAGGTTTCACAATAAGTGACCTGCCCCATTTGCCTAATCCAACCAAGTAATTCAGCTTTAATATAAGAAGTTATAGGAACTTCTCTTTTATTCTTCCTGCTTTTTGTTGTTGTTACTTCAGAAGTTGTTACTCTTTCTAAGATATTTACCTAGAATTTCTTAAAAGTACACAACTCGTACTTGATTTATTGTCTAACTTTAATCACTTTAATTGTCTTTAAATTTTTCATTTTATCTTCGCCATTTCCAAATCTTGCGAGGATTTTAAAACATATAAAAGGTTGGAAACCAAAAGAATTGTTAATTGCCTGGCGCAAGCTTTAGATGTTTTTCGGAGGTCTGTGACCCCATTTGTTACAAAATCTAAATTATATATTTGTCAAAAAACTATTACCCAACATTGTTAAATAAATTCAATCGTTCCTTTTTGCTTTATCATTTCTCTGACATAACGGTTAGGCAAGATCCTGTCTTCCTTGACTCTTCTCACTTAATGGAAATAAATCTCTTGATAGGGTTTTCACCACTTGTTGCATTTGAGCAAGAACTCTTAGTTGGTAACTTGGTAAAGTCTCTCTTAGCTTTAATAGCTAATTCTAACTGGCCAGTAAGGCAAGCATAGCTCGCTACGCCAGCTTCCTGCTTGTGGAGATTCTCTCCAACACTTATGGTTGGTTTTTCAAAATATAAGTGTTTCTCCTTGCCTAAACTTTTAGTCGGCTCCTTGCTGGGAAAGAGCTTAGCCTTTTCCAAATGCAACTATTGGTACACTTACCAAAATTATTCCCAAAGGTATAATTGTTTTATCCCTATCCTTCTTGGAAGCATTTGGTCGCTCTTTAGGAACTCTACGATTTCGAAAACAAAAAATATCGAAACCGATTCAATTATTGGCATTCTTCAAACTACTTGTTCAAAAACAAACTCTTTGAACAGATACACCATAAATCTGTTACTCTTTGTCTTGCCAGACCATCACCCTTCCTCATAGTAGGCATATGTATGCTTGAGAGGGAATACTCTAAAGCCACTCTCTTGCAAACCGCCCAAGTTCTAGCTGCGTTCCCAGTTAGCTTTGCCCAGGTCCCTACCCACTTTAGGTATCGGAGAGCGGATTTGCAGTGGCAACCGCCTTTGAGTACATTTAAAGTCAAACTTATAACTTTTGTAGGACACTCCTCCTATTTCTCCATCCTTTTTCTCCAGTCCGAAACCCATTTCCTTCTCTTTATCATCTTCCCTTGGGGGTTAGGTTATTCCCAAGCTAATAATCTACCCACTACGGCAGTTCTTTGATTCCAATTTCATGCGGAAATTATTTCTGTCTTATTTAGTGTAGGAAGTGTCGGATCAGTCTAATTAGTGTTTAGTTGGTTCCTCGTGTCTGTCTAGCTCTATGACAATGCAGATTCGTCCCCTGAAGGTTTACTGGATGGTAACGAATCTCGCATTAATTTGTACACATCGTAACGCATGTAGAAAAGCCGCACACGCACATGTCATTGCAGTATTTGGGACATTTGGTCCAGATGTTTACGATCTCTCCTGAGATCAAGCCTAGTTTGGCAATTTTATTAATTCAAGTGAGTGTCATTTGGGAGATCTTGGTTTTTTTTTTTTGTTATTGTAAATAGTGTAAATTTTTTGATCTGTTATTAAATTCATATGTTTTAATCCTGGTATTCACTTTTTCCTGCATGTTATTTTGTTATATGTTACCCTGCATGTTATAAGAAGCGCTTAACAACAACTTTTCGAAATGGACTGTTACACCCCCGAAACTGAGTCTCATATGCTTCTTTGCAAGGGTTCAATATGAAAGAAAACTGTAAGTCCCCTCGAAGAAGAAGATTATGTAAACTATGAAATATTAAAATATTACTTTGCTACTTTTTTCCTGGCTGAAGTCTTCTATTATTTCACTAAAATCTAAACTTGCTAAACGGTCACGGGAGGTCATAGCTGCACTGAAAAAGGAATATGAATTATAAATTAGTTTGAAAAGTATAATAAATTAATTACATTTTAAAAAAATCCATGGCACGTGGCCCCCCGGACCGCAGGGCTCTGGGCGGTCGCCCTCCCCTAGATCCGCCCCTGACTGTACCATCACGCTCCTCGTCATAATGTAGTCGTGTTCAAAAGGAAATCATGGGAGGATTTTGGATATAAATTAGAAAAGTTATGTCAAGTGGCACGAAAACCATTCAGGAGTGTTATAAAGAATCTTAGAAATGGAGGAAAGAGAGAAATGAGTAGTGTCCTGGATAATTCAGGGAAACTCATTGTAGATACCAAGGAAGCACTGGGAAGATGGCAGGAATACTTTGAAAACTTGATGAATACTAATGGAGACTTAACTGGCAATGGTCAGATTTTGAGATTATGCAAAAGGAGAATGAGGATGGAAACAGGATAACGCTTAAGGAAGTAAAGAGGGTGGTAAATAAACTACAATCCCACAAAGCGGCACGAGTAGATGGAATTCAGCCAGAAATAGTTAAGTGTGTCGAAAAGCAGGGCTGAAATGGTTGCATAGGATAATAGAATTGGCATGGGAATTAGGAAAGGTACCCTCTGACTGGACAAAATCAGTAATCAACCCAATTTAAAGCAACGTAACAGGAAAGATTTCAACTATTATAGAGGCATTTATTTGATAAGTGTCCTGAGCAAAGTGTACACAGGTATTGAAAGGCGTTTGGATATAAGATGGCTGAAAACCAGGGTGGCTTTAGACCACAATGAGGATGTGAAGATCAATTTTTTAATATGCTACGAGAGGGATAGACAGTTGGGCTTGTGTTTTGTAGATCTAGAGAAGGCATTCTATAGAGTTACCAGGGAGAAGATGCTAAGCATCCTGTGATATTATGGTATCGAGGGAGGGCTGCTACAGGCAGGGGCGGATCTAGGGGAGGGCGAGGAGGGCAACCGCCCAGTGCCCCGTGGCCCGGGGGCCCCGCGCCATAGATTTTAAAAATAATAATTAATTAATTATACTTTTCAAACTAATTTATAATTATATTCCTTTTTTCAGTGCAGCTATGACCTCCTGTGACCATCTAGCAAGTTTAGATTTCAGTGAAATGATAGAAGACTTTAGCCGGGAAAAAAGTAGCAAAGTAATATTTTAATATGTCATAGTTTACATAATCTTCTTCAAGGGGACTTAAAGGTTTCTTTCATATTATTAAAAAAATGTACTGTAGTGTATTCAAAATATTGAAACTATTCTTTATTTTATTATTATTACCAAACTATTTCCATTTGATATGATATTTTTATGTAATATTGTTGTGGGCCCCACCTTATCATATCGCCCAGGGCCCCGCAAGGCCTGGGTTCGCTACTGGCTACAGGCAATCAAAAGTATTTATATTGATAATCAGGATGCAGTGAGAGCTGATGGTACGATGAGTTATTGATTTGAAGTTATTACAGGAGTGAGGCAAGGCTGTAACCTCTCACCACTACTGTTTACTATTGATCATTTGCTATAGGGCATAAACTGGCTGGGTGGAATTCAATTAGGTGGAAACCAGTTAAGTAGTCAAACTTATAGCTGAAATGTAGGGAAAATGGCATGAAAATCAGCATTTCAAAAACTAAGGTTACATCTGTAAGGAAGAAATGCAAAAAATAGAATGCTAGATAGGAACTAAATTGGAGTAGGTAGACCATACATCACACACACACAGTCCTCAATTCTGGAGAAATAATTGGAGATTAAAATCTGCATGGTCCAACCGGGGATCAAACCTGGAGCCTATCGGGCCAATGTCTTGCATTCTAACCATTTAGCCACGAATCTTGGAGAACAATAAACATTAAACATGAAAATTGCAGAGAAGTATGATTGAGGAAATGTATATATCACAGTGCATCTCAGAGAATACACAATTTCTTGATAGGGCAGCATTTAGAATGTATCTCAGTAAGAGTTCGTTCCATTGTAAGTATTATAAATAACCCCTGACACTACAGCCCTTGAAGGGCCTAGGCCTACCAAGCGACCGCTGCCCAGCCATTTGGCCTGCAGATATTGGGGTGACGCGTGGTCAGCGCATCGGGTCCCCTCGGCCGTTAATCTTGGTTTTCGTGACCGGGGCGCTGTCTCACTGTCAGACAGCTACTCAATGGTCCTCACGAGGCTGAGTGCACCTCGTTCCAGCACTCACGTCAGTTTCTAAAATCTCTGACGGAGCCGGGAATCGAACCCGGGACCTCCGGGTGAGAGGCAGGCGCATCACCCCAACACAACGGGAAGTAATATAGGCTGAAAATGTTCATACTGTAAATACATTCTCCGTGACTTTTGTTCTGAACTAAACCAACCCTTATTACACCCCAAAACTATTTAAGGCTTCCTTTTTACGCCTTCCCCACAGAGTATTATTCAAACGATTTCTAGATTGGTACTCTTCCAGGGATACCTTCTACTTAAATACCAATGCTTATCCATTCACTCCAGTAGTTTTGACAAGGGGCATCCCCATCTGTTAGGCCTGAATGAGGCTCTGCCCTCCATTTATTCCGCCTAGTGTTGTGTAGTGGCTAGCATTCTTGGCGGTTACCCCTGAGGTTCAGGTTCGATTCCCGGCTCTGCCATGGCATTTAATTCTCATCTTAGGGCTGGAACGGGCTTCACTTAGAGGCAAAACTGGGGAAAAAAAGGTGGGTTCAATTAGAATTTCAGCCACCTTGGAAGTGGTTTTCAGTGGTTTCCCACATCTACTCCAGGCGCATGCCAGAATGCTTCCTAACGTAAGCCCGGATCCACCTCCTTCCTAACCCTCAACATAATAACTACTACACTACCACGTGCTGTATGTGAGTCTTCAGTCTTTGGACTGGTTAGATGCAGATCTCCATGGCGCCCTCTCCTCAGCTAACCGTTTTATCTCTACATAGCTACCACACCAGGCCCGACGAGAGGGTGGATGTATGCATTTATCCTACATAAACCATAAGATAATGAATCCTACTTTGCTTCTAACAGGTAAAAATCATTGAACCGTTGTCATTATATCGCAGTCAAACTTAGCGTGGAAATCCAATTCTGGGATAAAAAGCACTCTGCATGCTACTAACATACCGGTAGTATAGTCAGAGTTCGGCAAAATACTCCCAAAATGTATTTTAGATACAAAATAATATTTTAAAATACTTTCAATAAAATATGCTTTCTTCCATTCAAAAAACAATATACAGTATTACTATTATACAGCAGATATTATTGACCTGGACTGATGGCTCGTTAACGTGCAAGGTCGAAGGGTTCAAATCCCACAGTTAGTCTCCTTGATAATTTTTTCCCAGGATGATACTCCCTGTAGGGCAAGGGGGAGGGACACAGCGGTCAAGCTCTTGGCCTCTCACCACGGCGGACCGGGTTCGATTCCCAGTCAATGCACGCGATATTTTCAAAGGTTAAAAGCCATGTCCTGTGCTTCGGATTCCACATAAAAAGGGGGCCTCGTGGCTCATTATCGCGAGATTAATGGTCACATAAAACCTTATCTGCCTGAACCCACTCCATCTCATCTCACTCAAACCTAGTAAGTCCAACCTCTAGCGCTTCATCTCCCTAGATACTTCGGCCAGTCTACTTGTCTGCCACATTGTTTATATGTTACAAATTCCAATTCTCGTGTCCGATTTCATGCTAAAGGTCAAATCCGTTTTATCCATCTGGCTTCTATTCATTTCTGTTTCTGAAATAAGGGTAATCTCGGGTGTGTAGATTATTGGCCTTCAGCACCCAAAGCCTGGAGAATGGGCTGCCTTCTATGTATCCAGGCCTACTGATTTTCTGTCCGGGTTTCTTCCCTTAGCCTTTGAAGTTTCCACTTCTGTCCACAAGGCAGTGGTGGTCCTGACCTCTTAACCCTGGTCATCTGGGCTGCCTCTTCCGCCAGCTCCGCCGTACCGAAGACCATCTTCTCCGCCTTCGTTGCCTTTGAGGACTTGAGGGTTCTGGGTTGCTTTTTAGTATGGATTTTCACCCTTGGCCTGTCCGGCAAGGGAGGCCCTACCAGTAGCTATACAACCACCGGCATAGCCCAAAGGATCACGCAAGCACCCCCACCACGTCAAGGTCATGCAACCCCTAGGGAGTGATTGGAGCACTATAATCCATCTATATACAGTCAAGTCTTAGGAATATTAGTTACACATTTGGCTTCTTCTTCTTCTCCCAGAACTGTTTCATTCTGTCTGACCTGGCGGTCCGTTCTTCGTCCGTTTTGGTGTAATGTTTGCGTGTTGAAGTTTTTGGACTAGGTCTCACGTCTTTGTTTCTCAGGATCCTCTTCTCTTCCCGGTGTTCAAATTGTTGCATTGTCAAGCCTAATTCATCTAGATCAGGGCCACCCACACAGCGCTCCGGCCACGCTCTAAGCCAGTGCTCCGAGAGCTTTGGTGGATGGTAGTTTCGGTCGTGGTGGGAGGAGCTTGGCTAAGCGAGCGGTCTGCCCGTCGCGCCGAATTGAGCAGGCGATCCATCAGTCGGTAGTCTAGTCCAATGCGCTTTGTTGACAGCGTGTAAGTAAATCAGTTTTGCAGTGGTCATGAATGAACATCATACAAAAAAAAAGGAGTGGTGAAGCAGCAGCTTTCCGCAAGAAGAATACCCCCTTTTGTATAAATATGCATGTTAAGTTCTGTCAATGTTCGGCTCAACTTACATTTGTGGGCGTTTCTTTGCGGTTCTTAAGCTTACCAAACGTAAGCATCGTGCGACGATGAGCGATAGAAACTAGCGCAATTGTTTACGGATAGCTGTGTCCAGAAATGTTGTACCCAAATTGGAGAAGATTGTTTTATACAAAACTAAAAGCTCGTAAAAACGACGGAGAAAAAGTCACTCAAGGTCTGTACTATTTGTTCATATCGGTAAAATGTTGTTGAATTTTCCTATCTAATATGTTCGAATTTTAGTTTGGAATAGATCACAATATTCTTTACTTAACACTTGCGTTCGTTTCCTGCACATTCCATACATCGGAGTGCCATTAGATTTGTATATGCAGTATATTTTTTAATGGCAAAACAGCCCTATCAGTATGATGTCAACAATCCCACAAAAGGCGTCGGTCGCACGACTTTACGTACATATCCAGTCAGCGTGGATCGATCATCGCCCGTCTGTCTCATGCCTCCTCGCTGCCACAGTGTAGTGGTGGTAGGGGGAGGAGCGCTAGTCTGACTGCCCAGTGCTCCCCGAGTGTGGCCGCACTCTCCGAGCACATGGACTGGATGGCCCTGATCTAGATCATCTAGGACTTCTTTGAACCAATGATTTTGGTTTTACTTTTCCAAAAGTATTGGAATAGCTGTCTGAGTAACCTGGTCCCTGGTAATCGTGATATGTGACAGAAAATTACTTTTTCTTTATTATAATTTGGAGGTTGGATTTTGAAAAATGCCATCGAAGTAGCTTTTAAATTTTGTACGAGTTGAAATAGGTTCCTTTATATCATGGGACTTTCTTTCATAAGTCTTAGCTGAAGACGAGCTATGAACCCATGGCCTTGTGACACTAGTTGCGAGTAAGTCAATCATCTATTCCACAGTAGTACCGTATGTTATATTATAATACCAGACAGGTAGAAGTGTGGTTTAGTTGCCACCAGTGTTAGCAGTAGTGAGATTGCTTGTAGCCCGTTGGCAGGAATATAAGATATGCAATCCCTTAATCCAATGGCACAAGAACATAAATGGCCTCAAGTAAACAACTGTTTAGGTCACCTCAGGTGTTGACAAAACTTACAAATTACATTATTACACTGTATTATTAGCATATCAAGAAAGGAGCACACAGCAAACTAAAGTTCTTGCCAATACTACGCATTAATTTGAAACTGTTTTGCCTTTCAGCATCCAGTCTAGCCTGCAAGCCTCTGTTTGCGGACATGTCACCTCCAAGATCCCCTATTAGCAGTTAACACTGTGACATCCTCTGCTTCTACACCATTCAACACTGAATCTAACCATCACCTACTACCTCTACCTCTGCTTCTCTTACCCTCTACAGCTGAACGCATTAACCTCTTAGGTAATCTCTCCTCTCCCCCTTCTCTTCATATGACCCCACCATCTGAGTCGGCTCATACGAACAGCTTCATTTTAGCGTGTCCATTTCCAGCTTAGCCTTTATCTCTTAATTATGAGTACCTACCTTGCCATTGCTCACATTTGTCCTTGCAATCATTCGTGCTACCCTCATATCAGTTACCTCTAGCTTATGCATCAGCTGTCACTTCCATCCAGCTAGGTCGGTCTAAATACTGAGCGATAGAGGGATAGTTTCATTGCGCTACTAAATTCTTTCTTGCAGAATACTGTGGATGGAAACCAAGAACTCACTGCATTTGCTTTTCTGCATCTCAACTCAATTTCTTTCACCATACTACCTTCCTGAGAGAATATACAGTCCTAGTACTTAAAATGGTCTACCTACCATAATTCAATTTAGTTCCTATCTAGCATTCTATTTTTTTGCATTTCTTCCCTACAAACGTCTTTTTTTTATGATGATTTTCATGCCATTTTCCCTGCATTTCAGCATAAGCCAGACTACTTACCTGGTTTCCACCTAATTAAATCCCGCCCAGTCAGTTTATGCCCTTCAGCAAATGGTCCGTAATAAACAGTACAGGTGAGAGGTTACAGCCTTGCCTCACTCCTGTAATAACTTCAAATCAATAACTCATCCTACCATCAACTCTCACTGCATCCTGATTATCAATATAAAGACTTTTGATTGCCTGTAGCAGTCCTCCCTCGATACTATAATCCCTCAGGATGCTCAGCATCTTCTCCCTGGGTACTCTATAGAACGCCTTCTATAGATCTACAAAACACAAACGTCTATTCCTCTCATAACATTTCTCAATAACTTTGCACATATTAAAAAATTGATCTTGACATCCTCGTTGTGGTCTAAAGCCACACTGGTTTTCATCCATCTTACTCTCGACCAATTATCACTCTCTCCTTTCTACAATACCTGTGTACACTTTGCTCAGAACACTTATTAAATAAATGCCTCTATAATGGTTGCAATCTTTCCTGTTACCTTGCTTTAAATTGGATTGATTTCTGATTTTGTCCAGTCAGAGGGTACCTTTCCTAATTCGCATGGCAATTCTATTATCCTATGCAACCATTTCATCCCTGCTTTCCCACTATACTTTGCCATTTCTGGCTGAATTTTGCCAATCCCTGCCGCTTTGTGACCACCCTCTCTGATTCCTCAACCGTGAATCCTGTTCTTATTCTCCTCCTGCATAATCTCAAAATCTGCCACATTTACATTTAGCAAATTTTCAAAGTACTGTTGCCCTCCTCCCAATGCTACCTTAGTATTTACAAAGTGTTCCCCTGAATTATCCAGACACTTTTCACTTCTCTTTTCCTTCCATTTCCAAGATTCTTTATAACACTCCAAAAAAGCTTTCCTGCCGCTTGACCTAGCATTTCCCCCCTTATTTCCTTTTAGCTGTACTATTATTTGTTTGGTCTGTTCCTTTCTATTGCATAAAGCTGTCTGCTGCATTCCTAGTTTGGAGCCATTTTTTTAAGCATTCTTTGACATTTACTAGCCGAATTCACTATGCCATTTTACGAGGATGTGTGCTTTTTTTTTTTTTGTCTTTACCCAGTTTTCCCAAGACATCCTTGTTCTCTGACCTCTCCTTTTCATTGTGTTGTAATTCTTTACCCTCTACTCTTAGGAATATTTCAGCAATCATATCAATATATTTCTGCCAAGTTCCTTATCCCGAAGATTTCCAACTATAATCCATCTGCAAATAGATTGCACTTGCATATTTCACACCATACCAGTTTGTGGTCTGTTTCGGTAAAAAAATACCCTGCAATTCCTTAACAATTTCCTAAATTGAAAGTCAGTCGTCATGACGTCAAGAGGCTGGAGTAGGGCAAACTATGAGTTGCGACACATGCTCACCAGGCTCCATGGTTTTCATTACAATGTCAAAAGAAGACTTACCAAATCCCTGCAGAGGACTGCGAATGTGAAAGGTACAATGAAAAATGTGAAAGATATCACGTCATGAAGTGTCATAAACAAGCAGAATCCCTAACAGTGTATTGCACAGAAGACTGAGAACTTTGTATTGAAAAGCAGTAGTGCTGTAGATTTCATTTATGACTTTGTACTAACTGATTATGTATATTTTGGCCATTGGCTGCTCTCATTACATTATAAATTGAAAGTCAGTAATGATATAGTGTACTATCAACTTGGTATCTGTGAATCTCCTTGTGCTTCGTGAATGAGTTCGCAACAGCTAACCCCATGTTAGCACATAAGTCAAGTAAATATTCTCCATTGGTGTTCGCTTCTCTATCACCACCCCACTTACCCATT
The DNA here is from genome assembly GCA_946902985.2 of Meconema thalassinum. Lineage (NCBI taxonomy): Eukaryota > Metazoa > Arthropoda > Insecta > Orthoptera > Tettigoniidae > Meconema > Meconema thalassinum. The sequence continues at coordinate 1,446,030,413 of OX336389.2, read as the reverse complement.
ACCTGCTCATACCCCTCAGTCCTATTTTCTATTCTAGCATTGCAATCTCCCATCAGTACTACACCATCTTTATTGTTAAACTCTCACTACCATATCACCCAGAGCCTTATAAAATCTGACTACTTCGTCATATTCAGCCCCTTCATATGGAGCGTACACTGAAACAATCCTGTAATTTCCAAATCTATCCACATTAATTGTTCATTTACATACCTCACAAAAACTATGTTACGCTCTAAGGTTCTCTTGACATACAACCCTACTCCCCACTTTGCCCTGTCTCGTTTTACACCTGACAGGTACACCTTGTAATCTCCTACTTCCTCCTCTCTAGCTCTCTTTATCTGAACTTTACTAATCCCTAGAATATCCAATCCCTTCCCAATTGCTGACTCAGCCAGCTTTACTTTCTTCCTTCCATACGCCCCGTCGATATTAATAGCACCTCATCGAATACCCAATCTATTGCTCGTTCGTTTCCAAGGAGTCCCTGATCTGTCAGATGGGAGTGGGACTTCATCACTCCATTAGGTCCGAGGCATGCTCAAGACATTTTTAGCAGGTTTAAGAAGTACACGTGAAGCAGGTTGCTAGCCTTACTTACACAGGGCCCCACGAGTTTCACCTCTGGGAATAAACAAGGGAGTTGGGTAGTCTAGCCGCCTAAGCACAAGGAGGACTGTCAGGACCCCTTACTAGGCTACTCAGCTGTTGCCCATGGTTCACGAACTAGGACGTGACTACACCGTAAACCACTATACAGCATAAAATAATTAACTACTGTTGAATGAAGTATGATACTGGAAGGAATCAGGATGTGCATAAGGAATTATGAAGGAATGATATCGGGACAAAAATAAGTGCATATGCTGTATTACACATAGTTTATATTCTTTTCTATTTTTTAAGAAATAAAATCCACATAACATTTTCATAAAAAGAGCAACATTGAATTTCATGAAGTCATTTTCCCAGTAGAGAACTGTCATCGAATGGTAGAGCCACGTGCATTGCAAACCTGCGAGAGAAAAATATTAAGTTAACATACCACTCTTAATAATGTTGTTCATTCATTATGGGGGCCTTGCGGCATTGTGATCATGTAACCCCATGTAGTTGGTGTGTAATCTGTCTGACAACCTGTGTCATTGTGATGGCTGTAAGTGTATTTGTATTGGAGGCTAGGGTTTGGAAGGAGGTGGCCATGGCCTTAATTTAGGAACCACACCAGCATTTGCCTGGGGTAGAGGTGGGAAAAAGTTTTTAGGTTGGCTAAGATGGTAACTGAACCCATCTCTTCCCAGTTCTGCAGCACGAGATTGAGTGTATCTAGTCTCAACCCTCAGACCATATTATATGTCTTGGCGCAGCCAAGTCATCTGGATCTAAAGTCTCAATACATACACAGAAGGTAGAAGATGAATTATTTTTAATAATACATTCTTCATTGCTCTGGAGGAGTGTAATAGGCCTTACCAGCCACTTCAATGCTCCTGAAGCCTTGATTTTAGGTACACATATTGAATACCACGATGTAAAAATACGACTTTTCATTTTCCACTCACAAAGAAAGAAAATTCCAACAAGAATATTTTCCGCCCAAGAAAGGGCAAGACTATCAATAAGCATGAAGAAGTACTGGGAGGACCACAAGGCTCGTACAGTTCCTATAAGTCGACGAACGAATGGTTGGTTAAAGTGATCCTATGTGGTCTCAAAAGGCGAAGAAGTAGAAGAAGAATGCCACGAAGTGGGGAATGCCATTAACTTGCATTAGAACAAATAGGCCTACACCATAATTTAATGGAAGCACAATATGCAGAAAGGTCCTTGTGCACACCCGGCATACGTTGCAATGCCAATCAAAGACAGATAGAAAGAATGGGAGATAATGTTATTGGTTTTACGTCTCTTTTAACTACTGTGGCTTTCAGAGACGCCGGGGTGACGGAATTTTGGCCCGAAGTCTTTAACGTGCCAGTAAATCTACTGACATGGCCCCCTCACATTTGCGCACCCTCAAATGCCAACTGGCAGCACCAGGATTTTATTCTGCAACTTTGGTCACAGCAGGCGAGAACATTACCGCTGAGCCACGCAGCTAGCCCAAGAAAGAATAAGAATAAGTGATTGAATTGCAATTTCGTTTACTTAAGTGCCGTTGGATAAACAATATTCATTGTTTTTCTGTCTGGTGCGTATATAAATAAATCCAAAGGTTTTCCGACGCGTGAGCACGCCACACACAGCTGACCATGTGAGCATTTGCTGAAACTACTCGTGTGCCATCTAATGTAAAATAGATTTACTTATTCAGAAAAATTGGTGGGAGTGTGCACAACAACTCACCAAAGTTTCATCGGAATTGGCGGTATTGTACATGAACGCTTACAGGACTCTCCTGAAACGATTCGCTGGCCGACAATCATTTGTTGAAACTACTCGTATGCTACCTACTACCAAATGGTTTTTCTAATTCAGAAACCTTTGCGGCAGTGTGCACACAGTTGCAGTGGCACCATCTTGTTTAAACAACACAGGAGGATTCCATTAGTTGTACATAACGTCCAGATGTTACTGTCACAGTTTTGGCCTTCTCTTCAGAATGGTAAGGGCCTACAATTCTAAAATCACGGACAGCGCACCAAACAGTCACACGTTCGCTGTGGAGGTTCTGTCTAGGATTGGTTGCGGACCAGTACCGAAAATTTTGTTTACTAACGTAGCCCGACAAATCAAAGTGCGCTTCATCACTTTCCAGTAGCCTGGAGTCAGCTGACACAGCTTCCAGGATAGTCTCACAACATGCTCTGCTGTTGGCCCAATCACATTCACCGAGTTCCTGCACACCTACCATTTTATACGGAACTTCTTAGCGGTGTGTAAAAGTCTCTGTACGGTGCAATCTGAGAGTCGCATAGCACGTGCGTGCCTACGTTGAGAAGGGAATGCCTCACTGCACGGATGTTCTCTGACGCCACGAGGCCTACCACATGGATTCGCTTTAACACTCGAACGAGTTCCTTTCAAACACCCCATGCTAGCGACTGATGAGACGAGGCGATGCACGTGTTCTCCAAGGCCACACGCACATCGACAATAATACCTGCTTAAACGCTGTGGCCAATACGGGTGCTAGATATCATAAATGGCAAACATTTCTCTCTTAAACTGCGCAATAAATTTGTAAATTTCGTGTTGCGTTGCTGTGTTATTTAGGTTTGAAATTAGAGAGTTATTTCTGCTGCACCCTGTACTTGAGCTCTGGCTCATTGGGACCTATGTAAATAAGTGATTAACCCTACAATACTATCATATGTACAATGTACGTGTATGGATAATTTAACTGCTTAGAATTCCCTCTATATCTGTCCCCACTCTACCATCTTCCAGCAGTGCTTCTGCTGGTCTATGGTGGTGATGTAAATGCTTTTGTTATTAATGACAATCAGTTCTAGAGGCATAATCATGAGGCAAGGAATTGCCTTGAAATTATCCTTGAATTTAACAACATATTGGTTTCTCCATGACAATAACAAAGAGGTAGGGAATTTCATGTATATATGTCACATCACTTCAGAGGGATTATAAAAACCACCTCATAAAAACCACAGATTGTTTGCGGATGATTGTGTAATATATCGAAAGATACATGACTCACAAGACAATGCAGTGCTTCAAGAGGACCTGAACCTGGTCTATAAGTGGGTGATTGTAAATAAAATGAAAATAAACACAAGAAACTGTAGTCTCTTAAAAATAGGGAAAGTGCGAAGGCAGGATTTTCAATATAACATTGGCTCGGAAATACTTGTAGAAGAGGATTCTTGCAAATATTTGGGCGTTCACGTAAGGAATGATATGAAATGGAATAGTCATGTAGGATGTGTAGCTTCAAAAGCTTACGAATCCCTGCACTTTGTAATGAGGGTATTAAAAGGAAGTAGTACCTCTGCTAAAGAATTTGGCTATTTGTCACTTGTAAGACCTATTCTGGAATATGCCTCGGCGATCTGGGATCCATATCAAGTAGGGCTCATCAATGAGTTGGAAATGGTACAAAGAAAGGCTGCTAGATTTGTGCTCAGTGACTTTAATCCCAGGAGCAGTGTGAGCCGTATGTTAAAGAAACTTGGGTGGGAATCACTGGAGGCTAGGAGGATGAAATCTAGACTCTGCGCTATGTACAACACGTATACAAATCAACCAGTATGGGGTGAGCTTAGCAAACGATTGGGAAAGCCCACTTACATGGGTAGGAGCGATCATCCTTTCAAAGTTAAGGGCCGATCACAGCGAACAAATTATGGTAAATATTATTTGTAAACCGTGTCATTGATAACTGGAACTCTCTACTTGCCGCAGTCTTAGAGCCTTTTCCCAAACATATAGGTGTGTTTAAGAAAAGACTGACTATTTGTGTAAATACTAGAGTTTAATTGTTGTATAATTGTTATTGAATTGTTATGTATAATTATTTATTTGTTATGTATATTGAACCCGCTGAGCTAAGGATCATGTGATATTTTTTATAACAGCACATTTATGATGGGATGTAGTACCCTTGAACACACCCAGAAAGCCACGTGGAGCTGACAGCTCACGCGATACTCTTTGAAGTAGCGGTGAATCGCACTTTTGACTTTGGTGATATCTGGTAATTATTTATCTGAGGTCTTATTAATTAATTTTATCTTTCCACGAGACTCAGAATATTCCATTTCGTCATGCTGCATTATTAAAACATTTTGGAGAATGTTATTTTCACTTAAGGTAAGCTAATACCCTTGCAGATACGCAAATAGGAATGTAAGTAGTCGCTCAACGACTTCGTTTTGACGACCTACTTCCTAGAGGAACTCAGTGCCTTGCACTACGTCTGGAGAATCCGCCGTTGTAGGCGTGAAATTGCATCCGTCCTATAAGACGTAGAAAATATCCGCTGTTTAGCGTGAAAGTTATTATCAGGTGCCATCGCACGAATATACTGCAAATCACTGTTATTTATGCACAGTGAGCCACAAGAAGCATATTATGAAATAATTGGCAAGTATAGTGAATTTTATAACATTACCGTAACACCACATTTTTGTACCCACGTGTTTGTGGAGGGCCGAGTGCCTGATGAAAAATATAGAGGTAAACGTGTTATAACTACTTTGAATAAGCGTGATTATGAATGTATAACATATTTGAATTGCCACAGTGAATTTTTCAATTCCAAAACGACGCACTTTTCACGGATGCCACGTGATGTAAAAGTGGCGTCAGCACACGTGAAGAACCACAGAACAGTGCTTGCCCACGTATTAATTCATATCTGCGAAGGAAAGGCTGTGTTATCTATTACAATTAGAGCCTGTAACATTTACTACGAACATTGTGATTTTGAAGTGAAAGAATGAACTACTACACGATTTATTTTACCACCCACGTGATCAGACTATTCTACACCATGTTTGAGACCGACATCATGGGCTAATACCATCATGGTATGAGGGTGATGATTCTATTGGAACCAGCATGATGGTGGAACTTCCAGAACAGCGAACGAGGAGGAAGGAACCCAGGAAGCCATTCCCAGGCAAGTCCAGTACATCCACGAGGTTATCGACAGGGACAGATCGAACCCTGGTCTTTGGAGGAGTCCAGATGGGAATCCTGATGAGGATGATACCGTTCCGGAGAGCCAGAGATGAATTTGTACAACCCTTGTCGTTGAACAGAGGGCTGAGTGAGAGCTCCTCCATTTCGTGAGTTTTTGTACACCCTTTCCCGTTCTAGTTTCTGGTGGTATAGTAGGTTTAATGTAGTTTGTGAACCAACCGAACTCAGTGTCAGCCATTTTTATTGGTGGGGAATGATACTAGTTTAATTAGATGTCATTTATTTCAGTAAGAGTGAGACACCCTTGGGTGAGACATTTTGGTCAGCCCTGGTGCAGCTTGATGAACGTCGTAGAACGTCAATGCCTATCTTTTGCTAAACGTGACCGTAGTCATTTGAGGCTACTTTGTTCATCCCTATTTGGGGTGATTTTTCAAGTCTTTGCTGACTTCAGTTATGGCAATCAGATGCCATGGATATTTCTTTAACTGCATTCTTTGCAGCCAGTCTTTGTTACACCCCTGACTTCGTTAGAACAGTCGTATCAGTTAGGTAATCGACCGTAATTACCAGTTTTGTAACTGCATTATATTTCATTTGAAATGAGCTCAGAAGCCATTCTTGGTCAAGTGTAGACCTTATAAGTGAAAGGGATGTTTCGTTGTCTAGCATCGAACCCAGTTCCCAACGTATCATTAAGCAGATCCAGAGTGTGGAATCTGCGCCACAATTATTATTTTGTTAGTGTCATGTGAAGACACGTATTTATTTGATGTTGTACAAGCAACTACTGAATTATATCTTTGAAATCAAAGAGCTCCAGCAGTGTGGCATTGCTATCATTTAGACGTCTTTGGTTTGAAAGACGGAATTATATTATTGTATTCAGATTTATAGCGTGTTTTTATACACGTATTCTTCGAGGTTTATAACCTATGGTAAAGTTTTTATGATGAGGCCAGATGTACAGTTTTATTTTGTTTAAATCGCCGGCCTTGATAGTTAGTGTGTTGTGTCAGATGCGCGCAGGAATGTTGTAGCCTGCCAGCGACACAAACTGGTTAGTGACCCAGTGCCCTTGAGAGCACGTTTATATTGTGAGACAGAATTACTTTGACGAAGGACAGAATGCTTGTTGTATTCGCTTTTCCTTTCATTGCAACTTAGCTCATGGAACCCAGTGTCCATTCTTGTATCTGATCACATGTTTTTATAGATTGTTTTTTGTTAGTTAAACGCACTGTTGGGCGTACCGTCGTTTGACGTGTACAGTTATGTCAGGTTTTCTATAGTATGTTGTAGGCTACCCTGTTATAGGAGGAATTTATTGTATGAAGGTATTTTGTGTGTACCTTGTCCGGGATTGTTCCCGTTGACCAGATGTTATTGGAGGGTGACTGAGTGTGCAGGCCCATCCCAGAGTTATTGAACGCGAGCTTTGCGCCACTGGTAACTTGTGTTATTGTGTGTCCGAGTTGTTATTGCTCGTTGATTATATTCCGACTTTTGAGTCGAGGCTTTTGGTGGAGATTGATCTCAGAGGAGACACTCCGTGCCCAGGCTATTGTCAGTATTAATCGCCATAAACCAACGATAAACCTAAACCGACATCTTAATAATAAAACGCATAATTTTGGTAAAACAAAAGCTAACTAACGAATTCTTTCTATCTAACTTTGTTCTTCTGCATTTGGAACCTGCTGACATGGCCGTGCAGATGAAGGTATTTTCTTTTGAGGAAATGACTAGGACAGCTGACACTTTTGTAGCGACCTGAAGCTTGCTCGAACCTTGAGTTCGTAGCTTGTGGAGCGCAGGCCATGCGATGTTAGACGTGGTCTTGGCTATGCAGTCATCACCGTAACTACACACATTAGATGACTATGGCTTACAAAGAGTAAACCATGTTGCAGGCAGGCATTTTAATAAAACTGTTGTCTCTTTCATTACTTATTTATGATGTACAAGTGTATGAATCCTACATATTACCTTATTGTGTGCTGTTAGCACCTAGTTACTAAGAATAATTAAATGTTTTTTACATGGCTGTTCACTTAGCTTTGAATGTAATTGTTTTCTGTTACGGACGTCATCGCCGTAAATTTTGTTATTAACTGATAGGATTTAGCTAGACGAATTAACGTTAAATGTAAATGCGGAGATGGTATCATCCTAACTTAGATTTGTTTTGCTACCCTGTTAAATGTAAATTCTGATATTAGCTTGATCTTGTAACTTGACCTAGGGACTTGCGTCGTACCATTTTCCTAGTGTTGCTGTTGTTGCTTTATTATTGTGAGATAGATCTTTCGCGAGGGTTTTCCGTAACTTCTCAGGTAGGGACCTGCTCTTTATTTTTGTTTGGTTATTAGCTTGCGGACTAGCCGATTGAAACCCTCTGAACTAGGCTAGGGGCTTGTGAATTTTAACAATAAATTTTCACGGTGTTTTACATAAGTCTGGATGTTTATTTTCTCAGTCTAGTTTTTAAGGTGAACCTTTCCTTAGGCAGTCTATGACCATCGTCACCATGTACCACGATCCCTGTGGACTACAGTTTCTCGTGCCGCTTTGGCCTATTTCGAAGTTCACCTGATCCTCACGGCAATCATATGTCCGACGGATGAGATGTTAGGGAAGTCATTTCGGCTGTTGGCTATCCTGACAGCTCCACCGACGGTCTCATAAAATGGCGCCCAACTCATGTGCCGACGTTAACGTGGTGACCGTCAGTTCCATGTTATTTAGGAGGATCTTAATGTTGATTAATGGTAAATTGACAGGACTGGGACGAACTTAGAAAGTCGTACTGCAGATCAATTGACCGCATGGCATTCATGTTTGATAGAAGTCCATGGGGTGAGGCTTTAGTGTTAGATAAATGAAGGATAGGATTTTCTTTGATGATGCCTCATCCTGAGTAGACGTAATACTTTTCTTTGCTCGCCGTTGTCTTTGTAAATGTAGAAGCACTTAGTTTGCATACTCCAGCTGTACTCGTGATATTTATATAAATGAAACAAGCTTTATACCACCAAGTAACTAATCATAGCTGTAAGTTCCATTAGATATTGATCCCTCACTTTCTCATACATATTTCTTGTCAATGGATAAGGAAACTATTCGTCGTGTGTTTGGGGAGATGATGGCAGGTGTTAATGCCAATCTCCAGCAGATTACTGCTGACTTAGGTCAGAATACCCAAGCTGTCAACACTGTAAGTGGTCATGTGGACCAAGTTAGACAGGAAGTTAACAATGTCAGACAGGACTTAGAAGTCAACACCCAGTCGATAAACAATGTCAGACAAGATTTAGAGGTTAACACCCAGTCAGTTAACAATGTTAATCAAGACTTTGAGGATAATACTCGATCCATAAATATTGTAAGTGGTCATGTGGACCAAGTAAGATTAGATTTAGAGGTTAACACCCAGTCAGTTAACAATGTTAGGGCTGATTTAACGCAGGTCAGGGCCGACATGGACGCATATAGAGTCGAAGCTAGGAATGATCTTACGGCAGGTTTAGCGGCTGTTAGGGTTGATGTCATACGACACCATCAGGAGGCTAACCAGCGTGTAGATTGCTTAACCGACCAGATGAATAGAGCTAGGGAGGATGTGCAGACCGGATTGGAGGAGCACACAGCTCAAATTCAAACGACAATAAATAGAGTCCAGATAGATATGAGAGCCGACCTGGAGCACACTCGGGAAGAATTTGGGACTCGATTGACTCACGTCGAGGGATTTATGGACACTGTGAAAAAGGACATGGCGACCATGAATATTGGATTGATTTTGATGAGAGGTGCAGCCAATGCTGTGAATAACAACGTCAATACGATCGTTGATGGCATGATAGAGGTCAAGGACGAATTAAACACCAATAGGAGGAACATTACTGAGTTGACAGAAACCGTAGCAGGGCTGCGTGAAACAGTTGACGTTCATCGTGAGGAACATAAAATCGATCTCATGTTATTGAGGGGTGACCTCAACGAGCACAAGACCACAGTGGAGGCTAAGGTAGCCGAGGTCAGAGACGATGTTGGAAAGATCCAAGACAACGTGTCGAAAGTCGAAGGAGAAATCGATTCCTTACAGAAACGATTCGAGGAAGTCACGGTAACCGTGAGGTTAGACCTTAGCTATAACCTCAGGACGGCAATACGCGAAGTAGACACGAACCTCAAAGGGAAAGTCGATAGGATCGAGCTACAACTTAACGACTTAGGTAACAAAGTCGCAGCTAGAACCATTCCACGACTCGAGGTTATTAGAAAGACGTCTTGACAGACTTGAGACGCTTCCTAGAGAGAGACACTTACCCCCACAGACGGGAGACTCTCAGGCGACACCCGTATCTCAATCCGCAGGGATGATGCCTACTCATTTCCAACCCAGCGCACCCATAGAACCGCAACCATCCCAATTCACTGGTTCAGCGCAAAGTCAGACCTTGAACTTTGACGCCCATCCTTTTCAACCAGCACCCAATCGACTTAGTCATGAAACGAACACACCTACGCATAATTACATGCAGAATTCATTTAGACCCGCGCATACGCAGGGAAATGTATTTATTATCCGTTCGAGAGAGGAGCAACCAGCTCGCTTCTCTGGCACTGGGAGTTGCATCACTCCAGTTGAATTTCTGGCCAACGTAGAAAGCTACTTGAGAGACACTATGGTAACTCCGGAGAGGGAGCTCCGAGTTATAGAGCGTTTGCTTGAGGGGCAAGCCAGCACCTGGTTTAGAGCATTCCGATACTCGTTTGTGGGATACCAGGATTTCAAAGAGGCCTTGTTAGCCTCTCAGCGTGGGAGGACTGTCACCTCATTGCTACCCTGTGCTGCGGGAGGAGTTGAGCACAGAGCTTGCCTACAAGTGCACACCATCATATAAGACATTATAACAGAGCCGAGAAGCATTGGATTTACTCCAAATTTTCACAGTTTGTTAATGGCAAATATAGTGAGGGAAAACACAAGTTTCTGAAACCATACTATCAAATTTTAAAGACCATGCTTACCTTAGAAATTTAATTTGGTGTGGTAAATTTTAAAACATTCCTCTATGCAGAGACCAGTTTCACAGTCTGGGCACCAGTACACTGATTCCTTCCTCTTGCCTTGCTTAAAGCATACCACGCACCTCTTCTGTGGCCTAGCTTTGTTTGCGGTGGGGGGGTATCCTCTGTAAAAAGTGCCTTTCGGTGAGACGAGGCACAGTGTTGTCCACTGAATGCCGACCAGGAACATTTCTGCTCACATCACTCCCATACCTGGCTAGAATTCCCTCAACCAAATCTACCCTGAACTTTAAGTGGTCAGCCCTATTGTTCTGTAGGTTACACTTATATATTATATAAGAATTGAACACTGTTACATTTAAAAGCCTCCTGAAAAGTTTCATGTACCATTTGCACATTTTTTTCCTTTCTATCAAATAACTTTGCAGCATTTGGTCTTTGAGGTCAACACCACCCATGTATTTATTATAGTCAATTGCACAAACCGGTTTAAATTTCCCTCTCCCCTCTTCTGCACAATGCTTGTCTTATCATTATGGTATGTTGAAATAAATGACACTACCTTCTTTTCCATCCATTTCACAACAGATACAGGTCCTGCATGCTGAGCTACAATATCACCTTTTTTCAGCTTTGTGTCTTTCACTTTCTTTGATACGTGCTTTCTATTTAGTCGCAGTGTACCTACACAATCTGTTTTATTGTCTTTCAAGTCTTTGGCTAACTGTGGGCTGTTATAAAAATTGTCCATCCATAATGTGTGGCCGCGATGAAGTAGAGGTTCTACGAGGTGCATAACAATTGCAGTGATCTTAGATGTATTACACGAAAGGAAGGAAGAACTAAAAATTGTGTCTTTTCCTGTGTATACCATGAATGACCATAAATATCCGGTTTTGGATTCACAGAGTTCATATGTTTTTATGCCAAACTGCGAAGCCTTCAGAGGAATATACTGCTTGAATGACAGTCTGCCTTTCCACAACGTGAGGGATTCATCTATTGCAATGTTTTGATCAGGGAGATACATCGACTTGAATTTTTGATTGAGATGGTCTAAAACAGGTGAAATTTTGAAGAGTTTCATGGGACCTTGAAAAAGGGGTTTGGTGGTATTGTCAGTAAAATGTAAAAATCTTGTAATACTTTCAAATCTATCAAGAGAGATGACAGAATTAAATATAGGAGTGGCTAGTAAACGGCTTTTTGAGAAATAGGACCTCAGTGTGGGTTTTTGAACAATGCCCATCAGCATATATAGTGCAATAACTACGTACATTTCTTCGACGGTAACTGGAACCCATTCATTTACCCTTGACCTGAAAGGAAAGAGCATACCATGTGCCATCATGTGCTGCTTAGCATATATATTTGTTTGTTCCACTATCATACTCACGAATTCATACGTAAAAAATAACTGGAATATTGCCACAGGATCTAAACAATTCCTCGCTTCTTCTTGCGGCCCATAATTTCCCGTAAACACTTCCCTTTTACCGATATAATTCCCCATGTCTTCCCAGACAAACTCCTGATCGGCAACACTATTACCCGTTATTTTCGGTGTATTTACGTCACCACATTCACTCTCACTGTCACTACTTTCACTTTCAGACTCTATATCTGAATCATCATACAGATAAACGAAGATTTCCGACTCTTCATTCCCTAAAACTTCACTAATATCGGAATCCGTTATCGCAAGCACACGTTTAGCCCCCATTCTCTGTTTACATACACACAACAAAAATCTCGCTCTTTGCAATCGGATTTATCTCATGTGATCGATGCAAAATCGATATATTTTTACTCGAGACGAAAGATCAAAGCTTCCTCTATCGATGTAACACAGCAAAATTGTAATAGTTACGAAACTAGGCACGAGATGGGAGCACAAAGCAAGCACTGCAACGTGCGTGCAGGTAACGGCACTCCGCGACAGAGCGCGGCAAGTTCATGACGTGCAGTTCACGGCACTCCACGCTGAGTGGTTAAGAACGTACTGGTCGAGCGACATCCAGCAGAGCATCAAAGCTGAGATGTATACTCGCAGATACAGCTCTAATACTCCAACGCGTTATGCGAACTACTTCGCGATCCAGCTTGCGAAGCTTCGTTGTCTTCAACCCCCATTGTCTGAACAAGACCTAGTAAACACCATCGTTTGGCAATAACCTGCAGACGTGCAGCGCGTATTGATTGCTGCAGGGGCATCCACTTTTCAGCAGTGTGACCAAATCCTGCGACGGTTGGATGCGAACACGGAACAGTTCCCGACACACCGTCAGCAGAAGGCTGACAGGCGCGAGGAGAGACATGTCAACTTAACTACTGTCGACAAAGTGAGCCAGACGCCACAGCAGACGCAAACCCAAGAGAGCTCTGGGCAACGTAACAACTACAACTATGGTAGAAGAGAATGGAAAAGCACTCCATATGCTCTAGACCAGCGAGATGACCGTCGTAGTCATTGGAACCGGCGATTCGACCGAGGGACGAACGACGACCGTCGTCACGAAAACGACCGCCGAGGGAATAATGGCAGAAACCCACAGCACGGAAGTATCCGTAGGGACTACCGATACAGTAGAGGGTATAACAGAGATCGAGACCCTAGATACCAGCCAGATAGAGATTGGAGAGTAAGAGCACGGGAGAGCCGTGAGTATCTTCAACAACTTCGAGAACCCCAAATCCGAAAAGAGGGAGATCAGAACCGAACTCCGAGGGAAGACTCGCGATCCAAAAAGAACAATCAGAAGACTGTCGAAGCTGAAATCCAATGCATAGAGCCGGTGATGGACAAGCGACGATTTGTCAAGACTTCCGAGAGGATGGACGATGCCAGAAAGGCAAAGGAACGACGATATTACGAAGATGAAGATGGAATAGGAAAACTCTTCGAAGAAGACTCCGACTGAAGAACAGTATCTTCGAGGGAGATTCTTGCTGACGAACGACGCTGAAGAACGACGCAATCCAAGAAAAGAACCACCGAAGGAATGATGAAAAAAAATATCACTTATGAATGAACTTTAAGTCAAATAAAAATGTCATCCCAACATTTTATTTGAAACGACGGAGAGGCAGATGAACCCGATGAGCTAAGGTTCATGTGATATTTTTTATAACAGCACATTTATAATGGGATGTAGGTCCCTTGAACACACCCAGAAAGCCACGTGGAGCTGAGAGCTCACGCGATACTCTTTGAAGTAGCGGTGAATCGCACTTTTGACTTTGGTGAAATCTGCTAATTATTTATCTGAGGTCTTATTAATTAATTTTATCTTTCCACGAGACTCAGAATATTCCATTTCGTCATGCTGCATTATTAAAACATTTTGGAGAATGTTATTTTCACTTAAGGTAAGGTAATACCCTTGCAGATACGCAAATAGGAATGTAAGTAGTCGCTCAACGACTTCGTTTTGACGACCTACTTCCTAGAGGAACTCAGTGCCTTGCACTACGTCTGGAGAATCCGCCCCGTGTAGGCGTGAAATTGCATCCGTCCTATAAGACGTAGAAAATATCCGCTGTTTAGCGTGAAAGTTATTATCAGGTGCCATCGTGCACGAATATACTGCAAATCACTGTTATTTATGCACTGTGAGCCACAAGAAGCATATTATGAAATAATTGGCAAGTATAGTGAATTTTATAACATTACCGTAACACCACATTTTTGTACCCACGTGTTTGTGGAGGGCCGAGTGCCTGGTGAAAAATATAGAGGTAAACGTGTTATAACTACTTTGAATAAGTGTGATTATGAATGTATAACATATTTGAATTGCCACAGTGAATTTTTCAATTCCAAAATGGCGCACATTTCACGGATGCCACGTGATGTAAAAGTGGCGTCAGCACACGTGAAGAACCACAGAACAGTGCTTGCCCACGTATTAATTCATATCTGCGAAGTAAAGGCTGTGTTATCTATTACAATTAGAGCCTGTAACATTTACTACGAACATTGTGATTTTCAAGTGAAAGAATGAACTACTACACGATTTATTTTACCACCCACGTGATCAGACTATTCTACACCATGTTTGAGACCGACATCATGGGCTAATACCATCATGGTATGAGGGTGGTTTCTATTGGAACCAGCATGATGGTGGAACTTCCAGAACAGCGAACGAGGAGGAAGGAACCCAGGAAGCCATTCCCAGGCAAGTCCAGTACATCCACGAGGTTATCGACAGGGACAGATCGAATCCTGGTCTTTGGAGGAGTCCAGATGGGAATCCTGATGAGGATGATACCGTTCCGGAGAGCCAGAGATGAATTTGTACAACCCTTGTCGTTGAACAGAGGGCTGAGTGAGAGCTCCTCCATTTCGTGAGTTTTTGTACACCCTTTCCGGTTCTAGTTTCTGGTGGTATAGTAGGTTTAATGTAGTTTGTGAACCAACCGAACTCAGTGTCAGCCATTTTTATTGGTGGGGAATGATACTAGTTTAATTAGATGTCATTTATTTCAGTAAGAGTGAGACACCCTTGGGTGAGACATTTTGGTCAGCCCTGGTGCAGCTTGATGAACGTCGTAGAACGTCAATGCCTATCTTTTGCTAAACGTGACCGTAGTCATTTGAGGCTACTTTGTTCATCCCTATTTGGGGTGATTTTTCAAGTCTTTGCTGACTTCAGTTATGGCAATCAGATGCCATGGATATTTCTTTAACTGCATTCTTTGCAGCCAGTCTTTGTTACACCCCTGACTTCGTTAGAACAGTCGTATCAGTTAGGTAATCGACCGTAATTACCAGTTTTGTAACTGCATTATATTTCATTTGAAATGAGCTCAGAAGCCATTCTTGGTCAAGTGTAGACCTTATAAGTGAAAGGGATGTTTCGTTGTCTAGCATCGAACCCAGTTCCCAACGTATCATTAAGCAGATCCAGAGTGTGGAATCTGCGCCACAATTATTATTTTGTTAGTGTCATGTGAAGACACGTATTTATTTGATGTTGTACAAGCAACTGCTGAATTATATCTTTGAAAGCAAAGAGCTCCAGCAGTGTGACATTGCTATCATTTAGACGTCTTTGGTTTGAAAGACGGAATTATATTATTGTATTCAGATTTATAGCGTGTTTTTTATACACGTATTCTTCGAGGTTTATAACCTATGGTAAAGTTTTTATGATGAGGCCAGATGTACAGTTTTATTTTGTTTAAATCGCCGGCCTTGATAGTTAGTGTGTTGTGTCAGATGCGCGCAGGAATGTTGTAGCCTGCCAGCGACACAAACTGGTTAGTGACCCAGTGCCCTTGAGAGCACGTTTATATTGTGAGACAGAATTACTTTGACGAAGGACAGAATGCTTGTTGTATTCGCTTTTCCTTTCATTGCAACTTAGCTCATGGAACCCAGTGTCCATTCTTGTATCTGATCACATGTTTTTATAGATTGTTTTTTGTTAGTTAAACGCACTGTTGCGTGAACCGTCGTTTGACGTGTACAGTTATGTCAGGTTTTCTATAGTATGTTGTAGGCTACCCTGTTATAGGAGGAATTTATTGTATGAAGGTATTTTGTGTGTACCTTGTCCGGGATTGTTCCCGTTGACCAGATGTTATTGGAGGGTGACTGAGTGTGCAGGCCCATCCCAGAGTTATTGAACGCGAGCTTTGCGCCGCTGGTAACTTGTGTTATTGTGTGTCCGAGTTGTTATTGCTCGTTGATTATATTCCGACTTTTGGTGGAGATTGATCTCAGTGGAGACACTCCGTGCCCAGGCTATTGTCAGTATTATTCGCCATAAACCAACGATAAACCTAAACCGACATCATAATAATAAAACGCATAATTTTGGTAAAACGAAAGCTAACTAACGAATTCTTTCTATCTAACTTTGTTCTTCTGCATTTGGAACCTGCTGACATGGCCGTGCAGATGAAGGTATTTTCTTTTGAGGAAATGACTAGGAGAGCTGACACTTTTGTAGCGACCTGAAGCTTGCTCAAACCTTGAGTTCGTAGCTTGTGGAGCGCAGGCCATGCGATGTTAGACGTGGTCTTGGCTATGCAGTCGTCACCGCAACTACACACATTAGATGACTATGGCTTACAAAGAGTAAACCAAGTTGCAGGCAGGCATTTTAATAAAACTGTTGTCTCTTTCATTACTTATTTATGATGTACAAGTGTATGAATCCTACATATTACCTTATTGTGTGCTGTTAGCACCTAGTTACTAAGAATAATTAAATGTTTTTTTACATGGCTGTTCACTTAGCTTTGAATGTAATTGTTTTCTGTTACGGACGTCATCGCCGTAAATTTTGTTATTAACTGATAGTATTTAGCTAGACGAATTAACGTTAAATGTAAATGCGGAGATGGTATCATCCTAACTTAGATTTGTTTTGCTACCCTGTTAAATGCAAATTCTGATATTAGCTTGATCTTGTAACTTGACCTAGGGACTTGCGTCGTACCATTTTCCTAGTGTTGCTGTTGTTGCTTTATTATTGTGAGATAGATCTTTCGCGAGGGTTTTCCGTAACTTCTCAGGTAGGGACCTGCTCATTGTTTTTGTTTGTTTATTAACTTGCGGACTAGCCGATTGAGACCCTCTGAACTAGGCTAGGGGCTTGTGAATTTTAACAATAAATTTTCACGGTGTTTTACATAAGTCTGGATGTTTATTTTCTCAGTCTAGTTTTTAAGGTGAACCTTTCCTTAGGCAGTCTATGACCATCGTCACCATGTACCACGATCCCTGTGGACTACAGTTTATCGTGCCGCTTTGGCCTATTTCGAAGTTCACCTGATCCTCACGGCAATTATATGTCCGACGGATGAGATGTTAGGGAAGTCATTTCGGCTGTTGGCTATCCTGACAGCTCCACCGACGGTCTCAATATCCAATTTGCCACCGGGGGACACACCCCCCATTGCAAATAAATGAATGAATGAATTAATAAAACCGCGGTTTTCAGAATAGAAGCATATACATGCATATTCTTGCGGTTTTCTTTGAATTCCCTTCCGAATTCGGGCTCTGACCATCCTCAAGGTTCGAAAATAGAAATAATTATTGAAAAGCCTATCTGGTGCGAATAATGGAACCGCAGGTTTTTTAAACTTTAGTGAGGTCGTTCTCGTCATTGAAACTTTTATTGACCGATTTAAGAAAATCATTCAAAACTGAAAGCATAGAAAAATTTCTTATTGTACAGACCAATGCAGATCTACTTCATTGACTCGCCTAATTCTGAACATTTTGTAAATGAACTTTTAAACTGTAACTTTTATAAGAAAACTTCTCTTATATATACTTGAAAAACTTGAATCCGAGTATATTGCAGTGTATCATACATACGATTAAAAAATGAAGTTCGTATATAAAGGTGTGTTATTGTTTTTTTTCGTTCCACTTTCTTTTCTATAGTTTTATACGGTATTTTTCGTGCATATTCTGCATATTTAACCGCATATATTGGTTTTTTCGAGCATATCTATCGAGCATATAATGGTTTTTCGAGCATACCTATCGAGCATAAAACACATGGTTTTCGAGCATATCTGGAGATTTTATCGAGCATATCGATCCGAGCCCTACTCATGAGTATCAAAATCTGCTAATAAACACAAGCACACATGACCATATAAGCAGAACATGTTCTTCTGCCATATGACATGTCGAACAGTAAAAGCGATGGTCGGCGAGATTTCTTTTATATTACAAGTTAAAAGTTGAGAATTTATCACCATGGACGTTTACAACAGGAACAGATATCAGTTGGTGACATTGGTATTTTCCTCTCTGTCAGCTCTCAACAGTAGAAGAATTAAGAAGAAGACAAATCTAGTTTTAGTGATATCAGTACATCGCATGTCAAAGGCTGTGTTTCTATCTCCCAAAATTTTAATAATGGCACCCCGTCGGGTTCGTTAAGCCGCCATTTTGGACACGATGACGGCCTAGGGTGGGGGCTTAACGAAGCCCTGAGAATCAAAACGATCTAAAATTCTTCCGAGCATGGTCTCCAATCAAAACGTCCCTGATTGGCTGAGCACTTATTGGGTCCTTCCCGCCACACAGCCGCAATCAAGTCCGCCATTAATCTCAATTTAACATAATCTAAGATACTTAAATTGCAAATATTAATAATGTTGGTGAAGGGTGGGTGACTTGTGGATTAGATAAGCCATTTTTAGTGTTGCCTTCTATAGATTTGTGGTTTTTTGGCAATCTCGTTATCTTGTAGACATTAAGATAAATAGTTATATTTCAGGGGCCTATCACTCGGTAGCGTTTTATCACAACAGTAGCAACTATTACGAATAGCTGTACTATAGGAAGATTTTTCTGCACCTTCGCGAAATAGTGGCGGTGGTTTGAGATTATTTTTGACTACCATTATGGGGTTTTAATAGTTTTTCATAGAGCATTTTTGTTGTCTTGTAGGCATGATTGATTTGACATGTTAGGTCTGCATGTAGCCTACAGTTTTTTTTCTGGTTTTTGGAATAATGCTCATTCTCATTACCATTAAGTGCAACCGTGTTGACCGACTGAAAGACATTGAATATTTCGTTTACTAAGGCAGCACTGAAATATGGGTTCCAACACGATATGGACTTGGAACGTATGTTCGCTTAGCAAAATAACGATACATCAACAAGTCATCCTTGTAATCTCTGCAAATAATAAAAATATTTCCCATCCAATATAGGCCTATTCATGTTGAACGGTACAAAGTTATCAACCTTTATTAAGGCAACACTGAAAATTGTTCATTTTGATCTAGCCTACTTACTCGGAGTCATCTGCATCAATGTCCCTAGAGGTTCAGTTTATTAAATTCTCCCTTTCCTATGGTCAAATAACACATGGATGTTCCCTATTTTTCTTAAGGGGATTCAATGATCTTATGCTGAACTAATTAAGAATAGGGCATGTACCCCAACCCCTTAAAATATGAAGTTATCAGGATAAAAATAATGTCCATAACCATCAGAAACTTGAGAACACAGATCAGGAGAATGTTGATCGACCATGGATGCAAGACCAGAAAGTCTTAAAGAGGAGTGTTTCATTTAGAGGCTTGGAACATCATGGTCAAGACCCCTGTACAAGGGTGTGTGCTCAATTTGTTTGAAAACCTGTTGACAGATCATAAGTTAATCTGTGGCTGGAATCCACTCCGTCCTATGCTAAGCTGCGAGTACTGGGCACCATTAGTGTTCTGTGACTGCTGTATCAATATCTGAAAATTGTGTCATAGGCTTATGCATAGACAAGTCGCTGAGAATGTTCTCTGAATGGTGAATACCAGTAGGCTAGCCTACTTAGCTGCCTCCTTCACTAGCATTTCCAGGCACCTGGTTAGTTGGTAAAATGAAATAGAAAAATCACTTGAATGATTCAAGTTGTCCTTGATTGCCCTCAAGGGACAGTATACCCCATTCCAGATCTTAGTTCAGAATTAGTTTCCTTGACGGAGTTGGAGAAACAGTCACAATACCTATGGTACTACTAGACCTAGTACGGTACATGTAGATGGAAGCATTGTGAGACCAACCACTAGGTAGCTTATGTCCCATTAGTTGGGAGTGTTAGGGAATGGGAGATTGGTTCAACATTTCAGCCTATGTTGTTGTATATTTCATTAATATATGAGATCTAAAAGTGTATCATAGGAATATTAAAGCAAACCATAATATATTACCAGTTGGTCAATTGGATACAACAATTCAATGAAACATTCTGTTAATAATTAGGAAGTGTCATAGGCAACCAGAGAAGCGACACAAGAAAAAACACCCGAGTCTTCCAGGCAGTTGTCATCAACTGTATTTCACATAGAAAAGAATGACTAAAATGGTTCCTCATGAAAAAAAAAAAACTGGTCAATGGCTTGAAAGACAGTAGTAAGGACTTACATGCTGTCAGTAAAATTGGAGTTAAGAAAGATGTCTGGAATATTTAAATCAGTAGTTGACAGCCATGATTTTTAAAATTACCCTAGTTAATTGCACCTTAATATGATTAGTAGCCTACCGGTATGTGCAAGATTTTAAATGGTAGGTTTTCCTGTGAACCAAAAAAACAGCTCTTAACATGGATTATGTTCAGGTTAGGCCTACAAGTTATTGGGAGGGAGGTTTATTTTACATACCTGTTGCACATAAAATGAGCTTCTGATTAGAGCTCTGTGGGAATGTTTAAATGGTTTGATGATACAGGATTTATCAAGCCTCTTTCTATGCATCTTTTAAAAACATTTTAACAATTCATAAATTACTGTCATCATTGCTAATGCTGTAATCTGTCATGTTTATTTATGCAGCATGAGGAATTAGGAAACATTGGTAGGATTGGTATATAGAGTGGAGATATAGTAGGATAAAATGCAACTGTGTCATGGAAACCTAAGATGTATTTTTATTTCTCAACTTTATTTTCTGTAGACTCCAATACAGCCCACCACCAGGATAAAAAAAAAGTGTTGGTGATGTTTAATGAGAGCAAATCATGAAATACTGTGATTTAAGTGGTTGGTATCAAAAGCTGTATAGGAAAAATGAAAATGTGAAGTCACGCCCAAGTTTATGAAGCCTTGCCAGACTCGGCTGAAATTATCTTCGATGCAAATCAAGTCTCAATAGTTAAAACTTTAGGACGACCTTTGACATGAGCACTATAATAGGCCTACATTTAGGATCGACATAGCCTGCAGTAGGTCTTGTGCTACTGTATGCACCTGGGCATGTTTAAAAAAAACTCAGCCTGCAGGTTAATAAGGCAGTATATTACTATAAATCTATCTCAAGCAAATCCAAGAAGTTACCAGACTGAGAAACTACATATCAATATTTAAACAAAAAAAGGGTGGCAGTGCAAACTGCACTTTTAATCCTTGCTTCATTAGTTAAACCATAATATTTGTACATAAATACAGTAAGGACTTCACATTACAAACGGCCACTTAAATTATATGCCTTATTAGGCATAACCTACAAATTACATGTCATTAAATTGGTAAATATAAGCAGACAGCAACATCAATATGCAATGGTCAATAATGTAGTTTTATAGTGCACAAAAGGTTATTGTACTGAATGTATTTCGAACTGATGAATAAAACTGGTGGCAACGACAGCCAATTGATTTACATCCATTACATCCAAAGTAGTAGAAACTTTCAGTTGATTGGCAAGAGTGTTGATTTGTACTTTTATTTTCACAAATTTTGATCAACAGTGTCACGCTTCAATTTAAATATAAACGCACATACAATTCCTCATCAATAAGTGATTTGCACTTCATACTGTCATGAACTGGAATAGATTTCTAGCAATTTAATTGATGTAGAAATCTATTCCTCTCGCCACCATGTTGGTGATAATTGTAAACAAACCCGCGGGCAGCCAATGGCTGGTAATAATTGCCAGCCAATAACAAGCCAGGATGATGCGGATCATAATTCGCGTTTCACTCTCATTGCGTTTTAACTTGAGGTGAGGAATCAGCTGTTCGTTAACGACACGGGGTGCCATTATTAAAATTTTGGGAGATAGAAACACACCCAAACTTTGCCATCCCTTTGAACAAATGAATAGCAGAATTCACATCACCATGGAGATTATAAATGCAAAGTATATTGTTCTATGGACTATCACAAGAGAGCAGGTAAGTCTACTTTCATACAACTTCGCCTCAAACAGCTATAATAAAAAAGGCGCTTGTGTAGCAACGAACCATTTCGTCATTAGCACCACCGCGTGGTGGAATAGGTGACTATCTGTTTTGTTTCACTTGCCACAGCATAGACAAAAGTCCATATATGCCTGCAACCGGTCTTAAAAGTGGTGTAGGACCCTACAATACCACCTGCCAAGGAGTCCGATGACTGAAAATTCGTGATTTTCTAAAAAGAAAAAGAAAAGATTTTCTGAATTAATGTTCAAAAATTACTCCAAACCCTCTATTATCGGAAAATGTACTAATATTTCAGTTTCCGCCATTTTTCAAGGTCATACGGTCATTTTAAAGAACTGCTGCATGGGTGTTTTACTCGCAGTGCCACGCCCAACTCACAGTGGTGTCACTATATCGTATATTTTGCCGTTCCCTTCAGAATTTGGCTCCGAAGTTTTACAAATAATAGTGGTGTGGTGTCAACGCTTCATGATATTCAACTGTTCATCCCACAATCATTATAAATACTATTGCCATTGGTCTATTTTGAAATTTTTCATCTGAAAACTTGCAGCCTACACCTGAAAATTATAAGCATTGCTAGGATTAATTTTTACAATATAAATATATCGTTAACTAGAATTAGGTATTGTTAAAGCTGTTATGCAGTTTAACATGGGAAGCGTAACAGCACTTGAAACCTTCGAGCATAAATACAATAGAGTGCGCATTGCCACACTGCGCCTGTACTGTCACGTGAAACCAACATCTGGATCAGCTGACTAAAGGGAAAACAGAGGAACTCGTAATGGAAGGTGATAGGAGTTGGTGGGGAAATGATTTTTAATGAGGGTTTAAACCAACGAGCTAGAGAAAGGTATATAGAGTGGAAATGGCGCCGCCATATTTGAAGAAGGTTGAACTGGCAGCCGCCATGATATACTCTGTCAAGAGGGTGGGAGGCAGGGAGGGAGGGAGAGGCGTGACTAACGAGGCGTAATATAAGATTGGGCCTACGCTAGACCTGACAATTTAATTTGTACATTGAACGAAAACTAACACAATCATCTTACAAGACAATACGCTACGTTGCTTATGCATAGTACATTGCATGATTTCATTGTCCTTTAAAAAGAATAATTTTTGTGTAAAACTGACGCACCTGTTGACCTCTCTCACGGTGAGCTGTATTTCTGCAGAGGTGGTGAAGCCTGCATTTATAATACTGTTTCACAATTCGCTCGATGAGTGAAGCATAGTGAGACTTTTCCCCAGGTTCAGTAGCTGTAAACAGATGGTCAGATTTCTGAAACAGACAACCCGGTAGCATAGCATAGAAATCTGTCTGCAACTTCAGCATGAGATTCTTCGTGTTCTTTCGCAACATACTGTCATTATTCCTGATGACAATCTCAGCTGTTTTACATAATTTCACTACATCAATTGATGGATTCAAAAGGCCATCTTTCACGTCTTTCTCTTTAATCAGTCCTTCTTTCTGAACATCTTGACCCGATAAAAGCACTTCTAGGCATTCAATACAAGTTAATTTTTAGACACTTTGCAAACGACACTTCCTGCAATGTATTGAACAACATTTTCTACATACATATCGTTCATATGCATACCCCGCCCAGGGGCTCACAACTTGTGGGACGTGGATTGGCGACCACGGGACCTCAGCTGAGACTGGCATTGCTTGCAAATCCACCCGTCAACCTTCCTTAGTCACTTCTTGTTCTCTTCAGGCACTAACGGTATCCGGGACCTGGAGAGTCTTTCAAATTTAGGTCTTATTTGCCCCTTGTCTCATCTTTCCTGATACCCTCATTTTTCGAGGGATCAGACCTGATCTTTTCATTGTATCTCCTGCCTTGTGCACAAGACCCTATTGGAGGCACGGCGTGAGCAGCCTGTTGAGAATCAGGCATCGTTACCAACGAGCTACCCCCCCCCCCCCCCCAGGGGCTCACATCTAGTGGGACGTGGGTTGGTGACCATGGGGCCCCAGCTGAGTCCGGCATTGCTTCCACTTACTTGTGCCGGGCTCCTCTCCGTCTTCTTTCCTGTCGACCTCACTTGGTCAACTCTTTTTCTCTTCAGACCCCGACGGTATTAGGGTATCCCAGGCCTAGGGAGTTTCTTCCTTTCCCGCCTTAATTGGCCCCTGTCTCATCTTTTCTGATACCCTCCTTCTGCGAGGGGTCAGCCTTCTTTTTCTTTTCCTGTTATCTCCTGCCTTCTACTCAAGGCCCTCAAGGAGGCAGGTGTAGGCTATGTAGCCCCACCACTTCTGGTGCACCCTGGATATTGCTACACCCTCAGAGGCTCACGGCTGGTGAGTTCGGGAGTTGGCGACCCCAAGGGATTCCTGAGCTGGGTCCGGTTTTCCCCTTTTATCCCTTATCTGCGGGGTGGATCCTCTCCTCTTTCACTTTCCTATCTGCCTTTCATGGCTCTCCTTCCTTCCAAGTCCCTCAATCCGCATTCTTCGAGGGTTGAGGGCATTTCTTTTCCTCCTGTCCTTTATTTGCCTTATTCTCCTTTTGTTTTCCATTTCTTCTTCTAGTATATAAGTTAGTAGTTAGTTTTAGTTATAGTTTACATTTCATTTTCATCTTCACGATCACCCTAACCATTAGGGGCCGATAACCTAGATGTTAGGCCCCTTAAAACAACAATCATCATCATCATCACCAACGAGCTAGAGAAAGGTATATAGAGTGGAAATGTTAGTTCCTGCTTCTGCAGAGGGAATCTGAAATGTAAATATCACACAAACTTAACGACATTCCTGTTGTCTTATTACTTCTATTCGTACAATTGAATGACGAACACACTGACGGCATGGTCTATGTATTTTTAAATAAATTTCATTCGACGCATGTTCCTGTACAGCCCGAATAATCGCAACAAGCTCTTGTCAGACGACGTTCTGAATCATGGCCGCCTTAACTCAGGTTGCCTCCGCCCAGAGCGCTGCTACGCGGCTCCTTGCCTCTCTATATACCTTTCTCTAGCTCGTTGCTTTAAACACACATTTTCGTAATTTATATGACATTGGGAAAAGCATCGCATGTTTCTTTACGTACCGGAAGGTAGCAAAGGTTAAGAATGTAACATATTTGGTGTTAAAAGTGGCTGTCGTGTTCCGTAATACTCTTAATCACCTCTTGTAAATAATTAATAACAAATCCAATTCTGAATTAGGCCTACTGATTTTTGAACAGAATTGTGTTAGTGTAAAAAGTGGCTGTCGTGTTCCGTAATATTCATACATCCAGGATCCCCTCTTATAAATACTTAATAACAAATCCAACTCTGAATTAGGCCTACTGATTTTTGAACAGAATTGTGTTTGTGTAAAAATTGGCTGCCGTGTTCTATAATATTCATACATCCAGGATCCTCTTGTAAATCATTAATAACAAATCCAACTCTGAATTAGGCCTACTGATTTTTGAAGAGAATTGTGTTTGTGTAAAAAGTGGCTGTCGTGTTCCGTAATACTCATACATCCAGGATCCCCTATTATAAATACTTAGCCTAATGACAAATCCAACTCTCAATTAGGCCTACTGATATTTGAACAGAATTGTGTTTGTGTAAAAATTGGCTGCCGTGTTCTATAATATTCATACATCCAGGATCCCCTCTTGTAAATAATTAATAACAAATCCAATTCTGAATTAGGCCTACTGATTTTTGAAGAGAATTGTGTTTGTGTAGCTGGTCATTTTTAATTGTACGAGAGCTCCAAACAAGTTCAATCTATTACTACATCATTTCCTAATTTATTTGTCATAATTAGAAAATGTATTTCCGTTTGGCTAATTTCAGTACCGGTGCATTACTTTACAAAATTTTATCGTACGATTAGCTCTTATTCAGCGTTACTTTCCACTTCAGTATTTTATGAAGGTGAACAAAACATAGGCAAATGGAAATAAGGAAGTCTATATTGATTTAGTAAGCGTTGCTTTTTAACAACAATGCATTACATTTGCTACAACGGAAACCATTACAAGCAATGAACTGTTTCCTTTTAAATTCCATTTTCTACGAATCATAGAAACCTTCGCAGTAATAATCCAGAACTTTGAAATCCTACGAATTGACTAATTTAGGGCTGCAATGTATCCTAGAAGGATCTGAAAATTTCCTCAACCAAACGCACTGTCCATACGTTTAATAAGATGGCAAATATTACCTCAGCGTATTTATTATCGAAGACTACATCGTCACATCAGTAGCATAACCTGCAATTTAACACTGAACATGATTGAAAAGGAAGGCTATTTGATGCTGTGATGGTCCTAATTTTGCTTCATAGGCAGGTTCAGTGGAGTAAGGGATAGAGTAAATTTTAATAATTTGTAATAAATTTACAGATTAAATTATTTTTCTTTCATGTCTCGGAGTTAAGAGGAAACGTAAAGAAATACAAGTAGTGAAGTCAAGAATTTTAGGGTTATTTTACAATGAATTAATTTAGGACTTAACTATGGAAAGAAATGCCCGATCTTTTCCTAAACGTCTCCTTACATCCATACCCTGCAGAGTAATACACCATTCTGGCTTAGTACGGTAATGAATAGAACAGAATAGCCCAATTCTATCATCACGTGTAGTATTTCAGTGCTCCAAACTATCCGCAGTTCCCTTTAGTCAGCTGATTGAGATGTTGGTTTCACAAATGTGACGTCATCAGCCATCTATTGTATTTATGATCTAAGCTTGAAACCGTACAGAAAGTCAGAGGGCAGTAAGTAACATTATCCGCACTGAAGATTGGCAAGCAGCAGGATTACCAACGTTGCATCCAGAGCAAACAAAAAGAAGAAGGGATGAAGAAAGAGAGAAGAGAATAGTCAATAAATGGAAGAGATAGCAGTGGAAGAGAAGCATAAGAAGTCTGAAGGGGTCACATACAGCGCAGGATAATTCTGAAGCATACAGGTACATTCAAAACTTTACTTGCTTATTTCTCATCTTTCATATTTTCAGTGCTCTGCTTCCTGTAAAAAGTCCCTTGCATTGCAATTTATGGTTCATTCTCATGAAATTTTCTGGAGTTATACTGATATGTTCGACTAATTTCACTTACTTATAAAGAATTTTATTTATTGATTAGAAATGACACGGCATGCATTTGATTTTGACTGTATATATGTGGGTTTTTTTCAGAAATCAGAAAACCAGTAATTCACAAATTCTTAGTGGCATGCATATTTTCAAAGGGATTTTCTTTTAAAGTAAGTTTTAGTTATATATGTGTGTAAAAACTTGCTTCAAATGTTGAAGTCATAGAAGTCAAAATTGTGATGTGAGGAGCTTTTTCAGTGTTGCACACCAAAATATCACCAAAAAATAATTAGAGAAGTTTGAATCAATCTATTATCTGGAAACTTTGTACAAAAAGTAATATTTACTGTACAAATATGCTCACAAAATATCGTGTTGATATCAGTAAAAATGTAGAAGTTGAATATTTCAGTCATCGGTCCCCTTAAATAACATGTTTCCCTAATTATTCCTTCCCATATGCCTTCATCGCCACCTCTAATCCTTACGATTGAGGACTTACTTCGTTTAATAACACGAATAATGGGGATCCTTCTAGAAACATGTGTTTGTTCAAGTTCTCCGGATTATTTTTCATGGCTAGGTGTATTTCTATTTGACAGTCTTCTCCCAATTGTTCAGAGAGAGACTGGGTCATATCAGTGTGGATTTATCCCAGGAAAGTCCACTATAGATCAGATTTTCACCTTAAGGCAAATTTTAGAGAAGACAATCAAATATGGGATTGGAACGCATCACCTCTTCATAGATTACAAAGGAGCATATGACAGTATAGACATAATAATAATAATGTTATTGGTTTTACATCCCTTTTAACTACACTGGCTTTTAGAGACGCCGGGGTGCCGGAATTTTGACCCGAAGGGGATCTTTAACGTGCCAGTAAATGTACTGACACGGCTCCCTCGCATTTGCACACCCTCAAATGCCAGCTGACTGCGCCAGGTTTCGAACCTGCAACCTTGGACAGTATAGACAGAGAGCATTTGTACCATGCTATGATTGAATTGGGAATTCCTGGAAAATTGGTAAGGTTGGTGAGAATGACAATGAGTGGGACACGAAGTAGTATAAGAACGGGAGCAATGATGTCTGAGGCATTAAATATTCAGAATGGGATACGGCAGGGTGACGTGCTGGCATGTCTCCTGTTTAATGTTGCCTTGGAGAAGGTGATGAGAGATGCAAAACTCCTGAGTAGGGGAACAATTTTCTATAAATCAGTGCAGATACTTGTTTATGCCGATGATATAGATATAGTGGCAAGAACTCGAAAGGCAATGGAAGACATTCATTGCCCTTGAACAGGCCAGTAGGAAAATGGGACTGAACATCAACCAGCAGAAAACTAAATATATGGCTGCTGGGAAAGGAGAACATGCCACCCTCAATAACCGTGGGCAATTACACCTTTGAGAGAGTGGAGAAGTTTAAATATCTGGGATCAACAGTCACCTACTCAAATGATACCTCTTATGAAATTAAACAGAGATTAATAGCAGCCAACAGAGCTATTTTGCTCTAACAAGGCTTCTCTCCTCAAGGCTCTTGACCCGTACCACTAAATTAACCATCTATAAAACACTTATAAGACCTGTGCTTACATATGCCTCAGAAACTTGGCCACTAACAGCAAAAGATACTGGAATGCTGGATGCCTTCGAAAGAAAGATACTTCGAAGAATCATCGGCCCAGTCTGCGAAAGAGAAACATGCAGGAGGTACAATCATGAATTGTACATACAACCTTTATAAAGACCCACCTATTAGAAGAATAGTGAAATCAGCCAGATTGATGTGGACCGGACATGTAGCACGGATGAGTGATACGGAAGTACCTAAAAAGGTATTAAATGGAAATCCAGGGGGACAGAGAGGATGAGGTCGACCGAGAACCAGATGGATGGATGGAGTTATCGAAGATCTTCAGGAAATGGACGATAGGAATTGGAAAGCTTTAGCGTTGGAACGAGATAAATGGCGGAAGGTTGTTGAAGAGGCCAAGGTTTACAAGTTTACAATTAACTGTAGAGCCATAGTAGAAGAAGAGGAAGATGAGGAAGAGAAAGGAGGTGTATCTTTAAGGTTGAGAGTACTTCCCTTTACCACGTGGAGTAGAATCTTAAGTTAGTTAGTTATTGTAGTTTTAAGGGGCGGAACTATGAGGTCTGTTTCTATATTGTTTTATTCATACATGTCTTCACATACAGCAGAGTGTTTGTTGTATTTGAATGCATTCCTGTGTCCTTTATAATGCATTTCAAACCTCCATCCACTCGATCCAACATAGTTGACCTTACATCCCTTTTCCTGGCAAGAGAATAAATAATCATCTGACTTTGCATGTGGGTCTCTTTGTTAGGTTGCTATTATGTTTGTGCTTACCGAGTGAGTTGTTTGCTCTGAATGCTATTTTGAGTCCTTGTTTCTTGAAAATATTTGTTAATTTGTATGTGTTTTAGTTCACCAAGTTAAACCGCACACACTTATTTTCTATTTGGAGAGGTGATTTATACTCTCTTTTTTTCTTTTGCTGTTTTGTTAGTATTCGATCTGTGCTAGGTGCTAAATTGTTCTCTGCAGTCATTTGTTTTATAATGGAGATAAATGAAAATACACTTCTCAAAACAACAGGCACCAGTCCATTAAATTCATGATGGAACCAGAAAACAACTGGCGAATAGGGGCCGATAACCTCGATGTTAGGCCCCTAAAAACAACAATTATCATCATCATCATCATCAACTGGCGAATAAATTATTTAGACATAACAATCCATTAAACGGACCAAAATCCAAAAATTTCCATTTACCGCAGGGAAACACAAACCACCCACACTATCGAAAACCGCTCCAATCACCTATATTCACAAAAACAGCAGGCATAAATTCAATGGTAAACAGGGCTATCAGCATACGGATGTCAACCAATAACTTCAACAAGGAGATTGAAAATAAAACAAATGTCCACAGAGAACAATTTATCACAGTAGACCAAATACTAACAAAACAGCAAAAGAAAAAAAGAGGAAATCACCTCATCAAAAGGAAGATAACTACGTGCAGTTTAACTTCGTGAGCAAACACACCTACAAAATAACAAATATTTTCCTGAAACGTGGACTCAAAATAGCATTCAGAACAAACAACTCACTTGGTAAGCACATTCATAATAGCAACCTAACTAAGGGAAACCCACATGCGAAGTCAGATGTTTATTTATTCTCATGCCAAGTAAACGGATGTAAGGCCAACTAAGTTGGGCAGAGTGGATCAAGGTTTGAAACGTGTTATAAAGAACACAGGAATGCAATCAAACCCAACAAACATTCATTTATATGTGAACACATGTATGACAATACATTGCTTTACCAATACAGAAATAGACCTTAAGATTCTACAGTACACCAAGTTACTAGGTAAAGGGAAAAACTCTCAACTTTAAACAGTCCATAGAAGGATCCCCAATATGTGTGTTACTAAACAAAAGTCCACTATCATAATGATTAAGACCAGGCGATGAATGCATATAGGAAGGAATAATTAGGGAAACATGTTATTTAAGGAGATGTACTATGTGCCTATTCTCAACAAACCAAGGCCTCTGACAGGTGGTATTGTAGTGTCCTATACCACTTTTAAATCTGGTTGCAAGCATATATGGACTTTTGCCGATGCTGTGGTAAGTGACTTAAATGGTCTTCAATAGTAAGTTCCAGAAAAGATACACCACTTTGCAAAGTCATTCTAGCCTCAAAATAGCATCAACATTATCATCTAAGTTAGGAGCAGTTACAAATATCATTATTGCGTGCAGGACAGGAAGACGTGCTCATAAGTCAGCTGCAAGCTGCTCAAGTTTGAACACCAGCGCGATGACTGTGCTTAAAAACGATACTCCAATGGTAAAGTACGGTACTCATAACCTTAAGTAGAAACCATTGTGCATGTTCTAATTATATTATATTGTTGTGTAGCTAACTATTTACACGTAGGCTACATAATGTTCATATGTAGATCACAAACATGCACAATACAACATCATAGAATAGACTAACAATTTCAAATAAAGAGCTTCACAGCGAATAATAAATACTAACAAACAAGACAAACTATACAAAATATAGAAAAAACATTTTCTAAATGTTTTTATAATTTTAAACTTCAACCATAGTGATCAGGATCTGATGACGATTGTGTGAGGGTCGAAATGCGTAATCCTAAAATTTCCCCTTCATCAGTGATTAATATCAACACGTGTAAATCGTTTTTCAGGAATAGCCTGTTATAATTATCTGTTGACCTACTGAAAAGTAAAAATTGATAGTTAACAGAACCAGCTACAATGGTTTACTGCAGTGTTGTCCAACTATCTGGAGTGCTGGGGCACATTTAACTAATGCCCAAAGAGGTGCGGGCATCACCACTGTCATCACAGCCAGTATTTGTCTACAGTTACTACAATTATTATTATTACTATTATTATTATTACAGGTACTATTGCCATTAAAAATATGTAATACTTCGAAAATACTACCAAATAATTACGATTAAAATGACTTAGATTTACAACTTATATAATAAGTGTGAAGTTTGACACTGCATGTTCATTGCAAGTTTAGAAAAATCTCGAGATTAACTGGAACAAGCAGTTCTTAATGCCTCATCTAGACGTGAGTATGTCAGGCCATAGGTATTTATTCTTGATGATGTTCATAGACGAAAATGTGACCTCGCAAAGATGATGATGATGATAATTGTTGTTTTAAGGGGCCTAACATCTAGGATATCGGCCCGTGCCTCGCAAAGATATGTCGAACCAAAACAAGAATACATTTTCAAAGCAACACTATGGACCATGAGATGTTTATTCCTGTCCACCAGTCAAGTAATTGCTTGAAGTGAAGATAATATGATTTCAGAGGTATATCTTCTTGAATATTTAAAATGACCCTTTCTACTTCTTCCAAATTATAATTTTTGAAGATCTCACACATCTTACCTCCAAATTCAGTAATGTCCACTCAAGCGAATGGATTATTGATGAACATTATCAGTGGTTCAATTGCTGAATACTGGCTAAACCTGTTACTAAATTCTGTGGATAAGATTTCAAGATGCTGAGTAAAGGATTCACCGACATTTAAGGTTTCAATAATTGATTTCAAAGTTGGAAAGTGAGAAAAAGAATTTCTTTTGAAATGTCCAATCCACAGCTTTAGTTTCCACTGGAAAGCATTTACTGCACTTATCATGCATGAAATATTGCGATCTTTTCCTTGCAATTGGAGGTTTAGCTCATATAATTTTGAAGTGATATCTGCCAAGAAACCTAAATCTAATAGCCATGATCTCTCATCTACTTGTTGACAATATTGCCCAGAAGATTTCAGAAAATCTGTGATATCCTGAAGACTGCAAAATCGTTCAACAGTTTTCCCCCTACTAAGCCACCTAACATCTGCGTGAAGATTACGTCACCAGGGTCAGAATCTGATATATTCAAAAGATTTCTAACAATCGGTGACGTGTAGAGGATCTGACGTAATTAACTGCACCAGTTACAACTTTAATGACATGGTCGAACTTCAGAACCTTTGTGCATAAAGCTTCCTGGTGGATAATGCAATGATAACAAATACATTTTTGAAATGAATTATCTTTAGCACAAAGAGCAAGAAACCCATTATTCCTACCAGTCATTGAAGGCGCTCCATCTGTTGATAAAGCAACAAGTTAAGAGAGAGCAATGTTCCTATCTTTCACAAATTTCAGGAATGCGTTAAATATGACGTCTTCTCCCCTAGTACCTCCATGAAGTGGCAGAACTTTACCAACTCCTCCTTAACCGTAAAATCATGTAAGACCATTCTAATAAATACACACAACTGTGCAATATCAGAAATATCTGAGTTTTCATCAAACTGGAGCGAAAAATATTCACTCGACTGCAGGTCCTGATAGAATCGAGATTCTAAGTTGTTAGATAACTCTTCAACCCGTCTAGAACAGATTGGTGAGACAATTGAAGTCCTTTTATGGAATACAACACTGAAGATGTATCTTTGTGACCAACGAACAGAGATTCCGTGGCACTGACCATTGCTTCGGTAACTACTTCCCCGTCACTGAAAGGTTTCTTTCGTTTAGCTAAAACGTAACAAACATTGTAAGAGGCCATTGTCACATTACTATTTTGCTGAACTGGCCTTGTATACACACTTTGCTGTAATTTAAATTTAGATTTTAAGTCTCTAATTTTGTTTTCGTAATTCAGAATTAACAGGAAATTCACTATTAAAGTCCTTGTGATTTGTCGAAAGATTTTGTTCTAGATTACTTTTCTTCGGAACAGACACACTATTAATATACAATAAACAAACGGGTTCTCCTCTAAATTCAACAAAGGAATACTGATTCTCCCAATCACTGTTGGAAAGGGGTGATTGAATAGCACCCCAACTGGGAAATAGAGGATTAGGTTTCGGGCACACACTGGAATTTAAATAGAGCTACGAGGAAGAGACCAAACATTGATAACTACGGTTTAATACATTTATTTGATTTTTGAATCAATAACAAATATTTTCATTTTGAATAATAATTAAAGGAAGGTAATTAAAAATGCAATGTTTCTCCAGGAAACTCAGAATAAAATAGGAATTACAATAAAAATGCATAAAAAGGCCATATAAAAGGCGATTAAAAAGTATTTTCAAGAAAAATATCCAAAAACCAAGCAAGAAGCAAGAAAAGGCTTAGCCTTGAAGAATGTGTTGACCAAGTGAATGAAGTTCGCGTTACCAATGATTTGATGCTTTTATACTTAGTATTTGGCCCGCAGGGAGCGGATCGTAATCCAAACAAAGGCTTCCTCTAAGATGTCTCGGCATGCCTTCCGAGAAAGATAGATGGTGACTCCTTTGGCAAAGTGTACCCCGCAGGAACAGACCTCTTGGTAATGATCTGTTTGGCGGATTACAAGCAGTTATAGTTTCTCATCGCCGTGTTGTAGTGGGCTAGCGGGCGGACTGAGTTGCTGAGATGAAGGTCGTTGACTCATGCCTCGCCTAGCATGACAGAGTCCGAGCGATGAAGCATGCCACTTGGCAAGGTTTCAGCCACACGATGTTTACTAACAGGGCTTTCCCAAGAAGGGCCTGTTAGTGGGCAGGCAGGCAGCCGTGGTCAGACTGGTTCAGGCAGGCAGATGTAGACAGGCCGCAGGACGGCGAGGCGGAGAATATTTAGTGGAAATGACGACAGCAGCCGAACATTCCAGAATGAAGGAGGGGTGTCAAACAGCCAATCAACGCACAGCCCCATGCACGTTGCGAGGGTTGCCGCTGAGGTGAGCACAGTACCTCATGAAAAAGTGTGACAGTATGGTGCTTCTAGAAAGACACTTCAGAAAAAAGGTGAGTTGACAAGAATAATAAAGAACAACAATTCAAATGAAACATAAGTTAAATAAATAATCAGAACACCGCGTTCATACTGCAATTATAACGAAAAAAAATAATGGAGCAGAATAATTGAACGTGTGTTTCAAACCGTAGGGGAAACATAGCCTACAAAAAAACATTCGCAAAAGCGGACATGCTGGGAGGGGCGAGAAAAAATTGCAGTAAGAAAGCGCAGAAGTTAGGCCTCGCGTGGCAAAGGAACAATCATAGTGATTGGCCTGAGAAAATGGCCAGCAGAAGTCTGCAGTTTTACCACGCGAATCCTACCATCTCTGCCAGGAAAGCACCTAACAACCCTACCCAAATTCCAGACAAGAGGGGGACTAGGGTCTTTCAAAAGGACCAAATCCCCAATCTGAAGGTTAGAGCAGGAAACACGCCATTTACCACGCTGCTGAAGCAAACCGAGGTATTCCAACCTCCAGCGGCGCCAAAAATTGTTGCGCAAACTTTCAATTTTGCGCCAAGAAATGGCTAAAGAAGATTGAGAATTAGAATATAACAAAGGGGGAGAGGCAGTCAAAGGACCACCGATAAGAAAATGGCCTGGCGTTAATGGCAGAAAATCTGAAGGATCATTAGATAAGGGTGATAAAGGACGAGAATTAATTATGCCCTCAATAAAAATGATTAAGGAATTAAACTCTTCATGAGAAAGGGGGGTGTGGCCACAAACACGTCTAAGGTGCTTCTTGGTGAGTTTCACACAAGACTCCCACCGCCCACCTTGATGAGGTGCATAAGGGGGGATGAAGTGCCACTTGAAATTTCTCTGGTGAGCATAATCAGTAATCCTTTCCAGCGCTGAATTTTGAGTAAGAGCTCTCTTAATTTGCTCAGAAGGTCCGATAAAATTTTTAGCATTGTCTGAGAATACTTCTGAAGGAAGACCTCTGCGAGCAGAAAATCTGGCAAAAGCTGCCAAAAAGTAAGCAGTAGAGGCGTTGGTAACTAGTTCTAAGTGAACTGCTCCGGTGACCATACATACAAACAGCGAAATATAGAGTTTTCCAGAAATACATTTTTTGGCCTCAGGAGAATTTCTTCTGTAAACAAAAGGCCTGGAATAATCCACCCCCGTAAAGGTAAAGGGTCTAGCAGGCGCGGATCTAAAGTTGGGAAGATCACCCATGAGCTGAGCGGTAACTTTAGGGTTGGATTTAAAACATGGAATGCACTTCCGGATAACAGATGTAACTTCATGGACTGCGCTTATGGGCCAATACCTTTCACGAATGATAGAAAGTAATGTACGAGTTCCAGCATGAAGATGCTGGTAATGATACTGACGAATGATTAAGGAAGTGACATGATGCTTTGAGGGAAGAATAATTGGATGTTTTTTATCCTCAGAAAGATCAGCCAAAGATAAACGTCCTCCTACTCTTAATAAACCATCAGTATCCAAAAAAGGGGCTAGTGAGGAAAGCCTACTCGATTTCTTAAGGGATTGACCTTGGGACAACACCTGGCATTCTTCAGAGAATATTTCTTGTTGAGTAAGCCATAAGATTTTTGTAGTGGCTAAACCTAATTCAGAAAGGGTTAAATATGGCTTAGGAAAAAGAGGTTGTTCTACCACAAAATATTTCCATCGAAGGAGATAAGCCATAACCCTCACCAATTTATGGAAGGAGGAATATCGCTGCAAGAGAAGGGGAGAGTCGGAAACGAGAAGAGAAGATCCAGTAATCTTACCAGAATCCGGCAAGTCTGATAACTCCGGAAGAGGAAAATTTGGCCAAGCGGAAGGTTCTTGCAGAAGCCAACGGGGACCGTGCCAGTATAATGTCAGGTTAGCCAACATAAGAGGGGAACATCCCCGAGAAATGACATCTGCAGGGTTCTCCTTGCCAGATACATGATGCCATTGTTCAAGGTTAGACAGTTGTTGAATTTTGGACACTCTATTAGCTACAAACACCTGCCAATGCGAGGGAGGTTTGGCAATCCATGCCAACGTGATGGCTGAGTCACTCCAAAAGTAAGTTTTAATAAATCGGATTTTCAAAGATTGACGGATTTTGACCGATAATTCAACCGCCAGAAGAGCAGCACAAAGTTCCAGTCGTGGCAAGGATAAAGATTTAAGAGGGGCCACCTTCGACTTAGCGCAAATTAAATTGGAAAAGAAATATGACTGGACAAAATTACGGCAAACAATATACGCACAACATCCATAAGCTTTCAATGAGCTATCGGCAAAGATGTGAAGTTCATATCCTCCACAGGAGGGAAAGGGAATAATCACTCGCGGGATAATAACATTAGAAAGATCTTCCAAACTATTTCTATAAGAAATCCAATTTTTTTGCAACTCTGAAGGAACTGGTTCATCGCAACCAGTTTTCAAGGACCAAAGGTCTTGCATGAAAAGCTTTGCTGTGACGATGATTGGCGCCAAAAATTGGAGAGGATCAAATATCTTTGCAATATCAGACAAAATTTGCAGCTTAGTTTGCGGTTTGATGTCACTGAGATTAATTTTGAAAAAGAAAAAATCCTTTTGAGGACTCCAATAGATGCCTAGAGTTTTGATAGAATTATTTTCATGAAGAAGCTCTACTGAGTCGTTATAGACTGAAGTTAATGGAAATTTAGAAAGAAATTCTTCCGAATTAGAGTTCCACTTGCACAAGGAAAATCCGCCTCCCAAAAGCAAAGCTGTCAAATCCTTAGAGACTTGCAGTGCTTCAGATACTGACTCAAATGAATGAAGAAAATCGTCAACGTAAAATGATGATTTTAACACTTCAGAAGCCTTAGGAGAATACAACGGGCCATCCTGTTCAGCAAGTAATTTCAACGTACGTATGGCTAAAAAAGCAGAAGGCTTTAGTCCATAGGTTAATGTTTTTAGCCGAAAAATCTTGACGGGTTTAGTAGGCTCGTCGCGCCAAAGAATTCTCTGAAGGTCGCGCTGTTGTTGATCGACCAAAATCTGTCTATACATCTGCTTGATATCAGATATCACTGCGATAGGGAACAAGCGAAAATTCATCAAAACAGAAGAAATGTCAGATAGAATAGGAGGGCCTGATAATAATGTGTCATTCAGAGAAGTTCCATTGGCATCCAATGCAGAGCCATTAAAGACCACTCTTATGTTTTCCATTAAAATTTCATTCTTCCAAACAGGATGATGATTGAGGTAAATGACTTCAGATGGGGTATAAGAAGCATCATCTTTCTTGGTAACAACCTCCATGTGATCGAGTGCCTCATATTCCTCCATAAATGTGGAGTATTGAGTTTTAACAACAGGGTCACGTTTAAATTTGCTTTCCACAGCATAGTGCTCTAAGAGCCCTAGGGTGTGTTTCAAATAAAAGAGGTGGATTATCCACTCGGGGCATTGTTACGACAAATCTACCCTCTGAATTGCGTTTGGTTGTTTCGCGAAACAGTTTTTCACACATTTCATTTTCAACTGAGGAAGGTGAAACTGAATCTATAGTTTCGATTTTCCAAAATCTTTCTAAGTTGTAATCGAGACTTGTATTGACAAAATGACATTGTGAGAAATTTTGAAACGACTTACGAGGGACCTGACCCGTTACTACAACCTAGCTTGGTATTGTTTTAGATCCCTTATTTGGGGGTGGATCTAAAAGGGAGAGTTATTGTACTAATTTATAAGGTTGTGCCTAAAAAGGGTAGCTTCCCTTGGCAGGGCAAGCTGACCAGTGTAGAGTGTTGTGGTGTGCTAGGAACTAGGGGGCGTTCCTATAAATAATGTAGTAGTGTTTGAAGGGATGGGACCCAATGTAAGAGTCACGGTGCTAGTCGCTCAGCTGACTGCTTATTATGTAATTGAACCTGCTCGTATCAGCCGAGTGGCACGTGCTGCTTGCTGGCAGCCGAGCCGGCTCGGGGAACACAAAGGTACCTGAGTTAGCGCTATTGGACTACCGTCTGTCACGTCTTACCGTGACGGGAATAAGGAAGGGCGTTGGGATGTAAAGAGGCGTATAAACGGTAATGCTAGTGTAGAGTGTGGACCAAGTGTTTTATTGGTCTGTAGTTTTGAGTATGACTCCCTTGTAGGGAATGTAATTATGTTCACAATGTATTACAAGTGTTGGGTTACAGGTTACAAAAGTAGGAACTCTGAACACGATTGACTGACTCACCTCGGTTGACACCAGCATAGCCTCCGGCCGTCTCGATGAAGCACTGATAATGGAGAGACCCTTTGACCTCATTAGGCTGCCTTCCTATACTCTCTGGCGCTATGTTGTCAGCAATGTGTTGGCCCAGTTACTAGTATGTAGGTATGTGTAACCATTGTGCAAGGACTGAGCTGCTTCTTAGAGTGGCAAGCTGTCCCTGCTAAGTTTTATGGATGTTGGGCCGGCTTTCCAAGGGTTGCCATTTAGGGGATTTAGCCAGATGCCGGGGGGATGGACTCCAAGGGGTGCATACCCCTGGGAGGCTGTACAAGCGTCTTCCTTCATTTGTTCGCGTCCTCGCGAACGGGAACGGAACTGGAGGTTGGGGCGTTGACGTAGTGGTCCTTGAAACCCCCTCGTATCTCCTGGTGGTGTCGTATCGAAGTGTGGGTGTGAGGTCAGCCCGTGTTCAGAGGGGAGGGTTATGGGATGTACAGATATATGTAGACACTGATATTGACATTGTGAAAAAACAAACAAAAAATTGACATTGCGAAAGATTTGATATCGAGAAAAAAATTAACATTGGGAAAAAAATTTGACATTTGAGAAAAATTTAACATTAAAAGAAATTCGACATGTAAAAAAAAATTGCCCTTGCTGTTGCTGGCATATTGCTAGTTTCAAAAAAAACATGGTTTCTGATGGTGATTCGTTACATAGTTGTGCAGGGAGGAAAAACCCAGGGCCGAACGGATGATTGCGTCGTCCGCCCTATCTTAGGGAAAAAGTGCTCCCTGCAATAAGAAAGGTAGAAGAAAATAGAAAAATGGGTGTTCCAGGGTATAATTTAAGGGATATATTCAAAGTATTTATTTGTTTGGGAAAAAACGGAACACCCTGACAAATGGGGAAGTTAGAAGAAGGAAAAATGAAAGAAAACAAATCACAGACATTGTGTACATGGAATCTTGATAAACAAACAAAAATATATAGTGTTTAATGTAGTATGTTGCGATTCTGACATTTAGGAATATTGTCGCTTTCCAGTGGAATAATTGTATGAAGTTTATCCTTAAAAATTATGAATTACAATGACCTTATGTCTAGTGGAATAATTGTATGAATGTATCCTTAAAAATTATGAATTACAATGACCTTATGTCTAGTGGAATAATTGTATGAATGTATCCTTAAAAATTATGAATTACAATGACCTTATGTCTAGTGGAGTAATTGTATGAAGTTTATCCTTAAAATTATGAATTACAATGACCTTATGTCTAACTTAAGTGCGCTAATCCCTTATAATTCTAGTTTTTGTGAGGTACCTCGCGTGCACGCTACCCGTCTGTACGTACGCTTGCCGTCTCACGGCTGATCCTGTACGGCCACTTCTTGGTACGGTATAGTGGTCGTACCGCTTGCATGTATTCTTAATACTTAATCTGTGAAGCATCCTCTGTGGGTGAATGCTTTCACACTTGACAATGAGAGTCACTGCCACAAACCGGTTGCGCCCTCATTGTCGTAATCTGCGTCGCATTTTGACGCTTTATGTGTTTCTATTTAGTTGATCTGCCAGTAAGCCTGGTACCCCACAGGCACCAGTCCTGCTGTGCAGATTTTTTTTGGAGTGTGTAGCTGAAAAAGAAAAATGTGGTGAGTGTTTGAGAGTGTGTTGGGATTAGTGCAAGTTGACGTATAAAAAATAAAAAAAAAATAGTACACAATCATGGCATGCCGTAAATAATGTGATACTGCTATATGGTAGTGAAATTCCTGTCACCAGTTTCCTGTATCTGGTGACGATGCCTGTGAAAAAATGGCGAGGTTCAGAAAAAACATGTTAGTATGACATATTCTCTATGTCGCTTCCTGTGCCATAGTTTTTACTGGCTGAAGCTCTTCTTTCTCTGAAAAAAAATAGCATGATTAATGTTAATTTGCTGCATGACCGGGCTTACCCTATACGGTGCCGTAATGCCGTAAATAATATGTAGTTGGTCTTACCCCGGTAGCGGAATTGTGGTTACCGGGTGCCGATATATTCCACTTTGATTATGCCTATTGTACTATATTATATATTATCCTATATTATAGTGTATTGTCGGACTTACCCTGATGCCGGGTTTGGCGGTCATCAGGAGCCGACCGGCGTTATCTTACACTACTTATGTTACTTAGTGATAAAATTACTTAACTGTGAAACTATTCTGTATTTACATGCCGAGTGGACCTTATTCTAAAGCCGAAATGTGCTGTGCTATTATTAGCAACAGCTGTTAGTAAATTTGCTTACATCTAAGTGACCTTAAAAATGGCACTGTAACTTAAATACTAAAATTTAGATGGAGGCTCGTCCGTCCGATTTCTCTCGCGGGTGCCCTTGTAGTACATTGCCGG
The DNA here is from genome assembly GCA_946902985.2 of Meconema thalassinum. NCBI lineage: Eukaryota > Metazoa > Arthropoda > Insecta > Orthoptera > Tettigoniidae > Meconema > Meconema thalassinum. Next base: position 1,445,989,036 of record OX336389.2, on the reverse strand, counting down.
GACCGGAACCCGACAATGTCTCGTAGTCCCCTCCGTTTTAATACTATTGTCGACATCTATTCTAGGTCTTAATACTAGTACTAATCTAATCGCAGGCGACTTATGGTGCCACTTAGCTAACCGTTTCGCCCGCTGTAACGTCCTTGTTCATGACCGTTTGCTGTTCCGATTTATCGTAGTTGAGCCGCCCACTTGGCTCCTGTGAGGTGCGCGCACTGCCCCTCTCTTAATGCCCTCTGGTTGCCCGATGCGTCGCCATTTATGTGGGCATTGGACAGTGTGGTCCAATGGCATAATATTGTCTTCGCCTTTATCGGCCGTCGCAATCTGCTTTTCGCAGTAATATTTGCCTCTATGGGCCGCCGTAGTATGCTTTTCGCATTGATATATGATTTTACCGCTATGGGCCGCAGTAATATGTATTTCGCAGTTATCTTCCACTCCAACGCATAGGAGTTTTGCTTCCCGCTATGGAAGCCGTGCCTACTTAAATTTAAACTTAACCAGAAGTCTAGTCATAATGGGGTCGTCTCTAGGGATAGTTCCCGAGGCCGGCGGTGAGTGAGCTATTTCTCCCGCCATTCTCAGAAAGTCTCCCTGCAGGTCTTGGCTTCGACGACCGTGGCACATAGTGGGTGTAACCTTCTCCGACAAGGGGGATAAGCGACATGCACCCCTAGATCTCGATGTTTGCCCGCGCCAGGTCGCGAATGCTTTGACCTTACGTGGTTCGTCTATTTGGTCAGGTCAGTGATTTGGTGAGCCAACTGGGGTAAGGGTCCACATCGCCTTCCCCAGCTCTGCTCCAGTGTGGTCCCTCCTGACCTTCGGCTTACACCGTTGTGAACAATCAGATCGTATCAGATTCCTTTGTAAAAAAAAATGTGGCGTAACCTGTGTAAATAGTTTAATCTCTGTGTAAAATGTAAAATATTTCCAGTGTTGCGGGGTTGTAGATCTTCTAAGTACATAGGCTACTTCTGGCCTACCATCGCTACGTCAGCTTTCCAGCAATAATGCTTTCTTTACCTTAATGGAGGTGTTAGTAGGGTCTGTAATGTCAGGTACCCTGTTATTAGGATTTGGGGGTAGTTATTTGTTGAGTGGGCTTAAAGTATGGTAGGAAGGGTTTACGCACCTTTGGGTTCCACGTTAGTGGTGGCCTGAAACCGGTGATGCCACTGGGATGCTTCTATAGTGAGTGGAGTGGGGAGGTAATTCCCGGGATTGCAAAGATACGAAAATTCATGCAGGTTTGATATTAAAATCCCTGGTAAATGGATGGGATACTCATGCATGTGTCTGGATATGAAGTTTCTGCCTTCATGTACGGATAGGTGTAGGGTGGGGCATAATACCAATATATTCCTTTCATGCGGGAGTGTTTAAGTACTAAAGAATGGTTAATATATATCTATGGCCTCCTCTCTCATTTGGAGAGGCGCATTATGCTTCTTTAATGTTTGCTGCGCCACCCCTAATACTCGGGTGGTAGCATCGTGGCTCAAGGCGTAGCATGCCTGCTCTTTAGACGCATGAAGTCCATCAACCCCTTGTGTGTATTTTGTAATGTAGTGTAGCTGTCTTTGGTCGTGTAGATGTGTCTGCGTTGTTTATGTTGGGCGTGAGAAGGTTATGGGAAGGGAGTAAGGTGGTACGCTGGTAGCCTGTTCTCCTGTTATCCTCCCTTGGTCCATGTTGGCTTTCTATCCGCGCCTTGGGATAGTAGAGCTGCATGACCTAATCTGGTCGGCCATTTGCAGTGTAGATGTGGCCAGTGGTCGTAATGCGACTGGTCAGGTGCTAGTCATCTGTAATGACTCCTACGCCTTACGATCTATAAGAGAAGTTATTAGGGGGGAGATCTTGTCTGTGTTTGGTCCTAATTGTTGAGTGCGTGTGCGTGTGTGTGACTATGTACCGCTACACTACGCGGACGGTTGGTCTGTTTCAGGCCAAGTCGTAATATGTATCGCCTGTGTGGGCAGAAGGCGCCCGTGGCTTGCCAACGTCCTTGCGAACGTGCCCTATAGGCCCAAGATAAGTTCCGCTGTGTCACGTCTTGTCCATTGCCAAATGTTTTTGCAGTGTGGAAAAAAAAATGTATGGTGTTATAATTGTTATGTGTGTGTAATTTCACGGTCACCGGCGATATGCAATAGTGTCTCGTCACCGCAGTATTGCAGTGTGAATAGTCCGCCGTCAGCAGTTGGTATGTGGAATGCCAGGCTGGGAAGTTACTGTTTGTCATCCGCTGGCATGTGCCTTTCTGCACGAATGCAAGTGTGGTCATTGTTTTGGATTCCTAGCGGCCTAATGTAGCAATTCGTCCTAGTTAGGTAATGACGTCGTGTGGCCATTGTTCCCTAAGACTTGTGTCTTGTGAAATTTTCCTACCTGAGTCTGTGAAATGTATGCTCTATGCCTGGTGTAATTCGAAATTTTATGTCTGGCTTTTGGTGGGAGGAAATGTAGTATTCCCTGTTCATGCACCTGTATGGGCCAATTTCAGTATGATTGGACGCCTGAATAGCTGTTCTCCTTTGTGTCTAAATTTTTACTGGAACTCAGACCCGTGACCTTATGTCATTCTCTGTGTTTTATGTTTGCGTTGTGTTATAGGGCTTGGGGCTTTCCCAGTGTGGTTTTTGCTTGTGTTCCGTGTACCAAAAATACCATTGGATAGTTAGTTTTTGGTACGCGTGTGGTGTGTGGTCATGGGTTCGAATCCGGTTGTCTGTAAAGACTTGGTGTGATCATTTCCGTGCCGCATATAATATGGCACGTTCCCGTGGATGTGCAATGCGCATATGAAAGCATGCATACCTGTGTAGAGTTTGTATTTTTTTTTGATTTCCCCTCGTAGTGTAATTTTGGAAGATATAGGGTCTCTAAATCGGGCGTGAATGATGCCGTGCGCTCTGCTCCGAGAGCTGTTGTCTGTAAGCTTGCAGGTTATCACTGAGGCCTGCGTTATTGCTGAGTATGGTGGTATCGGATTACAATGTCTTGCGCGCTCGCTTGTTACTTGTCCTGATAACGCAGTGTGTCCGGCACATGTGTTTTTAATCGCTTACTCTCTGTGACTGTAATTAGTGCTGTTCGCATTTGTAAAAGAAAAGAGGGGAACTGGTGGTTTAACGTGACCGTATCTGGAGATCATGAGCCACGGGATTTCCGTTTTACTTGGAATCCAAACCACAGGCCATGGCATTTCACTTCGGAAATCCCATATGCGTTGGCCGTACTGTAGAAGAACCTTCCATTGCCTACATTTGTGTCCCCAGATTTTGCGTTAACTGTATCGTGGTTCAAGTATGTTCTTTATCCCTGGTACAAAATGTCGTTGTACGCGAGTGTGTCTGGTCCGCTAGTCGCGTGTTTGGTGACCAGATGCCAGAGGCGATTTTATTGTTTTTCGTTTATGACCCGCTGTTAGTGGGACTGTCCCAATTTGTCTTAGCTTTCCCATTATTCTATTCTAGAACTGGATATCTACCCAACCTTATATTCCTGGTATTCAGAAGGTTGCGGGTTTGGAGACCGTCTTTTACCCAGAGTAATTGTTTCTGGCACCATTAAGGTTGTGTCTCCGGGACAGTTCTGGTGAGTGTTAGGATCGTATCTGTCGTTGAGAAAAAGTCATGTTAGAGGCGTGTAATCTTTAGCGTGTATCTATGTATGAAATATATATATGTTTAACTTGGCCACCTTTCTTTCATCGGGCCTAATGCCTGTGTCATAGAAAAAAAAATGAGCTATGCCCCGCTCCGGATTAAGAGAGCACTTTAAAAGAAAATAATAGCAGGTGGCGATAGTCTCTAAAAATTATGTCGTGAACACTATAAAAAATGTTTAAAAAAAAAAATGGTGCTTGGGACCTGAGTGTAGTATTTACCACTTTGGTAACGTGAGTACTACCGTAATCTGGTTACGTCTCAGGGGAATCTACCGACACTGTCTAGTACACATTAGGAAGGCCCTTGCAAGACGTAATTGATACACTTGTATCCACGTCACGAGCAAAGCCAGTGCACTGTGGGAGTCAAACCTGCCCTTCAAAGTAATTGTAACTCAACAAAATGACAGTGTCTCGTCCCGGTGTGCAATTGGGCTTTTCAGTTGGTTAAAGCACACCTCACCAAATTGTTGAAACTAGTTTGAGATTCTTAATTCTTGCCACACTTACGGCTTTCGCCCGCAACAAGAGAATATATCGAACTGTGGAACCATAACATAGAACGTTTAGTCATTTCTACCTAGAAAGACTCACTGAAGCTTTATGCTGTGATTTTATGCTTAAGCTGTGTTCAAAAATATCTCTTTTCGGCCTGAAGCCTGCTTGGCTTCCACTTGGCTTGCATATTAGAGACATTACGTTATGGTGTTAACCACTTCGCCCAATAACCATTGCTGGCCTGAGTGAAAAATTCTATGGTTTCGAAAAGAAAGAAAAAAAACAAGAAGGGTTTAGAATTATTCCTTCTAATTTGGCTATGTTTCACTGTATATACATAAAATAAGCGAGGAAGAGAAAAAAAAATATGCACTTTAATGTTTATTATGTACTTGTTGGACTATTTTCTCATCGCCCCCGTGTAAGAGAACTTATGTATCCTATGATGTTGGTGCAAGTGATGTTAGTTTATTTCTGTGGCCCTGGTGGAAGTCGTTATCTTCTTTCGAGCTTCAGTGGGCAGAAAGGTGAAGGGTTTTGCCCTGTTATTAGATTATAGGCCTCTGATATCCACTGGGGTGTTCCTTTGCTACCTTCCGGCGGAATTTCTAGCAAAGTAAGCTTTGGCCTACTTCCACCGTAGCGCGTGTCTATAGGTTTGAGTGTACCTGTATTCGAGGGCCTAATTGTGCTTGACGCTGCCCTAGTAGATTTTACGGGAGTGTGTATATATTTGACTGCGTGGTTTTGTGGGATAGTTAATAACACTTTTCCTAATCCCCGTGTAGTGTGTGGTAGTGCCCGGTCAAAATGTTCGTGCGTATATGGTGCATCCTGAGGGACTAATACCGGTGTTCGCCTTCGTTCTGGCAAATTTGCCCTTTGAACTGGCGGTAAAGGTCGCCTAATGGCTTGTGTCTGGCCTATCAATGTGGTGGCTTGTAGCCTGACCGCTTTTCGGCCTGTGGCCACGGCAGACTCCTGCCATTGCGCTAGCCTATCTGCGTGGGTGTATGCAGGCTTTATGTGTAGTGGAACGGGTTCTATGTCGTTTTGCCCATGACGTGGTTACGTCCCGTTGTCCCTCTGTTATGCTATGTGTATTTGAGAGTCCTGGCTTCAACTCCCTCTCGTCCCTTTGTTCCGAGGGGATTGTTCTAGGCTCTGCCCCTCGGTTTGGCAAAATTGCCTTCCGATCCGGAGCTGAAGGACGTGTGTCTGTGTTAGTTGTATTCTGCAGTAAGTTGGAGCCTAACCTGGCCGTCTTCTTGACTGTGGCCATGGCGAACTCCTTCCATTGTGTGGCAGTACGTGGCGAGAGGGACATCCTCGCAAATTGTCGAGTCAGCGTATCCACGCTTATGTCCTCTCTCGGGTGGGCTGATGGCCCTACCATGAACTCAAAAATGGCCTTATTGGCTTGTAGCTCACGGTATTTGTCCCAAATTTGGGTGTACTGCCTTATTGAGGCATATGGCCCGTTTGCAAATTACTGTATTAATGTTTCTGTGCTCTGTATAGTTTTGTGGCCGCTAGTTGGAGAAGCGCTTGGACGCGAATTAGCTCCCTGTATTGGGCGTGTAAACCTGTGTAGTGCACCCTCATTCTCTCGAGGGTTGCATTATCTATTACGGGACCATGTGTGGTGATTAATTGTTGGTGTATTTTGTTTCTTTGGATATGGAACCTATTGAGGTGTTCATGTGTGTGATTCAAGTGCTTATGTACGCATCTTAATCGCGCTTTCCTACCCTCTGACAGAGTGTACGGTTGTTTGTCCTGTATTGCCCCGATTTTTGTGTGGAGTGCCCGTATTTGTATCTGTCGCCTCTGTATATGTCTCTGCGATCTGAACAATAATGTTAATAATATTGGCGTACCTCTATTGCCTCTATGGCTTGCAATCTCTGCATGAGGTGCCATTCTGACTGAAGTGTATGGGCCTACAATAAGAATACTAAAAAATCTGTGCGTGTTTGACAGTGTATTCTTATATTTCTCTGATTCTGTATGGGGCTAGGGGGTTGGTTTATTAAGAATTTCCCCTGTGTAGCTAGTTTGGAGTACAAAAAAAAAATGGTGCTTTTTGTCTGGGGGAAAAATTTTCTCATTAATTGCTTGGCTTTTTGCGGTACGGAAGGGGTCGTTTCTCCTACGAGGGCTCGTTGGTTGAGTCCCGTTCTCTATGCGTAGGACCGCGCCTCCACCAGTGTTTTAGATCCCTTATTTGGGGGTGGATCTAAAAGGGAGAGTTATTGTACTAATTTATAAGGTTGTGCCTAAAAAGGGTAGCTTCCCTTGGCAGGGCAAGCTGACCAGTGTAGAGTGTTGTGGTGTGCTAGGAACTAGGGGGCGTTCCTATAAATAATGTAGTAGTGTTTGAAGGGATGGGACCCAATGTAAGAGTCACGGTGCTAGTCGCTCAGCTGACTGCTTATTATGTAATTGAACCTGCTCGTATCAGCCGAGTGGCACGTGCTGCTTGCTGGCAGCCGAGCCGGCTCGGGGAACACAAAGGTACCTGAGTTAGCGCTATTGGACTACCGTCAGTCACGTCTTACCGTGACGGGAATAAGGAAGGGCGTTGGGATGTAAAGAGGCGTATAAACAGTAATGCTAGTGTAGAGTGTGGACCAAGTGTTTTATTGGTCTGTAGTTTTGAGTATGACTCCCTTGTAGGGAATGTAATTATGTTCACAATGTATTACAAGTGTTGGGTTACAGGTTACAAAAGTAGGAACTCTGAACACGATTGACTGACTCACCTCGGTTGACACCAGCGTAGCCTCCGGCCGTCTCGATGAAGCACTGATAATGGAGAGACCCTTTGACCTCATTAGGCTGCCTTCTTATACTCTCTGGCGCTATGTTGTCAGCAATGTGTTGGCCCAGTTACTAGTATGTAGGTATGTGTAACCATTGTGCAAGGACTGAGCTGCTTCTTAGAGTGGCAAGCTGTCCCTGCTAAGTTTTATGGATGTTGGGCCGGCTTTCCAAGGGTTGCCATTTAGGGGATTTAGCCAGATGCCGGGGGGATGGACTCCAAGGGGTGCATACCCCTGGGAGGCTGTACAGTATGATGAATAAACACTCCTGGTGATATTTTAACCTTAGAGCTAAGGAGACATTGCCAAAATACTTGGGCACTGAGAAGTATGTCTACTGGAGCGCTCGTATTAAATGTTGGATCTGCCAACTGAATATTATGAGGAAATTGCCAATTTCTAATTTCAAAAGAAGTACTAGGGGTATTACTGCCAATAGTATCAATGGCAAGACAATTCAACTGAAATGTTGTGTTACAATTAACAGCATCTTTGATGTGAACACGAACAAAATGCAAAGATTTAACATTGCTATTGTTAATACCGGTAACCTGAATTAATGTAGGTTGCTTGGGAAGACCAAGTTTCTTAATGAGACGCTCACTTATGAAGTCATGGGTGGCGGCATTATCCAATAAGGCACGTGCTTCAAGCCATCTACCAGAGGAATCTTGAACTTTTAATAACACGGTTGATAGTAGCACCTGGGAACTACGAATAGAGCTAGAGCTCTGAGTATAAGATTGGGCATTGGCTCCTGGGGATGTATCTTTAGAACATCCAGGGGAAGGAGCCTGACGTGGCTTTTCAAACCTATGAAGCAAGGTATGATGTTGAGCCTTGCAATGGGAGCAAGTATTTTTAGATACGCAATCAGGCACCATATGCCTAGCTGACAGACAGTTGTAGCAATATCTTTTTTGAGCTATTAATTTGCGTCTTTCGTCGGTAGAAAGGGCTTTAAAGGCAACGCAGGAATATAACCTGTGAGGCGCTTTACAGAGAATACAATCTGTTGAATTATGTTGAACAGTAAAGACAGCAGATTTGTTTATTTTAGTACCGACTGACTTCACAACATTAGATTTGTTATCTGCACTCCCTGACATATGACAGGCTACGGCTGATAAAACCTGACATCTATTATTTATAAACGTAAGCAATGAGCCATAGGTATATGAAGTGTCATTTGTTAGTTCCCTCTCCCATGCCTTTAAGGTTGATGAATCAAATTTAGAAGTAACCAAGTGAACTAAGAATAGATCCCAATGCTCGACCGGTTGATTCAACCGTGCCAATGCTCTGACGTGTAGTTGGACCGTGTCACTTAAGGCTCGCAGTGTTGACAAGTTGTCAGCTCGTAATGCGGGCAGGTTAAATAAGGCTTGAATATGCCTCTGTAGGCATAATTTTTCGTTGCCATAACGGCCTTTAAGAAGCTCTATAGCAATGTTATAGTTTTCTCCTGTTAAGGGGAGTTCTCTTATAAGTTGAAGGGGTGGTCCCTGCAAAATGGATTTTAAGTAATGAAATTTCTGAATTTCTGGAAGTGTGGCATTATCATGTACTAATGAACTGAACAATTCAAAGAATAATTGCCACATCTCTTCCTTTCCTGAAAAATGCGGAATTTCAATTTTAGGTAGCAATGGTTTGATACCATTCCCATGGTCGCTAATTCTTCCTTGAGTTTCCTCTACCTTCAACGCCAGGGTCAAAGTTCTAACTAATGCCACAGCCTGAGCGTGTGTATCAAAGTAATTACTCTCTACTTCTTCCCTATCTGATTGATGTTCTGGACTTTTGATTTCAATTTCAAGTTGCACGAGATCATATTTCTCGTACGCCTGTTCAAAAGCTTTTAAACGCTGAGATATAATATTGTTACGTGCCACCCCCTAGTGGCACTTTTGTTAACTGGATTACGGTGGGAGTACAAAGCACAACACCAATTACTGCTTAAAGAAATAATTAACTTTATTGCGGCCAGAAAATTACACTAATCAGCAAATACAAGCAATTAGGAGCCTTATTCCAGTTTCCTCAAGTCTCTTCCTTGAGCGCTCTTGGCCCTTCCACTTGTCAACAGAACACAGAAGTTAATCCTGCCGCTAATGAGCCTAGTGGCCTTGACAGAACTACATGCAACTTCTTTCTAATGTGCGCCTACTACAGTACTTACGAGCACTTGCTGCGCGCTGTTCACCAGCTGGGAGAAACAATGTCACTGGATTTCGACACCACAATATCTGACACTCAGTGAAAGCACACTTACTCAGAACACGGCAGTCCCCTGTATGTTCCTCACTTCGCCGCTACACTAGGGGTTTCGCAAGTCACCACACTTCTGTCGCTCACGATAATCGCTCACACTAGCTCGTAAAACACAACAACAACAACTGCTTCACGGGTCACTCTTATATAGCAGGCCGGTGACTCAATAAATGGTTCTAGATCCATCCAGGGTCCACGGCTTCTCGAGGTTTCCATCGCTGGTCCAGTCACGAATCTTCTGGACTATCCCTTTGTCTGTAGTAGCCCTGTTGCATAAGGCGCGCGCAATACAGGAGGCATGCCACAGCCCAGCCCCTGGGGCAGTTGTGACTCAAGCGGCGATCGATGACAAAAACTCACAGCCGTAACACCACCCCCTTCCTAAAAAGGCTGATCGTCCCGATCAATCATTGGTCCGTCTGTGTCCCTCCGTAGGCTGCCAGGCGATCTCGATGCACGATCTTCATCTTCGCCCTCGGGTTCCGCTGGATCCTGTAGACGACATCGTTGATCCGTTTCACGACTCGGTACGGGCCCTCCCAGGACTTCTGAAGTTTGGGTGACAGGCCTTTCTTCCGTAATGGGTTGAAGAGCCAGACCAGGTCGTCCTCGTGGAATCCGCCGGCATCCGTCTGCTGGTCGTATCGGGTCTTCATTCGGTCGGTCTCGATCCGCAGTTTCCTCCTCGCGAACGCGTGCACGTCCTCCAGTTGGTCGACCAGTTCTTGACAATACTGGCTTACCGGGATCGGATCATTCCCAGGTCGGCCGAAGGCAAGATCGACAGGTAGATGGAGCTCCCTCCCAAACATGGCCCGGGCTGGTGTGCACCCGGTGGCTTCATGCACGGCGGCGCGGTAGGCCAGGAGAAATAGTGGAAGATGTTTGTCCCAATCCCTCTGGTGCTCGCTGACGACTATTCGGAGATGGTTCTCGATGGTGCGATTGAATCGCTCTACCATCCCGTCGGACTGAGGGTGTAGCGTCGTCGTCCTTGTCTTCCGGATTCCCAGCAGCTGGCATAGGTTCTGGAACACCTGCGACTCGAAGTTCCTCCCTTGGTCGGAGTGCAGCTCCAGGGGTACTCCGTACCGGCTGACGAATTCTTTCACCAGGGTCTCTGCAATCGTCGCGGCTTCTTGGTTAGGGAGCGCATACGCCTCCGGCCATTTGGTAAAGTAGTCGCTGACGACCAATATGTAGTGGTTCCCTGCCTCGCTTAACGGGAATGGCCCAGCAACATCGATGGCCACTCTCTCCATGGGGCCACCCACGTTGTAGGTCTTCAGTGGACCCCGTCGTCTTCGTCCTGGGCCCTTGCTGGCTGCGCAATCGTGGCACCTCGCGCAGTGGTTCTCCACGTCTGTTCGGCATCCGATCCAGTAGAACCGCTCTCTCAGCTTCTCCAGGGTCTTCTTTATCCCTAGGTGTCCACCAGATGATCCTCCATGAACTTCCTTCAGGACTTCCTCCGTCATAGCCTTTGGAACGACGACTTGTTCCCGAGATGTCTTCCCGTCGGTGCTCTCCCAGGCGCGGCAGATGAGGCCATCCCTTACAATCAGCGAGTCCCACTGCGCCCAGTAGGACTTAAACTTTGGGCTGCAGTCACTCACAATGTTCCACCCGGGTCTGGGGACACAGGCCCGCTTCCATTTGGCTATCAGTCCCAGGTCATCATCTTCTGCTTGTGCCCGCGTGAAAGATTCGCGGCTCCAGTTCCCTTGAAGTTCCACAGTAGTCCTCCGGCACTGTATCCCGGTGTTCTCCTCCCTCCTAATGCAGAAGGTGCAGTCTTCGGGGCACGGTCTTCTTGACAGGGCGTCGGCGTTAGAATGCAGTTGGCCTTTCCTGTGCTGAATCTCAAAGTTGTACTGTTGAAGCCTCTCTAACCACCGCGCGAGTTGGCCCTCGGGCTGCTTGAAGTTCAGGAGCCACCGCAGGGATGCATGGTCGGTCCTGATGAGGAATTCTTGCCCGTACAGGTACTTGTGGAAGTGTTCAATGGTCTTCACGATGGCGAGCAGCTCCTTCCTGGTGACGCAGTAGTTCCTTTCTGGCTTTGACAAGGCCTTGCTGAAGTAGGCCACTACTCTCTCCTCGCCGTCCACTACTTGCGACAGGATCCCCCCTATGCCAAAGTCGCTGGCATCGGTATCGACGATGAACCTTGTTCCAGGTCTGGGGTAGGCCAGAATAGGCGCGGTGCACAGAGCCTGCTTGAGTTGCTCGAAGGCATTGTGGCATTCTGCTGTCCACGTGAAGAGTTGGTCCTTCTCAGTCAGTCGATGTAAAGGTTTGGCGATGTCGGCGAATCCTCTCACGAAGCGACGGTAATAAGTGCAGAGTCCCAGGAAGCTTCATAGTTGGGACTTGTCCTTCGGAACTGGCCACTCCCTCACAGTTGCGGTCTTCTCTGGGTCGGTGCGCACTCCTTCTTCGGAGACGATATGCCCAAGGTACTGGACCTGCTTCTGGAAGAGCTGACACTTTTTGGGGCTCAACTTCAGCTGGGCAGCCCGTAGCTTCATCAAGATCTCCTTCAGGTTGCAGTAGTGCTCCTCGAAGCTTTTTCCCAGAACGATGACGTCGTCTAGGTAGACCAGGCAGGTCTTCCAGTGTAGTCCCCTCAGAATGGACTCCATTAGCCTTTCGAAGGTCGCAGGGGCGTTGCACAGACCGAATGACATGACGGTGAACTGCCAGAGCCCGCTGCCCACAGAGAACGCCGTTTTCTCGCGGTCCTTAGGGTGGACCTCCACCTGCCAGTAGCCACTCTTCAAATCCAAGGTGTAGAACCATCTCGACCCTGATATGGTGTCCAGGGTGTCGTCGATCCGGGGTAGAGGGTAGCTGTCCTTCTTCGTGACGTCATTCACCCACCTGTAATCCACGCAGAACCTGGTGGAACCGTCCTTCTTCTTCACTAGCACGACCGGAGAACTCCAAGGACTATGTGATGGCTCGATCACCCCTTGCTCCTTCATCTCTTCTACCATCCGGTCGACTTCGGCTTGCTTGGCGAGCGGGACACGTCGGAATGGGGCCCTAATCGGTGCGCTGTCCCCAACGTCGATTCTGTGCTGAACCAAGCTTGTCCTGCCGAAGTCTTTGCTCCCCATGGAGAAGACATCCTGGAATTCGCGTAGCAGGTCCTGAAGTTGGCGTGATTGTTCCTCGTCTAGATGGTCCTGGGATCCTTGGTACAGCTTCTGTAGTTCTTCTGGCAGTGTGCGTCTTCTTCGGTTGTCCGTCTGCAGTTGTCCGTCTGTCGTATCTGTGATGCGGGCAATCCAGGTAACAGGCTCGCAGACTCCTAGGTTGGTGTCCCGGTGAACCGTAATGTCGTAGTCGTTCAGGTTGGACAGGCGTACGTACGGCCGAGACGTCGTGTTGATGAGAGTCTTGGCAACTAGCAATCCTTTTGTCTGGATGTCCTCATATTTTGGCTCGATAACAGCCGCCACTCCCTCAGCAGTTCCGTCGACAATTACGGCAGCGCTGACCTCCGTCCTGGCGGGAACGATGATGTCCTCTCTCAGCCTTACTCGTCGTGCGGTGACGGCCTCGTGTGCTGGTTGCAAAGCAAGTTCCTCTCCTCCGAAGTGCAGAGTGTTGGTACTCAGGTCCAAGATGATGTTGTTCTGGTCCAGGAAGTCCAGTCCGATGATCACTCCGTTTGATACGTCAGCCACAAGCACTGGATGCTTTATCACCCGTCGACCAATGACGAACTCCAGTGATGCTTCGCGGTCTCTCCGGTAGCGGTTATTAGCTGGAGGTTCCTTTGTGTGGGTTGCACTCTCCACTTCGGGATCACAGTGGGATTGACGATGGTCCTCGATGCTCCCGTGTCGATCAGCATGGGCCAGCTCACTCCGTTGATGACTCCGTCGACCATCAGGCTGCTATCGTCCCTCCGTAACTTCGTCACACGCACTTGGACTGCCGGGGCTTGACGACTGTCACAAGCCAACCTTTGCCCCCCAAGGCTGGCTAATACTCGTTTCCCTGGGCCGCGCGGTTTTCAGACGACTGATTTCCCGTCGGATACCCTCGGCGGCGGCGATCACCGCAGTCCTTGCTCAGGTGGCCTTTCTTACCGCAGGCCCAGCAGGTCGGTAGTCCTCTTCCAGGCCGCCTCTCCGGTTGTCTTCCGGCTGTGTCGTTGCTGGTGGTGCCGCGACTATCGAAGAAACGGCTTAGCGCCTCCATCAATTCGTCGGCCAGGGGCTTTGTCTCGTTGGTTTTTGCTGGTTCGTCGACGTGCACTTGACGCACCCGCGCGTGCATTCTGGATGCCTGTTTTGCCGTCTCGAATTCAAGTGCGTGGCTCAGCGCATCTGCCAGGGTCTTATTGCGCGCGAGTCGCAGCGCCTGTTGAGTGTCCGAGTCCCGTAGCCCGTCGGTGAAAGTCTGCGTCGCTATCTGCTCCAGAAAGTCGGCCGGCGCTGTTGGGTAGGCGAGCCTTACGAGGCGTGCGATGTCCATCTCGAACTCCTGCAGGGTTTCCGCGTTCTTCTGTACCCGGGTCCGGAGCTGCATCTGGTAGGCCTGCTGAAGATGGCTATCTCCATATCGGGACTCCATATGGGCGATCAGTGCAGCGCAGTCCTGGGATCCAGTCGGGATGGCCTGAAGGACGTTAAGGGCGTCGCCTCTCAGCGCTACAATGAGAGCTGTAGCCTTTTCTGTGTTGTTCCAGTTATTTATGGAACAGGCCGCCTCGAACTGACGTAAGTAGGTGCTCCACGGGACCTTTCCGTCGAAGGTTGGGGGCGTCACTCTGCTATGTCCCGTTCCTGATATTCCCGGTGTAACGGTGGGCGGGCGTTGGCGCAGCTCGGCAACTTCCTCTCGTAGAGCGTTGAATTCCTCTTTCACCCCCGTCAGTGGGCGTTGGCGCAGCTCGGCAACTTCCTTTTGTAAGGCGTTGAATTTCTCCTCCACCCCCATCAGCGGGCGTTGGCACAGCTCGGCAACTTCCACTTGTAAGGCGTTGAATTTCTCCTCCACCCCCATCAGCGGGCGTTGGCGCAGCTCGGCAACTTCCACTTGTAAGGCGTCGAACTTCTTTTCCACTGCCGTGACTTCCTCACGCAGACCCAGTTCTAATTTCTTCAGGTCCTGTGTCAACTTATTCTGACCGTCTTCCATCTTCTTCTGGCCGTCCTCGATCCTCTTCAGGTCCTCCGCTAGCTTCTTCTGGCCGTCTTCTAGTTTGGCAGTTAGGTCCTCGGCTAACTTCTTCTGGCCGTCCTCCATCTTCTTCTGGCCGTACTCCATCTTCTTCAGGTCCTCCGCTAACTTATTTTGGCTGTCCTTCAGGTCCTCTGCTAACTTCTTCTGGCCATCCTCCATCTTCTTCTGGCCATCTTCCATTTTGGCAGTTAGGTCCTTGGTTAAATTCTTCTGGCCGTCTTCTAATTTGGCAGTTAGGTCCTTGGTGAAATTCTTCTGGCCGTCTTCTATGCCATTTAACTTTTCTAGCAATGCTGCCAATTGCGCCTCCATTTTAGTTGTTTGCCTTGTAAATGGCATGCACTCACAGGAAAATTAGAGAAAATGACCTGCTCGGGTTTTGAAACCAGGACCGTCAGGCGTTGTGCTTGAGTTCGTAATCCGGCTTCTGACACCGGTTGTTACGTGCCACCCCCTAGTGGCACTTTTGTTAACTGGATTACGGTGGGAGTACAAAGCACAACACCAATTACTGCTTAAAGAAATAATTAACTTTATTGCGGCCAGAAAATTACACTAATCAGCAAATACAAGCAATTAGGAGCCTTATTCCAGTTTCCTCAAGTCTCTTCCTTGAGCGCTCTTGGCCCTTCCACTTGTCAACAGATCACAGAAGTTAATCCTGCCGCTAATGAGCCTAGTGGCCTTGACAGAACTACATGCAACTTCTTTCTAATGTGCGCCTACTACAGTACTTACGAGCACTTGCTGCGCGCTGTTCACCAGCTGGGAGAAACAATGTCACTGGATTTCGACACCACAATATCTGACACTCAGTGAAAGCACACTTACTCAGAACACGGCAGTCCCCTGTATGTTCCTCACTTCGCCGCTACACTAGGGGTTTCGCAAGTCACCACACTTCTGTCGCTCACGATAATCGCTCACACTAGCTCGTAAAACACAACAACAACAACTGCTTCACGGGTCACTCTTATATAGCAGGCCGGTGACTCAATAAATGGTTCTAGATCCATCCAGGGTCCACGGCTTCTCGAGGTTTCCATCGCTGGTCCAGTCACGAATCTTCTGGACTATCCCTTTGTCTGTAGTAGCCCTGTTGCATAAGGCGCGCGCAATACAGGAGGCATGCCACAGCCCAGCCCCTGGGGCAGTTGTGACTCAAGCGGCGAGCGATGACACAAACTCACAGCCGTAACAATATAAAGGTTTTGTTCCTCTTTCGGTAGAGTAGCTAAATATTTTTGAAAACGGGTGAGTTGACCTTTGTAGGCCGCCCGAGAGTTTAACAGTTTATCATCTATTATTACTGGCATGGCTGGAAAGTTGGAATAACTCACTTACCAAAGCTGCTTGCGGCACCAGACAGACCTGCTTTACAGAAAGAAACCAGTTGTGTAATATGCTGGGATTGTTTCCGCTTTCCCGCAGATCTCCTGCGCTAGCCACGATATACTGAAATGTATAAGACAAATATTAGATTGCACAAGTTTTTTTTTTTTTTTAGAATAGAATTTGTGGTCTCAGAATGAAGGTTCTGGGTTCGATCCCGGGTTTCGGCACCATGGAAAGGGGTGATTGAATAGCACCCCAACTGGGAAAAGGAGGATTAGGTTTCGGGCACACACTGGAATTTAAATAGAGCGACGAGGAAGAGACCAAACATTGATAACTAAGGTTTAATACATTTATTTGATTTTTGAATCAATAACAAATATTTTCATTTTGAATAATAATTAAAGGAAGGTAATTAAAAATGCAATGTTTCTCCAGGAAACTCAGAATAAAATAGGAATTACAATAAAAATGCATAAAAAGGCCTTATAAAAGGCGATTAAAAAGTATTTTCAAGAAAAATATCCAAAAACCGAGCAAGAAGCAAGAAAAGGCTTAGCCTTGAAGAATGTGTTGACCAAGTGAATGAAGTTCGCGTTACCAATGATTTGATGCTTTTATACTTAGTATTTGGCCCGCAGGGAGCGGGTCGTAATCCAAACAAAGGCTTCCTCTAAGATGTCTCGGCATGCCTTCCGAGAAAGATAGATGGTGACTCCTTTGGCAAAGTGTACCCCGCAGGAACAGACCTCTTGGTAATGATCTGTTTGGCGGATTACAAGCAGTTATAGTTTCTCATCGCCGTGTTGTAGTGGGCTAGCGGGCTGACTGAGTTGCTGAGATGAAGGTCGTTGACTCATGCCTCGCCTAGCATGACAGAGTCCGAGCGATGAAGCATGCCACTTGGCAAGGTTTCAGCCACACGATGTTTACTAACAGGGCTTTCCCAAGAAGGGCCTGTTAGTGGGCAGGCAGGCAGCCGTGGTCAGACTGGTTCAGGCAGGCAGATGTAGACAGGCCGCAGGACGGCGAGGCGGAGAATATATAGTGGAAATGACGACAGCAGCCGAACATTCCAGAATGAAGGAGGGGTGTCAAACAGCCAATCAACGCACAGCCCCATGCACGTTGCGAGGGTTGCCGCTGAGATGAGCACAGTACCTCATGAAAAAGTGTGACAGTATGGTGCGTCTAGAAAGACACTTCAGAAAAAAGGTGAGTTGACAAGAATAATAAAGAACAACAATTCAAATGAAACATAAGTTAAATAAATAATCAGAACACCGCGTTCATACTGCAATTATAACGGAAAAAAATAATGGAGCAGAATAATTGAACGTGTGTTTCAAACCGTAGGGGAAACATAGCCTACAAAAAAACATTCGCAAAAGCGAACAACTGTTGAAACTGTAAGTTCTTTGTCTTTTAGCCACACTGTATCACAACACTAGAACCTTCACTCACGAGCTCTCAAGTTATACTGAATGTTTGGTTGGTTGGATCTCCTTCCGTCGCTATGAGTACAAATAACAATCAGGAATCTTCAAAAGACCGAACTTACTGTTTGTGGCATAGTTTTGTTGGGATTTAAATAGGAGTAACTTTGTCTCTAATTCCCAACCAGTTGAGACCAGACGAATGCGCAAATCCGGAGGAGGGTGTGTCATTTGTATGGCGGAAATGTTTATGACACGGCAGGGACCCCAGTCCGAGAAGGGATGTAAACACCGTTATGACTAGGGCTCGGATTTTTAGGTAAATAAATAATTTTTATGTAAATACATATTTTAAGCATTTTTTCTATAAATACATAAATTCTTGCTTTTCACTTACTAGCACATAAAAATACATAAAATTTATATTTTTTTTAAATCAGTATCTTTCAGTTTATTGCATTTTTGTTCTGTGTTACTTCAACTGGGAAGAACCTGTGAGCTATCTAATCTTCATGCAGAGCGTATGTCAGCTTGCAACTGTGTTATTCCTAACTTGTCGCCCCGTGCCACTCACTGCGGAAGCCTGGGATTTCCTTGTACATAACCATATTGCACCACATGCTGGACCTCCCCCACCCCAGCTACCGGGAACCAGTGTCACTCACATGCAGTTCATTTCTGGCACTGTGAAGTGTAAGGCAGTTCTACGATCCCTGAAGTAAAAACAACTACAAGTTATCATGTGCAGCAGTATGTTGCAGAATTTAAGGATAATTTCACTACTGATGGGGGCGTTCTGTTCTGCCAACCATGTGGGAAAGCAATCAAGGCTGAACAGCGATCTCAAGTTACACAACACCTCGAGGGCATGAAGCATATTGCGATAATCGTCGGTCATTTCTGATGGACAACCTGAACTGAAGATGTATCTCTTTGTGCATTGTAATGCTTCAGCAGTCATTGAGATATAACATAAATTGCATTCGTGAGTACTGCATATTGTTTATATTCACATTAATAAACTAAATTTTAATTAAATATTTTTACTTTTTTGTCACATATTTCAGGTATTTTTAATACATAAAAAATAAATATTTTCCCAATTTTTAGCACCTAAAAATCCGAGCCCTAGTTATGACAAGTAGGTACCCTTCTAATGAGAGGAAACAAGAAAAGACTAACGTAGATAACTATGCTTCATGGCTGTGACTGGGAAGAGGTACCAAAAGAAATAGTTTTTACTTGAAATTTAAATTAATATTAGAAACTCGTTGAAATAAAAATATGCTTATGAAGGGCACCAGGGCACCATGGCCTGGACAGCGTTAGTTAACTGAATGGTCTGATGTACAAACATTTGACTGATTTCTAGCTCTATTTTAAGTCTGGAAAATCACTAGCAGCCATTCCCGCCTTATGTAAAGTCATCGCAGCGACACAATGTTATTGGCTTTACGTCTTTCTTCACTACTGCGGCTTTTAGAGACGCCAGTGCGCCAGAATTTTGCCGCAGAGGGGATCCTCAATGTGCCAGTAAATCTACTGACACGACTCCCTCACATCTGCGCACGCTCAAATGCCAACTGACTGCGCCAGCATTCGATCCTGCAACCACGAGATCAGCAGGCGAGAACATTACCGCTGTGCCACACAGTCAGTCAACGCGATTTTCTTAGACCCCCCCCCCCCATTCCATGCTGAAACTTGCAGGTATGAGCTTCCTCCTTCAGAGAGGAAATCACAGTGAAACAAGATGGAATACAAGACAAGGGTGACCTGCTACCTAAAAAACCGATAGTACAGTATGTCTCAAAAATTTATAGCTACACTAGGTATATTTGAATAAATATCGTTTTGAATTCGGACAGAAGTTGAAGATGGGCTGAGGGAAGAACAGTATGGATTCAGGCCAGGGAGGTCAACAGTTGACCTCATCTTTGCAGTAAGACAGCTACAAGAACACCATTATGAATATGGGAAAGATCTGGTGATGACCTTCTTGGATATTGAGAAAGCATATGATAGTATTAATAGAAACAAGGTATGGGAAGCAATGAGAGCAAAAGCAGTGAACAAGGAGACAGTGGCAAGAGTGAAAGCAATGTACGAGGGAAGCAAAAGCTGTGTAAAGGTGGGAAGAGAGAGAACGGAATGGTTTCAACTGGAGAGTGGTCTGAAACAGGGAAGTGCCCTCTCACCCCTGTTATTTATAGTGGTGATGGATGAAATCATACGAAAAGTGGTAAATAGCATTGGGGAAAGGAAAATGAAGGCAATGTTGTTTGCTGATGACCTTCTGGTATGGGGAGAGGATGAGGAAGAAGTACAAGAGCAATTAGATGAGTGGGAGAAGGTAGTGTTATCATATGGGATGAAGTTCTCAGCACAAAAGAGTGAAGTGGTCATCACAACGAGGAAGAAGAACAGACTGGATATGGGCATAACACTTGGAGGACAGCAGTTGCAGAAAGTAGAATGCTTCAAGTACTTGGGAAGCATAATTGAAGAAAAGGGAGGCAATAGGATGGAAATAAATGAGAGGGGAAGGTGCGCAGATGGATTTTTCAAGAGTGTTAGGGGGATGATATGGAATAAAGATGTACCACAAAAATGTAAAGGAATCATCTACAAGACCTACTTTGTGCCAATTTTGACATATGGTTCAGAAACATGGGTGTTGAAGGAAAGGGACAAGATTAAAATACGAGCAGTGGAGATGAAGTTCCAGAGGAGTAGGGTAGGAGTGACAAGAATGGACAGAGTAAGGAATGAGAGAGTCAGGGAGATGGTAAGAGAGGAACCATTGCAAAATAGAATAGAGCGATCTAGGCTACAATGGTATGGACATGTGAGGAGGATGGAAGAGGAGAGGATACCGAAGATGATGTTTGGAATGGAAATGATGGGAAGGAGGCCAAGGGGAAGACCAAGGGACAGATGGACAAAAGGAGTTAAGAAGAGTGTGGAGGAAAGAGGAGTGTGCTGGGACACAGTAAATGACGAGAGATGGTGGATGGACAGGAAACGATGGAGAGGCTTATGTTCCAAGCAGACCAGACCAGCAGTTGGAAACTGCTCAAGATGATGATGATCGTTCTGAATAAAAATTATGTTTAAATTACTCTTTTTAATGATCACTTCTATGTCAGGTATTCATTTAACTTAGGAATGAATGATTAATTTACAAGTTACAAATGCAAGTAATTGTGCAGCAAATTAAACATGAAAATACTTCTTCAATAAAATAAATATCTTAAGTCTCTTTTTATTCCTTTTAAACATAGTTCCATGAATTTAAGGGCATACTGTTGATCATTTTAAGGGATTTTTTTTTAAATCACCAACGCAGTCTCCTACTAATAAATATTATTAATTGAATTTAAGACTGCAAAGTTTACTGAGCACCTCAGAGCCCCATGATGAAAATACACAGCAATAAATGTGAAATTTAAAAAAAAAAACATACCTTTACGATTTATTCCACCACTGGCTCCACATAAGGCGAGACATACTCAAGATATCGCACCCCCGGTGCAAGACTGCCACAAGCCAAAAAGGACACTTTTTCAGGAGAAGCATTGAAAGATTTTGAGCTAATAGGAAAAGTATAAATATTTACATAATTAAAGTGAAAGTAACTTATTACTAGCTTCTAACATTGTCTAGTACTATACAATAGCATACAAAGTTCTTTCATGGATTATAATTATGAGTTTTAATCAAAAATAATAATAATGAGTTAAGGCAGCTTTCTATTCAGTGCCGTACAATTGCTATTTATAGGAATTGAGTTGTGACAGTTTTACGGGACACGGACCTAATCATAGGCATTTATAAGTACCACATACTTCAAAATTTACGTTTTTTGACTTGTGGCAGTCTTGTACCGGGGGTGCGATATACTAATGAGAATGTCTTTGAAAAGTTGCTTAATTTCTGGAAGTTCTTTTTACTTGACAATATGACATACACCACCCACAATTAGCTTCCTTTTATTCAACTTTAAACGCTGGTCGAAAATGAAGTAATACATGAAAAGTAGTTGTTATGGATCCAAGAATTTTCGACGGGTCGTTCCCAGAAAGTGAAAGTCAAAGGCATATTCTCGGATGAAATTACCGTAACGTCGGGTATCCCTCAGGGCAGCGTAATCGGAACTTTGTTATTTTTGGCATTTATAAATGACTTACCAAATGGGATTTGCAGTGACTGTCGATTGTTTGCGGATGATTGTGTAATATATCAAAAGATACATGACTCACAAGACAACGCAGTGCTTCAAGAGGACCTGAACCTGGTCTATAAGTGGGCGATTGTAAATAAAATGAAAATAAACACAAGAAAATGTAGTCTCTTAAAAATAGGGAAAGTGCGAAGGCAGGATTTTCAATATAACATTGGCTCGGAAATACTTGTAGCAGAAGATTCTTGCAAATATTTGGGCGTTCACGTAAGGAATGATATGAAATGGAGTAGTCATGTAGGATGTGTAATTTCTAAAGCTTACAAATCCCTGCACTTTGTAATGAGGGTATTAAAAGGAAGTAGTACCTCTGCTAAAGAATTAGGCTATTTGTCACTTGTAAGACCTATTCTGGAATATGCCTCGGCGGTTTGGGATCCATATCAAGTAGGGCTCATCAATGAGTTGGAAATGGTACAAAGATAGGCCGCTAGATTTGTGCTCAGTGACTTTAATCCCAGGAGCAGTAGGAGCCGTATGTTAAAGAAACTTGGGTGGGAATCACTGGAGGCTAGGAGGATGAAATCTAGACTCTGCGCTATGTACAACACGTATACAAATCAACCAGCATGGGGTGAGCTTAGCAAACAAATGGGAAAGCCCACTTACATGGGTAGGAGCGATCATCGTTTCAAAGTTAAGGGCCGACCACAGCGAACAAATTATGGTAAATATTGTACAGCCATCAACCCTCGATAAGGGTTGTGTCTATAACTATGCCTAGCAAATGGAAGTTATAATGGAAGGTATAAGTTGAGCTGTAGGACCTACGGACCTGGCAGGCCAACAGCGAGCTACATTCGTAAGTACTGCAAGCCGGCAGACTTATGCAATAGTAGCAACACAACGCACATACCGCTGACATGGCCGACCTACTTAAAAGTCTACAAATACAGAGGACACACACGCGGCGGGCCTCTTGGGCTCTCTCCTGTTCTTACTTCTGGATCCTGAGGACCGACACCGAGTGTTAGTTCCAACGCGGCATCATGGACAACCGGCGTCAGTGGTAGGGTGAGTCTTGTTGTGTCTGTCAGATCCCTTTTCCCTTAGCAATCATCCCCCCCTTTCATCTAGACCTAAGTGCCACCCATCAGTACAATAAATCCCTCTCTCACAGTCAAAGGCTCTATCTTTTCACTGCACGTAGTTAATAGTAAAACCCCACCCCCTTAGTTCGTAGTTAGGTTAAGATCCAGTATTTCCCGCTGCGCCATGCTGTCAGGCAGTACCCGAAGACGACCCGCAGGTGTTTGGCTTGCTAAGGCTCTCCCGGTAAGTCTGGTAAGTATGGGTCCGCAGTTCTTCATAAGACATCCTAGTAAATCCCCGTAGATGCAAGGATGCCCAGTAATCAACACCCCTTTTGAATGGTGGTTAAGGCACCAATCAAACATCCTTAACAATATTCTTTTGTAAACCGTGCCATTGATAACTGGAACCCTCTACCTGCCGCAGTCTTAGAGCCTTTTCCCAAACATATAGGTGTGTTTAAGAAAAGACTGACTATTTGTGTAAATACTCCAGTTTAATTGTTAGTTGATTGTTATTGAATTGTTATACATAATTATTTATAAACGAATGAATGAATGAATATACCAAATTATGGAACTCATATCCACAGCATTCTACAACAGTCCTGAATCTTTGCCATTAAATGGACATAGATCTACGAATGCCTAGAGGTCACTTTTTTTTAGGCAGCGAACCAAATGCTGATATGACCGTTCCCTTGGTCCCTGTAGCACTGGTTGTTAATGAAGGCTGCTGAACAAATCCAGCAGGTTTTAGAATGTTCGTTTGACCTCCTCCAACAATGTTACTGCCACCCATTGTCCCAACCTGATCCCACTTTGATTTGCGCCGCTTAGCATCATCGTCTGTCCCAGAACCACTTCCTGGCCTCTTAGCAGTTCCCGACACAAATTCAACTTTAGTTTTATCTTTACGTTCTTTTTCGTGTCGGTCCATTTCAGCCTTTTGTACTTTAGCAAGCTCTTCATAGTATGACTCTTTCCCCCAACGAAGTGGATCATATGCATGCGCTGGATAATTGGTTCCCAGTTCATTTATGCTGCAAAATTGTATCAGCTTTTCATAAATGCTGGGATTTCGGAAGTCCTTGCGCTGCTGAATAACATGATTCATATCCAAGCCACTAGTTTTCATTTTCTCATATAAACGGTTGATCTTTTCCTGAAGTTCATTGGAACACCGTCCAGCTGGTTCAGGAAAGAGAGAAACTCCTTCGGGAGGTTCTACTTCAGTACTGGTATCGGGCCCTGATGACTTTCGCCGCTCACTCCCCTCGCCTTCATCATCGGACACCAATGTATCGTCATGATATGAAACTAGACGAGCACGGAGGTTAGCTTTGGTTATTGTGTTTATTGGTGGAGTAGCGGCACTTGAATGTTGAGAAGTTACACTGCTATCGTCCTCTTTAGGAGACATCTCCGATTCATTCTCAGCACCTTCATCCTCTGCCTCTGAGTCTGTGTATGTTGCAGTAAGCGATGCTAAAGCCAAACTCTGCCCCGACATCTCTCGTATCTGAGCTGAGTCTTGTACTTTAGTTCAGCAAGTTTCCTTCCTTCAAGACCACAGCCAATCTCTGCAATAAAAAAGAAAGAAAAATAAAACATGTATAAGACTATCAAAGATACTCGTTCTTTGAGCGATCCTCGACAATAATCCTCCTAGCTGTCAAGTATTTATAACATAGTTATGTTTCTACCATGCCTTACAAAGCATACCACACCTTCATGTTACGTGAAAATAATGTGGGCTTCACTGCACCTCTGCAATTCTTAACATCTTTTGGACTAAATTTTGCGAGATTTCTTTCTAAGTACTTTTGTAAGTAGATAACCCCATATTCCCATTAATTTTACACAAAAATAAAAGGTATGTTTCTTTAGAGCTCATTGGTAGCTTGAATTACTTTTGCCGCTCCACCCCCCCCCCCCCCCAAAACTATTTAATTCCCCCTATATTCCCCTAAATGCGTGGTGTATTCTTTGCTAATTTATCCTAATTACTCTATGGTGTTGATCTATACTGAATTACAACATTATAGCCATTGGAGAACCAATGATTAATACAAGTAATGATTAGGTACTTACTGCATCTAATGCATATTTCAAGATAGAATATAGTTCCTTGCTTCCAACAAGTTCACACAAATATAACATTAAATATTTTATCTGTGTAGAGCTCATCCGTTGCTTCCAAATGAAGTACAGCTCTATTACGTAGCACAAAAAGTAAGACTTCCACTCGTGACCCCCAAACCTCCCAAAATGTTTGTTTTAATTTGTAGGTACCGTTTGATATTCAGCTGCACCAAATATCAGCCTTCTAGTGATTGTGGAAGACTGTATTTCTTAGTCTATTCACATGTATCAAAGGGCCTAAATTTCCTATTTTCTCCCGCAGGCTCCTAAAAGGTAATTATACAAAATTTGGTTTAGACCGATTAAACAGTGTAGAATTGTATTAAGGACAGACAAACAAACTTTCTGATATAACAGCTTAGGCTTTCATGGCCTGTGTTCATAGTTATGTACAAGTTGTCCGGGTACATTCTGTTTGGACCACAGTCTACAAGCCCGGACAACTTTTATATAAACAGACTTTCCACTTTATATAACCCTCTCAAGAATCAGTGATACACAAATAAGTAATTTGCAGTCTAGTTTCCTTCCGAGATGCTTATTTACTTAAATGCTTATTTTATGCCATTTACACCAATTGTTCTGACCCCAACTTATGACAGACAAAATTTCAACTGTCAGTATCCCTGTCTGGGATCCAAAAATTCAAATTGCACCATAGACAGAAAGACAATTTTATAGATAACAGATATTCATGTTACTATGTCAAATATTGAAAAAGATATCACAAGAGATGGGCAAAACTAAAGTGTGAAATTAAGACACTTTTGTTCACATGTATTGCATTAGCTGAGGCATATCCATCAAGCACGACGTTTGAACTTTCAACTCTTTACATTACATTTTATTCATCCATTCAATCATGTGCTGTACATTGTACAACGATCTAGGACACGTAAGGATAGTTACAATTTATACTGTATGTCTACCCCTTATTATTCCCGTTTTCCAATGGGGTCGGGGATGAGATGCGATGGAAGTCTTTGTGGCGACGGTTTTTACGGCCGGATGCCCTTCCTGACGCCAAACTCATGAGAGGAGTTGATGAGAGATGAAATGAATGATGGTGAATGAAACTGGGCAAGGATGGGGAAGGAAGCGGCCGTGGCCTGTCAGAAGGTACCGTCCCAGCATTTGCCTGGTGTTGAAAATGGGAAACCACGGAAAACCATTTCAAGGACGGCCGACGGTGGGGCTCGAATCCACGCGTCTACCGAGTTAGCAGAGAGCTTGGTCCCATGACCTAATGCTGCGCTTTAGCCAGCATAGCCACTACTGTCGGTGATAGTTACAATTTATACTAATAGCAATTAATAACATTAATGTATGTATGTCTACCCCTTATTATTCCCGTTTTCCAACGGGGTCAGGGATGAGATGCGATGGAAGTCTTTGTGGCGATGATTTTCACGGCCGGATGCCCTTCCTGACGCCAACCTCACGAGAGGAGTTAATGAGAGATGAAATGAATGATGGTGAATGAAACTGGGCAAGGATGTGGAAGGAAGCGGCCGTGGCCTGTCAGAAGGTACCGTCCCAGCATTTGCCTGGTGTTGAAAATGGGGAAACCACGGAAAACCATTTCGAGGACGGGAGACAGTGGGGCTCGAACCCACGCGTCTACCGAGTCAGCAGAGAGCTTGGCCCCATGACCTAATGCTGCGCTTTAGCCAGCGTAGCCACTACTGTCGGTAATAACAACATTAATAAAATATACAAACAAAAATTACATTACATCAGCAACATCTAGTCATATGAATACATATGTTGAAACCACCGATACTCAAAGAACTCTAGAAGCAGTGCTCCAGCAAGAACTCTTTAGTCTTTCTTTTGAAGCTTGGGTAGTTCACTGTGTTTTTAATATAATTTGGCCAACGATTATATAATGTTATAGCGGCATGAAATACACCATCTTTACACAACGTTGTATTTGCGAAGTGTACATGAAGATTATTATTTTGTCTAGTCTGGTAGATATGCATATTTGAATTCATCTCAAAGATATCCGCATTTCCCAAGCTTTGCTTGACAAATAAGAGTAGTTCAAAGATGTAAATACTGTACATGGCAAAGGTAAATATTTAAGTTGCTTAAACAGAGGCTTACATGTATGGAATTTAGTCGTTCCTTTCATCATTCTAATTATCCTTTTCTGGATAATAAAGACTTGGTGAGCAGCAGGTAAACTTCCCCAAAATGTGGTTCCATATTTCATAAGTGAATAGCAAAAGCAAAATAAGTTCCGTACTGAGAACAGTTCTCCAGCTAGTCGATTGTTAACACTCTTAATACATAACAACTTGAGCTCAGTTTCTTGGCAAGATTAGTAATATGAGAGTTCCATTTTAGGTCATCCTGCAACCAAAGGCCTAAGAATTTAGTAGAAGAGGCATTACCAATTTTAAGATCATTTAAAATTATGGAGGGGGTATTAATACTTTTAATATGAGATGTGTGAAATTTAAGAGCTACTGTTTTACTAGTGTTGATAAGGAGTCCATTACTGTTGAACCACGACAGCTGACCTGTTACTTCCTTCACTGATTTTTGAAGTTCAGTGTCATTTTCACCAATCATTAAAATAGTTCTATCATCTGCAAATAATACAGTTTTAAATGCAGGTATCTGAGATGGCAAGTCATTTACGTAAAGGAGAAAAAGCAGTGGCCCAAGAACGGACCCCAGCAGAATGCCATACTTCAAAAACATAGGATCAGGGTAGTAATATTAAAATATATTTGTTGTATTTTCTAAACTTTTTGGTTTGACTATCTGTTGGCGATTATTTAAATATGACTGAAACCACTTACTAGGGATACCCCTGATACCATATTGATGGAGGTTATCAGTTAGTATTTCATGATTTATCATATCAAAAGCTTTAGACAGATCCAAAAATAGGCCACATGCTCTCTTCCTTTCATCAAGTGACCCAAGAGCAGAATTTAAAAATTCATAAAATGCTGACATTGTGGCATTCCTCCTCTAAAGCAATGGTGAGAGTGTTAACAATTAATATTTGTTTATGAAGCTAATTAGAGGGTTGCACATTATATTCTCTAAAGGTTTGGAAAATATCGATAATAAAGAAATACACTACTGTTTGTAGAAAGTGGAACACCAAGAACAAGAGATGTGGCCACATTGCACTTTATACCACAGATTAGGAACATGACAATACATTACTGATTACAAGGACAGCACATGCACATTGACGGTCGATCTTCAGTACGGCGTCGCGCCACCACGTGCTGCACTCAAGAGGCGCTAGACATCGTGGCATGGAATCATACAGCGCTTGAATACGCTGCTGGGGAATACCATCCCACGCGTTTAGTAGGCGCGTCCACAAAGCATCAATAGTGGCAGCAGGTGGACCTGAACGAACAAGTTGCCGACCGACCATATCCCAGACATGTTCAATGGACAACACGTCAGGCGAACGGGCAGGCCAGGGAAGCAGAGGTATCCGTCGTTCTGCGAAGAAGGCTTGCACATTCTTCGCCACATGCGGGCGGGCATTGTCCTGCTGAAACATGGCCTGTGGAACGGCCTGCAAGAGGGGCAGTGCCACGGGCTGTAAAACTTCCCTGATGTAGCGGTCACTGTTCAGATTGCCCGCAAGACGAACGAGGCGCGATCGCCTGTATAGGCAATTGCGCCCCAAACCATTACACCTGGTGTTTGTCCGCCATGCCTCTCAACAATACAGTCTGCCTGATTGCGTTCTCCACGGCGGTGGTGAACGCGTATGTGGCCATCACTGTAGGACAGGTTGAAGCGGGACTCGTCCGAAAACACTACATTTCGCCACTCAGCCTGCCAGTGTCGGCGTGCACGTGCCCATTGTAGTCGGAGGCGTCGGTGGTTCTCAGTCAATTGAGTTGATTGACGGATTCTTCCTCAAAAATTGGTATATCAGTCAATGGAAGCCGACGCAGTGGCATGCGTGCTACCAGTCCAGCCCTCAAAAGATGGCGCTGCACCTTCGACACAGACATGTCCAACCCCGTTACAGTGCTCCAATGTCAAGCGAACACCGAGGACGACGCTGTTCTGTCCGATATGGCCATGCGGAGAAGATGGCGGTCGTCTCGCGCTGTAGTCACATTGTGTCGTCCTGTACCCTGTTGTCGCTGTGTACGGCCCTCCTCTCTCCACTGGATCCACATACGCCTTACTGTTGATGCACCGTGCCCTGTACGAGCCACAATGCCCCAGAACGACAGACCCGCCTCCCGGAGCCCAAGCATGCTGCCCCGTTCAACCGCACTCAATGCTGATAGTCCACCCTGTGATGTTGGCAAGGCATAGTTGCACTTACACGTTTCCACTTGGTATGACGGCCCCACGCCGACAGAGCTGTGCGGAACACTGACCTGTCCAGTCCCGCGACAGAGGGCACTGGTGGGCCAATGTGCAAGCCATCTCTCTGCGAATTCAATCACTTAGTATGGTACCGCAGGCCTACATGACCCCTGTTCTAGGAGTGTCTCCGACCATTTCTTCTGGGTGTTTCAGTTTCTATAAACAGTACTGTAGGTCTATAATTGGGTAAGTTTTCTCCATCTCCTCCTTTAAATAATGGAATATTACTTTTGCAATTTTAAGGATATCTGGAAATATTCCAGTCATGAGAGATTGGTTACAGAGGTGTGTTAATGGGGTAATTATATTTTGGATACATTTTTTAATTAGTATATCAGGAATGTTATCAACTCCTGAGCAATGTTTTGGGAATATTCATTGCCATTTTTTGGTCCGTATTGACACGTTTGATTGACGGAGGTTATTTGAATATATTACATTGAGCAATGTTTATCCTGAAGGTTCTTTACAATATCGAGGATTTCTGCTTCTGTAACATCTTCAACAAACATTGATTTTCCATTAAATTTTATATTCTTGTATGTTGATTTTATGGCTTGCATATTGTTTGTATGTAGTAGTTTTTCAGCTATCGTAGCTCATTAAAAATTCTTGAGACACTGTGGCTCATTGAGCATCTTAGAATCTTTTGATAACGTTATGTTACTTTCTGCCGGTTTTGTTTGCTTGTTTTCACTTTTTATGATATTTCACATAGCCCTATTTTTATTTTTGGATTCTAGGATATAATTATCATTTGACAGTCTTTTTGCTAATTTTATAACTTTGTTAGGTATGGTCTTATTGGTCTCGAAATACATTCATTAGAAATTTCGTGTGCACTTTGAAAATCACTAAGGAACGCTTTCTTTTGCATGAAGTAATTATTCCGAGAGTAGCCATTGTTTTGATTGGGAAGGAAGTTTTAGTTTGACACTCTTCAAAGGAAAAGCAACATCATAATAATACAGGAAAATATTAATGAATTTCTGGAATTTTTTGTTTGTATCTATTGAATTGTACACGCCTTCCCAAGTTTCTCCTTTTAACAAGTTGTTAAAATAGTTCATATTGTGCTGACTAAAGCTTCGACGTTTATCAAACCGAGCATTGTAAACTGGGATTGAAATATTTAGAGTTATTATTTGAGCTCGGTGGTCACTGAAACCTGGACTGATTACTTCAACAAAGTTGCAGTTCACTGTCATTTATTATTATCTGGTCAAGTATAGTTGCACTAGTTTTCGTTATTCTTGTGGGAACTGTGACTCTCTGAATTAGGTGACGAGAACTTAACAAATTTAACAATTTCCTTCTTTCCTTACTTTCCTCTAAAATGTTAATATTGAAATCTCCACACAAAAAAACTATTTCTTTAGTAAGGTAATTTCATTTATTAACACTTCTAGTTTATTCAGAAATAATGTAGCACTATTTCCTGGTGAACGATATATGTGTGCGTGCATAAGAAAAGGGACCATTTCTCAGTCAACAGTTCACTAAATAATTGTAAAGAAAATACTCAAGGAAGTAAAACGTCGAATTTTCGTTTTTGATGCCAATGTATTGCTTAGACCGTCATCTGCACACTACGTGAATTTAAAAGCCCTCTGACAATAATCGCTGCTAAAACATGAGGTTTTACTAAGAAAAGGGACCACTTTTCGCATCATAAGCGAGGCTCCACACACTTACTCGTTCGCGCTCACAGCTGCGCAAACATAAGATAAGAGGACTCGGATATCTTATCATATGATAAATAAACCCTAGCTGGGCACTTTTAAAGGCAGTAGCGTTGCAATTAGTTGTCTTCTGTGACCTTCCGCAAGTCATAAAAATCCCTTTCGACATGCCGGAAGGCGGAGGTAGATTTCACTTGGCAAAGTACACAGGGCTCTATGACCACAATGTCGCAGCCCCTCAAATAAGAAACAACACGTGAGCTGGTAATGAATACCTACAAAGATTCCACATATATAGCATACGAGAAGACCCATTTCTTATAATTCCAAAAGCATTTTGCTCATCCCTTAGGGTAAGGGTGGGATCAAAAATTCTTAAATGGATTAGATATTGTGTCTATTAAGAGAGATATGATGTTTTTAATTTTTAAAAATGCATTTTCTCACCCCTCGGGCGAATGGTTATCAGAAAACTTTAGGGAGACAAATTTTTGGCCCTTATCCGAAGAATATTACTAACTTTAAATGGATTTGAGTTTTCACATACTAAGGGCCAGTTCCATCAACCTTCGTTAAAATTTTAACGACACATTAAAGTAATTTGATGGAAATGTTAGTGAAATGGTGTTCCATCAATCAACATTAATGCTAACAAATCGTTAACCTATCCGTTATTTTAACATCCCATTCTTGCTCAGTTAGGAATTTAACATAGTGCTAAAAATGGTTACAAGCAAATACAGTATGCCTTTCGTGCTCAGTTATTGTATTAATTACCGTATTTGAACAATGCTACAGAACTAGAATTCTTGCCAAGGTCTAATGGCATGTTGCAACTGTCTGAAAAGAAGTTTCTGGAGAGATATAGGTTGTCCAAATGTGTTGTGCATAAATAGAGTAAGGACATTACCTTACAACCGGCCACTTAAATGATATGCCTAGGCCTAACCTATAAATTAGCCTACATGTAATGAAATTGGTAAATATAGCCCATTCAGACAGCAACATCAATATGTAATGGTCAATAATGTAGTTTTATAGTGCACAAAAGGTTAATGTACTGAATGTATTAGCAAATGATGAATAAAACTAGTGGAAACGACAGCCACTTGATTTGCATCCAAAGCTTTCAGTTGATCAGCATGAGTGATGATTTGTAGTTTTCATTTTCACATAGTTTAGATAAACAGTGTCACGATGCAATTGAAATATAAACGCACATACAATTTTTGATGTATAAATAGCCTACAAGTTGACTATAAAGATTTTTAAAATTTATAATAGGCACCTGATTATTAGACAAACTGAGCTTCCCAGATTTGAAGCAGCAATGGGGCAAGTTTAAAAAAAGACAACCACATATAGGCCTACGATAAAGCGACCCCTAAAAAGCAATTTTTGCCACATGGGAAGAGCAGCTGTCAAATCGACCCTGCTAAAAGTCGCCTAGTTTGTAATGCAGGGGAGAATGTAGGGTACTGGTTCTTTTAAGAAATTCATTACCGGAAGTATTTATTAACAAATAATTCTCCTTTGTAAAATGGTAGCCACATACGATCATATACAGTACTTCGAAATCGGCTTTGCGACGCGAAGTAGGCCTAATCTACTCCATTCCGTCTTAAAAGCTTTTTTTTGTGGATGTAAAGCATTGATATGGCAATTGTTGAATTTGAAGAGTACAGCGGAACTGAGCAATTAAATTACACATCTCTTAGCCTCAATTATTATAAAAATAACTGAAAATACGAGAAAAGAACACACCCATCTACTCAAATCACATGTTATAGCATCTGTTTGTTTAAGTTTCCATCGCCCTTACGCTAGTTCCAGATAACGGCAGCACCGTCGCTTGAGTTCGCGAATAGCAAACAAATGAGTAAAAGTTGACCAGACACAGAAAAACCCTCCATGCCGTTCACTGCATCCTTGATCCTTACAGCAAGTGACATTTAACGCATAGTTTGTTAACCGACTTGTTAAAACGTTTTGTGGAACACGTAATCTATAACAGAATGTTAAAATTATAATGATTTGTTAACTAACGTTTTGTTAGCCAAATTTAACGCAAGGTTGATGGAACCGGCCCTAAGAAAGTTAAGAGTGATATTTTACGTTTTCGAAAAGGCCCCCCCTCTCGCCCCCCCCCCCCCCCCCCCCCCCCCCCCGTCCCGTCCTTGTCTGACTTCCCCCATTAACGAACTCGACCTAGATTTTTAATGGTTACATTTTACATATACATTTAAAAGTGATTGGTGAAATAACTACGGTAGTTATAGTGTCCATTTAAGCCTCCGTGGCTTAGGCGGCAGCACGCCGGCCTCTCACCGCTGGGTCCGTGGTTCAAATCCCGGTCACTCCATGTGAGATCTGTGCTGGACAAAACGGAGGCAGACAGGTTTTTCTCCGGGTACTCCGGTTTTCCCTGTCAAAATTTCATTCCAGCAACACTCTCCACTATCATTTCATTTCATCTGTCATTCATTTAATAATTGCCCCAGAGGAGTGCGTCAGGCCTCGGCAGCCGGCACAGTTCATATCCTCGCCGCTAGATGGGGGCTTAATTCATTCCATTCCTGAGCCGGTCGGAGACTGGAAGCAGGCTGTGGATTTTCAGTTATAGTGTCCATTTATTGTATAAATGTACTGTATATATAAACGTTTTTGCTCACGGTGGTTTGGGGATCTAGGGTATATGAAACACAAGGATATGTCCATTTTCTGGAAGTCGCAACATGGTATACATTGCAATAGGTAGCTTTCTATGAAATCTACCTAAAACCTCAGACACTTAGGCTGTGTCCCAATAGTGCAATTTCAGCCGTAGTGAACTAGATAGTCGACTACTTTACCGGATGTGACGTCAGAAGTCGTGATCCAATACTGCTTAGCATATAGCAATCAAGTCTCTAGTGGCTAGTGAACTAAAGTGCTTGCTAGATTGTCGACTACGTCAAGGAAGTTATAGAAATTGTAGCTTATCGGAATTGTAGGTTGTCTTTGACTTTAATCCAGTTTATGCTTGGCCTATATTCTTTGCCAAATTCAACGCTTCAACCCACAACCCACGAGGGAAGCATAATATCTTGTTCTGTTGTGATAATTATTTCCACGCGAATATGTTGTTTGGTTCTGTGGTAATCACAACTGAGGATTGCAACGACAACTCGGTTCATGGTCTCCAGCGCACAATAAGGGCCTCGTCTCAAATTATCAATTTGCCGCTGCCTTATTATCATGATTGCCCTTCTTCTCTTCCTCCTGAAATATATTCTCTTAGTCAGCCAAACACAAACCATAATTAGGGCTCGGCTAAAAAGTGATCATCTTGGCGCATCCATGATCGTATTGTTCAGGTATTGTTTATTTAAAACAGCTGATGAAAGCGCAAAGAGCTTAGAAGGAGTAGCAGATCACCGCCATCTTGAATTTTGGTTTGCCACCAGCATGTAACTCCAGTGCGTTTCAGAACACAAGTCTATGAAGGAGGCTGTGATCAAGCAGACATGTCCCAAATCTCCGTAGTGCGTAGCACATAGTAGCTAGCAGCTAGTCAATAGCAGACAACTTAAAGTATTGGGACACAGCCTTAGCATCGATAGACACATCTCCATGAAAAATAAATTAGACCGTAAATAATATCTGTTGATAATATTCGATAAAAAAATCGACATCTACAACAGAATACCGGTGAACATGAAAATGTAAATGCCAGCGTAACTTCCAAATAGTTTAGTAGTTATTTGTATCATGAAGTAACCAAATTTTTAAACGGCTCTACTGGAAAGTTATGAAATCTTATGAAGGAACATTACGTGCTAATATAAGGCCTTAATTTTTTCAGAGGCATTCAAATCAATTACATGATATTAGTTACATATTATGGAACACTACAGTACCTTTATCTCAATACCCGACATGTGCTGCCATTTCATATGCACGCACACACATACAGATAAGAATCAAATTTACCTTTGGGATAGAAATAGCTGTTGCTTCAAAATATGTATCTCTGCACAAGTCATCGGGAGTTGGCATACGCTTAAATTCTATGTTTCCTTTGATATAGATACATACACCTCCAAGTCCTGATGTTGATCTACAGTAGTAGCTGGCTAAAGTAAACCCTGGTATGAGAGCATGATTGATTTGTACAGGTTTCATCCACAGTGTTCAGAAAAGCACAGGATGTGGATATCTTTGAGTAATGTTTTAAAAGCTTATCTATATGCACTAGTTTATTATTAAGTGACTGTACATTTTGGTGGAATATTCTGATTGAGGAATTCTGAGCATTTGTACGGTTGTTAAACTTGGGGACTTACGTCGTTCGAACCCCCACCCCCACAAAACAACATAATCTTCATGTCTTTTACTGCTTTTCAGTCGGTCAACACGATTGTGTGAAAATTAACCTTAACACAGTGATCAGGATCCGATGATGGCCACTTGAGGGTCGATTGCCCATTTAAGTGTGATAAGTACCTAATACATGTAATTATTTCCAGGAGTGTTTACATATTTATAACTTGTACCCCGCCCAATTCATTGGGCAAAAACAAAACCAATCGTGTTGACCGACTGAAAAGCAGCTAAAGACAATTTGTATAGGGAACACTGAAAAAAGAATGGCTTCAAATTTCCACATAATCTTCATGAGTAAGGTTTCTGCACATTTCAACACAATTTTCAAGAACACTTTGAACTTTAGCGCCAGGTTTAGTGACGCTACTTACAGCAAAGTCCCTTGCACTTTTAAATTTAGCTCTTTGGAACATCCTTGCCCATGACTGTCACTAGGGAGGAATACTTTCCTTATTGGGGTTATGTACATGGGTAACTTCCACACTTATTCCGGCTAACAGTTTATTGATGCCCTAATATGTGGTGTTTCTTCAGAGAAAGATTCATTTTCAGTTTCAACAAGAACATCGTGCATATTTTTTGTGGGAACAGCTTGACTAGGTCTTTAGGCCTACCTTAGCGTCCTCGATTAGCCACAACATTCTACCAGTCCGGCGGTGAAGGAGGGTTATTGCGGTTGTTAAAATTATTTCGAAGTACACAGTTTCCAGCTTTTAATTTAGATAGTTCTTCTTTGGTGTGCTTAAGGTCTCTATTCAATATGCTGATGATTAAATGTAGATATTTCACACTCTCACTCGATGCCTTGTCACACAGCATGCACAGTTTATCACTCGTATTACAGCCTAAATGTACCTCTGATGGTTTACTACCGATGTCACACATACTAGGTGTTTTCCTACGCAATATTTTAACATTGGTCTTAATTATAGGACTGTTCTCTCTTACATTTCCGATATATTTAGGAGAGCAGTATACTTTGTCTACACACGCGGCAGCCATATCGGCAACAAAGTCATTGTCTCATTTTAACTAGGCTAAAATACACTCACATTTTAAACTTCAAACCAAACCATTGCAAATTACAAAAATCGATCACATCCCTATAGGGTAAGAGCCTCCTACCATCCAGGAGGGGTATTGACTAGCGGAACGGGAGGTGGGGCGGGGCAGCAGCCTGTCCTTCAGCTATGGCCCTTCCTAAAAGTATTCATCACCAGCTACAATAGCAGCCAGTCTCACCCTGCCTGATATTATAAGCGGCCAGTCGAACAGTTAGATGGCGTTAATTGTCAGTGTGTTGTAAGCTTTCAAAAGTGGTTTAAAAAGTTGGGCTTACCATAACACTATTGTATTGTAATACATTTGTGCTACAGTATTATACATTTTAGTGGTATTTTGTAATATGGAACCCTCCTGGAAGAAAGGAAAGACTATCCACAGCGAAGCTAGGGAAGTTATCAGAAACGTAATCCACGAATGTGATGCAGAGGCACAAGATGGACAACTGAAACACTTAGTACGGCAAGCCAATTTGCGTGTGTCTGATTACACTGGAATTTCTGTTAGCCCAGTGAGTAGAATCTGCAAGGAAAGTACAACAGCTGGAGATACGTCATTATAAACACCAGGGAAGCATCACCCACAGCCCAAAGAAAGAAAAGTGCAGTGTGAAGATTTTGATAGGAGGGTAATAAGGGATGTAGTTCAAGACTTTTATGTAGTCCAAAAAAAAGTACCTACATGCCCGAAGCTTTTGAGTGTCATCAAGGAGAAAATAGAGTTTCCATGGCGAATTTTGAAAGATATGGGATTTAAGTGGAAGAAATGCCAGAGTCATAGAAAAATTTTGATTGAACGCCAAAACATTGTCAGTTGGCGTTGTAGGTTTTTACGAGCTATGCGACGTCACAGAAAAGACAAGCGTTCCATTGTTTATATCGATGAAACATGGGTGGATAATAATTTAACATTTAACAAGTGCTGGCAAAGTGAAGATGATGATGATGATGATTATGATAATTGTTGTTTTAAGGGGCCTAACATCTAGGTTATCGGCCCCTAATGATCTGGGTGATAGCGAAAATGATAATGATATGGAAACCAGAACAAAATTATCTGAGACGGAAAATACGTACAAAAAGGAACTCAGATGGAAACAACTCACAATATGGTCTTACAAAAGGGAATTTAGAACGAAAAGATGCACAAAAAGAATAGATTGAAAAAGACACACAAAACGTACGCTAGATTCAAAATACACTGACCGGCAAAAAAAGTGGAACAGTTAAAAAAAGTAATATAAATAGTATAAATCTAGCCTTGAAAAAGATTTAATCACATTTTAAAAGCTTTTCATGCATTAGAACAAACATCTGAAACATCCGTGAATAGAAATTGATAATATGACATTTCTTAGGGTGGTTTATTACCACCAATTACCCCCAATCCTCGATGAGCCTATCTTAATGGTTTTATGGCGGGAAGCGCACTGTAAGCGTTTAAGGTTTATGAGTGTTGCCGCTCGCTTATTGTTGTTCTAGGGATAACAACTGGCATTTGTTGAACACGTGTGAACCATTGTCACACATTTTAGCAAGTTATCCAATTGCAGTTCACACTAAAACATGCCTCTTAGCCGTGAAGAAGCTGCACAGGCAGTTGCATTGGTGGAGGATGGCCGCAGCTTCCGTTATGTTGCTGAGGTCATTGGATCATCTCTCGGTAGCATACATCGTGCAGTGCAACGTTACAGAGAGCTCCGAACATACGACAGGAGACGAGGGTCAGGCCGTAGAAGAAGCACAAGTGCCAGGGATGACAGATTTCTCACCCTCCAAGTTCTGCGTGATCGGCATACCACAGCAGTTCAGGCACGAAATCAACTGAAAAATGTCAGAAATGTGAGAGTGAGTGAGTGATCAGTAAGAAGAAGGTTTGAAGACGCTCATCTTTCGTCCAGGAGACCTGCACGTGGACCCGCACTCGAACGGCATCACAGAGAGGCGCATCTTCGCTTCGCAAGGCAGCATCTGGGATGGACCCACGAGCAGTGGGCCTCTGTTCTCATCACTGACGAGAGTCGCTTTAACCTTAGATCTCCTGATGGAAGAGAAAGAGTGTGGAGAAGGTGCGGGGAGAGGTACAGCCCTGTTGCTTTCTCCTCCAGGACTCCATTTGGAGGTGGCTCGGTTATGGTGTGGGGTGGCATCAACGTTATGGCCCGCACTGAGTTGGTGTGCATCGATCACGGGACGCTCAATTCCCAAAGGTACATCGAAGAGATCCTGATGAACCATGTGATGCCCTTTGCGCCTTTCATTGGTCAGAATTTCATGCTGATGCAGGATAATGCCCGCCCTCATACTGCTCGCTGTGTTGTACAATATCTGCAGGAAGTGGAGATTCAAACCCTGGACTGGCCAGCTCGTAGTCCTGACTTGAACCCCATCGAACATGTATGGGATACGCTTGGAAGGAACATCAGACAGCATGACCACACCACCTTGGCACAACTGAGAACATCGCTGCTGGAGGAATGGGATCGCATCCCGGCAGATGCCATTCGACGAGTTGTGAACAGTACTGATATCACGCCAGGAGTTGGCAGTTGGGTTTGAACTGCAGAGGTCTTCCCGCTCACTGCGTATCGTGCATTCCAAAAACATTCAGTTGGTCAATACTTGTTTCACTCACTCAGCACAATCCTTCTTTCACTGACTGAGTGTCGCCTGATGCAATGACAACCATTGGCATGCGGGAAGCTGATATATTTAAGTTAGGAATAGGCGGACCGCGCATGCATACTGCAAAACCCCTCGCACCCCGTCGCAGCGTGCTCAACTGACATCTCCTGCCGCGATGCCAGTATGCCTGAGCGTTTACAAGCTGTCATAGACGCTAAAGGTGGAAACACCAGTTTTTAGTGACCAGTGTTCTCTTGCAGTGCAAACATTAATACTGTTTTGTTTGGCAATACGTTTGATAAACACCAGCCCAAAAGAGCATTACTAAAAATAGAAATTTGTAAGATTTGCAAAATGTAACGAAATTTGTGAGTTAAAGTGTGTTGTAAAACATGATTCGGTATTTCCTGTTGCCAACCATCTAAATTTACATGAATAATGCAAATATTGGAAAACCGATACACTTTAGTGGAATAAATTAAGAAATTACATAAAAAATTAAAGTGTTCCACATTTTTGCCGGTCAGTGTATGTACAAAATGCAATGTAGCGTCGAAATACTTACAAAATGCAACTGAAATTCAAAATACTTACAAAATGCAAATGAGATCGAAAATACGTACAAAATGCAATTGAGGTTCAAAATACTTACAAAATGCAATTGAAATTGAAAATACACAATGCAATTCAGATTGAAATATCCCAGTTCCAATCCAAATTATTCACAAAGTGCAATTGAAATTCAAAATACTTACAAAATGCAATTGAAATTGAAAATGCTTTCAAAATGTATGGTAGATTCAAAGGACTCATGTGGATTGACAATACTTACAAAAAGCAATTTAGATTGAAAATACTTGACAAAATTTAGATTCAAAATACCCACAAAATGCAATTGAGAATCAAAATATGTGTAAAATGCCCGCCAAACAAAATGCAATTTAGGTTCAAAATTCGTGCGAAATGCGGTTTTGGTTGAAAATATTTACAAAATGCAATTGAAATTCAAAATACTCACATAGGTCCCTCCGCCATATTGAACGACTTACTAAAAAGCAATTTAGATTGTCAATCTTTACAAAATGCAAGTGAGGTTGAAAACAATCGTGAGATGTAATTTAGATCAAAAAAACATACAAAAAGCAACGTAGATTAAAAATGTCTTAAAAGAAATCGCTAGATGGGAATTTAGATACACGGTGAACCAAGTAACAAAAAACAGTGCGGGAATCTTAAAGAGAAAAGTAAATATAATGAAAAGAGGAGAGAGAGGAGAAGGTCCGCCCCAAAGGTAAGGGACAAAAGGGGAAAACGGACCCAGCTCAGGATTCCCTCGGGGTCGCCAACTCCCGAACTCACCAGCCGTGAGCCCCTGAGGGTGTAGCATTATCTAGGATGCACCAGAAGTGGTGGGGCTACATACACCCTGCCTCCTTAAGGGCCTTGAGCACAAGGCAGGAGGTAAAAGGAAAAGAAAAAGAAGGCTGACCCCTCACAGAAGGAGGGTATCAGGAAAGATGAGACGAGGGCCAATTAAGGCGGGAAAGTGAAAGACTCCCTAGGCCTCGGATAACCTAATACCGTCGGGGTCGGAAGAGAACAAGAGGTGACCAAGGGAGGTCGACAGGAAAGAAGACGGAGAGGAGCCCGGCACAAGTAAGTGGAAGCAATACCGGACTCAGCTGGGGTCCCGTGGTTGCCAACCCACGTCCCACTAGATGTGAGCCCCTGGGGGAGCAAAGTGAAGATCAACCTGGTGTTATGACCAACACAAGCTCATCGAACCACTTAATAATTGTATATGCGGGATCTAAACATGGGTTCCCGGATGGAGCATTACTTATTTTCAGGGCTGGAAAATCAACAGGGGATTATCATAGCCAGATGAATGCAGAGAATTTTGAGAAGTGGATTCGTGAGAAGCTGTTGCCCAACCTCCCCAGGAACAGTGTTATGGTGTTAGATAATGCTTCGTATCATTGTGTGCAACAGAACAAGCCCCCCACGAATTATTCGGTTAAGAAAGAAATGAAGAACTGGCTGGCAAGGAACAATGTGCCATACAGTGAGGATATGAGAAAAACAGAGCTTCTCCGTTTAATTGAAGTCAACAAAAGCCCCGAGATTACCTTCAGGATTGACAAGCTGTTCAAGTCACATGGGCATGACGTTATTCGTTTGCCGCCTTACATGTGAGTGATTAATGCCATTGAATTGGCCTGGGCGAAGGCAAAGAGGATTGTTCGGGAAAGTAATGTTACTGCGGCCATTTCCGTGACAAAGCTCGAAGCCGTAACAAGAACTGCACTTTCCTATGTTACCAGAGAAGATTGGGAAGGATAATGTTCCCACGTTCATGGCAATGAGGAAGACTACTGGCAGAAAGATGGATTGATGGAAGACGCGCTCGACGAATGCATCATAACTCTGAATAGTGATAGTGGCTTTGAATCAAGTGATGACCAGATTTCCTCGCCCGAATCTGAACTTGCTCATCCACTGACAGACAGTGAGTGAGCACTTCAAGCGCTACTTCCTCGTAGAAGTAATTCGTGCTTGTAGAAATTTGACTGCAAGTCCACTTCCACCTTAGGGAATA
The DNA here is from genome assembly GCA_946902985.2 of Meconema thalassinum. Taxonomy (NCBI): domain Eukaryota; kingdom Metazoa; phylum Arthropoda; class Insecta; order Orthoptera; family Tettigoniidae; genus Meconema; species Meconema thalassinum. The sequence goes on along the minus strand of OX336389.2, from coordinate 1,445,947,665 downwards.
TTGTTTGGAACGACATTTTATAGAAAGCTTTGAAGCCAGTTTTCAGTGTTGCCTTATTGACAATTGATATTGTAACTCCAATTGTTGTTGTTTGAGTCTTCATTCCATGACTCCCTGTCCTCAGCAAATCATTTTATCTCTACATAGTTACCACACCTTATCCAAGGCAATCTGTTTAACATATTCTAACCATCACCTACCCCTACAGTTCTTGCCCGCGACCCTTTCTTCCGTAACTAACTTTGGGATTCTTGGGAAAAAATAACCTGAAAAAACTTACATGTGATTAAAATATATATTTGTTACATATGGGATTTTTAAAACAAAAGTTTGGTGCTTTTCAGTCGGTCAACACGAATGTACCCAAAGAGAGCTGGGTTGTGCCCTAATCCTGAAATAAATTACATGAGATTAATAAATACACTAGGCTATAACATCTATGTTTGAGAATACAGGTGAAAAATATATACAATATGTACAATTATTTAGTTGCAGTGTTGGTAATGCAACTGTCGGTGTATGCTAAATGCGCCCAGTTAACACCCGGGTTAGTTGACCATAACTGGTGCCAGAGTGAACACGAAACTGCTTGAAGTTCCAGTTAGGGAGACAACCGGATAAGTATCAGCCAGTATTATTACAGTATAACCATAGTTGATTTTGTATAACCATATAATCACCCCAAACAGACAAATTCCGGATTTTTATCACCATTTTAAAAGTTCACCTAACATTAGATATACCACATTTAGCATACACCGACTGTTGCATTACCAACACTGCAACTAAATAATTGTACATATTGTATATATTTTTCACCTGTATTCTCAAACATAGATGTTATAGCCTAAGTGTAATGGATCTGATGATGATCGCTTGATGATCGAAACTGGTCATCCTATTGTATTTATTAATCTCATGTAATTTATTTCAGGATTAGGGCATAACCCAGCTCTCTTTGGGTACATTCGTGTTGACCGACTGAAAAGCACCAAACTTTTGTTTACTTAGGCAACATTGAAAAATGGCTTCAAACCTCACAATATGGGATTTTTGTCAGGTTATTTTATTGCATGTCTCAGTAATTGGGATTAAATTGTGTTAACCAACTGAAGAGTTGCAATATCAACGTATACTTTTGTATCACTTCACAGGAAAAACGCCTGTAACTAGGATTTGCTTCTGGAGGGGGATGAGCGCAGTCAAATCTCAACTAATTGCTTTTTTAGTTTTGTGTTTGTTTTCTGCTTTTGCCTTTTTGGTTTTGATTTTGCATTTATTTTCTGCTTTAGCTTTTGTTTTTGAATTTTGCTTTGTGTTTTCTGTTTTTTTTTTCTTTCTTTGAATTTTGCTGTGCATTTTCGGTCCAGTGTTTGTTTTCTGCTATTGCTTTCGTATTTTGCTTTTTGTTTTGGTCATGTGTTTGCTTTTTGCTTTGTGTGGGGGCAAAATAAGACAATCAATGAAAGCAAATCTACACGTTTGATCTCGATAGCAATTGCAGCTCTCAATGGGCCTAACAATAAATATTTTACACAAGTTAAGATAAATGTTCTCAAATTATAAACGTACATAATCCAGTCGTTTGTCAACAGTACAAAAATTGGCTTTTCTTAAATAAAAATGTCATCAAATTAAGTTTTGTAAAATTATTTGGTTCTGGGGGGGGGGGTAATTGATACCCCTAATCACCCCCGTAGTTACGCCACTTACATGACACATAGGGACACAAGGACTGATGAAATTATTTGCATTGATAAAAACTTTGTGATTACCATACATGAAATAAATAAAATCAATGAAATCAAATTTTTCAGTAAAATAACTCGTCGAGTAATGAAAATATTCCGTCCCTCTTTCGCCCTCTTCAGGCAGTGCAGCACTGGACTTTTGAGCTGAAGTACATGGCTTCGATCCCGGCTAAATAGGATGGTATTTGAAGGTGCTGAAATGTGTCAGCTTCGTATCGCCAGATTTACTGGCATGTAGAATGAATCATTCTGGACAGAATTCGTGACGTATCCCATTATTATTATTATTATACGCACATTATTTCAATCTGGTTTAATGTTATTATAATAGTACTTTACTTCAACTATACTTTGTTTAGTCGTTAGAGCTTGTAACTGGTAGAAAGTGTCTATACTGGTATAAGTGTATTACATATTTTATTTTACTAGAACTGTAGGAGCTATATTAAATTTTTGCAACTGAAACAAATGAATCAATGATCCGATCAGGTACCGGGACTCGACCTTGAATAACAACTTATTATTACAACAGTTCATTTCAACTGCATTGGATGCCTTGTTATTGTTATCATGGAAAGAGCTTCTCTCTGGCTCCCATCAATAGCTCCACTGACCTCAGTGGGTGGGCTAGTCCCTGAGAGTTTATTTCTCCTATAATGTGTTCCAAGCTATTAACACATGATAATCACTAATTGTCCATTGACCTCATTCCATATTAATCCTTAAAGTTCTGTTTATTTTAAGATCATAAATTATCGTTCATCCCTATGCCATTTACTGTAAAGCTGAGAATGATTCTTTCCATTTCTCTCTCTCACTAGGGGCAGATGAACTCCGTCCCTTAAAACAACAATAACTAACTAACTCTGTCTCTCACTGTCCTTGTCCATTGATCACCAACCACTTTCCTGACACCATCTTTGCATTGGACGTCCTATATTTCTTATTCCAATCCTAGGATCCAGTATTGTTGCAGTGTAGGCCAACCTATCTTGTTGCATCCTGGCCTAGTGTCCGCCCCAAGCCCATTTAAGAGATCTCGCTGGGCTGTATGCATCCTTCACAATTCCTTGCTCGGCAAGCTAAATTCCCAGTATCCTCCTCTCCATTTTCCGTTGACACACCTGAATCATCTTGATCAGTCTTTTAGTAAGAGTTCAAGTCTGGCTGCCATAAAGAAGAGGTGGGATGATGGAACTTCCCAGGATTTCAAACATTTTCTGTAAGTTAATATTTTTATCCAAGGGAATGAATTTCAGGCCCCAGTATTTGCCCCAGGTGAGTCCTTGTCCATTCTTCCCTGTGGGTTAACTATTTGGCCCGGATAAAGATATTTCTCACAGTACTCTATTGATGTGCCAGCCATTACAACAAGAGACTCAGTGGAGTTGGTCATGACTTTGGTCTTGGAAGGGTTTAACTGTAAACTAACATCCCTACTTCTTTCTGTCAACTCAACTAGCATATGTTGAAGCTCTTGCATATTTAGCACAATATCTTCTGCAAATCTGAGATTAGACAGCTTTCTTCCATTAACCTTCAGAGTGCTAGTGACGAAACGGTTCGTCGCTGCCCGCACACCTTTATAGTTTCACATTCCAGCTGTTTGAGGTGATATTATTGGAAAGTAGACTTACCTACCCTCTTGAGATAGTCCATAGAATCATTTACTTTGCATTATTTAATCTCTTATGATCATCATCATCTTGCACAGTTTCCAGCCACTGGCCAGGTCTGTTTGGAACACAAGCCTCTCCAACGTCTTCTGTCTTCCCACCATCTCTCAGCCTCCACCCTTGTCCAGTCTTCTCCTCTCTTCTTCACGCTTTCTTCCACCCCCTTCAGCCACCTGTCTCTCGGTCTCCCTCTTGGTCTCTTTTCTTCCCACTTCGTCTCGTGTATCCTCCTGGGTATCCTCTTCTCCTCCATTCGTTTTACATGTCCATACCATCTAAGTCTAGATTTCTCTATACCATCCTGTAATGGTTCCTCCTTCATTAATTCTCTGGTCATCTCATTTCTTATTCTGTCCCTCTTTGTAGCTCCAATACTGCTTCTCAAGAACCTCATCTCACTGGCCTGTATTTTGCTCTTCTCCCTTCCTATCATAACCCAGGTCTCCGAGGCATACGTGAGGATAGGGACATAGTACGTCCGATATATGATCTTTTTGCTGTTCTGAGGGACATCCTTGCTCCATAACATGCTTCTCACACTCCTCCGGAATGCATCTGCCTGTCTCCCCCACTCATTCATTTCTCTATCGTTTCTTCCATTATCTTGTATCAGGCTTCTCAGATACTTGAAACTCTCCACTTTCTTCAGCTGTTCCCCACCAATTGTTATTCCTGTTGTGGTTCTTTCCTTCTTCCTTGTTGTGATCACCATCTCACACTTATTTATGCCAAATTTCATCCCATACCCTTGTATTATTCCTTCCCACACGTCCAACTGTTCCTGTACCTCCTCCTCCTTGTTTCCCCAAATCATCAAATCATCTGCAAACACCATTGCTTTCATCTTTCCTTCCCCAATTACTTGCACCACTCGGGTCATTATGTCATCCATCACCACAATGAAAAGTAACGGTGACAGTGCACTTTCTTGTTTCAGGCCGTTTCTCTCTTCCAACCAGTCCGATCTCTCTCCTCCCACTTTCACACAGTTCACGCTTCCCTTGTACATCTCCTTTATCCTCCTTATAGTCCATTTTTCTACTCCTCTATCCTCCAGGGACTTCCATACTTTCTTTCTGCATACACTGTCATATGCTTTCTCATTGTCCAAGTAGGCCATCAGTAGATCTGTTCCATACTCATAGTGCTGTTCTTGTAACTGCCTTACAGCAAAAATCAAATCCACTGTGGACCTTTCTGTTCTGAAGCCATGTTGTTCTTCCCTCATCCCTCCTTCTATCCTTGTCTTAATTCCCCTTTCCAAAACTTTCTCAAACATCTTTGCGCAATGACTCATCAGTGTTATTCCCCGATAGTTTCTGGAAACGGAAATGTGTACCAGAAGACTGGGTGAAAGGGCTAATAATACCAGTGTTTAAGAAAGGGGACAAGAAAGTGTGTGATAACTATAGAGGGATCACCCTCATATCACAGATAGTAAAAATACTGGAAAGGATATTAGAAAGAAGAATGAGAAGAAAGGTGGAAGGAGAGTTGCAAGAGGAACAGTATGGCTTCAGGAGTGGAAGATCCACAGTGGACCCAATCTTTAGCTTGAGGCAGGTGATGGAAAAGAACTGGGAATATGGAGAGGATTTGATCATGACTTTCATAGATCTAGAAAAGGCATATGATAGTGTCCCCAGAGAGAAGGTATGGGAAACCATGGTTAAGAAGAGACTGGAAAGAGAAATGTTGGAAATGGTGCAAGCAATGTACAACAACTGTGTTAGCAGGGTTCTGACCCCTGTTGGAAAGACAGATTGGTTTAGGAACAAGACTGGACTAAGACAGGGGAGTGTGCTGTCACCTCTTTTATTCATAATGGTAATGGATGAAATTGTAAAGGAAACAAAGGAAGCATATGGACATAAAGAAATGAAGTTACTATTATTTGCAGACGATATTGTGGTCTGGGGAAGGAACACGGAAGAAGTGCAAAAACAACTAGATGCACTGAACGAAAATATTCAGAAGTATGGCCTGAAAATCAGTATAGAGAAAAGCAAGACCATGGTGATGACAAGAGGGGAAAGACAAGGAAAGGGCATTGTGAAAATTGGAAGTCAGAGTTTGGAAATTGTGGACACGTTCAAATACCTAGGAAGTGAATTGATGCAAACTGGTAGGTTGGACATGGAGATTGGCAGGAGGGTACAGCAGAGCAATGCAATCAAAGTGTAAGAAAACTTGTTTGGGATAAGGAAGTACCAAGGAAAAGCAAGGAGGTAATGTATAAAATGTACTATGTACCCATATTAACGTATGCAGCTGAGACTTGGACCCTGACGAGCAGGCAAGAGAGTAGAATCCAAGCCAGTGAAATGAAATTCCTAAGAAGTATGATAGGTAAGACAAGGAAAGACAGAGTGAGGAATGAAGATGTTAGGAAGGAAGTTGGGATGGGAAAACTAAATGAGAGAATTGAGAAGAATAAACTAAGGTGGTTTGGACATGTAAAGAGGATGGAGGAAAATAGAATACCAAGACAGATGCTGGAGGCGAAGTGCAAGGGTAAGAGAGCAAGGGGAAGACCTAGAACAAGGTGGATTGATTCAGTGAAGAACAGCGTGAGAAAAAGAAATCTGGACTGGGACAAGATCGTGGAAGAAGAATGGTGGAAGGAAAGAGGAAAGTGGAGAAGTGCCATAAATACCCCGACCCGGCAGGAGCTGGATAAGGGGAAATGATGATGATGATGATGATGAGTTTCTGCATTCTGTTCTACTACCTTTCTTGAAGATCGGAACAATTATTCCCTTTTTCCAGTCCTCTGGGGTCTTCCCTTCCTTCCATGCTGTCTTCATCACTCGGTACAACCACTGTATCCCCACCTCTCCTGGTGCTCTCACCATCTCCGCACCCGGTGCCTTCCCTCCTTTCATCTTCCTCAATGCATCTTCCACTTCTTTCCATGTTAAGTCCTTTTCTGTTTGCAGTTCATCTACCTCTTCCCCGATTTCTTCCTCCCCGCCGTGGTTTCCATTTGGGTTCAGGAGTTCTTCAAAATATTCTTTCCACATTTTCTTCAGTTCTTCCCTATTTTCTATCTCTTGTCCCCTTTTGTTCACCATTCGAACATAATCTGTAGGATCCTTCAGCCTCTTATTTTTTTTACCATCCCATACAGGACCTTTTTTGTACCTTCACTATCCTCCATCATCTTTGTCCACTCTTCCATCCACTTTCTTCTCTCCTCAGCCACTCTCTTTGCCTCCTCCTTTCTTTCCTGGTACTCTTCCCTTGTCTCTACCATCCTATTTTGATACCACCTCCTAAAGGCTCTATTCTTTTCCCTTACTATTTCTTTTGTCTTCTCATTCCACCATGGTGTTTCCTTCCACCTCTTCTTACTACTTGTCCTCCCACATACTGCTTCTGCTGCACCTACTAGTGTCTTCTTAAATCTAGCCCATTCCTCTTCCACCCCTCTTTCTTCATCTGTTGGAATTCCTTCCTTCACCATTTTGAGGTACTCGACCCTTCTATCTCCTTCTTTCAGTTTCCATATCCTTATACGTCTTTCCTGGTTCTCAGTCCCTCTCAGGTTCATTACCAGCAATCGATGGTCGCTATCCAGGTTCTCCGATGGTATAACCTTAATATCCGTGATGTTCTTATTTAATTCTTTCTCATACAGTATATAGTCGACCACCGACTTCCTGGTCAAGTCATCACTGTACCATGTGATTGTGTGGCTCTCTCTTTTCCTGAACCAGGAGTTCCCAACTAGCAGGCTGTTCCTTTGGCAGAAGTCCAATAGTCTCTTTCCTTCCTCATTTCTTCTGCCCCAACCCTCTGGTCCAAGGACACTCTCATACCCTTGTCTTTCTCTTCCTACATGGGCATTCAGATCCCCCATAACAATCATATTTCTTCCTACCAGCTGCTTCTGCAATTCCTCTTCAAACTCCTCCTTCTCTTCAGAGGCGCAGCCTACTTTTGGAGCATACACTTGCACTATTTCTACGGTCTCTCCCCTCAGTGCTACTTTCACTTTCATCATCCTATCACTTATTCTCTTCACTTCTTCTTTTACACCATCTCGTACTACTACTACTACTCCCACTCCATTCCTCTTTCCCTCTTCATTCGCACTCCAGTACAGTCTATAGCCTTTTCTCAGTTCTCTCCTTCCTTCCCCTTTCCACTTTGTTTCTGCCAATCCCAATAAATCCAACTTCCTTCTTTCCATCATATCCACTATCTCCTCCACCTTCCCCGTCAGCGTTCTTATGTTTAAAGTTCCAAATCTTAGTCCGTGTTTACCGCTGTGTCGTCTATTATATCCATCATGTCTGAGGCTCGTTCCATTCTTGAAAGCATTTGGTTTCATCCACTACTGGCTTGCTGGGCCTATCGTAGCTTCACCAGAGCCCCATTAGCCGTCACTTTTCAGGGTTCCTGTAGGACCTTCACAGCTACTGTAACGGTCCCGGGGCACACGAAGTCCCCACTGTACTTCGCCCCTACAGGCAATCCCCTACTTTGTGCCGTTGCCCGTTTCCCACTACGTGGACGAGGGGTTGGACTTATGGGAGACAATCTCTATGATGATGTGAATTATTCTATTTATTTCTTCAAAGAGATCGAAAAGTCTGACATGTTTAACTTCTGTGCACTGTAATGGCTGACAACAGACCAGGTAATAGTCCGAATAGTGGCGATTCTAAAAGTCTACCGTACCCAGAAAGGGGCTTAGGGATATATCCCCTCTAAATGTCTGATTTGTCACCCCTTGTGAAAGGCCGTTTAGCCAGTTACTACATAAGGTAATCTTTATCTACATCCATAACCATTATGCCCCCAAAATTATTTTCCAGATGTTGTTCCCCTGAAGGAAATTTGAGTACATGTGTGTAAAACTTAATCAATGTAATATATGTATATGAAACCAGTAGGAGAAGGGAGAATATGGTAAAGTGATTTAGGGCCTTGATGTAGAATGGGGCTAAGATGTGTGAAAATAACACAGCAGTTAAAAGGTTTATGCTGTTCTCCCTGCAGACCATCTCTAGGGTGCATGTGAAATGTATTGGGGTAATGGGTTAGTCTTGCCAGATGCCTTTCTTTGTTCTGAGGACTTCTCATTCGTTTCTATCTTTACTCTCATTGTGCAGTTTATGTAAATTTTCCCAATCAAACAGGTAAAAGGGCCACCTCAAATATCTACGGAACCGTTTAAGATATCGTCATTCTGTTTTCAAAATCTTAAATCGTATTACGGGGCTCATACAACATGGTCCACTTTGCTCACAGCACAAACGTATTTACCGAGAAACCGGTAGTAACTTTCGTTTTTTAAATGGGACTATACTAATTTGACCCACTGGAACAACTAAGAATCAAGTGACAAGTTCAGTGATGTGCTTATTTTCCAGATCCAACAAAGGTTTCCATATGTGTCGGCATTAGACAGAAGGCGATGCGCCAGACACTAGAATGTGGAGAGCATATTCTCTTGCATGACCCACTCCTTGTTGACGGACTCACATACCGAATGTATTCCATTCATAGCATACTGTAATGTGTACATAATCAAAATCAAGTCTCTTATGTACGTGTGCCATTTTCCCTCTCCACTTAGTCCTGAATCCTTGCGGAAATATCTGAAAACACCTCAATGCAGAGGATAAATAAAATACGGAATTCTTTAGTGCTGGCGGACCTGTGACAATAACTTAATGTACATAATTATTAAAATCAGAAAAGTAACAAAACTCGCCCATTTAGTTCATTGTGAACGTCTCGTCTAATGTTAATTCATACGAGTCCGGTTAATCAACAATCATTTTGAATAAAAAAGCTTTCATTGAATCCAGGACTCTAACGTGTTCAACAGAATCAAGCGCTTTCTGTTATTGTTATATTAACTTATTGATATTAATATTCCGAAGCTCATTCCATTTTTGAAAACATTTGGTTTCAAGGACAAGGATAGAAGGAGGGATGAGGGAAGAACAGCATGGCTTCAGAGCATGAAGGTCCACAGTGGATTTGATTTTTGCTGTAAGGCAGTTACAAGAACAGCACTATGAGTATGGAACAGATCTACTGATGGCCTTCCTGGACATTGAGAAAGCTTATGACAGTGTATGCAGAAACAAAGTATGGAAGTCCCTGGAGGATAGAGGAGTAGAAAAATGGACTATAAGGAGGATAAAGGAGATGTACAAGGGAAGTGTGAGCTGTGTGAAAGTGGGAGGAGAGAGATCGGACTGGTTGGAACAGAGAAACGGCCTGAAACAAAGAAGTGCACTGTCATCGTTACTTTTCATTGTGGTAGTGGATGACATAATGACCCGAGTGGCACAAGTAATTGGGGAAGGAAAGATGAAAGCAATGGTGTTTGCAGATGATTTGATGATTTGGGGAAACAAGGAGGAGCAGGTACAGGAGCAGTTGGACGTGTGGGAAGGAATAATTCAAGGATATGGGATGAAATTTAGCATAAATAAGAGTGAGATGGTGATCACAACAAGGATGAAGGAAAGAAACACAACGGGAATAACAATTGGTGGGGAACAGCTGAAGAAAGTGGAGAGTTTCAAGTATCTGGGAAGCCTGATACAAGAGAATGGAAGAAACGATAGAGAAATAAATGAGCGGGGGAGACAGGAGGAGTGTGAGAAGATTGATATGGAGCAAGGATGTCCCTCAGAACAGCAAAAAGATCATATATCGGACGTACTATGTCCCTATCCTCACGTATGCCTCGGAGACCTGGGTTATGAAAGGAAGGGAGGAGAGCAGAATACAGGCAGGTGAGATGAGGTTCTTGAGAAGCAGTATTGGAGCTACAAAGATGGACAGAATAAGAAATGAGAGGACCAGAGAATTAATGAAGGAGGAACCTTTACAGGATGGTATAGAGAAATCTAGACTTAGATGGTATGGACATGTAAAACGAATGGAGAAGAGGATACCCAGGAGGATACACGAGACGAAGTGGGAAGGAAAGAGACCGAGAGACAGATGGCTGAAGGGAGTGGAAGAAAGCGTGAAGAAGAGAGGAGGAGACTGGACAAGGGTGGAGGCTGAGAGATGGTGGGAAGACAGAAGACGTTGGAGAGGCTTGTGTTCCAAACAGACCCGGCCAATGGCTGGAAACTGTGCAAGATGATGATGATGATACCTGATGATGAGAACATAACCCATAAATACACACATATAATGGCCACACATGGTTTCCTACCTCTCATTACTTCTTATAATGGCACTCTGTTTGATAAAATAATGCAACTTACCACACTGCACAGAAACTAAGGAAAAACAAACAATGTTTCACAGAGAAACTCAGAATTCTGTGTAGAGAAAGAGATAGGTTATTTCAACTCTGAGATTTGCTGATGACATCGTCATCTTATCTGACACACCAGAGGATCAGAATGAGTTTTTAAATGGTATGGAGTCTGTCTTGAGGAAAGAATTCATGATGAAAATTAATAAATATAAAACAAAAATATTGGAATGCAGCCAAAAGAAATCAGAAACCCCTACGGACGTCGAATTGCCAGGTGAAAAGCTAAAGAAAGTACAGTAGAAGACTTCTGATACTTAGGAAGCAAAATTACCAGTGATGGACAAAGCAAATAGGATATAAAAAGTAGGTTAGCACAGGCAAGGAAAGTATTTCTACAGAAAAGAAATCTGTTGACATAGAATATAGATTTAGTTATTATAAAGTCATTTTTGAAAGCCTTTGTCTGGATTGTGGCACTCTATGGGACTGAAACTTGGACTGATGGAGCACCAGAAAAGAGAAGAATTGAAATGTGGTGTTACAGGAGAATGATGAAGATCAGAAGGGTGGATAGGGTTACAAATGAAGAGGTATTATGATGATTGGGTGACGAGAGATGTTTCTGACGACTGCTAATGAAGAGAAGAGATAGGTTGGTAGGATATATACTAAGACACTCCGGAATAGCAAAGCTAGTTATGGAAGGAAGGGTCGTGGATAAGAACTGTAGGTTTAGACCAAGGTTAGAATATGTTAAACAGATTGCGTCGTATGTAGGGTGTGGTAGCTACATAGAGGTGAAAAGATTAGCTCAGGACAGGGAAGCATAGAGAGCTGCATCAAACCAGTCAAAAGACTGAAGACTCAAACATCAACAACAACAACAACAACAACAACAACAACAACTCTCACTACTACATCACTCAGTGACTAATAAAATCTTTCTACTTCCTTCACGTGGAGCATAGGCTTACACTGAAACGATCCTGATCCTATTTCGTTTTTAAGGAGACCCTGACCTATCAGAAAGGAGTGGGACCCCGGGAGTAGTGTGGATCACGATAGATTACAAAACTCCCCGAGACAATAAAGGTTTAAACGATGCGTACATGTTAAAACCTGTGTGTTAATAAGGCATTATAGACAAACACAAATCTAACCCCAGACCCCCTAGCTTGTAGCATCAGCATGTAACGACGCAATTTGAAACCTCATTCAGCTGACAAATATGGAGGCAATTGAAGCTGAAACATCAAACAAACATCAATGTCTGCACGTCAACCGCGATGTTATCGACTAGACTAGAAATATCTCCTAGACACGTACGTATTGCGGTATACACATTAACCAGTACCCCTTCACTCCCATAGTCTGAAGGTTGCTCAAGACATTATTAGCAGGTTTAGAAAGTATATGTGAAGCAGATTGCTAGCTTTAGTTACACAGGGCCCTGTGAGTTTCACCTAATGGAACAAACAAGTGAGTTGGGTAGTTCTAGCCGCCAGAAGCAAAAGGAAGGCCACGACTTGGAATATGTCCAAGATGCCCACTCTTGTTCCATAGTAAGTGGTATCTCCATTCTTAGGACCACTCAGCTGTTAAGTGATCCTGGCAGCATTGCCAGATCCAAGCCTTACTCAGCTAATATATTTGTCAGTTTATTATGGCAAACTGGTAAATTGTGTAAAAAAAAAAACAATCATCTTCTCAACAACATACTACACCAATGACATGATGAGAAAAACGTTCTGGAGGAACCCAATGGTTATAAATAGCTGGCTGCCATGAAAATTAAAAATTACTATAAGAAAAGGTAGTTGTTATGAGAGGTAGGAGCTAAAAATTTTATCCGTTGGTCCAACATGGTCTTGCCAAGTTGCGACCAATGTTTCGTCCTGATAGTGATCTGACCCAGTAGCAATGAACAGTCTTGTCCTGACAATGGTTTCAGGGGAATGTGGTGAAGTGATGCTGACAGCGTTGCCTGACCCAAGCTTTATTCAACATGGCAACTAATGTTTTGTCAGTTTATTACTGCAGACTTAAAACATTCATGATTTCCTTATTAGAGTGTGATTGTAGTGTTTCATGAAAACAGTTAGCCAGAAGAATCTGGGACAGAAAGTATAGACATTACGAGTGGTGCATACAAAATTACTAATTATTGAAGTTGGCTACTTATAACGGTCGAGAACTATAGATACAGGCCCTAGTCATCATTGCTGTTTAATGAAAACTACTATAATTAATGTTATTCTTCTGGTACGGAATTCCCCAACTTACTTTTCATAATTATGAGGAAGGCCATGATAGGACGCAGTTTGTGATGTGGTGCAACATATTTGTTTTTATATTTGGTTTTTATGCTGTTTTATAGGGATCATCAAGTGTATTCAATGATAATTAATGTTTTTCTAGCATGCGTGCATATTGTCTTCCGGATTGGTGATATCTTTTTAGATTATTTTAATCAATTTGTAGAATGTACTGTGATATCTTGGATAGCTGCCATGTTGTTTATGAAGCGTTGATTGGATATTTTCTTTTGTAGTTCCTAGCTTCAACAGGGTCATGCCTTGCAATTCCAAAGCCGCATAACGTCGTTGATGGAGAGCACTCAGGCCTACACCACTTTCTATGTAATGCCCAAGACAACCCACACGTTTATGTGAGGAGTCCGATCTTTACACTTGACAATCAATCAAATACCGTACCATTTTAGGTTATGTACACACCCTTTCTCCTTGAAGTAGCTGGTGATTCCCACCTCTCTCAAGCCCTTGGGGCAGGAAACTTCCCCTAAAGGCGGATGAGCTACTAGTTGGCCAACGGCATAGGATGAAGAAGGCAAAGGGAAACCACTTCATTAAAGATCTATTAGGATATCCCAAGTATCAGCAGCTCAAGATGATGTTAGCTTCTACAGTAAATTTTTCCGGAGGTAAAATAATCCCCCACTTGGATCTCCGGAGGGGGACAAATAAAGAAGCCAATTTAAGAAATAAGCAGAGAAGAATCAGTACCTGGAATGTACGGACCTTACTCCAGACTGGAAAGTAAAAGAACTTGATCATGGAGATGGAAAGGATGGATTTACATGTATTGGGTATAGCAGAAATGAGATGGCCACATGCAGGAGACTTTTGGAGTGGAAATTATCGGATAATTCATTCTGGTACAGCAAATACTAAACCAGGATATGGTGGAGTTGGCATTATATTGCATAAAGAACTAGGAAACAGAGTAAAGGGATTCGTGCAATATAACGAACGATTAATTTTAGTACGGATCGAAACTAAACCAAAGGATACTGTGATAGTCCAAGTTTATATGCCGACAACACAAGAGGTAGATGAAGAGGTAGAGAAATGTTATGAAGATCTAAGTGAACTTATAGCTAAAATAAAGGGGGAGGAAAACCTTATTTTACTTGGTGACTGGAATGCAATTGTTGGAGAAGGAACTGAAGGAAATGTTGTTGGTAAATACGGATTGGGGAGAAGAAATGAGAGAGGCGAGAGACTTGTATAGTTTTGTATACAGCATAAATTAGTTGTAACGAATACTATATTCCAACACCATCCAAGGAGGAGATACACTTGGAAAGCTCCGGGAGACCTGAGAAGAGCCCAAATAGACTACATATTAGTAAAGGAAAGATTTAAGAATCAGGTGAAAGATAGTAGAAGTTACCCTGGAGCTGATGTCGACAGCGACCATAACCCAGTCGTCATAGGCTGTGAATTAAAGTTCAAAAGATTAAAGAAGAAAGAAAATAAACATTGGGATATTTCTAAGCTTAATGATGAGTCCACTCAAATACTCTATATGGATGAAACAAACAATAACATAAGAGACATTGAAGAACACTTGGGAGTAGAAGAGAAGTGGATCAAAATAAAGAAGAGCATTTTAGACTCAACAGAAACTGTATTAGGAAAAAAGGAAAAAGAAAATAGAAAAGAGTGGATAAGTCAAGAAGTTGTGTATATGATAAAGGAAAGAAGACAGTATAAATCTCAAATGATGATGATGAAAAGCAAAAATACATGACCTTAAGAAACAAGATAAATAAGAGGGCAAAACAAGACAAGGAACAGCATTTAATGGGAATCTGTGCAGGCATAAATAACAACATGAAATCGGGACAAATAGATATGGCCTATAGAGATATTAAGAGGTTCTTTGAAACAAGGAAGCCAAAAACAATGAGCATTGAGGACAAAGATGGGAAGTTAATATATGATGACGAAATGATAGTGAAAATATGGAAAGAATATTTGGAACAACTATACAGTGGTAACTGTGTTAACTTGCCCATTGAGAAAGAAGATGAAACAAGAGAGGAAGACTTGGGGGCACCTATTATGGAAGAAGAGTTTGAGAAGGTGTTGCAGGTCCTCAAAGGAAAGAAAGCTCTAGGAGTTGATAACATACCAGGAGAACTATTGAAAAAATCAGGTGACAAGTTAAAAAAGGAACTGTACAACTTAATATGTACTATTTACAAGACTGGAGACTGGAGAATTGCCTGAAGACTTTATAAAATGCATAATAGTACCTATAGCTAAAAAATCAAATGCAAGGTCATGTAAACAATACAGAACATTGAGTCTGGTGTGTCATGCATCAAAAATAGTCGCCAGAATTATTATGAAGAGAATAGAAAAACAAATCGATGAAAACCTATCTGATGATCAATTTGGTTTTAGGAAAGGAGTAGGAACAAGAGAAGCAATCTTAGCATTGAGGCAAGTGATAGAGAAGCAGATGAAGAAAGGCAAACCTACCTTCTTAGCGTTCGTTGACCTTGAAAAGGAGTTTGACAATGTGAATTGGAATGTTCTATTCAGCATTCTTCATCAAACAGGCATCAACTTAGACAGAAGACTCATATACAATATATATAAGCAAGAAATTGGAATAGTTTGTTGTGGTAGCAAGGAAGAAACAGCACACATCAGAAAGGGTGTACGGCAGGGTTGTTCCCTTTCCCCATACCTATTCAATATATATGTACAAAAGGCAATCGACCGAGTAAGAGAAGAATTTGCCACAGGAGTGAATATTCATGGAGATAAAGTTGACATGATAAGGTTTGCTGATGACATAGTGCTAATTGCAGAAAGTGAAGAAGACTTACAAAAGACCCTGAGCAAGATGGACAAAATAATGGATGAAGAATTTAATATGAGAATAAATACAAACAAAACAAAAATTTTGGTCTGCAGTAGAAATGGCGAAAACCAGACAGCAATAGAGTTAAGAAATGAAAAGATACAAGAAGTGAATGAGTTTAATTATCTGGGAAGTAAAATAACGAATGATGGAAGAAGCAGCAGAGAGATATTAAGTAGGATTGCCCAAGCCAAGAACGCTTTCTATTGGCAACTCCAGCTATCTGATATGACATCTAGCGGTAAAAATGAGAAACTTACCAAGTAGGGTACATTTGTCACGTGGTGACTGTTTGTATATGGTTTCTTGTATTGGTAAACAGATCGTGGTAAATTGTTCGTGTCTTTATACATAAGTAATAAGTTTTACTCGTTGATAGAGTGAAAAATGAGTAAAAGCAAAGTGTATTGCTCAGTTTACGGCTGTAAGTCGATGTATAAGAGGGCTGCGGATATACGTTTTCATCACTTTCCAAAAGATGCAAATAGCAATAGCCGAAATGTGATGATACCTAATAATAATACCTTTCCACCCCGGGAAGGATCTAACACTTGTCGAGGTAGACAGACAGAAGACCTGCGACGTAAAGCCAGCGAAGGTTATTCAGTTTAAAAACAGCTGTTACGATGGGCGCGCTGGTAAGATTGAAGTTACTTGAATAATTAATTAAATAATTAATTATTGGCTGCTTGGTAGGGAGAAGGGATGAGTTTAACTTGTATTAAAACTCGTGGGGCGACAGGAATTGCTTGATTTGGATGGTTAAAAGGTGGGTTTGGTGTTGAATATTTGAATGGTAGCGGAATCACTCATTCTACAGTGCCCACGGGGAGGCAAATTAGGCCTATATGACTCGTAGTGGAATAGCTCGAATATCGAAGAACTTAGCGATTACGAAATGTAGGCTTGGCGGAAAGGCTGGCGGATCATCAGTTTGGCATCAATTCACGATATAAGTCGGAGCTTGGAACAGTGGCGTCTGGTTTGCGTGGATGCTAGTCTCGGATTGATAAAAGTAGCACAGCTTCGGTGTGTTATTTATTTGTTTATGTACCGTATTTCTCTATTTGAATGTCTTCGGCGTTGACTCAGGATCGACATTTACATTATATTGCGCATAATAGTACCGAAATAATGTCCGAAGTGTAGCCCTGTGTAAATTTGAATCAGCTGATCTACATCAACCATAAAAACTGATGCTTGATAATATGCAAATGACACCAAAAAATCCAGTGGAACACACAAATTAGATCACGGGTATCGCACAGTTATACATATATACAATTAAAAATAACACTGTCATTACTTTAGAGACCACATTTACTGATTATAACCGAAAAATAAAAAGTGTTCCATATCAAACGCGTGTTATTGAGTATTTTAAACCCTACTTATCCAGACCGACCGCAGCGCCCCAAGTGTTAGTTTGAGTTGCCAATAAAAAGAAGAACCTACTTACTGCAAGGAACATAAGTCTTGATGTGAGGAAACAAATGTTGAAGACCTATGTATGGAGCGTCGCGTTATATGGCAGCGAATCTTGGACAAGAGGAGAGAGAGGAAAAGACTACTAGCATTTGAAACCTGGTGCTATAGAAGGATTATGAAAATCAGCTGGAAAGAAATGGTCACAAATGGGGAAGTCTTTAGAAGAGTGGGAGAGAGAAGATGCTTCCATAAATATTTAAAAAGAAGAAGGAATCACCTCGTGGGCCACATACTGCGACACAATGGACTGATTAAGCTGATAATCGAGGGAACAGTAGACGGCAAGAATTATAGAGGAAGACCCAGACAGGAGTACATGAGTCAAATACTGCAAGATATGGGTTGTGGCTCATACTGTGAACTGAAGAGGAAGACTGAGAGACGGGAAGAATGGCGAGCTGCTGCCAACCAGCCTCACGGCTGTTAACCACAGAGAGACTATAGCATGCTGGTTGGAAATGTGAGTGTGTATAATCAACAGTTAAAAAGCAAAACAGAAATTGCGACAGTCAATAGAACTGTGTCTAGTAAATATTTGGGAATATTGATATTCATGATCCATCCGTATTGACGCAATAATTAGTTAAGTTTAAAAGTATTTAAAACATATTTCCATCTAGTCAATACTTAAATAATTGGTTTGTTATAGCCCGACCCAGCAGTGTCTGCCGCGACACACGTGACACGTCCTGACTCTGCTTGGACTTGGCCGTGATAACATAATGCTACGCAATGTAGACGAGAGCTTGGATCACCCGCCTTGTCATTGTGCAACGACTTGGCAACATTACATTGGCACCCAAACTCAGCAGCAGCTAGTATCGAAGCAGTTTGCTCTATTTACCTTAGTTTTCTCGGATGCTCTTTCTAGCCTAGTTGAAATCGCAGGTTTTGTGTGTGTTTAAATCCTCTGCTCTCGACTGATTATGTGCGTAATATTGATATACCAGTAAACTTCTTGTTGTGTTCTTATCGTAGGCCACGGGTTTGAAAGACAATGACGATCGACGGTCGCAATGCCTCCGGTGCTGTCCAAGTTAAAAAGAAAAGCATTACACAGTCAGGCAAGAGAAATAATATCTAATGTGCACAGTTTCATGAAACAAGAAGCGGAAAGGGGCGTTGACATACCTATAAATAAATTTGGCAAACGGGCAGCAGCAGCAGCAGCTGCTGGAGTTCCTGAGCGTACAATTAGGGTGATAGTAAGTGAAAGAAAGGTTTTAGTCGATGGAAGGCCTCTCTACATCTTTATCCACACCTGGTAAAGCAAGACCGCGAGCAGCCACCAAATCTTCAGCCGATAATTTTAATCAAGAAGTAATACGACGATGTATATATGATTTTGCTTTGCACGAAATGAAAATTCCCATGCTTCAACTGTTACTTTCTAAGTTACAACAGGCCATTAACTTTTTAGGCAGTAAAGAGAGATTACGGCGTCTTTTACATAAAATGGGATTCAAGTGGAGGAAGACACTGAATAACAGAACAGTTTTGACGGAGAGGCAGGACATTCGTCTGCAAAGAACGAAATACTTAAGGCAAATCATGCATTATAGAGCAGAAAATAAATAAATTCCAGGTTTCCTATTCTTTGGGTATGTCTATTTTCATGTACCGTACTATTCTTTACTATTTTATTGTATTTCGTGTTATGTGCTAACTGATTAGTTTTCTTTAAGGCTTGTTTCTATTATAACAAGACATGTTAAAAAAAAACATGCACACTGAATGTGTTTTGCAACTCCAATATTGGTATAAAACCATGCTACCAACAGAAGGTTTTACGTGTAGTAATTGTTGAGTGAGTGATTAATGATCGATGGGTGGTGTCCTCTTTCAAATAATTTTGAAATATTATTGTAATTTGTTTTACGTCCCTTTTAACTTAACTACTGCGGCTTTTAGAGACGCCAGGATGCCAGAATTTTTCCCCAAAGGGGATCTTTAACATGCCAGTAAATCTACTGACATGACTCCCTTGCATTTGCGCACCCTCAAATGCCAGTTGACTGCACCAGGATTCGATCCTGCAACCTTGGGCAGAGCAAGCGAGAACATTGCCGCTGAGCCACGCAGCCAGCCAATTTTAAAATAACATAAAAAGTAAACCACTGGACGTAGAATCGTGATTCATGTTTCTATCTATTCAGAAAAATGCTGCCTTTCATCCTATCCATATGTAAAAACCGTATCCTGCCAAACTATACCCAGCGGCGAGCGTGATATTTCGTTTCGCGTTTAAAAGTGACGCGAGCGATGAGTCGTGCTAGAACGGTCCCACTCCTCCTACTGTTCAGTGACCATTTCTCTCTGGTCATGCCGCGGCAGAGATTGCTGGGTCGGGCTTTACCACATAATTCTTAGGAACATATTTTGAAGCTTCACAATTTAAATAGCCCCTTCACCAGCATATATCCTATATCCTATACCAGTCAAATTGAGAACATTGAATAAAAACCTTGGGAAATGTGAAGTGGATGGTGACATAATAAAAACATGCATGTGTGATTATATGAGAAATGAGAATATGAAATTATGAGTATTGTTGTGTATTAACTTTGAGATCAAGCGTACATCGACTCTTCCCTCGCTTTCAGAACATTCTAGTTATTATGCCCAGAACATTTCAAACTGAAATCTTCCATCCCCTCACTCCATACTTCGACTGCTCTGTATATATGCACACACGCGACACAGAGAGTAGACTCTAGTTCTGCTCTGGACCGCTCAAGTTAGGTCCACCTCGTGTATCAACTATTGTTAAATAAACTGTTGACTTATATTACCAAGTGTGTGCGTGTGATATTAATTTTGTATCTTCCACGATTTAACAAGTACAATATAGTGGTAAGACAACCAAAACATTAAAAACTACTTAGTTGCACCTGTTATGGGAGCACTTGTGAAGAAAAACAATAATGATCTCAATAATGGATACTATAAGTTAGTTGTTATAGAGTACAATTGATCAACTCTTGTTGAAAACAACATTTCTTGCTTGTTAAAACTTGATCATAAGCTGTTGCTGAAATCATGATTTTCTTTTGTCGTTTTGATGAATTTGTACTAACATCCTGTTGTATCAGCAATCTTCAGAATTATTATGCGTTGTTCTTTACATGATCGTTTATGAAAATATCTTGAACAGTGAATGAAAATTACTGGAAAATCAAAAACAAAACTTATATTAGAAAACTAGAAAAGTTTAACTAATTTTTGGCATTGGATTCTTAAACACAGAAACATAAGTTAAGTATGACTAAAAAATGTTGATCGAATAAATGGGGGGAAAAAATATGGCTCGAAACATGTAGGCCTACCTAAGAAATAAGTGGTAACAAACCATTTATTAAAGTACTGACTGGGCTGATAACCTAATGTCAGCACCCTTAAAAAACTGACTAGACGGAAACATGTTTTAAATATTTTTAAACTTAACTAACATGATGTAATGGCTAAAAAAAAATGAACACCCTGCTTTGTGATATTCTTAAATTTCATATCTTTATCCCGTGGCTCATGATCGCACAATTAACGGTCACGTAAAACTACAAGCTTCCTTCATATCTTGATATTTGCTACACCTGCAAGGCCATGCTACCAAGCAATATTATTGGCCATTGGTCTGGATTCAACAAATTTTTCAGTAGTATCATAGACGCGGGTTGGCAATACTGTATTTTATGATAATATTCAAGCACATAATGGCGGACACGGATGGAATTTTACTATATGAGTCGTGATCTAAAAATGGAATGTTGGGTGGGTTATGGACAGTGGAGGAGTGAACATCTATTGCTACATCATTTCCAGAGTTATTTTTCATCATTAGAAAAGGTATTTTGGCTAATTTCAGTACTCAAGAAAATTTTATCATACGATGATTCCTCATTCAGTGTTACCAAATCCACCACCACATGAAGTCGGTCACATGCGTGACTATCTCCTCTGCACGTGACAAAAACCAGGGGTGCATAAATGATCCGCGATAAAAATTTCTACTGAAATTAGCCATAAATACTTTCTGTAATGATTCAAAATCGTGTCGTCTCAAAGTGCACGAGTCTTAAAACTCACGAGTTGCAAAATTCACGAATTTCAAGATGAGGGTTAGTAAAAGTAGGTTCTAACCGGTTTCTGAACCTGGTTCAGTCTCAAAAATCACGAGCCAAGCCAGTTTTCTTTGAATGGGAAAAGGACCATTGTTAGCGCGAGCTGGAACAGCGGCAAAATTCCAACACCCCGGGTCTCTAATAGCCGCAGTAGTTAAAAGGGGTGTAAAACCCATAACACCATTATTATTCTAATTATTGTCGAAAAAGCCGCTAGTTATTTGTTTCTGTTCAGGACCAACACAATAGACAAGTCACTTGATAGGGTTGGCAGATATAAGCATTCCGCGTGCTTACTGGGCATCTTTCAATTGTCTTACTAATGAGCATTGGCTGTCACTTTGTTAAGATCGTAATTATTGTTATTTTTCTTTTAATTTCATTCGGCTTATTTCTTCAATTCGCAGTACCAACAATATCTCGGATCTGGCTCATTATACTGTTCCATTCTGCACACTTGCAAATAAAAAACGCATCTTAATAATGGTATAACAGTAAAGGACAATCAAGGCTTAATATTGTGAAGCTAAAATAACAGCGCATACTTCAAGATCGTATAAACTTCAAGACTCTTACTCAGCACAGTGTGGATACACAAGAAATAGAGTTTTATCTTGACAAGGAATAACCACTTCACGAAGAAACATTTTATCTTAATATGCTGAATTTTATGCATTTTAACGAATTGGGACTTGCTGTTTTAGCTTTAAGTGTTCTTTTCTTTAATGTTTTTAACTTTGTGATTTGACTATGTTTTTTCGAGTGTATTAGGTTTTAGTGTCTGCCACATTTTTCCATATGTTTTCACGCACCATACATTCCATTTTCATTTTATCACCCTGTTTTAACATATATTTGTACAAAGGAGTGCTCTATCTTAATTTGTTGGGCCAGTCTTATAAAGCTGATGAAGGGATCATGACAAATGGGATCCCGAAACATGTCCTGTAATGTATATATAGATGTGATCTTTGATTACATTATAATTAAAGTATTGACTGGGCGGACCCACTAGAATAATTATTTCATCATCATCATCATTTCCCCTTATCCAGCTCCTGCCGGGTCGGGGTATTTATGGCACTTCTCCACTTTCCTCTTTTCTTCCACCATTCTTCTTCCACGATCTTGTCCCAGTCCAGATTTCTTTTTCTTACGCTGTTCTTCACTGAATCAATCCACCTTGTTCTAGGTCTTCCTCTTGCTCTCTTACCCTTGCACTTCGCCTCCAGCATCTGTCTTGGTATTCTATTTTCCTCCATCCTCTTTACATGTCCAAACCACCTTAGTTTATTCTTCTCAATTCTCTCATTTAGTTTTGCCATCCCAACTTCCTTCCTAACATCTTCATTCCTCACTCTGTCTTTCCTTGTCTTTCCTATCATACTTCTTAGGAATTTAATTTCACTGGCTTGGATTCTACTCTCTTGCCTGCTTGTCAGGGTCCAAGTCTCAGCTGCATAAGTTAATATGGGAACATAGTACACTTTATACATTACCTCCTTGCTTTTCCTTGGTACTTATCCCAAACAAGTTTTCTTACACTTTGATAGAATGCATTGCTCTGCTGTACTCTCCTGCCAATCTCCATGTCCAACCTACTAGTTTGCATCAATTCACTTCCTAGGTATTTGAACGTGTCCACAATTTCCAAACTCTGACTTCCAATTTTCACAGTGCCCTTTCCTTGTCTTTCCCCTCTTGTCAACACCATGGTCTTGCTTTTCTCTATACTGATTTTCAGGCCGTACTTCTGAATATTTTCGTTCAGTGCATCTAGTTGTTTTTGCACTTCTTCGGTGTTCCTTCCCCAGACCACAATATCATCTGCAAATAACAGTAACTTCATTTCTTTATGTCCATATGCTTCCTTTGTTTCCTTTACAATTTCATCCATCACCATTATGAACAAGAGAGGTGACAGCACACTCCCCTGTCTTAGTCCAGTCTTGTTCCTAAACCAATCTGTCTTTCCAACTGGGGTCAGTACCCTGCTAACACAGTTGTTGTACATTGCTTGCACCATTTCTAACATTTCTCTTCCCAGTCTCTTCATTTACAAGAATAATTATTTATTCTTTATTCTAGTCATATGTCGCTTTGTATCCAAACACAAAATAACGACCTCCATGATTCTAATGAAGTTTTTAAGGCCTACTTGACGTTACCAAGCAGAATGGCTGAGTTGGGCCTACACGAAAGAATTTGGTCTGTGGTAGGTTGATGATTCCTGTTAAAACAACACAAACGAAATCCCATTCTGAAACTGGGTGGACAAACATGGGTTGAAGGGCAGTGCGAGTCACCGTACAGATCATACTCTTACTTCCTGCAGTCATCGCAGGCACGTGCTCTCCGGAGTCGTGAGTTTTGAGACTAATTAGAATGTTAATTCAGCTACTAGTTTGTAGTCGTGAATTTTGATACTATTCCTTACTATTTTTAGCTCGCGAGTTTTGAGACGTAACCTTCAAAATAGATCTGGAAATGTAATTTACTCCTCATCCTTCCCTTCTTAGATCAAGACTTAAATAGAGTTGCCTGTATGCAAAACCCATTATTTCCACTCTGACTTTTTGGCAGGAAATGAGGAAAATTTATAAATACTAACGTAGCCTGTTTAGCTATGTCCTTTTTTCCCCTCGAGTTCAAAAGGTAATTATCTTTTATTATTTAAAAACTGTCAGTTCAGGGATGGCTGTATAAATAACTATTTAAGGTAACTGTGCCGGTTTTCAACACTGAGCCAATAGTTGTCATTCTTGTATATAAGTACAAATAATAAGCCTGACAACGGATCTTTCTCAATGCACGAAGTCTTACAAGATTCGTCATACATTCGTTGCCGATAAAGAGCAACTTTGCGAAATCATGCGTGCGATGCAATAGGTGATTCCCAGCGTCAAACATCTCGTGTGAGTTGAACTATAATGACGCGGCGTATTGCTTCTCGCATGTCCTAAGCAGGCACGCGAGTTAATTATGTGCATACACTATGTCACGACGTTTTAAAATGTTACAAGTGTGTGATATAGTTGGTAATTGTTTCTGTAACATATGTGATTTGCTATTTCGTGCTCACGTTCCTACTGAAGTTTGGTTAGAAATGCTGGTGACGAACACTGGATTTAAAAAAACGCCCTTTACCAATGCTCATCATTTGTGACGAAATCTGGCGCATTGTCATATCTCCTTGTAAGACCTAACTAACAGCGGCAATATACTTACAATGTAGTTCTGAAGCACCCTGCATTAATTAAATTGTCGTTTGATCATCGTGTCCAATAGTCGTCATAGCTGGCGATCTTTAAAGCACATGCGTGACGAACACTAGTGCACAATAATGTTAAAATTTGCGTTAACCAATAAACATTTACAGTGTGCTGTTATTATGTAGATCTGTCTTTTTGACGGCCGTAGGTTTATGCTGGCTGCGTGGCTCAGCGGTAACGTTCCCGCTTGCTGTTGCAGGACCGAATCATGGCGCAGTCATCTGGAATTTGAGGGAGCGCAAATGCGAGGGAGCCGTGTCAGTAGATTTACTGGCACGTTAAAGATCCCCTTCGGGGCAAAATGCTGGCACCCCGGCGTCTCTGAAAGATGCAGTTTAGTTAAAAGGGAGGTAAAACAAATAACAATATTATTATTATCAGTAGGTCTAGGCCTACGATAGGCCCAGCAAGCCAGTAGTGGATGAAACCAAATGCTTTCAAGAATGGAATGAGCCTCGGACATGATGGATATAATAGACGACGACACGGCTGTAAACACCGACTAAGATTTGGAACTTTAAACACAAGAACGCTGACGGGGAAGGTGGAGGAGATAGTGGATATGATGGAAAGAAGGAAGTTGGATTTATTGGGATTGGCAGAAACAAAGTGGAAAGGGGAAGGAAGGAGAGAACTGAGAAAAGGCTATAGACTGTACTGGAGTGGGAATGAAGAGGGAAAGAGGAATGGAGTGGGAGTAGTAGTACGAGATGGTTTAAAAGAAGAAGTGAAGAGAATAAGAGATAGGAAGATGAAAGTGAAAGTAGCACTGAGGGGAGAGACCATAGAAATAGTGCAAGTGTATGCTCCACAAGTAGGCTGCGCCTCTGAAGAGAAGGAGGAGTTTGAAGAGGAATTGCAGAAGCAGCTGACAGGAAGAAATATGATTGTTATGGGGGATCTGAATGTCCATGTAGGAAGAGAAAGACAAGGGTATGAGAGTGTCCTTGGACCAGAGGATTGGGGCGGAAGAAATGAGGAAGGAAAGAGACTATTGGACTTCTGCCAAAGGAACAGCCTGCTAGTTGGGAACTCCTGGTTCAGGAAAAGAGAGAGCCACACAATCACATGGTACAGTGATGAAAAAAGATTGTAGTTTTACGTGACCGTGAATCTTGTGATTATGAGCCACGGGACCTCCTTTTTACGTGGAATCCGAACCACAGGACATGGCATTTCACTTCGAAAATCTCACATGCATTGACCGGGAATCGAACCCGGACCATGGTACAGTGATGGCTTGACCAGGAAGTCGGTGGTCGACTATCATCATCATCATCATCATCATCATCGACTTTAACTCGAATCCGAGTATAAATCTTCTTCCTTCAGTCCAGTTTATGGATGTGTTTACGGTGACTAAAGAGTCCAATCCTGGCATGGAACAAGCGACCACACAAGTCACATAGTATTGCTGGAGGAGGACTTGGTTGGGCTGCTCGAACTTTCCTAGCTTGACGCTTGGCCTCTTCATGTGTGCGTCGATCCCTTTCAAACGTCTCTACAGTATCCGAGATGGTATGGCGCCAAGTTGAGTGGTCTTCAGCCAGCATGTCCCAGGTTTGTGAATCAAGACCTGTCAATTTCAAGGTCTGCTTAAATTGGTCTTTGTAGCGTCTCTTAGGACCACCATGAGGCCTGGTGCCATAGCATAACTCACCATATAGCATCTGACGAGGTAATCTCACATCATCCATCCGATGGACATGACCAATCCATCTAAATTGGTGACCTATTATGGATGATTCTATGCTGTTTATTTGAGCCTTTTCCAGAACAGCAATATTGGTAATGCGGTCTTCCCATTTAATCCTCAGGATTGATCGAAGTTTTTGTAGGTTGAAACGCTCAAGCTTCCTGAGATCATGTCGGTAAAGGGTCCACGTTTCACAGCCATACAACAATATACAAATGACTACTGCTTTGTACACCATAAGCTTTGTACTCAATGACAGATCTTTATTCATGAAGATCCGGTGCGCTAATCGTCCACATGCTGCATGGGCTGCACCAATTCTCTTATCCACATCCTGCTCACAGGTACAGCTCACAGAAATGGTGCTGTCCAGGTACGAGAAGTGGTCTACCTGTTCTAATGGCAAATTTCAGATGGAGATATTGAACTGAGGAAGAGGTGTGCCTGGTGAAGGTTGTGCCAAGACTTTAGTCTTATTGATATTTATGGTAAGACCAAAGCGATCACATGCACTTTTGTAACAGTTAACTGACTCTTGCAGCTCTTCTGGTGTGAGAGTTGGCGACGCAGCATCATCTGCCTACAACATGTTAGTAACCTTAGTAACCTGAGTTTTCCTCAAGGAGCGGAGACGAGTTAGGTTGAAAAGCCCTCCTTCAAAACGATACTTGACCTCCACACCTGGGATGTTTGTGGGTGAATCATAAAGCATTGCAGCCAAGTACAGCGCGAAAAGCGTTGGAGTCAGTACACATCCTTTTTTCAATCCATGGGTAATAGGAAATTCATCGGACATCTTATTCTGATGGCAAACCTGATCTGTCATGCCATCATGGAGAGCCTTGATTAGATCTACAAATCGCTGAGGACAACCAAACCGCTTCGCCCACATGGCTGGTCTTGGAACCGAATCAAATGCCTTTTCCAAGTCATAAAAGAGTAAGAAGAGTGGATTCTGTTGTTCTCTACATTTTTCTTGTAGCTGTCTCACACAGAAAATCAAGTCAATTGTGCTTCTGGAAGCTCTAAATCCACATTGTGACTCTGGGAGGATCTTCTCAGAGATAACCTAGAGGCGGTTAAGTAGAATTCTTGCAAGAATCTTCCCCACAATTGATAGCAGTGATATACCACTGTAGTTGCCACAAACACTGCGATCACCCTTTTTAAAGATAGTGACGATAGTGGCATTCTTTAGGTCTCCAGGTACCTTCCTTAATTCCCATATTCTGAGGATAAGGGTGAAAATCCTTGTTTAGAGGGAACGACCTCCGGCTTGAATTAGTTCCAGAGGGATGTTATCTGGGCCAGGTGCTTTTCTGTGTTTCAATTGGGTGAGAGCTGCACTGAAATCATGATAAATAGGAGGTACTGCCACCCACAGTTGTTCAGGTTGTTGTGGCACATCACAGAGGAAGTCTTCAGCAGCTGCTGATGGACGATTTAGGAGATTGGAGAAGTGCTCCTTCCAGCGTTCCAAGATTTCTTGACTATCAGTAAAGGTAGTAGAATTATCAGCGCTTTTCAGTGTACCTGATGATGAGCGAGATGGTCCATATATTTCCTTGAGTACTGCATAGAAGTTCCTCAAGTCTCGAGCATTCGATAAGTCTCTGCAGTTCCCGAGCCTTCTGTTGCCACCAAGTATTTTTAATCTGCCTTATCTGCGTCTGGCATTTACCCTTGAGTTCCAGTAGTTTATCTCTCTTTGTGTTGGAAGTTGGGTCTTGAAGATGGGCAAGATAGGCATTCCTTTTGGCATTGATGAGAGACAGAATTTCCTCATTGTCATCAAACCAGTCTTGTCTTTTCCGCACTATAAAACCAATGGTTTCCTCAGCTGACTGTGTGATAATCTTCTGTAGAGTGGCCCATTCTTGCTGAATGTCATTTGATACTGGGTTTTCTGATAACTGGGTGACGATCCTGTTTCCAAAATGTTTATACATGGATTCATCCTGAAGTTTGGATGTATTAAACTTCTTTCTTGGCAAATTTTTGATGTTCCTAGGTGGTTTAGGTCTGATGGATATCCTGAGCTTACATATAAGAAGTTTATGATCTGTCCAGCAATCGTCTATATTCCTTGCTGTTCTGGTAATAAGAGTGTCCTTATCACATTGCCGGGAAATGATATAATCAAGAATGTGCCAATGTTTGGAACGAGGATGCATCCACGTGGTTTTGAAGCGGTTAGGTAGCCGGAACTGCATGTTGGTAATGAAAAGTTCGTGATCTGCACAAAGACCAAGAAGCAACAGTCCATTGGGATTACATTTTCCAAGTCCCTGTATGCCCATCACATTATTCCATAGCCTGTGATCTTTCCCAACTCTGGCATTGAAGTCACAGAGGAGCAAGAGTTTATCTGCAGATGGTACCTTGGAGATGATTTCACTTAGCTGATTATAGAACTGAGCCTTTACTTCATCATCAGAATCTAAGGTAGGAGCATAGGCAGAGATGAGTGTCATAAAGGAACCTCCTGAGAGTGGTATGCGGAGAGTCGTGAGCCTTTCGCTGATTGCAATGGGCGTAAGTTGGTGATAATTTACCAGTTTGGTCTTCACAGCGAAGCCCACACCATGAATACGACATTCACCCTCCTCCTTTCCTTTCCAGAAGATGGTATATTCTGTTCCAGATTCAGTAATCTTGTCTTCAGAAGACAGCCTAGTTTCACAGAGAGCAGCAATGTCAACGTTCAGTCTTGATAACTCATGGGTTACGAGAGCTGACCTTCTCTCAGGTCTAACGTTATTGTCCAAATCAAGCAAAGTTCTGATGTTCCATGATCCAATAATCAATTTGTGATTCTTTACTGATTTTGAGTTTCGACCGCATGAGGGGTGACCTGCTGAGTGCGGTTGCCCAGCCGGACCAAGATTGTGACTTCCGATGTTTAGCCCACCTTTTCTGGGGCCTTCCCCATGTGGGGTGGGCAGCGGTGATATTCAATAGGCCTGCCCAAACACAGATGCAGGACCGAATTCCTGAGTAGTCACTGAGTCTCCGGAAGACGACCATCAAACATCTGCTGCCAACGTGCAGGTCCGAACTAGGGGCTAACAGTTATGATGATGATAATTGTTGTTTTAAGGGGCCTAACATCGAGGTTATCGGCCCGCTAACAGTTACACCCATAACCTGCCCCACCGTCCATATCCCATCGCCGTTGGACTTTGAAACTAAGTGACGTTCGGAAGAAGTGCCACTGGCGTGAATTTATTTAGGGTGGATCTCAGCTTGCCAGGACGAGACCCACACACTATGATCTCTGAGCCTTATCCAGCGGCTCACGAAGAATGAGACATGCAGGACCGAACACAGAGACTGCAACGAACTGCCGCATACTCAAGTACTACTGAGGTGCGCCTTTACAGCCAGTCCGTCTGGCCTGACCTCTTCCGCCTCTATGACCGTTGGGAGCCATGAGAGTGCCTCCTCCACTCATTTTGCCGTTGGGCCAAAATTTGCCCATCATAACTATGGACAATAGTTTGCCCTATAAAACCTGAGCATTGTAATGTTTTTGTCTCCACTCCGTAGAACCGACAGACAGACGTCGAACCATTTTAGGTCATTCTGCCGATGACAATACGTCAGAACCTAGATATTTCAAGTGATCCCCTAATTGTTTTGACCAGTGTAGTATAGGCACTAGCAAGTGTGCCTGTATAACCTGCAGTGTGTATAATACAGTGTTACAGTACAACGCTACATGGAGCAGTAGTAGTATCTTATATAGTATAGGCACTAGCAAGTGTGCCTGTATAACCTACAGTGTGTATAATACAGTGTTACAGTACTACAGTACATGGAGCAGTAGTAGTATCTTATATAGTATAGGCACTAGCAAGTGTGCCTGTATAACCTACAGTGTGTATAATACAGTGTTACAGTACTACAGTACATGGAGCAGTAGTAGTATCTTATATAGTATAGGCACTAGCAAGTGTGCCTGTATAACCTACAGTGTGTATAATACAGTGTTACAGTACTACAGTACATGGAGCAGTAGTAGTATCTTATATAGTATAGGCACTAGCAAGTGTGCCTGTATAACCTACAGTGTGTATAATACAGTGTTACAGTACTACAGTACATGGAGCAGTAGTAGTATCTTATATAGTATAGGCACTAGCAAGTGTGCCTGTATAACCTACAGTGTGTATAATACAGTGTTACAGTACTACAGTACATGGAGCAGTAGTAGTATCTTATATAGTATAGGCACTAGCAAGTGTGCCTGTATAACCTACAGTGTGTATAATACAGTGTTACAGTACTACAGTACATGGAGCAGTAGTAGTATCTTATATAGTATAGGCACTAGCAAGTGTGCCTGTATAACCTACAGTGTGTATAATACAGTGTTACAGTACTACAGTACATGGAGCAGTAGTAGTATCTTATATAGTATAGGCACTAGCAAGTGTGCCTGTATAACCTACAGTGTGTATAATACAGTGTTACAGTACTACAGTACATGGAGCAGTAGTAGTATCTTATATAGTATAGGCACTAGCAAGTGTGCCTGTATAACCTGCAGTGTGTATAATACAGTGTTACAGTACTACAGTACATGGAGCAGTAGTAGTATCTTATATAGTATAGGCACTAGCAAGTGTGCCTGTAAAACCTACAGTGTGTATAATACAGTGTTACAGTACAACGCTACATGGAGCAGTAGTAGTATCTTATATAGTATAGGCACTAGCAAGTGTGCCTGTATAACCTACAGTGTGTATAATACAGTGTTACAGTACTACAGTACATGGAGCAGTAGTAGTATCTTATATAGTATAGGCACTAGCAAGTGTGCCTGTATAACCTACAGTGTGTATAATACAGTGTTACAGTACTACAGTACATGGAGCAGTAGTAGTATCTTATATAGTATAGGCACTAGCAAGTGTGCCTGTATAACCTACAGTGTGTATAATACAGTGTTACAGTACTACAGTACATGGAGCAGTAGTAGTATCTTATATAGTATAGGCACTAGCAAGTGTGCCTGTATAACCTACAGTGTGTATAATACAGTGTTACAGTACTACAGTACATGGAGCAGTAGTAGTATCTTATATAGTATAGGCACTAGCAAGTGTGCCTGTATAACCTACAGTGTGTATAATACAGTGTTACAGTACATGGAGCAGTAGTAGTATCTTATATAGTATAGGCACTAGCAAGTGTGCCTGTATAACCTACAGTGTGTATAATACAGTGTTACAGTACTACAGTACATGGAGCAGTAGTAGTATCTTATATAGTATAGGCACTAGCAAGTGTGCCTGTATAACCTACAGTGTGTATAATACAGTGTTACAGTACTACAGTACATGGAGCAGTAGTAGTATCTTATATAGTATAGGCACTAGCAAGTGTGCCTGTATAACCTACAGTGTGTATAATAGTGTTACAGTACTACAGTACATGGAGCAGTAGTAGTATCTTATATAGTATAGGCACTAGCAAGTGTGCCTGTATAACCTACAGTGTGTATAATACAGTGTTACAGTACAACGCTACATGGAGCAGTAGTAGTATCTTATATAGTATAGGCACTAGCAAGTGTGCCTGTATAACCTACAGTGTGTATAATACAGTGTTACAGTACTACAGTACATGGAGCAGTAGTAGTATCTTATATAGTATAGGCACTAGCAAGTGTGCCTGTATAACCTACAGTGTGTATAATACAGTGTTACAGTACTACAGTACATGGAGCAGTAGTAGTATCTTATATAGTATAGGCACTAGCAAGTGTGCCTGTATAACCTACAGTGTGTATAATACAGTGTTACAGTACTACAGTACATGGAGCAGTAGTAGTATCTTATATAGTATAGGCACTAGCAAGTGTGCCTGTATAACCTACAGTGTGTATAATACAGTGTTACAGTACTACGCTACATGGAGCAGTAGTAGTATCTTATATAGTATAGGCACTAGCAAGTGTGCCTGTATAACCTACAGTGTGTATAATACAGTGTTACAGTACTACAGTACATGGAGCAGTAGTAGTATCTTATATAGTATAGGCACTAGCAAGTGTGCCTGTATAACCTACAGTGTGTATAATACAGTGTTACAGTACTACAGTACATGGAGCAGTAGTAGTATCTTATATAGTATAGGCACTAGCAAGTGTGCCTGTATAACCTACAGTGTGTATAATACAGTGTTACAGTACTACAGTACATGGAGCAGTAGTAGTATCTTATATAGTATAGGCACTAGCAAGTGTGCCTGTATAACCTACAGTGTGTATAATACAGTGTTACAGTACTACAGTACATGGAGCAGTAGTAGTATCTTATATAGTATAGGCACTAGCAAGTGTGCCTGTATAACCTACAGTGTGTATAATACAGTGTTACAGTACTACAGTACATGGAGCAGTAGTAGTATCTTATATAGTATAGGCACTAGCAAGTGTGCCTGTATAACCTACAGTGTGTATAATACAGTGTTACAGTACTACAGTACATGGAGCAGTAGTAGTATCTTATATAGTATAGGCACTAGCAAGTGTGCCTGTATAACCTACAGTGTGTATAATACAGTGTTACAGTACTACAGTACATGGAGCAGTAGTAGTATCTTATATAGTATAGGCACTAGCAAGTGTGCCTCTATAACCTACAGTGTGTATAATACAGTGTTACAGTACATGGAGCAGTAGTAGTATCTTATATAGTATAGGCACTAGCAAGTGTGCCTGTATAACCTACAGTTAGAGGTGTTAGAAAGTGTTGTTATTTTTTTGAAGATTTGTTGATTTAAAATTCAAGAGGTGGTGTTTTGTGTTTTTATTATTTTTTCGGGGGATGACATGTTAAAATTTGGAAAGCGATAAGGTTTGTACAATAAGTGCATTTAAAAATATAAACAATTAATAAAACAAAGTTAAAAACAAAACAGCAGGGTAAAACGTTAAACATGGCTATGGAAGAATGAGATAATACTTATATGGAAGTCACATTTTTATTTTACATTCACCATCTCGAAACACATTTCAGTGAATACCTTTTTCAGTTTTATCCAAATACTGCGGTGAAATCACTGGAAGTAGATCATGGTTAAAGTCTCAGCATTTGCAGCTGTCAATTTTCGCCTCCTATCACTTACTATGAGACTGTATTTCGAAAATGACCTTTCAGAATCCACATTTGAACAAGGATACCACACACACTTTAATGCAGCTGTTGCATAGTCTCGGTGAGCAGGCCTTAATCCCATGAGGATCTCTGGAACATTCACATTATCTTCATGACGCAGTTGGTTCTTGATTGCAGTCAGGTAAATGCTGTGAGCATCTAAAAACTGTTGAGACTCCATCTTCGTAAGAAATGGGGCATTCTTCTTAAATTGGAGCAGTTCTGTGGGAGATACGTTCTTAGGTGCATGCCGAGGATCAAACAACGACCCGATGGCTTCTACAGTCTTCCTGGCTGGATCCGTGGTCCTTCAAGTCCTGACTTTCACTAGAGCTGACTGGGCAACACACGTAAGCTTGGACTTAACCTTTATCTGCATCTTTTGAGGAAGCTGTTCCAAGTTCTGGAGGATCGTATGATTGAACATTCCACCATCGCCTAACAGCTTGAGCTTTACCTCAAGGTCATCTAGCTTCCCAGCCAGTAAGTGAATTGTTGGGTACTTAGATCCCTCCAAGAAATTAAGCAAGTCCATAAGAGAGGCACCAACAACAGAAACATACAATGCTTGTAATTGTATAAATTGTATTGTTGAAGTCGATGCTTGTTGGAAAAATTTGACCCCAGAATTTGAATCTTCCAATGTTTTGAAAAATTCTACCAGATCTTCCACATGCGTGGCCATATACATTGCAGCCTTAAACCATGAATTCCATCTTGTACATACAGGCATTGGGAAAGCTAGAATTTCATTCTCTTTTTCTGTGTTTTCATATTTCTCCCTTAGAAATGCAACGTAATTGCTTTTCTTTTCCGCGTATTTAAAAGGCATTCTTTGTCTTTACTATAGACATGTTCAATTCGTCCAGCTCGTTTTCAAATACGCAGCCGATAAGATTGACTTTATGAGCCCAGCACTGGACATGACTTAATTCTTCAATCAATCCTTGAAGAGTAGTTACACATTTTGTCATGTAGCGTGCTGAGTCCGTAACTACTGCCACTACACGCTCCCGTTCAATTTCATAGGAATTCAAGGTGTCTAATATCGCATTGGAGCAATTTACGCTATTGGCAGAATCTAGAACAACAGAGGCAGCCAGATGGGTGTTCATTTCAGTTGATGGTACTGATGGACGAAAAAGAATGTTGAAAACACACCTACCATTCTTGTCAGTTGTTTCGTCACATAGCAGAAACACGTCTTTGTTTTTTATATCTTCCCTAATTTCTTCCCTCCTTCTTTCGCCAATCATGGGGATATATTTCTGACGAATCTGATTTGCTGATGGTAAATCTCCACTTCCGCGAACGTACTTATTAAACCAAGTACGGATAGCAGGATTGTCTAGTTTCTCTACTGGTATATTAGCTTTCACAAACGCAGTAGTAGTGTCCAAAATAAACTCTTCTTTCATATCCTTCACACGACTAGCATTTGATAATGTTTCTTTCAAGGTGGCCACTCTAGGAACACTAACTTCAAGACGCGAATTTTCTCGGCGTTTTGAATGCTTCTCCGATTTGCAATGTTTGTCTAATGCATCTTTCCTGAGATAATCTAACCGACAATCACAATATTTGCACATAAGAATGCCACAAGAAATTATAAATCCTTCATTCTTATATTCTTTAAGTCTGTCAGTGGCAGAAACAGCTACCTTCGGCATTTTTAAACTCAACTGAGCTATGCCCAGTAACAAACACTGTTATCACACGGTTGACTGTAGTCACACGCCAGTATAAATTCGTAACCACACGCAAAATTTATTTCTGAATTCGTGTCATAATATTTAAATTACGTCGCGTCTCATCTTCCTGTACTGCTAAGTTCGGAACTAATACGACGAACACGTGGTCGCCAACTGATTCACGCATATAACACACTAGCTTCGATGATAACGCACAATTTGCGCACTTTTTATTAAATTATATAGACTTCTCTACTATAATTTACGCTCGCTACCGATGTAATAGGAGACAAACGTAGTTTACATTATGAACAACTATCACATAACCTTTTGGAGGTAGTCGGCCAAACTATTCACGCCGCGATATAACAGCTGTTTACCACAGCGCTAAAATCCAACGAGTAACGAGAATATCGACAGTATATCGTAATATGACGTATATCGTAGTATTACCCCTCGCGAAACTATACAATCGATCATTCTCTCGAATTGAACACCAACCAAATTCGATTATCGGCTTGTGGACAAAAATGTTCGGATTGGTGTGGGGAAAAAATATGAAAATTTGTTTTTATTTCGCAGATTGCTGTATTTGTGGTGTTATTCACAAAATTCGCGTTATTTCGCGATTTAATTTCACTCCTGGGCGGCAGGAAACATGTAAATACGTGAAAATAAAACATCCTAACCTCTAAATATGACTTTTCGTTTTATCGCGAATTAACAAAAACTAACACCTCTACCTACAGTGTGTATAATACAGTGGTCGACTGTATACTGTATGAGAAAGAATTAAATAAGAACATCACGGACATACCTGGATAGCAACCATCGATTGCTGGTAATGAACCTGAGAGGGACTAAGGAGAAGAAAGGGACTGAGAACCAGGAAAGACGTATAAGGATATGGAAACTGAAAGAAGGAGATAGAAGGGTCGAGTACCTCAAAATGGTGAAGGAAGGAATTCCAACAGATGAAGAAAGAGGGGTGGAAGAGGAATGGGCTAAATTTAAGAAGACACTAGTAGGTGCAGAAGAAGCAGTATGTGGGAGGACGAGTAGTAAGAAGAGGTGGAAGGAAACACCATGGTGGAATGAGAAGACAAAAGAAATAGTAAGGGAAAAGAATAGAGCCTTTAGGAGGAGGTATCAAAATAGGACGGTAGAGACAAGGGAAGAGTACCAAGAAAGAAAGAAGGAGGCAAAGAGAGTAGTGGCTGAGGAGAGAAGAAAGTGGATGGAAAAGTGGACAAAGATGATGAAGGAGAATAGTGAAGGTACAAAAAGGTCTGTATGGGATGGTAAAGAATAAGAGGCGGAAGGATCCTACAGATTATGTTAGAATAGTGAACAAAAGGGGACATGAGATACAAAATAGGGAAGAACTGAAGAAAATGTGGAAAGAATATTTTGAAGAACTCCTGAACCCAAATGGAAACCACGGTGAGGAGGAAGAAATCGGGGAAGAGGTAGATGAACTGCAAACAGAAAAGGACTTAACATGGAAAGAAGTGGAAGATGCAGTGAGGAAGATGAAAGGAGGGAAGGCACCGGGTGTGGATGAGTTGAGTGTGGAGATGGTGAGAGCAGCAGGAGAGGTGGGGATACAATGCTTGTACCTAGTGATGAAGACAGCATGGAAGGAAAGGAAGACCCCAGAGGACTGGAAAAAGGGAATAATTGTCCCGATCTTCAAGAAAGGTAGTAGAACAGAATGCAGAAACTATCGGGGAATAACACTGATGAGTCATTGTGCAAAGATGTTTGAGAAAGTTTTGGAAAGGAGTATTAGGACAAGGATAGAAGGAGGGATGAGGGAAGAACAACATGGCTTCAGGGCAGGAAGGTCCACAGTGGATTTGATTTTTGCTGTAAGGCAGTTACAAGAACAGCACTATGAGTATGGAACAGATCTACTGATGGCCTTCCTGGACATCGAGAAAGCATATGACAGTGTATGCAGAAACAAAGTATGGAAGTCCCTGGAGGATAGAGGAGTAGAAAAATGGACTATAAGGAGGATAAAGGAGATGTACAAGGGAAGCGTGAGCTGTGTGAAAGTGGGAGGAGAGAGATCGGACTGGTTGGAACAGAGAAACGGCCTGAAACATGGAAGTGCACTGTCACCGTTACTTTTCATTGTGGTGATGGATGACATAATGACCCGAGTGGCACAAGTAATTGGGGAAGGAAAGATGAAAGCAATGGTGTTTGCAGATGATTTGGGGAAACAAGGAGGAGGAGGTACAGGAACAGTTGGACGTGTGGGAAGGAATAATACAAGGATATGGGATGAAATTTAGCATAAATAAGAGTGAATAAAAGGCAGATGGTAAAAAAGGATAAAACAAATAAGGCATAGTGAACAATAAAATAGATGAACACAATAAAAAACATAAAACAGATTTAACCTGAATTAAAAGTCTTAACTACACATTAAAACTTAAAAAAGTAACCACTCTCCCTCATGAACCGGATGACGAGGTCAGCTGACGGCCCGTCATCACGGAGAATAAAGGAGAGGGTATTAGGCAGTTTAAGAGTCCTGCGCAGATCGGCCAGATCCACACACTCCAAGAGAAGGTGTGCCACGGTTAGGTGGGCGCCGCAAGGACACACAGGGGGATCTTCTCTCTTCAGCAAGTGGGAGTGCGTAGCAATCCCATGGCCGATCCGGAGTCGACAGAGTACCACAGCTTCCTTCCGGAGAGATCGGAAGGAAGATTTCCACACCTTCGTTGTCTCCTTGATGCCTCTCAGTTTGTTGGGTGGAGGCGTGGCACGCCATGCTTCCTCCCAATGCGACAGGATCGAATGCCGCAACTGAGAGCGCACATCACTAGCAGGCACCTTATACGGTAGCGAGGGCAGTGCGACTGCCTCTCTCGCCGCCTGATCAGCAAGCTCGTTTCCCGCAATACCCATGTGGCTAGGAAGCCACACAAAGGACGCCCCGAACCCAGCGTTACGCGAACTGACGAGCAGATCGTGCACACGCTGGACCAACGGGTGCTTCGGGAAACACACATCGATCGCTTGCAGCGCACTCAGAGAGTCAGTACACACAAGAAAGTGCTGGTGATCATCTTTTAACGTGTACCGCAGAGCCTATAAGATGGCATAGAGCTCCGCTGTGTACACGCCACAGGCAGCGGGAAGTGAAAAGAGAAACCGACGATCCTCAACCACAAATGCACAGCCTAATTTCTCGTTTACCCTCGAACCGTCCGTGAATGGAAGCCCTGATCCCGGATACCGGCTCACCACAGACTGGAACAGCCTCCGATGGACGGAGGAGTCAGTGTCCGACTTGGGGCCGGTGTGGAGATCCAGGATGATATCAGGGCGAGAGACCATCCACGGAGGGGCCTTGCTAGGTACTCGGACGATACAGGAGACAGAAGGAAATTGGAACTGACAGTATAAGTCATCCAAGCGAATCCCCGCCGGCCGAGTGGCTCGGGCGAGCGCATCATACAGCCGGCGATTCGGATTGGAAAACAAACATGGATAGCTTGGATGAAGGGGCATCTGTCGAATAGTTGCAGCATAGGTCAGCAGTACTTGTTGGCGCCTCAGGTGTAAAGGAGGTATGCCAGCCTCGGCGAGCAAGCTGACGACTGGGCTCGTCCGAAAGGCACCCATCGCCAGCCTCACACCGCTGTGGTGGACACAGTCCAGTTTAACAAGCACTGACTTACGAGCCGAACCATAAGCTACACTGCCATAATCTAATCTAGATAAAATCAGTGCCTTATAAAAGCGTAGGATCACCGCACGGTCCACCCCCCATGATGTGCCGCTAAGATACCGCAACATGTGGAGTTTCTTAGCACAGGCAGTTTTCAAACACCGCACGTGTGGCTCCCACGTCAATTTCTGATCGAAAAGGAGCCCAAGGAACCGGTACGAAGCAACAACAGGCAAAGCTACAATGCCCAGATAAAGCTCAGGATCAGGATGGAGAGTGCGCATTCGGCAGAAATGGACAACTGAGGACTTAGCGGTTGAGAATCGAAAGCCATGCTCTAGTGTCCAGCGTTCCACTCTCCGAATAGCATGTTGTAGCTGTCGTTCAGCGACCGCCATATTTTGCGCACTATAATGTAGAGCGAAGTCGTCTACAAATAGCGACGGTACCACTGCTGGACCAGCAGCAGCCACTATACCGTTTATGGCAATCGCAAATAATGTTACGCTAAGCACCGACAGGAATAACAATTGGTGGGGAGTACCAGGAAAGAAAGGAGGAGGCCAAGAGAGTAGTGGTTGACGAGAGAAGAAAGTGGATGGAAGAGTGGACAAAGATGATGAAGGAGGATAGTGAAGGTACAAAAAAGGTCCTGTATGGGATGGTAAAAAATAAGAGGCGGAAGGATCCTACGGATTATGTTAGAATGGTGAACAAAAGGGGACAAGAGATAGAAAATTGGGAAGAACTGAAGAAAATGTGGAAAGAATATTTTGAAGAACTTCTGAACCCAAATGGAAAAGATGGTGAGGAGGAAGAAATCGGGGAAGAGGAAGATGAACTGCAAACAGAAAAGGACTTAACATGGAAAGAAGTGGAAGATGCAGTGAACAAGATGAAAGGAGGGAAGGCACCGGGTGTGGAGGGGGGAGAAGAGCAAAATACAGGCCAGTGAGATGAGGTTCTTGAGAAGCAGTATTGGAGCTACAAAGAGGGACAGAATAAGAAATGAGAGGACCAGAGAATTAATGAAGGAGGAACCATTACAGGATGGTATAGAGAAATCTAGACTTAGATGGTATGGACATGTAAAACGAATGGAGGAGAAGAGGATACCCAGGAGGATACACGAGACGAAGTGGGAAGGAAAGAGACCAAGAGGGAGACCGAGAGACAGGTGGCTGAAGGGGGTGGAAGAAAGCATGAAGAAGAGAGGAGAAGACTGGACAAGGGTGGAGGCTGAGAGATGGTGGGAAGACAGAAGACGTTGGAGAGGCTTGTGTTCCAAACAGACCCGGCCAGTGGCGGGAAACTGCGCAAGATGATGATGAGGTCTAGGCCTAGGGTTTATAGGTATGCTAAAAGAGGATTCGTTTTAAATTGAGATGAAAAATATATTCCCAGACTAAATCTTTGCTTTCAAGCAATATGTCGAAACGCACATTTCTCAATTAGCCTACGATATTCAGCAAATGGAAGCTGCTAATAAGGTCGTTGAGGAGGACGGCACGAGTATTACAACGGCCGCGGAGAGGAATGGTGTTCCGAGAAATGCCCTCTCGGACAAACTTAAAGGAAAAACTAGAGAGAGGAAGATGGGGTCAAGTTCCTTTTAACAAAGGGTGTTTGTTCAATGGGCAATCTCACTAGCTAAAGCAGGGTTCCCGGTAACAAAGGACGATTCGCAAAATAGCGTCCAGTGCCTCACAAAAGAATTGAAGAGGGACTCTCCTTTCAAAGATGGGCGGCCAGGGAGGAATTGGTGTGAATCTTTCCTAAAAGAAATCCAAGTCTGTCTTTACAAACCCCTCAAAATTTGACAGTAAACCGTGCTGCAATTACAGAACATCAAATTAATACCTGCAGTTATTTGGTGGAAAACGACTAAGAGTCTATCTTGTCAGTACCTCGGCGATTGTTCAACGCAGACGTTATGTTATGCCATAGTCTGGTCTCACTTTTTGTGTGACTACGCCTCCCATCCCCGGAAAAAAAAAATCGTGGCATAACAGCCCGGAAAATGACCATTCGCTCTTGAACACCGGTCGGAGAAGCCTACATCAATACACGTTCTTGGGGTTATATTGTTCGAATTTCAATTATTATTATTGTTGTAATTCTAATGCAATTTAATAAATATAAATTATATTAAATGTGTTTACATCAGAATTACAATCTTTTCATGCCCGTATGTCTTCCCGCATTCCCGATTGCCGAA
Organism: Meconema thalassinum; assembly: GCA_946902985.2. Lineage (NCBI taxonomy): Eukaryota > Metazoa > Arthropoda > Insecta > Orthoptera > Tettigoniidae > Meconema > Meconema thalassinum. The sequence continues at coordinate 1,445,906,477 of OX336389.2, read as the reverse complement.
TTTTTCTTTTTTTAAATAATTACAGGTATTGCATTATTTGTAAATGATAGCCTCCATGTCAATAAACCGATGCCTTACACAACAATGTTGACAGAAATGTATTATAAACAGCAGATAAGGACAACGAACAATGTGACGACAATTGGTGCATACCGGTGACGAATATTGGAAAAATCAAAATACATTGTGACGATTACTAGCCCAAAAACACTTTTTTTTTAATACATAATTTTTCCTAAAAAGAATACTTTCGACATTGAGAGTTTCCTAGTGTTTTAGTAGAGTTTGAGGTTAGGTACAGTGGTCTTCTTGTTTTAAATTACCAAAAGGTATAAGGTAGGCTATATATATTTTCTTGATTAAATCAGTCTTAACATGACGACTATAGGTGCATTTACCTTAAATCTAAAATGTTTCATAACGGCTTTTGCAACTGGATGGCTAATTTAACGTGATTTGCAACAGTATTGTCGACAATTTGCTATTATCATCCAGGTGCAAAATCTGTCATATTATCGATATCAATGCCATGAAATAGATTTGCAAAACCAAAACCTTTATAATTTAATGAAATGAAAATCCACAGCCTGTTTCCAGTCTCCGACCGGGTCAGGAATGGAATTAATGAAGCCCCCATCTAGCGGCGAGGATATGAACTGTGCCGGCTGCCGAGGCCTGACGCACTCCCCTGGGGCAATGATTAAATGAATGACAGATGAAATGAAATGATAGGGGAGAGTGTTGCTGGAATGAAATGTTGACAGGGAAAACCGGAGTACCCGGAGAAAAACCTGTCGGCCTCCGTTTTGTCCAGCACAGATCTCACATGGAGTGACCGGGATTTGAACCACGGACGCAGCGGTGAGAGGCCGGCGTGCTGCCGCCTAAGCCACGGAGGCTTATTTATAATTTAATATTATACAAATTTAAATTGAAAATACAACAGAAACATACAGAGAGAAATCATTTTAGAGAAAATCCCACAAGCATGAGTGTTCCAAAATAATGTAACCCATTGTATACCATTATTTTCTTTAGCTCGCAGCTAGATTAAACAGCTGTAATGTCATCTTCACCTATCTCAAAATCCAGATCATCGTCATCATTTTTCTCGTTCATGGCCACTTCATATCTAGTACCGTAGTTTGGTCTTGAAAAAGCTGGCGGAAGAACTCCAGCTTTGGGTTTTCCATCAACTCTTCACCGAAGTGTAATCCGGTAGTCTCTTGACATCTCTCACTTGAGCTGGTTTCAGCTGTACACCTTTGGAAACACATGGATCTGACAATTTTGAAAGAACTGTCTCCGTTTGGTGATGGTTTTGCTTCTCCACACTCAAAATTGTAAAAGGGCTCACCTCTAAAAAGCACAGTTTTCCCAGTCCTACTGCGAGTAAGAATGATCTTCTTTGCTTTTTGAAACTGAAAATGCCACTGGGCTGGCGGTTTCAGAATACCTTCAGAGTAAGTCTTCCAGTCACTGACAGGGCAGTCCTCTCCAAGATGTACCGCAGTTCCAAGTTTTTTTAATACCTTAAGGTATTCATTAGAACCTTCACTAACACATTTTGTGTTCCACTGCCTTTCCAAATTACCAAAGACCCTGGTGGGTGGTATGAAAGAATGGCCAACTATTGGAAAAGACATTTCTACCGACTTGACATTCTGAGGGGGCATCCACTGACAACACTCAGCACAGGAGCTTTTGTGACTGAATACATGTTGCCATTGTTGCTATTCCTAATGACTATTTAAAATGTTCAGAGTAGCCAACTTCGTAGCTAATAAGACATAATTTTACTCCAAAAGGTATATTCTTGGCCATAAATTAAACTTATTATACAACTAACTCTTATCTGACATGAATTAACGGCTTTTGAAACTGGCAAAGTTTAGTACAGTGGCTGCTTATTGCATAAAATGGGTTCTGTAAAAGTAATCACCGACTCAAGATGTGAACGGGTTTTGCATCTGTAGACAGGAAGAATGTAGCGTCTTTTGAAACTGGACGTATTTTCTTTTTTGAATGGTTTAGAACGAGTTCTGCAACTTGATCATAGGGTGAGAATTGAAGCCAGTGAAACAAGGAATCCATTGGTACCAATATCTCAAAATTTTTATTTTGTTGGGATAACGGGTTTTGCATATGGGCAATTCCAGCTGGGTTGGCCTTTATCCGCGTGAATTATGCACAAGCACAGTGTAGCCAACCCCACGCATACGGCACTAATTGTAAAGGCTCTATCTCTAGACCAATGGGTTTCTTCCTCGACCAATAATTAATGGTTAATAGGAAAGTAGCTGGCATTGAGGTTCCTAATACCAGTGTCATAAAGAAACGCAGACTTCAGTGGTATGGGCACATAATGAGGATGAACATAGAATGACCTGCCAAAAAGTATCTTGACCTTATCCTCATAGGACGAAGACCACGAGGAAGACCAAGAAAACACTGGATAGAGACTGTAAGATCAGACATGGAGGAGAGAGGACACAAATGCGAAGATGTCCTGGAACAGAACAGAAGATGTATGGAGATGGAAAGAGATGGCGAGCGCTTGTACACCACACCCGGGAAACTGGAGTTGGACAATGATGATGAATCTTTCTGTTGTTTTTGTTGTTTGAGTCTTCAGTTTTTCTCCTGGTTTGATGCAGTTCTCCATGCTTCCCTGTCCTGAGCTAATCGTTTCATCTCTACATAGCTACCACATCCTACATCTGAGGCAATCTGTTTAACATATTCTAACCTGGGTCTACCCCTACAGTTCTTACCCTCGACCCTTCCTTCTATAACTAAGTTTGCTATTTCTGAGTGTCTTGTATGTATCCTACCAACCAATCTCTTCTCTTCACTAGCAGTCGCTAGAAAAGTCTCTCCTCTCCCACTCGTCTTAATACCACTTCATCCGTAACCCTATCTTCCCATCTGATTTTCATCATTCTCCTGTAACACCACCTTTCCAACACTTCAATTCTCCTCTTTTCTGCTGCACCAACGGTCCAAGTTTCACTTCAACACAGTGCCATGCTCCAGACAAAGGCCTTTAAAAATTACTTCCTAATACAGAGAGGATAGTTTATCTGTCTCGGAGACCCTCGCAAGCCCGCTCGCCCACGGCGCGAGCCTTTCTCCCACCAAGCACTTTGCCGTTATGCGGCGCCCGCCCGGCACGGAGTCATTGAGTATAGGAATTTGTACTTAAATTTGTACTTCAATGTAATCCTTGACCAATTTTTTGACGAACTGACTTACGGAGAGCGATTGTCGAATTACTTTCAACAAGATTCTGCCACTGCTCACACTGCCGAAGCATCCATGACAGAATTGCGTCGCATTTTCGGTACGAGGATTGTAAGTCGGAACGTGTGGCCCCTGCGAAGCCCAGACTTATCACCATGTGACTTTTATTTGTGGGGGACGCTTAAAAATAGAGTGTATGCGAGAAACCCTCACACTGTAAATGGGCTCAAAGACTATATTACAGCTGAAATACAGTCAATCGGTGCTGAGGAAATTCAGAGAGTAAATGCTAGTTTCATAAAAAGGTGCCAGCGATGTGTAGCAGTGCATGGCGAACATTTTCAGCACCAGCTGTGAACTAGGTAAGTACAAATTCCTATACTCAATGACTCAGTGCCGGGCGGGCGCCGCATAACGGCAAAGTACATGGCGGGAGACAGGCTCGCGCCGCGGGCGAGCGGGCTAGCGAGGGTCTCCGAGACAGAAAAAATATCCTCTGTACCTAAATCTATATTCGATGTGAACAGATTCCCTTTCTGTAGAAATCTTCCTCTAGCCTAAAGGGCCGCTTTAGTCATATATGCACCAATGGTTTTTGTCACGCACATGACTGAACTCATGTGGTAGTGTATTTTACATGTTATATGTTGGCAACACCAACATGATGTCTATGTGTCATGTGTCAGCCTAGGTAACTGTTAAAGAGAACTCATGCGCTTGAGGAACATGGCTGCCATCATTCAATGAGCATTGTTACTATCCATAATGGTGAGCGCTTGTACACCACACCTGGGAAACTGGACTTGGAGAATTATGATGAATCTTTCTGTTGTTGTTGTTTTTCGTCTGATTTGATGCAGGCTTCCATGCTTCCCTATCCTAAGCTAATCGTTTCATCTCTGCATAGCTACCACATCCTACATACGAGGCAATCTGTTTAACATATTCTAACCTTGGTCTACCCCTACAGTTCTTATCCTCGACCCTTCCTTCTATAACAAAGTTTGCTATTCCAGGGTGTCTTAGTATGTGTCCTACCAACCTATCTCTTCTCTTCACTAGCAGTCGCCAGAAAATTCTCTCCTCTCCCACTCGCCTTTATTCTGTTAAAACATGTTAGGTTGGCAAGGGTTATAACCAAATATTTTTCTGTTATGTTGGTACGTATTATGTATGTTATTTTGTTTTCAAGAAAAATAAAAGAGTAGTACACTGCTTTGCCTTGCAAGTGAAAATGGTGTGTGAATCATTGAGTGGAGTGAAACCTAAAATACTATAAATTAGAGTAAGCAGACTGAATCAGTTTACTAAAATATCAAAACCAGAACAGATGCGCCAAATGCAATGGGTAAACTGTGAAACAAGATAAATAATCAAGAACTGTGCAGCGTGTTGAAGAAAAACAAAAGACTAAGACAATGGCATCAGAAGATAGTGAACTACACAGCATACAAAAACTCAGCAGCCCTGACACATTTTAACTGTGGGATTTTGAAATTCAAATTCTATTTAAAGCCAAGCAAGTATGGGATGTTATTAATGGACAAGAACCTCTCACTGAAATACCACAAGATGCAGCTCAAAGGAGAAAGGCATGGTTGGCCAAAGATGCTAAAGCTCAGTATTATATTCTGAGAACAATTGACAAGGTGGTGAAAAATCATATTCTGACATGTACTACTTCCAAAGAAATGTATGAAGCACTCAGAGGTGTATTCAGAAGAGATACCAGTCAACAAAAACAACAGCTGCTCATGGACTTCCATGGTTTTAAGTTTGATAAAACTAAAGGAAGGATGATGAACATCAGCCATCTAAGAAATATTGTCTTCAAACTACAACAATTCAAACAAGAAATATCTGAAGAGATGGTGATGGCAAAAATCCTTTTTTCACTGCCTGACCAATATCACTATTTCTCAAGTGCATGGGAATCTACACCTACATCAGATAGATCCATTGAAAATCTTGTGGCTAGACTTTGTGTTGAAGAAGACTACAAGTTGTCAAGTAGACCTAAGTCAGAAGAGACAAGTGTTGTTTTTGGTGCACAAAATAAATACAAGGGGTCAAAAGGGTCTCAAGTGAAGTCTTATAAATGTGGGGGAGAAGGGCATATTAAAACAAGATGTCCAAAGAAGAAATATTGCAAGATCTGTAAACGTGACACTCACAATGAAGAAGAATGCTTCAAAAAAAGAAACAATGTGCTTGACAGTAAGAAATGCATTTACTGTATGAAATCTAATCATGTGTCTGACAACTGCTGGTTCAAAGAAGAACATGAAAAGAATCTGAACAGTATGGTGAAGTGTTATTCTGTGAAAAACTAAATGAAAATATGTTTGTGGTAGACAGTGGTTCTACATCACACCTGACAAATAAGCGTGACATTTTATCAAATACTGAATCATTAGAAGCTAAAATATACAGTGCAAAGAGAGGTGAAACAATGAACGCTGTGTCAGGAGACATTGAAACTGACAACGTGTTGGTTAAAGATGTGTCTTATGTGCCACAACTTACCAGAAACTTACTCTCTGTCAATGCCATCACTGGAAACTATGGAGAGGGAAGATTCAAAAAAAAGAAGTTTTGTTTTTGAAAGATGATAAAGTTGTGCTTACAGGAAAGAAAACTCCAGGTGGATTGTTTGTTGTGGACTTAATCACTCAACATCAAGAAGAAACACTCCTAACCCAAACTGAAGAACACATGGTATGGCACAAGAAATTAGGCCATATTAGTTTTGGAAATCTACAGAAACTTCCTAACCTATGTCAGGGAGTGCCACTTTCTCTAAGTAAATCCAAAGTTAACCCTAGATGTGAAATATGTGCTATAGCAAAACTCAACAGAAATCCTTTTAACACAGTGCGACAAAGAGCAGAGAGACCTTTGGAAATTATACATGCAGACTTGTGTGGTAAAATTGATCCACCAACTTTTGACAAGAAGAACTATTTTATGTTATGTATAGATGATTTCACCCATTTTGTACAAGTGTATTTGCTAGAAACCAAAGACGAAGCTAAAGGTTTTTTAAAGGACTATATTGCTGAAGCAGAAAACCATCATAACCTAAAAGTGTCTAAAATAAGAGTTGATAATGGTGGAGAATATCGGTCTAATGACTTCCAGAACTTGTGTAAGGGTAAAGGTATCAAATTAGACTATACCATACCTCAAACACCTCACTTGAACGGCAATGCTGAAAGGATGAATCTGACTCTAGGAAACAAAATGAGGGCGCTACTGTATGATGCAAATTTTCCCAATGAAATGTGGGGAACTGCAGTGGAAACTGCTACCTATCTTCAAAACATGAGACCAACGGTAACAGTTGACACCACTCCTGCCGAAAAATGGTACCACAGAAAACCAGATCTCTCTCGCCTTCAACAGTATGTTTCTGTTGTCTACACCAAGAGTTTCGGGCATCTGAAGAAACTAGATCCTAGAGGTAAGAAAGGTTATTTTGTCGGCTACTCCAATAATGGATACAGAATCTGGGACAAGGAAGATCGGGTGATCTATGTATCCAGAGATGTGAAGTTCTTTGACACAGAAAATGACAAGAAGCCTGCATTACAAAACCAAAGTATCACCATTGAAAATTTACTTGAAGATGAAGACAACCAGGAAAATGAAATAAACCATGAAAGTCAAGATGAAACAGATAGTGAGGAAGCAAAACATGAAGATACTGGATCGGATTATGAACCCTCAAGTGATGAAGATGATGCACCAATAAATCCACAACGAAACCAAAGACCAAAAAGAGACATAAAAATGCCAAAGAAATATGAAGATTATGCATTGCTTACAGATGACTCACCTCTTACATATGAAGACTGCATGCAGAGTCAAGATAGAGAAAAATGGAAGAAGGCCATACAAGAGGAAAAGGACTGCCTCAAGAAAAATGAAACTTGGGATTTAGTCAACGAAGAATGTGCCAAAGGTAAAGAAATCGTTACTAGTCGCTGGTTGTTCAAGATTAAAGAAGACGGTCGCTATAGGGCAAGATTGGTTGCTAGAGGCTTCCAACAGAAAAAGGGTTTAAACTATGAGGACATTTTCAGCTCAGTAGTACAATCAAACACTCTGAGAATGTTATTGGCTATTGCAGCTTCAGAAGGTTTTAAGATATCAACCTTTGACATCAAATCTGCTTTCTTGTGCGGTGACTTACAAACTGAGATATACATACGCCTTCCAGAAGATTTTAATGTCTCAGGAAAAATATGTAAACTAAGAAAAGCACTATATGGTCTCAAACAGGCACCCCAACAATGGTTCAAACGTCTGACGGACTATCTCAAAAGCGAAGGTTTGAAACAAACTCAAACAGACCAATGTGTGTTCAAGTCCACTTCAGGAAAGAAATTATTTGTTGCTATCCATGTGGATGATGGGATGGTGATAGGAGAAGATGAGCAACAAATCATAGAACTAATGACGAAAATGAAGAAGCAATTCGAGACTTCCATAAATCTCGAACCCAAGACCTACCTGGGAATGCAAATTTCTCAAAACAAAGATGGAGTATTCATCAGTCAAGAAAGATATGCTCAACATGTCATTGAAAAATACAACATGGAAACATCAAAACCAACAAGTACTCCAATCTCACATCAAGATAATTCTCATGATGATGCCAAAACTTCCCAAACCAGCTTTCCATATCAAGAAGCAGTGGGAAGCCTGCTGTACCTATCCTGCAAGACAAGACCAGATATCAGCTATGCAGTCAACTATGCCAGCAGATACACAAGAAGTCCTACGAAGCAAGACGTTGTCAACATCAAAAGGACACTCAGATACAGTACCTAAAAGGATCCATTGAACAAGGTATTCACTACTCAAACAATGTCAAGAATGTACATACTCTAGAAGTATTCTGCGACTCTGATCATGCAGGGGACAGAAAGGGATGCAAGAGTACATCAGGTTACATAATGTACTACGCTAATGGTCCAATTGCTTGGTGCTGTCGTAAACAGTCTGTTGTAGCTCAATCATCAACTGAAGCTGAGTACATTTCAGCCGCCCAATGCTGCAAGGAAATGAAATATGTGAAATCTGTACTTGAGGAGCTACTAGAAGAAACTATCAATGTAAACTTGCATGTGGACAATACCAGTTGCATAAAAATGATTCAAGCAAACCAATTGACCAGAAAGTGTATCTATATTGATGTTAAATATCATCTGGTTAAAGATGAATACAAGAAAGGATGGTTCAAGATCCCGTATTGTTCTAGTGATCAAAATGTTGCAGACATTTTAACTAAACCTCTTCTTCCTGGTAAATTTGCAAATCTCAAAAACCGTGTTATGTTTAAAGTATGATTTTTTAGAGTTTATTATATCAGTGTCATTTCCATTATGTAAGTGGAAAACAAAAAACAAAAATTTATCATCTTGGCTTACAGGATTGAGCCGAGTGCGGACACCAACTCGTACCTACCCATGATTAAGGCTACTGCAATGTCAGCCGAAAAGTCGGGAAATAATAACCGATATGCGACGCGGCTCAATCCTGTAAGCCAAGATGATAAACTTGACACCGGCCGCGAAAACCTACGATTTAAAAAACAAAAATGACCAACAAAAAAAAAAACTATTTGATTACACCCTTGAGGGAGTGTGTAAAACATGTTAGGTTGGCAAGGGTTATAACCAAATATTTTTCTGTTATGTTGGTACTTATTATGTATGTTATTTTGTTTTCAAGAAAAATAAAATTGTAGTACACTGCTTTGCCTTGCAAGTGAAAATGGTGTGTGAATCATTGAGTGCAGTGAAAGCTAAAATACTATAAATTAGAGTACAGTAAGCAGATGAATCAGTTTACTAAAATATCAAAACCAGAACATATTCCACTTCATCTGTAACCCTATCTACCCATATGATCTTCATCATTCTCCTGTAACACCACCTTTCAAATGCTTCAATTCTCCCCTTTTCTGCTGCACCAACAGTCTTCCATAGAGCGCCACGCTTCAAAATAGACTTCCTAATCCATAAATCTACATTCGATGTCAACAGATTCCTTTTCTGTAGAAATCTTTCTCCAGCCCAATAATTACTAGGGCCGCTTTAGCCATATATGCACCAATGAATTTTGTCAAGCACAGTAGAAATAGTCACACATATGACTGTACTCATGTGATGGTGTATTTTACATCTTACTCGTTGGCAACACCAACATGACGTCAATGTGTCAGGTGTCAGCCTAGGTAACAGTTTAAGTGACCTTGCGCCATCATCTAACGAGAAAGAAAAAACTCATATGTTTTCGCAATTTAACACATATTTCCAGTTCACTAGTGATAATGGACAGTAATTTCAATTGGTATTGTCCCCTAGATTATGAAAATTATGCATTATCCGTATTAACGAAGTTATGAGTGCCAAAGGCACGTTCTCGTCTCCTTCAGTGTTAATTCTTTTCTTTTTTTGCCAGAATTTGGTCTCCTCCAGTGTTACAGATTAAGCCAGCCCTGTGGTGTAGGAGAAGCACACCTGCCTCCCAACCAGAGGCCCTGGGTTCAATTCCTGGCTCCGTCACAGACTTTAGAAACTGACGCGAAGGCTTGAACGGGGTGCACTCAGCCTCGTGAGGACAATACAGTAGCTGGCTGACAGTGAGGCAGCGCCCCAGTTTCGAAAACTAAAATTAACGGCCAAGAAGACACGATGCACTTACCAGGCGTCACCCCAATATCTGCAGGCCAACTGGCTGGGCAGCAGTTGCTTGGTAGGCCTAGGCCCTTCATGTACTGTAGTGCCACGGGTCCAAAAGAAAGGGTTAAAGTGTTACAGATTTTGCTCAGTGATCTCACTCACTAGCCTTCAATGATTTTGCTTCATCCAGACAATCGTCTAACCTAGTGGTGACGAATGTTTTCATCCAGACAATCGTCTAACCTAGTGGTGACGAATGTTTTCATCCAGACAGCAGTTTCCGAGGATAGCAGTGAAGTGTACACAGTGCTTTCAGGGGAGTACTACCCCACCAGCGAATTGTTACCGGTGGCAGAAATCGGAACTAATGCGCTCCGCCCAGCCACACGCCTGCGATAGACGTGCAGTTGTCGCCAGCGAAACCTCATCGGGTGTCATTTGTGTGCATGATTCATGCTGGGTCTGCGCTGTGCTGTATGATCTCGTTGTATGACTGTACGCGAGTCCCCTCTTGCTCCGCAAGCCGCTCGCTGCAGCCATAACGAGGCGAGATGATGTAATGTATACACAACAGCTGCGCTCTCCGTCTAGCGGTAACAATTCCCAGGTAACTTAGGGTAGTACAGTAAAATCAAGTTGCCAGCATTCCCATTTCCTTGCATTTTCCAACTTGGTGACCAATGTTTTTGTCACTTTACTGCAGCAAACCTACAGTAATACGTCTTAAAGCTTTCCTGGAAGATGACTCACATTCACATGATGTCCATTTCTAATATTGTAATAATTTCCTTATTTAACAGAGAATGTGGAGTTTCTTGAATAAAAGTAAGAAGTACAAGTGGTGCATGCAAAATTTCAAAAACTCACCCCACAACCTTAAGGACTTGAGAACCCAAGTTTTCAGCACGGATCAGAGTAGTCACACGAGTTCATATGGTGTTGTCCCCTTATTCAGCACCATGCACTTTCATCTGCTTGCAACAGGTCAACACTCTTCAGCGGAAATTGACGTGTTGGGAACTGCACAGTAAATTGGATTAGAATTAATAAACAAAAAAGATGAATGACAGAATTATTTTATAACCTCCAATAAAACTGGCCACCGACGGATCTCATGCAAGATGTAACTTGAGTAGGCTACACGATAATAGAGTACATTTGTTTTACTGCAAACGAATATCACCAATTTACTTCCACTAGTTTTACTAATGATAATACCCAAATTAAATTATCCTTACGCCCTTGTTTGCTAAAGAACAATAATAAAGTATTAAGTCTCCTTCTGCCTCATGACGAATTGTTGTTGGGCACAGTATTAACGAACTTAACCAACTTATTCTTCCACTTGGTACGTAGTGGGTACAGTAAACTCTTTACCCAATTGCTACTGTGCAGTGGTATGTATCATTGGGTAACCGTCGACTACCGATTGAAAGCATATGACCAGTAAGGTGGGTTTTACAATGTCCAGATAATGTGGCAGATAGCTATCTGACCGATATTTTATTCCCTCAGTCAACTGGCTGATAAGTAGCTTGAGTTCAAAGATGGCGTCACAGTGAAAGTGTAGTGAAATAGCAGCTAGTGTAAATATTTGATAAAAGTGGTAAAATATTATAACAGAGGCTTAAAATCTATAAAGTTACTTTCCTTAGATCAAGTGTAATACGGAATATTGATAGTATTTAGAAATTCTTGTTGATAATTTAATAAACTTAAACTAAGTTGTGGGAACGTGTATCCAAAGATTCGGTGACTTCTTCAATCACTGTTTGAACCAAGTAGAGCAGTGGTGCTTTTACGAGACTTCACCCGATTGGAAGATATACGTATTTCACATTCTTCTTTATTGGTAGGTTATTAGATTAATTCTATTAGGTAGTAATAATTAAATTAAATTTAGTGTAATTTGGTGTAAACATCTAGGCTCACTTAGATCTCTAGTATGACGACAGTAAACAGTGTTAGTATCTCGTCAGGTTGTGTAACCGTAACGGATTTATGCTCGTCGTGCAAAATAAAAGTAAAAAATGCAAATAAAATCATCACAAGATCTCAGGTAAAATTGAATGAGGAGAAAAGTGAAACCGATTGTCGTAATGTAGGCCTACCGCTATCGTCATGCGAATGCCATAACCTGAGAAACGAACTGTCCTCAAAAGACGAAATTATAAAGCTGCTAAAGGAAGATATTGCTAAGTTAATGGAAGAGTTGAATAAATTAAAAGGAAACAGAGAGGAAAGCAAGGAAACTTGGTCGACAGTGATTGCTGGTAAGGTAAGATTGAATAAGCCTAGGCCTATAAATGGAGTACATGTAACTGAAATTCCCGTCTCAAATTCATTTGGAGTGCTTGTCGAAGAAAATGATGACTTTCCTCAAGAAGAAAAGAAGAAAGTGATAAAGAGAAAATCCAGGAAGATGCGGATATTTGCGGATAGCCACGGGCGAGATGTAGCAGCAAGCGTTTTGGAGAGAAGCCGAGAAATGGAGGTCACTTCGACAGTGAAGCCAGGAGCTCAGATTGCAGAAGTCACGAACGGGATGATAGGAGAGTGTGCGTCCCTTACTGCAAAGGACTACGCAGTGATCATCGCTGGAGCAAACGACGTCTATAGAAATGAGAGTAAAAAGGTAATCAAAGATTTAAAGGGTACATTGCCATCCATGCAAAAAACAAATGTCATTATTGTAAACATTCCGCAGAGACACGATTTAATTCCCAAGTCATGTGTAAATGTAGAAATAGAGGCTACAAATGGAAAAATTCATAAAATTTGTAAGAGTTTTCCAAATGTCCAAATTGTAGATGTAAGTAAATTAGACAGGAAGTTCCACACTCGGCATGGCCTACACTTAAATAGATTAGGAAAAGAGTATCTTAGTGATGAAATCTGCAAAATTGTAAATTCAAATGGTAAGAATAATTCAACAGTAATATCATTAGAGTGGAAGCAGGGAAACTGGTAGAAGAAGCCAAACGTGAGGTTTGGCATTCACATCTTTTGAAGTCAAATTTAACGGAGTGCAACAATGGTATTTCGGATTTGTCTAGCAACAATAATAATAACAATTATGATAATAATAATGTAAATAAATCACCAACACAAGCTTGCAAAAGTAACAAATTTAAAATTTACCACCAGAATGTCCAGTCTCTTTATAATAAAATTGATTACATAAATCTAATGCTTAAAAATGAACTTAAAGACATCTCAGCACTATGTATTTCAGAACATTGGCTGAAAGAGGAACAACTCGAATTAATTCAATTCCCAGGGTTTATACAAGCTAGTAAATACTCTAGATCTAATATTAGCCATGGTGGTACTTGCATCTTCTTAAGAAATAATTTAGATCATGAACAGATAACAGCTTATGATTATCTAATTATGGAACAGGATTTTGAATTCTCTGCCGTAAAAATTCAGCAGTCTAAGTTAATAATTGTATGCGTATACCGTTCTCCGTCAGGAAAGTTTCCTCTATTTATAGATAAACTAGAATTGTTACTCAATAACATGAGCAAAGTAAATTTCGATATAATAATTTGTGGGGATGTAAATGTGGATTTCTTAAAACTTGATAGAAATTGTGAATTATTAAACCAGTTACTAATTTCCTATGGACTGAAACCTACAGTAAATACACCAACAAGAATAACAAAATTTAGTAAAACCACTCCTGATCAAATTTTTATAAATACAGATAAATATCACCATTCAATAGAAGTCTATTGTCCGGGTTTTAGTGACCACCATGGACAAATACTGAGTTTTGAAGTATCCGAAGTAATCAATAATAATGATAATGGAGTAAAATCAAAGTGCAGGTCATTCACTGAATCAAATGTTACATATTTCAATGACTTATTAAATAAGGAAACATGGTCAGAAATTTATGAACTAGAAAATGTAAATGATAAATTTAATGCATTTAACAGTACCCTAAAACACTATTTTGAAATAGCATTCCCCTTTAAACGAAGAACTGTTCAAAATAACAAAACTAGCAATTGGATAACAACAGGGATTATAAATTCATGTCAAAGAAAGAAATTTCTACACAAATTATATAAACAATACCACACAACACCTGAATTCAATTTATACTACAAAAAATACAATAGCATATTAAATAAGGTAATAAGACTAGCAAAGAAAATGCATAATGATAATTTTATTTCCCAATCATCTAATAAAAACAGGGCTATGTGGTCCGTAATAAAGAAAGAAACTGGAAAATCTGCTAAAATACAAAGGAACATTACACTGACCAGAAATAATAAAGTGATTAATAATCCAGAGGAAATAGCAAACACTTTTAATGACTATTTTCTGGAAATTCCGCAAAAATTATTAAATAAATCACAGGTAAATACACTAAATTCTAATAATAAAATAAATATATGCAGTGATTCTTTATTTATAAATCATGTCACAAGTGAAGAGGTAAGAATAGTTATAAAAGAGCTAAAAAATAAATTCTGTGCTGGCATTGATGGCATCCCTGATGCAATTTTAAAGAAATGTGCAGAAAATATAATAAATCCACTTACGCACTTAATAAACAGTTCAATTCTCTCAGGAACTTACCCGGATATTTTGAAGTTATCAAAAGTAATTCCAGTGCACAAAAACGGTTCAAAAGATGAATTAGATAACTATCGTCCTATTACCTTACCAACTGGTATTGCAAAAATTGTGGAAAAAATTATGTATAAGAGACTGATAAGTTTCATAGAAAAAAATAAAATATTATCAAACTCACAACATGGATTTAGAACGGAAAAATCTACACAGACAGCAATTTACGAATGTAGTAATAGTATACTGAAATTAATTGACAATAAGGAACATGTAACTGGCCTATTCTTGGATTTATCGAAAGCATTTGATGTAGTTGACCATAAAATCCTCCTTACCAAACTAAATCAATATGGTGTTAGAGGTCTAGCTAATAAATGGATAGAGTCTTACTTAACAGGGCGTAAACAAATAGTAAGCTTGAGACACAAGGATGATGGAACCAAATTACTTAATGAAACATTGTCCAATGAGGGAATTATTGAATTTGGAGTACCCCAGGGATCGGTTTTGGGCCCACTACTCTTTCTTCTATATATCAATGATATAACACAGAACGTTCATTCACATAAGGAAATTTTGTTTGCGGACGATACAACACTCGTAATAAAAGGTGAAACTAAACAGGTCATACAGCAGTCTGCTGACTCCGTTACAGGAGAGTTAACCAAATGGTCACAAGATAATCGCCTCATAATAAACTATAAAAAGTCAGTATGTCTAAATTTCCACACTATACAGAATAGGAATCCTGCGATGCCCAATATAACATTAAATGGTCATCAAATAGAAAATAAATCAGAAACAAAGTTTTTAGGACTATGGATACAACAAGACTTGAAATGGAATAAACATATACAATATCTGAATACTAAACTGAACTCGATGTGCTTTGCGTTACGTATTTTGAAAACCTGCACTAGCATGCACACATTAAGAAATACTTATTTTGCTTATTTCCATTCATACTTAAGATATGGGATCATATTTTGGGGTATGTCGCCAGATGTACTAAGCACGTTTAGGATACAAAAGAGAGCGATTAGAATTATGGCAAATGTAAACTCTAGAGAATCATGTAGACCTCTGTTTAAAGATTTAAACATTCTCCCACTGCCCTGCATATATATCTTTGAAAGTATTATGTTTTTTAAAAAGAATTTAATGAATAAAGATGTTTTTCTTAAAACAAACAATGATGTTCATAGGCATAACACAAGACAAAATCAAAACATTCATATTTCACACACACACACAAGCATATATCAAAAAGGAACTTTTCACACTGGAGTTAAATTATACAATAAACTACCCCAGTATATAAAACTGGCCCCAAAAATAAAAACCTTTGATAGAATGTTGAAAGCTTATCTGCAGTGCCATTGTTTTTACTCAGTAGTTGAATATTTTAGCGTATAGGAGTGATGGAATCTATAACTATATTTTACTTTTTTAATTTAATTTTAATACCTAGCTGTATGTTGTTGTATTTATAGAATTAAGTTTTCATATTATGATAATAGAGTGAGGTGTAAATAGTTGTGCAATAAGATTGTATCTATTAAGATTTGCTATTATAATAAGTTATAAATAGTTATAATCTTAGTAATATATACCTGTTAGTTCTTTTATTTTATGCATGTAAATTCTGACGTGTCCTATATCAAAAATGTATTGAATGCATGTATTTGATCAAATGGAATTAATAAAAATCTATCTATCTATCTATCTAGCTGATGCGTTCTACAAAACTTTTTTTTTCCTCAGATATCTATCCGAAACAAATCAGACACATTTAAGTGTCGCAGCAGAGGTTGGCAATGAATAAGTTGAAGACGATGAGGCATACTTGACAATTTGTATGTAAATTAAAGCACGTTTTCGTATTTACGAATATGGTACGATAGTTGTAATGACCAAGACAAGACCGACTACAATAAATCAGACCATAATGCCACTATCGATATCGTAGAAAATGGCGGAAATCGTAGGGGATTGTTTACATTTGGTCAACCAACATTTAAGTGGGTCTGCTGCGAGAATTTCGTTCAAATGTCGCATATTTCAAGTGATTTCGAGCTGTTATATATTGTAATAGTGTACCTTAAGTAGTGAAATGCACTGTGAATAATTATAAATGCCGAAGATACGTAATGTGAGAAGCATTGGCTGTTTATTGTCATTACTGTGTACCTGCCTGTAAATTTAATACTGCTGAAGATACTTCAACTTTTAAATTTCTTAAAGACAAATCTTTGAAAGAGAAGTGGATGAGAAATATTCACCGGGATCATTTTCGAAGTTAAAACAGTTGTATTTGTTAACTTAAACATTTCGAACCTAAATTTGTGGTTATGAAAATTGCCATACTAACCCCTGATACCATTTCGACAATTTTCCCAAATCAACCGTCCTACACAACTCCTGTTTGTTAAAGTAGATGATGGTAGTTTTAATGACATACCAGCAGTGTCAGTGTCTTCTAAAGTGTCAAGTTCTTTAAGTGTAAATATATTCTATAAGAATCATGAATCAATAATCTTTGTGTGCTTGTGGAAAAAATTCAAGTGGGTACTGTAATCTGATGGAAGCAGTGATTTTAAATGCAACAGGTATGTAAATAGAATTATGCTCCTGATAGTATCACAAGCTAGGGGGCCTGGGGAGTTATACCCAGATTAGGTTTGTTTTTGTATATACATTTGTCTGTTACTAGGTTAGGTAGGCCTACTGCCTGGCCGAAAATTACTGTTAGTAGGCTACCACAAGCAAGGGGGACTGGGGCGTTAGTCGCTGGTTAGGTTTGTTTTTGTATTAAAAACATTAATAAGATAGAATGTATGTCCGTTGGAATTCTATACACATCGAATTTGAAGAATGACAAGTTCATAATACAGTGAAATGGAAATCCACAGCCTGCTTCCAGTCTCCGACCGGGTCAGGAATGGAATGAATGAATCCCCTATCTAGCGGCGAGGATATTAACTGTGCCGGCTGCCGAGGCCTGACGCACTCCCCTGGGGCAATGATTAAATGAATGACAGATGAAATGAAATGATAGTGGAGAGTGTTGCTGGAATGAAATGTTGACAGGGAAAACCGGAGTACCCGGAGAAAAACCTGTCTGCCTCCGTTCTGTCCAGCACAGAAGTTCATAATACAGTAAATTTTCATTTTAAAGAGTTTGTAACATCAATTGTGTGTTATTGGCAAATGCTATTTGAAATAAAGTACTAATGAGAGTACTTATGCGCCATCTGTTGGAGTTAGTTCAGGATGTCCCGATACAGATAGAAGCGAGTGCGATCTCGCAGCTCTCTACGCTCAAAACAAACAACCTACGGCCGTGTTTACCTATACCTCGGGTTGGCAATATCTTATTTGTCAAATAAGCCACGCCCACTGGCCGACACAACTGAAATTTCACTATATAGGCCTAAGTCGTGTTATAAATTGGGATGGTGGGTGGGTTATAGACAGCGGAGGAGACTACATCTATTAGCAGATCACTGTTGTTAAAAAAAAAGGCAGTCATCGGAACGCGTTAGGCTGTAACCATTGTCAAAAACCATTGCTCTGGATGCGTTAAGCTGTAACCATTGTAAAAAAACCATTGGATTGGACAAATCGAAGGCTGCGGCTTTGATTGCGCGCAGCTATCGGGGCAGATTGATACAAAACCATTGATCTGGACGTGTTAGGCTGTAACCATTGGATTGGACAAAACGTAGGTTAGAATGGTCGAGTGTTGGTGCGGCTAGTACCGTAATGGTGAGGTTGGCAGTACTGTTCTGACGATGGTTGATGTGAATAATGGCATCCACAACTGGAAATTCACCTATAGCCTATAATAATAAGGGATTTATTGCAGCCAATGCCCATGCATATAATGAATAAAATCTAAAATCATACAGTAAACTAATTGTTATTCCCTAGGAATATCAAAGATTCATGTCTTAATGTGCAGAATATAGCATGGTATCTTCCACATTGTTCTCCACAGCGCTCACACAAACATTCGTCACACGGATGATGGAACTTTTTGGTGCGACACATTTTATAAGGAGGAGAGTTTGACGTATACGAACAAAAGGATGATGTACATATGTACGACGAGATACAAGTAAAAGAGGTACTTTTGAACATTTAGGCGAATGGTAAACTAAACTGAACTTATGCCGAAATACATATTTCAAAATATCATAGTAATTTGGTACTTAAAATGGCTAAGAATATATGCCAACATTAAATATTATATTGCAGCCTGATTGTTCATCATTTTATCCTTAGATCAAAGGCAGCATACACAATAACTAAGTTATAGGCCTACTGGCAAAAAATACAAGTCGTACATACATTAAAATAAAATAAAAATAAGGTTAGGCTGGTAATGACTAACAATAAAGAAGAAAAAGTATGTTAATTGGTATTCAACATGCATATGTGTGTGAATATGCATAAGCCTATAACTAAACAATTAAATAGACGCTTGGTGAACAAAAATACATAGCCTGCTTTATTTATACAAAACAACCACATGTTCAATATTCTTCAAAGCAATGGGGCATGGTGGCGCAGTGGTCAAGCTATTCACCTCTCACCAAGGTGGACCAGGTTTGATTCACGGTCATTGCAAGTGAGATTTTGGAAGTGAAATGCCATGTCCTGTGGTTCGGATTCCACGTAAAATGGAGGTCCCTTGGCTCATGATCACAAGATTAACGGTCACGTAAAAACTACAAGCTTCTTTTTCTTCAAAGCAGGTCGAAACTTTGACCTCACATAAGTCATACAGCAAACGAACAGGTCCTGCAGGGAAGATCCCTTAAGCCGAATTATTTTTATCGTCTCCAAGACTGACATCATAAAAGTATACTGGAAAATGTGAAATTTTATGCCTATGCTGATGAAGAAAGTAACAGTAAATATTAGGCTACTTGTCGTTCAATAACTCTCGGTCTTTTCTTGGGTGGCTGAAGCCGATGCTGTGGGAAATTGCAAATTGCAGGTACCGCATCATCTTTAAGCAGTGGTTTGTTTCTATTTGAATGAAACAAGTAACTTAGCATGTTTATAAAAGTTTTCACAGCTATAACCCATTTCTTTAATAGGCCTTTTATCGTCTCCAAGACTGACATCATAAAAGTGTTGTTGTTTGAGTCTTCAGTCTTTTGACTGGTTTGATGCAGCTCTCCATGCCTCCCTGTCCTGAGCTAATCGTTTCATCTCTACATAGCTACCACACCCTACATCCGAGGCAATCTGTTTAACATATTCTAACCTTGGTCTACCCCTACAGTTCTTGTCCTCGACCCTTCCTTCCATAACTAAGCTTGCTATTCCTGGGTGTCTTAGTATGTGTCCTACCAACCTATCTCTTCTCTTCATTAGCAGTCGCCAGAAACATCTCTCCTCTCCCACTCGTCTTAATACCTCTTTGTTTGTAACCCTATCTACCCATCTGATCTTCATCATTCTCCTGTAGCACCACATTTCAAATGCTTCAATTCTCCTCTTTTCTGCTGCACCAATAGTCCAAGTTTCACTTCCATAGAGCGCCACGCTCCAGACAAAGGCTTTCAAAAATGACTTCCTAATACCTAAATCTATATTCGATGTCAGCAGATTCCTTTTTTGTAGAAATGCTTTTCTTGCCTGAGCCAACCTACTTTTTATATCCTCTTTGCTTCGTCCATCACTGGTTATTCTGCTTCCTAAGTAACAGAAATCTCCTACTTCCTTCAGCTTTTCACCTGCCAATTTGATCTCCATAGAGGTTTGTGATTTATTTCGGCTGCATTCCAGTATTTTTGTTTTACATTTATTAATTTTCATCATGAATTCTTTCCGTAAGACGGAGTCCATACCATTCAAAAACTCATTCAAATCCTCAGGCTTGTTGGCCAAGATGACGATGTCATCAGCAAATCTCAGAGTTGAAATTATTTCTCCTTGAATCTTCACTCCCACTTTAATTTTTTCTCTAATTTCCTTCATTGCTTGTTCAATGTAAAGATTGAAAAGTATGGGTGATAAGTTGCAGCCTTGCCTTACACCTTTCTGAATACCAGCTTCTCTCTCATGTCCTTCAACTCGAATGACTGCTGTCTGGTTTCTGTATAGATTGTATATCACCCTCCTATCCCTGTACTTTATTCCAATCGATTTCAAAATGTCAAACAATTTAGTCCAATCAACGTTATCAAAGGCCTTTTCTAAGTCTACAAAAGCCATGAACGTTCTCTTATCTTTCCTTATTCTACCTTCCAAAATCAGCCTAAGACTTAGTACAGCTTCCCTTGTTCCTACATTTCTCCTGAAACCAAACTGGTCTTCACCCAACTCCGTTTCTATCTGGCTCTCAATCCTCTTGTAAATTATTCTAGACAGGATCTTTGAAGCATGAGTAATCAAGCTGATTGTACGATAATCTTCACATCTGTCAGCTCCCACTTTCTTTGGTATAGGGATGATTTCATTCTTCTTGAAATCAGGGGGTACCTCACCTGTCTCATAAATCCTACACACCAAGTGAAATAACCTGATCAGACCTTCCTCTCCTATGCAGCGTAGCAACTCAATCGGTATATCATCTATGCCTGGTGCTTTGTTCCTGCTTAAGTCTTCCAAAGCTCTATCAAATTCTGATCTCAATATTAAATCTCCTTTCGCATCCTCATCAATTTCCTCCTCCCTTTCCATTACATGATTCTCAATCTCCTTTCCCTTATACAAACTCTCTATGTAAGCTTTCCATCTCTCAACCTTTTCTTCCCTATCTGTTAGAGGCTTTCCATTTGTGTCCTTAATATTACAGCACTTAGTCTTCTTTTCCCCAAAAATATTCTTAATCCTTCGATAAGCTGTGTCTACTTTTCCTAATTTCAGACAATTTTCTATACCAGCACATTTCTCTTTCAACCATTCTTCTTTCGCTTCCTTGCACTTCTTGTTAACCTCATTTCTCAGACGTCTGTATTCTGCTTTCCCCTTTTCATCTCTTACATTCTTGTGCTTCCGCCTTTCATCCATCAATTCGAGTATATCCTGAGTGATCCACGGTTTTCTACCTATTCTTTCTTTCCTACCAATGTTTTCTTCTGCGGATTTTGTTATTTCATTCCTCAAAAGTGCCCATTCGTCTGCAATTGAAGCTTGTTTAGGGTTTTTCATTAGTCCTTCCTTTATACTCTTCTTGAATCTTTCGTTTACATCCTTCTCTTTCAGTCTGTCTATTGCCCACCTTTTTGGCTTTTGACTTTTCTTCAGTTTCTTCAACTTTAATCTGCATTTCATTACAACCAGATTGTGGTCAGAGTTTATGTCAGCACCAGGATATGTTTTACAATCCAAAATCTGGTTTCGAAACCTCTGCTTGACCATAATGAAGTCGATTTGGTAACGCCCTGTATCTCCTGGTCTCATCCATGTGTATATTCTTCTATTGTGGTTATTGAATAAGGTGTTAGCTATGACCAACTCATGCTCAGTGCAGAATTCTACCAGCCTGCTTCCTCGATCATTCCTTTCACCTAATCCGAAATCTCCTACTATCTTCCCTTCTCTCCCTTTTCCTACCACAGCATTCCAATCTCCCATTACTATAACATTTTCATCACCCTTGATATACCTCAGAATTTCGTCTATTTCTTCGTAGACCTTTTCAACATCCTCATCATCAGCTTGACTGGTAGGCATATAGACTTGTACCACTGTGGTGCAGGTAGGTTTAGTATTTATTTTTGCTACAATAATCCGTTCACTATATTGCTCATAATATTCCACCCGCTGTCCAAGTTTCCTACTCAATATGAGGCCAACCCCTGCTTGGCCATTGTTTGATTTAGTGCTAATGACCCTATAGTCTCCTGACCAAAAGTCCTGTTCTTCCTGCCAGCGCATTTCACTAATCCCAACCAAATCCAACCTCAACCTATCCATTTCCCTTTCTAAGTTTTCTAACCTTCCATTTCCTAGCAGACTTCTAACATTCCACGCTCCGATCCGTAGAATGTCAGAGTTCCTCTTTGTCACTTCTGTGATGTTAACCCCCTCTCGAGTAGTCCCCACCCGGAGATCCGAACGGGGGACTAGTTTACCTCCGGATTGAAATTTTACAAGGGAGGAGGCCATCATCACATGTAATTATGCATAGAGAGGTGCATATCCTCGGGAATAGCAAACGGCTGTAGTTTCCCCTTGCTTTCAGCCGTGCAGCAGGACGCAGTGTAGCCATTATTTGGCTTATATTATCAATATCTTAACCGTCTATAAGACTAGTAAAGAATTGATTTAATCTGAAAGGCTGCTACTCCCTTTCAGAATAAGTAAAGAGCAATTCTACTAACAAAAATACTAACCTTCTACTGTACTAACAATTAAATACCAAAATTCTACTAACGAAAAAATACTAAAGTTCCACCAACAACAAATACTACCACTAAAACAGTCTGTCACCAGACACACTCACATGCAATCACACATCACAGTCTACTGAAACAATGAACTATAACTAATAAACAATGCAACTGTTACCAGACACACTCACACACCACAGTCTAATAGAACAATGGCATATATCTAATAGACAAACTAACTACCTACTTACAACTACAACTAACTACATACTTACTGTACTGTTATTTGAATTGACAATATTTACAAAATGCAATTTAGATAGAAAATACTTACAGGAAGAGAGCAAAGATAATGCCAATGGTTATCCTTCGTATAGGAGAAGAAATAATGGAACGTGATAAAATGTAGGGGTAGGTGCCCCAGGATATTAAATAAGTAAGTGTGAAAAAAGGCAGGGGGACACTACATTCAGGATGGCTACAGTCTCTACCAAGATTTGAACTTTCATTGTTTGAGCCTGCATCATCGTCATCATCTTGCACAGTTTCCAGCCACTGGCCGGGTCTGTTTGGAACACAAGCCTCTCCAACGTCTTCTGTCTTCCTACCATCTCTCAGCCACCACCTTTGTCCAGTCTTCTTCTCTCTTCTTCACGCTTACTCCTCTCTACTTCCACCCCCTTCAGCCACCTGTCTCTTGGTCTCCTTCTCGGTCTCTTTCCTTCCCACTTCGTCTCGTGTATCCTCCTGGGTATCCTCTTCTCCTCCATTCGTTTTACATGTCCATACCATCTAAGTCTAGCTTTCTCTATACCATCCTGTAATGGTTCTTCCTTCATTAATTCTCTGGTCCTCTCATTTCTTATTCTGTCCATCTTTGTAGCTCCAATACTGCTTCTCAAGAACTCAAGAACTGGCCTGTATTTTGCTCTTCTCCCTTCCTTTCATAACCCAGGTCTCAGAGGCATACGTCAGGATAGGGACATAGTACGTCCGATATATGATCTTTTTGCTGTTTTGAGGGACATCCTTGTCCATAACATGCTTCTCACACTCCTCCGGAATGCTTCTGCCTGCCTCCCCCGCTCATTTATTTCTCTATCGTTTCTTCCATTATCTTGTATCAGGCTTATAGTTTATTGGCAAGGAAATATGAAGTGAAATTCTTAGGTCAGTTGAAAAATTGTCTAGGATTGAGAGTTAACTACAACAAGGAGAGTGGTATTTTGAAACTAGACCAAAGTGAGTACATGTCAGATTTGTTGATTTGTTGAGGAAATTCATAAAAGTATACTGGAAAATGTGAAATTTTATGCCTATGCTGATGAAGAAAGTAACAGTAAATATTGGGCTACTTGTCGTTCAATAACTCTCGGTCTTTTCTTGGGTGGCTGAAGCCGATGCTGTGGGAAATTGCAAATTGCAGGTACCGCATCATCTTTAAGCAGTGGTTTGTTTCTATTTGAATGAAACAAGTAACTTAGCATGTTTATAAAAGTTTTCACAGCTATAACCCATTTAAACAAGAGTTTAGTGCTTTTCAGTCGGTCAACACGAATGTACCCAAAAGAGATGGGTTATGCCCTAATCCTGAAATAAATTACATGAGATTAATAAAACACTAGGATGACCAGTTTCGATCGTCAAGCGATCATCATCAGATCCAATACACTTAGGCTATAAAATCTATGTTTGAAATACAGGTGAAAATATTTACAATATGTACAATTATTTAGTTGCAGTATTGGTACTGCAACTGTCAGTGTATGCTAAATGCAGTATATATGTTAGGTGAAATGCTAAATGGTGATGGCTATCCGGAGATTGTACTTTAGAGAGATTATATGGTTGTAAACTATGGTTAAACTATAAAATTTTAGGCTAACTACTTATCTGATTGTCTTCCGTACTACAGCTATTCGCAGTTTCCGTGTTCACTTGAACTCGCTGTGCGGTCGACTGCGGTGGTTATCTTAACGACTGGTTTTTCCCTGCCTTCCCCCCCTGTCCCTACGTGCTGTGGGGAGTGATCGCGATGTGTTTATGTGAGGTGTTGCCAACCTAGATAAGATGTATGTTATTGAATGAGGTGGATCTACAACTATTAAAGACCGTGGATTAGTCCTCGCCACGCGTGGAGCATAACCCATTCGAACTAAGCGTTGACGGTCTTATGAGGACGTCCCGGCACCTTTAATACTGCCTCTAATATGGGCCTTGGTTTATTGCAGAAGAAAAGTACATCGTACACCTGATCCAGATAACATTTACCTATTAAAAACCCCCTAATTTCCCCCCCTTTTTTATCTAGCTTGGCTGTGTCGCTAAATTGTGTTTTGTTTCCGACAGGGTGTGTTTTTTAGTAGCGTGAAGAGGGGTGAGCTCTCCATGAACGTGTGTTCATTTAGATTGTTGGGATTGTTTCGTTTGGCTAGGTGTATCTCGATTGCTTCCTTTATGTCAAGAGCTCTGCCTTTCGATTCGTGATGGATTATTTTAAGGTCCGACTCTATGTTGGTAAAGCTATGCCCTGCGTCACACATATGTTCGCACACAGCTGAATGTGTTCCGTATCTTATCGCATTCCTATGTTCATTATAACGTGTGTCTACTCGCCTTCCACTCTGCCCGATGTAATTAGCTTGACAATCGGTGTCTTGGCACGTTATAGAATATACCCCTGACCTTGAATACGGGTCACGTTTATTTAGATTACTGTTTAGGAGGTGCCTAGCGGTTGTGTTTTTCGTCGTGAAAGCTATCTTTATGCCTTGCTTTTTGAATAGGTTAGTGATTTTATATGTATTCGCATTCACATAGTTGAAACGCGCAAATTTTTTCTCATTACTGTCCGGTTTGGGAATCGTTTTATCTTTATTTTTATGTTTGGCTATAATTTGATTTATTTTGCTTGGCGAGAAGTTGTTTTCCTTTGCTATTTGCATAATAGTTCTTATTTCCTTATTATAGTTGTCTTTTGACATGGGTATGTTTAAAGCCCTGTGCACCATTGAATTGAAACCCGCTAGTTTGTGCGTACTGGGGTGATTAGACTGATTGTCGATTGCATGCGAGGTTTGTGTTGCTTTCCGGAATATGGAATATGAAAGGTCGTTGTCTTTACGTTCAATAGTTATATCGAGATAATTTATTTTCCGGTCTATTTCGGATTCCTTAGTGAATTTGATAGAATGGTGAAGGCTATTAATGGATTGGAGAATTGTTTCTTCGCTTGTTAGTTCAGTATCGTAGATGCAAATTACATCATCTACGTATCTTTTCCATATTACTATTCCCTTTGTTGAAGTCTTTTCTAAGAACGCATTTTCTAGTGCATTGATGAAGATGTCAGCGATTAACCCACTTAGTGGCGATCCCATTGCTAGGCCTTCTCTCTGTGTGTATATTTTATTGTCGAATTGAAACACGTTTTGGGTGAGAACGACCCTCAGTAATCTCACAATCTCTTCAATTTCTTTTACCGAATTGTTGGATTTTAAGTTGTTTTCGATAGTGTTGATTGCTTCAATAATCGGAATATTGGTGTACATGTTAGTTACGTCGAAGGATACTAGCCTGAAGCTAGGTTTCATTTGTAGGGTGTTCAATGCTGTTACTAGTTCTGTTGTGTTCTTTACCGAGTTGTTTTTGTCGTTGGAAAGACGGCTTTTTAAGATTTTTAGTAACTCTTTGCTGATTTTGTAATTAGGGGCATTCCTACAATTGACTATTGGTCTCATTGGGCATTCCTTTTTGTGTATTTTTGGTTGTCCCCTCAATGACGGTATTTTCGGGTTCATGTTTATTAGTTTTGATTTTTCAGCTTTGGTCAGTATGTATTCTGTTTCTTTTAGCGCACTTTTTATTTGTTTTTGGAATTTGTTGGTGGGGTCTTTTGTTAATTCCTTGATTTCGTTGTTGTTTAGGAATTCGACTGTTTTTTCAATGTATTCTGTTTTGTTCAAAATTACTGTAGTGTTTCCCTTATCTGCTTTTGTGATGATTAAGTCATGTTCTTTTATTTTTTGTTTCAACGACTTTATTTCTTTGATTTGTTTGTTGTTTTGAATGTTATTGCTATCGCCCTCTCGTTTGAGGATTTTTTTGGCTTCGTTGGTGGCGAGATTTTTGGTTAATTCCCTGTCTTCTGCTGGGAGCTTGTGACTGGCTATCTCAATATCTGTGATTAACTGTTTTATATTGTGGTTCGTGTGTGCGTCTGTGCAGTTGTATTTCAAACCTTTGTCTAACATATTCATTTCACCTTGAGAAAAGGTTACGTTCGTTCTGTTGTTTACTCTGCTGTGGAAATTGAATTCATTGTTATTCGTGTGTTGTTCGTTAGATTGATGGTTCTGTGTTTCTCCTAGTTTTCTTAATTTATTTTCTAGCGTTTCATGCTTCCTCGTTGCTCTGATTTTGATGGTGTCATGTAGGTGTTCGGTGAAGCTGTCCCATTGGGCTGCGTGCCAGAAATTACTTAGTTGCAATTGAATGTCGTATAATTGTTGGTTAATTTTTTGCTTTCTTATGTATGCAAATCTTAATTCGTTTCTTATCCAAAGCGCTTTGGCTTGTTTAGTTGAAATGATCGAGGCTGGTGTGTTCGGTACGGTTTTAATTGGTACGTATTTAGGGGTGAGGTTTAGTTCTATACATTTTTTGTTGAACCAAATTGACTTGTCTAAATTCATGAGTTTAAGCCTGAGTGATTTGAATTTCTTGGCTTCACGATTTGCCTGACTAGCCGTGAACATTGTGGTGTTTGAAGCCATATTTTCAGTGTTGCCTTAGTAAACAAGAGTTTAGTGCTTTTCAGTCGGTCAACACGAATGTACCCAAAAGAGATGGGTTATGCCCTAATCCTGAAATAAATTACATGAGATTAATAAAACACTAGGATGACCAGTTTCGATCGTCAAGCGATCATCATCAGATCCAATACACTTAGGCTATAAAATCTATGTTTGAAATACAGGTGAAAATATTTACAATATGTACAATTATTTAGTTGCAGTATTGGTACTGCAACTGTCAGTGTATGCTAAATGCAGTATATATGTTAGGTGAAATGCTAAATGGTGATGGCTATCCGGAGATTGTACTTTAGAGAGATTATATGGTTGTAAACTATGGTTAAACTATAAAATTTTAGGCTAACTACTTATCTGATTGTCTTCCGTACTACAGCTATTCGCAGTTTCCGTGTTCACTTGAACTCGCTGTGCGGTCGACTGCGGTGGTTATCTTAACGACTGGTTTTTCCCTGCCTTCCCCCCCTGTCCCTACGTGCTGTGGGGAGTGATCGCGATGTGTTTATGTGAGGTGTTGCCAACCTAGATAAGATGTATGTTATTGAATGAGGTGGATCTACAACTATTAAAGACCGTGGATTAGTCCTCGCCACGCGTGGAGCATAACCCATTCGAACTAAGCGTTGACGGTCTTATGAGGACGTCCCGGCACCTTTAATACTGCCTCTAATATGGGCCTTGGTTTATTGCAGAAGAAAAGTACATCGTACACCTGATCCAGATAACATTTACCTATTAAAAACCCCCTAATTTCCCCCCCTTTTTTATCTAGCTTGGCTGTGTCGCTAAATTGTGTTTTGTTTCCGACAGGGTGTGTTTTTTAGTAGCGTGAAGAGGGGTGAGCTCTCCATGAACGTGTGTTCATTTAGATTGTTGGGATTGTTTCGTTTGGCTAGGTGTATCTCGATTGCTTCCTTTATGTCAAGAGCTCTGCCTTTCGATTCGTGATGGATTATTTTAAGGTCCGACTCTATGTCGGGGGAAATTAGGGGGTTTTTAATAGGTAAATGTTATCTGGATCAGGTGTACGATGTACTTTTCTTCTGCAATAAACCAAGGCCCATATTAGAGGCAGTATTAAAGGTGCCGGGACGTCCTCATAAGACCGTCAACGCTTAGTTCGAATGGGTTATGCTCCACGCGTGGCGAGGACTAATCCACGGTCTTTAATAGTTGTAGATCCACCTCATTCAATAACATACATCTTATCTAGGTTGGCAACACCTCACATAAACACATCGCGATCACTCCCCACAGCACGTAGGGACAGGGGGGGAAGGCAGGGAAAAACCAGTCGTTAAGATAACCACCGCAGTCGACCGCACAGCGAGTTCAAGTGAACACGGAAACTGCGAATAGCTGTAGTACGGAAGACAATCAGATAAGTAGTTAGCCTAAAATTTTATAGTTTAACCATAGTTTACAACCATATAATCTCTCTAAAGTACAATCTCCGGATAGCCATCACCATTTAGCATTTCACCTAACATATATACTGCATTTAGCATACACTGACAGTTGCAGTACCAATACTGCAACTAAATAATTGTACATATTGTAAATATTTTCACCTGTATTTCAAACATAGATTTTATAGCCTAAGTGTATTGGATCTGATGATGATCGCTTGACGATCGAAACTGGTCATCCTAGTGTTTTATTAATCTCATGTAATTTATTTCAGGATTAGGGCATAACCCATCTCTTTTGGGTACATTCGTGTTGACCGACTGAAAAGCACTAAACTCTTGTTTACTAAGGCAACACTGAAAATATGGCTTCAAACACCACAATGTTCACGGCTAGTCAGGCAAATCGTGAAGCCAAGAAATTCAAATCACTCAGGCTTAAACTCATGAATTTAGACAAGTCAATTTGGTTCAACAAAAAATGTATAGAACTAAACCTCACCCCTAAATACGTACCAATTAAAACCGTACCGAACACACCAGCCTCGATCATTTCAACTAAACAAGCCAAAGCGCTTTGGATAAGAAACGAATTAAGATTTGCATACATAAGAAAGCAAAAAATTAACCAACAATTATACGACATTCAATTGCAACTAAGTAATTTCTGGCACGCAGCCCAATGGGACAGCTTCACCGAACACCTACATGACACCATCAAAATCAGAGCAACGAGGAAGCATGAAACGCTAGAAAATAAATTAAGAAAACTAGGAGAAACACAGAACCATCAATCTAACGAACAACACACGAATAACAATGAATTCAATTTCCACAGCAGAGTAAACAACAGAACGAACGTAACCTTTTCTCAAGGTGAAATGAATATGTTAGACAAAGGTTTGAAATACAACTGCACAGACGCACACACGAACCACAATATAAAACAGTTAATCACAGATATTGAGATAGCCAGTCACAAGCTCCCAGCAGAAGACAGGGAATTAACCAAAAATCTCGCCACCAACGAAGCCAAAAAAATCCTCAAACGAGAGGGCGATAGCAATAACATTCAAAACAACAAACAAATCAAAGAAATAAAGTCGTTGAAACAAAAAATAAAAGAACATGACTTAATCATCACAAAAGCAGATAAGGGAAACACTACAGTAATTTTGAACAAAACAGAATACATTGAAAAAACAGTCGAATTCCTAAACAACAACGAAATCAAGGAATTAACAAAAGACCCCACCAACAAATTCCAAAAACAAATAAAAAGTGCGCTAAAAGAAACAGAATACATACTGACCAAAGCTGAAAAATCAAAACTAATAAACATGAACCCGAAAATACCGTCATTGAGGGGACAACCAAAAATACACAAAAAGGAATGCCCAATGAGACCAATAGTCAATTGTAGGAATGCCCCTAATTACAAAATCAGCAAAGAGTTACTAAAAATCTTAAAAAGCCGTCTTTCCAACGACAAAAACAACTCGGTAAAGAACACAACAGAACTAGTAACAGCATTGAACACCCTACAAATGAAACCTAGCTTCAGGCTAGTATCCTTCGACGTAACTAACATGTACACCAATATTCCGATTATTGAAGCAATCAACACTATCGAAAACAACTTAAAATCCAACAATTCGGTAAAAGAAATTGAAGAGATTGTGAGATTACTGAGGGTCGTTCTCACCCAAAACGTGTTTCAATTCGACAATAAAATATACACACAGAGAGAAGGCCTAGCAATGGGATCGCCACTAAGTGGGTTAATCGCTGACATCTTCATCAATGCACTAGAAAATGCGTTCTTAGAAAAGACTTCAACAAAGGGAATAGTAATATGGAAAAGATACGTAGATGATGTAATTTGCATCTACGATACTGAACTAACAAGCGAAGAAACAATTCTCCAATCCATTAATAGCCTTCACCATTCTATCAAATTCACTAAGGAATCCGAAATAGACCGGAAAATAAATTATCTCGATATAACTATTGAACGTAAAGACAACGACCTTTCATATTCCATATTCCGGAAAGCAACACAAACCTCGCATGCAATCGACAATCAGTCTAATCACCCCAGTACGCACAAACTAGCGGGTTTCAATTCAATGGTGCACAGGGCTTTAAACATACCCATGTCAAAAGACAACTATAATAAGGAAATAAGAACTATTATGCAAATAGCAAAGGAAAACAACTTCTCGCCAAGCAAAATAAATCAAATTATAGCCAAACATAAAAATAAAGATAAAACGATTCCCAAACCGGACAGTAATGAGAAAAAATTTGCGCGTTTCAACTATGTGAATGCGAATACATATAAAATCACTAACCTATTCAAAAAGCAAGGCATAAAGATAGCTTTCACGACGAAAAACACAACCGCTAGGCACCTCCTAAATAGTAATCTAAATAAACGTGACCCGTATTCAAGGTCAGGGGTATATTCTATAACGTGCCAAGACACCGATTGTCAAGCTAATTACATCGGGCAGAGTGGAAGGCGAGTAGACACACGTTATAATGAACATAGGAATGCGATAAGATACGGAACACATTCAGCTGTGTGCGAACATATGTGTGACGCAGGGCATAGCTTTACCAACATAGAGTCGGACCTTAAAATAATCCATCACGAATCGAAAGGCAGAGCTCTTGACATAAAGGAAGCAATCGAGATACACCTAGCCAAACGAAACAATCCCAACAATCTAAATGAACACACGTTCATGGAGAGCTCACCCCTCTTCACGCTACTAAAAAACACACCCTGTCGGAAACAAAACACAATTTAGCGACACAGCCAAGCTAGATAAAAAAGGGGGGGAAATTAGGGGGTTTTTAATAGGTAAATGTTATCTGGATCAGGTGTACGATGTACTTTTCTTCTGCAATAAACCAAGGCCCATATTAGAGGCAGTATTAAAGGTGCCGGGACGTCCTCATAAGACCGTCAACGCTTAGTTCGAATGGGTTATGCTCCACGCGTGGCGAGGACTAATCCACGGTCTTTAATAGTTGTAGATCCACCTCATTCAATAACATACATCTTATCTAGGTTGGCAACACCTCACATAAACACATCGCGATCACTCCCCACAGCACGTAGGGACAGGGGGGGAAGGCAGGGAAAAACCAGTCGTTAAGATAACCACCGCAGTCGACCGCACAGCGAGTTCAAGTGAACACGGAAACTGCGAATAGCTGTAGTACGGAAGACAATCAGATAAGTAGTTAGCCTAAAATTTTATAGTTTAACCATAGTTTACAACCATATAATCTCTCTAAAGTACAATCTCCGGATAGCCATCACCATTTAGCATTTCACCTAACATATATACTGCATTTAGCATACACTGACAGTTGCAGTACCAATACTGCAACTAAATAATTGTACATATTGTAAATATTTTCACCTGTATTTCAAACATAGATTTTATAGCCTAAGTGTATTGGATCTGATGATGATCGCTTGACGATCGAAACTGGTCATCCTAGTGTTTTATTAATCTCATGTAATTTATTTCAGGATTAGGGCATAACCCATCTCTTTTGGGTACATTCGTGTTGACCGACTGAAAAGCACTAAACTCTTGTTTACTAAGGCAACACTGAAAATATGGCTTCAAACACCACAATAACCCATTTCTTTAATAGGCCTACATCTGGGCGTTTCCATGGAAATCTGTAATATAAGCTAGACGTAGGTTATAATTCTGTGACTAACTTAATAACTTATAACCTACAATAGGGCCTACGTGTATTTGTCATACGTGCTATTTTGGCCTATGTCAAAATTTGATGTAAGACATATCCATAAACGCAGAATAGGCTACTTCGAAATAAAGTAGACCGTAAACCTACCGTATTATTGGAAAATACCATACATATAACGTTGCACAGAGGTACGTACGTTCAAATATATGAAAAGAATCACGACATATCAGCTGACATGCAACCTAGAGTTAAATGGTATGACAGTTTTTGGTGCGACTAGTTACGCCTGGCAGTGCACCAGGAAGCAGTTTTCAGCGAGGGTTACCATGGGAGGAGTTGTTCCAATAGTACCGACAGTTCAATGGTCTCAGCTCGCACCCCCCCCCCCCTCTTCCAATCGTCAAAAATCGTAGTGTCCGTGGCGCAAAAATCCTACCAATGTTCTTTGGCTCTAGTGTGTCCATGAGTTTTACATATCCTGGAGTAGAAGGTAGCAGCAATTGAAGTCTGAGTTCTTCTACATTATAAACCTCGCGAGTCACCTCTTACACCGGTCTTGAAGGTGTATACTTTGATAAACCCAAGGCCTTCTTTATGTAAGTCGCCTTCAGTTTCTCCATATTGTTCCAAATACTTCATATTTAAATGTGTCCAAATGCTCTCCAGTCCATAAGTCACAATACGGGTAACATTTAACCGCAAAAGTTTTAAGGCTGTTTTTATAGATAGCTTAGTCAAATGTTTTATGTCGTTGAAGGCTTTGGTAGTGACGCTGGGTCTATCCTTGATTTGCAGTGTGAAAACATTGCCAGTTGACTAATGTAGGACCTAAGTAGGACTACTTGTAATGTGGTACACCCTCAAGCGGTTTTCCTGCAATGTGGAAAATTGCTGGCTTTCCCCCTTTCCAAAAGGTCATAGATTTAGTCTTGTTTCTGTTTAACCTAAGGTCATTGTGTATCACCCATAATTCAAAGGGATCGAGAGCAGATTGCAATTCGACCTGTGAACTTGAAGCGAGCACCATGTCATCTGCGTATATAAATGAGATTATCCGCTCTGATAATATATCTGTGATATTATCTGCCATAGCAGTGATAAATAACACGAGGGCTTAATGGGTCTCCTTGTAGCAGCATGCCTGTAGTCTGCTCAATTGGGCTTGATGTTGTAATGCCATCGTTAATGATTATATTGTTAGAGCCTAAAATACTTTTGACAAGATGTTTAGTGTAGCTGTTACCTCTCAATAGTCTGTCTAGTTTTTCCAATATTTTCTTCCTGCTAATCGAGTCAAAAGCTTTAGAGAAGTCAATGAATATGGATTGTAACTTTCCCTTCGGTACTGACAGGGTAGACGCAATCTCAGTTTGAAGACTTCGAATTGCCTGGATTGTGCATCTTTCTCTCCTGAAGCCAAATTGTGAGTCACAATGCTATTTGGGATGGCTGGGTGGGTCACATACAGCGGAGGAGGAAGCATCTTTTAAAACCTCATTCCCTGATTTATTTCTCGTTGTTTGATAAGGTATTTTGGCTAATTAATGTACTATAGAGAATATTATCGCTCGTTCTACTTTCGTTCAGTGGTACCAT
The DNA here is from genome assembly GCA_946902985.2 of Meconema thalassinum. Taxonomy (NCBI): domain Eukaryota; kingdom Metazoa; phylum Arthropoda; class Insecta; order Orthoptera; family Tettigoniidae; genus Meconema; species Meconema thalassinum. Next base: position 1,445,872,041 of record OX336389.2, on the reverse strand, counting down.
TCTGTTTTAGACCACCTCGTTGTGTAGTGCCTAGCATTCTTGGCTGTCGTCCCGGAGGTCCGGGTTGGATTCTCCGGCTCTGCCAAGAAATTTAATTCTCATGTGAGGGCTGGGATGGGGTGCACTCAGCCTCATGAAGCAACTTAGTAGAGGAGGGTTCAATTCCCACCTCAGTCATCCTGGAAGTGGTTTTCCATGGTTTCCCCACTTCTAATCCAGGCGAATGCCAGGATGGTTCCTAACTTAAGGCCATGGCCGCTTCCTTCCCACTACAATACCCAATTTACAAACACACTAGTTCAGCCATAACAATAACACAGGTTATCACACAAATTCCACACACAAATACATGGGGCTACAAGACCACGATGTCGTAGCCCCTAATATAAGCAACAACCATTTATATTTGCATTTTATATTTGCCTAGGCCCTTCATGGGCTGTATAGTGTCAGGGGTTGACTTTGTTGTTGGTTGACTATTCTTGTAGTTCCATTTAGAAATATTTGCATTTTTTTAACATAATGTCTTACCTCTGCTTTATTTATGTCTGTATTTTTAGCTACTGTCTGTTCTCGTTGCTTGTAGCGAAATACGTCAGGGTTTCATATTGAATTTGTGCCTTATTACATAAAAACCTGTAATTTCTGGCGGAATTTAATCAAATATGCGAATGTTTGTCTTCGAATTTGCCGCTATTTCGATGGCGCCATGCCCGCCAGTTGCTACAGCTGTTCCCCTACGATTTCCGCCATCTTGGTTTTGATGTTACGGTCTGAGATATTGTAGTCGGTCTTGACCAAGATAACGACTTGCAGCTGATGGGAGAGCAAGTCCACCAGCATCAGAGAACTCTGTCGGTCATTGCAATGACTACTTGTAGAGATTCTGCTGGCTCTTCGCTTAATGCAATGAAGCGAAGCAGCGCAGCCCTCAAAGAATATAGGTAGGGAATCTGTGGAATATAGGAGGCAGCGCTTAGTGAAGCAAACCAGCACGGAGATGAATTGGCTTGGAGACTTCGCGTTCGCTTGGTTAAAAGCGGTAGCGTGAAGTTTAAAATCGGATGAAAATATATTTTGACTTTGTTGCTGTAGTTTTATATGTGTACATGTGATTTTATATTGAACGGAAAAATGATAAGTTTTTGCCAGGATATTCAGCAGAGTTATGTGTGAAATTTTGATGAGGTTATGGTATTACATGGGCGGATATTTACACGACATTTGTAACAATCTTCCCGTTGCATATAATATGTAACACGCAAAAGCTACCTTCATTTGCACAACTTGTTTCCTTTTGCTATTGAAGATTGAAATCGAAACCTGGCGCAGTCAGCTGGCATTTGCGGGTGCACAAATGCGAGGGAGCCGTGTCAGTACATTTACTGGCACGTTAAAGATCCCCTTCGGGGCAAAATTCCGCCACCCCGGCGTCTCTAAAAGCCAGTGTAGTTAAAAGGGACGTAAAACCAATAACATTATTATTATTATTATGAAGATTGAAATACATACTTGACAATACGATTGGGTACGGTGTTTATAAATGGAGGCTTCATAAATTCCAGACCCGGTCGGTCGCCTGGATACAGGCTGTGGATTTTCATTTCATTTATAAATGTGCTACCTCGAGCGGCCTAGGCTACTGCATGCTCTAAATAATTTAATGTAGCCTAAAATTCCGCAATAGAAAACCTCAAAAACGTAGAACATCACTAGTCTTAACGTCGCACCTTTAATTCAAGAAGGGCCAAAATATAACAAATTTTCACCATCAGACTCATATTGAAAATGAAAATCCACAGCCTGCTTCCAGTCTCCGACCGGGTCAGGAATGGAATGAATGAAGCCCCCATCTAGCGGCGAGGATATGAACTGTGCCGGCTGCCGAGGCCTGACGCCCTCCTCTGGAGCAATGATTAAATGGATGACAGATGAAATGAAATGATAGTGGAGAGTGTTGCTGGAATGAAATTTTGTCAGGGAAAACCGGAGTACCCGGAGAAAAACCTGTCTGCCTCCGTTTTGTCCAGCACAGATCTCACATGGAGTGACCGGGATTTGAACCACGGACCCAGCGGTGAGAGGCCGGCGTGCTGCCGCCTAAGCCACGGAGGCTTAGACTCATATTATAATTTATAATTATTAATAACTCGTGACAAGACAGTGATTTTATAATTCAAGCAAGTAAACATCGAAGTACGTTGTTGTTTGAGTCTTCAGTCTTTTGACTGGTTTGATGCAGCTCTCCATGCCTCCCTGTCCTGAGCTAATCGTTTCATCTCTACATAGCTCTGACACCCTACATCGGAGGCAATCTGTTTAACACATTCTAACCTTGGTCTACCCCTACAGTTTTTGTCCTCGACCCTTCCTTCCATAACTAAGCTTGCTATTCCTGGGTGTCTTAGTATGTGTCCTACCAACCTATCTCTTCTCTTCATTAGCAGTCGCCAGAAACATCTCTCCTCTCCCACTCGTCTTAATACCTCTTTGTTTGTAACCCTATCTACCCATCTGATCTTCATCATTCTCCTGTAACACCACATTTCAAATGCTTCAATTCTCCTCTTTTCTGCTGCACCAATAGTCCAAGTTTCACTTCCATAGAGCGCCACGCTCCAGACAAAGGCTTTCAAAAATGACTTCCTAATACCTAAATCTATATTCGATGTCAGCAGATTCCTTTTTTTGTAGAAATGCTTTCTTTGCCTGAGCCAACCTACTTTTAATATCCTCTTTGCTTCGTCCATCACTGGTCATTCTGCTTCCTAAGTAACAGAAGTCTCCTACTTCCTTCAGCTTTTCACCTGCCAATTTGATCTCCATAGAGGTTTCTGATTTATTTCGGCTGCATTCCAGCATTTTTGTTTTACATTTATTTATTTTCATCATGAATTCTTTCCGTAAGACGGAGTCCATACCATTCAAAAACTCATTCAAATCCTCAGGCTTGTCGGCCAAGATGACGATGTCATCAGCAAATCTCAGAGTTGAAATTATTTCTCCTTGAATCTTCACTCCCACTTTAATTTTTTCTCTAATTTCCTTCATTGCTTGTTCAATGTAAAGATTGAAAAGTATGGGTGATAAGTTGCAGCCTTGCCTTACACCTTTCTGAATACCAGCTTCTCTCTCATGTCCTTCAACTCGAATGACTGCTGTCTGGTTTCTGTACAGATTGTATATCACCCTCCTATCCCTGTACTTTATTCCAATTGATTTCAATATGTCAAACAATTTAGTCCAATCAACGTTATCAAAAGCCTTTTCTAAGTCTACAAAAGCCATGAACGTTCTCTTATCTTTCCTTATTCTACCTTCTAAAATCATCCTAAGACTTAGTACAGCTTCCATTGTTCCTACATTTCTCCTGAAACCAAACTGGTCTTCACCCAACTCCGTTTCTATCTGGCTTTCAATCCTCTTGTAAATTATTCTAGACAGGATCTTTGAAGCATGAGTAATCAAGCTGATTGTACGGTAATCTTCACATCTGTCAGCTCCCACTTTCTTTGGTATAGGGATGATTACATTCTTCTTGAAATCAGGGGGTACCTCACCTGTCTCATAAATCCTACACACCAAGTGAAATAACCTGATCAGACCTTCCTCTCCTATGCAGCGTAACAACTCAATCGGTATATCATCTATGCCTGGTGCTTTGTTCCTGCTTAAGTCTTCCAAAGCTCTATCAAATTCTGATCTCAATATTAAATCTCCTTTCGCATCCTCATCAATTTCCTCCTCCCTTTCCATTACATGATTCTCAATCTCCTTTCCCTTATACAAACTCTCTATGTAAGCTTTCCATCTCTCAACCTTTTCTTCCCTGTCTGTTAGAGGCTTTCCATTTGTGTCCTTAATATTACAGCACTTAGTCTTCTTTTCCCCAAAAGTATTCTTAATCCTTCGATAAGCTGTGTCTACTTTTCCTAATTTCAGACAATTTTCTATACCTGCACATTTCTCTTTCAACGATTCTTCTTTCGCTTCCTTGCACTTCTTGTTAACCTCATTTCTCAGACGTCTGTATTCTGCTTTCCCCTTTTCATCTCTTAGATTCTTGTGTTTCCGCCTTTCATCCATCAATTCTAGTATATCCTGAGTGATCCACGGTTTTCTACCTATTCTTTCTTTCCTACCAATGTTTTCTTCTGCGGATTTTGTTATTTCATTCTTCAAAAGTGCCCATTCGTCTGCAATTGAAGTTTGTTTAGGGTTTTTCATTAGTCCTTCCTTTATACTCTTCTTGAATCTTTCGTTTACATCCTTCTCTTTCAGTCTGTCTATTGCCCACCTTTTTGGCTTTTGACTTTTCTTCAGTTTCTTCAACTTTAATCTGCATTTCATTACAACCAGATTGTGATCAGAGTTTATGTCAGCACCAGGATATGTTTTACAATCCAAAATCTGGTTTCGAAACCTCTGCTTGACCATAATGAAGTCGATTTGGTAACGCCCTGTATCTCCTGGTCTCATCCATGTGTATATTCTTCTATTGTGGTTATTGAATAAGGTGTTAGCTCTGACCAATTCATGCTCGGTGCAGAATTCTACCAGCCTGCTTCCTCGATCATTCCTTTCACCTAATCCGAAATCTCCTACTATCTTCCCTTCTCTCCCTTTTCCTACCACAGCATTCCAATCTCCCATTACTATAACATTTTCATCACCCTTGATATACCTCAGAATTTTGTCTATTTCTTCGTAGACCTTTTCAACATCCTCATCATCAGCTTGACTGGTAGGCATATAGACTTGTACCACTGTAGTGCAGGTAGGTTTTGTATTGATTTTTGCTACAATAATCCGTTCACTATATTGCTCATAATATTCCACCCGCTGTCCAAGTTTCCTACTCAATATGAGGCCAACCCCTGCTTGGTCATTGTTTGATTTAGTGCTAATGACCCTATAGTCTCCTGACCAAAAGTCCTGTTCTTCCTGCCAGCGCATTTCACTAATCCCAACCAAATCCAACCTCAACCTATCCATTTCCCTTTCTAAGTTTTCTAACCTTCCACTTCCTAGCAGACTTCTAACATTCCACGCTCCGATCCGTAGAATGTCAGATTTCCTCTTTGTCACTTCTGTGATGTTAACCCCCTCTCGAGTAGTCCCCACCCGGAGATCCGAACGGGGGACTAGTTTACCTCCGGATTGAAATTTTACAAGGGAGGAGGCCATCATCACATGTAATTATGCATAGAGAGGTGCATATCCTCGGGAATAGCATACGGCTGTAGTTTCCCGTTGCTTTCAGCCGTGCATCAGGACGCAGTGTAGCCATTATTGGCTTATATTATCTATATCTTAACCGTCTATAAGACTAGTAAAGAATTGATTTATTCTGAACAAGTAAAGAGCAATTCTACTAACAAAAATACTAACCTTCTACCGTACTAACAATTAAATACCAAAACTCTACTAACAAAAAACTTAAGTTCCACCAACAACAAATACTACCACTAAAACAGTCTGTCAACAGGCACACTCACATGCACCCTCACACATCACAGTCTACTGAAACAATGAACTATAACTAATAAACAATGCAACTGCTACCAGAAACACTCACACACCACAGTCTAATAGAACAATGACATATATCTAATAGACAAACTAACTACCTACTTACAACTAAAACTAACTACATACTTACTGTACTTTTATTTGAATTGACAATATTTACAAAATGCAATTTAGATAGAAAATACTTACAAAATACTTACAAAATGTGTTTGAGAAAAAGGAAGAAATGAACAAGCAAAGAGTATTCAAAATATACTCTATCATACCGTGTATTCCAAGAATACACCAAGCTGGGAGGATAAACACCAACAGAGAACAAAATAAACAATTAAGCATTTAAAGGTAATGAAGCAATTAAAGACAGTGGTCTTGTGATATGACCATTAGTGGTCAAGATTTTGGCCACCCTGACTCTCCCATCCCTTCCAGGATAACAATCGGTCACTCTACCAGAAATCCAGACCAGGGGAGGAGAGACATCCCTAACCAAGACCAAGTCCCCCACTTTAATGTCGGGACTGGAAAGAAACCACTTCTGTCTCCGTTGCAAAGAAGTTAAATATTCCAAGTTCCACCTCTTCCAGAAAGAATTGCGAAGGGCTTCAAGTTTACGCCATGAGTAATAATAATAATATCGTATGGCCTCGTGTGCAAGCTTTGTTAAATTGACACCCAGAGGGCAGTTTGCATGTCGAATTTCGTCGTTCCTTCGAATGCTACGAAAGTCAAGGAGGTTAGATATCTAAGCTCCTTGACACTACAGCGCTTTCTAGTAGAGAATGGAGGAACTTTGTGTTGGCGGAAAATCCCGAGATTAATTTTGCCATTGAACTCGGCCTACTGAATTCAAATGGGTTCTTTAACATGCCAACAACGTATGACATCCATGTCGTGATTTTTGTCGCCTTTCAAAAATCACTTACCAAGGCCAGGGGCGAACCTGCAAGCTTGGGGTTGGTAGTCCGACACGTTAACCGCTCACCCACCGTGGCAAGCATTCCATGAGTAATAACATGTATATAACAAAAGATAGTATTTCGATTGTGGTGGCTGTCAACATTTTATTAAAATTTCGAAATTAATTAATTTTTTAAACATATTTTTAAGTATTTTTTAATGAACAAAATTAAGTGAAACATCAATTTATTAGCATCCATTACGTTACAAATATGTTTACCTGCTACAGAAAAAAAATGTCAACGTTCTATCTTGGTAATTATTGGTAGGAGATAACGTTTATCAAACCCTTGTAATTAACTTAACTTGGCTTGACATTCTTAGCACATCCACCCATTAATAGCGTGGCATCAACAGGATTAAGTTATCTTCTCCAGGTGTTTTATTGCACTTTAGTGTAATCAGGACTACATCTAGTTCTACCATATTAATGGAAAGAAGATGGCAGTTTTACATGGCCGTTAATCTCTAGATCATAAGCCACGGGACCACCTTTTTACGTGGAATCCGAATCACAGGACCCGACATATTACTTTGAAAATCTCACATGCATTGACCGGGAATCGCACCTGGTCCGCCGTGGTGAGAGGCCAACAGCTTAACCGCTGTGCCACCGCGTCCCCACCATTGTATCGTGTTCGATGTGTAAATTAACCCTTCCTCTCCAAATACTATTTTGGAAAACTATATTCAAAATACATTTTCAGAGAAATTGGTAAGACTGTGGTGTGAGACTGACTGACCTTGGTATGACATTTTCATGGAATCCTGTTTAATACTATAACATAATGTGAAGGGTAAAGAAGAAAGAGAGGGAAGATAATACCAACACGGGCTCTTGAATGTTTAAGAATTTAATAGGTTTTGTTTTTTATTTTTGTAAATGTTGGGAGTTGAAAGTTACATATTACACAGAACCATGATTGGGCAGCGAAAAAGAAAGTGAATAAATCTGGAGTTCACAGCAAGTAACAAAGAATGTTGCAAGGCATGCTCTTTGCTTTTTCTTCTCTTGCCAAGGTTTAAAAGTAAAGCACTATAATGGAAATCTTCCCTCCTTGATGCTGTGGCTCATGCTGATGAATACCAAATTCCTACAACAAATGCAAGAGTTTGTATGGAATGATTCCTCGAAAATGTCATTGGTCAGTCACATACCTCATGTTTAGCTATTACATCCGTATGAATTAAGTTTCTTATGAAGGAGCACCTTAACCCTTCCTCTCCAAACACTATTTAGGAAAACTCTATTCAAAATAAAGATTTCAGAGAAATAGGTAAAAATGAGGTGTGCAACCAACCTTGGTATGACATTTTTACGAAATCCTGTTTAAAACTGTAAATTTTATGAAATGTGCAATGCTTGTAGTTTATATAGTAGCCTATAGCACTATAATGGAAATCTTGGAATAATGGAAGTCTTGAATGCTGATGTCGTATAAAAGTCTATAAAGGGCCCCATACATACACAATTTATAGTGAACTCTTAAACAATTAATATTATTACTTTCAGTCGGATTTGATTTTTGCTGTAAGGCAGTTACAAGAACAGCACTATGAGTATAGAACAGATCTACTGATCAGGGTGTCTACCAACTCATCTTAAAAGAATTCCCTGAATATTCCCTGTTTTTTCCAGGATTAATGAGAGAATTCCCTGAGTAAAGACTGCTACACATTCGCCCGGGAACAGGAAGTAAAATATAATGAATAATAATAATCTGCAAATATTTACCATTTTATTTCTCCTTTCTCCTTTCCTGATCATTCATCCTAAAAATATGAACTAATTATTAAATTATTACAAAAAATACTATACTATACAAAATGTGTGAGAAGAAAAGAAAATCACAAGTTCATCTATAGCTTCTCAGCAAAACTGAAGAAGCCTTGAGTAAGTATTAATATTCCTTAAATTTTGCATTTTAAAAGGTGGTTTAAATTAAGAAACCCAAAGTTAGCTTCACAACCATAACACTGGTTATGGGCCTGATGATCAAGATGTCCCTTGCTAGAGCAAGTATTGCCTCACAAGTTTATGAAAAATGTATGTGGGCAAGGAGGTCTTTAATTATTTGGTTCCCTTTGGGTTAGTTGTTACATGGAAGTATTTGGTGTTGAATGATGTAAGTTGGTAACACCGATGTGGCGGCCATGTTGGTTTTTCTAGTAACTTATTTAAGGTGTCCTGGACTATAGCAGCAGCGTAGCGCACAACTAGTTCAACACATTTACACTTTTTAATGTATTTAATAATCATCATTACTTGCATGAATTTCAGAGTAGTTGCTGGAAATGCTGTCCTTCATTTTCTAAAACACACGTTGCATCAACGTAGGAGGTTTTGGTACACTCGCTGTAATTCATCCTCACTGATATTTGGTATCGGTGCAGTTATTTCGTTCTCGAGAGCCTTCAGCGTACACGGATGGTTTCTATACACATTTTGTTTGAGATTCTCCCACAAGTAAAAATCACACGGCGCTGAAACTTACGAACACATTTACTGAAAGACTTCTTTTTTGGGAAGATAAGTTTCCACTAGGACAATTCGATGTTTTGTTCAACAACTAACCATGTTCACAAGATACGAGATAGCTTACAGTAATTCACCACAAGTCTTCATTATCTCAACTAAGGTAGGCTATCTTTCCAGCTCCGTATGTAATAAATGCAATGACAGCATTCGGAGCTTCCCGACCCTGTGCAAATGCTAGTCAACTGGTCCGTCACACGGCCGAGCGAGGTTCCCTTCTGTAGGGAAGGCTCTCACTGTAGGTAGGATATTGGCTATTTGCTTACTGACGGCTTCTCTTGCGCGACCTTCACTGTATCTGTCGCAGTTTAGAACAATAACTAGTCAATGTTGGATCACCGAAAATGTTCTTATTAATACAAAATGGAACGCATTGTAAACATAAGAGCCAGTCATTAAATGACCCTCGCTGATATCAATCGCGCTGTGGGTGTAGTAATTGCGCAATGTGAGCTGGCTTGAGTGGGAGACCACGATGCTTACCGTTACTGATGTTTATAGCGTACTTCCTGGCCGGCGACACTTACTGGTTGTGCGAGGCAGCGTGTGGAGGAACACACATGAGATGAATATGAATTCACTGTCGCTTGGTCAACATAAACAGGTACCGCACTAGGGGTGGAGCTGATGACCAATCCGTTCCTGGCCCTTAGGCCTTCCTGAAAGTTATAGGAATCGCCACACTCGAATGATGTATTATCTACCCACCGTCTGCCCACCCAACTCAGAACTTTTCAGAATACTCGGCCCCGGCCGTCACACTGCGAAGTTCCTTACTGAGAGAAGGCTCTATTCCCATTGCCATTGTGTCCATCCATCTCCCTTTCTCTTCCACTGCCACTGTCTCCTCTCTTCCACTATCACAGTCTCCTCTTTCTCTCTGCAATTACCTCTTTCAGCGCGGAAATGCGCAAATATGTTCACATGGCAAACATTTTATAGGTGATAACTGGTGAGGAAGGCGGAATGAGGATTGAGCAGCTGGTACCCTATTTTTTCCATCAAGAGTCTTTTGAAGAGGAACATATTTGCATTTTTTGTGCTTTCTTTTCTTCCGCTGGTCCCCCCCCCTTTTTTTTCTTGTCACACTAGGACACGATGCTTATGATTTTACGCGTAGAAATAGGGTAACTTTGAACCATTGTGACTCGGCAACGGATAATTATATTTTTTCTAAGATTCCCTTAGAACAACATCTTAAGAACACATAGTAAACATTTGGACAATTTTCTGCGACCAGAATGTACAAAAGTGGGTGGAGCAAAGTTTGCTACTTTTGGTATCCAAAATGGCATGTCTTTTTCATAAATCACTCATGAACTAATTGTGCCCACTTAGCGGTCTAATGCTACTAGAGACCACATCCAATGCAAAAAGAACCAACCGATTTGGTCAATTTGCCTGGGCTGGAGGAAGTGTGTAATGTTTAAACTGTCACCCTGTACTTTAAGATAGCTACAGTAAACTGATTGTTTCGATGGATATACGAATGGTGTGACGACCATAATCTGGACCACCAACCAAATGTCAGCGAGAGGAGATCCGCAGTCACGGCTGCGACATGGCAGCCCCGTGAGATTACCGCAGTCGACTCCCGCATTACTTGCCGAGGTCACCCCACCACCGACCCTCCCAGCACCCTATGAGGTTCCACAAATTGGCGAGCTAGTTTACGATACGTATCGCTTTACCTGACAAGAAGTTATGAGAACTTAATTCCCATCCTCACCGATCAAGAGGTAAGATGTGGTCATAATAATTACCGTAATATAATTTAACGATAATTAAAAATATATACTGTATTTCTGCTTTCCACACTTAAGGGACTGACGAAGACAAAATATTAGACCTACATGAAAATTGGTATAAAACTATAAATGGATTATAATAATACACTTCGTTTTAACTTGAATGAAAATATAACGTTGGAATACGGTAAAATATTACCATATTTCATATCTTATAATTATACGCGGAAACACAGCCTGTTTAGTCTAGACGTAAATGCAAAAAAAAATCTCGGTGGTGTCCACCACATGCCCCTAAGAACGTAAGTTTGTTTTTCAGCCGAGAAAGTCGGATTTTTGAAGGGCACCAAACAACCACGGCATTCCGAGTCGTAAAATGTGGCTCGCGAAGGATCTCTCGTATCACATTTGGAGATTACAAGACAAAATATAAGTATCAGCTACAGGTTGCCCTGTAGAGTTCTAGTTTTCATTCCCAGATGGCAGTGTAAACAAACCGTCGAACTTGGAGATGAGTTCGCCTCAATAGCTCCGCCACGGTAACCCGAGACAATACGATAAATAAATAATTAAATACTTATATAACTAATTAAATAAATAAATAAACAAACCATACAACAACAATCTATTTCATATAAAATCCAGTAGGACTTTAAAACAAGAAGTTCCGTGACGAACTAAAATGCCTACTTTTCTTAAAATGTAACATTCATGCCAATGATTAATCTGTATGGACCTATCTAGAATAATGACGAAATTAAGTTGGTAATATAGAAATTTCTAATTAGTTCGAAATATACCTGGTATAATGTAGCCTAATAGAGCACTACAGTTGGCAACCGTGGTGACTGAATATATTCTTAGTTCCATCTCTTAAGATACAGAATACCAAATTTGGTTGAAGTCCAATGGATAGGGGAAAAGTGCCTAAAATGACATACTCAGGTAAAACGACATCGTGGCTTTTTCTCGTAAATGGCGCTAGTGTCGTTTATTTTGAATGCTCTATCATATGCGGAAGTTGGCTAAACTGTATTCTGCAAATGGCGGGCTTGAATATCAAACGTGTTGAAAGTCAGTGAACAAAAAGTGAAAAGAAGGTTGCTAGAATATTTTTGTGTTCCATTTTAGATGCGACTTTGCTGTTAGCGGTAAGTTCCTTTTGTTATAAGTATATACAAATAGTATTATAGGTTGTTCAACGCTTCTATTGGTATTGACGTTAGTCTCATCGCTTTGTTATTCTTTGCATAACCTCTCACTCTGTTACAAGGTGCACTCTAGGGTAAAACGACATACCATTAGTAAGGATAAAATGACATACTATGTCATTTTACCCTTATATATTGGCCTAAGAAGATTATGTGCCTTTCTTCTTCCATGTTTACAAATATTTAAGTAGCATTCTTAGAATGTATTTTCAACATAAGCGGGCATCCAATTCTCATCATATGTACTGTTTCTTTTGCAGATGGTAGGGACGTATATCAGAAAGACTACACGCCAGTCATGGGATGAACAAGCCATGCAAAGGGCCATCGATGCTGTGAACAATGAGGAAATGGGCTGGTTTAGAGCTGCCAAACAATTTGGTGTACCGCAGGCGACTTTAAGAAGGCGTGCCAGAAATCGAAACAAACAAATTATGGGTGTAGGCAAAGGATTAGGGAGGTTCCAGTCGACATTTGAAAAAGAATTAGAGCAGGAAATAGTCAGTCACTTAAAGCTGCTAGAATCTCGTCTGTTTGGCATGACATGCACAGAAGTAAGGAAACTAGCATACCAGCTTGCAGAACAAAATGGTATACCCCACAGATTTAATAAAGAGAAGAAAATGGCTGGCTGGGACTGGCTGAAAGGTTTTCGGAGTCGCAATCCAGACTTATCTCTAAGGAAGCCAGAAGCTACTTCTGCAGCTCGTGCGATGGGGTTCAATAAACCTCAAGTCGATAAATTTTACAAGGTTTGTGAAGATATCCTAAATAAAGAAGGAATATCGCCTGAAAGAATCTATAATGTTGATGAGTCTGCTCTCTTAACTGTACATAATCCTCAGAAAATTTTTGCAACGACTGGGAAAAAGCAAGTGGGGGCACTTACAAGCGCTGAGAGGGGGATGCATGTTACAATGGTTGCGTGTATGAACCCTGCAGGAAACTTTGTCCCTCCGGCTTTAATCTTCCCCAGGAAAAACTGGAAACAGGAATTGATCGATGGAGCACCTATGGGAAATCTAGGCATTGCGCATGAAAGTGGATGGATGACTGGAGAAGTTTTCCTCAAGTGGTTACGGCATTTTATTAATGTTGTTAAGGCAAACAAAGAAGATAAAGTGTTGCTCATTGTTGATGGTCACTCGAGCCACAAACATGTTGAGGTGCTGAAATATGCTAAAGAAAATGGAGTGTTTCTACTTTGCCTACCACCCCACTGCACTCACCGACTTCAGCCATGAGATGTGTCATTTTTTGGTCCCATGAAGACCTATTATAATGAAGAAGTTTCAAAGTGGCTGAAAACCCACCCTGGTCGAATAGTCACTCAATATCAAATCAGTGAGCTCTTTGCCAATGCATATGGGAAAGCAGCAAGTTTGGCCATTAAATCCTGACGTTATTGAAGAACATTTGTTTGCCCCGGCTCAGACAACTGATAGACCTACATTTGTAGAGACTGACCACATTCCATCCCCCACTGTAAGCTTATTGAATAATGAATGTCAAGAGGAAAGTATTCCGGGATGTTCTCATGATTTGCATGCTTCTTCAACACCTGAAGAGAAATCTGCTCCCACGACCAGCCTTCGGACTCCCAAATCAGACAATAGACTCAAAATATCAGTTCATGAACTTTCCCCAGTTCCTACAGCAGGGTTATGTTTCCCAAAGAAACGTAAAACTACCCAGGGTTCTTCAGGCCTCCTAAACAGCAGTCCCAATATAAAACTTCTAGAAGATAAAGAACACCAGAAGAAATTAGCTGAGGAACGCCGATCAACTAGAAAAGCTCGGAAAAGAATCGAGTTCAGCAGCGCAGAAGCCTATAAATCAGACCCCTGTGCAGATGAAGATGATGACGACTGTGTTTGCATTTACTGCAATGACATTTTCTCACATTCTAGGCCAGGAGAATCATGGATTAAGTGTGCTAGATGCAAGATGTGGGCTCACAGTGAGTGTGCTGGTGTTCCTGCAAGGATTAAACATTTTATGTGTGACCTTTGTAAGCCATAGAACCAATTGTAAAGACATAATAAGACCTTGTTGAGGATTTTGTTTAGTGTCTTCACTTTTTGTATATACATGGTGAAACGTATGTCATTTTACCCAAACAGTAGGGATAAAATGACACGTTGGTACATTTTTTAATTTAATTTCTTGTGAATAGTATAGTATTATATTTAATGGTTGTTGACCGTTTTTGAGAAGATATTCTGTCAATGTTTCTAAAACATGTGTGAAAAACAAACTCTTAATAAAAGTTTAAGAGAACGAGCAAAAAATAAAAATGGTATGTCATTTTAGGCACATTTCCCCTACTATGGACGTTACATGCAGTTAGACATTGGATCTATCAGCGCGTAAAATCATGTTGGCAACAATGTCATGCATGTGTTGGTCAGAAATAATCTGAAATATTATGATCTCTTGTTGTGCCAATTTTGGATGAAATCCATTTGTTAGTATAGAAGTTACATGTATTTTAAAATTGTGCCTATCAGCAGGCTTAGAATCATGTTGGCAGCACTGACTTATATTAGTTACTTAAAACAAATACATCTAGAATGTCAGGTACTATACGTGTGCAAAGCTTAGAGCTGTCGGCTTGCATACTTTCTGAAATATTGGTATTTGAATAAAGGAAATAGAGAGAGTATTTATTAACAGTTGGCAGCCATGGTGGCTCCTAAGAATATGCTCAGTAATATATGTTTATGTACATATAATACATACGAAATTTGGTTGAAATCACCTGACCTGGATTGAACACGTTGAACGAATTGCTAAGAAACTCTCACCTATAGTAGGGATCCTAAGGAAACTTCGGTATCTTATTCCCCTAAACCTTGTAAAACAAATCTACTATTCACTTGTACATAGCAAGCTCCAATATTTAAATGTTATTTGGGCTCACTGCAGGAAATCCACACTGAATGATTTAATGACTATTCAGAATAGGGCTATTAGAAACATATTTAACCTTCCTTACTGCACTCCAGTAAAAGATCTGTACATCAGAAGTAAAATTCTACCCCTCAGCATAAGTGCAGATCTCCGAGCAGCTATGCTAATATACAAAATTAAACACAACACAATACTCTATAGCTCTCCCTACATCTTGAACTCGGACAATCATTCTTATGGAACTAGGCATGCGAAGGACGTAGCCTTATATATCATTCACTCTTCTAAATACGGTAGAAATAGTTTCAAGTTCTCTGCATCACAGTTATATAATAAACTTCCCGATGAAGTAAAAAGTGCACCAACTTTGTCAGTATTTAAGAGGAAAACTACGAAAGTATTGTGGGAAAAATTCGATGCATCGTAATACATCAAATAAGCTCAAAAATCCTGTGCTTATCATTTTAAGAGACCTTGGTCTAAACAATCTTAGATATAGTATCAACTTTACTAATAGGCCTATGCCCTTATTCATCAATTTGTGTTACCTTCAGAATTTTCTTCCTGGTGTGTAAACACACATATTACTGTACAATTCCTCTGTACGAGCCTATGGCTCTTTGGAATTAATTGAATAAATATCATATCATTCAAATCCCATTGATAGTGTAGAAGTTATATGCATTTAAAATTGGACCTATCAGCAGGCTTATAATCATTTTGGCAACACTGCCATGCATGGCCTCCTGGAAATTAAACTGAAATATTATTATCTGTATGTGTGCCAATTTGGAAATAGCTCCCATTCATACCTTCCAAGATATCCAACATGGAGCTAAAATTTCAATTGCAATTTTTCAGCAGTTGGTAGCACTGACATCTATTTCAAATATGGGTTTGAGATATTCAGGTATAGATCTTGACTCATACCAAATTTGGTTTCGATTGCTGGAGCCGTTTAGGAGTTGATAGGGGGACACACACACACAGCCAGACAGACAGGACAGACAGACATTTTCCCGGATCCATCTCATAAGTACGTACACAGAAAAATTGGCTCTATTTATAAGATCCTATTTGAAAACAAATTCGACTCTGCGGCTTTTCTTTACAAAACCATCAATAACTTCATAATAGAAAGAGGACTGTAATCTAATTTTTGCAAGCAATCCTTTTTCAATCGAAAACATAGCTATTGATGATAGCCTCTCCTGAATTTGAATCGATCTGCAACATGTATTAATGCATCTCGGTGTCGAAAAAGAACGTTCTGCAGGGGATGTAGCAGCAGGAATTGTTGCTACCAGTTTGATGAGCTTGAAAATCACTGCCATACCCATGTACAATTTGTTAGTATGCATAAACTGCACTACAGTAATTTAAGTCTTAAACACTTTTCTCTTTCAAGTCAGGAGATGAGTACGGTAGGCTACATCCCACTTAATACAGTTTTTAAGCGAACAATGTCGAAAAATTACCCATAGGTCTTTTCTAGAGCAGTAACATAACTGCCTGGAAACTTATTTCTGTGCTTCTCAAACAAATCACAATCCAGCACACATTTATTTATGTATTTGAAATGCTCTCCTATTTGGACAAGTGCATTGTCAATAATTTCATTGAATAGACTTAGTATTTTGATTTTTCTGGTTCATCATTAATCTTCATCTCACATAGACTGAGTATTTAAAAAGAGCTCAACCTTCTTGCCACAGTACTGTATATCCAAACTGTTTGTTTGTAAACAAATCCTCCTTTCATCTGATGGTGTGGATATGTCACACCTTGCGCCGAAACAGTAGGTCTCTCTGTTGTTATTTCTCGCGATATTCTTTGCCTTCACTTCGAAAATCTCACATGCATTGACCGGGAATCGAACCCAGTCCACCTTGGTGAGAGGCCAACAGCTTGACCGATGCGCCGCCACGCCCCTCATTGCCTATATCAAACAGAAGAACTGTGAACATGTCATCCAGTAGCGTGGATTCTACTGAGCACTGTTGTTGCATAGAGACTGGCGAGCATGGCTATGCTGTGGGACGAAATGCTCGTAGAATTTGGCTTGTGTAACTATAACCCCCCATTGGTCGATCTTGGCTACGCTAATGTATTATATACATTGCACCCCCCGCCCAGTCATTGGACAAATTCGTGTTGACCTACTGAAGAGTTACAAATAGCAGTTTGTATAGGCAACACTGGAAAATATGGCTTCAATACTTTACATATACGTCCATATCCTTTGTTAGAATTAAGAAAATGAAAATCCACAGCCTGCTTCCAGTCTCCGACCGGGTCAGGAATGGAATGAATGAAGCCCCCATCTTGCGGCGAGGATATGAACTGTGCCGGCTGCCGAGGCCTGACGCACTCCTGTTAGAATTAAGGAATAAGTGAATAAGCAGTAATGTAGTTTGCTCTCAAGATGGCAGGAGTGGTTTTAAAAGGCCATTCATTCAGTTGCCATCCTGATGCTAGGATCGCTCGTGTCTTGCTTCTCTCTCTTCTTTGCGCACCTTACTACTAGCACCTAGTATATGCCTGGCCATGGACTACACTTGTACTGATGATGGTTCGAATCGGTGACCTATGCATCGTATCCTCCCCTTTTTAGCTATCGCCCATGAGATCCAGATTAGATTCACAGCTCAGTCAAGAAATTTAGTTTTGGTCTGGGTTAGAACACTGTACAATATACCTTTTGAAGTAAAACTGAGAAGAGGTGAGTTTCCTCACTTCAATTACAAAAACACACACACTTTTGAATTCGAAAGCTTCTTTAAAAAGCCATACACTCTGAAATGTATATTATTTGTCATCCTACTGTGTAAAACTGTCTGCTGCCAGTCGACTTCCTAAGGGACATAGTTATGAATTCAATATTTCATCTCGCAGCACTTCTTAAAGCTTCACTACTGTACACTGCATTGATACACCAATACTGCCACTCAATTTTGTATTTCCCCGGCGAACCTAAATATTTCAATCTAATCTTTCTCACTCACTCCAGTTCATGTGCAGATGTTGACTCCTGAGCAGCTGATCGTAGCGTCACAAGGTTACGACAGTCAGCTTCAAACGTTTTAGCTCTGTAACATAGGATCATCAAAATAATTGAATAAGTTATTATTTTCGTGCATGGATAGAAATAAAGATTTTGTACGACACAGCGAGCTTAGCAAGTTAGTTATCTAGGCAATGTTCTGTTCTATTGGCTGTCATGAGCGAGCGAATGTAGCTCCTACCTCATTTTCATAGTTTTTTATATACTGTATAGTAAATGTATTCATCATGTATGAGTTACCGACAGTAGTGGCTACGCTGGCTAAAGCGCAGTGTTAGGTCATGGGGCCAAGCTCTCTGCTGACTCGGTAGACACGTGGGTTCGAGCCCCACCGTCGGGCGTCCTTGTAATGGTTTTCCGTGGTTTCCCATTATCCACACCAGGCAAATGCTGGGACGGTACCTTCTGACAGGCCACGGCCGCTTCCTTCCACATCCTTCTCCAATTTCATTCACCTTAATCAATTCCATCTCTCATCCCGACGCGCAGGTCGCCCACGGGCGTCGAATAGAAAGACCTGCACTAGGTCTCTGAGGAGACCACACGAAAAAAAAAAAAAATGTTAGAGTTAAAATGCCATAACCTTTTCGATTAATGCAGTTGAACATCTCATGATAAACAAATGGTATCACATGTCACTTACTACAGTGCTGCAAGTTTTGTCTAATTTTTTGTGTGTATGTATATATGACTTACAATGATGAAAAAGGATGCCCCAATAAAGGTGAATTATGCCCCTAATGTTGCCCAAATTCCTTCTGTTCCCTCTAGTCTGGAATTGAATAACCCGCAGATGAAGTCTCATTTCTTGGTTGGAAGATAGAGATAAAATATGTGTGGAATGTTGGCTTTGACGGTCAAGAAATTAAACTCCAGCATTTCTTCTAGGTTTATGCAGTGTCTGGTGCGGAGATTCTTTCAGATGTATAAAACTCTTTCAGCAGACCCTTGGTATAAATGACCAGTCGTATGCATGTGAAAATTTTAGAGACAGTCTACATTACATCATGTAAATACCCTTAACAGTCTTCTGTCACATCTGCCCAGCTCCTCTTTGTTCACTATTCTTGGCACTCGCACATTGCATTGTTGTCGGCACAAACCATACACTGACAGCGTGAGTAGAACACTGAGATCAGACTCAAAGTGCCCTGGGCAAAGGGACACTGCGCACTTCATTTGCACTGATCTTAAATGTATCATAGCTCACTGTGCATGGATATACCATTGCGAACAGCCTAAGAGGAACGGCTCATTTAAACAAGTGCCTGGAACCCATCTGGATAGTGGACCATGCATTATGACCTGTATACAGTTGAACCTGCTTTATACGTAACTCTGTTCTGCGTATTTCGTATTTGTACGGACTTTCTTTCAGGTCCCAGAAAAATGTAATCTAAAAGCGTGTTAATTTAACCTTATTTATACGTAAATCGCTGTTATACGTATTAAGTGTCGGTGAAATACATCTGAGTTTTGCGTATTTGTAATTTAATGAGCACGTGTTGTTATAAAAGAAACTACGGTACTGTATTTATGTAATTTCCTCTTTGTCGGTGTAGATGGAAGTAGAGAGGTAGGGTTTCGGTGCTAAAACAGAACACAGAGTTTCTGTCTCATGTGGGACATGCTCTAGATTGTTCACACTAAAAACATTCTCATATGCAAACAAATTTATTTTCTTTTGTTTCCGCGCTGAAACCTCCAACTTCGCTTGTAACTTAATATTTAGCAGTATTGTGAAGGTCAAAAACAATGCTGCTAGAGGAGGAGCGAAGGGAACTCGCTCGGTTGGCCTTTGTTACGCCGCCAGTAAGTAAGGGTCAACAATGTCACTCTGCAAAACTCTGTGTTTTGATTGAATATGAGAATTTCTTTCATGGGAACAAAGGACAAGTAAAATGTACATGTTGCCGGTATCTGGTGTTTTCTGTTGAACAGTAGTTTTATCATTCAGTTGCTTTCGATTAGCCAAGGAGAACACAAAAGAAAAACTGAAATTGCTTCAGACTTAGGGATTGCTTATACCACGCTATTTTGGTTGAGTTTTTAAAACTGCGTTCGAAATCAGCAAAGCGCAGCCGTCAACGAGAAGGGAGGTATGTAGATTTGGAGAAAGCACTTTTCACATGGATCCAGCAAAAGTGGGCTGCAGCCCTACCATTAGTGGTGACATGCTGAAGGCAAAGGTGATAGATTTAGCTAAATTGATGAGTATCACTGCTGATTTCAAGGCTTCGTCAGGATGGTTGCAAGGATTTAAAGATCGTCATAAAATCACATGGAGAACAATTTGCGGTGACGCAAAAGCTGTGGACGACGTCACGGTGCAACACTGGAAAGAAGAGGTTCTGCAGGGTATCATAAGCGATTAACAGCCTACAAACATCTACAATTGTGATGAGACCGGCTTATTCTACAGTCTCCTTCCTAGTAAAACATTAGCTGAAAAAGGTGACTCCTGCCATGGAGAGAAGAAAAGTAAAATTCGAGTAACAGTACTTCTTCCCACCAATGCAGATGGATCGGACAAACTCCCTCCACTTGTGATAGGAAAATCGAAAAATCCGAGGTGTTTTAGGGTGCAAAAACAAAACCTATAGAACATGAATCCAACAGAAATTCCTGGATGAATATGCTAATGGAACAGTGGTTGAAAAAACTGGTCATTAAAATTAAAAAGAAACAGAAGAAGATCCTTCTTCTTATGGATAGATGTGCAGGACATCCACCTCAAATCGTTCTGGCGAATGTCCGAGTGGAACTGTACCAGTGTTCTACAACCGCTTGATTTGGGCATCATTGCAAATTTCAAAGTGCATTATAAAAGAATGCTGGTTCAACATTTAATAACACTGAGTGATGCAGGAAATGAAACTCTCTCCATTAATTTACTACAAGCCATGGACTTTATTTCGGCTGCCTGGAAGCAGGTGTCATCCTCCACAATCAGCAACTGTATCCGCAAAGCTGGTGTCTTACTGGAGGAGGCTGCCTCTAATGATGATTATGGGGACGGAATTATGTCTGGCAATTAGCTAACGCTGAAGCCTCCATGGCTTAGGCGGCAGCACGCCGGCCTCTCACCACTGGGTCCGTGGTTCAAATCCCAGTCACTCCATGTGAGATTTGTGCTGGACAAAGCGGAGGCACACAGGTTTTTCTCCGGGTACTCCGGTTTTCCCTGTCAGAAATGTAATTCCAGCAACACTCTCCACTATCATTTCACTTAATCATTGCCCCAGGGGAGTGCGACAGGCTTCGGCAGCCGGCACAGTTCATATCCTTGCCGCTAGATGGGGGCTTCATTCATTCCATTCCCTGACCCGGTCGGTCGACTGGACGCAGGCTGTGGATTTTTATTTTCAATTGCCTAACGCTACCGGAGGGTGCAGATTTCGATACTTTTGTGTACTTCGATGATTATCTGGCTGCATGTAGGCTACAATGGGATGAAGAGATTATTGCTGATGTATGCCAACAACTTGGTGGTGACGGACCAGCTACAAGCGATAGTGACAGTGATGGAGATGACGACTTGAATCTTGAAACACCTGAACTAAGTGAAGTTATTCTTAAGTGCAATCGATGTGGGTAGGCGTTACATCAGTGCGAAAAGTTGTAGTGAAAATGCCTTGAATTTATTACTACGTTTGCAAAAGGAGGTTTATACACTTAATGCAAGAAAAGTGAAACAAGCCAAACTATCTGATTTCTTTAAGGCTGGACCAAGTTCAAAATAATACAGTACTGTATTTTCTGTCTTAATGTATGTATTGTTTGCTAGGATTTACACATGTAGGTCTATTTTTCAGTAAATATGTCATGTGTTGTGTAAGCCTGATTTCTAAGTAATTCTGAGTTACAAGTAGTATTTTCTCTTCCCTTGATATGCATATAAGTCAAGTTCAACTGTAGTACTTCTTTGCTGGTGGAACTAGAGCTCCCTCAGCATTATCTTATCCCTATAAAGGTACCAAAAGATGGAATATTGGCTTTCATAGCCAACAGGGACACAGTATAAACCTTGAAGAATTGCTGGAGTTTAAGAGATGTGTGGTGTACTTCAGTAAGACATTGACATGGATTTACAAGATTTGATCTAATTGAAAACTCTGAGTGGCCTTTATGGGAATGGGACTGGGCAACTTAGAAACAGTGATAGAGATGAAGGTTGGCTTTGTCAGAGATCTATAAATTGGAACTGCGGGTAGAGCAGAAATTTCTGATGAAATGTACAGATGGACAATCATAAATTGTCGCATGGAAAATATCAAAGTCCTGTTGGGGTATCATCGTGCTTGGAAGTGGCTGCACAGTTGCAACAAAATTGATGCACTTCCATCTTTGTTCAACGACATGTTCGGGACAAAATGCAACTATCAGTACACAGTGTCACTGTGCAGATATCAGAATAACAGAGAAGAATGATGTGCAATTAATGAGAAACAGCCCAAATGCATGAAGTGAGGGACACGTCCCAAGTGACGAAGGATGAGAAGCGTTTAACAGAGTGGCTGTGATAGGGTAGAGGAAGTGTGTGAAGTTAGTAAGCCGAACCACCACGGTTCAATTTTGGTCTCAGCAATTCTTTTTGTTTTGATGGCTTCTGTTATACCATTGTGGAACCGCATGATACTGGACGCCTTTTAAGTTTTACAACGAAATATTGCAATAAACCGTTAGTTAATTACCACTGGGTCTATGATAGCTGTTATAGACGTGCATGAGATGATGGAAATATCATTACAATATTATGAGCATTTTGCATACTGCCAGTTAGCTCAGGGGAAGAGGCGTTGCGTGAAACGACAAAGAACCGGGGTTGGAATCGTACTCGCTGTGTTTATTTTTTAAACATGTCAAATGTTTCATGGACGAAATACATGTGTGTCTCTATACAAAGGGAAATCTGACTTAATGAATTTGCTTATTGTTAGTCCCGAAAAGGACTGTTGTAGACACTTCTTCAATATCTCGTCCAGTATCCACCGGTTTCGACAACTTGCTGTAGCCGGCGTGGCATTGACTGAAATAGATTTCTGAAGTACTGTTCATAATGGGCAATCTCCTCCCATGCTTCCAACATAATCTCCCACAATGCATCCTGCGAACGAGGGGGAGAGTGAGGCCAGTTTTCCCTGATATGGCGTTTCCACTTTGCCCACACATACTCAATGGGGTTCAAGTCTGGAGTTTGAGGGTCCCAGTTGAGCAGTTCAATGGAGTTCTGCTCAGAAAATCAGCCCTGAACACTCCTGCTCATGTGGATTGGAGAGTTGTCTTGAACGAACTGAAGTACTGCATGTGGATAGCGCTCTCTCACACTTGGAATCATAATATTCTGCAAGATGTGCAAATATTGGTCCGATGTGAGATATCCACCTATCCGATGAAGCACTCCAGCCCCATCAGACGACATCCACCCGCAGAGTGACACAGATATGTGGCCATTACCTATGCGCCAAGCCACATACTGTTTCTTGTACCGGGATCCACGTGGCCTGTAAACACAAACCGGTCTGACCTCTGCCGAACTGAAACATGTCTCGCCAGAGAAGATGACCTGATCCCAATTACGATTTAATTCCAGCTCAGTAAAGGCACACCGTTCGACTATATGTTGGTCGGAAAGACATTCTTTGATTGCAGTTTTTCTGCTAGCAATTCCTGCTTCTCGTAGGCTAATAGTTTACGGGCCGTGTATGGACATCCAGGAAAATTAGTCGTCTGCATGAGCCCTACCGAGTTTAAGAATGGGTTTTCCTGCAAAGTTGTAACTAAATGGCGGTCTTCTTCTACAGTTGAAACCCGCTGTAAACCAGTGCCCAGTAGACGACCAATCCTCCCTGACACCCTCCACTGCTGTATCCATATTTGGGCAGATCTCGGTGGAACACCACATCGGATTGCTGCCTCACGCACCCTTTAATTGCCGTGTTCGACGAGAGCCAGAACGTGCTCTCTGAATGCATGTGTATAGTGAGCCATTGCAGAATGTAATGACACATTATCATCGTTAGCTCGGCCAAACGCGGTTGTTTTCGTAGCATGACATCATCATGGTGAGTTACTTCACGAAAATAATATTCACGGCGTGACTCGAACTGTGGTTGCTCGGCGATGAACGACTTTACAACCTGACAGCTAACCTACTAGGCTACAGTGCAACACACATAAATATGCGTGTGAGAGCGGGGCGAGGGGCTGGCCGATAGCGAGAGGGAATGAGAGAATTACAAACAATTTATAATGATACAAATATTAATCCAGTACAGTGCTACCCTCTAATACCTCCACTTGTTGACACTGCCTGAACAGATTCTTAAATGTTTGGGGTTAACATTGTTCATGATTTGCATTGACGAATGATAGTTTAAAAAATTGAAATATAGTATGTTCCGTCTAGTCAATACTTTTTGTGTTTATTTACACACTAGTACATGTTTCGAGGCTTGTTATTTTCATAGAAAATTTGACCCTTCATCAGCTAGTATGATAATGGCCAGTCACTGAACATTAAAAATTAATGAAAAATGGTTGATGTGAATGAAATGTGATGGAAACATATGAGATAGTTGCACACACGTTAAAAAACCCTTACAAATTCTTACACGCGTTAAAAAAAAAAACTTACAAATTTTTACAAATAAAACTCTAAATTTTTTTTTGTACTTGCATTAAAAATTGTTCTTAAAATACCACACTAATGAATAAAATACTAGTTTATATTTACATGTCCATTTCAGTTATTCTTGCATGAAAACAAGACGTCGCTGTCTCGGCCCGCCTTCTCATTTGACTATTTATATTGGACTATTGATCGTTTTATTATGGTCCAATGTTATTGTTGTGGGTATTGGCTGTAGAAATTGCTGACGATTGTAATACAGTAATTCAACGACTCTCCCCTCGTGCTTTAAGCACACCCTGTGTTGCGCCGATCATCATCATCATCATCTTCCAGCCACTGGCCGGGTCTGTTTGGAACATAAGCCTCCCCATCGTCCTCTGTCTTCCCACCACCTTGGTCCAGTCTTCTCCTTTCTTTCGTACGCAGTCCTCCACACCCTTCAGCCACTTATCTCTTGGTCTTTTTCCCTCTATTTTCATCTCGTGTATCTTCCTGGGTATCCTCCTCCCATCCATTCGCTTAACATGCCCATACCATTTAAGCCTCGATTCCTCTATCCTATCCTGTAATGCTCCCTCCTTGACTAATTCTCTGATCTTCTCATTTCTTAACCTGTCCACCTTTGTCACTCCAATACTGCTTCTCAAGAATTTCATCTCACTAGCCTGTATTCTGCTTCGCTCCCTTCCTCTCATAACCCAGGTCTCTGACGCATACGTCAGGAATGGAACGTAGTACGTCCTATATATGACCCTTTTGCTGTTTTGAGGCACATCCTTACTCCATACCAGGCTCCTAACACTTTTCCTGAATAATTCTGCTTGCCTCCGCCGCTCATTTATTTCTCTGTTGTTTCTTCCATTTTCTTGTATCATGCTTCCCAGATACTTGAAACTCTCTACTTTCCTCAATTCTTCCCCACCAATTGTTATTCCCGTTGTGACTCTCTCCTTCTTCCTGGTTGTGATCATCCACTCGCCTTTGCTTATGCTAAACTTCATTGCGCCAATAGAGTTCAAAAAGCAGTGTTGTCAGACGTTTGGTGCTACACTTGTGTGATGTTTACCTAAATTGATGGAGCTCCAGCATTTCATAAGTTTCTGTCTAAACTTTGTTGATTACTTAGTTTAAATTTGTGGAGTTTGTACTTTGTCACTGTGATGAATCTGCTCATCGTAGCTGCTTCAAGCTGTTCTGCAGAGAGAGGTTTCTTGGTGATGAGGAAGGTTGAGGACTACCTCCAATCTACGATGGGACAAAATGGACAGAAGCATTGCTATCTACTAGCCACCTACTCGGAAATTACATCTCGCTCAAAGATTCATGGCGGTCAGTGTTCAGGTCTTTTGTCAGCCATTGAAAAATGTTTTATGTTTTGTATTTACATTCTGATTGTATTTTAATTAGAAATACAATAAAAATCCTCTTTTTTTTCCTTTTTTCCTCTTCAAGTTATAGCATTAGGCCTACATTACTGTGTTATTTCAAGCATGACACAAAAATAAAATACGCTGATAGGTTGGCAGTTCATAAATTTGATCCCCCCCCCCCAAGTTTGCAAGGAGTTTTAGAAATACTTTTGATAAATACGCCGAGTGAACAAAAGCACTGAAAATGAAAATCCACAGCCTGCTTCCAGTCTCCGACCGGGTCAGGAATGGAATGAATGAAGCCCCCACCTAGCGGCGAGGATATGGACTGTGCCGGCTGCCGAGGCCTGACGCACTCCTCTGGGGCAATGATTAAATGAATGACAGATGAAATGAAATGGTAGTGGAGAGTGTTGCTGGAATGAAATTTTGACAGGGAAAACCGGAGTACCCGGAGAAAAACCTGTCTGCCCCCGTTTTGTCCAGCACAGATCTCACATGGAGTGACCGGGATTTGAACCACGGACCCAGCGGTGAGAGGCCGGCGTGCTGCCGCCTAAGCCACGGAGGCTTAACAAAAGCACTAATCGCCCCAATTTATAACCAAGGTCAGAACAGATTGCTATAATTATAGAGGCATTTCTTTGATAAGCGTTCCGGGCAAAGTTTACTCAGGCGTTGTAGAAAGAAGAGTTCGATCATTGGCCGAGATTAAGATGGATGAAACGAGGATGTCAGGATGAAATTTTTAGCATGTACCATGGTATTGAGAAATGCTATGAGAGGAACAGCATTGGATAAGAGTACCCAAGGAAAAGATGCTGAGCATACTGAGGGATAATTGTATCGTGGGATGGCTGTTACAGGCAATCAAAATTATTTATGTTGATAATCAGGCTGTAGTAAGAGTTGATGGTTGGATGAATTCTTGGTTCCAGGTTATTACAGGAGTGAGGCAAGGCTGTAACCTCTCACCACTACTGTTTATTTTATATATGGACCATTTACTGGAGGGCATAAACTGACTGGGTGGGATTCAATTAGGTGGAGACCAGGTAAGCAGTCTGCCCTATGGTGATGATCTGGTTGTAATGATGGATACCATCAAAAGCTTGCAAGCCAGCATGTTAGATCTTGAACAGAAATGTAGGGAGTATGGTATAAAGATCAACATTTCAAAGAAGAGTGTTATGTCAATACGGAAAAATGCAAGAAAATAGAATGACAGATAGGAGGAATTAAATTGGAGCAGGTGGAACATTGGGCTGTATATTCTCTCAGGATGGTCACAGTATGGGGATGGAAACAGAGTCAAGGTGTAAAAAAGCCAATGCAGTGAGTTCTCAGTTGTGATCTACAGTGTTCTGCAAGAAAGAAGTTGATGTAGCGGGGAAACTCTCCCTACATCGCACAGTATTTAGACCGACCTTGCTGTATGGAAGTGAGAGCTGGGTAGATACATAAGCCAGAGGTAATATGAGGGTAGCACGAGAGATTGCTGGGACAAATAGATGGGAGCAATGGCAGGAGGGTGCTCGTAATGAAGAGATAAAGGGCTAATTAGAAATGAATCGCTTGATGATGCTGTTTGTATGAGCCGTCTCAGATGGTGGGGTCATGTGAAGAGATTGAGGGAGGAAAGATTAACTAAGATGTTAATGAGTTTGGTTGTAGAGGGTAAGAGAAGCAGGGGTAGATCTAGGAAGCGACGGTTAGTTTCAGCGTTGAACGATTTCAAAGTGAAAGGAGTAGAAGTAGAGGAGGCTGCAGTGCTAACTGCTAATAGGGGATCATTGAGAGCAGGGTGCCATATAGTGGGGTGAGAAGGTTTTTTCTTTTGCCCCAAAACAATTATTTATATTAAAAACCATATAGGGATGATACTATTCTTCTTAAAAGCAGAGGGCACCTCACCTGTCTCATAAATCCTACATACCGTACTAAGAAATAACCTGATCAGCAACTGGGTTAGTTAATCAATCTCGAATGAAAATGGTGCTTTCTTCCTCCTTAAGTCTTCTAGTGCTCTATCAAATACTGATCTCAACATTAAATCTCCTTTCTCCTCCTTATCAATTTCATCTTCCGTTTCCATAACATGTTTCTCAATCTTCTTACGCCTATACAAATGCTCTATGTAAGCTTTCCATCTCTCAACATAATATTCAAGGTTCTGTCTTAGGACCAATTCTTTTCTTGGCCTATATTAATGATATATAGTATTATTAGAATTGAAAGGCAAGCTTAAACTATTTGCAGATTATATTTTTATACTCTATCTGGGAACATCTGAACAGGAAATTATGCTAAATATTAATTATGATCTCAATAAGCTGGTGGATTGGTTGAGAGCACACAAAATGGTTATCAATATCACTAAAACAAAATATTTATTCTTCCTTAAACCATCATACAAGATTGAGACCAAAAACATAGTCAACATAGCCAACAAAGAAATAGAAAGGGTTAAATCGGCAACATACTTAGGTATCACACTAGATAGTACACTAACCTGGGAAAATCATGTAGAAAATGTAAAACATAAAATCAGCCCTATAACTGGTATTATTTTCAGATTAAGATATAGCTGTCTTACTAGCCAACAATTGAAAAATATATACTTTGCTCTGATACATTCACATCTAATGTACATGAATTTCATATGGGGGTATTGTAAGAAGGAGCTAATAGAAGAACTTGAGATACTCCAGAAACGTGCTATAAAATCTATCTTTGGATTTCCTTGGCTCACACCCTCCAATGAATTATACTCAAGAACTAAAATTATGCCACTGCAAAAACAAATAGCTATGTCAGCAACAGTATTTGTATACAAATTAGAAAACAAATTGATACACACACACATCCATTTTACCCATGCAAATGACATTCATCATTATGCAACAAGAGGAGTAAATCGAATATTCACCAGCCATTCACAATCCATTAAATTTGGAACTAAAGGAATTATGTCCTGTATAATAAAGGAATACAACACGCTACCATTAGGCATAAGGGAAAATTTCTCTATAAAAACATTTAAGAGGAAAACAAAAGACTTCCTATTAAGGAATGAATAGCCCATATCCAATAGCCTTAAGTAATGCAATGTATCATACCGAATCATCTCTGTAAAGTTAGTCACTAGCAATCTAATATAAGTTACTATTAAACTAAACAATATAATGGTACAAAAATTATATATATGCCATGCAGTAACTATGTTACTTGATTGTCCCTAACACGAGCTCAGGCTCATTGGGACCTATGTAAATAAATAAATATTATTATCTGTTTTCCATCCAAAAGCCTCCGTGGCTTAGGCGGCAGCACGCCGGCCTCTCACCGCTGGGTCCGTGGTTCAAATCCCGGTCACTCCATGAGAGATCTGTGCTGGACAAAACGGAGGCAGACAGGTTTTCTCCGGGTACTCCGGTTTTCCCTGTCAAAATTTCATTCCAGCAACTCTCTCCACTATCATTTCATTTCTCATTCATTTAATCATTGCCCCAGAGGAGTGCGTCAGGCCTCGGCAGCCGGCACAGTTCATATCCTCGCCGCTAGATGGGGGGCTTCATTCATTCCATTCCTGACCCGGTCGGAGACTGGAAGCAGGCTGTGGATTTTCATTCATCTGTTTTCCATCCAAGTCCTTAATATTACAGCACTTAGTCTTCCTTTCCCCAAAGTACCCATAATCCTTCGAAAAGCTGCATCTACTTTTCCTACTTTCAAACAATTGTCTATACTTGCACATTTCTCTTTCAACCACACTGCTTTCGCTTCCTTGCACCTCTTGTTTACCCCATTTCTAAGACATCTACGTATATTCTGCTTTTCCCCTTTCATCTCTTGTTGTTACAACTTTGATGCATTCTTGTATATTCTGAGAGATCCAAGCAATTCCACCTATTCATTCCTTTCTATCAATGCTTTCTTTTGTGGACTTAATTATTTCATTCTTCGAAAGTACCCATTCCTCTGCATTAGAAGTTAGTTCAGGGTTCTTTATTAGTCCTTCCCTTATAATCCTCTTGAACTTTTGTTCACATCCTTCTCTTTTAGTTTGTCTACTGGCCACATTTATGGGTATTTACTTTCCTTCAGTTTTTTCAGCTTCAATCAGCATTTCATAACAACCAGATTGTGGTCAGAGTTTATGTCGGCTCTGGAATATATTTTCCAATCCAAAATCTGGTTTCAGAAGATCTGCTTCAACATAATAAAGTCAATTAGGAAATGTCCTGTATCTCCTGGTATATTCTTCTGTTGTGGTTGTTGAGTAATGTGTTAGCTATGACCAACTTGAGCTCAGTGCAGAATTCTATCAGCCTGCTCCCTCAATCATTCCTTTCACTCAATCCAAATTCTTCTACTATCTTCTCTGAAAATCCACAGCCTGCTTCCAGTCTCCGACCGGGTCAGGAATGGAATGAATGAAGCCCCTATCTAGCGGCGAGGATATGAACTGTGCCGGCTGCCGAGGCCTGACGCACTCCTCTGGGGCAATGATTAAATGAATGATAGATGAAATGAAATGATAGTGGAGAGTGTTGCTGGAATGAAATTTTGACAGGGAAAACCGGAGTACCCGGAGAAAAACCTGTCTGCCTCCGTTCTGTCCAGCACAGATCTCACATGGAGTGACCGGGATTTGAACCACGGACTCAGCGGTGAGAGGCCGGCGTGCTGCCGCCTAAGCCACGGAGGCTCTTCTACTATCTTCTCTACTCTTCCTTTTTTACTACAGCATTACAATCTCCCATTATTATTACATTTTCATCGCCCTTGACATAGCTCAGAATTCCATCTATTTTTCTATAAAACTTTTCAACTTCTTCACTGGTAGGCATATAGATTTGTTCTACTGTGGTGCAACGATCTTCTGTGATACCGTAGTCTTGATGGTCTTCAACAATTACCAGCCAACATCTGAAGAATGTAGACTCCATATTAATGTAAATAAGAAAAAAAAAAGGGTTTCAGTCGTCAAAATCACGACCAGACTACTCTGAGCATCAGATCCAATCTAATAATCAACAAGGAAATCCGTTGAACAATACTATATTATGACAAAATATCACTTCCTAAAACTAGGGTACATGTTTCGAGCTATTCAAATATTTAGCCATTCTTCAGCCCTCTCACGTCACCAACACATCACCGACACTCATCAATCAACATAATAGAAAACACATTAAAACACAACTATTGTATATCTACAGACACACACAAATGTCCTTAAAATTTTATAAAAAAAACCTGTCTCTTCTTTTGACTACATCTTTGCTCATATTTTGACCAATTTGTACTATCTTGTATTCAAAATTTTGCTGAGCTGGCTTGAACTTTTCATCCCTAAAGAAAGGTTCATGTGAAGACGGATGTCCTTGGTTCTATAATTTATAGACTCGCTCTAACCCAGACCTGTCCTAAAGAAACTAAATAAAGCTGTCACTATTCACCTGACGAGAGAAATCAAATAATCTAAATAATTAAATGTGAATAAGCTTACAAACACCACCAGTTGTGTACGTTGTGCCGTCGGCACCTCGGAGAGCTTCCTAGTGAAAGTTGGTGTACACCAGGGATCCTCATTGTCCCCATTGCTCTTTATCCTGGTCTTGGACACAATCACACGAGACCTGCAAAGGAGTGTTGTGTTCCTTGGACTCTCTTATATGCAGATGATGTTGCACTTGCTGATACCACCAGAGGAGGACTGCAGCATCAAGTTGAAGTTTGGAACAGCCGTCTTTCGCGATACGGTCTTAGACTGAATAAGAAGAAGACCGAATACCTTGAAACCATCACAAGCAACGGCTTCTATCAAGTTGACGGAGAGACATTAGCCAAGACCGTAAACTTCAAGTATCTAGGATCTCGCTTACAATCTGATGGTGAGATAGGTAATGAAGTGCGAAGCAGGATAAACACAGCTTTGATGAGATGGAGGGAAGTTACAGGTGTAGTCTGCGACAGAAGGATGCCACTACATCTGAAATCCAAAATATATTGCATGATAGTACATCCTGTTGCTTTGTGTGGCGCTGAATTTCGACCAACTGACAGAGCGCCAAGTACACAGCATGGAAATGTGTATGCTCCGTTGGTCAATGGGCATCACACTCCTGGACCATGTAAGAAACGACATCATTCGCCAGCAAATGGGCATTTCACCCATCACTGAGAAGGCTCGGCAAAAACGTCTCCGATGGTACTGTCACGTCCTACATGCTGCACCAGGAACAGTAGCCAATTCTACCCAGTGCTTGGAAATCAATGGGCAACGACCACTTGGAAGACCAAAACAGCGCTGGCATGATACGATAAATGCCGATACGAAGGTGCTCAGCCTAACACCTTATGATGCTCGCGATCATAACAAGTGGCGAGCTAAGATCCGGACAGTGGACCCTGCACCTGCGGGAAAACGCTAAGAAGAAGAAGCTTACGTCAAAGCCAGGCGGGAACCTTATAAGCTGGGGGAGCGGGCCCAAATCAACGCGCCTCACGTCATGTAAACTGTCAAATTATTACAGGCAAATTAATTGAAGTGTAAGTAAAGTGAAGTAAACTAAACAACTATATGTGTTGTTCCAAATGATGCCTGTTGGCTTACCTGCACGTTCCATATGGAAAGGAATCGCCTAATGAAGCGAGCATAGCCTCGGTCCAAGTGACACGGCAGGAGGAGGATAGGCAGAAGTGGTCAAGCTGTTGGACTCTCACCACAGCCTATCCTCCTCCTGCCGTGTCACTTGGACCGAGGCTATGCTCGCTTCATTAGGCGATTCCTTTCCATCTGGAACGTGCAGGTAAGCCAACAGGCATCATTCGGAACAACACACATAGTTGTTTAGTTTACTTCACTTTATTTACAATTCAATACAATTTGCCTGTAACAATTTTACAGTTTACATGACATGAGGCGCATGGATTTGGGCCTGCTACCCCAGCTTATGAGGTTCCCGCCTGGCTTTGACGTAAGCTTCTTCACATTTAATTATTTAGACTATTTGATTTCTCTTGTCAGATGAATAGTGACAGCTTTATTTCGTTTCTTTAGGGTTGGAGCGAGTCCATACATTAATGAACCAAGGACATCCGTCTTCACATGAAAAGTTCAAGCCAGCTCAGCAAAATTATGAATACAAGATAGTACAAATTGGTAAAAACATGGGCAAAAATGCACTAAAAGGAGAGACAGCTTTTCATAAAATTTTAAGGGCATTCGAGTGTGTCTGTAGATATACGGTAGTTGTTTTTAATGCGTTTTTCATTATGTTGATTGATGAATGTCGGTGATGTGTTGGTGACGTGAGAGGGCTGAAAAAGGGCTAAATATTTGAATAGCTCGAAACATGTACCCTAGTTTTAGGAAGTGATATTTTGTCATAATATAGTATTGTTCGACGAATTTCCTTGTTGATTATTAAGTTAGATTGATTATATTGGCAATACAGACCTAACATCTTCCAATATTGGAGATAATAATATTGAAGATGTCTTCCAGTTGAGTGGGTTTACTAGGGAATATCATCACTGACAGTTTAGATTCCGACATTGAAATCAGAGGTCACATAGAAATAGCACGCAGTGTAGGCTTATATAGAAAAATGTCATCTTGCTTCAACAATGACTACTTAAATCTGAAGCTCGGACAAAGAAATTAAATTAATATATAAATGCTGTTAATAAATAAATAAATATATAATTCATCACTTGGTGTGTTAACTGACCTCGGAGCTTAGGAGAGAGTGAGACTTCATGACCATTCCCACTGTGTCATTATTTGCAGTGGTTATATTTGTTATTGACTCTAGAATTGGGAAGGAAGTGGAGTGAGCATCACCATATATTAGGAACCATCCCGGCATTTTCCTGGTGTAGAAGTTTGCTGGCTTCCGAGACTGACTTTTCATTTAGCAAGACAGGTGCTGGAGGCCAAGTGCAAGGGTAAGAGAGCAAGGGGAAGACCTAGAACAAGGTGGATCGATTCAGTGAAGAACAGCGTGAGAAAAAGGAATCTGGACTGGGACAAGATCGTGGAAGAAGAATTGTGGAAGGAAAGAGGAAAGTGGAGAAGTGCCATAAATACCCCGACCCGGCAGGAGCTGGATAAGGGGAAATGATGATGATGATGATGATGATGATTGGACATTGTGTTATCAGACCCCTGCACTTAGGTGTAGGTAGAATATGTCTAATAACCTACAGAATGTGGTGTCTTTAGTAGTGTATATTTGCAATTGATTGGGACGGAAGCATGCATGGCCTTAAATTTAGAACTACCCCTGCATTTTCCTGGAGTAGAAGTGGGGAAACACTGAAAATCACTTCTAGGATGTCTGAGGTGGAAACCGAATCCACCTCTTCTCAGCTTTGGCTCACAAGGCGGAGTGAATCTCATTCCAACTCTTAGACTAGAATTAATTTCCTTGGCAGAGCCGGAAACTGAATCTGGGACCTCAGGGGTAACAGCCTAGTATACTAGTCACTACACCACATGATGGTCTGAAACTGTTATATTTATAAGTAAAGAAGATTGTAGTTTTACTTGATAGTTAATCTCGAGATCATGAGACCTCCTTTTTACGTGGAATCCGAACCACAGGATATGGCATTTCACTTTGAAAATCTCACATGCATGGACCGGGAATCGAACCTGGTCCGCCGTGGTGAGAGGCCAACAGCTTGACCTCTGTGCCACTACGCCACCTTTGTTATATTTATGGCCCACCACATATATACTGATGCTCCTCTTAATCAGAAGGTGCTTGCAGGATAGGTTTTGTGCTGGCAATGGGCATATAAAGCTTTGTGTGAGGTGGGGCAGGGCCATTTTATCATTCTGTAAGCCAGTGGAAAAGGAAGTGGGCCAAGTATTGTGGTGAAAGGCAGGAGACATTTTCAGCCCTGTACCCCAAATGTTCAGACATTTAAGAAGCTGTTGAGGCAGTGTCAACAAATGGAGAAATTGAAATTAGTATGGAGGGTAGCACAGTACTGGATTCATACCGGTATTTGTATAATTCTAAATTGTATTATTTATTTGTTTTCTAGACAAAACCTTCTTGTTTTTAATTATTCTTGTGCATTGTGATTTTGCTACAAGGGATGTATAAACTGAGCGATTCACATACATAACATTGTGAAGTATCCTGATAAAAATGGATTGATTTTGAATGTTTAAGGTACATTTTATCAGAAATTTCTGCTCCACTCAGCAGTTCCAACTCATAGATCTCTGACAAAGCCAACCTTCATCTCTATCACTGTTTCTAAGTTGCCCAGTCCCATTCCCATAAAGGCCACTCAGAGTTTTCAATTAGATTAAATCTTGTAAATCCATATCAAGGTCTTACTGAAGTACACCACACATCCCCTTCAACTCCAGCAATTTTTCAAGGTTTATACTGCGTCCCTGTTGGCTATGAAATCCAATATTCCATCTTTTGGTACCTTTGTAGGGATAAGATAATGCTGAGGGTGCTCTAGTTCCACCATCAAAGAAGTACTATAATATACAGGTCATAATGCATGCTCCTTTTAGGCTGTTCGCAATGGTATATCCATGCACAGTGAGCTTTGATAAATTTGAGATCAGTGCAAATGATGTGCGCATTGAATGTCTCTTTGCCCAGCGCACTTTGAGTCTGATCTCAGTGTTCTACTCACGCTGTCAGTGTATGGTTTGTGCCGACAACAATGCCATGTGCGAGTGCCAAGAATAGTAATAATAATAATGTTATTGGTTTTACGTCCCTTTTAACTGCACTGGCTTTTAGAGACGCCGGGGTGCCGGAATTTTGCCCCGAAGGGGATCTTTAACGTGCCAGTAAATGTACTGACATGGCTCCCTCGCATTTGCGCACCCTCAAATGCCAGCTGACTGCGCCAGGTTTCGAACCTGCAACCTTGGGCTCAGCAAGCGAGAACGTTACCCCTGAGCCACGCAGCCAGACGCCAAGAATAGTGACCAAAGAGGAGCTGGGCAGGTGTGATAGAAGACTGTTAAGGGTATTTACATGATATAATGTAGACTGTCTCTAAAATTTTCACATGCATACGACTGGTCATTTATACCAAGGGTATATCTGAAAGAAACTCCGCACCAGACACTGCATAAACCTAGAAGAATTGCTGGAGTTTAATTTCTTGACCGTGAAAGTTATCTCTATCTTCCAACCATGAAATGAAACTTCATCTGCAGGTTATTCAATTCCAGACTAGAGGGAACAGAAGGAATTTGGGCAACATTAGGGGCATAATTCATCTTTATTGGGGCATCCTCTATCATCATTGTAAGTCATATATACATACACACAAAAAATTAGACAAAACTTACAGCACTGTAGTAAGTGACATGTGATTCCATTTGTTTATCATGAGATGTTCAACTGCATTAATCGAAAAGGTTATGGCATTTTAACTCATACATGATGAATACATTTACTATACATTATAAAAAAAACTATGAAAATGAGGTAGGAGCTACATTCGCTCGCTCATGACAGCCAACAGAACAGAACATTGCCTAGATAAGCTAAGCTAGCTAAGCTCGCTGTGTCGTACGAAATCTTTATTTCTATCTGCGCCCGAAAATAATTACTTATTCAATTATTTTGATAATCCTATGTTACAGAGCTAAAACTCTTAAGGCTAACTTTCAAACCTTGTGACGCTACGATCAGCCGCTCGGGAGTTAACATCCTCACGTGAACTGGAGGGATAAATTGAGTGAGAAAGATTATGTTGAAATATTTAGGTTCGCCGGGGAAATACAAAATTGAGTGGCAGTATTGGTGTATCAATGCAGTGTACAGTAGTGAAGCTTTAAGAAGTGCTGCGAGCTGAAATATTGAATTCATAACTATGTCCCTTAGGAAGTCGAGTGGCAGCAGACAGTTTTACACAGCAAGACGACAAATAATACAAATTTCAGAGTGTATGGCTTTATACAGAAGCTTTCGAATTCAAATGTGATAACACAAATTTTTCAGACGGCCTGCGTTATTGTGGTTTCCCCAAGTGTGTGTGTTCTCGTAATCGAAGTGAGGTAACTCACCTCTTCTCAGTTCTACCTCAAAAGGCAATATTGTACCATGTTCTAACCCAGACCAAAACTACATTTCTTGACTGAGCCATGAATTGAATCTGGATCTCATGGGCGACAGCTAACAAGGGGAGGATACGATGCATGGGTCACCGATTCTAACCATCTTCAGTACACGTGTAGGCCATGGCCAGGCATATACCAGGTGCAAGTAGTAAGGTGCGCTTCTCAGCTGTTTCTGAGAAATTAATTATTCGCAATTGCAGTGCGACGTCCATGTGCGTCGTACGCTAGCAAGAAGCCAAAGAGCACATGGTGCAGCGATAAGAGCCCTGCTTCGTAAGCGCGGGATCAAATTCCATTGGTGAGCCGTTGCAGTGTAATTAGGCTATGCTAGCCACTACACCACAAGTTGATCCCCGATAAACAAAAACTTATTCCATCTCTGTATTTGTATTTCCTCGTTACTAAGAATGACATGGAGTGTAGATTATGTCACGTTTAATAATGATGTTTCATTTGAGGGGCTTGGCCATCTTGGTCATTTAGCCCCATTCTCCGGGTACTCCGGTTTTCCCTGTCAAAATTCCATTCCAGCAACACTCTCCACTATCATTTCATTTCATCTGTCATTCATTTAATCATTGCCCCAGAGGAGTGCGTCAGGCCTCGGCAGCCGGCACAGTTCATATCCTCGCCGCTAGATGGGGGCTTCATTCATTCCATTCCTGACCCGGTCGGAGACTGGAAGCAGGCTGTGGATTTTCATTTCACTTGGATGTGTGTATAGAATTTGCTTGATAATCTGTGGTGTCTATTTTAGAGTGTGTGCAATTATAATTCAGGTGAGGAATGGGAAGGAGGCAGCTGTGGCCTTTAAGTTAGGAACCATTCCAATATTTGTCTGGAGTAGACATGGGAAACCATGGGATACTCTTCCAGGATGGCTGAGGTGAGAATTCAACCCACTTCTTTTCAGGTTTGCTTCACAATGCTGACTGTACCTCTTTCCAGCCCTCAGACCAGAATTAAATTGCTTGGCTGGGCCGGAAAACAAACCCGCACCTCTTGGGCGACAGTACTGTGGCAAGAAGGTTGAGCTCTTTTTAAATACGCAGTCTATGTGAGATGAACATTTTGATAGTATTTATGGACATGTTGATACCAAGAATGCTAGTCGCTACACCTGGAGTAGGACTTGTGCATGTATAACTTTTGTGACATCTTATAACAATATCTGCCTCATATTGCAATAGTAAAAATGTGTGCACTCCGTTGTAAGCATGGATATTCATTCTCATACATGCACATAAATTTGAAGCGGCTTGTGTTCAAAGGGAACGCCATGTGTATACGGTGAGCATAGAGCGGAGTCTTCTCTTCGTTTCTCTCGCCAGTCTCAATGCAGCAACGGTGCTCATTAGGTCCCACGCTATTGGACGACATGTTCACAGTTGTTCTGTTTGATATAGGCAATGGGGGGGGGCAGCGCAGTGGTCAAGCTGTTGGCCTCTCACCAAGGTGGACCGGGTTCGATTCCTGGTCAATGCCTGTGAGATTTTCGAAGTGAAATGCCATGTCCCGTGGTTCGGATTCCACGTAAAAAGGAGGTTGCGAGGCTCATGATCACATGATTAACGATCAAGTAAAACTAAAAGCTTCCTTCCTTTTTTACTTTTGGTATAGGCAAACGTTCTGGACGTTAATATAGCCTACGGTATGCGTTCTACCCCTTGCTAACATGTATTGCTCATGCTTTTTGAGTAATGCTATTCCCTCAACCTCCATCCTCTACCTACAGCACATAAGAATTCAGAGGCGATTTCTCCGAGCATGCTATGCTTGCTGCGCAAGTGCAATATTTTTCTAAACCAGGCGAGATTTTAAAAATTACAATATGTACCGTATCTGTAATAGATCTGCGTTAAACGAATCACATGTTGCATATATCTTGGCGAGTACAGCGAGGCTTGCACGTGTCTTAGAAGCTTCAGCGGAGCTGTCGACACAGCGAGAAATGTATGCGCGCGCAGGTTCCTTCTGTCCAAGGCCGACTGTGAGTTGTCACGTTTGTAATGTGTAGTTGAAAGCTCTGGTCTGAGAGCTACAGAAAGCTACTACATTGAAAGCACAAGGATTTTTGTTCTTCTTGCTTAAGTTCAACACTAGATTTCTGCTGGCAATTTTCTCCAAGATCTTTTCATTCTCCGATACTGTGTTCAATATTTTACAAACAAACAGTTTGGATATTCAGTACTGTGGCAAGAAGGTTGAGCTCTTTTTAAATACTCAGTCTATGTGAGATGAAAATTTTGATAGTATTTATGGACATGTTGATACCAAAATCGATGTTTAAGGAGGACAGCCGTGCTCTAAAAATCGTGCAACAAGTGGTGAACCAGAAAAATCAAAATACTAACGTCTATTCAATGAAATTATCGACAATGCACTTGTCCAAATAGGAGAGTGTTTCAAATACATTGTTCTTCTGGCTGCTGGATTGTGAAAGCACAGAAATAAGTTTCCAGACAGTTATGTTACTGCCCTAAGAAAGACCTATGGGTAATTTTTCGACATTGTTCGCTTAAAAACTGAATTAAGTGTGACGTACCGTACTCACCTCCTGACTTGAAAGAGAAAAGTGTTTCAGACTTAAATTACTGTAGTGCAGTTCATGCATACAAACAAATTGTACATGGGTATGGCAGTGATTTTCAAGCTCATCAAACTGGTAGCAACAATTCCTGCTGCTACATCCCCTGCAGAACGTTCTTTTTCGACACTGAGACGCATTATTACATATTGCAGATCGACTCAAATTCAGGAGAGGCTATCATCATTAGCTATGTTGTCGATTGAAAAAGGATTGCTTGCAAAAATTAGATTAGGCCTACAGTCCTCTTTCTATGATGAAGTTACTGATAGTTTTATAAAGAAAAGCCGCAGAGTCGAGTTTGTTTTCAAGTAGGTGGATCTATTTTTCTGTGTACGTACTTCGATGTTTACTTGTTTAAATTATAAAATCACTGTCTTGTCACGAGTTATTAATAATTATAATATGAGTTTGATTGTGAAAATGTGTTATATTTTGGCTCTTCTTGAATTAAAGGTGCGACGTTAGACCAGAGATTTTCTACGTTTTTGAGGTTTTCTATTGCGGCATTTTAGGCTACGTTAAAATATTTAGAGCATGCAGTAGGCCGCTCGAGGTAGCACATTTATAAATGAAATGAAAATCCACAGCCTGCTTCCAGTCGACCCACCGGGTCAGGGAATTGAATTTATGAAGCCCCCATTTATAAATACCCAATTGTATTGTCAAGTATGTATTTCAGTATGCAGTAGCACAAGGAAACTAGTTGTGCAAATGAAGGTAACTTTTGCGTGTTACATATTATATGCAACGTAAGATTGTTAAAAATGTCGTGTAAATATCCGCCCAAGTAATACCATAACCTCATCAAAATTGCACACATAACTCTGCTGAATATCCTGGCAATTATAAAATCACATGTACACATATAAAACTACAGCCACAAAGTCAAAATATATTTTCATCCGATATTTAACTTCACGCTACCGCTTTTAACCAAACAAACGCGAAGTCATTAAATTATTATATCAAAATAATAATCCAAGCCAATCCGTCTCCGTGCTGGTTTGCTTCACCAAGCTCTGCGCTGCACCACGTTGCACCGCTTCGTTGCTGTTGTTGTTGTTTGTGTTGCGTTGCTGGACACAGAAGCTTCTTCGCCCAATAACATCAACGCTTCGTTGCATTAAGCGAAGAGACCAGCAGAATCTCTACCAGTAGTTATTTCAATGACCGACAGAAGTCTCTGATGCTGGTGGACTTGCTCTCCCATCAGCTGCAGGCAATCTGTGGCTGCAAGTAAGATAACGTAATGGCACGGCCGACTGAATACGAGCTGCGCTTTTTTTTTTTTGGGGGGGGGGGGGGGGGGGGGGGGGGGGGGGGCGAAAAGGTACCCGCACCCGCCGCGTGACACCCGACCTTACTACTGGTGCCTCCGACATGCAGTTAGTCTACGATAGTAGAAGAGAAAGCATAGGGGATTGGATAAAAGGAATGTCTTTTAGGACTTAGTGCCTGTCCCATCGCGGTCGCGATTTACCAGGCATAATTGGTAGATGTTAACATAGGTATATGTTTATATATGAGCACATATAAATATGTACTCATATATAAGGATAAGATTGTAGGGCCAGGGAAAACCGCATAGGCAGAAAGGAAAGATTGCCTACACGTAAAACCTGGCGGCTTGGTTATTGCCACATGCAAGGATAATGTGGGTATGGAAATGAGTAGGTTTTGTTAGTACGGGAGGTGTATCATGCAACAGTTGCAAAATCCGTTTCCTCGCCTAGATTAGTATTTGTGGGAATCAGTTGGCTTGGCACTGCTGGGACTAGCGCGTCCGCAATGGCGGACGAACTGTACTTCCGGGGTTAGGTTCGGAGCACAGTCCGCCCGCCTAGAGCGTCCTAGTACCAAGTCTCCGTGATCCGGAGAGGGGAGCCACGCCTGCGAACAGGGGCTTCTTCTCTCGTGTCCTGGACATAGCTGATGGTTGTTGTATCAATCACTCCGCCGCTGCATACACTCGTCCTGAAACTATAAGCTAATGATTATTAATAGTCCTCCCCTTGGCTATCCTTTTGGCAAGCCAGGGGAAGGGTTTTTAAAACTAATGTTTTTTTTTTGCCTTAACTAAACTTAAGCTGAAACATAGAAACAAACTGAAACAGAGAGTCAGACGTGCACATGGACATGGACAATTTCTACACATAAATATATACACTTCATGTATGCAGCAAGGGGAGCGCGTGCGGCCGCCTTGGTTGGCCTGAGCCGTTTCCAAGGACTTCCTTGGGAATGTGGTGTTGGGGTTATCCATGGGAGACTTCCATGGGATGTGTATTTTGGGGGTGACATTTGTGTTGTATGTCCCTGGGGTTAGTGCCGCTTTGCGCTACTCATAGCACCTACCTTTCCTGACTTTACCTGAAGAGAATGTGTCGAGGGGTAGGGTATTTGCTATTTCGGCCCATATCGTGTCGGCCAAGGGCTCTTACGAGTGGGTTTGCCGAATAGCGCCTGGAGCGTTGTGACCTTAGTGCAAGTTGTCGCACAAAGGCTTTGATGCTTGGCGTATTTGTTATGCGTTCTAGCTCCCGCGTGGGTGTATCCCGCGGGAGCTTTTGTGCTAACCGCAAGCATTTGTTTTGGATCATCTGCAGCTTTTTGAGGTTCGACTTAGCTGTGTAACCCCATACAGGGCTGGCGTACATAATAATGGGCCTTATGAGGGCTTTATACATGTTTACGCCCAGCGTCTTGTCGAGACGACTCTTCCTATTTAGGAATGGGTAAAGCTGCAGTAATCGCATGTTGGCTTTGCGCTGTAGTGTTTTGACATGGTGCAGCATGGTTAGTTTAGCATCTAGGGTTACTCCTAGATACTTAGCTGTGCTCGTCCATGGTATGTCGCGCGCAAATAGTGTGAGTGGCCGGATGGATTCAGGGCGGCGTGTGATACGATTCTTCTTGGTGAAGAGAACCGCCTGGCTTTTGTCCACGTTGACTTTGATCCGCCAGTCTCGGAAATAGGGTTCCAGGGCCCATAGCGCTTCCTGCAGCCGTTTGCGAATGCTGGCTATGCGGAAGTGTTGGGCTGTCATGGCCGAGTCATCAGCATAGAGGTATAACGTAGTTAAAGCTCCTGCTGGTGCTGGCATGTCATTGATGTACAGGCTGAACAGCACGGGAGCTATAATACTCCCCTGCGGTACGCCTGCTCTGATCTGTCGCTTAGTGGACAGCACGTTCAGAATATCAACCTGGAATGTGCGGCCTTCTAGATATGACTGGATGAGTCGTATGTAGGCCGGGTGGAAATTGCAGTCTATTAGCTTAGCTAAGAGGCCTGTGTGCCACACCTTGTCGAAAGCTTTCTGGATGTCTAGGAAGACAGCTCCGGTGTCGTGTTTTTGGTTGAACCCAACCGTGGCGTTTTCGACCAGCCTCATAAGCTGCTGCGTTGAGGAGTGGTGGTTCCGAAACCCGAACTGCTCGTTCCTGAGCAGTCCATTTTCCTTAACGTGCGCTACTATTCTCTTTAGCAGTATTTTCTCGAATACTTTGCTTAGTGAGTCTAGTAGGCTTATTGGGCGGTAGTTGTCGGGATTTGTCTTGTTTTTGCCCGGTTTGCCGAATACTAATATCTTTGCTTGCTTCCAGCACACAGGGTAATACTGCAGCGTGAGCATTGCATTGAAGATGGAGGTTAGTATTAGCAGGGCCTTGTCAGACAACCACTTCAGAACTATATTCTGTAGGTTGTCTGGGCCCGGGGCTTTGCGAT
Source organism: Meconema thalassinum (assembly GCA_946902985.2). Taxonomy (NCBI): domain Eukaryota; kingdom Metazoa; phylum Arthropoda; class Insecta; order Orthoptera; family Tettigoniidae; genus Meconema; species Meconema thalassinum. The sequence continues at coordinate 1,445,828,631 of OX336389.2, read as the reverse complement.
TGGGGAGGTGCCGGATGATCCACTTAATTTCGTGAATATTGGTTTTGCGGACTTCCGGCTTGGGTGCATTGGTTATATAGTCATTAACCTTTGCATCCATCCTGATCGTGAACTCCGGGTTAGAGGGTGTATCGTTGGGAGTAAATGCTTCCTCTAGGGAGTTCGCTAGGGCCTCCAGTTTGTCCCGTGTCGAATAGGCCGGTCCTGTCGGAGTTTCTAGGGACGGCACCTGATGGGTTTCGAGGGTGAATTGTCTCGCGAGGGGCCACACTGATGGTGCATTTTCTGTGGGGTTGGTACCAAATTTTGATATGAGATTACCCCAAGAGCTGCACCGATGTTCATGTAGAGCGTTCTGGATTTCAACATTAAGTTGATTTTTCCTGACTCTGTCGTGGTCCCTGTGGTATTTCGTCCAGTCCCGCCTTATGTTGTTCCTTTCCCTTATTAGTGTCCGGATGCGTGCTGGTATTTCCAGCTTTCGCTCGCGGGTGTTTACAAGGGGAACACTTGTGTCCAAGGCGACTTGGATGGCTGAAACCAGGGTTTCCACAGCAGTGTCTAGCTCCTGATTAGTGTTTAGTGGCATGTCATCTTTGCCATCTAGTTCTTGGTCTAGTATGGCCTTGAATTGGTTCCAGTTAGCAGCCTTATAGTTGCGTATGGGCCTGGTTCCAGTTTCGATGACTTCAGGGGGGGTCGCTAGTGTGATAATCGTTGGCTTGTGATTTGACGAGAGGTCATTTATCACACTGATTCTGTGACTGAGCGTTACCTGGTTCATCAGGCATATGTCCAGAATGTCAGCAATGTCCGTCGAATTACGTTGCGGTACGAAGGTTGGCTCGTTGGGGGCTGCGACTATGTAGTCATTGGCTATCATGTGCGCATAAAGCCTCGTCCCCGAGTGGTTGGGGCGGAGACATCCCCAGTGAGCACTTTTGGAATTGAAATCCCCTCCAAGTATGGTATGAGTGCCAGTTTTGAATAGGGTTTCTATGTCCTGTGTATTTATCCGGGTGGTGTGATTGTACACTGAATAAATATTCAGGTATGTACCTTGCACAGGCAAGCGGATTCCGCAGGCCTCGAGTGTATGCAGTTCTGGTTTGTCTAGTTCCATGTGAGCTATTTCCTTACGGACCAGTACTGCCACTCCTCCTTTCGACATATCCGTGTGTTCGCGGCGATCTCGTCTTACTGTGTGATAGCCTCTTATGGTGAATTTCTGCCTGGGCTGTAAGTGAGTTTCGGTAATAAGCGCCACGTGTATGTCATGGGTTTGGAGGAATAACGCGAGTTCAGTTTTCTTTTTGCGGACTCCATCGGCGTTCCAATTTAAAACGCGGATTCCGTCCGTGTGTGTATAGTTGGGGGTATTATTTGGGTTCCCCTCGTTCCCTTCAGGTAGGTCAGGTGTATTATCCATGACGGGATGTGAAGGTGGTGTTAATAAATGTGGTGAAAATGCTCATCCACTGGTTCATTGGGGCCGTGAATAGCTGCATAATTAGCGCCATCACTGCCTGGCACAATGTTCCCATCGTCAACCCTGGGAAGAGTTGATTTAAGAAGGCATTGATTTTGTCCCAGATGGTGCTGGGATCCTGATCCAGTGGTGGGCTGGCCTGAGTGGCTGTGTTTGAGGGAGGGGTGGGGGCAATAGGGAGGAGAGTAGCTGGGGGCGATGCGTCTTGATTTGGCTGGCAAGGGATGGAGCTAGAAGCCTGTTGGGCTTCTCTCGTTTGCTCCGCAGCCGTGGTGGTCTTTGTTTGGGTATTTTTGGGGCGTTTGGAACGGACCTTCTTCTTCCTTTGTTCCTTGGGAGGGGGCACTGAGATCGGGTCTGGGCTGGTGGAGGAGCTGGGCTGAGGGTTGATCTCAGTGTTAGGGTGTGTCGTGTCTCTGTTAAGGGATGGCTGTGTCCCCCCTTCAAAGCTACGGTCGGTCCTGCCTGATGGGCCTTTAGGCATTGAGGATGCCTTGGTGCCTGAAGGGCCTCCACGTGCCTGGTGCATGCCACCTTGATGCGCACCAGTTTGCATCGTGTTTCGCCTGTTGGCTTCGTATGCCCTGCGGGTGGGGCAGTTCTTAAAATTAGCCGCATGTGGTCCCTTGCAGTTTCTGCACTTGGAACTTGCCTCATTGGGTCCAAATGGGCATTTGGCAGAGTGGTGTCCATCCGCACAGCGCCTGCAGCAAGGCCTATCGTGGCACCCCTTGGAGGTGTGACCCAGCCTTTGGCAATTGCTGCATTGCGGCGCATGCGTGGGAGTCCGGTATGGGGTGATGTTCACCTCCATGCGAGCCAGCATTTTTATTACATTTAATATACTGTCCGCTTCCGGCCCCGCCGGGATTGTCACCAGGTACAGTGGGGAGTGTATGCGGGAGGACTTGGTGCGCATCGGTTCGATATTTTCCCCTGGGAAATTTATCGCTTTAAATGCGGCTGCGAGGTCGGCACACGTCTTCTGGTTTGCCGGTGTGCGCAGCACATATCGCTTTACAGGCTTGGCTGAAACGATCTGTGAGTACGGCGCATTAACGGTGTCCAGGTACTCTATGCAGAAGTGGTAAGCCTTCCAGCTATCACATAGAAGCCAGACAGATGTGCCGGGGTCTCGCTTGGGGGCTTTGAAGTGGTACTTGTTACGGTACTCATGTGGGAGTGCCGTTGCAAGTCCCAGATCGATGTTGTGTATGTCAGTTGTGTACAGTGTTAGTGGCGGCGGCTTCTTAGGTTTTGGCCTGCTCGGTCTGTCGGGGAAAGTGGAAGTGGTCGAGCCGGACGAGTCCCGCGAACCACTCCGCCTCTGCCTGTCTTCAGCATTAGCCGCTCGGGCTTGCCTCTTGGCATCAGTTTTCTCCCTCCTCGACAGGACCGGTGAGAAGCCCTCCTCCTGTTCCCCAAGCTCTGGAGTCTGTTTCCTGGGCTCAAGGGCTCCAGGTTGCGTGGAGGGCTTTTGTTTGGTTTTTCCCTGCACAGGTTTGGAAGTCCGCGCTGGTGCTGGCTTCTTAACCTTTGCTTGGGAGCCATTGCCAGCCTTCCCGCTCGACGATATCGCTGGCGGAGCTCCTTCCGGGCCTAGGCCTGTAGTTGGAGTCGCCGTGCTAGTCGGAGACTGGGACTGCTGGGCTGCCGACTTGGGGGCCTTTGACTTGTCCTTCCCTTTGGTAATACCGGCTTTCTTGCGGCGTGGCTGGTCAGGCGGCACGTCCATTACTAACCGGCCTCCCGTAGGGTTGGGGTCAGTCGCGTGGCTTTTCAAGTCGATGACCAGTGACATTAGGGCTGGGATTACCTTCTCCTGGACCACTGACGGGGCGGCTTTCGCTGCCGGTCTTGTGGTCTCCTGGATGGGCGTCTCCTTGCCTTCTGTCCCTGTTGGCACCAATGCCGCGCCTAGTGGTGTCGCTGGCGCGACGAGGCTGGAGTCGGGTTCTCCCATTGGCAGACTGCTGGGCAAGTCCAGGCAGCCGTCCGGGAAATCTCCGCAACTCAACAGCCTCGCTGGGGTGCCGTCTGTATGCTGGGGCGCGGCGAGAGCAAGATGAATAGGTGCTTCCGTTAGCGGGCTGCAGGGCGCGGCATGCCGCGGCACCTGGGTCACGCTTAGGCTGCAGCCTATATTGCGCATCTGCTCGTGTGTGCTACAAGGCACGGGGAATGGTGTGGGTTCTGGAGTGGTGATGCTGGGTTCCCTCGGGCTCATGAGCGGGCTGCTGGTGTTAGCTGGGCTATTTACCGGGGTCACGCTCTGGGCTGCCAGGGTTTCAGCTATCGACCATGTGTAGAGGCGGGTCAATTTCTTCTTGGTTCGGGGGGTGACGTATGGGGGAAGGTTGATGAGGGTGGGGACGCTGGGGGCGCTAGGGGCGCTAGGGGTGCTAGGGAGTGCGCGGCGCGGGGTGAACATGACATACATAGGGATAGAGAAGTAAACAGCTTGTGAACTAATAGGGGTCGCACCAGAGCCAAGAGGGGTTGCCAGACAAATTGCTCTTTCAGAGTCAGACAAATAGCTCTTTCGGAGTTGGCCTGGTGCTAGCCTATATATGTGATGAGGGGGTAAAATCTAAAAGCGAGCTAGTGAGCGCGGGATGATCCGACACAAACGGGTCCCTGACTCACGGCGTGCCCTAACCTAACCCTAAGTGTGGATAGCCCACAACTGGTTGGGGAATGAAATGATGAAGTGAAGTGCGGTGATGTGATGATATGCGGGCGGGCGGGCCTAGGCGGTCCTGGCTGGCTGCAGTTGCTTCGGACTCCTGGCGTCCTTGGCTGGTGAGCTCGTGCCGGCTGGGCGAAGACTGGTCTGGCGGGGCTCGCCGAAGCGCTCCCCGCGGTGAAGTCCTGAAGTACTCAGTCGGCTCTCTCCTGCAGTAGCGTGACCTCTCTCGATCAAGTCCAAGTCCGTCCGCCGTCAACGAGCTGCGCTCTATACCCAAGGCTTATAAACTACAGAGGTTGCCTCAATTTTCACTCACCAATCAGCGCTCACAAGGCGAATGACGTCACAAGATACCAAACGCGCCATGTGGGGAACGTAACGAAACTGTCAACATCAGCTGTTGAGTACGCAAAGAACAGTTTATTCTCATGAAATTATTGGTAAATGGGTTATAAAATAACTGAATGTAGCCTACTTACTTATGTTGTGTTCTTCTTGAATTTCTTGGAAATTCGCCTAGACTCAGTAGTAGTATCGTGGGTGTTAGTGACTTCCAATAACCACTTCTTATGCAAGATAGAATTGGAATGTATCAATCTGACGAAGAAAATTGTTATCACAGCTGCCTCACCCCCACCAGACGGTACGTCAGGAAATTCTCTCGACACAAAATCTGTCGTTCTTAGAACGTTCTTGCCTCGTTGAAATCCGTATTTTCCGTGAAATGTGACGAATATTGCTGAAATGTGCCGGAACTGGTTTAGCCAAGTTTCTGAGGGATCGGTCATACCACCGTATGACAAGTGTTTAATCCAGGTTGGTAATGCATAATCGTTGAGTTTGCATTCCGTAGGTTGAGTTCCCAAGTTGTGGAAATTTATCTTGGAACTTGTGGTCTACATAACCTGCAACATAAGCCTTGCCATCTTCCTCACTTTGTTCCATGATATTGGCAATGAAGGACTCTGGTTGCACATTGCTCCCTAAGGTTGGTTGTGGAAGCACGTTACTTGATTCCGACACTATGCCAGCTTTGTTTAGTGCTTTAGCAACTACATATTCATCTGAATATGGATCAGCAGTGTTTGTTTGCTTTTGAACAACTCCTGGAGTTTTTCCTAAAATAATCATCCTCAGTCTGTAAATGCAGTCAAGGGGAGAATGATGATCGTGTAAGCCCCCACGGGTTCGCAATTGTGAAAAGAGGTTTTCCAATACATCTTGATTTAGCCTATGTGAGAATGTACTTTGTATTATGCCTACGGGCCATATCTTGGTACAGAAGTCGATGGGACTTTATTGAAATGAAGACTGCTTTCTGGAATATTTGCAAAGATTTTTACCAATGCAAAGAGAATTACTCACGAAATTTTCCATCTTGTCCAAAATCAAAATACCATGCATGGGCGTATATAAGGGGTGGGGGGCTGAGGGGGCTCCAGATCCCCCCGAAAAAAACCAACTTTGGTACAACAAACAATGTATTTCACAGTAGTCTTCTTTTAAGAAATAATTATCAATTTGGAAAAGAAAATGAGAGTTTACCTTTCTGCTTAATAAACTGAAAAGTAGCCCATTTAGATATTTTCCATTCATACTCCATAGGCTATAATAGAAAATTCATTAAGTACTCACAATTTTCCACGATAGTCACCCCCCCCCTCGAAAAAAATTGTATATACGCCCCTGATACCATGTACGAAATATGTCAAAAATATTAACAGCTTTAAAATCATCCTAGCAGGTCATCAAAACTTAAGAGTAGGCCAGCGTGGCTCACTTACCATTTGATTTTAGATTCCTTGGAAATCTTGGCGTTATATTAAGCAATTCGGCCCTGTAGTCTAATTTGAAGTCTTCACTCTTAAAGTGGAGGGAACATATCCTACTTTTTTGAGGGTTGCAATGATATTTTCGCTTACATGCAGCAATCCATTGATTGCGAAGGCATGCGTCTTTAGGCATCGTGAAAAACGACACGTCATTTCCAACTTTATAATAACTGTGACAAACTGCCACAGCACATCTTTGGCCTGGCATGATTATAAACAAAAAGGGCTTAAAACACGTGTTTAAACCACTGCAATCCATACAATATAATGTGTGGGAAAGTTGACTTTCCTTGCATACCTCGCGCCTCGCGCGCTACGAGGAAACGTGTGACGTCAGGTCCTTTCCCTTCCCTCCGCGATCCCCTCGCCTAAGAGCTCCATATTGAGGCAACCTCTGTAGTTTACTAGCCTTGGTAGTTTACTAGCCTTGCTCTATACCGGCCTTGACATTCCCAGTCAGAACCCATGTATAACATGTAATTGGAAAGTTTCTACTCGTTGCCGGTAGAGCGCACTCCCCTCCCATTATAGGCGCGATAAGGAATCAGCTGTACAGTACGTATATTAAATGTGTAATCTCAAGAACCACTGGATGGATTTTGATGCTGCTTTCACCATTCTGTAAAGGTGATCTCGAGGAAGATTTGTGTAGAAAATAATTTATTTATGACCAAAGGGAGCCAAGCAGTAACGATTTCAGTGAAAAGGTCGAAAAAATAGCCTGGCGTCCGTGCGCTTTTTAAGCTTACGCTGGGCAAACCGTTAAAAATATCATTATATTATGAGTGTAAGAATTGTTCAGCGTGAGAAATTCTACAAAAAAGTCCGCGAGAGCATATCTCTATCTTCGATACATCGCCCACTATAAGTGTTTTTAGTTTGGACGGGAGGGGGATTTGGCTTGCACCTCGTCATTCTTAAATTACGTCTGACAGGAATTCCTTGCACATTCATAACTGTTCCCGGGCGAAGCCGGGGCGGGTTGCTAGTGACACTATATAATTATTATCATTATAATTTCCGCATTATCAAAATTAAAATTATATCACAAAATAAAATAGCGTGCTAATAAATCTAAGAGAAATTAGACATACCTTGCACCTTCTTCGGGTACAAGGACACAACTCCAGCACCGTCTCATCAAAAGGAAAGAGAGGATGAAAATTACAGCCGGGAACAAGTAGCAGCCAATCGTGTGTTGTGTTTTGTGCTTAGAGATCTTTCGACAAATTATCAGATACCGTGTGCCTTCTTTTTCACGAAGCAGCTGTCAGGACGGGACTTACATAAACTCCTGCTGGACGTTATTCTCGAGGTTGAACAATGCGGTTTCATAATTATAATAACTGTCTCTGATAATCACAAAACTAACACTACCATGATGAGGCATTTAGGGGGAGGGAATTTGCAACCAATGGTCAATCACCCATACGACGAGTCTAGGAATGTATTCCCTAGTTTTGATCATTGTCACATTCTAAAAAAAAACATTAGAACGCAGTTTCTGTAACGAGAGATGACTGTTGGTACTGGAATAATTTCAGGGAAATACTTGTCATTACTATACACAATGCAAAAGGGTAAGATCGTCAAACCGGTCAGACACCTCACTAAAAAACACATCGAACCCACTAAATTTGAAAAAATTGAATGTTCGGCGTGCCAAGGAAGTGTTCTCGTCAGAAGTTATTGGTGCCATTAGTACACTGAAAGAAAATATAGGCATGCACCCGGAAGCGTACACATTCATGGACGCAGAAGCAACCATATTTTTTTGAAAAACGTTAATGGTTTGCTATGCAAGACGTAAGCATCACATATCATCATATTCAGTCTAGAAATCCAGATAAAGGGCATTTTTTCTCATTGAATGTCAGTCGCCTAAACTGGCTAGAGGAATATTTTCTTTCTTACCTTGAAACTTTGAAAGCTGCTAGTAACGCTGCTAGAAAGGACTTCCTGAGTTCTGAGACTTACGAAGCTACCTATACAATTAATCATGGATTCAACTGTCCAGTGCATAAGGTATCTTCTAAAAATGGGTAGAGGAAAGTCGCCAAATATGGGGAGTTTTTTTTATAGGACTCACATTAGACATAAGAAGGAACGGAATAATTTTGTTTTTCTCACCAATGTAAACCTCAGGCGATATACTATGTATATTACAAATATGGACACGTTTGATGTTGTAATACCCTCTGATATTATTGTTAACTTTAAAAGTGCACTTTCCCAGTATTAGGCAACCGGGTTTCGTAATATGGGGAGGTGAGAAACCTCACGGTTATTATTTATAATAGGTACACTGAATAGTATACCCTACTAATTAAAGCATTTCCTGAGAGGCCGAGTGCAGGTCTTTCTAGTCGACGCCCGTGGGCGACCTGCGCGTCAGGATGAGAGATGGAATGGATGAAGATGAATAAAACTGGGCAAGGATGTGAAAGGAAGCGGCCGTGGCCTGTTAGAAGGTACCGTCCCAGCATTTGCCTGGTGTTGAAAAATGGGAAACCATGGAAAATCATTTCAAGGACGGCCAACGGTGGAGCTCGAACCCACGCGTCTACCGAGTCAGCAGAGAGCTTGGCCCTATGGCCTAACGCTGCGCTTTAGCCAGCGTAGCCACTACTGTCGGTGATTCTGACAATGTAATGAAATCATGAACACAAATAGTACAAAAATACAAAAATGAATATTTTAAGTAAATAACAGTCCTAGTTTCCTGTTGCCGAACATCCAAACCGTTCAGCAGAAAAATGCATAAACTTTAATGAAAACCGAGTGATTCTGATCGAATTCAACTGTAACGAGGTGCAAGGTATGTCTAATTTCTCTTAGATTTATTAGCACGCTATTTTATTTTGTGATATAATTTGCATTTTGATATTGTGGGAATTATAATGATAATATAATAGTGTCACTAGCAACCCGCCCCGGCTTCGCACGGGAACAGTTATGAATGTGCAAGGAATTCCTGTCAGACGTAATTTAAGAATGGCGAGGTGCAAGCCAAATCCCCCTCCCGTCCATACTAAAAACACTTATAGTGGGCGATGTATCGAAGATAGAGATATGCTCACGCGGACTTTTTTGTACAATTTTTCATGCTGAACAATTCTTACACTCATAGTATATTGATATTTTTAACGGCTTGTCCAGCGTAAGCTTAAAAAGCGCACGGACGTCAAGTTCTTTCTTCGACCTATTCACTGAAATCTAAAATCGTTACTGCTTGCCTCCCTTTGATCATAAATAAATTATTTTCTACAGAAATCTTCCTCGATATTACGTGTACAGAATGGTGAAAGCCGCATCAAAATCCATCCAGTGGTTCTCGAGATTACCCGTGATATCCAAGAACCGGGGACTTTGTTTTACACTAAGTAGATATAAGTCTTAGTCGTGCAATGCTTGGTGAACAGCGCTGGGTGGGCAGTTAACTAACAAGATTTCATGAAATAGGTCTCATTGTCTAGGCCGGTATGAGCGCATTCAGTCGGCGCATTCAGTCGGCCGTGGTAATGGGCGTGTAACTGTCAAAAGTTGTCACCAGAGCGCTGCATGACTAGTACGGGTCCAGTACGTAATATGGCTAATGGCAAATGCTAAGCAAATTTCATAGATTCTGACATTTACACGCGTGAAAAATGCCTAGTACGTGCTGCAGTGTACCACTGTGTAAAAATAGAGGAGGGCACTGGTTTCCAAAGGATCCTAGTTTGAGAAAACAATGGACAAAACACATTTGGCGAATTAAATGTAATCCAACTGACAGCAGTGTTGTTGGTGTCGACCATTTCGCATCCAAGGATTATTTAAGCTCTACTTGGTGATGTAGGACGTGCAATTCAATCATCAGTAACGTATGACGAAACTATTTGTCCCTTAAATGCCTGATTAGCGCCTCCAGAATTTCGTATTTAATTCTAACTTTTAACCCTGCACTTAAGACAGGCATCAAATTGGCAGCTGAAAAGCTGAAGGAGGTAGGAGACTTGTGTTACTTAGGAAGCAAAATAACCAGAGATGGACGAAGCAAAGAGGATATAAAAGGTTGGCTCAGGCAAGGTAAGTATTTCTACAAAAAGGAATCTGTTGACATCGAATATAGATTTAGGTATTAGAAAGTCATTTTTGAAAGCCTCTATCTGGAGCGTTGCACTCTATGAAAATGAACCATTGACTATTGGTGCAGCAGAAAAGAGGAGAATTGAAGCGTTTGAAATGTGGTGTTACAAGAGAAATATGAAGATCAGATAGGTAGATAGGGTTAGAAACGAAGAGGTATTAAGACGAGTGGGAGAGGAGAGATATTTCGGGGTACTGATAATGAAGAGAAGAGATAGGTTCGTAGGACACATACATACATGGTTTATTTGCAAATGTGGACACTGTCCATGGTGGCAAATTACAATAAATACACAAAACAATTAACAACCACAAAAATTTTAGAAAATTAGGACTAATTAGAAAATAAGTATTAGTTGCTAAGAGAAGAAACCGGTAATCGTAAATATAATCATTCTAATAACAGAATAAACATAAAATACTAAACATTTACACTTTCTTTCATTGCTTCAACTTATGCACCGTTCATCACTGCCTCTTAATCATGTGCTTTTTCACCAACTCCTTAAATTTACCAACATCAGAAGACAAAGGGCTGAAAATGCCCCCTGGCAAACTGTTCCATTCTATTTCCCCCCTCCCAATGAAGGAATATTTGCCCCAGTTCCTTTTCCACTGACTTAATTTCAATTTACAACAATTACTGTATCTGCCCATATATGAACTTTCCTTTCCCAATCTCTCATGAATATCTTCCCATGCAATTTCCCCCTTGTACGCTAAGAAAATACCCCCTATTCTTGCTCTTGAACGTCTATCAGCCAGACTTTCCCATCCCAAATCCTGTATCATCCTACTCACACTACTCGTCGATCTGTGGTCCTCCATTACATAACTGGCGGCCTTCCTTTACACTCCTTCCAATTCCTTTATTAAATACATTTGGTATGGATCCACACTCCCCCAGCATATTCCAGCAGAGGACGGACTAGGGACATGTATGCCCTTTCCCTAATCTCTCTGCCAGCGCCTTTAAAGACTCGCATAACCATATGTAGTGACTTGTATGCTTTCTTTACTATTTCCCTTATGTGCTTACCCCAGTGAAAATTCCCACCCCCCACAGTTACACCTAAATACCTACATTCGTCCCCAAATACAACTTTATTTTCCCCCACTGAATATTCAAAAACAATATGATTCCCTTTGTTAACAAATCTCACTGCCTGACATTTCTTTGAATTTATCATCATATCATTTTTATCCGCCCAGCTTTGTATGTCCGTCAAGACCCTCTGCAATATGCCGCAGTCATCCGGGTGATTTATCCTCCTGTATACTACTATATCATCAGCAAATAATCTTATCTGGGATGATATTTTAACTCCTATGTCGTTTATGTAAATGAGAAATAGTAAAGGACCCAATTTACTCCCCTGAGGTACCCCCCTCCCCACCCTAGACTGTTCTGACACTGACCCACCAACCCTTACCCTCTGACTTCTCCCCTCCAAAAATGATCTCACCCATTGAACTACTCTCCTGTCCAATTCTATAGCCTCCATTTTCCTTAACAGAATACCATGATATCAAAAGCCTTTGATAGGTCAACTGCAATGCAGTCAACTTGACCTCTGTTATCCAAGGCCTCACTGATATCCTGCTGAAAGCCTGCTAGCTGCGATTCACACGAAAATCCCTCTCTGAAACCATGCTGTTTATTTCCCAACCACCTACTACTTCCTAAGCATTCCCTTATGTATTCATTCATAATTCCCTCAAAAATGTTGCATATAATACATGTTAGACTGACAGGTCTGTAGCTATCACTATCTCCCTTCCCCCTCTCCCTTTATATACCGGAACTACCAGAGCCTGTTTCCAGTCCTCAGGCACTACCCCATTATTTAGACAAAAGTCAAACAGAAATCTTAAATAAGGCACAATGTTCCATCCCATAACCTTTAACAATTCCCCATTTATCCCATCTACCCCGGCTGATTTTCTTGACCCTAATCCCCGTATTGCATTATAGATATCCTTATTTACATAACTTAATTTCTTACCCTTCTCAATACCCTGCTCTCCTCCCTGATCCACATTTCCCTCCCCTGTAATTCCTACCACCTTACCATATACCTTATTAAATGCCTCAGCCTTCTCCCCATCTTCCACCAGCAGCGTTCCATCTTCTCCCTCGATATCAGGTATGCGGCCTTGAACCCCTCTTACTCTCCTGAAATAGACTTACATATTCCTCCACCGTTCCTTGAAAGTCGTCCCTCCGCCAACTAGCCTACCATAAAATGTTTCTTTGCTACTATCTTAGCCCTAACCAGTTCTCTCCTCAACCTATTTAATTCTATTCGGTGGCCTATCCCCTTCCTAATCTTATTGCTTTCTAATCTACATTTCTTCTTTAATCTTCTTACCTCCTTATTGTAATAAAGTGGATCAGTAGTCGCCCCTACTTTTTTAAATGGCACATGTAATTTTTCACACGTACCGGTACTAAGACACCCAGGAATAGCAAGCTTAGTTATGGAAAGATGGGTCGAGGACAAGAACTGTAGGGGTAGACCAAGGTTAGAATACGTTAAACAGATTGCCTCGGATGTAGGGTGTGGTAGCTATGTAGAGATGAAACGATTAGCTCAGGACAGGGAGGCATGGAAAGCTGCATTAAACCAGTCAAAAGACTGAAGACTCAAACCAAACCTTGCTATACCACGTTCTTTCTGTACTCTGACGCAACTCTGCCTTTAAAAGATCAAATTCACCTTCCACTGCCCAACGTAATCACAACAAGTACGTCTCTTTATATATTACCGGTACTACCCACACCTGAATCACGTTGCTCACAGTACTTTAATTATCTTGAAAAATACTGGGCTGTCACAGTTGGAAGGTTTGTACTTTCATTAACATCCGTGTATACTACTGCACTTGGTACCTTCATGACGTAAATATCCTCCTCCTAATCCTGCCGATTTTCCGCATTAAATGTGGCATCATAATCATACGACATTTTAAGCGGATATTGACTAGGAAAGCATCCATAGAATTGGTAGGCTACTGCATAGAAGTGATATTCCAAACAATAATACCGGTACCTCTTTATAAGTTCACCCTTCTTTCCAAGAACTTTCGCATTTCTTCTTCTGAGTTTCGCCTTCAACTGAAATAAATTCCAGTTCCCATACTCCTTTTTTTCATTCATTAGGATGCCTGACAGAACAGCTGATTGCATTAGAGAGAACGAAGCATGTCCGCCAATTCGTATGTGCCTGGACCCCTCCTACGCCTGCTGCACTCTTGTGGTGGCAACATGAAGTTCGCCTAGAACACGCCCATTGGAATTCAAACATTTTGTTTGAAACAAAGTACCGTTCAGTGTTAATTCATTGTTTTCGGCCCATGTTGAGAGTTTATCAAAAGCAGATTGAATGCAATCTAAGTTTCGAGAAGTGAGGACCATGTCATTGCTGTAAATTTGTGTAGGTTACCAAAATTTTAGGTGCGGTCTATAGACTTGTGATAACAAAATATCAGCTGAATGTTGATAACATTTCAGTAGTACTGTGCAGTAATATAATTTCGAACTGTTGGTTCGTGAAATTGAAAATATTTCATAACAGTATTGATTCTTGAAGAATGAAATAAAATAAACGGAACATTTAAGACCTTAATTAGGGTCTATAATAGCGAAGATTTAAAGTGAACACAAAATGCCGATTCATGGAAGGAATCCAGATGCACCTAACTATTCCAATAGTCCCATGTGATATGATTGAAATAAATAAACCATTTATTTAAGAAGGATTTGTCAGTTGTGATTTAGTTCAAGATTTAAAAATTCAATAAGCGCAGCTAACTGCCAAAAGAAATATATACATGACCGTGCATACAATAACCTAAATAAGACCACACATTCAGTCACTGCAGAAATCTGTCAACGAGACTTTCCTTTTGGAGCACAAAAGCTGGTGATAACGGTCACAGGTTGACCCACACAGTTTACACCTGCAGTTATCGTCCGGGTCGTGGAATTTCTTAGTCTGGCATATCCGGTGGTGGAAACCATGCACGGCGTATCGCGTCACTACATGCCGTAGTTCATATCCAACTTGAGTCCATTCTCTGTAAATCATGGCATCTGTTGAAAAGAACGTTGGCCATATGTCTTGCCGTTTTGCATTGAGTTCTTGTACAAGTTCTGTGTAGGCGGCGGTTGATGGTAGTAATAGGTTAAGGCGAAGATCTTCGATGAAAAATTGCTCTCTTGTTAGCACGTAGGTGAGGCGAGACCGTGTGAATTTCGACAGGCACAATGTTCTTTTCAGGAAAGTGGCTTTGACTCTTTCTATTTCATCCAAATTTCTCTTCGTCAGTTGTAGCCAAATTGTCTCTAGTCCATAAGTTATGATTGGGGTAATTTTAAGGCGAAACAGGGTGATAGCTGTGGCTAAAGATAGCTCTCTCAGATTCCTTATAGTGTGAATGGCAATCTTTGCCGCGGCGACTCTTTCCTTGACGTGTAGGCTATAGACATATCCTCTTGTTTGAAATGTGATTCCCAAGTACTTGAAGTGTGATACATTCTGTAGCGGGACATTATTGTACGTAATGAAGTCATTTGTTGAAAGTCTACCTCCTTTTCTGAATGTCATTTTCAGAGTTTTAGTACCGTTCAGTGTTAATTCATTGTTTTCGGCCCATGTTGAGAGTTTATCAAAAGCAGATTGAATGCAATCTAAGTTTCGAGAAGTGAGGACCATGTCATCTGCGTAAGCGTATATTTTAACGTTATCAACTGCAATTTCTCCAGGTATTTCCGCAGTGGCTATGATGAAAAGCAGTGGACTCAGGGGGTCTCCCTGCAGTACTCCGTTGGTTTGGGTCATCGGGTTTGACTTACACACTCTGTTGTCTATTTCTATTTGATTGTTCGACAAGATATTTTTTATTAGACGTGTCACTTGATTTCTTCCGGCGATGTCTTCTATTTTCCTGATTAATAGTTGCCTGTTCAACAAGTCGAAAGCTTTTGTATAATCTATAAAAACTGCATGGAGCATCCCTCCTGGGAGCCTGAGTGCCGCCTCAATATCCTCCTGAAGACATTTTACTGCCTGAATTGTGGATTTCCCTTTACTGAACCCAAATTGCTGCTCAGGGATTGCGTGAGATGTCAGTTTGCTAAGTCTGGCAGTTAATAGTCCTGTCAGAATTTTTAGTGGTGCACACTCCAAAGCTATCCCCCGGTATGAGTTCGGGTCCCTCGAGTCACCTTTCCCTTTATACAAAACCTTTAGTGTAGAAAGCCTCCATCTGTTTGGGATGTTTCTTTGTCTTAGACATGCATTAAAAAGCTCAGTCCATGTTGTTGCAAGAGCATGTGCAGTTTCCTTCAGGTGTTCGAAGAAGATACCATCTGGACCGCAAGCTTTTTTATCTTTTGTTTCTGCGATTTGTTTCCGAACTTCGTCCAGTGAGCATGGATTCGTTAACTCAATTTCTTCGTCTTGGTTTGTGTTAGGTGGACGTGTTTCTCTGTCTTGTAAAACCGTCCTGAAGTGTTTTTCCCATGTGCTAAGTGGAATGTCTCTCGGGAAATAGGGTTGTTTTGGCGCTGAGGCTTTGAACCATTGCTGTTCAGATTCTTCAATGAGTTTCTTCTCTTCTTTTACAAGATGGTTCTTTTTGCTTTGATCTCTAATTTGTTTGTAGTGTTTTCTGGCTGTGTTATAGGTCTCTCTGAATTAATGTTATTTTTGCTCTATGTAGTGCGATTAGCGCTGTTTTTCTTGCTTGATAGCACTCTCGAGTGAACCAAGGTTTTGCCCTCCGTTGCCTCCATTTTTGTGTTACTATTGCATGCGCCAGCTGTTCTTCAATTATACTCAAAGCTTCGTCTATGTTACCTCCTTTGATCTCTTGTAGCGCTATGGGTGTCGCATCCATGTTGAGTTTGCTTATATCGATTTCTCTGGTTATCCTTGTTGACCGCTTGGTTGGCTTCTCTTCTGCGAAAGATCCTTTCATTTTAATTAGGGTGCTGACCGGTAAGTGTTTTCGTACCGGCAGGTCTTGTCTGATCTCTTGATGTGTCTTGCCGCCGCTTGCGAACACAAGGTCAATAGTACTGGAACCATTAGGTCCAAAGTAGGTTTTTTCCTTTTTGTCGTTGATCAACGTTAGGCCCCCCTTTTCTAAATAACTGATCACAGTGTTCGTCTTCTGAGAGGGAGCATCAATCCTGCAGTTAATGTCTCCTAATAAGATTAGCTTGTCGTTTCTGTTTGTCAGGCTGAGAGCATTTGCAACTTCTTCAATTATATCATCTGCCTTATAGTCTGGTTGGAAGACACACACATTATTATGCATAATTTTGTTTTCACTAATAGAATATTTGGAGAGCTAAGCTGAATCTCGAAGGGGACCAAGGTAGGTTTTATTAACATAGTTATGCCGCCTTTGGGCCTTCCCCTTTCTCCTTGTGTTGCATATGAATGAATTGAATACAAATGTTCTGTGCTCCATTGTGTGGTCAAGAACGTTTCCGTAAGTGTAACTAAGTCATAGGCGTTGAAAGTATCCTCTGGTATCATGTTGACAGCGTTTTTCAATCCTTCTATGTTCCATAACAATATCTTCACCAGATTTTCTTTTCCTGAATTTTTATAAACTGATATTTGCTTTTTGTTGCGTGAAGTGGGCAATGAAGATCGTGAGCCCTTATTCCAGTGAACCTGCAGCCCGTTTTTTGTGTGAAAGCTCGGGAGAGAAGAAATCGTCTGGCTAGTACATTAATTGGCCAAAAGTCTGGGTTTTCAGTCATTCCAAGCTATTGAAATGATATTCCAACTTTGAAGGCCTTGTTTGTGCCTGTAGTGTTCAGGCCTTCACATGCTATATCCCCCTGAATTCCATTTTTGCGTAGAAATGAAATCACTTTGCCACCTGTTGTGTTCTCTTTCAGCTTCCCTATGTAGAGCCAAGCCGTTCTTTCTCCTGCTTGTAATCCTTCATCCTCCTTTGTCCCGATAACCACTGTTGATCTGGAGGTGCGCCGAGAGTTTTCTCTCCGGTGGGGTATTGTCCTCCATGGTGTGGTGCTTTCTCCTGCTTGAAGATCTTCGCCTTCCTTTGTTCCGAGAAACATTTCTGTCCTTGAGTTCCAATGAGTGGTCGCTTTCTTTTGGGGCGATGTCCTCCACGCTGCAGTACTATGCGTACCGTCTTCTATGTATTCTTCCCCCTTTCTAGGGTTACATTTAGGTACTATTTCTAGGGCTTTGTTGTTGACGAGAAGTGGGCATTGTTTATCATAATTGTATGATTCGTCCTTCGAGGTAATAAATATATCAGTCTCATGTAGTGTTTCTGTTGGTTGTTGATGCTGTTTAGCAGGTTGCTTACAGGTGTTCATCCAAAATATTGTCTCTTCTACCTTCTTCTGTATTATTGTTGGTATGGAATCCTTGATGAGATCTAATATCATATTCATTTCTTGATCTAGTTCTTTTAGTTTTGTGTCTTGGTGTCTTCTTTGTGTCACTATTTGCGGTTTACAAACAGTGCAGAGCCATGTTAGCATGCATTTTTTCTTTTTAATTGCGTCGTAATCCCCTTTGGACATATTTAAACATTCCTGGTGCTGCCATATGTTGCAGGACTCGCATTCTAAGGCATTATCAGTGTTCTTAACTCGATTATTACAGATGTCGCAAATGTCATCCGTGTTATCTGTTGATGTTGATGAGATAATCTCTTTGGGATTTGCATTTGCCATTGTGTGTTTTTGTTCTTTACTCTTTGACATTTTTCACTGCGAAATATATGTCTGCCTTATAACATCTATGACAAGATAGCTGCAATGATAATTGTGCAGTTTATTCTGTACTCTTTGATCAAAAGCTTTCCAGATGATTAATCTGTCAACAATTTCTATGACAATATGGCGATTGGTGCTTTTGCCAAATTCGAGAGTTTATTTACAACTTAGATAGTTTGATTGATTTGATAATTTCGATAATTGGCTTTCACTAACACTTTCACTGCATACACCAAAACTGAACTTCGCTCAGCTTACCTCTAAAATTCCGTATTATATAGGATATTCTCACTATAATTCAATTCAATAATTTACGAGACACTTGTATTCACTGCTTCTTCACTCCACTAATAAAAGATTTCAGATGATAATTGTGGTTTTGGTGGTTGGAACTTCCGAGGTTATCTGCCCTTAGGGGAAAATTAGTTGTCCTGTACCATTGGTGTCATAAGAATCCTGATGTTGCACTTGTGGGTGTCCTTCATTGGTATGCTTGACTACACCCTACCGGTACCGTACCACAAATTATTTTTGAATTGCCACTAGAAGCTCAAGTAGTAGACATATAGAGAGAACAAAACTCATACTTACACCAAGAGTGTAGACCTAGGCTTGGTACCTAGAGTCTTAAAACAACCCTAACTGCTTTAAAAAATTGTATTTTTAGTCCACACAACTCTTTTTGAGAATCCTAGGTAGGGTGATCATTAATTCCATCTTCCTCTGGCTTTGAACTTGGACTGAATTAATTTGGCCTTACACATGAATGTATTCCGATGTTTGAATGAAATCAACTTTCTTTGGTGATCATTCCAAATATATAATCTACATTCGATTCTGTAAGAACTACTGTTTGCATGTCTTTTGTACGTTCTTCAATTAATCCAGCACCTTAATTTCCACCCATTACTTCCTGTTATCAAACTAGTGATGAATTTCTCTCGGAGGTCAGATATGGCTGGGTGTATATACTCAAGCAAGAGCAGACTAATGTCTTGATATGTAGTTCCTGTTAAAATGAAATGCATTCGGAATTATGGACATAAGGCTTATTTTATTTTAAAGTCACATTCATGTGTTTGCTACATATTCATGACTATTTTAACAGTACCCTATTTTAATACTGGGGTGTCTGCAGTAGCCTAGTGCATATTTTTTAAACTGTGGCTAGGATTGGGAAGGTGTCATTAAGATAGGAACCATCCCAACGTTACAACCCCACAAGCTTAGTAGCCTATAAAGGGCTTTGTTAGTAAGCATCGATAACTTTAAGGAAGTACCTGCAGTGAGTCATGAATGTTACCTACAGTATGTAATGGGCGAGCCCACTAACCAAGCTTCACTGCAATAGGATAGGCTACGATTGGGAAGGAGTCATTAAGATAGGAACCATCCCAGCTTTACAACCCCACAAGCTTAGTAGCCTATAAAGGGCTTTGTTAGCAAGCATCGATAACTTTAAGGAAGTACCTGCAGTGAGTCATGAATGTTACCTACAGTATGTAATGGGCGAGCCCACTAACCAATTTACGGTACTTCAGTACCAGTGCATTAAGCAGCTGGTATTTTTTATAATGATTATGTACTGGAATTCAAGACACATACATTTCTCGTCTTGCACCACCAGAGAAAAGGAACTGCACTGTTTAACACAGCACTTACCCTGTTTGCACATTGTTTCCTTCCCTTATCTAAAGACTGACTATCAACACTTCACTACAGTCCAGTGATGTAGCATAGGCCTACATTCCTTTAAAATCTGTGCATTCTATCACATATACAGTAGTATTTGCTGCTGACCACACAAGACCTGTTATTTTTGCACACAATTTTTGTTCAATATACAGTATATAAAACTAAATCTATTGCAATTTGGCCTGCTCTATTTTAATTTCATTTGTCTTCAGTCTGGAAACTGGCCTACAGGGCAGATATTATATCTCTTAACATTTGATTTGGCAATTCATACACCAACCATCAGTCGACCAGGTATATGTTGAGAAATGAAGGATTTATGTCCACAAAGGTAAGTCTTTTCCTGCACTTGTGCAGTAATAATTTAAAAAAAATCCATTCTCCTTATTTTTTCCTGTGGAACTGGACCAATTTTCAGACAACTATTTTCACCCAAAAACCTGTGGCCTTACCTTTTGCAGCTCGGTTAGATGGGAAGTATAAGGGATAGGCCTATGGTGAGACTAGTTGTCTATGGGTAAGATGATAGATAGATAGATAGATAGATTTTTATTAATTCCATTTGATCAAATACATGCATTCAATACATTTTTGATATAGGACACGTCAGAATTTACATGCATAAAATAAAAGAACTAACAGGTATATATTACTAAGATTATAACTATTTATAACTTATTATAATAGCAAATCTTAATAGATACAATCTTATTGCACAACTATTTACACCTCACTCTATTATCATAATATGAAAACTTAATTCTATAAATACAACAACATACAGCTAGGTATTAAAATTAAATTAAAAAAGTAAAATATAGTTATAGATTCCATCACTCCTATACGCTAAAATATTCAACTACTGAGTAAAAACAATGGCACTGCAGATAAGCTTTCAACATTCTATCAAAGGTTTTTATTTTTGGGGCCAGTTTTATATACTGGGGTAGTTTATTGTATAATTTAACTCCAGTGTGAAAAGTTCCTTTTTGATATATGCTTGTGTGTGTGTGTGAAATATGAATGTTTTGATTTTGTCTTGTGTTATGCCTATGAACATCATTGTTTGTTTTAAGAAAAACATCTTTATTCATTAAATTCTTTTTAAAAAACATAATACTTTCAAAGATATATATGCAGGGCAGTGGGAGAATGTTTAAATCTTTAAACAGAGGTCTACATGATTCTCTCGAGTTTACATTTGCCATAATTCTAATCGCTCTCTTTTGTATCCTAAACGTGCTTAGTACATCTGGCGACATACCCCAAAATATGATCCCATATCTTAAGTATGAATGGAAATAAGCAAAATAAGTATTTCTTAATGTGTGCATGCTAGTGCAGGTTTTCAAAATACGTAACGCAAAGCACATCGAGTTCAGTTTAGTATTCAGATATTGTATATGTTTATTCCATTTCAAGTCTTGTTGTATCCATAGTCCTAAAAACTTTGTTTCTGATTTATTTTCTATTTGATGACCATTTAATGTTATATTGGGCATCGCAGGATTCCTATTCTGTATAGTGTGGAAATTTAGACATACTGTCTTTTTATAGTTTATTATGAGGCGATTATCTTGTGACCATTTGGTTAACTCTCCTGTAACGGAGTCAGCAGACTGCTGTATGACCTGTTTAGTTTCACCTTTTATTACGAGTGTTGTATCGTCCGCAAACAAAATTTCCTTATGTGAATGAACGTTCTGTGTTATATCATTGATATATAGAAGAAAGAGTAGTGGGCCCAAAACCGATCCCTGGGGTACTCCAAATTCAATAATTCCCTCATTGGACAATGTTTCATTAAGTAATTTGGTTCCCTCATCCTTGTGTCTCAAGCTTACTATTTGTTTACGCCTTGTTAAGTAAGACTCTATCCATTTATTAGCTAGACCTCTAACACCATATTGATTTAGTTTGGTAAGGAGGATTTTATGGTCAACTACATCAAATGCTTTCGATAAATCCAAGAATAGGCCAGTTACATGTTCCTTATTGTCAATTAATTTCAGTATACTATTACTACATTCGTAAATTGCTGTCTGTGTAGATTTTTCCGTTCTAAATCCATGTTGTGAGTTTGATAATATTTTATTTTTTTCTATGAAACTTATCAGTCTCTTATACATAATTTTTTCCACAATTTTTGCAATACCAGTTGGTAAGGTAATAGGACGATAGTTATCTAATTCATCTTTTGAACCGTTTTTGTGCACTGGAATTACTTTTGATAACTTCAAAATATCCGGGTAAGTTCCTGAGAGAATTGAACTGTTTATTAAGTGCGTAAGTGGATTTATTATATTTTCGGCACATTTCTTTAAAATTGCATCAGGGATGCCATCAATGCCAGCACAGAATTTATTTTTTAGCTCTTTTATAACTATTCTTACCTCTTCACTTGTGACATGATTTATAAATAAAGAATCACTGCATATATTTATTTTATTATTAGAATTTAGTGTATTTACCTGTGATTTATTTAATAATTTTTGCGGAATTTCCAGAAAATAGTCATTAAAAGTGTTTGCTATTTCCTCTGGATTATTAATCACTTTATTATTTCTGGTCAGTGTAATGTTCCTTTGTATTTTAGCATATTTTCCAGTTTCTTTCTTTATTACGGACCACATAGCCCTGTTTTTATTAGATGATTGGGAAATAAAATTATCATTATGCATTTTCTTTGCTAGTCTTATTACCTTATTTAATATGCTAGTGTATTTTTTGTAGTATAAATTGAATTCAGGTGTTGTGTGGTATTGTTTATATAATTTGTGTAGAAATTTCTTTCTTTGACATGAATTTATAATCCCTGTTGTTATCCAATTGCTAGTTTTGTTATTTTGAACAGTTCTTCGTTTAAAGGGGAATGCTATTTCAAAATAGTGTTTTAGGGTACTGTTAAATGCATTAAATTTATCATTTACATTTTCTAGTTCATAAATTTCTGACCATGTTTCCTTATTTAATAAGTCATTGAAATATGTAACATTTGCTTCAGTGAATGACCTGCACTTTGATTTTACTCCATTATCATTATTATTGATTACTTCGGATACTTCAAAACTCAGTATTTGTCCATGGTGGTCACTAAAACCCGGACAATAGACTTCTATTGAATGGTGATATTTATCTGTATTTATAAAAATTTGATCAGGAGTGGTTTTACTAAATTTTGTTATTCTTGTTGGTGTATTTACTGTAGGTTTCAGTCCATAGGAAATTAGTAACTGGTTTAATAATTCACAATTTCTATCAAGTTTTAAGAAATCCACATTTACATCCCCACAAATTATTATATCGAAATTTACTTTGCTCATGTTATTGAGTAACAATTCTAGTTTATCTATAAATAGAGGAAACTTTCCTGACGGAGAACGGTATACGCATACAATTATTAACTTAAACTGCTGAATTTTTACGGCAGAGAATTCAAAATCCTGTTCCATAATTAGATAATCATAAGCTGTTATCTGTTCATGATCTAAATTATTTCTTAAGAAGATGCAAGTACCACCATGGCTAATATTAGATCTAGAGTATTTACTAGCTTGTATAAACCCTGGGAATTGAATTAATTCAAGTTGTTCCTCTTTCAGCCAATGTTCTGAAATACATAGTGCTGAGATGTCTTTAAGTTCATTTTTAAGCATTAGATTTATGTAATCAATTTTATTATAAAGAGACTGGACATTCTGGTGGTAAATTTTAAATTTGTTACTTTTGCAAGCTTGTGTTGGTGATTTATTTACATTATTATTATCATAATTGTTATTATTATTGTTGCTAGACAAATCCGAAATACCATTGTTGCACTCCGTTAAATTTGACTTCAAAAGATGTGAATGCCAAACCTCACGTTTGGCTTCTTCTACCAGTTTCCCTGCTTCCACTCTAATGATATTACTGTCGAATTATTCTCACCATTTGAATTTACAATTTTGCAGATTTCATCACTAAGATACTCTTTTCCTAATCTATTTAAGTGTAGGCCATGCCGAGTGTGGAACTTCCTGTCTAATTTACTTACATCTACAATTTGGACATTTGGAAAACTCTTACAAATTTTATGAATTTTTCCATTTGTAGCCTCTATTTCTATATTTACACATGACTTGGGAATTAAATCGTGTCTCTGCGGAATGTTTACAATAATGACATTTGTTTTTTGCATGGATGGCAATGTACCCATTAAATCTTTGATTACCTTTAAAGACAATATACTGCCAAGTAAAGAAAATCAATTAGTTCATCAACAGTTTATGTTGTCCCTTGTCATTAGGTACCGTACCGTACTTATAATGAGAGGGATAAATGAGCGAGGTAGGCCTACAACAAGGATAATACAATCTCATATCAGGATTTCCTTCACTTTAGATGAGTGTGTTCCAGAAATATTTTTTCTAGATGCCGGTGATAGTTTTAAAGGGTGGAACCTTGAGGTTATCAGCCCCTATTAGAGGGGAGAGGGGTAATGACTCAGAAAAATACCTCTAGTTGAGAGGTAGGGGCAATCTGATTTATATTCTTGCAGTACCGGTATTTCAAAATAATTTTGCCATCTAAATTGATTAAAAAAGAAAATTATATGAACTAAAACCTGTAGCCTATAGCACAGCTAGGTTACGGTAATGAATAAATCCCAAGAAAGCTCAAAATCGTGATACAGGAAACTACAGTAAAAGATGAGATACCAGTAAATGAAGTACCAGCAAGACGAGTTCCTAGGAACAAATGAGATAGATGATGAAACAATGCTAACATATTATGTGGTCATGTCTCGATGACTTGAAAGAGGTTTACTGCATGGCTAATAGTTAAAGAGGCTCAGGGAATTCTGTTAGACTTGATAGATAATGGTTCCATATGGTAACCTACCAGTACTTATTTTAATGCTCTGGAGCTTGTCAGTTCATATGATTGATTACTGTAACTGACCAGAAAATTTAAAAGCATGGTTATTTATATAATGGAATGAGGACAAGAGTAGTCTTAATACTCAATTTGAAAAAAAAATATTAATTATCTTGCCATCTGGTGGTGGTGATTGTTCTGAACATCGGAGTCATTCCCCCTTCGATAACTCTGGTGGTGGTGATTGTTCTCAACATCAGAGCCATCCCCCCCCCCCCCCCCCTTGAATAACTTGCCACCTAACGGTGATCATTGTCTCAACACCACAGCCATCCCCCCTTTAATAACTTTGTCTCAACTTCAGAGACGTCCGTCCTTCAGTAACGCACCACCTCGTAGCGCTGATTGTTCTCAACATCAGAGTCATCCACCCTTCAGTATCTTGCCACCTGATGGTGGTGATTGTTCTCAACATCAGAGTCATCCCCCCTTAAGAATCTAGGGGCGTGGTGGCTCAGCGGTCTAGCTGTATGCCTCTCACCAAGGCGGTCCGGGTTCAATTCCCGGTCATTGCATGTGAGATTTTCGAAGTGAAATGCCATGTCCTGTGGTTCGGATTCCACGTAAAAAGGAGGTCCCGTGGCTCATGATCTCGAGATTAACGGTCACGTTAAACTATAAGCTTCCTTCCTTCCTTTTCCTTAAGTATCTTGCCACCGGGCGGTGGTGATTATCGACATCAGAGTTGTGGAGGAACGCGAGCCATCTGCCGGAGCTTCCACCGAAGCTATATGATTGTTGTATATGTAAACTTCCTTGGAAATAAAAGTTGTGTATGAATTAGCTCCACACATATCAATACTGTACTTCAAATATTGGTGCCGAAAAATCCGGTGAAACGTAAATGTAAGGGAACTACCTTAAAACGAGACGAAGAGTTTGAAGGAAGATTTCTCAAGTGCAAATCAGTGTAAAGTGAACGTAACTTAATTGTACGAGCGTCTCCACCTATAGCCTCCAACACGCAGATGAGTACCGTATCTAACTTTCTAAACCATGATGTTATACTATACGGCAGTTAGGACTTGAACACATGTTATTTTATGTCCAATACGATCTCGCATGGTTCTAGCTTGAATAATTAGGTTATAATTATTCTACTTCATATGAGTTTCCAACACGCTCATCGTGACTACTGGCGATCTCTACTGACCAGAACCTCAACTTCCTTATTCCATAGAGACTCGAGGTAGGCTACGGGAATTTCACGGCCTACTCGACATTTCGGAACTGTCATTTTTCCCAGCCACCTGAAGTAAACTGAATCAACTCTCGACTAACACTGAATAAACGCCATTTTTCACGTCACGTTTGCCTAGACCATACACGAAGTCACAGAGTAGTCACGGATCATATCACGCTTCAAACTTGTACTTAGAGTCTCTTCGACTTACAGACAGCACGTATTATATCAAGATGAGTGAAGCCCGACTGGCGACGTTATCCAATTTGAAGAAGAAACGAAAGCGAGAGAGGACTAATGTTACACGATTTTCTTCAGAAATAACTGGATTTACAGAGGAATCTTCCGTGGAAGACTACGAATATTCTACAAATCGTCTTAAGGAAACTCTGGATCGTCTAATGTCACTAGATGACGCTATTCATGACCTTCTATCCGAGACGGAATACGACGACGACGTGGTAACCTGTGAAGAATATATTGACAAGGCTAAACGGGAAATTCATAACGGTACGCGGGAACATGAAAAGAGACTTGCTGCCAACACAAACAGCATGACTAATGTGCCGAATCCCTCAGCCCACACTCCTCTTCATTCCGTCAAACTACCTCCCATCAAACTTGAGCCGTTTTCAGGGGATGTTGAGTGCTGGTCCCGGTTCTGGGAGCAGTTCGAGATGTCAATTGATCAGGACACTACCCTTTCTACTGTGAAGAAGCACGTCTTCCTACGGGGATACCTAGAAGGTGAACCTAAGCGACTCGTCGACGGAATAGCCGTGAATGGTAATACCTACGAACAGACTAAGCTAATTCTTAAACCAAAGTACGGGGACAAAAATCGAATCATTCAGGCCCATTTGGACTACTTAGAGGACCTTAAACCAACTCTCAACGATAGCCCTGAGTCACTGAACGTGACATATGTTGAATGTCACCGGCGGGTCCAGGCGTTGATATCGTTAGGTGAAAACGTAAACGCCTATGGTCGGGTACTAACTCCGAAAATCCTACGAGCCTTCCCCGAAGATATCTGCAGACGCTGGCTTATCCACTCCAAAAGGACAAATACACCTGAGAGCGACATCTCCGCACTGATGGCGTTCTTAAATGAAGAAGTAGAAGGAGCTCTAACGGCGCAGAAGATCCGCGGTGCAACAATAGCCAGCTCCGACTTTACTCCTACCGCTGCAATGCTTCATGTCCATTCTAACCGAAGGAAGCCTGCGCGAGAGAAGAGACGTACAGGACCATTTTGTGTCTTCTGCGAGGGTCAAAACCACTGGACTCAGGACTGCAGGACTAAAACAGATGTAAATAGCCGTATTGCCAAACTGAAGGCTGCAGACCGCTGTTTCCTTAGCCTTAATCGTGGCCTCAGCTCCAAGGCATGCAATAAGAAAGAAAAGGCACAATGTTCTATCTGTAAAGGGAACCATCACAAATCAATTTGCCACACCATTGGTAATTCGCCATTACCAAATCCACGCACCTCAGCAACATCAGTCGGTAATATAGATGTATCATCCACAGATTTCACATATTTGCAGACGGCGCGGGTGTGGATTACTGGACCTACAGGAATTAGCAAACTTACTAGATGTGTCCTAGACGAAGGTAGCCAGTCCTCCTTTGTGACTATGACCCTAATTGATGAACTACGCTTAGAGGTAATCAGCAATAGTTCCCTATCTGTAAGTTCTTTCGAAACCACATCTTCTTCCTCTGCCCAACGCAGATTGATTCAGCTAAACATGAAAGGGATTTGGGCCAATTCCATTATACCTATCACTGCACTCGAAAGTAATCACTCGTTTTCCCCGCATCCAACTGTTCCTCATGATATTTACATGCTAGGGAAAATGCGCAAACTATTACTGGCGAATCCCAAGGACAGCTGCGTTGATCTCCCTATTGAACTCCTGATTGGTGCTGATCAATACTGGCGTATTATCAAAGACACTTCACCCATACGACTTTCTCAATCAGTAGTAATACTGCCATCACATCTGGGATGGATTCTTAGTGGAAACCGCTCAGGAATAAAGACAAATTCCATGAGTGTCAAGTACATCAATCTTGATCAGACAGTCTCTATTGTAGACAACGACTTTCGCCACTTCTGGGATTTAGATACAATAGGGATCTCAGTTGAACAATCACGAACCGTGACTGAAAAGGATTCTTCACTACTTTCTCAGTTTCACGCTTCACACGAACTTGAAGATGGACGAAGAGTGGTATCTCTTCCCAGAAAGGAGCACGTCACTCTATCTAGCAACTATGAAAATGCTAAGCAACGATTTCATGTACTCGTAAAGAGACTTGAAAAGGACCAAACGCTACGCGAGGTTTACCACGAGCAAATGCTAAACTACATTAGACAGAAACAAGTAGAAATAGCGCCGCCTACTGATGGAATAGAAGAGACTTTCTACTTACCCCACCACTTAGTCAGGAAAGAGAAACGTGGAAACTCCAAATGGCGTGTCGTTTTTGACGGAGGAGCTCACGAGAAGGGAACATATTCTCTTAACGACACCTTAGAAGTAGGTCCCTATCTCCTTCCAGACATTCTTTCTATGATGCTAACATTCCGACAGCACCCCTGGGCCATTGTAGTAGATATAAGCCAAGCATTTCTACAACTAGCTCTCCATACAAAGGACAGAAACCTAACACGTTTTTTCTGGTTTCACTGCATCCAGAGCTCCGATGGGAACTACAATGTGACGAAGGATATTGTAGCATACCGTTTCACGAAATTACCATTTGGGCTCACCTGCAGTCCATTCCTTCTCTCCGATACTCTGAGAGAGTTAGCTATCACCCACGAAAAGGAATTTCCTGAGGTTGCCGCTCTCATAGATCAACATATGTTCATGGACGACTTTGCTGCATCCGTACAGAGTGAAAATGAAGTAATCTCCCTCTACTATCAACTTTTATCTCTGATGAAGAAAATACACATGCCCATGTCGAAATGGGCAACTAACCCATGGCAAATGAAAAAGATTTGGAAGGCTGAAGGCCAAGAGGTGAAACAACAAACGCAAGTTCTGGGTATTAATTGTGACACAGAACATGATACCTTCCACTTTGATCATCGAGACGTTACAGATAAAATAACAGCCAATCCAGTTACCAAAAGGCAACTACTGCAAGCCACTGCTAAACTATACGATCCATTGGGTCTAATATCTCCAACCACCATTGTAGCCAAAATCATTTTCCAGGATACTTGGATCAGGGGGGTTGGATGGGATGAACTTTTTCCACATGATGTTGGCCTACGTTGGAATCATTGGATATCTACACTTTATTCAATATCGCACATTCAAACTCCTCGTTGGGTCAGCACTACCCATAAAGGAGGGTCGCAGGTTCATGTGTTTTGTGATGCCTCTGAACGGGCATATGGTGCAGTACTTTACGTTAGGAATCCCACAGACCACCACGCTTTAGTACAAATTATGTGAAGCAAGAATCGTCTTGCTCCGGTCAAAAGAGTTACACTGCCACGCTTGGAACTCCTCGCAGCGCTTATAGGTGCTAGGCTGCTTGACTATTTCTGTAAGGCGACAGCCTACCCAATTGCGGCTGCTGTTTTATGGAGTGATTCTATGGTAACTTTAGGATGGATAAGAGGAAACCCAAATAACTTCAAGACCTTTGTCTGCAATAGAGTAACCGAAATCCAGACCTACACTAGTCCAGGCCAATGGCGACACTGCTCAGGAGCAAACAACCCAGCAGACTGTCTTTCCCGAGGACATCCCGCCGATGAACTCGTTTCATTTGATACATGGTGGAAGGGACCTGTTTGGCTTACACAGCCCCCGACTTGTTGGCCTAACGATACTGGCTTCCTTAACCTAACACTTCCGGATGCAAAGAAATTGATAAAACAAACACTGCTTGTCACTGTGCTTGAGCCACTCCTTCAGGTTTCAAAATATTCCTCCTACTGGAAGGTTTTACATATCACCGTATTCGTCCAGAGGTTCGTTTACATTTTGAAGACGCAGAAACGACCACCGGCAAATCTCACAGCTTCCGAATTACACGACGCTCGTATGTATTGGATTGTTGTTGTTTGAGTCTTCAGTCTTTTGACTGGTTTGATGCAGCTCTCCATGCCTCCCTGTCCTGAGCTAATCGCTTCATCTCTACATAGCTACCACACCCTACATCCGAGGCAATCTGTTTAACATATTCTAACCTTGGTCTACCCCTACAGTTCTTGTCCTCGACCCTTCCTTCCATAACTAAGCTTGCTATTCCTGGGTGTCTTAGTATGTGTCCTACCAACCTATCTCTTCTCTTCATTAGCAGTCGCCAGAAACATCT
Source organism: Meconema thalassinum (assembly GCA_946902985.2). NCBI lineage: Eukaryota > Metazoa > Arthropoda > Insecta > Orthoptera > Tettigoniidae > Meconema > Meconema thalassinum. The sequence continues at coordinate 1,445,798,571 of OX336389.2, read as the reverse complement.
CTCCTCTCCCACTCGTCTTAATACCTCTTTGTTTGTAACCCTATCTACCCATCTGATCTTCATCATTCTCCTGTAACACCACATTTCAAATGCTTCAATTCTCCTCTTTTCTGCTACACCAATAGTCCAAGTTTCACTTCCATAGAGCGCCACGCTCCAGACAAAGGCTTTCAAAAAAGACTTCCTAATACCTAAATCTATATTCGATGTCAGCAGATTCCTTTTTTGTAGAAATGCTTTCTTTGCCTGAGCCAACCTACTTTTTATATCCTCTTTGCTTCGTCCATCACTGGTTATTCTGCTTCCTAAGTAACAGAAGTCTCCTACTTCCTTCAGCTTTTCACCTGCCAATTTGATCTCCATAGAGGTTTCTGATTTATTTCGGCTGAATTCCAGTATTTTTGTTTTACATTTATTAATTTTCATCATGAATTCTTTCCGTAAGACGGAGTCCATACCATTCAAAAACTCATTCAAATCCTCAGGCTTGTTGGCCAAGATGACTATGTCATCAGCAAATCTCAGAGTTGAAATTATTTCTCCTTGAATCTTCACTCCCACTTTAAATTTCCCCCAATTCCTTCATTGCTTGTTCAATGTAAAGATTGAAAAGTATGGGTGATAAGTTGCAGCCTTGCCTTACACCTTTCTGAATACCAGCTTCTCTCTCATGTCCTTCAACTCGAATGACTGCTGTCTGGTTTCTGTATAGATTGTATATCACCCTCCTATCCCTGTACTTTATTCCAATCGTTTTCAAAATATCGAACAGTTTAGTCCAATCAACGTTATCAAAAGCCTTTTCTAAGTCTACAAAAGCCATGAACGTTCTCTTATCTTTCCTTATTCTACCTTCCAAAATCAGCCTAAGACTTAGTACAGCTTCCCTTGTTCCTAAATTTCTCCTGAAACCAAACTGGTCTTCACCCAACTCCGTTTCTATCTGGCTTTCAATCCTCTTGTAAATTATTCTAGACAGGATCTTTGAAGCATGAGTAATCAAGCTGATTGTACGGTAATCTTCACATCTGTCAGCTCCCACTTTCTTTGGTATAGGGATGATTACATTCTTCTTGAAATCAGGGGGTACCTCACCTGTCTCATAAATCCTACACACCAAGTGAAATAACCTGATCAGACCTTCATCTCCTATGCAGCGTAGCAACTCAATCGGTATATCATCTATGCCTGGTGCTTTGTTCCTGCTTAAGTCTTCCAAAGCTCTATCAAATTCTGATCTAAATATTGAATCTCCTTTCGCATCCTCATCAATTTCCTCCTCCCTTTCCATTACATGATTCTCAATCTCCTTTCCCTTATACAAACTCTCTATGTAAGCTTTCCATCTCTCGACCTTTTCTTCCCTATCTGTTAGAGGCCTTCCATTTGTGTCCTTCTTTTCCCCAAAAGTATTCTTAATCCTTCGATAAGCTGTGTCTACTTTTCCTAATTTCAGACAATTTTCTATACCTGCACATTTCTCTTTCAACCATTCTTCTTTCGCTTCCTTGCACTTCTTGTTAACCTCATTTCTCAGACGTCTGTATTCTGCTTTCCCCTTTTCATCTCTTAGATTCTTGTGTTTCCGCCTTTCATCCATCAATTCTAGTATATCCTGAGTGATCCACGGTTTTCTACCTATTCTTTCTTTCCTACCAATGTTTTCTTCTGCGGATTTTGTTATTTCATTCTTCAAAAGTGCCCATTCGTCTGCAATTGAAGTTTGTTTAGGGTTTGGATTAGAGCCGTCCAATCACAATGTTTCGCTGAGGAATTAACATGTCTTCAGAAAGAGAAATGTTAACCGATAACATCCAGAATTGCTTGTTACCACCCCTACTTGGCAAATGGCTTAATTCGCCTAGGTGGTAGATTAAATTTTTCCAACTTGACTTCAGATGAAAAACACCCCATATTGTTAGATGGCTCTCATCATTTTACAAAACTGTTAATCATGCACACCCATATCAAACTGTATCATCTTGGAGTTCATGTTGTTCTGATGGAGGTCAGAGGAGAATTTTTGATTCTGAAAGCACGCCAAGCCATACCGAAAGTTCTCCATAATTGCCTACCGTGCAAAATAGCTCACAACAGACACGCAGAAGCTATCGAAGCACCACTTCCAGCTGAACGAGTGCAACCCACTAAGCCTTTCGCAATCACTGGGATCGACTTCACCGGGCCCCTCTACATTAAATCTCACGCTACTACCAAGAAGGCTTACATTCTTCTATTCACTTGTTCAACCACTCGAGCACTTCACCTTGAACTTACTACGGACTTATCCACTGATCGTTTCCTTATGGGACTCCAACGGTTTGTCGGACGGAGGGGACTGCCTCATACCATATACTCAGATAATACTCAAACTTTCCATGGGGCCAACAAAGAACTACAAAATGTCACTACCGTGCTGACAGATTCCCAGACTCACCAGTATCTCGCGAATAACAACATCAGGTGGAAGTTCATCCCACCAAGAGCGGCTTGGTGGGGAGGATGGTGGGAGAGGATGGTGGGCTCTGTCAAGCGCTGTATACGTAAGACTCTAGGAAAACTGCTAATTGACGAAGAGCAAACCAATACCCTGCTCATCAGTATTGAAGCCGCCCTTAACTCGAGACCACTCACCAAGGCAGATGATCAAGAAGTACTAACTCCCGCCCACTTCTTGAATGAAAAAAAACTAACAGCAATACCATCCGGACAACCAACAACAGACGTTAACTTAACCAAGATGTACAGACTGAAACAAAGAATTGCAGACGATTTTTGGAGACGTTGGACAAAGGACTACCTTTTAGAATTGAGATCTTTCCACCACGTCCGAAACACCCGCAGCAAGTCAACAGCGCTCAAGGTAGACGACGTTGTACTTCTGCAGGAGGACCATGTGCGACGCCATATGTGGAAGTTGGCGCAAATAGAAGAACTTCGACCTGGCAGATACGGCGTGACGAGGACCGTACTCCTGAGGACCACATGCGGCACGCAGATTATTCGACCTATCCAGCTGGTCATCCCTCTGGAGATCGGGGAAGACCAGGGTGGGGAGATTGTGGAGGAACGCGAGCCATCTGCCGGAGCTTCCACCGAAGCTATATGATTGTTGTATATGTAAACTTCCTTGGAAATAAAAGTTGTGTATGAATTAGCTCCACGCATATCAATACTGTAATTCAAAAGAGTCATCCCCCCCTCCTCAATATGTTGCCACTTTGGCACCCTGTTTTCCCATTTCTTCAGGGTCGGGGATGAGTTTCAATGTGGCAATAGTTATTACGGCTGGATGCCCTCCCTGACGCCATCCTCATGAGAGGAGTTAATGAGATATTACATGAATGACACTGGGTAAGGATTTGGAAGGAAACGGCCCTGGCCTATCCCGGCGTTTTCCTGTAAATGAAAATGGGAAACTGCGGACGGAGATATATATTCCTATCAACACGAAAAATTTAATCCATCATGATTTTTCGAATGAAATATTTGGCATACCGTACTGCGCCCGAATTTATTTAAGGCCAATACCAAAGATCCAGACGGGATATGAACTGGGACCCAGGAAAAATAAAAGAACGAATTAAAATCTTTTATTCCTCAAAATTCGTGAGATATGGAAAACCTGAGTTGAAATAGTGTAATACTATGCATCATTAATAATTAAACAATTACGGAAGGCAAGAAGGAACGATTTAAATATGGTTGTATATTTATTATCTGAATGTAGGGAGGCCTACGTTGTAAGAGTGCGTCACACTACGAGGAGTGAGAGAAACGTCATGCAGGGGGAGAAGGGATCAAGGTTGATGACACACTGAGTGAGGAGAAGTTTATGGAGCTACGTCACACCGCGAGAGGGCAGGCAGAGCGAGGAACTTGCCGTACACAGAGGCCAAGGACGAGGAGTTCTTTCCAAATTCAGATCGCGACGAGACAAGACCCCGAGTGGAGAAACATGTAGTTTTCAGAATAGTGTTACGCATTACGAAGGTGGGAAAGACGAGTGTGAAGTACAGAAGGCTGTGACTTGCAGAGGAAGGAACATTCTAACTCAGACCAGCACAGCATATAGACCAGTGATTTTGAAACACAGCTTGATATTACAGTATTCCAAAAACGAAGCTATTATACATCGCATGCAGACAGATGCAAACGTTTCACTTCTACAGAAGAGCTTCATTATTTCTACAATTTAGCTCATACTTGGAAATTATACAGAATGCAGTTCGTGAATTGGCAACGGGGAAGTTGTAAAAGTGTCATCATTAAAATGAGTATGACTACGTGCTAAGGTGCACATCATAGGGAAGTAGAAGCTACAAAAATGAAGAGTTGAGTCGAGAATTCCACAACATGGACGGCGCAGCGGAATATCTACGCGATGCACAGAAATGCAGAACAAATCTCTACTTCTTAACACGAGTTCATATACATCCAGTATACTCTAAAAGACTTTTATAAAACAAACGAATTTCAACCTTGAGAAGCGATGTCGGCGCAGTGAATGGGTATCGTAAGAAGATCCAGACAACGTGCGGGAGACGAGCGAGGGAGTGCGGAAGAGACATGCTGTTTCACGGCGAGGTCGCTAGCCCAGTTATGTCACCGACCTTGTTCCACTGGGAGAGATGTCCAGCTGGCCCCGTCACAACCGGTTCGCATAGCTGTGGGCGGTGCGCTCACACACACACATTTGGCTTGCCAGACGAGACATGGTACATCTGAGACCGTCTTCAACTCAAGGTAGAGAAGAGATTGATTTATATTTGGTAGAATTGTAGTCATGTTCTGTGTTTATCCTAATTGACCAACTGTATAATTTTGTCATTGTATTTAAAATTGTGTAGATTTTGATCTAGTATTTTTCGTATTTTCTTAGGAGTCATTATTTATTTTTCATTGAAAATTTCCGTCATTTGAACGAAATTTTATTTGCGTATCGCAGTTGTTAACGTTAAAATCATTTCAATATAAAATCGTTTAGAATTATAGATACTTGCGTTAAATTAAATAAGTCTGTTTTATGCGCAGCGATGGAACGTATATTGCACAATTTAAGTACCGTATATTCAAAAAGTTATGTCACGAAGTGTCAAATATTTCGACAACTCATGATGTTGATTCGAGTGTCAGAAATTTATTTTAAACTAATTGTGAACAAAAAATGGATTGTTACACGGCACAAAATCTGATAAAAGAAGATAGTCCAAATACTTGATAGATAATTAAATCAATGAATACCAAATTCACTGTAATGAAACAGATAGATATGTAGAACTATGCTGTAACGTGATAAACCATATTTCCTAGTAACAAAGGTATTTCAAGAACCTTTATATATATGTCCAATAAAACATTTAGAGCATTAAAAAGCCTAGATAAATTTGTTAAACAAATATTCCACGAAGATAGTCAAGGTTTTAGTATAGTCACAAACAAGGAGGACACACTTATATCATTTGTTAAATATGAATTCTTGCTGATAATTCTTTAAAAGTTGCAATAATGTAAAACTGAATTTAAATACGTGAAAAGGAGTTAAGAAAGTTAAATCACAGGGTGAGATAAAAGTAACTGTACAAAAAGTAATTACAGAAGTGTAGTTATAGGCACGATGAAATTTTGTATAAGGATAGAGGAGATTGTTAATGTTTGTTTCTTGAACAATATTCACAATGGACGTGGATATTCAATAAAGTTACTAATTTTCTTTGCATAGAGTGAGAAAATGCACTGAATGGGAGTTTAGATTTGGAATACCGTGCAAGAAAGGAATCGTAGACGTAAATGAGTTACGTAGTTTCACGAAAGGAGACTGAGGAGTCTCGTTTTTCTAGTTCTGATCACAGCGAATGTGATATTGTTTAATTGTATTCAAGGAAAGTTCTGTACAGGGTGTTTAAGAAATAATGTGATTGTTGTATAATTTTGGAAGAGAAGTGTGTAATGAAGGTCAAATGCCATGCACTTCGAATATTCACGTTTATCAAAGAAAATGTAAGCCGAGCAAAGAATTTCAGGAATTTTTCGAGATTTAATGATCAAATGGGAGAAGACAAAGTAAGAACAGTGCTGAACTTAAATGATTGTCACCTATGTTCTATTGATTCAGACTAGTATTTATACTTTCAACCGATAGAGTTACGGTGTTTGTTACGGAAGTTGAGCTGTGAAGACTCATTTTTTATTATAGGTAATTAAATCACTTCAACACAGTTAAGTGTATATTTGTGCGAACCACGGATCATTGTATATATGGACATATTTAACACTGAGTAAATTTTTATTTTACATATTTAGATGTGGAACTACGGTTCAAATATGAAACGGAATGTATAATATAGGGTAGTGTTTAAAATCACGCCGTTTCATAATTTTTCTTGTTATATTAGTGCCACGTTTTTATTTATTTTGAGTTTATTTCTTGCAGTGTCAGGTAGACACTATTGATAGACATGCAGTCAGTATAAGTCTGTATTTTTCTTAGCACAATAAACGGCTGGCGCTCTTTAGCGAATTAGCCAATTTTTATCTTAGCTGACATCGTTTTCATTTTGTCATCGCCAAAAATAGTACTGCTAGGTAAGATACAGGCGCTCACAATAGACAAACCTTAGCACCACTCGAGATTGGAGTTTCTCGATTTGCTTTAATGTAAATGATAGTAGAAATTTGTACCTAAGCTGGTAGTACTATTTTCTTTTATAGATCTACCCTGTGTGTTCCTGGAATTCCCAATTTTTACTTAGCACACAATGGTAAGTTTGTGAGCTGGGTAGCTACGTGTCTGCAATCCTTTACAGTGCAGCAGATATAGGTACTGATTGGTGAATTCGGGCGCATATAGATAGTAGATTTAAATGGCCGGCCCATCCGTGGGGCGATCGAAACAGGTACTCGAGAGAGGCAGTTGGAAGCACTCGAGAGTGAGGCCATATACGCTTTGAAATAAAAGAAATGCCGAACCCAAATTTAATGATTGTTGAGGTGAACGCAACATCAGCAGATTAGTGGAGTACATTACAGTTGTGAGGCATATTTCTAGAACCAGCTAACGGCAATTTGTCATGTAATATTAAATTAAGGAATACATTCATGTTGTTAAACTTAAGTTAAGTCGGCTGTTAAAATGTAATGATGTGGGTTCAGTAAAATGGGACAATAAAATATACGTAATAACTCGCGATTTAAATAGATTTAAGTAGTATTAAGATGTTCAAAGCATTCCATCACTTGCATAAAATGTATACGTTGGTCAATTCTGGATATCCACTTGTAGTTTTTGTAGTTGACACTTCCCTTAGTCTCAAGAAAGAAGAAATTATGTCAGCGAACGACATGACGTTCATAAGAACGATGTTAGAAAATATGAAAGAAGGTCAAAGTGTATTGACCAAAGACATTGAAGCCCTCCACCAATTAACACACTCTAACACTAAACAAATGAAAGCCGAGATTCAGAAATCTGTAGCTACTGTGAAATCCGAAGTCAAGGCCGAGTTGTCAGTTGCTCAAACGCTTACCAAGGCTAGTATAACGTTAGCACAGGAGGAAGCCAAGTTAGCTTTAGAAAAGGCCAGAAAGGAAGATAGACTAGCTAGAGAAAAGGAGAGGGAAGAAACTAGGTTAGCACTAGAAAGAGCCCAAGAAGAAACTAGGTTAGCTAGAGAAAAAAAAAAGGAAGAAACTAGGTTAGCTAGAGAAGAGGATAGAAAAGAACGTGACGTAATCAGGTTAGCTCAAGAGAAGGTACAGGAGGAAATTAGGCTAACATTAGTAAAAGCACGAGAGGAAGACAGAAAGGTAGAAGAAGAGGCTAAGAGGATAAGAGCGGAGATGAGATTAGCTCAAGAAAAAGCTCGTGAAGAGGACCGATTGAGTCAGGAACAGGCTAGATTAGAAGATAGAAAAATCCAAGCCGAAATAAGAGCAGCGCAGGAAGAAGCTAGGAAAATTCATGATGAGGTTAGGAAAAATCAGGAAAAAGCGCAGGAATAAGCCAGGAAAATCCATGATGAGGTTAGGAAAAATCAGGAAAAGGCTCAGAAAATTTTAGAAAAGGCAGGAAATGCACAGGAAGAATTAAAAACCTCATTTGACCAAGTCAAACAGGACATTAGTCTTACTAAAACAGAAGTAGGAATTTTAAGATCCGACATGATAGGCAAAGTATTAGAAGTGAAATTAGCTAACAGTAACCACATAATAGAGCTAGAGGAAAAATTACAGGCTAGTATTAGCTCCATTAAGGAAGAAAACACTACACATCATGTACACATTTCAGGGGCCCGGGAACAGACTCAAGGAGCAACTTGACAGTCTAAATGATACTGTTGGTGAATTACAGGTCAAGTTGGAAGGTCAAAGAAAATTGATTGAAGATGGCATTAATGTAGACATAAATGCCTCTATTGTAAAGGCTGTTACGGACATGAAGGAGGAGGTTGTAACAGTCACCACTAAAATTGTATCTGAAATCCATCATAAATTATCTAATGATAGAATTAAGTTCAAACATAAATGTTAGTAGAGTACGTGAAGATCTATCCAAGCGGATAGATACGCTACAAATCAATGTCGTAGCCACGCTGACAGATATTGTGAATAAAACAGATTTAAGTAATTCAGACGAACTTGACAGGGTTAAACGTACAGTCGATGACATAAACATAGAACTGGCGAAAATTAGGTCGAGGCAGGAAAAGGAAACCAGCGAATTGGAACAACAATTAAGGTCACTCACGATTGGGGACGCTACATTTTCATCTACGTTAAGAGCTGAAGTCAGGGAGGACATCAGGAAAGACTTAACTAGATTCTTTGAAGCAAGAGATGAGAAATTGAAGGAAGAAATCAGGAAATTAGAGGCTAGGACAGATAAGATAGAAGAGGATAAGGAAAGCGTGGATAGTCAACAGCAGATTCCGAAATCCAACTTTAACTTCATTCGAGAGCCATTTCGAGCAGAAACAGGGGAACTTGGAGGAGACTTTGAACCTTTCCAGAGTAGGTCAAATGCGAACATTATCGTCATCAAGAGTAACGACGAAAAGCCCAATAAATTCAGCGGGGTTGGCAATATCACTGCTGTGGAATTTCTTAGAGACATGAGATCGTATCTAGAGGATAACAGAATACCGCATGAACGACACATGAGGGTAGTAGAGAAATATTTGGACTCAGAGGCATTAGTGTGGCACAGAGCTTTTAGGTATACTTACCATACATTCGAGGAATTCGCTATTGCTCTACAGAAGCGATTCTGGAGCAAAGAACTTCAACAAGACATACGCGCCGAAATTTATTCAAAAAGGTATGCTTACTCTAATCCGACGAAGTACGCAAGCTTCTTTACAAAACAATTAGCACGCTTGCAATATCTTCAACCTCCATTGGCAGAAGAAGACCTAGTACATGCTATTTCATGCCAGTTACCAACTGAAGTTAGAAGGCAACTCATTTCGGCAAACGTCAAAACATTAGAGGCGATGGCAGAAATTTTGAGGAGACTGGATCACACGTCCAATGTGTCCAACAACTCAACCAGAAACCAGAACCAAAGAAGCAGAAATCCGGAACATAGAGAGATCCACACCATCCATGTTGATCAAACGCAGCAGACGGAAGACAATAGAAATGGAGTAGGACCAACTAGATCGAGAATTTATGGACAAAATCGCTTTCAACCTGGTTATCAGAGACCTAGAGAAGGGAGACCATACCAGAATCAGCGATGGAACGAAAATCAATGGAGAAACAGCTACCACCAAAGGAACAATGATTATCGCCGAGAGGGATACTACAATAGAGATAACCCGACGAATAATTACGGATATCGAGGATATCAAAACTGGAGGAACACAAACAACTATTCGAGACCGCAACAACAGCAGAATCAACAAAACCGACGATGGAGAAACAACTATAATGTGAGGAGGTATTACGATGATAGAGAGAGAGAGAAAGTCAAGAATACCTGAGGAACCTTAGAGAAAGGGAAGAAGGAAACGCAAGAAACCAAAATCAGGGACAGCGTAACCAAATTCAGGAATCTCAGCCCGGATCAAGCAGAGACCGGAGCAACGAAGACCCAGGAGGGGTACAAAAAAAACTTCAAATTCCAAAAAGTAAAGGAGGACGAGAACATCACCGTAACTAAGCATGTAATCGAGATAAACGAGTTGTATCAAGCCTCGAACGAAGATCTCCTGTATGAGCGAGAAGAGCCGAAAACAGGGAGAGTAGCGAGGCTACCCATCATAGAAATAGTATCAGAAGGTGAATGCCTGAGAACACTCCTAGATACGGGTGCGACAGCGTCAATTTTGTCGGGGAACGGTTTTCACAGATTAAAGGACGGTAATTCACTCACAGCAATGCCCGTTTCAACTATCAAGATCAGGGGTGTATTCAATGATAAGACCATGAAGTGTAAAGTCCAGGCATTAATGGAATTCTCCATAAATGAATATAAATACGAGCAGATATTCATAGTCTTGAACCAGATAAATTTCGATGCTATTCTAGGTATTGATTTTATAACGAAGACAGGAGCCGTGATTGACTTGCCTAACGGAGTCATAAAATTTAATGAAGGCCAATATCAGCCAGAAAACTCGAAGAAGGAGGAGAATGAGTGTAGTCTGATTGACGAAACTACAGAAGAAAATCTAGTAAGAATAGTCATGGAAGTCGAAGCAGAAGGGATACCCCACTTTGGTAGGAAAATTGAGAACTTCGAAGATCAGAGAGAGAGATTAGAAGAATTGGTCACGACTTTTTCAGATGTATTTAATGATAAACCAGGCATTATAAGAGGATATAAATATCAGATCAAGCTCGCAGATAACACACCCTTTCAAAAGAAATTGTATCCGATACCGGAGAAATATCAATCAGAAGTGACGGAGCTAATAAAAGGTATGGAAAAGGACGGTATAATAAGAAAGCAAGCCACTCCTTATTTAAACCCTCTTACAGTCGTAAAGAAAGCAGATGGAAGTCTGAGACTATGCTTAGATGCCAGAGGTATTAATACTCTTTTGTTAAAAGAATATGACAGGCCACCAAAAATCAGGGAACTACTGAGGAGATTCAAGAATAAAACCTGTTTCTCAGTGATTGATTTAACTGCCGCATTTCATCAAATAGAGCTTACAGAAGACAGCAAATGTTACACGGGGTTCATGTTTAACCAAACCTGTTACGTGTATCAGAGGGTACCATACGGGTTGGTAAATTCAAGCCCAGCACTCATTAGAGCCTTGGATGATAAGTTAAGTGATGAAATAAAACAATTTGCCATCTGCTACGTGGACGACATTATCATATCTTCAGAAGCGCCAGAGCAACACTTCATGCATTTGAAAAAGCTATTTGAAAACCTCAGAAGTGCGAACATCAAGGTAAAATTAAATAAATGTCATTTCTTTCAAGAAAAGATCAACTTTCTTGGACATACGATAGACAGATTCGGTTACCACCCGAATGAAGACAAGATAGAAGCAATATTAAAGTTTCCCAAACCCAAGAAGATCAAAGACATGCGAGCTTTTGCGGGTCTTTGCCAGTTCTTCAGTAGTCATTGCCCACGTTATTCAGAAATTATGGCACCATTACATGAGCTCCTGAAGAAAAACAATAGATGGAAATGGGATGCAGCTGCCGAGAACGCCTTTATTCAAGCAAAGGAAATGCTCAAAAACAACATCAAATTAGAATACCCAGACTCCGAAAGATCATTCATAGTAGAAACTGACGCCTCACGAATTGGTATTAGCGCAGTGTTGTATCAGAAGGATCAAGACGGCAACCATCACTATATTTCCTTCAGCAGCAGGAAGTTACGCACGCACGAGTTAAATTATTTCACGACGGAGCTTGAAGCTTTAGCCGTCATAAATGCCCTACAACAATGGAAAAAATTATTGCTGGGACACAAGATTGTAATCAGAATGGATCACAAAGCACTGGAGTTCATGTTAAAGTCCGACTTGTCAAGCGATCGGATGACAAGGTGGACTATGTTTTTACAACAATTTGATGCCACGATAGTCCATGTTCCTGGAAAAGACAACCTACTGGCAGATATTCTTTCCAGACATCCGAATCCTGAAAATAATGTAAGAATTAACGTTATCCAAACGGACGCAGAAGATCAGGAAACGTTGGATAAACTAAGAAGGATTCCTCTCTTTCAAAAGAAGCATGCACCATTTAGGAACATTTATAGATTCTTGTCAGGGAGAATGACAAGGAGGCACGCCTCATATTTCGAAACTAGAAGGAAAGCTAGGCATTACATTCTCGTAGGAGGAATCGTATGCAAAAACATAGATGCTAGACACACGAAGGTGCGAGTTGCTATTCCACCTGAACTTATTGTGCCACTAATTTGGTTAGTGCACAAAAGCATAGGTAACGGAGGAGTTGACAAAACACACTATACCATGTTAGAAAAGTTCTATTGGGTTAACATGCGAGAATCCATTACCATAGTGGTCAGATCTCGTGAACTGTGTCAGAAAAACAGATACAACTCTGAACTATTAAAGGAACGACCTAAGGCAATTATTCCTACTAAACCACTGGAACTGTTCAGCCAGGATATTGTTGGGCCTGCACCTAAAGGAGACAGGGGAAACCAATATGTGCTAGTCACGATGGATGTGTTTTCCAAAGTTGTAATGCTTAATCCAATGCAAAAAGCCACAACGAAAACTGATTTATACCACTTGGAGAGAAACATTATTCCTAAGTTGGGAAAACCAGAAAGACTTCTAACGGACCACGGAACGCAATTTACCTCTGCAGAATTTCAAGGAGCAATGGATAGGTTGGATATTGTTCACCTATTCTCATCAGTTCGCAGCCCAGAGACAAATCCCATTGAAAGAACAATGCTTGAATTTTCTAAGTAAATTCGCTTGTATAGTGCTGATAATCATGCGAATTGGGTGAAGATTGTACCCCTAGTAGAATTTTGCATAAATAATACGAGACATGAGAGCACCAACGAAATTCCAGTTATGTTACACTTTGAGGAGAAACCCATACGACCCTGGAACGGAATTTTCAACATTCCGGAAGATAACGAACCACCGATGAACCAGAGAATCGAAGCAGCACGAGTACAGCTAAACAAAGCGGCCGAGAAGAGATTAAAACGCTTGGAAGGGAAGAGATTTAGTGGCCCGCTACGAGAAGGTGACCTTGTATTAGTCAGGATTCCTGTGAAAGCAGACGTACTGAAGAAGGTATACATCAAGTTCAGTAGCCTTTTTAGGGGACCTTTCAAGGTAGATACAGTCTACGGTAACAATTGCTACAAGATCGTAAGGATTGAAGACAACAGATCCATTGGAAAATTTAACCACTCCAAATTAAAGAGATTTTACCCAAAGATTCAGTAAATAAATAAATTCAGTCCCAAGAACAGAGAAACCAACTGTTATTAAAGAAAGTACAGGCTATACTTTACTTTAAATTGGCAACGGGGAATTGCGCCCGAATTTATTTAAGGCCAATACCAAAGATCCAGACGGGATATGAACTGGGACCCAGGAAAAATAAAAGAACGAATTAAAATCTTTTATTCCTCAAAATTCGTGAGATATGGAAAACCTGAGTTGAAATAGTGTAATACTATGCATCATTAATAATTAAACAATTACGGAAGGCAAGAAGGAACGATTTAAATATGGTTGTATATTTATTATCTGAATGTAGGGAGGCCTACATTGTAAGAGTGCGTCACACCACGAGGAGTGAGAGAAACGTCATGCAGGGGAAGAAGGGATCAAGGTTGATGACACACTGAGTGAGGAGAAGTTTATGGAGCTACGTCACACCGCCGGAGGGGAGGCAGAGCGAGGAAATTGCCGTACACAGAGGGCAAGGACGAGGAGTTCTTTCCAAATTCAGATCGCGACGAGACAAGACCCCGAGTGGAGAAACAAGTAGTTTTCAGAATAGTGTTACGCATTACGAAGGTGGGAAAGACGAGTGTGAAGTACAGAAGGCTGTGACTTACAGAGCAAGGAACATTCTAACTCAGACCAACACAGCATATAGACCAGTGATTTTGAAACACAGCTTGATATTACAGTATTCCAAAAACGAAGCTATTATACATCGCATGCAGACAGATGCAAACATTTCACTTCTACAGAAGAGCTTCATTATTTCTACAATTTAGCTCATACTTGGAAATTATACAGAATGCAGTTCGTGAATTGGCAACGGGGAAGTTGTAAAAGTGTCATCATTAAAATGAGTATGACTACGTGCTAAGGTGCACATCATAGGGAAGTAGAAGCTACAAAAATGAAGAGTTGAGTCGAGAATTCCACAACATGGATGGCGCAGCGGAACATCTACGCGATGCACAGAAATGCAGAACAAATCTCTACTTCTTAACACGAGTTCATATACATCCAGTATACTCTAAAAGACTTTTATATAACAAACGAATTTCAACCTTGAGAAGCGATGTCGGTGCAGTGAAGGGGTATCGTAAGAAGATCCAGACAACGTGCGGGAGACGAGCGAGGGAGTGCGGAAGAGACATGCTGTTTCACGGCGAGGTCGCTAGCCCAGTTATGTCACCGACCTTGTTCCACTGGGAGAGATGTCCAGCTGGCCCCGTCACAACCGGTTCGCACAGCTGTGGGCGGTGCGCTCTCACACACACATTTGGCTTGCCAGACGAGAATTGGTACATCTGAGACCGTCTTCAACTCAAGGTAGAGAAGAGATTGATTTATATTTGGTAGAATTGTAGTCATGTTCTGTGTTTATCCTAATTGGCCAACCGTATACTATTGTCATTGTATTTAAAATTGTGTAGATTTTGATCTAGTATTTTTCGTATTTTCTTAGGAGTCATTATTTATTTTTCATTGAAAATTTCCATCATTTGGACGAAATTTTATTTGCGTATCGCAGTTGTTAACGTTAAAATCATTTCAATATAAAATCGTTTAGAATTATAGATACTTGCGTTAAATTAAATAAGTCTGTTTTATGCGCAGCGATGGAACGTATATTGCACAATTTAAGTACCGTATATTCAAAACGTTATGTCACGAAGTGTCAAATATTTCGACAACTCATTATGTTGATTCGAGTGTCAGAAATTTATTTTAAACTAATTGTGAACAAAAAAAATGGATTGTTACACGACACAAAATAGTCCAAATACTTGATAGATAATTAAATCAATGAATACCAAATTCACTGTAATGAAACAGATAGATATGTAGAACTATGCTGTAACGTGATAAACCATATTTCCTAGTAACAAAGGTATTTCAAGAACCGTTATATATATATATATATATATGTCCAATAAAACATTTAGAGCATTAAAAAGCCTAGATAAATTTGTTAAACAAATATTCCACGAAGATAGTCAAGGCTTTAGTATAGTCACAAACAAGGAGGACACACTTATATCATTTGTTAAATCTGAATTCTTGCTGATAATTCTTTAAAAGTTGCAATAATGTAAAACTGAATTTAAATACGTGAAAAGGAGTTAAGAAAGTTAAATCACAGGGTGAGATAAAAGTAACTGTACAAAAAGTAATTACAGAAGTGAAGTTATAGGCACGATGACATTTTGTATAAGGATAGAGGAGATTGTTAATGTTTGTTTCTTGAACAATATTCAAAATGGGCGTGGATATACAATAAAGTTACTAATTTTCTTTGCATAGAGTGAGAGAATGCACTGAATGGGAGTTAAGATTTGGAATACCGTGCAAGAAAGGAATCGTAGACGTAAATGAGTTACGTATTTTCACGAAAGGAGACTGAGGAGTCTCGTTTTTCTAGTTTTGATCACAGCAAATGTGATATTGTTTAATTGTATTCAAGGAAAGTTCTGTACAGGGTGTTTAAGAAATAATGTGATTGTTGTATAATTTTGGAAGAGAAGTCTGTAATGAAGGTCAAATGCCATGCACTTCGAATATTCACGTTTATCAAAGAAAATGTAAGCCGAGCAAAGAATTTCAGGAATTTTTCGAGATTTAATGATCAAATGGGAGAAGACAAAGTAAGAACAGTGCTGAACTTAAATGTTTGTCACCTATGTTCTATTGATTCAGACTAGTATTTATACTTTCAACCGATAGAGTTACGGTGTTTGTTACGGAAGTTGAGTTGTGAAGACTCATTTGTATTATAGGTAATTAAAACACTTCAACACAGTTAAGTGTATATTTGTGCGAACCACGAATCATTGTATAAATGGACATATTTAACACTGAGTAAATTTTTATTTTACATATTTAGATGTGGAACTACGGTTCAAATATGAAGCGGAATGTATAATATAGGGTAATGTTTAAAATCACGCCGTTTCATAATTTTTCTTGTTATATTAGTGCCACGTTTTAATTTATTTTGAGTTTATTTCTTGCAGTGTCAGGTAGACACTATTGATAGACATGCAGTCAGTATAAGTCTGTATTTTTCTTAGCACAATAAACGGCTGGCGCTCTTTAGCGAATTAGCCAATTTTTATCTTAGCTGACATCGTTTTCATTTTGTCATCGCCGAAAATAGTACTGCTAGGTAAGATACAGGCGCTCACTATAGAAAAACCTTATCACCCCTCGAGATTGGAGTTTCTCGATTTGCTTTAATGTAAATGATAGTAGAAATTTGTACCTACGCTGGTAGTACTATTTTCTTTTATAGATCTACCCTGTGTGTTCCTGGAATTCCCAATTTTTACTTAGCAGACAATGGTAAGTTTGTGAGCTGGGTAGCTACGTGTCTGCAATCCTTTACAGTGTAGCGGATATAGGTACTGATTGGTGAATTCGGGCGCAGTACTAAGACTTAGGCCTAAGCTAGCTTCTTAAATTTGAATGACCGAAATAAAATGCGTTGGCTAGTCCGAATCTCTGGAATACGGTAGGCCTATAACAGCTTGATATATGGCGTACATTAAAATGTAACGAATAGCCGAGCTTGTATTCTCTACCGTATCTTACTAGCCTACCACTCAACACAATACATGCCATGTCACAAATACAAGAAACTTAAGTTACGTATCGTAATATTTTCGAGAGCAAAGTCTGGATTGATACGGTACATAATCGCAGCCTTCGGTACCGGTAGATAGTTTCAGAGGAATATCGTCCCGACTTACAGAGTAAGGGGTGCATTAGAAAATTAGGCATTGATGTAAGATATCAAAAATATTCTAGGCTTTACTTCGTTCTCGTTGTATTGCAAGATGGCGTCTAATTGCAAGTCAGTGTGTGGGAGCTGCGAAGATAACATTACACATAAAGAAGATTACATCGTGTGTGACGGATAATGTGGTAAGTTTCATCACAGAACGTGTGTACAACTTAATAAAAGTGAGTTTAAAAAACTAATATCCTCTAAAGCCAGTAAATGGTACTGTGGACAATGTGACGACACTGTGAGTGAAGGCGTCAAAGAACATGTAGATAGTGATGCTCCTAACCTCAACGACCTCGCAAGTGTTATTAATCAAATCAACATCAGGCTCACTAAGATTGAATCAATCGAGTCAGAACAAAAGGAGATGCAAAGGTCGGTATCGTTCTGTGCTGCGAGTTTCGATGAGATGAAGTTAGAGCTAAAACAAATGTCGGACAACTTCAACAAGGCATTGGCGGAAATCACCGTTCTGCGAAACGAAGTTCGTACTTTACAACACGAGCGCGATACAAATAACAGTGTGATACAACAACTGAGAGTTGAAAATCAAGAGCTCCAGCAATATGTTCGCAGGAATAACCTCGAAATTCATGGACTGCCTCTTATTAACAACGAGAAGCCTGTGGAAATTGTGAAAGATATTGGAAAGTGTTTAGGCGTAGACATTAACACCAATGACATTGATGCGTGCCACAGACTCCCTCAAAGGAAAGCAGAACTACCGCCTCCTCTGCTGGTAAAATTCTGTAGTCGCTTAATAAAAGACGATCTATTAACGGCTAAGAAATTCAAGCCGAGAATGACTTCCATTGATGTTGGGATTCAGGCAAAGTCACGGAGTGTTTATATAAATGAACACCTGACGTCGCAGAATAAATATCTGCACAAACAAGCACGAGACCTCCGGCAACATGGTTGTAAATATGTTTGGACGAAGGACTGTAAAATCTTTGTAAAGAAAGACGAAAGTGGAAGCACTTTTCGCATCACCAGCATGGAGGACATCCGTAAATTTCAGAGCGAACTAGCTAAGAAGATACCTAAGCCTGACAATGGAAGCCCCTCCAGTAATAACAACTCTTCTTAACTACCCAACAGTAGAAGACCATCCCGGAGACAACATGACGATAACGACGGACCAGATATACAACTCCAATCCTACCAACTGCAGAGAACTAAAATTTGTGAGTGTGCATGATTACACTATTAAATGTAAAACTATCACTAATGACTGTAACAGCCTACAAATTGTGTATCTTAACAGTAGAAGTGTTAAAAATAAGCTGGACGAATTGGAAATACTCCTGCATATTTTAGGTGAAGTAGATGTCTTGGTTATATCTGAAACCTGGATTAAGAGCAACGAGGCTAAATATTACAACCTAAACAACTACTCTGGTGTGTTAGCTCACAGAGATGATATGAGAGGAGGTGGGACGGGGTTATTTGTACATAAAAAATGGAACTTTAAACTAATTAATAAGTGTGAATTGAACCATAGCTTAATCTGGGTGGAGATATGGCGAGACACCTCAACTGGTAAAATCAAATCAGACAATCTATCCATCATTGGAGGATACAACCCAACGAGATCTAATGCAGCTTTATTTCTAACATCTTTGGAAAATTTCCTCTCTCAGACCAACAATACTCCTTGTCTTTTCATAGGTGACACAAATATTAACACTTTTACTGACGACCTCCTAAAAATGCGATACCTTAATGTTTTAACAAGCTATGGATTCACATTGTGTAACAAAATATATGCAACACGTACGACTGACACATCATCAACTCTTCTCGATCATGTAGTAGTAAACAATGACAAAATGCAGCTCACAATATCCAATGTGGATACAGACATAAGTGACCACAATATAATCATCACAGACACTGTCTGGCCATACAAAAGAACCCATTCTCATAACAAAATTTTCACTTCGTCGATTAGTCCTAATTGTACGGCTAACGAAACAAACGATAATAATGATATCACACAAACTAGCCAGGATATTACGATCAACAACATGTACAGCGCTTTTATTGACCAAATGCAAGGAACTATAAAAAGACGCAAGCACAATTCCAACAATCAGAAAATATTGTCAAATACAGATGATGCAAGTCCATGGATTACATCTGAATTGATAATATTGATTAAGCGACGCAACACACTACACCAAAAACTCAAGAACAGGCAACACAAAGATAACATCTCCCTAAAAGAAGAATATATTATGTGCAGAAATGCAGTAACATCATTGAAAAGGAAACTAAAAGCAGATTATTATTCACAAAAGCTAAACTTGTATGATAAAAACGTAAAGAAAACATGGGAAATCTTGAATGAAATTATATATAACAAAAGGTATAGCTCTAAAACTTGCACATCTCTTATGCTAGATAACACGTTCGTTGCAGATAAACAGGAGATTGCTAACTCATTCAATGACTATTTTACATGCACAGCCAGCAATCTTGCATCCCAGATAACTGATCCGGACTGTACAAGTCAGAATGCTAACTACCAGTCGGAATCACTCTTTCTATATCCAACAGATCACGTTGAAGTTAAATGTATAATTAAGAATCTAAAAAATAAAAAAAGTTGTGGTGTAGATGGGATTTCAGCTAGTGTGGTTAAAACGTTTGATGATCAACTAATAACGATGCTTGTTGCTATAATTAATGAATCTATGACTAGTGGCATAGTACCACAAGCTCTAAAAATTGCTAAAGTAATACCAATTTTCAAAGGAGGAAATACAAGTGATGCAGGGAACTATAGACCTATATCTATACTACCAATTATTTCCAAAGTCCTGGAAAGCATTGTTAAGGTGAGGCTAGTGAAGTTTCTGCAGAATAACAATTTTTTTATAGAGCCCAATATGGTTTTGTTGCGAACTCCAGTACAGAACTGGCTATTACTGATCTTATTTCAATGCTTCAGGAAAGCATTGACCGCAACGAGATAGCAGCTGGGTTATTCATTGATCTCGCTAAAGCTTTTGACACAGTAAATCACGAAATTCTATTATCAAAATTAGAGAATGCTGGAATTCGAGGCGTTGCATTGGAGTGGTTCCATAGCTACCTTAGTGGAAGAAAGCAATATGTTGCCATGAATGGCTATCAAAGTGCGGAAAAGGCTGTATCGTGTGGGGTTCCTCAAGGGTCTATTTTGGGCCCTACGCTGTTTCTAATATATATAAATGATTTAAGTAAAGTTAATTTAAAAGGTCAAATTATGCTTTACGCTGATGATACGAATGTTTTCTATACTGGTAGCAAAGTGGGTACAATAATCAATAATATGCAAGAAGACTTAAACGCAATAGCCAAGTGGCTCAATATTAATAAATTGACTATGAACGTCACGAAAACAAAATATATGATAATGACAAAACCCAGTATGAAAAATATTGAACATAATCATATATATAGCAACAACACAATAATAAACGAGGTCGAACATTTTAAATATTTGGGGCTAATCATTGATAAACATCTAAGCTGGGTAGCACACGTTCATTATATTGCGAAGAAGTTAGCTCCGGCATCTGGGCTGTTGAGAAAATTGAAATACTTAATCCCTAGAAAACTTCTAATCACAGTATATTACTCACTCGTACACAGTCACTTGCAGTATCTAAATGTAATTTGGACTCAGTGTAAAAAGACAGCCCTGCATGAACTTATGGTAATACAAAATAGAGCGATAAAAATATATATAACCTACCCTTTAATACACACAGTCGAGATTTATATGCCAGGAGTAAAATAATGCCAATGTCAATGTGCGCAGAATTAAGGTCAGCAATACTAATACACAGAATTAAGCAAAACAATGTGCTGCATAACAGTGACTACACCCTAAATTCAGACATTCATACTTATAACACGCGACAAGCAGATGACTTCGCTCTCTTTCAAATCCGCTCGTATAAATTTGGTAACTGTAGCTTTAAGTTCTCAGCCATTCAGTCTTACAACCATCTTCCAAGCGATTTAAAATCAATTTCCAATCTGTCGACTTTCAAATTTAAATTAAAGAGACTACTTTGGAATCGGTACCTAATAAAGTAGGTAGCCAAATTTAGTGAATCATCATGTCTCATTTCACTCTGCATTGATAAACTTATTATTTTAATTATTATTTAATTCTTCTTCTTTCTTCGTTTTGCCCACTTAGGGAGCGCGCTTGAACTTGTTGACTCGGGTTGATGGAGCTTTCCTCTTCCTCTCCTCCCAAAATCTCCTCATGAACTCGCTATGCCCCTTCTTACGTTCCTCCGTCCATATTTTTTTCCAGTGGTCTTCTTTTTAGCTTTTCGGTGAAAGAGTGATTTGTAAATAATTTTTAATTATTATTTTACTTTTATTATGTTATTTACATTGTACATATTCTTTTGGTAAGCTAATTACAGTGTTAGGTCAAGTATCATTGCCGAAAATTAACTTAATCACGCAGCAAATGTGTATGTAAGGTATATATGTATATAAAATTGTAGTAGACGCCAATAAATTTGTATTGTACAATTCCTATGTAAGAGCCTCTGGCTCGTTGGAATTAATTGTTCAATAAATGATGATGATATGCAGTGGTTATGTCGGTAGCAATGGAATTAATCTTATCCAAGCACAAAATGGCACTTTCAGACTAGCACAAATAAGATAAAACTGAAGTCCTGTGTTGAACGGACACGAAATTACTTTCCTAAAACGTGAAATAACGTATTTACGGATATTGGTGTTTTCATCATTGTATGATTCGCCATTTTAATCTACCAGATACAGACTTATCAGCCTCTCGTGGAGTGGGTGAGTTTATCTGGGATGTATCTCTAGGATAGCTATATCAGTAACATATCTGAATATTGTAGAATGCACTTAGTGACTGATAGCGTGATTTAACTGAATCTGAGGGATACCTGGACACTGTAAAACCGGCCCTAAGTAGCGGGGAATCGAAAACAAGAGTATGACGCAACGCAGAGAGATACATATGAGGAAAAACATAGGAATAGAGACGAGGACACAAATGGTACTTGACTCTTCACACCGAAGCGACCCACCTTGGTGACACTACACATATACACACATGACCGGGTCACAAATATGGATCATGGGAAAGGATTAACCATTCAAATCTTTAAATTAATATTGTCGAAAAATGCTACTATGTTACTAACCAGTGGAATTGTAGGCGTATGTACTAATGTGGCAACAATTAAAGGAAGGGCATAACCTAAATCGTATAAACCTCGCAACATCAAGGCATGTTGATAGTCATATTGTGAACATTGAAAGAGAATATGATTTAAGGAACCCTCCATTTGTAAACACGAACACAGAGGATCATCACGTCGTTTTATGCGGAATAAATACACCGGCGTTAATGCATGGTTAAAACGGAGACGAATGATTGTAATGATATGTCGTCGAGTGTAATTCCCTCCCTAAAACCATGGTTTGTTTAAAATAGTCGGTTGTAACCCAAAATAGTGCTTGGCCTTAATTCTTGCATAGTTAGTCCACGTGACTTGCCAGTCATCATGTATCGTCGAACGAATTATAGAGCTCAAATCGGACATTGGTATGGCGATGTTGTAAATTTTGCCTTGGCCATTAGCAGCATCTTTGGCGAGGTTATCCGCTATTTCGTTTCCCTCAATATGAGAATGGCCGGGTACCAATGTGATACTGACTTCAAAACCCTCCGTGTGTAAAGTGTACAATTGTTGAACTAACTGACATAAAAACCAATTATCGGCCTCTAGAACATTTTGAAGTGCTTGCACTACACTCATTGAATCGGTACAAATTAAAGAATGACGAATGGCATGATGTTTGATATAAAAACACGTCTGACGGATGGCAAAAATTTCGGCTGTAAATATCGAGACGTCTGGGGGTAAAGTATACTGAAATGAGATTTGTAAATCCGGAGCAAAGAAGGCTGCTCCCACACGAGAAGGGTTCACCATTTTAGAACCATCTGTATAAAAATAATGCAGGAGATCAAAGGATTCGTTATCTCCCGAAAAATACGGGGAATGATTACAGGATGATGTTGAAACGACTGATGTACTTGGGGTAAGGAGTTCTGAAGAATATGAGGTTGAAAATACGTTGCAGCATACGGAATAGTATATATTGGTAACCGCATGACTTTTAATATATTATGGCGGTACAGTTGAAGCATGGAATATGCGGTTAGTAAAGCTGGACGAGAATCGGTGGACAATAATCGACGCGTATAATATTCCTCCAATAGTTGTAATTTAGGGACGATAGGTGATGTTATTATCATTTTTCTTAGCAGGTACATACATGCAAGATATCTACGCCGATGATGAAGTGACGTTTCTCCGGTTTCAACTAACAGGGCTCCTGTGGGGGTTGATTTAAGCGCGCCGATAATTATACGCAAGGCGGAAAACTGTATTCTATCGAACCGGAGGAGCCTAATGCTGGACATTGAATCAAAAAAAGAAGGGAATTGTAATCCATCACAGAACGGATGATGTTACGATAAACCGTTAGTAATGATTCTGGGTCCGCCCCCCAATTGCGTCGAGTGAGTGCCTTTAGAACATTAATTTTGCTGGCGAGATGACTCTGAAGGTATTGCGTATGACTCGCCCATTGCAATTTCCTGTCAATGTGAATCCCTAAGTATTTGACACTCGTCACCACCGGAATATGACCTTGACGGTATAATATAGGTGAACTGTCGTAAATTCGTTTGTGCGTAAAGATCATCGCAGCGTTTTTTCCTACAGATGTTTCAAATCCGTATTGATGTAACCAGTCATGAGCATGAGATAAGGCGTGGTATATATCCCTGCGACAGGAGGAAAGCCCTTCTCTAGTGCAATATATTAGAATGTAATCCGCATATTGAAGAATGCGAGCGTGCGGTATTTTATGACTGTTTCTAAAGTACGGGTGTAAATTAAGTATAAAAGCCCGCTTAGAACGACTCCCTGCGGAACACCATAAGAAGTATGTCGAAAATCAAAGACACCGGCTGGGGAGTTTAAAGTAATATGACGATGACATAGCATATTTTGTATTGAGCACCTGAAGGGAAGGGGAACTTGTAGATCCCTCAGAATTTGAATAAGAAGATATGGATCAACAGAATCATATGCATTTTTGAGGTCAAGGAACACAGCTACTGTGTGCATTTCCTTTCCTTTTCCTAGGAGTAGATCAGTAAGGAATATATTTAAGGGGTCAGATGTACCAAGATTTTTTCTAAATGCAAATTGGGTTTTCGGAAACAGGTTATAGTATTCTAGGCACAATTGAAGCCGTCGGGGAAGAATATGTTGAAAAATTTCTCGGAAACAAGATCCAAGTTGGATACCACGATAACTACTCGGTAATCGAGCATCTTTCATAGGTTTAAGAATCGGTACAGTTTGAAAAACGTTCCAATCCTCCGGGAAGGTCCCTGCGCGTAAGATGGAATTATATAGTTGAAGAATGATACACTGAGCGTTTATTGGAAATCGAGCGATCATTTTATAAGTCACCCCATCAATCCCTGGGCTGGATTATTTTTGTGACGAAATGTGTGACGTAATTCGCTACTTGTAATAGGCTGCATTAAACTGGAAAAACGGTCCAGTCAACCAGAGGTACAAGATGTAGGCAAACGAATAACTATATCCGGTGTCCAAGTATGATACAGGTCATGGTATCCCTGCGCCGAAAGTTGGGAGGAGGCGGATATAGTACGAGTATTAGAGAAATGTTTAATCGCCGTCCAAATACTGTTTAGGGACGTAGTACTGCTTAATTGGGTAATGTATAATTTCCACGCTTCACGTCGTTTATGATTAAATACACGTTGGATTTGCGCGGTGAGACTTTTGTATCTCAAATAAAATGTTGGAGAGCCATAATGTCGAAATGCTTTAAGACTAGCCTTGCGCCGTCTTACCAGCTGACTCGCCTTGCGCCGTCTTACCAGCTGTCCGCATTCTTGATCCCACCACGATGGTATGGTACCACGATTATTCGGAGGACCTGTCGTTGTAATTAAAGGGTGATATATATTAAAATAGGCTCGGATATTCTCTAATAAAAAGGTATAACTGTTACTAGGCACCGGTGTACGCTGTGAAAGCCTATCCTCTAAAAATTGAGAAAACAACTCATATTCAAAAAGTCATAAATTTCGCTTAACCTTAAATACGTTTTTGGGGATATGTCGGGTACGCGAGACATCATAGTCTATTATGATTGGATAATGATCGCTTTGATGCGTATCCTGCACGGACTTCCATGTCATCTTATAAGATAAGTCTAAAGTAGTGACACTTAAATCCACCGCACTTTGGGGACTATTTGGTGGGGTAATGCGCGTGGGTGATCCATCATTTAGGAGATGTAGGAGTAATTCCTGTATATCAGCAGCGATGTGACGTCCTTTCGGATTAATTCGGCCACTGCCCCACAAGTCGTGATGTGCATTAAAATCCCCCACTGTAAGATGTTTAGGAAATTGTTGTATGAACCGAAAATATGCCTGCCATTGCCGACGGGAACCTTGTATACCCGGGGGACAATAAATATGACTTACATGGAGATCTTTCACAAGGAATGTGCGATGATAAGTGTTAGGAATATAAAATTGATTAGAGAGGGGAGTGTATCGTAAGTTATTTTTGAATAGTGTCATGATGCCACGATATCCTTGACCATCATGACGTTCAACCTGATAGTTGGGAATGAAAAAGTTATACGAGGAACGAAGCCATGATTCTTGTAGGAATATGATATCCGGATCATATTCCTGGATTAAATGCAGTAATTCATGCTTTTTATTTAGAATACTACGGCAATTCCACTGGAGGAGTAACATATAGCACGTATCAAAATTAGTCCACTGTAGGACGACTACTAACTAAGGTATTATTTTTTGTGGAAGGAGGATTGGGAAGTAATGGTACTATTTTTCCAATAATTTTTTCACGTAAAAGCTCCATTGAGCGTTGTGCCATAATAATTCTTGTAATTTCTGGAAATCTTCCATGATGTCATGCGACGGGTCCCGCGAAGTGCCAGGTGTTTGAGAAGACCGTTTCTTCGAAACTTCCGCACCCATGGTCTCGGGTTGCAAAGCCACCCCTACACCACTGCCAGACGGTTGCTTTAAGATATCTAAATAGGCCCGTCGGTCGTAACCTATAGGATTCACCACTTTCGGCTTTGGAGACACTAGTTCTGTATAATTTCATTTTCTCGGCGGAACCTCCTGACGCGTAATATTAGACTGTTCTAAGGTCAGAAATTGCTGCGGGAGGGTAAGAGGATTGAACGGTACACTGTAGTTAGCCGTAATGACTTCGTGGTACGATTTATTATCGGTACACATTTGACGTTTTATGCACTTCTGTTTTTCCAATTCGGGGCAGCGTGCGGCGCCTGCAGGATGGTTGTCACCACAATTTGCACATTTGAAAAGCTGCTCCGTACATGTTTCCGTCGAATGGCCTTGCGCACAGTTACCGCAAACTGGGGAGGGAGCCCGACAGTGTAGTTTGACATGCCCGTATCGTTGACAGTTCAGACATCTAATGGGGGAAATATGAATAATGTTACCTCTAGTAGCACGTTAAAAATAGATACATAATCCGGTAGCCGTTGTGTTTTAAAGAAAATTTTCACTGTTCCTGTAGGAAGGGATTCTAACTTGTCATTGATCATCTTTTTCCTAAAAAAACCGTTGGACTCTCACGATTGGGACTGGCGAATCAATATATTTTAAGATTTCCTCATGTGTTAATGATGTGTCTACGCCCCTAATTAGCCCAACACGTTGGACGTTAGCGGACGGGACAAAGGCTACCAAGTGCTTTGCTGGTAATACGGGATTTGTAAGAAGGAATTCGCTTCTATTGCCTTGTGAAATTGTATCTGAACACGATTGTGTCCTTTGCGTTGAATATTCTTTATACCCGCGATCTTATTGTATAAAAAAAGCTTGCCTAATGCCATCGGATGTAAATTGCCAATATGTTGATCTCCCTCACCTTGCACAAACACCGTGTACGGCCCTGCGTGATGGTCATAATACCGGTTGTCATTTGACGATGGCTGTCTTTTAGCAATAACTGGAGATGTTTCAGTAATGGTAGTTGTTGGAGTTGATACTAGCTCAGGCTCCGACACTACTAGCATGCTTTCAATGGACGCTACACTCTCGTATTCCACGTGTTCTAGTTCGTCCGGAGGTCGCCCCATCTGACTAACATCACTTTCTTACGCCATGTGGAATAGTTATCCCCTATAAAGAAGGGGGTACGAACCTGATAAAACACTTACGAGACACTAACACACTAAACAAAGAACAGACCACAAAATCGACGTCCACACAACACTCAAAAGCACGTTCCCTACACCCGATACCACTCACTGCACAGATGCACACCGAATGAAGGTTGGGATACGAAATCAACTTAAGCAACAGTGCTGCCGTTTTCTGGAACTAGCGTAACGGTGATGGAATCATAAACAAACAGATGCTATTACGTTTTCACAAATTGATTGGTCGAGATGGGAACTATTCTTTGTTTACTTGTGTCACACGTCAGCCTGCTTCGTTGACAGGTACAGATGCGCGAGTAGGATATGGCTCAGCTCCAGTAGGCTCCGTCATCGCTTAACTGTCCGTGGTGACATGAGCTCGTGTGACGCGCTGTGCCGCTTGACTTATGTGCGGACTGCACTCTGTCATAGCTGTGCTCCCCGCGGGGCAGCTGCTACTGTAAACAACAAACACTGGCGCAGCCAAGCTCAGCGCCAATCAAATCTCGGGTGCGGTTTTATTTAAAACAAAAAATTGCAGCGCTGCATCAAAGAAAGTAAATTGCTACATCACAACTACCGGTAAATAAAAACGACAAAGATGGCGCGAATTGGCGGTCGTTTAAAACGTATTCCAGCATTATTTCGAAATAAATTTAATGCAATATACCGATGCGGCCAGGAGGAGACGAAATTTGTGATGAATGCATGGTTATATCGCTCAATAAACAATTTTGTCAATAATTAACATACACTAGGATTTCACCTTGCGTGTCATTTTTAGGTTAGGCCTAGGCTATGTCATTCGAGTTGCCTTCTACCAAGTAATGCCCTTGGCTTAGCCATTAAAGTCACATTAATATAATCGTTTCACGAATGAACTAGCGTATAGATAAAAATTTCAGAACTTACGGTTGTGTTGCTTGAGTCTTCAGTCCTTTGACTGGTTTGATGCAGTTCCATGCCTCCCTGTCCTGAGCTAATGGTTTCATCTCTACATAGTTACCACACCCTACATCCGAGGCAATCTGTTTAACATATTCTAACCTTGGTCTACCCCTAGAGTTCTTGTCCTCAACCCTTCCTTCCATAACTAAGCTTGCTATTCCTGGGTGTCTTAGTATGTGTCCTACCAACCTATCTCTTCTCTTCATTAGCAGTCGCCAGAAACATCTCTCCTCTCCCACTCGTCTTAATACCTCTTTGTTTGTATCCCTGTACTTTATTCTAATCATTTTCAAAATGTCAAACAATTTAGTCCAATCAACGTTATCAAAAGCCTTTTCTAAGTCTACAAATGCCATGAACGTTCTCTTGCCTTTCCTTATACTACCTTCCAAAATAAGCCTAAGACTTAGTACAGCTTCCCGTGTTCCTACATTTCTCCTGAAACCAAACTGGTCTTCACCCAACTCCTTTTCTATCTGGCTTTCCATCCTCTTGTAAATTATTCTTGACGGATTCTTTGAAGCATGAGTAATCAAGCTGATTGTACGGTAATCTTTACATCTGTCAGCTCCCACTTTCTTCGGTATAGGGATGATAACATTCTTCTTGAAATCAGAGGGTACCTCACCTGTCTCATAAATCCTACACACCAATTGAAATAACCTGATCAGACCTTCATCTCCTATGCAGCGTAGCAACTCAATCGGTATATCATCTATGCCTGGTGCTTTGTTTCTGCATAAGTCTTCCAATGCTATGTCAAATTCTGATCTCAATATTAAATCTCCTTTTACATCGTCATCAATATCCTCCTCCCTTTCCTTTACATGATTCTCAATCTCCTTTCCTTTATACAAACACTCTATATTGTGCCCGTTTGGACCGAGATCCAAAGACCACATTTTGTAAAATACCGAAATCAGTTCAGCACGAGAAAATCTATCTCAGGGTCTCTCTAGGCGAATATTAGGTCTATAACTGGCATCCCTGACATCCGTAATTCACAAGTAAGGTAGGGAGAGAAATTATTTGAAAATAGCACACTTCTTAAAAATCTCAATTTATTTATAATTTAAAATTTGATAAATGACTGGCAAAAACCTCAAAACACAAACACAATCACACATAAAAAATCAACTTTCCCTATAAACACCCTCAAACTTCGCCGAATTGATACCCAGAAAATTAATAGTCCATTCTGGTATCAACAAAAACGAAAATAATCTAATATTTACACTTAGGTAATCACGATTCAATTAAGAGTTCTGGTGATTCCTCTATTTACATTTTTGCAGTTTCACTTTCACGAAGATTTGTTTTGATTGTTCAAGTACACGTTGAATTGATATTTTGAAAATTTTCGCTTTGTTAATTCGATGATGTTTCCCCCAAAAAATTATTGAAAAAATTATTTCACTTGATTCACAGAATTTTTACATCAACTTAATATCAAAATTCGGCTAACATAAAGTCGAATGTTAATATTGTTGTGTTTCGATTTTTGTTTTGTTTCAAAGAACAAAAAATTGTTTATAAATTTTCATTATTTTAATAATGATGTGGATTTTTTTTCTCATTTCCATTTGTTTCATATAAATACATTTTTAAATTTACTCATCTCAAAAATTTGTTAGCAACATTAATATAAATTGTTGTTAACAATATAAATTGTTGTGATCAACTATCAGTAAATTAAATCATTTTTACTTCCTACAAAACCTTTCTCACACTCAGATAATCTTTATAATTTCTTACAAAGAAATGTTAATCGAAAAATGTATTATTATTATTATTTTCAAAATTTCCTATAAATTTATTTACAAGAGGTCCTCTCACGCTCTCATATTATGAATATTTAATGCTCATTTCAAATGTTATTATTATTATTCCAAGCACAAAATACGAATATTTTCAGTTATTTTCCATTATTGCATTTGCAACTATTTATTTTCTTAATATTTTTCTCGGTCAGGTTCATCAAATCTAAACTCAAATGCGATTCAGTTATCTAGGCATAATGTTGGAAATTTAGATTGATCCAGGAAAAATTTAATATTCAGATCTACAGATTCTGGAATTTGACTAGAATATGGGGCGGTCTACTTGCCTTACCCTTCTTTTACAACTGTGAGCCCACACGCTCTTCTTAAACACTTCAAATAACACACGCACATCTACATGTGCTCATAACTACGGAAACAAATGCCCTCTCGGATGACCCCTTGACCTCCACACAAACTCAAGGGTCGACAAACCTAGTCGCACACTAAAATCATAATCATAATAATAATAATAATAATAATAATAATAATAATAATAATAATAATAATAATAATAATAATAAATAGCCTTACAAATCCCATAAGGGCTATGGCCTCCTGCTTTGCAGGGAATTGCTCAGTTTTAACTCATCAGGTGAGCAAGTCCTGAGGAGCATTCGGGGTTATTCTTTCTGATTGGGCCTTCTATATAGATGTGCAGCTGATTAAAGATTAAGTAAATTATATTACGCTGGCATAACATTCGCTACAACAGTCTTCATTTCTGAGTCTGGCGATATCAAGGCCTCAAATATCCATTAGTATTACGGAAATCATAATAGCCATCAACCAATATCTGGGAGCTTCCCATTGCCACTAAGCAAAAAGCTTACCCTGTCTAAGTACTTGAACAATGACAGGAACTGCCAAGTCTTCACTCTTCAGTAAAATCTACGTATATTGAACCGTTTCAAATAGGTCTTTTTAAAATGTAATACAAAACCTTATCGGTGGAGTTTTAACATCTAGTTTGGATGCAGATACCTATACACGTTCTTTAACATCCCACAAATCATTCATTGTGCACATGTGGTCCCAGAACGAATTAACAAGTGTTTCGCAAGATAGTCGAACCTTTTGAATTCCTTGTAACAGGTGATGCAGTAAGGTTATTTTCCCTAGTGAACACGATGATGTTTCCTCAAATTAGAGCGCGAGACAATGCGGTCTCATCCCTGAGTGAACCACAAAATGTTCCATTAGCTCTGTCCGCCGTGCAAATGACTTCTCACATGTGCTACAAGTGTATTACTTCACTCCAGTATGAACAACAGTGTGCTTCTTGAGGTCACCGCTCTGTGAGAAGCCTTTATTGCACACCAGAGATATGTACCGCTTTGCTGCATGTCCACTGAACGGTGTCTTTCTAGTTGATGCATTGTTTTATTGGTCACTGCATGCGAGTCTCCCTAGGTCTTTCCACTCCTGCCTCATCTTCGCTGTTCTTGTCCATTGTTTTCCTCCCCATTTTACGAACCAGTCTGCCCATCTGATTCTTTGTCTCCCAACGTTTCGTCTTCCTGTTCTTGGGTCCCACATCGTCATTTTGTACGTCCATCGGTTAGGATCTAATCTCGCTACATGTCCACCCCATCTCCATTTGAGCTGGTCTGCTGATGTCATAGCGTCTTTCATGCCGGTTCTCCTTTTTAAATCTTCGTTCCGTATTCTATCTCTCAATGAGACATGAAGTATCTTCCTTTCCATTTTCCGTTGACATCTCTGGATCATTTGTCTTTGTTTCGATGTTAATGCCCATGTTTGGCAACCATATAGTAACACCGGTATAACGCATTTTTCTAGAACTTCAGCCTTTAAAGTGAGTTTTTGGGTCTTGTCAGCCAGTATAAACTTTAGGGACCAAAAGCTCTTCCATGCTTGTCCTATTCTTCGTTTGACCTCTTTATCTGAACGACTTGAAAAGGACATGTTCTGACCGAGATATACATATTCTTCAACATGTTCCAGTGTTTTTTCTTCGGGTTCATTGTAAGGCCCACTTCTTTACTTGTTTTGTCTAATTCTTTTATCATTTGTTCCAGCTCTTTCGCTGATTCAGCTACCAAAACAATGTCGTCTGCGAACCGTAAATGGGTTAGTCTTGTCCCATCGATTCTGATGCCATATTTTTCTTCCCAGTCTAGTTTTCTAAACTGATTTTCCAGCAAACAGGTGAATAATTTTGGTGAGAGGGGGTCTCCCTGTTTTACTCCCCTTTCTATCATGATGTTACATCCTTCTCTTTCTGTCTTTATTCTGGCTTGGTTACCGTCGTAGAGTTTGCCTAGGAGTCTAACGAATTTGTTTGGAAAGCCTTGATTTTCCAGTGCTTCTAAGACGCTTTCCTGTTCAACGGAGTCAAATGCTTTGTTGTAATCCACAAATGCTATATACACCTCTAGATTAAATTCCTTAACTTTCTCCATGAGTTGATTTATTGTTTGCAAGTGGTCTGATGTACTGAAACTCTTTCTGAATCCTGCTTGCTCCATCGGTTGCTGTTCGTCCAGTGCCTTTGTCATTCTATTGGTTAGGATCTTCATAAATAGCTTGTAGAGGTTTACAATTAGGTTGATCGGTCTGTAGTTGTTTATGTCGTCCTTGGCTCCCTTTTTGTGTAGAAGTATGATAATGCTTTGTTTCCACTGCATTGGTATGTCTTCTGATGTGAGTATGGTATTAAATAATGTTGTGATGACTGGGATTAGGTCTTCTTCACCCCATTTTAGAAATTCATTGTAAATTCCATCTTCACCTGGGCATTTTTGGGTTTTCGTTTGTCGAATGGCTGCTCTTACTTCACTGGGTAGTATTGGAGGTGTTTCTTCATATTTGACTTCAAATATTTTTCACAAAACATTATTATTTTTATTTTTATTTTTTGTAATAAACTGTCTCACCACTTTTCTCTGTGTTCTCAAATTTAATTTTTCCAATGAAAAGATGTAGTTATTCCTGGTCAACTTTTTCTCGCCTCCATTTTACATAATCTCACCCTAAATTTATACATTTTAATACCTGCCGCTTTATTTTTCCTCCATTTAATATTTTTAGTGCTTTTGGAAAATATACAAAATTCAAATTCTTGCTTTTCCACTCCATTCATAAACTCATTTAAATCTGTTAATAAATATAAACTTCCATTTCAAAAATAAACAGAAGTTATTCATTACTGTTGCAATTATTTAAATCCTTCCATGAATTTTATTATTATTATTATTACTGGCAAAAATATTATTTAGGTATTGTTGCTTCTCTACAACATCAGAATGATTATTATTGCCCTATTTCATCCATAAATAAATAAATAATTGTTTAAATCCTCATCTCAAATTATTTATAACACTCTCACTTTCTGATTATTAATTCAGCATTTTTAATCACCATTAACCAATTAAATTAAATTTTATAAATTGGTGCTATCACCTCCAAAATAAATTATTTATAACTTTAAATGGTGTAGTTCAACTTTCAATATTATTAATTTATTAATTCCACAGTAATTTATTATTATTAAATAATATAAAAATTGGTACATTGGCTTTCACGGCCAGTGAATTAAAACTCAGCAATTATTCTAGGTTTGTGCCGTGTCTTGTGTGGGGTTTCGCCTAGGACACCAATTTGGCTTATCGGCGGGCTCTTGGTGTCCCCGCCCGGACCCCCACTAGAGTAGCGAACTATAAAGGGAGGTGGCGCGCAGTTCGCTACTCCAGTGGGGGTCCGGGCGTGGACACCAAAAGCCCGCCGATGAGCCAGCTTGGTGTCCTAGGCGAAACCCCACACAAGACACGGCACAAATCTAGAAGAATTGCTGAGCTTTAATAAAAAATATATTTAAATAATCCAAGTTATAATCGAGCATCTAATAAGAGCTATAGAAAAAATATTCCTATCCTTAGAAAATAAATTAAATATTCCATGTCGAAACACATGAATGTGACTGTTGTCCTGACAAAGTAGTAAAACGGTATAATAAATGGTCGGACATCAATATCACTCCATTTTTCATCCTGGACAAATATAATAGACGTTCTCATAACGATGATGGTGTTGATTTCTTATTGTGACAGTATAAAAAGGAATTCTCAAATACTACATTTAGTCCAGTCAAATTAGACATAAAAAGGGGGCCGAACTTGCAAAAGGTCATGTAGTTCTATTTTTTTATATGTTGTTTAGAGCTCTGCCAATAGTAAAAAAAAAACAAATTTGCGACTTCGAAAGACCTGTGCTAGTTATGTAATACCCAAAAACACCTAACTTTTTGCACAATTTTTGGTTTTTGCTCAATGTCTTTTAAAATATTCATCTGCCAGAAATACTCATACTTATCTTTTTAACCTAGATTAAATTTACTACAATTTGAAACCCAAGCGAATACTGTATGTTTAGTAGATCCCGAGATACAGTTCTTCAAAAATTGAATAATTTTCATAGAAGTAAAAATTGTTGGTTTTGGTCTCCTATTTTGACAAATATTATCAAAAATACTCATTCCATCAAAAAGGGACAGGCAATGAACTTGAAGTTTATTTGCTTAGCTTTAATTTGAGCTCTGATTGGTACCGGTAGGCCTAGTGCTTCTCTCCAAAGTGGCATGTACTCTTAATTGAAAACCTTGAAGTATAGAAATCAGGAAAAATGAATGAAAACAAGTTTTGAGTGCATGAGGCATCAAGTTGTTGTTTGAGTCTTCAGTCTTTGACTGGTTTGATGCAGCTCTCCATGCCTCCCTGTCCTGAGCTAATCGTTTCATCTCCACATAGCTCCGACACCCTACATCCAAGGCAATCTGTTTAACATATTCTAACCTTGGTCTACCCCTACAGTTTTTGTCCTCGACCCTTCCTTCCATAACTAAGCTTGCTATTCCTGGGTGTCTTAGTATGTGTCCTACCAACCTATCTCTTCTCTTCATTAGCAGTCGCCAGAAGCATCTCTCCTCTCCCACTCGTCTTAATACCTCTTTGTTTGTAACCCTATCTACCCATCTGATCTTCATCATTCTCCTGTAACACCACATTTCAAATGCTTCAATTCTCCTCTTTTCTGCTGCACCAATAGTCCAAGTTTCACTTCCATAGAGCGCCACGCTCCAGACAAAGGCTTTCAAAAATGACTTCCTAATACCTAAATCTATATTCGATGTCAGCAGATTCCTTTTTTGCAGAAATGCTTTCTTTGCCTGAGCCAACCTACTTTTAATATCCTCTTTGCTTCGTCCATCACTGGTTATTCTGCTTCCTAAGTAACAGAAGTCTCCTACTTCCTTCAGCTTTTCACATGCCAATTTGATCTCCATAGAGGTTTCTGATTTATTTCGGCTGCATTCCAGTATTTTTGTTTTACATTTATTTATTTTCATCATGAATTCTTTCCGTAAGACGGAGTCCATACCATTCAAAAACTCATTCAAATCCTCAGGCTTGTCGGCCAAGATGACGATGTCATCAGCAAATCTCAGAGTTGTAATTATTTCTCCTTGAATCTTCACTCCCACTTTAAATTTTTCTCTAATTTCCTTCATTGCTTGTTCAATGTAAAGATTGAAAAGTATGGGTGATAAGTTGCAGCCTTGC
Organism: Meconema thalassinum; assembly: GCA_946902985.2. NCBI lineage: Eukaryota > Metazoa > Arthropoda > Insecta > Orthoptera > Tettigoniidae > Meconema > Meconema thalassinum. The sequence continues at coordinate 1,445,762,687 of OX336389.2, read as the reverse complement.
CTTACACCTTTCTGAATACCAGCTTCTCTCTCATGTCCTTCAACTCGAATGACTGCAGTCTGGTTTCTGTATAGATTGTATATCACCCTCCTATCCCTGTACTTTATTCCAATCGTTTTCAAAATATCGAACAGTTTAGTCCAATCAACGTTATCAAAAGCCTTTTCTAAGTCTACAAAAGCCATGAACGTTCTCTTATCTTTCCTTATTCTACCTTCCAAAATCAGCCTAAGACTTAGTACAGCTTCCCTTGTTCCTAAATTTCTCCTGAAACCAAACTGGTCTTCACCCAACTCCGTTTCTATCTGGCTTTCAATCCTCTTGTAAATTATTCTAGACAGGATCTTTGAAGCATGAGTAATCAAGCTGATTGTACGGTAATCTTCACATCTGTCAGCTCCCACTTTCTTTGGTATAGGGATGATTACATTCTTCTTGAAATCAGGGGGTACCTCACCTGTCTCATAAATCCTACACACCAAGTGAAATAACCTGATCAGACCTTCATCTCCTATGCAGCGTAGCAACTCAATCGGTATATCATCTATGCCTGGTGCTTTGTTCCTGCTTAAGTCTTCCAAAGCTCTATCAAATTCTGATCTCAATATTAAATCTCCTTTCGCATCCTCATCAATTTCCTCCTCCCTTTCCATTACATGATTCTCAATCTCCTTTCCCTTATACAAACTCTCTATGTAAGCTTTCCATCTCTCAACCTTTTCTTCCCTATCTGTTAGAGGCTTTCCATTTGTGTCCTTAATATTACAGCACTTAGTCTTCTTTTCCCCAAAAGTATTCTTAATCCTTCGATAAGCTGTGTCTACTTTTCCTAATTTCAGACAATTTTCTATACCTGCACATTTCTCTTTCAACCATTCTTCTTTTGCTTCCTTGCACTTCTTGTTAACCTCATTTCTCAGACGTCTGTATTCTGCTTTCCCCTTTTCATCTCTTAGATTCTTGTGTTTCCGCCTTTCATCCATCAATTCTAGTATATCCTGAGTGATCCACGGTTTTCTACCTATTCTTTCTTTCCTACCAATGTTTTCTTCTGCGGATTTTGTTATTTCATTCTTCAAAAGTGCCCATTCGTCTGTAATTGAAGTTTGTTTAGGGTTTTTCATTAGTCCTTCCTTTATACTCTTCTTGAATCTTTCGTTTACATCTTTTACTTTCAGTCTGTCTATTGCCCACCTTTTTGGCTTTTGACTTTTCTTCAGTTTCTTCAACTTTAATCTGCATTTCATTACAACCAGATTGTGGTCAGAGTTTATGTCAGCACCAGGATATGTTTTACAATCCAAAATCTGGTTTCGAAACCTCTGCTTGACCATAATGAATTCGATTTGGTAACGCCCTGTATCTCCTGGTCTCATCCATGTGTATATTCTTCTATTGTGGTTATTGAATAAGGTGTTAGCTATGACCAACTCATGTTCAGTGCAGAATTCTACCAGCCTGCTTCCTCGATCATTCCTTTCACCTAATCCGAAATCTCCTACTATCTTCCCTTCTCTCCCTTTTCCTACCACAGCATTCCAATCTCCCATTACTATAACATTTTCATCACCCTTGATATACCTCAGAATTTCGTCTATTTCTTCGTAGACCTTTTCAACATCCTCATCATCAGCTTGACTGGTAGGCATATAGACTTGTACCACTGTGGTGCATGTAGGTTTAGTATTGATTTTTGCTACAATAATCCGTTCACTATATTGCTCATAATATTCCACCCGCTGTCCAAGTTTCCTACTCAATATGAGGCCAACCCCTGCTTGGCCATTGTTTGATTTAGTGCTAATGACCCTATAGTCTCCTGACCAAAAGTCCTGTTCTTCCTGCCAGCGCATTTCACTAATCCCAACCATGGGGCCGATAATGATGATGTGTAATTTACGTATAATATTTACTCGTCCGAATGACTTGTAGACGAGTGAGGTTCATTGTGTTTGTGAGAGCAAGCGTCGGGACCTCAACAATGAAGGCGAAGCCCCTGAACAAAGAATCGACCATTCCCTCTGTTAAGAAAGACAATTTAACTCTTATTTACTTATTTATGTTATAAGATCTTTCACCGGCATATGTTGGCAACTATGTACCAAAGACAATGCCGACGTAATAAAAGTAAATCGATACAGTGTAGTTGGTATCGTAGAGCCAAAAGGACGTTAGCAAAGATCAGTGCCTGTTCATTTATTTGTTTCTACCACATATAACCTAGAGGAAATATTACTCTTATAACAGGTTATGGAGCCCAGAACGTACGGATAGTTTTTGTGAGTGAAACGAGAATCAATAGTGTGAGGTTAACGGAATATCGGAGGAAGAATAGTGACTTCTTAGCGTGGGCCTACTTTGATACAAAAGGAAAAATGAACGACGAGGAGAGACAAAGAGTCAATGATGAAAGATACCACATTCCACTTTTCGACGGTAAGAACTACGACAATTGGAAATTCAGACTTGAAGTTCTACTGGACGAAGAGAAACTGATGTCCCACATCACAGAAGAAGTTCAGTATACTGAAGCACCGGCGGGCGAGACAACGGCAGCTCGAACGGCCAGGGAAGCAGCCAATGAGAAACTTCGGCAGAAAGATAAGTTTTGCATTAGACTTATTGTGAATGCTATAGCTGATAGTCATTTGGAATATTGCCGAGGACATGATACAGCCTTCAAGGTCTGGAAAGCTTTAGCAGACACTTTTCAATGGAAAGGAATTGCCAGTCAACTTCAGGCAAGGAAAGCATTGCTTGCAATGCGACATAACCCTACTAATGAAACTTTGGAAAATCACTTTCTGAAGTTTGACAGACAAATTCGAGAACTTAAATCTGCTGGAGCAAATACTGATGAGATAGATGTGATTTGTCATTTGTTATTGACCATGCCAACTGACTATAGTATGGTTGTAACCTCTATTGAAACATGTCAGCAAACGGTGAGAACTTAACCCTTCCTTTTGTCAAAAATAGACTTTTGGATGAAGAATCTAAAAGTAATCTGCAAGGAAAACAGAAACCACAGAGGAATGAGTCAACAACTGCTTTCTTTACTCGACCAGGACAAGTAAAGAATGGAGGGAAACAGAAACTTCAGTACCAGCAGCCGAAGACTACTGCAACAACAACATACACTCAGCACCAGTCCAAGGTATTTTCTGGAGCTAACAGTAATACTAAGCCTGCTTCACATTCTTAGAAGTGCCACAACTGTGAGGGCTGTGGTCATTTACGGAGAGACTGTCCCAGCCCACGTAACACTCCTTGGCTGCCTACAAAGTTTTCAGGGATGCAAACTGGTGCTGCCAATGTCACTCAAGAGGAGTAAGAGGAATTCTGTTTCTCAGCTTTATCTGATGTAATAGACTCAAGAATGAATAAGGCTGGAAGTGGCTTGATTCTGGAGCTTCAGAGCACATGATTAATCAATCTGATTTCTTTCAGACAAGTGTAAAGATTAATCCTATGAAGATTAAAGTAGCAAAAGCAGGGCACTCAGTCACATTAACACAAAAGGGAAACATGAAACTTTTTGCTTTGGTGGACGGAACATGGAATACTGTGAACATTCCAGACGTGTTGTACATTCCAGGTTTGGAAATAAATTTACTGTCTGTGAGAAGACCGGAAATGAGTGGATGCACAATCATTTTTGAAGATGGTAAGGCACTAATAATGAAAGGAAATTATGTGATTGCAGTTGCACATCGGATCAACAAGTTGTACAGGCTAACACTCCATACCAGGAAGGAAATTGCGTGCCTAACACTTGGAAGCGAGGACTTGTGGCATAGAAGATTTGGTCACACAAGTAAGGCACGGCTTCAGAAACTGCAAACCCTGTTGGATGGTATGAAAGAAACTAAGGTGAAGGAAGTGTGTGAAATATGCTGTCAATGAAAAATGTGTAAGCTGCCACACAACCAAACAAGAAGAAGAGCACAGAGGCCACTGGAACTAAACCCCAGTGACCTATTTGGCCCAATTACACCGGAGTCATATAATGGAAAAAGGTACATTATAACTCTAATAGAAGACTTCACACATTTTCAGCTGTATATCCTCTAGAAAAGAAGAGTGAAGCATTAGACTACATCAAGATCTATGAAGCGATCACAACCCCTCATTTCAAGAGAAAAATAAGTCGCTTAAGGTGTGATCGAGGTGGAGAGTACACCTCAAACGAGCTGAAGACTTACTTTCAAGAGAAAGGAATACAGTTGGAATATATCATGAGCTACACACCTGAGCAAAACGGAGTAGCTGAAAGGTTCAACAGAACTATTCTGGACAAAGCAAGATGTATGTTGTTGAGCTCAGGACTACAGAAGAATCTTTGGACTGAAGCAGTAAGCGCAGCAGTATACCTTATCAACATGAGCACTACAAATGCCATATCAGACTGTGTTCCAGCAACTCTCTGGTATGGGCATAAACCTGATGTCAGCAAGATCAGGGTATTTGGTTCACCAGCTCACCTTCATACTCCCAAACAACTGAGTGGAGGAAAATTTGACAGTCGATCGAGGAAACTTTACTTGGTTGGGTACTGTCATAATGGTTATAGATTGTGATGTCCTGACACCCAAGAAATGATTGAAGGGAAATATGTCATTTTTGATGAGAGTTCTCCAGGTGAAAGGTTTACAGATATTGATCCATCACACTATGAAACTAATAAGAAGCCTATTTCAAAGGAAGAAGGTACCGTGGAAGATCCAATTCCTGAAGATTGCAAAAATTCAGGGGAAGATCTGGAAGCCAATGACACACCGACAGAAGAACGGAGGCGTAGAACTCGTGTGAGGAAGAGACCGCAGTATCTGGATGATTATGAGGTTACACTAAGTGAACTAGCTATGGGTGCAGTAGTAGATGATGTTCCTGAATCTGTCAAGGATATTGAAGGTAGACCTGACGCTACAGAATGGCGGAATGCAATTCAAGAAGAGATGAATGCACTGCAGGAAAATAAAACCTGGACACTGACAACGCTGCCACCTGGTAAGAAGGCAATCAACAACAGGTGGGTGTTTCGAATCAAGCATGATGCATCCCGAAATGTTGAGAAGTATAAAGCCCGCCTTCTCATTAAAGGCTGTTCGCAAAAACGGGGCTTAGACTATTTTGAGACGTATGCACCAGTGGCCAGCCTAGTGACTGTGAGAGTATTGTTGTCAGTAATTAATCATCATGGATTGCTTACTCAGCAACTTGATGTGAAGAACGCTTTCCTTCATGGCAGTATCAAGGAAGAAATCTACATGACTCAACCAGAGGGATTTGAGCAAGAGTCAACTCCACCTCTGGTTTGCAAGCTGAACAAAGCACTCTACGGATTGAAGCAGGCCCCAAAGGAGTGGAACTCTAGATTCAATGATTTCATTCAGAAGCATGGTTTCAGGCAATCAGAATATGATCAATGTCTTTATTTTCATGACACACTTGCTATTACCCTACTTCTTTATGTTGATGATATTATTGTAGCAGGTAGTTCAGCTGCAGCTATGCAAGAATATAAGAAGGCTCTCATGGCAGAATTCAACATGACTGATCTTGGAGATCTCAGGGAATTTCTGGGAATCAAAATTGATCGCTCAGAGAGAGGAATGTTCTTAAGCCAGTCCCAATACATCCAAAACCTTCTGAAACGTTTTGAAATGGAAGACTGCAATCCAGCTAAAACTCCCATGGAGGTAGATCCAGCAAAGGAGCCTGTTGGTGAATGTATCCTTTCTGTCAGACCTTACAAAGAACTAGTTGGATGTTTACTGTATCTCATGTTGACAACACGTCCTGATATAAGCATGGCAGTGAATTTCTATAGTAGGTTTCAAAGTAATGCTACTGATGCGCAATGGGTTGGGCTTAAACGTCTCTTGCGTTATCTGAAGGGAACAAGAGAGATGGGACTCTTATTTCAAAGGCAATCAGGAACTAGTGCTAACCTAGTTGGCTATGCTGATGCAGACTGGGGGGGGGGGGGTAATACCAAGAATAGGAAATCAATTTCTGGTTTCATGTTCGAAGTCTATGGTATGGTGCTAATGTACCTTGGGTGACTAGGAAACAAACTGACGTTGCCCAGTCATCAACTGAAGTGGAGTACGTTTCTCTCGGATGTGCTGTAATGGAACTCATTTGGTTGAGAAATCTTGTTTTGGACATGGGTGTTCGCTTTGCGAATAGTTTTTGTTAGTGTTAGTTTCCCGTATGGTTTGAAACATTTGTTTTAGTTCTGCCCCATTTTTCTACTTTGCCGTAATTGCAGAGTGAGCGCGGTTCTTGTATATTTATTCTTTAAGTACAACTGATATTTTAATTGTATTCATGTTTTACAATTATTTATGTATCATTACTCACCTATTCTGAAGTGTGTTTTTAGTGTTCCTCTCTCGTAAACTGTCACAAAATCACTGAGCTGCCCCAGCTGCCGTTCGCACGTCCCTTCTTTGTCTATGAGCTGATTGGTCGCCTGCCTTCCCCCGCTGGTCGGCTATCCGCATCTTCCAATGACGTCACTACCACTATATAACCTTAGGTCTACCGGCCTATGGGTCGACTCTCCATCATCGGTCACTTGCTGCTACAAGCTTGCTGGGGGTCATTACCCTCTGGAGTCACACGGCCTTGCCAGAGGCCCTGCTTCACGACAACACGGGGTCAGGCTCCAGGCCAACCTTTGCTCCAGCTGGCGGCTGGGCATTTTCTACAACGCTGTACTCAGTTTAAAGTCAGCCTAATGAAAAAGCAACTTCTCGAACCAGTGGAGATGTTATTACCAAGAAACATCTCACTGCTGGTCAACTCTCGTCAGCACGACTTAACATCGCCAAAACCTTGGCTCAGAACCCGCGCCTCTGGAGTGTGTGCGCATTAACCTCGATCATCAGCCCTGTGCGGGCAAATAGAACTGCTACTTCAATCATCAGCTCTGTGTGGACAATCTACCCGCAACCTTGGTCATCAGCCCCTTGCGGACAAACCAACTGTTTCCAGCCAAGTGTTTGCTGGCCTAACAAGAAAGGGTTATGTATTTTCATCTCATTGAAGGTGGTATCATATACTGGTAGACACTTAGATTCATCATGGTTAATCATTAAGGATTCCTCTTTTATGTATTTTAAATTATGTCTCTTTTAATTAACAATATAAAGTTTAATCCCTCATAAGGGAATTTTGTTAACCTTTTTCGTTTCCTGGAGAAACTAGCAAATTTGCATTCTTATTATTCTTATTGTTAATTCTTAAACTATATTTTTTCGAAGTAATTTCATATGCTATTTAAAGATTTATTAAACGCAAAGGAAAATCTTAATCTTTGGTCTCTTCCATCACCTAAGATTCAATCCTTGTGTCCGAAACCCTACATCCTTTCGAAATCCCTAAAAGGGTGCAACCCCACCCTTTTCCATGGTGCCGAAACCCGGGATCGAACCCAGAACTTTAATTCTGAGACCACATATTCTATTTCAAAACAAAAACTTGTGCAATCTAACATTTGTATTATACATTTCAGTATACCGTGGCTAGCGCAGGAGATCTGCGGGAAGGCGGAAACAATCCCAGCATACTGTACAACTGTTCTCTTTCAGGAAAGCGGGTCTCAGTCTGGTGCTGCAAGCAGCTTTGGTGAGTGAGTTATTCCAACTTTCCAGCCATGCCAGTAATAATAGATGAAAAACTGTTAAACTCTCGGGCAGCCTACAAGGGCCAGCTCACCCGTTTTCAAAAATATTTAGCTACTCTACCTAAAGAGGAACAAAACCTTGATATTATATCTCAGCGTTTAAAAGCTTTTGAACAGGCGTACGAGAAATATGATCTCGTGCAACTTGAAATTGAAATCAAAAGTCCGGAACATCTGTTAGATAGGGAAGAAGTAGAGAGTAATTATTTTGATACACACGCTCAGGCTGTGGCATTAGTTAGATCTTTGACCCTGGCGTTGAAGGTAGAGGAAACTCAAGGAAGAATTAGCGACAATGGGAATAGTGTCAAACCATTGCTACCTAAAATCGAAATTCCGCATTTTTCAGGAAGGGAGGAGATGTGGCAATCATTCTTTGAATTGTTCAGTTCATTAGTACATGATAATGCCACACTTCCAGAAATTCAGAAATTCCATTACTTAAAATCCACTTTGCAGGGCCCACCGCTTCAACTAATAAGAGAACTCCCCTTAACAGGAGAAAACTATAACATTGCTATAGAGCTTCTTAAAGGCCGTTATGGCAACGAAAAATTATGCATTCAAAGGCATATTCAAGCCTTATTTAACTTGCCCGCCTTGCGAGCTGACAATTTGTCAACACTGCGAGCCTTAAGTGACACGGTCCAACTACACGTCAGGGCATTGGCACGGTTGAATCAACCGGTCGAGCATTGGGATCTATTCTTAGTTCACTTGGTTACTTCTAAATTTGATCCATCAACCTTAAAGGCATGGGAGAGGGAACTAACAAATGACACTTCATATACCTATGATTCACTGCTTACGTTTATAAATAATAGATGTCAGGTTTTGTCAGCCGTAGCCTGTCATATGTCAGGAAGTGCAGATAACAAATCTAATGTTGTGAAGCCAGTCGGTACTAAAATAAACAAATCTGCTGTCTTTACTGTTCAACATAATTCAACAGATTGTATTCTCTGTAAAGCGCCTCACAGGTTATATTCCTGCGTTGCCTTTAAAGCTCTTTCTACCGACGAAAGACGCAAATTAATAGCTCAAAAAAGATATTGCTACAACTGCCTGTCAGCTAGGCATATGGTGCCTGATTGCTTATCTAAAAATACTAGTTCCCATTGCAAGGCTCAACATCACACCTTGCTTCATAGGTTTGAAAAGCCACGTCAGGCTCCTTCCCCTGGAAGTTCCAAAGATACATCCCCAGGAGCCAATGCGCAATCTTATACTCAGAGCTCTAGCTCTATTCGTAGTTCCCAGGTGCTACTATCAACCGTGTTATTAAAAGTTCAAGATTCCTCTGGTAGATGGCTTGAAGCACGTGCCTTATTGGATAATGCCGCCACCCATGACTTCATAAGTGAGCGTCTCATTAAGAAACTTGGTCTTCCCAAGCAACCTACATTAATTCAGGTTACCGGTATTAACAATAGCAATGTTAAATCTTTACATTTTGTTCGTATTCATATCAAAGATGCTGTTAATTGTAACACAACATTTCAGTTGAATTGTCTTGCCATTGATACTATTGGCAGTAATACCCCTAGTACTTCTTTTGAAATTAGAAATTGGCAATTTCCTCATAACATTCAGTTGGCAGATCCAACATTTAATACGAGCGCTCCAGTAGACATACTTCTCAGTGCCCAAGTATTTTGGCAATGTCTCCTTAGCTCTAAGGTCAAAATATCACCAGGAGTGTTTGTTCATCATACCAAGCGAGGTTGGTTAGTAACGGGTCAAGTCCCTCGTAAGTCATTTCAAAATTTCTCACAATGTCATTATGTCAATGCAAGTCTCGATTACAACTTAGAAAGATTTTGGAAAATCGAAACTATAGATTCAGTTTCGCCTTCCTCAGTTGAAAATGAAATGTGTGAAAAACTGTTTCGCGAAACAACCAAACGCAATTCAGAGGGTAGATTTGTCGTAACAATGCCCCGTGTGGATAATCCACCTCTTTTATTTGAAACACACCCTAGGGCTCTTAGAGCACTCTATGCTGTGGAAAGCAAATTTAAACGTGACCCTGTTGTTAAAACTCAATATTCCACATTTATGGAGGAATATGAGGCGCTCGATCACATGGAGGTTGTTACCAAGAAAGATGATGCTTCCTATACCCCATCTGAAGTCATTTACCTCAATCACCATCCTGTTTGGAAGAATGAAATTTTCAAGGAAAACATAAGAGTGGTCTTTAATGGCTCTGCATTGGATGCCAACGGAACTTCCCTGAATGACACATTATTATCAGGCCCTCCAATTCAATCTGACATTTCTTCTGTTTTGATGAATTTTCGCTTGTTCCCTATCGCAGTGATATCTGATATCACGTAGATGTATAGACAGATTTTGGTCGATCAACAACAGCGCGACCTTCAGAGAATTCTTTGGCGCGACGGGCCTACTAAACCTGTCAAGATTTTTCGGCTAAAAACATTAACCTATGGACTAAAGCCTTCTGCTTTTTTAGCCATACGTACGTTGAAATTACTTGCTGAACAGGATGGCCCGTTGTATTCTCCTAAGGCTTCTGAAGTGTTAAAATCATCATTTTACGTTGACGATTTTCTTCATTCATTTGAGTCAGTATCTGAAGCACTGCAAGTCTCTAAAGATTTGACAGCTTTGCTTTTGGGAGGCGGATTTTCCTTGTGCAAATGGAACTCTAATTCGGAGGAATTCCTTGCTAAATTTCCATTAACTTCAGTCTATAACGACTCAGTAGAGCTTCTTCAGGAAAGTAATTCTATCAAAACTCTAGGCATCTATTGGAGTCCTCAAAAGGATTTTTTTCTTTTTCAAAATTAATCTCAGTGACATCCAACCGGAAACTAAGCGGCAAATTTTGTCTGAGATTGCAAAGATATTTGATCCTCTCCAATTTTTGGCGCCAATCATCGTCACAGCAAAGCTTTTCATGCAAGACCTTTGGTCCTTGAAAACTGGTTGGGATGAACCAGTTCCTTCAGAGTTGCAAAAAAATTCAGATTGGATTTCTTATAGAAATAGTTTGGAAGATCTTTCTAATGTTATTATCCCGCGAGTGATTATTCCCTTTCCCTCCTGTGGAGGATATGAACTTCACATCTTTGCCGATAGCTCATTGAAAGCTTATGGATGTTGTGCGTTTATTGTTTGCCGTAATTTTGTTCAATCATATTTCTTTTCCAATTTAATTTGCGCTAAGTCAAAGGTGGTATCGTAGAGCCAAAAGGACGTTAGCAACGATCTGTGCCTGTTCATTTATTTGCTTCTACCACACATAACCTAGAGGAAATATTACTCTTATAACACCCTCCTCCCTCCTACACATTCTTTTGTCAGTTTTGCCGCGTAAATCGAAGAGTGAGGACAGTGAAGTGTTAGTGTACTCGAAAGCCTGGTGCAATGTCTATTCCTCCTGGCGTTTCGTTTTAAATGTCGTAAGCTCCTGAGTGAAGGCACAACCATTGTCGTAAAGCATGTAGGTATTCACTCACATTAACGTGAGTGTGAAAAGGGACCTTAATGAAAAGAAAATGTTCTCTCGAAAACTTCAAGAGGAAGTAGCAAGAGTTACACTGCTGCAAGAAATGTTAGAACATCTGTTCGACGTAAAGGAGATTCTGATTTCCAACCATCCAGACCCTCAAGATCGTCAAGTGAACTCGGTAGGATATAACTGAAGAATTCATCAGGCTATAAAAAGAACTGCCAAAATCACGAAGAAATGATGTCCACAAAGTTGATAAGTTGGGTTTCAGGATAACAGTCCTAGATGCAGCTGAAAGCCGAGGTGGCCAATGGGGAAAGAAAATTATACAGCGCTAGATGCAGCTGAACGCCGAGGCGGCCAATGGGGAAAGAAAATTATACAGCGCTAGATGCAGCTGAACGCCGAGGTGGCCAATGGGGAAAGAAAATTATACAGCGGTTCTTAAGTGTAAATAACTGGGCAGTTGCTGATACAAGATACCACGACCTGTGTAATAAAACGTTATTCACTGAGCCATTAACAACTGGACAGAAGAGAGGACATCGACCGGCAATTGATGTAGATGAGGCATTGGAAGATATAGGCTATACACTTACCTCTTGGAGAACTCTGAGGAACATCCGTTCTCAATAGATGATATATTGAAACAGATCGAAGGAGATTATCCTAATATAACAACTGTGAGATCTCAAAGTGTATGAAACCCAATGAATATCCTCCATCCGGTGATTTCTTAGGCAATGTTAATTCAGTCATCCCTGAATCAGTACCGTACTACTGATCATTTAATCACAGCAGCGTAATTTGAAAGTTACAAAAATTAGGAGACATAAAGTGAAAACCAATCATAATATGACTATTTGTACGATAATAACAATTATGCGTTATGACACTAAGCGAAAGTTTGATGCTTTTCAGTCGGTCAACACGATTGTACCCAAATGAGATGGGTTATTACCTAATCCTGAAGAAAAATACGTGAGATTAATCATGTACATTTCCGTCAGTAACAACTGCTGAACTTCAGCAATAACTGCTAGGTTTGAGAAGTCTAAACGGGACTCCTAGCTTGACAAATTTCTATGAAATGTTCGCACCACACTCGGATTGGAATGTAACACAATAGGGCGCAATACATCTGAGAGATGCAATCAGTCAACAATGGAACACAACTTCACCCATTCTTGCTTATCAGCACACTGCCTAGCGTGGAGGAGGGAGCTAGAAAGACACATGGACGGTGAAGCTTTCTGCTCCCCCCACTAAGAAACAGCAGAAGATCACAAAGCGTGTGCATCTCTCAGATGCATTGCGCCCGACGGAGGGTTAATATGTATTCAGCTCTGGGATTTCCATCCACTTTAGTGATGCAGCGCAGCTTGAACGTTTTGCGATCAGGAGGTTTGAATCCTCACCACCTATTGATAAAGGAGCTCTCATCCAGTTTGCCTTTTACAAAGGAAAATCCCCAACTTCTAGAACCGGCAGAACTTTTCCTGCTACTAGACTCCGGTAACGAAACCATAGCAAAAGCTGGGGAGAAGTGCTTTGTGGCTTTGTGCGGGGTGATTTCCTAACAAACACCCTGAATAGCCTTCCTTACCAACTACTTGTTACATTTTCAGCCAACACCAAAATCAATCATGCTTGCTTCCCCCAACAGAGGATGCAGTACGCCACCATGCTTACAGAACTTACAACCAAGTTCAAAAATAGTTTGGGGTCAATCACAATCTTACAGATTGGGGGTAGAAGCTTGACGATCAAGGTCCTATCCCTATCACTACAATTATGGATCCTGAACCTCAAATCCTACTGCGCATGATTTCTTGCAATTGGAGAAGAGGTTGCAGCGGCGGTTGAAGTTGCCGTAAGCTGAACTCCAATGCTCAGCCCTTTGTCGATTTTGTGGTGGCAAAATTATGTAAAAACCTGCAATCTCTTCAGCTAGAGGATTCTGACAACGAGGAAGAAGTCTCCACCGCTAAATTGATAGAACTGAAAAACGAGCCTGTACCTGCTCTTAGTTCGAGAACTCCTCCAATGAACGTGCACCAACATCACAGGAAGGTTTTTCGAGACCCAGGCCATCAAAACAAATGGAATTACGATGAGACCTGTTGCTTCATACATGTAAAAACTTATTTTAAACGTTACGTTTTCCCTTGTAATAAAACAAAATAGTACCTATGTGATCTGATATTTCAATTTTTTCAAATTCACTTTTGAGAGAATCACTTGGCCTACAGGTATATAATAATAATAATGCATTTTATTAATCCCTTAACGACTCAAGGACTCATATACAAAGGAATCGTACAGTTTTATCTTGTTGGCGACAAATTACAATTCAATGTTTTGTGGGAATACACTAAACAATTATTAACGAGAAGACACTTTCTAATGAGACATTGAACCACTATTTATTCACATACAAACATTACATTAACCTAAGCTTCAACCATGTTCCATGCTTCAACTGGGTGTGTTCAAAAACATAACGCATACTTCAATACCAACATACACATAATTGATAAAAGTCAGTTCGAGATATTTTAGTCTTTTTCTCACATTCTCCCACCTAAGTTAATGGCAGCCAGTCCAACATTAACTTACAAAACACAATCACAGGCTTAGTTTCACAGGCTTGCGAACAGTCCTTCCGAATCTCGTCTCCACCTGGCTCTTAGAAGTCTTCCCTTCAATGTTGATTTCATCCTGAGGCTGTTGTGTGATTTCCTCTCGAAGTCTCCTGCTGATGATTGAAGATTCACCCTGCTCACTATGTTCCAGTTCCAATGGATAGATTCTCTGCACAGGTCTCATTAGAAAACCACTTGAGGTCTTTACTCGGACCAGCCTAGTTTCCCCATTTGCTCCTTTCAGTAGTTCGACAACTCTAGCCAAAGGCCAGTCTAGACGTTTTGAGTTGTCATTTCCCACCAACACTATTTCACCAACATAAATTTGTCTACAGGGATGTTTTTTGGCTAACAACTTCAATTGCCCCAAATATTCCGAACGAAATCTACTTCGGAGGTCTTCTCTTAGCTTTTGTCTGTAACGAAGTCTCTTATTTAGATCAGTGGATTCAATCAAGTCAAAATCTGGAACTCCTATCTCTTCAACTTCCTGCAGAAACATACTGGGAGTTAGTGGCGTCAAATCAGTGGGATTATTGGATACGTATGTGAGGGGTCTAGCATTGATAACAGCCTCACAGTCACACAAAATCGTTTGCATCTCCTCATAGTTCACTGATGTTCGGCCAAGAACACGGCGTAGTAGTTTCTTCAATATTCCAATAAGCCGCTCCCACCAACCACCCCACCATGATGCCGTTGGAGGGTTAAACTTCCATTTAATTCTCCTGACATTAGGCATCCCAGTCCAGCTTCTTACAGGCAATATCAGCACCTGAAAAATTGGTACCATTGTCGCTGTATACTAAAGATAGTCGACCTCTTCTGCTGGCGAAACTGCGAAAACTCTGAATAAAGCTGTCAGTAGAGAGTGAAGATACAAGCTCCAAATGCACCGCTCGATAGACTCCACAGGTGTACAAACACACCCACGCCTTCTCCCTGCTGCCACTCTCCTTTTTCAGATACAGCGGACCAGCAAAATCTACGCCAGTAACTTCAAATATCTTAGCATTTCGTACTCGATCTTCAGGAAGAGGTGGCGGATTTAAATTCTATATGTTTTGCTGTTTGCTTCTTGCAATGAAGGCATTTATCCAGGACAGATCGAACTGTTCGTCTTCCACCAAGAATCCAAAATCTCTCTCTAAGAATAGTCATCATCATCTGTGTGCCTGCATGACATGATTCTTTGTGCAAGTCCATAATCAGGTGAAATACAACAGGATGCTCACAACCAGGGAGAATAGCTGGGTGACAAAATTCATTTAGATCCTTCCTGTGTGAAATTTTCGTCCGTAGGCGTAGAATTCCATTACTGTCAGCAAATGGCATCAAACTAGATAATTTTGGGTCATTCACTCCCGAGAATACTTGTCTCTGAACTAAATTCACCACTTTAACCTCTGCAGCGATTATTTCTTCGGTAGTCAAGTTACCATGGAATCTGTCTTGTTCTTCTATTCGACAGTTCTTCACAAAACGACATGTCTAACCAACTAAACGTACACTTTTCTTGAAAGTAGAAGCACGGGCATAAAACCAATCAGGTTCAACCGAAGCTGCGAGCATGGAAGAAACAACAAGTTTCTTTTTACCACTAGTTATCTCTTCTTCATCAAACTTAACATCTACGCAGGACCATGAGTCTGGTGATTCTCGTAGCCAGTCAGGCCCCTCCCACCATCTTGATTCCAACAATTTCTTAGCAGTAGTGCCAAGAGATGGGAGATCTGCAGGATTCCTAGTGCCGGGAACATATCGCCATTCCTGTCCTTCGGTTAGTTTCCTGATTTCTTTCACTCTGTTGGATACGAACACATCCCACTGGTCTTCTCTTTGAATCCAGGCTAAAACAGTTGTTGCGTCACTCCAGAAAATCGTCTTAACACCAGGCATGTTGTAATCATGAACAATATTAGAGTACGTCCTAGAGCCAATTGTTGCAGCCAACAATTCCAGCCTCGGGATCGTCATTTTCTAGTTGGACTTACTGATTGGAGAGACTCTTGCTTTAGCGAGAATAAGCGGGACACGAACATGATTCGGTTGTTCCACACGTAAGTAGGCCACAGCAGCATAAGCAAGTTGGCTTGCATCACAAAAAATATGAATCGTCCAGTTTTCTTGACAGTCTGTCCCAGGTAGCCACCTAGGAATTTTGATTTCTCGTAAGTAGAGCAATTCCCTCACCCAGGCCAAGAACTGAGATTTAATATCATCATGTACTTCCTGATCCCAACTTATGCCTGATTCCCAGGTTTGCTGTAAAAGTAGTTTAGGCAGTAAAGTGACACTGCAAGCTATTCCAATGGGATCAAATATCCGATGAGCTGCCGAGAGAATGACCTTCTTAGTTATTTTCTCCAGACAAAGGGTATTTAGATTTTCTGTGTTAATTCTCAAAGTATCTTCAGATTTATCCCAAAGCAGTCCTAAAACATTGACAGGTTTTCCGGGGGTTAAAAGGGGGTTGGTGTACTCCCACCCTCGAAGCTCGAACTTTCTCTCTTCCATGATTGAAGTTGCTTCAGTAATGAACTGCTGCAACTGTTTTACATCATGTACACTGGTCAAACAGTTGTCAACATAAAAGCTACGGGATAGCAATTCTACCAAATCTTGAGAATATGATGATTTACCCTCCTTGCACTGACTAAGGACAGTGTCTATGTGGTACTTGATCACTGCTCCTAGTAGGTATGGACTACATGACACTCCAAAACCACTCGACAATGCTGATAAATCTTTAAGGTACCCTGTCGGTCAATCCACAAGAATCTCAAAAATGGTCGGTCCCCTTTAGAGAGACTGATCTGTAAGAATGCTCGGCGGATGTCAGCCATCACTCCAATTTCTTTCAACCGGAAGTGAGCCAATACGGAAGGAAGTAGTTCAATAAGATTTGGTCCCTTTTCAATGCAATTGTTGAGACTGGGATTCTTATTTTCACATGCCGACGCATCGAACACTGGGCGAATAGGTGTGGTACTGTTCAGCTTCACGACATGACGATGTGGTAAATAATGGCAAGGAGAATTCATTGTCTCAGCCGTTACCTCCTCTAGCCGGCCCCGTGGTGTTGGGGTAGCGCGCCTGCCTCTCACCCGGAGGCCCCGGGTTCGATCCCCGGCTCCGTCAGGGATTTTAAAACTGACGTGAGGGTTGGAACGGGGTGCACTCAGCCTCGTGAGGACAATTGAGTAGCTGTCTGACAGTGAGACAGCGCCCCGATCACGAATACCAAGATTAACAGCCGAGGGGACCCGACGCGCTGATCACGCGTCACCCCAATATCTGCAGGCCAAATGGCTGGGCAGCGGTCGCTTGGTCGGCCTTAGCCCGTCATGGGCTGGATAGTGCCAGGGGTTGACTTTTTTTTATTACCTCCTCTATTACACCTTCTTGTAACCACTCGTCCAAAACAGACTGATAATCATGATAATAACCTTCAGACTGTAATCTTTTGATTGTAGAATGAACTCTTTTCATAGCCATATTATAGTTGTCAGGAAGTGGAGGATGATTTTCTACCCATGGCAGGCAGCACTCAAATCTCTCATCTTCATTGATCCTTACTGTATCCAAGAAATGTTGATGAACAGTCTCTTGCAATTGTAGCTTACTTTTCTTCTCAGCAGGGTCCAGTATACCAAGTGTATCCAAAGTCCACAAATCTGTAATGGTTGCTTCCTTGGCCAGCATGCTTGACACAACAATGGCTAGACTCTCATTACTGGGCAAGATACCTGGAACTTTCCCAGACAGTGTCCAACCAAATATTGTCTCCATCGCTACTAGTCCCGAACTCAGTTGCACTCTTTTTCCAGTCCAAAGTTTAGCAGCATAATCAGCTCCGACCAAAATTTCAATATCTGCTGAAGAGTCAACATCACTTAATTCAATGTCATGCAAAACAAGTTCCTGTATCCAAGGGCCATCAATAACAGAAGAAATCTGTCCACAAATCTTATGTTGACCAAATACATCAAAATGACAATGGTATGACTTGTCCAATTTAGAAAGGTAAAGTGTGAATACATTATGTTGCACCACTCCAGTTGTTGCTCCTACAAAAAGTACATGCTGAATTAATTCCTGAGAGCGTGGAACGTACCCCATTTCAGCAGCAGTACTAGCCAATATATATGAACGGTAGGACGCCGAGTCAATCAAAAGTCTCGCCTTACGTATTCGATCATTGTTGCCCTTCACATAGACTACCAGCGTTTGCATCAGGACATTGCAATGATTTCCTACTGCTGCAAGGGCCTCGTCTTTGCAAGCATTACCCGGTAACTTATTTCGGCTAACTGGTTGATGAACTTCAGCCCTTTTCCTATGTCGCTCTGTCTGCATCTCTCCGCACATTAATGCAAAATGCCCCTTTCCAGAGACGATTCCTACATTTCTTAGCAGGGTGACCAACTTGCAGACAGCAGAAACAGGCCCTACTTTTCTCTACCACTTGTTTTCTTTCTAGTAAAGACAAGTCCTGAGCTTTAATACAGTCCTGAGGATTGTGACTAGAAGTGCAAAATATACATTTCTTACTATCTTTAGAGGCAGTGAACAACCCTGTGGCAGTAGGGATTTCATTTGAGACAGATGTAGGTTGATTCCCTCCACCTTTTGCTTCATGCTTTGTGTCCTTCCCTCTAGATTTATCTGCATCTCTAAGACCGAAACCTGACATTGCCATAGAAATTCTTTGTTCACTTTCGACCTCAGACCTTAAAAATTCCATGAGTTGTGTTAGCCGAGCCTTTCCCATGTCTCCACTGGGTGCATTGGCCTCTCGTGCACGTGAAGCTAGAGATCTTTGCCATGCTCTTAAAAGTTCTTCTGGCAAACAAGATTCCATTAGCGGAAAAAGCATTGCTTCACACTTATCAGTGGTAACCTTTAAAGATTCCAGAGCTCTTAAATAACTTTCAAGCCGATCATACAATGAGCATATAGTCTTACCAAAAGAAGGATTGCTAGCTTGCAGTACGAGCCTAAGTAATTCTCTAACATATACTTCAACTAGTACATCCTCTCTACCAAAACGAGACTTTAATGCTTCCACGGCCTTGGGGTAGTTTTCAGATGTAGCAGGATAACTACTGACTACTTCTCTGGCACGAGAACCTTCAGTAGTGGCTTGAAGAAGATACTGATACTTATCCGAGGGATCTAAACTGTTATCTTCAACAATTTCACCAAACTGAGCCCAAAATTGTAGCCATTCCTTTGGATTATCACTGAATTTCGTAAGTTCGGGCAATGGAAGCTTATACTTTCGCTGAGCGAATGAACCAACACTTGAAGGACTTTCACTGATAACATTCTGCTGTTCTTTCTCTCTCAGCAATGTAGCATCGTTAATCTGTAGATTGTTGAATTTACTTGAATAATCATCGGCGACACTAACCTATTTTTCTAGGTTATCCTCATCTTCGTCTGCTTCCAGCATTAAATCGAATATCTGGTTGTCCAACACTCGTAGGTCTTCCCGCTTTTCCCGAAGTAAGTTAAATTCTGCTTCAATAGCAACTGGATCAAGTTCTACACTTTCTAGGCCGTCGGCGATCTTCTTAAAAATTCGCGTGTAAGCACGCCGGCGTACCTCTCGAACTTTAATTAACTTATCCATTGCTATTCTATATATAAATTTAGTCTTGTCACTGGTCACCAAATGTGGGAATACACTAAACAATTACTTAACGAGAAGACTCTTTCTAATGAGACATTGAACCACTATTTATTCACATACAAACATTACATTAAACTAAGCTTCAACCATGTTCCATGCTTCAACTGGGTATGTTCAAAAACATAACCCACACTTCAATACCAACATACGCATAATTGATAAAAGTCAGTTCGTGATATTCTAGTCTTTTTCTCACAGTTTAGTTTACAAAGTTTTCAGTATGAAAATGTATACAACATTTTGTAGCTTTCATAAGTTTTTGTACACATTGTAGTCTTCTTTTGTCTTCTCAGATTTTGGAATTTCTTCAAACTGACATTTTATAATCATTCCACATAAACTGTTTTAGCCTCCTTTTAAAGATTGGTAGGCTAGGTGCAATTTTTATATTTTCTGGTAGTCTATTGAACTTTACAAATGCACTATACTTAATGCTATTATTGCCATATTGTTTGGAATTGATATGGAAAAGTGATATGTCATCTGCATGTCTAGTTTTGTAAGCGTGTAAATCAGATTGTTTAGTGAAGTTTAAATTTGTGTGGATACCTTTGTGTAGGATTTGGTACATCAGGACATTTGATTTGATTTCTGCATTTAGGGCTACTGGTTGAATTTTACTCGTAATATAAAGGTGTTTGGTTGGTGTTAAAAAAGGGTAGTTATAAATATTTCTTATGGCTCTATTCTGAATTACCTCAATTTCCTTTTTTAGGTAATTTGAGCATTTTATCCAAATTGTATTCAAATATTGTAAGTGGCTATGGATTAAGGAAAAATACACTTTCCTGAGTAGATATTTTGGGATATAGTAGCTCAATTTTTTTATCATCCCAGCAGCAGGTGATATTTGTTTAACTAATGCATCATTGTGCTTTTGCCAGGAGAGATTTTCAAATTATCAGGCCTAGGTATTTGACAGATGAGACCCTTTTAACTGCCTTTCCATTCAGCATTATATTCTGAGTGATGTCTAACTATGTTCTACGCTTATATATTATTAAATAATTTGTTTTATCTTCATTTATTGTTAATTTATTTGACTGGGTCCAGCCAAGTATTGTATTCATGTCCTCCTGCATGTGTGTAATCAGCGTGTTGGTGGTGTATGCATTGTAAAAGATGCTTAAGTCATCTGCAAACAACGTTATATTACCATGAAAACTGAGTGTTGCTATGTCATTAATATATACTAAGAAGAGGGAAGGACCCAGTATTGATCCTTGGGGCACACCATGGGTAATATTTACTTCCTCACTTCTGTAGCCATTTATTTCAACATACTGCTTACGATTAGACAGGTAATTTTTAAACCATGTCCAAGCTACTCCTCGGATACCTGCTTTATCAAGTTTCCCTAAAAGAATTTCATGGTCAACAGTATCAAACGCCTTTCTCAGGTCTATGAAAAGGCCACTCGCTGTCAACTTATTGTCTATGACAACCTGCAAGTTAGAGATTATATCAATTGTGACTATTTCTGTGCTTGAGTTTTCACGGAATCCATACTGCCCTTTGTAGAAGTAATCATTTCTATTTAAAAAATTAACAATTCTGTTTTTTACTCCTGTTTCGAGTACCTTGGATATGGGTGGGAGGATGGAAATGGGTCTGTAATTGTCTGGATTTCTTTTGTCACCTCCTTTATAGACTGGTATGACTCATGCTATTTTTAGATCATCAGGCACCAGACCAGTCTCTAACGATAAATTTATTAAAGTACTTAGTGTGCTACTCAGCATGTCAATGGAGTTTTTAAACAATTTTACTGACATACCATCTTTGTCTTGGCTATTTTTCATTTTAAGGCTTAATATAATATTGCAAATTTCCATATCATTAGTCGGGGTCATAAATATAGAATCTGTGTTGACATTAATTTCATTAACTTTCTTCCCTGGGAGGATGTTTTTGGCTAACTTGTGTGCTATGTTTATAAAGTGAGTGTTTAGAGCATTGCAAATATTTTCTTTTCCTGTGAAAGATTTACCGTCAATTATTATCTCACTGGGACCATCTTTGTTTTCAGTTGTGCAGTTGTAGATCATTTTATTGATTACTTTCCAAGTATCTTTTATGCTATTGGCGTTCAATGTTAATTTATGTTCATAGTATGAGGATTTCAGTTTCCGTTTTAAAGCTGCCACTTTGTTCCTACATATTATGTGCTCTTCCTTTAAGAGGTTGTTGTTTCGGTGAATGTTAGTTTTAAGTTTAGCATACATGCTTTGTCCCTTTGTTTTATTAGCTGAATTAATTCTGTTGTTATCCATGGGTTATTGTGGTTCTGGTGTATTTCCTTCAAACGTGTGTCAGTGTTTTCTTTGTTGGGTGTCTGTGTCAAGATTTTGTGTTTCAAGGTGGTGTAAGTTTCTTTTACATAATCTAAACAGTCTATTTGATTGAGATCATTGGAGAATATATTTTTGTTCACGTACCGGTAATTTTTATTTACGTTTTTGAACTAGACCTTTGCTTGTTGTGGGGGTATTTAAATGTCATGTTCGAGATTGGGCTTTTGCCTGGATAGTAATTTGACCAGAACATCTCAGTTTCAAGAATATTATGATCACTGATATCACCATTTATATTGCTTATCCTATAGGTATATTTACAGTTATTAGTGGCTACCTGATCAAGGAGTGTACTTGTTGATTCACATATTCTTGTTGGATACCGAGTATTGCCTTGTGTGAAACCATAGCTTGATAGTAGATTGAGGTATGATTTGGTTACCGGTACATTATTTTTGTTTAGTAAGTTAATATTTGTATCACCAATGCATAAGCAAAGATTGGCATTATTTTTCGAAAGAATGTGCTCTAGAGATTGCATGAAATTTGTTGCGTTATTTATGTTAGGATTATATACTGCAATCATATTAATAGTATGCAGGTTATTGAAACGAACAGTATCACTTCTTATAAGCTCTAACTGGATCAAGCTATGGTTACTCTCAACTAGGTTAAGAACTTTGATATTCCATTTTTTGTGGACATAAACTCCCACGCCTCCACCGTCCTGATTGTCTCTGTGTACAAAAGCAACAGAATAGTTGTTTAGGTTGAAGTATTTAGCTTCATTACTTTTTACCCAAGTCTCGGTTACCACTATGACATCTAGATTTTCAACAATATGTATTAGTATCTCGATATCTTCTAGTTTATTTTTGATGCTTCTGCTATTTAGGTAAAGACACTTTTGGCTAACCTCATTTTTAGTGTCTGCTACGTAGTCGTGGATACAGTCATATTTACGCTCATCAATTGATGTGTGTAAGTCAACATCAACTAGTAGGTCCATGTCTTGATTCATTATTGTTGATGGAAGAGTCCCTTGCTAGCCTTTCAATGTCTTCCGGTGAGCTGATCCTGACAGCCTTGTCACTATCTGATTCACGGACGAATATTTTGCAGTCCCGGATCCAGACGTATTAAAAACCTAATTTACGGAGGTCTCTTGCCTGTTTGTGGAGGTACCAGTAAGAGCTCAAATTGAAGCTAAACAAATATCCTTCAAGTTCATTTCCTGTGAATTTTCTCATGGAATGAGTATTTTTGATAATATTTGTCAAATTAGAAGACCAAAACCAAGAATTTTTACTTTTATGAAAAAATATTCAACCTTTGAAGAACTGTATCTCGGGATCTACTAAACATACAGTATTTCCTTAGGTCTCAAATTGTAGTAAATTTAATCTAGTTTACAAAACATAAGTATGTAGTTTTCTGTAAGATGCATATTTTAAACGACATTGAGCAAAAACCGAAAATTGTGCAAGAAATTAGTTGTTTTTTGGGTATTACACAACTAGCACAGGTCTTTCGAAGTTGCAAATTTGGTTTTTTACTATTGGCAGAGGTCAAAACAACATATAAAAATTAGAACTACATGACCTTTTGCAAGGTCGGATGTCTAATTTGACTGGACTAATTAGGCTAATGAATAATAAATGTAGAGTTGGCATACTTCAAGCTTGATGTGATGGTAATCCGTGTCCTTCGGCGTTCACTCTTTCCATAGCGTCCTCCCATGGTCATCTGCGATTCCATATCAGCTTCGTTAGCTTCCATATCACACCTACCCTCGTGTAGTTTTAACGGTGCATGTCGGTGATTCTCATAACTCGTTCATTAACACTCCCGTTGTACTCAGTAAAATTTGACATGTTGAAATGTTGTAAAGTTTTGTACTGTTCGAATATTTTCTTCAAGATCGACACAAGAACAAGTTCTATAACCGAAAATTGCGGTTTCATTCGCATTGCTATCACAGGAACACCTGTCAGCTGCGTGAAATGAACTATACATGCAATGTCTTTCTGGTATTTATGAAGTGCCTGATATTCAGTTTCACCACAAGAAACATACTGTTTGTAGACTGAACTCCGTGAATGGTATTACAAAAATCACTATCACTTTACCAGTAGAATAAATTTGACCATAATGTCATCCAATATTCTAAGACGTTCGATAATATGTGTTCGTTCACTGAACATAAACTAAGTCCACGGGCAGCACGTCCCGCGACTAAGTCCTTCAGCGATTATAATAACGACGTAACAACTCGTTCACGATGTAGCGTTGATGTGCCCTAGAGCAGTTGCTCTGATGAAGTACATGCCTTCCCTGAATTTCTGGCTCCTTTTATACTCCCAGCGGTAGAATTTCTAGAAACTTCCATTCCGTATCTTGGCTCCTGCAGAACGAATTTTCTTGCTTGATAGCTCTATTTTCTTCTAATTCAATTTCCAGAAAACTGTGCTACTTTTCTAAGTTCTATTCCATCGTCTAGAGGAAATTCTAGAAAACGTAATTCTGTTACGCAGTCCAGCGCTCACGTCACAGTTCCACGTCACTCGCCCCTACGTCTTATACCTTCCTCAACAATCGAAGTCTCCAAGCGCGCTATTCAAAAGTCAGCCGTCCCATTGCCAATATAAACTAACGTCTCTTCTTCATAATAATGACGTCATCATGTCACGGACGTGTAAACGATCCAGGTACGATATAAGCTTTCCATCTCTCAAACTTTTCTTCCTATCTGTTCGAGGCTTTCCATTTGTGTCCTTAATATTACAGCACTTCTTTCCCCCAAAAGTATTCTTAGTCCTTCGATAAGCTGTATCTACTTTTCCTGATTTCAGACAATTTTCTATACCTGCACATTTCTCTTTCAGCCATTCCTCTTTCTTTCCTTGCACTTCTTGTTAACCTCATTTCTCAGACGTCTGTATTCTGCTTTCCCCTTTTCATCTCTTACATTTTTGTGTTTCCGTCTTTCATCCATCAATTCTAGTATATCCTGGGTGATCCACGGTTTTCTACCTATTCTTTCTTTCCTACCAATGTTTTCTTCTGCGGATTTTATTATTTCATTCTTCAAAAGTGCCCATTCGTCTGCAATTGAAGTTTGTTTAGTACTTCCTTTATACTCTTCTTGAATCTTTCGTTTACATCCTTCCCTTTCAGTCTGTCTATTGCCCACCTTTTGGCTTTTGACTTTTCTTCAGTTTCTTCAACTTTAATCTGCATTTCATAACAACCAGATTGTGGTCAGAGTTTATATCAGCACCGGGATATGTTTTACAATCCAAACCTGGTTTCGAAACCTCTGCTTGACCATAATGAAATCGAGTTGGTAACGTCCTGTATCTCCTGGTCTCATCCATGTGTATATTCTTCTATTGTGGTCATTGAATAAGGTATTAGCTATGACCAACTCATGCTCGGTACAGAATTCCATCAACCTGCTACCTCGATCATTCCTTTCACCTAATCCGAAATCTCCTATTATCTTCCCTTCTCTTCCTTTTCCTGCCACAGCTTTCCAATCTCCTATTATTATAACATTTTCATCACCCTTGATATACCTCAGAATTTCATCTATTTCTCGTAGACCTTTTCAACATCTTCAACATCAGATTGACTGGTAGGCATATAGACTTGTACCACGTAGGTTTTGTATTGATTTTTGCTACAATAATCCGTTCACTATATTGCTCATAATATTCCACCCGCTGTCCAAGTTTCCTACTCAATATGAGAACAACCCCTGCTTGGCCTTTGTTTGATTTAGTCTCCTGACCAAAAGTCCTGTTCTTCCTGCCAGCGCATTTCACTAATCCCAACTGTTGTTGCTTAAACATCTCTCTGGTAGAAGTTAAAATGAAACACCTCGAGTACTCACTTAAAATAATTTATTAACTAAATTCTACAACTAAGGATAACATCTTAGGACTATGCCATTGCTCTCCGTGAGACTACACGTGACTGAGAAAAGGGACCTCACCTCAAGACTACCCGACTCTCCTGCGGGATGCTGCCACCAAGTGGGTGCTGGGTGAACTACCCTTAGTCCAGAGCGAAGCACCAGACATGCCGCCCATCTAATTTGTTACACAAATTATAAAGAAAGATAACAGTACGTGGACATAACTGCTCCAACACAAGTCTCTAGCAATAAATCGAAACACACAATGTAGACAAAAAACACAAGATAAACACAAGATAAACACTATATGAACACAAGATAAACACAAGATAAACACAAGATAAACACACTACACTGGTAGTCCTTTTAGATGAGTTCTTCAGGGAAAAGGCTGATCCTGGTTACTGGCCGTTTGTACGACCCCTTGCTCGTCCGCACAGTCACCACACGCACCAGCCCATCAGTCCCAGAATGGAGCTCTTCTATTATCCCGGTTGGCCATGTGACGGGGGGAGCATTTTCTTTTTTGAGGAGCATCAGCCTTCCTGCCTTGAGGTTGGGTTGGTTGTGGAGCCACTTGGAACGCTGCTGGAGCTGGCCCAAGTAGTCGGTTGACCAGCGTTTCCAGATGAGTCGTCGGCACCGCTGGACCAGTTGGTGATGATGGCCCTAAGAGACAATCTGGTTCAGGGAACGACACTAAGGGTTCGCCAGTCAAGAAGTGACCAGTGGTGAGGAACGCATACTCATCAGGACTGTTGGGTATCGGGATGATGGGTCTCGAATTTAAACATGCCTCAATTTGTGTGAGCAGTGTTGTTATCTCTTCAAAAGTTAGCACAGTGTTACCAGCAACTTTCTTCAGGTGGGTCTTCATTGGTTTTATACCAGCTTCCCACAGTCCGCCGAAGTGAGGGGAGTAAGGAGGTATATGATGCCAACGAATTCCTTCTTCAGCTGTGAAGTTCGATACGGTAGTTTGATGGTCTTCTGTTCGGATGAAGCGCGACAATTCATCTAGTTTCCTTCTTGCTCCGTTGAAGCACGTGCCATTGTCACTATACATGTGACTGCAGCGCCCACGTCTTGAAATGAAACTTCTTAATGCGGCAATAAAAGCCTCCGTGGATAGATCGCTGACTGCCTCAATGTGTAGTGCCTTGGTCGCCATGCACACAAACAATGCTATGTAGCATTTCTTCTGTATTTTACTTCGTGGGCTTCCATATTTCACATGCAGCGGCCCTCCATAGTCCACACCACAATGAGAGAACGGCTTGCTTGGGGTCACTCTAGACTTAGGCAACTGTCCCATGAGCTGACAGCTGCGGATCACTTGCCTGATAACAGATCGGCCATTGGTTATCCACCACCGTTGCCGCAACGAGGCTAAGAGAAGTTGGCTTCCTGCGTGCAAAAGTCGTATGTGCTCATTCCAAATAAGCAATTTTGTGACAGGATGCTTAGGGGGCAGTATCAAAGGATGTTTTTGTTGAAATGATGCTTCAGCATTCTCCAGCCTGCCGCCCACCCTCAATAGGTTGTCACTATCCAGAAAGGGGTGCAGAGTGAGAAGTTTGCTCTGAAGTGGCACTGCGTTTCCTTGATGTAAATTATGTATCTCCTGACTGTACGAGCAGCGCTGAACGATGCGGATGATTGCTGTCAGACTATCGCGAAGTTCGTCAGTAGTCAAAGGTCCTTGCCGTCTTGCTGCTGCCTCCTGCTTTAGATTGTGAAGAAATCTGAGAATGTATGCAAATACTCTGTGCAGCTGTCCAGCTGGAAAAGCGGGTGAAGAGGTTATCTGCGTCATGATTACTCGCCATGAAACACAACCTTACTCCTCGCTGCTCAGGAATTTTGGTTGGTTCAGCAGTGGTAAGTTCAGGCCAGGCTGAAGGATCCGTCGATAGCCAGGCGGGCCCCGCCCACCATAATCGATTGCCTTGAAGTCGATGTGTCTCCGTTCCCCTGGAGATAACGTCCGCTAGATTTTCCTGTGATGAGACATGGTTCCAATCTTGCTGAGAAGTCAGTTGGTGAATTTCCGACACCCTGTTGGCCACATATGTTTTCCAGGCTGAGGAGCTACCTGCAATCCAGGCCAGAACGACAGTGGAGTCTGCCCAGTAATAACGTCGACATGAATGTAGATTAGCCTGCTTAGAAGGAGTGCGCCATTCAACTCCAGTCTTGGGAGCGACACTTGCTTCAAAGGGGCTACCCTAGATTTAGAGCAAAGTAAGTGAACGGAGATTGTTCCATTGGAGTTGATAAAACGTAGGTAAGCGCAGGCACCGTAGGCTCTTTCTGAGGCATCAGCAAATCCGTGAAGTTCAACATTGGCATTCATGCCGTCTGCGGTCACCTTCCGTGGTACACGAATCTCATTTAGTTTGGGGAGCTGCTGATGTATCTCCTTCCATTGTGTCTCAAGTTTTGGGGGGAATTTTACCATCCCAATCGAGCTGTCGTTGCCAAAGTACTTGTATGAACAACTTGCACTGGACAATTACAGACCCTATGAGTCCCAATGGATCATAAATGGACGCCACATTGGCCAACACTGATCTCTTTGTCCAAGTCAATTTGTTGTGGTTGAGAGCTCCCACGGTGAATTGAAATGAGTCACTACTCGAATGCCATAACAGACAAAGAGTTTTCACGGTGCCATCTTCAAGAGGAAGACTGCAAGACACCTGGCTCTCGCGAAGTGTAGGTGGGATGGCCTCCAATACATCGGGATAGTTCGACCGCCATTTACGGATGGGGAATCCTCCGGTTTTCAGGAGCGATGTGAGGTCTTTGTACAAATGGATGGCTTCTTCAATGGTGTCTGTCCCTGTCAAAAGATCATCAACGTAGAAGTCTCTCTTGGCAACTTCGGCTGCTGTAGGATGTATGTCTTTACCATCGAGTGCCACCTGCAGTAAGCAACGAGTAGCTAGATACGGAGCCACTGCAGTACCGTAGGTTACCGTAGTCAATCGGTACATATCCAGTTGTTGATTCGGAGAACTGCGCCACAAGATTCTCTGGAAGTCTCGGTCTGCTTCATGAATCTGGATCTGTCGGTACATCTTCTCGATATCTGCTGTTAGCGCATACTTGTGTGTGCGGAAGCGAAGAACGATCGAGAACAGATCCTGCTGAACAGTTGGCCCAACCAGCATCACGTCATTCAGGGAGATCGACGAAGTTGTTTTAGCCGACGCATTGTAGACAACTCTGACCTTGGTAGTGTTGCTCGTGTCCTTGATTACTGCGTGACGAGGCATGTAATAAACAGGTTTCTGCTGGTCACTACGATCGACAAGTTCCATGTGTCCTAGTTGGCGGTATTCATCCATGAATTTGATATACTAAATCTTCAGTTCAGTTTGTCGATGCAATTTCCTCTCGATATAGCCAAAGCTCCTCCTGGCATTGGCAAACGAGTCACCAAGTTCTCCTATTGCTTCTCGTAGTGGAAGTCTCACTGTGAACCTGCCCGACTTATCACGCGCGAATGATTTCCTAAAATGCTCCTCGCATTGACTTTCTTCCTTCGAATGGCTACGAGTCGTCAGCTCCTCCTGTTCCCAAAAGCGTTCCACCTGTGTGTGCAAGGCTTCAGCCGTGGATAACAATGATGTTCCATTCTTACGTTGTTGAACTGAGTGAGGGGGTAGACATCCAGATAGCACCCAACCAAGTTGTGTATTTTGAAGAGTAGGGTAACCATCTCTAGATTGTTGTTCGGGTCTCAAGACTTCAAAGAACACAGTAGCACCTAACAGCAGATATATCTCCTTTGGCTGGTTGAAATTAGGGTCGGCTAGTTGAATGTTGGCGGGCAGTTGCCAGTCCTCGTAGTCTATTCTTGATGAAGGCAGCGGACCAGTAATCTGACGCAGGACAGATCCTACTATATGCCGACTATAAGTACCAACTCTCGACTCTATCCGAAGTTGACAGAAGTGAGAAGATTCAGTCGCTCGCGTGTTGCTAATGCCATTGATGGGAATTGAATGCCGATTCAGCTTGATACCCAACCAGTCCACTAAGTCTCGAGACACGAAGTTCATCTGTGATGCACTGTCTAATAGTGCTCGGCATTGATGCATTCGACCTTCGCTATCCCTAATGTTAACAATGGCAGTTGATAGCAATACTTCATTGTGAGGGCAAGCGCCTCTGACAGAACAATATGCTTGGTGTTGGGATGCAGTGTGTGACGAGGTAGCAGTACGGTCCATATTCTGGTCTATATGTAACATTGTGTGGTGACTTTTATTGCATCTTCGGCAGTTACCTATGTTGCAATTGTTGGCTATGTGGTCATTTCTCAAACAATTGAAACAGAGATTATGTTCCCTCACAATACCTATACGGCCATTTACGTCCATGTATTTGAATTTTGGACATTTATGCAGACTGTGAGATGTCTTACATAGCACACAATAAGGTGACGTGGTGACGAAGGCTCGGTGTTGTCCCCTTGAACTTGTACCACGCTTGACCTCATCTTGGGTTACAGCTGCTGTCTTGTTGGACGTGACTATTTCTAAAGTTTGGCAATTACTTTCCAAGAATTGAATTAGGTCCTTCAAGCTGGCATGCACTTCATTTGAAGTACCGTTCTCCCATTGTTTCCTGAGATAGAGACTGATTCTTTCCAAAACTAAGTGCGAGAGCATAAGGTCATGCAAGGGCGTTTCAATTTTTAGAGCTTCTATGGCATTTAAGTTGCTGCAAAGTTGATTAATTAGCAAATGCAGCTCTTTAGGAGAATCATGCTTAGCGTTAGGGAGTGACAACAATTCCTTGATGTGAAGGTCTGATATAAGTCTGGGATTGTGATACCGACTGCGAATCAATTCCCAGGCGACCTTGAAGTTATCCTGTGAAATTGGTAAATTCTCAATGAGGTGGTGAGGTTCGCCAGACAAACATGATAGAAGATAATAGTATCTTTGAATGTCTGTGATTGTATCATTATTGATGATCAGCGCTAGAAAGGTGTCATAGAAATGCATGAAATCTTCTAGAGCACCACTGAACTTGGGTAGTGAAATAGTTGGAAGTTTTAGGGCGCAACTATTAATCATGTTATCACTATTTACAGGCGGAGGTGTGTGTGTATGTTCGGGGCACAATAGCGTTTCCATTTTTGACTCAATGTCCAAGCATAAATCATCAAAGGCTGCTCTATCTAGATCATGCGATTCGTTCTCAGAATCATCGATTTCCAATTGTATCTGAGTGTCATTATACTCATCCATTAAACTCGCCAACGATTGTTTCCTAACTTTAATATCATTAAGATTCCCACCTGCTGCAAATGCATTCACGAATATACTTAAGCGAGTCACGCGAGATTTGATGACTGCTCTTTTCTTTGTTAATACACGTTTTTGATTGGCATCCATAATAACCCGGTAAGAAAGGACAGAAGGAAATGTTGAACCAGATTGTACTCACCGATGTTGTCTTCAAATGTTGGTAAGTTTGTTTATCTGTCGACAGCGGTCTCAGGTGGATGTTCCTGCAAGTTCCGTTCTCTAGCACTCCTGGCGGGCATGTATGGTAGCTGGCGTAAACGGACTAACACCTCACAAGATGGCGTCCTACGGTCATGGCGTGGTTGTGCTAACCAAGATGGCTATTTACAGAATACGAATTTATTTCTATCGTTATATATGTATATATTTTTGTATTCTTATACCGCACTTTGTATTATTAGTCACAGTTTGATTTGTAACATAAGTCATGCACATTTCATCACTAAACAGGTACACTTGTTTCACAAAAATCCCACATGTAGGCACACGAATAAGTTCGAAGTTCGCTTTTTTCTATAATCCGGCATTAGGAGGACCAAAATGTTGTTGCTTAAACATCTCTCTGGTAGCAGTTAAAATGAAACACCTCGAGTACTCACTTAAAATAATTTATTAACTAAATTCTACAACTAAGGATAACATCTTAGGACTACGCCATTGCTCTCCGTGAGACCACACGTGACTGAGGAAAGGGGACCTCACCTCAAGGCTACCCGACTCTCCT
This sequence comes from Meconema thalassinum, assembly GCA_946902985.2. Taxonomy (NCBI): domain Eukaryota; kingdom Metazoa; phylum Arthropoda; class Insecta; order Orthoptera; family Tettigoniidae; genus Meconema; species Meconema thalassinum. The sequence continues at coordinate 1,445,730,906 of OX336389.2, read as the reverse complement.
GCGGGATGCTGCCACCTAGTGGGTGCTGGGTGAACTACCCTTAGTCCAGAGCGAAGCACCAGACACCAACCAAATCCAACCTCAACCTATCGATTTCCCTTTCTAAGTTTTCTTAGCTTCCACTTCCTAGCAGACTTCTAACATTCCACGCTCCGATCCATAGAATGTCAGATTTCCTCTTTGTCACTTCTGTGATGTTAACCCCCTCTCGAGTTGTTACCATATCTATGATAATCAGTATAACTTTTATGTGGCAAAGTAACTTGGATTTAAATATTGCAAAATGGGCCGACCAAGCTATTGACTCCTTTGCCTCCTTACGAGTATTTCCTAACTAACCAACTGATATGCTGCTAAAGGAATCGTAGGCCTATCATTTTGCAGTATCATAATTAGTGCAAGTCACTAATGACCTCCCCAGGACAGTCACTTGTGAGGCAGAGTAGCCTATAGTCTCTTCTGAATTATGCAGTACTGTGCTCAATACTAGGAATGGGTATTCCAAGATTCAGACACCTAGGTATCAAGGGAAAGGCTACAGCCGCTTTTGAAAGTTGAGATATTTGAATATCGCGCTCCTTTCCTTCTAGATTGAAATGGAAACTTTATGCAGCCAAGAAGATGTTAAGTGACGTGGCAAATAGTAGCAGAGGTCGAGACTATTTGGTGATTAAATACTTAGTCATGGAGTAGAGACTTGATACTTGGATCAGATTACTGGCACGGCCAAATGAAAGAGGATGCACTTAGTCTCAAGTGAATCAGACCAGAGACACCGGAGATATGAGGATTTACAGATTTCAGCGTGATCCAGCGTGGAGCCGACCGTTTTGTATAAAAGCCGCTCGGCCCAAGCATAAGCAGCTCACTTCAAACCAAGCTCTTGTAGGACAAGGTGCTGCTGCTACGTTGAGCCAAGGCACATGGTTGCCGAATCTACGCAGAAGATATCTTTGAATTGTGATAGCCACAAAAGTGCTACGATACGTGGGGAAAGTAGTAAGTTTCCGGTAGAGGGAATCACTAAGGTGATTGTTATTTTCTACGGACATTGGTGAAACACTTTGTTTCTATATGGACATATGCTAGACTTTGTCTAGATATTATTCTGTCACAGTCCAGTAACAATAATTCAATACTTGGATATTTTAATCCAACTTGTCAGTTTCACAAATTGTAACTAAATAACCACTCAGATCTTTCAGTATATTGAAGGCCAGTCTATCACGGTGTTGTTCATTAGCCGACAAATGGAAACTATATGTTGCTTCGCGCATGATAGATGGTGTGAAGCCATGCCCAGGGAATGATCTTCAGAACAGCCGTTGATTGTTTTAGACTCTCAGTGTTTTCCTGTACTGAAAAGATTACCATGAGTTATGTTACAACTGACGCTTTTGAGAAGAGATCATTTGGATCTGACCCCATTTAAGCGAACTGCTATGGATTTAATTGAAGTCAATATTAAAATGGATCAGCAGTTACTTCAAACTTCAAGAAATATTTCCACTATGTCGTGCTAGACAGATTGTGGGTATATAATGGCGGCCGATACAAGGATTAGACGTGCGTGTCCAATAGGGCATGTATCTGGATAAATCTGGTACAGACCAGGTTTACTACGCTTCAAGACCAACGAGAAATGTAAGCCACATTTGACTTTTATATTATGCCTAGCTAATTGGAACAAACTCATTTTCTGCAGATGACCAACACATTTATTTTTCTTCGTATTTAAATCTTGCATTGATTTACGCAAGACACATTAGGGTTATTCTGAGTATTTTCAGCACTCAGAACAGTTTAGGATCGATGACCGAGCATACCGAGCATTTATTTGAATGTTCATTTTGTTTGAGAATCACGGTAATCAGCCGATATAACTGTAGAAGTTAATATTTATTTTTGTTGAGGAATGGATATTTTTGTCCATATTCGAAGAGTCGAACATGTGTTTTTATCACATAAGGAAATAATAATTAAACATATTTAAGGAAATAATAACAATAATAATCCAACAATAATAATAATAATTTTCATAATTTTTCTAAATAATTATTGGATCTTACATTTTCTAATAATCACATTCGTTGAGAGAGAGCTTAAGGATTAGTTTAGTCATTCCTAGTTTGGAACAGGTGATTTTCCGAAAGCTAGTGGATAGCGCAAGCCCGTATTCCACCAACATTATAGTTCTGGTTGAACAGTTAATATTTGCATTGAGCAAAGTATATTTTTCAGATAACACGGAAAGGCATGAAACAGGAAGCCAATGATATTTGTATCAATTTGGATTTTTTTGTGTTTATATAAAATCATGACGTAGGTACACATTCGAAAGTGAAATAGAGAATATCACAAGTGTGGTAACTTCACGGTTTGAACTGAATGGTAAAATAAAATAAACTTGTAAGTTTATAGATCTTCCAGATTTGATAACAAGCCGAGGCTTGATTTATTGTATAAATTTTGGGAAGAAAATTTATGTGTGTGGAGTAGTTGAAATGCCATTCCCAGGTGCGCATGTTTAAGTCGCAGGAATGAGGAGTTTTTTTTGGAGCATCAATCAAATAGCAGGTTCGATGGCTCAGGTTTATAGGAGGAGTATTGGAACCACACATTTCGTCGAATGAATGACCAAACCATCAGTAATTATTTCAAACTTGTTTACGTATTCCATTAATACTTTGGATTTGCTAGAACCCGGTTTTGTCATGATAAAATTTTATTCTTCTTCAGAGGAAGACCTTTGCCGTTGTTGTTGGGATATTGTGTTCTTACACAAATAATTGAATGGGCCACTGCCAATTTAAAAAAAAAAATCTGTATCCACGAATTACTTAAAGGATGTTTTCAATCCTATTGTCATGAACTAAATGAATTTATTATAAAGCTACAATTCTTATTTCCGCATTCTGTTCAAGAATTGAAGTTGTGAAAGTTACTAAAATAGCAACAAATATAAATATTTTTCTTAATAATAATTCCAAGTGGAAAATCGAATAGTTGAATGGTTCAACAATTTTTTTAATGATCAAGCTGATGATTCAGAAATCATATTTCTTTGGAATTTGAAGTTCATAATCGAGTCACTTCTCGAAATGTTTAATTTTGGAAGAATAATAAATTTTGTTGTGCTTCGCACAGTTCTTCGATGCTATGCTCAAGGATCAAATACTTTTCAGATGTTGTTATTAATATGTGTACATAATTAGTGTTGGGTCAAAATAATATTTTTGACAATATTTTTGAAACATGGAAAAATAAGTGGAAGTTAACAAATTCTATAAACAATTATAAACAGTGAGAATTTCTACGAGTGTTAATATCATGTTAGAAATTCAACCAGTGAACTACAATATTTCCAGTAAAGACAATTAAATTTGAACTGGATTTCATCGTAAATAATTGATATAATTTAGGAACACAGTCTACAGGACTGATAATCAGACTTGTGTCTCCAAGGACAATTGTTCAATGTGTTGGAAAATTTCTGTACATTGTGTAAATAGTAGTGTGTGCAGTCGCACTGGAATGATGTTACCTTGAGCATCATTTTGCAGTCAATTTTAAAATTTAGAATAAAATGAGATAATTTTACATGTTGTGTTATGCCCAGGTGAATCTCCTTCTATCCTTATTGTTGCATTGAGCCAAAAATCAGTAAAGCATTTTTTTATTTTGATGTCGGTTTTTTTTGCGATTAGCTTTAACCCATCTGGCGCCCCGGGATATTTTGACTCTCGTGCTGACTGATTCTTGGTAAAATTCATATATGGTCGTGCGGACTCCGGTCTAAACGGGCACATAAAATAAGATAGAGAGAGAGAAAATGGCTTCGAACGTGGGGCCTGAGTTAGACACGGTCAATCGCATGCCGATTTAAATTGTGATAATTTTTTATAGATATTTTGGGAGTTGAGAGATATCTGGTTTGGATGAATAAATTAGTAGGAAACCCAATTAGTGGGGAAAATTAAAAATTATCTGGGTTAATAATTAGAATGGGTTTGATTATTTTGATAATGGCTTAACCATTAGGGCGTCAAGTAAATTCAGTAGTAAACGTTCGATGACTGGACATACGCATTAGTAGAATCCAGGTGGAGGATATTTGAGGACTTGCATATTTTTTTTGTTATATTGTGGTAAATTTAATTCGTAAAAGTAGAGAAGTTTTTTTCCCATCGCGTCGACATTAGGACAAATCTCATTTTATTAGAGTGTTCCAATTAGCTATTCATGTTTCATGTTCTAGTTATAATCTTGTGTCTGCCAACATGTATACCCCTAAGTTTTGACTAATACTGAAAATTATGGAAGAGATGATGAGGATGATGAGGAGTTTGGAAGAGAGTTCCAAAGAAGCTGGACTGCGCGTAGCAGCCATCATGAAAGAAAACACAGAGGCTTTGGAAAAGAAACTTAAAGAAAATTCCGATATGTTAGAAAGAAGGTTAAAAGATAACTTAAAAGATAGTTTAAATAGTAAATTTAATTCTATGGAAAATAAATTTAAAGAGAATTCCGAAATCTTGAAAATGTCACTTGAGGGTAAAATGACTAAATTATGCGAAAAAACACATGAGCTCGAAACTTCATTAGCTACTAACGCAAGTTTAATGGACGATAAATTTCGCGATGCCGATCTAAGATCCCAAAGCTTAGCTGATAGGATAGAAAGTGGTCTTAGGAAAGTTGGTGAAGACATGGTCAACCTAGAAGTCAGAGTGAAGAAAGAGAGCAATGAGATGGCAACTCTAGTTGTTCAACGTTTGACAGACCAATTCAAAGAACTCGTAGTGGGAGAAATAAGAGAAGGTGTGATTAATGAATTACAAACTGAAATTAAAACCACAGTTATCGATGAGATTAAGAACACACTCAAGCTGGAGAACCAAGATGGAGTCAAGGAGATTAGAGAATCTTTGTCATCCCATATTCAAGTAATTTCCAAAGATATTCAAGCGACTCAGAAGGACATATCAGATATGACAGGGTCATTGAAGAGTCACGAGGCTGTTATGAACCAGATATCCACTGATGTCAAGGAGAACTATAAGGAAACAGAAGAAATAAAGAAGGAAACCGAAGGAATTAGAAAAAAGGCCGAAGAAAACCATAAGGCAATTGAGGCTATGAAAACCCAAGTTAAGGACGAGAAACAGGCTGACCATCTGTTGAAAATGCCAAGTATAAGAGGAGAAGAACTGATACAGGTAAACCTAGGAGCAGCTAGAGGAAATGATAGTCAAAGACAGGATGAGGCCAGGACAGTATTTCAATCCAACCCCATAACTGTATTCAAGAATGTGGAGGATAAGCCTTCTAAATTTTCAGGGCGAGATTCTGTGACACCCGTAGAATTCTTGAGAGAAGCAGGTGATTACCTTAAAGATTCCAAAATCCCTAAGGAAAGACAAATCCGAGTGATAGGGAAATTTTTGGAAGGGCCCGCACTTCTCTGGTTTAGAGCATTCAGGTCCACTCTCACCAATTTTGAGGAGTTTTCCCGTGGGTTATTGAAAAAGTTTTGGTCCCCGGAAACCCAACAGCAAGTCAGAGCAGAATTATATTCGAAGAGATTTTCGACGTCACAACCTACTCGATACTCTTCGTACTCTTCTGGACAGCTTTCTAAACTTCAACATTTAGATCCGCCGATGCCAGATAATGAATTAATTACTGCATTAATACGTCAGTTTCCAGCAGAAGTCCAAAGAACTTTGATCGCTGCTGACATTTATAATATGGAGCAATTTGACGAGGTATTGCAGAAACTTGATCACACGAACGCTCAATTCTTCCATCAGAAGGGAGGAAAGAATGGCAACGCTGTGTACACTGTTATGGCCGACAGTTATTCCCAAACACCTCGAGGGATTCGAGAGGGGCGAGAAGAGAAAACGCCGAGGGAAGAGCCTGATAAAAGAGGATGGAATCAGAACGCTAATAGATACAGTTACAAGCCTTATGAGAGACTAAAGGGTGGATATCGATATGACAATCGTTGGAGAGAGCCAAGGAATAATCAAGGAAGATACCAGGAAAGAAGGTACTATGGTAGAAACAATAACTACAATAACAGAGGGAATGAGAACACTCGTCAGTCCAATGAAGAGTTCAATAAGGAGACGAGGAAGATCTTGGAGGAAAGACACCAAGAAATCTCGCAGTTCTTGGAACAGAAGTCCAATGAACCAGGTCCATCGGGAACACAGCAATCCCGGGGGAATGAAAAAAAAACTTCGAATTCACAGTAGGAGATCGAATTTTAAACATTTTCACTTCCAGGATTATTAAATGGCAAACTGAGGATGATGACTTAATTCAACATAATGACGAACGGAAAGAAATGGGTACAAGAATTAAACTGCCAATCATATCATGCGAAGTATTCGGCATGCCTGTCGATACTTTAATTGATACTGGGGCTATGCTTTGTCTTGTGAGCGAGAAGCTTTATAGTCTGTGGAAGCTCAAAGAGAATTTAGAAGAGATTCCAGTATTAGGAATTAAAATCCAAGGAATAATACCCAACAAAATATCGCTGTGTAAAACACAATTATACTTATGTGTTACTATTGGAGGACATGATTTCCGACATGTGTTTGTAGTAATGAAGGACATGGCTTTTGACATGATCTTGGGAGCGGATTTCATCCAGAAATATCGAGCCGTGATAGACATGAAGACAGAGACGGTCAGATTCCAGTATACCGAAGAAATAAACTTCGAGGGAAAGGAAGAGGAAGATATCGAGGGAGACGCTCAATGGTCTCTGATTTTTCGGGAAGCTGAAGGAAAAGAAGTCTATACTGAGAAGGGGTCCACAGAGCTAGGGAAAATTTTGGAAGAGTACCATGATATTTTTGATATTAAACCTGGTGAAATTAAAGATTTTGAATATCGAATTCGTGTAACTGATGATGCACCTTTCCATGCTAAATTGTATCCGGTAGCGGAAAAGCATCGAGAAAAGGTAAAAGTACTTATCAAAGAGATGGAAGGTAACAATGTGATTGAAAAGTACACTACCTTTTATGCCAATCCATTAGCAGTAGTGTCTAAGCCGGATGGAAGTCTGAGACTGTGTTTAGACGCGCGAAATTTGAATTCAAGATTACTGCCAGAGTATGACAGACCACCAATCATTAGGGAACTGTTAAGAAAATTCCAGGGCAAGATCTGGTTCTCTAACATTGATCTCACTTCGTCCTACCACCACATTAGGCTTAGTGAAGATTCCAAAAAGTTTACAGGGTTTATGTTTGACCAACAGACATATGTATTCCGCCGTCTACCATTTGGGATCAAAACATCTGGATCTGTTTTGATCAGAGCACTGGAACAAAATTTGAGTCCTGAAGTAAAAGAGATAGCGATTCGTTACATAGACGATATCCTAATCGCATCTGAGACTAAGGACGAACATTTGATACATCTTCAGATGTTATTCGCAGATTTAAGAAAAGCGAACTTTAAAGTAAACCTTCGAAAATGTCAGTTCTTTCAGAAGGAAATAAAATTTTTGGGCCATATTTTAGATGGTGAAGGATACCGTCCCAATGAGACAAAGATACAAGCGATTGCGAATTTCCCTAGACCTGCTAGGGTGAAGAATGTCCGCAGTTTTCTGGGAACATGCCAATTCTTTGCAGGGCATTGTCCAAGCTTCACCAAGACAGTTGCTCCCTTGCAGGAATTATTAAAAAAGGGAAACAAATGGAAATGGAATGAAGATTGCGAAAAATCATTTCAAGATGCCAAGAGGTTATTGGTAAACGGTGTGAAATTAGGGTATCCTGACTTCACCAAGAATTTCATCATAGAATCCGATGCATCCACCGTAGGGATTGGAGCTATTCTTCTTCAAGAAGATGACGATCACAGGAGATATTACCTGGCTTTCATAAGCAGGAAACTTCGTCCATCAGAAAGGAACTATTACACCACAGAGTTAGAAGCCCTTGCTGTAATCTTCGCGTTGGAGTCTTGGAAGAAAATGTTAATTGGACATTCAGTAATCGTGAGGACTGATCACCATGCATTGGAGTTTATCTAAGAACAAACTTTGCCAGTGATAGAATAACTAGATGGTCACTTTTTATTCAACAATTCAACCTAGTTATCGAACACACTCCTGGAAAGTTGAACATTGGGGCCGATTTATTGCGTAGAGCAGTGGAGTCTACATCCAAGGTTTTTCAAGTTAACCTGACGCATGAGGATGAGGATATCTTAAGAAGGTTAAGATTGTTACATTTATCCCAGAGGAGAGACCGACGTCTTAGAAACATTTTTCGTTTTCTACAGGGAGATATGGATCCCAATGACGATGATTTTGTGGAAACTGAAAGAATTTCAAGAGATTATTTGATGTTAGATGGTCTAGTCTACAGGTTTGCAGACCCCGACCATGCGAAGCTGAGGGTAGTGGTACCTCCACGAATGCAAACACCCATTATTTGGATGGCGCATCGAATTGCAGGTCATGCTGGAGTAGATAAGACAGTCAACTTGATACAAGAGAAATTTTCATGGGAGCGAATGCGACAAACTGTCAGGAACACTATTCGGGAGTGCGACTTATGCCAAAGGAGTAAATATAATTCTAAATTATTGAGAGAATTACCAAGGCCTATTATTCCTTCTAAGCCTTGTGAAATCTTGGCGACTGATCTTTATGGTCCTCTCCCAAAGTCTAAAAGAGGTAACCGATATATTCTGGTGACCATAGATGTTTTCAGCAAATACACTATGTTACACCCAATTCAGAAGGCAAACGCAAAATGTTGTGCGAAGAGAATTAGAGACAGCGTAATTCCGGAAGCAGGCAAACCGGAATTCCTTTTATCAGATCACGGACCCCAATTTACATCTTTAGAATTCAGGGCCGTCATGAATAATCTTGGGATTAGACAATTGCTTTGTTCTATCAGACATCCTGAAAGCAATCCAGCAGAACGCGTGATGGCATAAATATCTAAATTTTGCCGCCTCTATTGTCCAAATGAGCATTGGAAATGGATGGATGTTCTCTCTTTAGCATCCGAATCCATCAAATCTACGATTCATGAGAGTACTGGACAGATTCCCATGTTGCTTCATCATGGAATTAAACCAACAAGATTATGGGATCGAATCATCTCTATTCCACCCGAGATTGAACCTAGTCGTCAGAGGAGGGAGACTCTAGCTTTAGACAAGTTGAGGAGCCAAGCTGAGAAAAGAGAGCGCAGAGTGAGAGGAAAGCGTTTTCGCAGACCCTTGCGCGTAGGAACTCTTGTTTTAGTAAAAAAACCTACACCCTCCGACGTGCAAAATCGAGTGTACTCGAAGTTTGCAAGCCTTTACGATGGACCCTATCGTGTTGTGGAAGTAAACAACAATGGAGGCTATAAAATCCCCAATACACGATCTGGTAACATCGTGGGAATTCATAATGCAGCGAATTTGAAGATTTATTATTCAAGAACCAGATGATTTAATGAGTAGATAGGAAAAAATCAATTTTTATTTTTTTGCTAGGTGTGGGGTGGATGTGCCCAATTCTAGGAATGGGTATTCCAAGATTCAGACACCTAGGTATCAAGGGAAAGGCTACAGCCGCTTTTGAAAGTTGAGATATTTGAATATCGCGCTCCTTTCCTTCTAGATTGAAATGGAAACTTTATGCAGCCAAGAAGATGTTAAGTGACGTGACAAATAGTAGCAGAGGTCGAGACTATTTGGTGATTAAATACTTAGTCATGGAGTAGAGACTTGATACTTGGATCAGATTACTGGCACGGCCAAATGAAAGAGGATGCACTTAGTCTCAAGTGAATCAGACCAGAGACACCGGAGATATGAGGATTTACAGATTTCAGCGTGATCCAGCGTGGAGCCGACCGTTTTGTATAAAAGCCGCTCGGCCCAAGCATAAGCAGCTCACTTCAAACCAAGCTCTTGTAGGACAAGGTGCTGCTGCTACGTCGAGCCAAGGCACATGGTTGCCGAATCTACGAAGAAGATATCTTTGAATTGTGATAGCCACAAAAGTGCTACGATACGTGGGGAACGTAGTAAGTTTCCGGTAGAGGGAATCACTAAGGTGATTGTTATTTTCTACGGACATTGGTGAAACACTATGTTTCTATATGGACATATGCTAGACTTTTTCTAGATATTATTCTGTCACAGTCCAGTAACAATAATTCAATACTTGGATATTTTAATCCAACTTGTCAGTTTCACAAATTGTAACTAAATAACCACTCCGATCTTTCAGTATATTGAAGGCCAGTCTATCACGGTGTTGTTCATTAGCCGACAAAGGGAAACTATATGTTGCTTCGCGCATGATAGATGGTGTGAAGCCATGCCCAGGGAACGATCTTCAGAACAGCTGTTGATTGTTTTAGACTATCAGTGTTTTCCTGTACTGAAACGATTACCGTGAGTTATGTTACAACTGACGCTTTTGAGGAGAGATCATTTGGATCTGACCCCATTTAAGCGAACTGCTATGGATTTAATTGAAGTCAATATTAAAATGGATCAGCAGTTACTTCAAACTTCAAGAAATATTTCCACTATGTCGTGCTAGACAGATTGTGGGTATATAATGGCGGCCGATACAAGGATTAGACGTGCGTGTCCAATAGGGCATGTATCTGGATAAATCTGGTACAGACCAGGTTTACTACGCTTCAAGACCTACGAGAAATATAAGCCACATTTGACTTTTATATTATGCCTAGCTAATTGGAACAAACTCATTTTCTGCAGATGACCAACACATTTATTTTTCTTCGTATTTAAATCTTGCATTGATTTACGCAAGACACATTAGGGTTATTCTGAGTATTTTCAGCAATCAGAACAGTTTAGGATCGATGACCGAGCATACGGAGCATTTATTTGAATGTTCATTTTGTTTGAGAATCACGGTAATCAGCCGATATAACTGTAGAAGTTAATATTTATTTTTGTTGAGGAATGGATATTTTTGTCCATATTCGAAGAGTCGAACATGTGGTTTTTTTCACATAAGGAAATAATAACAATAATAATCCAACAATAATAATAATAATTTTCATAATTTTTCTAAATAATTATTGGATCTTACATTTTCTAATAATCACATTCGTTGAGAGAGAGAGCTTAAGGATTAGTTTAGTCATTCCTAGTTTGGAACAGGTGATTTTCCGAAAGCTAGTGGATAGCGCAAGCCCGTATTCCACCAACATTATAGTTCTGGTTGAACAGTTAATATTTGCATTGAGCAAAGTATATTTTTCAGATAACACGGAAAGGCATGAAACAGGAAGCCAATGATATTTGTATCAATTAGGATTTTTTTGTGTTTATATAAAATCATGACGTAGGCACACATTCGAAAGTAAAATAGAGAATATCACAAGTGTGGTAACTTCACGGTTTGAACTGAATGGTAAAATAAAATAAACTTATAAGTTTATAGATCTTCCAGTTTTGATAACAAGCAGAGGCTTGATTTATTGTATACATTTTGGGAAGAAAATTTATGTGTGTGGAGTAGTTGAAATGCCATTCCCAGGTGCGCATGTTTAAGTCGCAGGAATGAGGAGGTTTTTTTTGAGCATCAATCAAATAGCAGGTTCGATGGCTCAGGTTTATAGGAGAGTATTGGAACCACACATTTCGTCGAATGAATGACCAAACCATCAGTAATTAATTCAAATTTGTTTACGTATTCCATTAATACTTTGGATTTGCTAGAACCCGGTTTTGTCATGATAAAATTTTATTCTTCTTCAGAGGAAGACCTTTGCCGTTGTTGTTGGGATATTGTGTTCTTACACAAATAATTGAATGGGCCACTGCCAATTTAAAAAAATAATTCTGTATCCACGAATTACTTAAAGGATGTTTTCAATCCTATTGTCATGAACTAAATGAATTTATTATAAAGCTACAATTCTTATTTCCGCATTCTGTTCAAGAATTGCAAGTTGTGAAAGTTACTAAAATAGCAACAAATATAAATATTTTTCTTAATAATAATTCCAAGTGGAAAATCGAATAGTTGAATGGTTCAACAATTTTTTTAATGATCAAGCTGATGATTCAGAAATCATATTTCTTTGGAATTTGAAGTTCATAATCGAGTCACTTCTCGAAATGTTTAATTTTGGAAGAATAATAAATTTTGTTGTGCTTCGCACAGTTCTTCGATGCTATGCTCAAGGATCAAATACTTTTCAGATGTTGTTATTAATATGTGTACATAATTAGTGTTGGGTCAAAGATAATATTTTTGACAATATTTTTGAAACTGGAAAAATAAGTGGAAGTTAAAAAAATCTATAAACAATTATAAACAGTGAGAATTTCTACGAGTGTTAATATCATGTTAGAAATTCAACCAGTGAACTACAATATTTCCAGTAAAGACAATTAAATTTGAACTGGATTTCATCGTAAATAATTGATATAATTTAGGAACACAGTCTACAGGACTGATAATCAGACTTGTGTCTCCAAGGACAATTGTTCAATGTGTTGGAAAATTTCTGTACATTGTGTAAATAGTAGTGTGTGCCGTCGCACTGGAATGATGTTACCTTGAGCATCATTTTGCAGTCAATTTTAAAATTTAGAATAAAATGAGATAATTTTACATGTTGAGTTATGCCCAGGTGAATCTCCTTCTATCCTTATTGTTGCATTGAGCCAAAAATCAGTAAAGCATTTTTTTTATTTTGATGTCGTTTTTTTTTGCGATTAGCTTTAACCCATCTAGCGCCCCGGGATATTTTGACTCTCGTGCTGACTGATTCCTGGTAAAATGCATATATTGTCGTGCGGACTCCGGTCTAAACGGGCACAGTACGGTACGTCTACTTACTTGTGCCAGGCTCCTTTTTCATCTTCCTGTCTCCTTTGGTCAATGGGGCAGAAGACCTCACTGTTCCACCCCTTTAAACAATAACTACAACTCCCTTGGTCATCTCTCGTTTCCTTCAGACCTTCGAAGCCTAGAGAGTCTGTCATGGCCTTCTTCTTTACTCACTACCCCAACTTTTTTAACGAGTCGAAATTCTTCCTTCTATAGCATAACTGTATGCCAACAGGAAAGGGGGCCTCGATTTTACACTCCTTAAAACATTCATCCTCACCACCACCTGTATAAATGATGCAAAATGTTATTAGACTTTTCCACTCGCAACCAGTGAGACATGGGTGATGTCCAAGGGGCTCTTAGCTGAGCCAAGTTGTGCCTGAATTCAATTTTCATATTTCCTATCCAATTTTCCTTCATACATATTCATTTGAGACCGTTTTGCCTTTCGGTGTCCAATCTAGTCATCAAGCCTCTAATTGCGAACAAGTCGCCTCCATCATCGCCTATTAGCAGTTAGCACTGCGGCCTCCTCCGATTCTACTTCTCTCACTTTGAAATCGTTGTCTAACCATCTTGCCCTCTACAGCAGAATACACTAACCTCTTAGGTAATCTCTCCTCCCCATTTTCTACACATGAGCCCACCATCTGAGTCGGTTCATACGAATAGCTTCATCTAAAATGTCCATTTCTAACTTGCCTTTATCTCTTTATTACTTGTACCTTCCTGCCGTTGCTCCCACCTATTTGACCCAGCATTCATTCGTGCTACCCTCATGTCAGTTACTTCTAGGCCATGTATCAGCTAACCTGAATCTATCCAGCTCTCTTCCATACCTCAAGGTTGGTCTAAATACTGAGCGACGTTGGGAGAATTTCGTCGCTACACTAACTTCTTTCTTACAGAATGCTGTACATCGCAACTGAGGACTCACTGCATTGGCTTTTCTACACCTCGACTCTATTTCCTTTACCATACTACCGACCTGAGAGAATACATAGCCCAAGTAATAAAAATGTTTCACCTGCTCCTATGTTTCCCCTGCCATCTGGCATTCTATTTTCTTGCGTTTCTTCCCTACTGACATAACCTTCGTCTTTGAAATTATGATCTTCATACCATACTTCCTACATTTCTGTTCAAGTTCAAACATGTTGGCTTGCAAGCTTTCGACGGAGTCCCTCATTACAACCAGTTCATCAGCATAGACCAGAATAATTATCTTGAAATCGCTATAGTGTCAAGGAGCTTAGATATCTAACCTCCTTGACTTTCATAGTGTTCTAAGGAACGACGAAATTCGACATGCAAGCTGCCCCCTGGGCGCAAATAACAAAGCTTGCACCCGGGTCCATACGATATTATTATTATTATTACCTTGACATCCACCCATCCAGTTTATGACCCTTCAACAAATGGTCCATAATAAAATAAACAGTAGTGGTTATAGCCTTGCCTCACTTCTGTAACAACCTTGAACCAAGAGCTCATCCTACCATCTACTCTCACTCCAGCCTGATTATCAACATAAATACTTTTGATTGCCTGTAGCATCTGTTCTATCGAACGTCTTCTCTCGATATACAAAACACCAACATGACTGTCTATTCCTCTCGTAGCATTTCTAAATAACTTGACGCATACTAAAAATCTGTTCCTGATATCCTCGTGCTCTAAAGCCACACTGGTTTTCATCCATCTTACTCTCGGCCAATGATCGAACTCTCCTTTCTACAATGCCTCAGTACACTTTGCCGGGGACACTTCAGAGAAATACCTCTATAATTATTGCAATATTTTCTGTTACCATGCTTATAAATTGGTGCGATTACTGCTTTTGTTCAGTCAGATGGTACACTTCCTGAAACCCATGCCAATTCGATTATCGTATGCAACCATTTCAGTCCTGCATTCTCACTAGGCCTATACCATTTCTGGCCTAATTTCATCTACCCCTGCCGCTTAGTGGCACTGTAGTTTATTTACCACCCTCTCTACTTCCTCAACCATGACCCTGTTCTCGTTCTCATTCTCCTCCTGCATAATCCCAAAATCTGCTAATTTGCCAGATAAGTCTCCATTAACATTTAGCAAGTTTTCGAAGTATTCCTGCCATCTTCCCAATGCTTCCTTGGTATCTACAATGCGTCTCCATGAATTATTCGGAGTACTGCTTATTTCCCTTTTCCCTCCATTTCTAAGATTCTTTATAACAATCCGGAAAGATTTTCCTGCCGCTTGACCGAACTTTTCTAATTTATATCCAAATTGCTCCCATGAGTACCTTATCCTGGAGACTTTCAACCCAAATCCGTCAGCAAAAAGCACTCACTTTCTGCACTGCACTTCTAACTATAATATTGTTGTACCTTTAAGGACATCTAATGCCCTTAAGAGGTACCTTCACATATGCCTACAAATCTACGACTAAATTACAACTAACTCTACACTCCAGACATCTACAATTACACCCCTATTATCTACGCCACCTACGGCTATCTGTCCAACACCCAACACCACTTCACCCTTAAAGCCACCCCAAGTTTCCAAGCAACAACAACAGCAACACATCTCTTTTTACACCAAGCTGGCAGAGCCACACTACAACTCTTGCCTAAGCGCTTGCTACACACATCAACAATTACACAGGAACTGCTTCCTAAAACAATTTAACAGTGGTCAGCAAATCAAAACATTTAAATAGACCTCCCACTCAGAGGGAGATTGTCTGTTACCCCGTGACGTTGCCCGACTTATCATCGACGCCAACGTACCTCTGGTGAGTGTATCTCAGGTGTCCTAAACATAATTAACTCCTTTCCACCTTACCATACCTGTACTATTTGTAAAAAGCACTACATTTTCATTGTCAAGCTATCCCTACATTTAGGGAAGCTAATACACTAAATTGCAAGCCCTGCAGAAAACCATCACATTTATCACAGTTTGCCTACTTGTTTATTATTTCATTAAACACAGCCCGAATCCCCGTTCCACACTTTATAATTCACCGGGCTACCATAAGATCGCTGCGTAAGCGATACCAGCCTGTCTGTCACCATTTGACATTGCCCCCTAAACAAGCACGTGTGTCCACATTGTAGAACTGCGTTATCAGCAATCCTTTTACTTCGATCGCTACGCCTCAAACCTAGCTCGTTAAACGCTACCTTTATCTAGGAAACGTACCCCTTTCATTATAACCGCTAACTTGTAGAGCTTCGCCCGTTTCCCCTGAACCTTCCGATCCGCTATCCCGCGTAGAGAGCCCGAACGTTTAAAAACACCCTTTACACTTCCCATAGTTACACACCACACTCCACACACACGTACACACACACACACACCAGTTCTACCCTCATAATGGGTAAAACAAGAGGTAGAGGCGCCAGGTACTATGTTTCAGGAGATTCAAACAACGAACTCCGTAGTACGGTCACTGGCACTCTCTTGCAAAGCCAAGCACCCCAAAAAAGATTTTTTGAGAGTACATTCCGTGGAAGCGAATAGGCAAGCCCCGAATACTGATCAGATACACTAAATTACTATCCCACCCACCCTCCCTCAAATATAGTAAGAGGGCGCAAGGGTACCATTGAGTACAGGACCCTCAGCTATATAGCAAATATTTGTCTTAAGGCGAAGTCACACTTCAACAAGTTCAATTGACTGCGCATTCATTTTCCTTTCTGCAGATAGAAAGAAGCAAAGGAAAATATAGCCCCCCCCCCGACAATTACACGTAAACACGCAATTAGAACATATTTTTACTGTCCCGAGCCATATTTTGAAAGGACAACTTGACAACACTGGCCCGCCTGACCATGCTCCAAAATATACATACATACATACCAGAGCTTAATAGCATGGCACAAGAGAATTCAATCTAAGCAGACATTCCTACGAAAAACGCAAGAACTCCTTAGAACTCAATACATTAGGATTCTCAAAGCCTACGCTCACACGAATGGGGGAGACATACAGGAAAACAAAATCAGGTCCAAAATCGGCACAATATGTGCGCAATTAAACAGGACGGACTATCGTTTGCACGACCAACACAACACATTACACGGAAAATATTTTAGATTACAATCAGAACATACAAAATGCAGACAGGAGATACACGGGTCGCAAACGAGGCTAGGAAGCTAACACAGGAGTATACCAAACGTTGGCAAGACTATGCAAAGCTACAAGCTAACAATATCTTACTGACGTTAGCGGTGCACAGACCTGTGACCCTACAAAGGGAGATCGAGGAAGTTATACGGCAATTTTAAAAAATGAGCATCATCACACCCAACACCCCTATTAGAAAGGAGGTTACAGTGGCCCAAAAATACAAGCCCACTGTTTCAACCACACACGCGGCGATCACGCACACACTTACACGGCCTACATCGCCAGCTCGCAAACAAATTATCCAGGAACCCCGGGGAATATTGCTCTCCGCCCCCACAGTTCCAGCACCGCGAAGGGTTGTGTTACCTACCCCTCACGAACACGGGTTACACGTCCCGCCAAATACCATTAGCTACTCCAACACAAACGCTCAAAGCGCCTAGGAAGGCATTTAGTAGGATAAAGCCAAGAATCACATTACTGCAGACACCACAGGAGGGGCGCACAGAGCCAGCCAGATGGATACCTGAGGCATAGAGTAGGGTAACCCTCGTAAATCGGAGACAACATCAAACGACACATGCAGGCAGGTACTGAGCCCTAATTCACCCAAGCTCAAGTTATGGACAGAGCCGAGGATCGAACCGACCTGTCAATTTTTAGATTTATAATGTGAAAATTGGTAATATTAATTTATTTCACTCAAGGATATGTTATGGGAAGTGAATTGAATTATTTAGAAATGTTTTTGGAGAATTTTGAACTATTTTGAAATATTTGGATTTGGAAATGTTGTGGTGAATGAAGATTAACCAAGGGAGAGTCTGATCACTTGAAGCTGGAAATTGTCAAAAGTTTCAAGTTAGCCTGTTTTGGTTAGCCGAGTCGGCAGCAACAAATTATGCACACGACCCAACTATAAGAGGCTAGGACAGGTAGGGTTTTTGACAGTAAATCTACAACCAATCAGAACAGATCGCAAAATTTGTGTGGGAACTGCTATTAAACCATATTTGCTTTAATAAAGAGAAATTAGCATTTCCACAGATCAAAAACAGTATATGATATTTATTCGGAAGTATGGAATTATATAATATTGGCTAGGAGAAGAGAAAATAGCATAATTCTATTATAAATGGACCGGACGCGAGCCTAGAACTGGATCTAGGGTGCCACGCGCGCGAACCGCGGTCATAGCGAGGTGACTTCTACTGAAACGATTGAAGAGAGCGGACTTGTGTTGTAAGGTGCTCCGCAAATTACCATATAGCAATGAGAAGTGCGAGCAGGAGACTTCACTGACCTAATAGCCGAGGAAGAGGTGAAGAGTCCGGCAAAGCAACGAAAAGTAATATTCAGCATTGAAAGAAGCAACTTTTATAACCACAGCGCACGAAGAGAAAGATTGCATTATTACGAACTGTATTCTACAATCCAGCAAGTAGCTTCACTTATAACAAGCTACTACATTATTGAAGCACTATTACTGCCACATTATACAAGCAGATTTGTTCTTACAATTCATCATGCTTACAACTTCCAGTCAGGGGGGACGAATATACTCTGCATTCACTAAGAAGAGTACTATGATTCACTAAATCATGAAAGGAGGATAATCTACACTATGGAGCGGGAAGTTCAGAGTTGATCATGAGGTCCTTGGATCGACGTTACCACGACTGCTTAACCATCATCCAGTTTGCTGAATTTCAACAATTCTACTCAAATATCCAGTAAGAACTTGGAGAGATATAAACCATGGACGCTCATAGCTACTTTAACGACGAGGTGAAGAAGAAAGAAGCAGATGGAATGCAGTGTTCATTGTTCCGGGTTCCAGCTACCAGACTATCAAGAGTCGAGAAAGTAGAAGATTGCTGTGTGGGGAAACCGAGACCAGGTGGTCACCAGCCCAGCATGAACGAGTTGATCAGCTGCGAGCCACGTTGCTTGCATGGCTCGATCCAGAAACGCGACCAGCACGAGCCAACTAGGGAGCGGAACATTGAAGCCATTGAGCGAGGTATTTCCATCGCAGACCGTCGACAAGGTACAGAAATGACTGCTCTACTATCTCAGTAGTTTTGGTTGTAGTATTTGTTGGAATTAGCAGGGTGACCAATTCATATTTTAGATATTCTTTCGTTTAAATCATGTTATTATTCTGTCTATTTAGAGATTTTTAGTTAATTTTTATACACGTCAACGTGTGTCGTCTTAGACGTGATTTCATTAGATTTGAACTTAGAATGCCGTTTACATTTTTATTCAGTAACGTTTTTAATATTCTCACTTAAAGCGAAAACTGTTCTATATAAGAGAATGCTACGATTGATACACTTACGCTATAAGCAATGTAAATGCGTTAAGATCGCTAGAATACATCGTTATTCAAATCAAGATTTATTGTAAAAGAGTATAATGCTGTTATTAACAATTTATAATGCATAAACATTTTTGCAACAATTTTAAATGTTATTAACAATAACATTGACCAAGTATAATTCCAATTAAGGAATATAAACACTATGTGACGTTAATCAAGTCATGGATAATTTCTGCAACTATATTTATGTCAGATATGATCACTATTGTGACAATGGAAGTCAGGTGATGACTACAAATAGCAACAATTACTTAGCAACAATTTTGTTAATACGAAATGAAGACCAGAAGACTTGTAGGTCTGTCTGAAGTCAAGTATGTGTAAAACAAGCTCTTAAATGAATATTTTATTTATTAATGTTTATAAGAAACGGAGTGACGGAAGATATTGTTATTAACTTTAGAAAGATGAGCGGACTACAACGGACTATTACTTGGAATTACAGTACAATGATATGGCCTATTATTGAAATGCCTTATTTAAAGTTACGTGGAATGTTAAACAAAGTATACAGTTGTGAACAAATGTATTGTGGAAAGATTGAGCACGATGATTTTAAAATTAGAGAAGGTTAGGAGTGTTTCATGAACCGTATTCACAGCAGTGTTACGTAGTAAGATCACTAATTCTTCTACACGTATGTAGCAAGATGGGTTTTTCTTGATTTTGAAGGAATGCCGTGCGGAATTTTATGAAGGTTATTGTGGTAAAGAGATGAAAGGAATTGTGTCGTATTTGGAAGCGCAGTTGACGCTATGAAAAGGTATTGTTCACGTATTTGAAATGAAATGAGTATTGCCGTGAGAGTAAACTACTACTACAGTGTGTTGAGAAAGTAATTGATATTTAGGAGTGAATTTGTGTGTTGTTCATGTCAGTAAGCGTTAATATTATATCCACATCGTCGTATATGTAACTGTGTAGTTCCGTCTCGATCTTTAATGTAACTATTATTTTTATTAATGGATTTGAATACTTAGAACTATAACTAGCTTCATTGTTCGTTAAATATAGTTCATTGTTTGTGACAAATAACCTTAAGATACAAGAAATTATCGTTTATGTGAACCAGTGTTTTTTTAGTAGGAATGTTTTGTAACAAGAGCGCTAATAGATGGACACATCACGTCAAATCTAGTTCTGATTTGAATACCGCGCTGGACGTAGGTATTTCAACAATGTAAATAAGTTATTAACGTAATTTATTATTATTCTTATTAGATTTTTATCCACGTGTGTTAACATAGATGTATATTGTAGGGTTTTTCATTATTGTAATATGTCATCGAGTCGAACAGCTGGTCTCAGATCAAGCTATACTTTTAACAAGTCACAGTATGACTAATAATTTTGCCATTTGATGTCTATATTCGAAATTTCTTGTTTTAGCAACGCAATTCTTACTGAATATGCTACTTTAGGGGTAGATATTTCATCCACCATCATAATAATATTTATTATTTCTCTTAAATATTTTTATTGGTAATGGGGATTTCCTTGTTGTATATTTTTGGGAATAAATCCCAGGTATTTGTTTTAGTTTTCCTGTTTGTTTTTATAAAAACTGATCATCTTTTCATTTCGTAATCGCCGTGCGATAATACTATCAGTTAGTTACTAGAACTCACTTAGTCTCAACTTTCACCGTTCACGTCCGAGATCCGAGATTCTCCTACTGTCCCCGAACTCAGGATAGTAGGCTGTCAGATATCCGCCCCCTCAATCGGATTGCCAATAATCAAACGCACCGGCACAGCTACATCAATGAAAATGGCACTGACAGATACTATCGAGATTAGAGCACAATAGTTAACAAGAAATTATTGTGGAACACACCAAAATATACGGGGGTTCATACTTACCTTTACTTACCTTTTAAATTTATCTCGGGGACTGGGTTGTCAACTGGATCATTAAAGCGTGCCCACACAATAACCTCCACCATGATATTTAAAATGAACCATAACGGAGACGAGAAACTTTAAACTGCACAATAATTTATTTCACATAAAGAATGAATTTAACAAAAATAAAACAACAAAATCCACGTGGCAATCAGAAGCCATCGACCACATAACCATGTCCTCCTGTCGGACTTGTATACTCTACATACAATGTTTCAGCTTTCTCAAGCTCAAAATAACGTAATTATAATAATGCATTTGGAATGGAAACGGGATTTGGGACGAGACACATACAGCAATTGTTTTGCGTGTTTATACACTTCACATTTTATTTATAGCCACAAGGCTATTATGTAAACGTCCTTGGCCTCTATCATACAGTTGTCCGGGCCAGCTGCAATGCACCTGCATCGTCAAAGTGGACTCACCTGTCCGTTCAACCCTAGCATAAGCGAGTTACATCAGAGCTTAGCTCTCCTTTCAAAACACGTTAAATGTCCACATCTCAACTGAAATATTATCACGCAAATCTTTTAAATGCTCCATTCAAACACCAGTGGATTACTCCAATAATCCTAAATCATGTTTAATTGTTCAATCCACTTGTTTAATTAGCGTTGTTTAGAGTATAATAACAAAACTCCAAATGTTAATAACAAAAGTTCATTAATTATTTATAACAATAATAAATTGTTTATAACAATGTCAAACGACAATTGAAAATTTTATACACGCCTCTATTAATCCCTTTCATTTCATATTATTTAACAAAGATATTTACAAAATTATTTACAATATTAATATTGTTTATATTATTTATACAAGAAATACATTAAACCACACGTTTATCCGGTTGATAATTACTTAAATTGTGTTGATATAATCGACCAATGAAGGTTAGTTATATTTAAATGTCAAATTCAGGTTTAATAAGGTTTAATAATTATTATTAATATTTGTGACGGTAACCTCCATTCAAAATCTTTATCTCAAATTATTTAACACTCTTGTTAACTTTAACAGTATCTTCACATGAATAACTTTCAAAGAACCAGGACAATACATTCAGCGGAAAAATACTTCGCTCAAAACGCACAAAATTGCTCAACAATAGGCCCAGAATTCATCATATATCTTCATATATATGGCATCAAAATCTTCCAAATTACATACAAAAACCTC
This sequence comes from Meconema thalassinum, assembly GCA_946902985.2. Taxonomy (NCBI): domain Eukaryota; kingdom Metazoa; phylum Arthropoda; class Insecta; order Orthoptera; family Tettigoniidae; genus Meconema; species Meconema thalassinum. Next base: position 1,445,708,438 of record OX336389.2, on the reverse strand, counting down.
CACTCATAAATTCAACAACTTCATTTATTACTGTGGGAACCTCCTTCATTATTCAAGGGCATTACTCATCAGCGACTTTTACAGGTCCACTGAACTAACGATTATACATCCATTGTTCCTCTTCAAAAATTCTTATATTCATCAATTGTATTAATGACTGTTATTATTTAACCTTCGTGGGTTTCATTCATGAATCGATATGAAGTAAAAATTTGCCAATCACAAATAAATTTAATAGCAAATACGATTAGACACTCCTCCCTGGTCTATCAAAATTGAGATTAATATCTTCAAAGTAACGCAGTATAAAAATACTATCTTCAATCAAAGTTCATCTAAACTGCACAAATAGTCGAATAGAATACAATTAGACTGTGGAATGCAAACATTATTGTTCCAATCTATAATTGAGAAAAACTCCTATCAAATGTTCATTACTATAGTGTATTCAATAAATCGTATTCAAAGTTCATATTTCATAAAATTGTCTATAATGCAATGATAAATGTCTATGTTGCAATCATGTTCATAAGACGACTAGTATTTCAAAGATCGTCGATAACGTATTAGATTTTAACGCTCTAAAATCATTTAATTATTCTTCTTTCTTGAGGATGACAGAAAATTGGTCAAAGTAATTTACTGAATAGAATTACTTTAATAAATTGACACGCTGTCTGACTTCAAATCTGCCATAGCAAATTATTAACTTTACAGTCAAATCGTGACTACAAAAATATGCAAATTACTGAAAGAATCTAAATTATCAGTCTCAACTGATCCAACATTATTTAACTATGCCAATGACATAATAATGTCTCAACAAATCGTAGAAAAAGGCATAAATCATCGAAGTGTACTGAGTACAGAAATGTCAATCAAGAAAATGGGGCAAAAGATAGGACAAAAATATAGGAAAAATAGTTGCTCAGATATCGCTACATGACTCAAATAATACAAGAAACGTTCACGACTACCTTATATGTTGATTGAAGTTCTAGAGGAAAGTTTTCAAAGAAAACTGCTGTTGGTTCCATTTCACCAGCGTGAAGATGTGCTCCGACCTCGAACCTGGAATCAGCGTCCTCGGAGAATCGAACTGCTTCCTCCTCCGGAAATTGCACTGCTCCATGTATACGAAAGACATCCTTCTGGCAAAACTCTTCTTTATGAGCCGGGTCCACCCTGGCCTCTCTTGAAAGTTCCCTGAAGTTCCAGTCGTAATTCGCCATGAAGTTTATTGCAGTTATTTCCGCAGAAATATTCATAATCGTGGAGTATGATGATATTTCCACTGTCATTTGATATAATTCAGCGATGGATTCACGATGCATGAGTGTAGTTGGATGTCCACTACATGCTCGCTTTTGTAGAATGACGATTACGAAGTTCCATGCTGTTACTTCACTCCATCGATATATGTCCCAATTGCATTAAAGCCTTAGCCTTCCATCTCAACTTCTGTTATAATCATTGAAAGCACTGCAAGATTATAATGTTCCATAATAGAATGTATCGTTGTATTACCAAACGTATTCTCCAATATCACGGTTGCGATGCACGTGTCAGCCGTAGTGTATAATGTAGAATTTTAAAAGTGCTTCTCAGGTGGCGAGAAAATCACTTTTGTCTGCAGCCTTAAAGTGTCAATATCTTTCAAAGTATTACTGTGAAATTGTTCAAATGTTCTACACACCTCAATGTTGTACTGCCCAATTGAATTATAATGAAGGCAGAAGTTAACTCTTTATATCTTATCTCGTAGAAACGTTAATGTGAGCGTTACAACTTCACCTAGTTTCGAACAGCGTAAAATGGAACTGCACCGTGTTCGTTCGATGCGCCGGGCTTTAACCACACGCTAAAGACAACTTGCTTCACTTATTCACTCGACAATGACTATCTGATATCAGAAATATATATGCGGTATCAGCGGTATGAGAGATATGAGAGAATATGAGAGCTCCTCTATCCTGTGCACGACCTCTTATCAACTTCTTAAGGGGCGTATCCATCCCTTCCATAGCCTGTTGCTCCGTCATTGCTAGAAGTTTTAACTTTGGCTATACTTGACGGATTTTCAAATTTCAAAAACTCAAAATTAATTTCTTCAAAATTCCAAATCAATGCCATAACTGAAAATAGATTTCCACAAATCTGCATGCCAAAAGTAATCAAATATCGTAGTTTCAGCAATCTCCGTCTTCCTTCCAAACTATCGTTCATTGGTTCGAGTCTCTCCTCCAATAGCGTAACTTCTTCCTTAGCACAATACCTTGTTTCCTGCGACTGCGTCGTAAATCTCAGATCTTTCTCGAACAAAATCATGACGTCACCAAGAATCTCAGCTCCACCAGCCTACTTGCATGAAATCTGCGTCATCCGTGCCTACGTCATGAATATACACGTCACAACTATGACATCCATAACTTTATTCATATTTGCCAATACAGCCATCGTGGTCTCAATATAATTCAATTTACGGGGGCATTCTCCCTTCACCACGTTTTAAAAACAGTTGCAAATTGTTTTTAAACTCTGTGTTATAAATATCTCAATTCACTTGAACACGAAATTGAATTATTATTGGCTTACTCTTGGATAATATTTCTTCAAGTTCCCAGCATTGAACTTGCCATAAACGACATTATTCTCATCATCGTATAGTTCATAACAGTTGTTTCCATAAGCATTCGTAATTCTGAACGGACCCATGAATACTATTCCAAACTTGGGATAGATTTTCTTACCCACGTCAGCCTTGACAGGTCTGCGTAATAATACCAGATTTCCAATTTCTAAGGGAGCACCAAAACGTTTTCCAGCTACTCTTTTCAGTCGTTTTTCTGGTGCTTTCTGGAGTTGTTCTTTCGCTCTGTCTATTCTCTGCTGCCTTCCTAAGTTGGGATCTCTCGGAATGTGGTTAAAAAGATTGTCCCACGGCCTTTCTGGGTTTCTTCCTAGATGAAGTCTCATTGGCACCTCTCCTGTGCTCTCCTGCACTGTAGAATTTAGACATTCCTCAATAAGGGGTACAAATCTCACCCAACCAGAATGATCATTCGGACAGAAAATTCGACAGAATTTCGAAAATTCAGCCATATATCTTTCTGAAGAATTCGATTCCGGATATCGCACGCTTGAAAATATGTGCTTAATACCAAGCCTTTCCATATCTGCAGCAAATTCTAAGGATGTAAACTGAGCTCCATGATCCGAAAGTAGATATTCTGGTTTACCAGCTTTTGGAAATACAGCATGTTCCAGTCTGCTTACAACGTTCCTCGTGTTAGCCTTTTGCATGGGACTCATTGTAACGAATTTTGAGAAGACATCCACGGTAACCAACATATACTGATTACCCTGATATCCCTTCGGACTAGGACCAAATATGTCTGTCGCCATGAGTTCATTTGGTTTAGAGGGAATCATAGCCTTAGGTTTTCCTTTCAATAGAGCGGAAGCATACTTTGCTCTTTGACATTTATCACATGAACGAATGACATTAGCAATGCTGGAACGCATGTTAGTCCAAATAAACCTCTCTTTAAGAGTATCAAGAGTTTTATCTAAACCCGCATGTCCAGTTGCGTGATGAGCTACCCACACTAAATTGACAACAAGTTTAGGTGGCACGACTATTCGAAGCTTTGTATGCGCAGAGTCAGCATACTTACATACGATGTCTCCACTCAAGACAAAGTGTCGTGAATCTCTCTGTGTAGCTGCATAGTCAACATCAGTATTGTCCATGTAACCCTTAAGGAACCTGTACATTTTCCTGATTGGAGCGTGTCTCTTCTGTGACACACCGATTTGGGCTAACCTCCTAACGGTCTCTTGATCTTGCTGCTCCAATTGTACATGGTGTATCTGCACATTTTTGATAGGGTTACGTGATAAAGCATCAGCCAGTAAGTTATCTTTCCCAGGCTGATGGACGATAGTGGCGTTAAACTGTTGGGTGAACAAAGCCCAACGTGTCAATCTATCACTAGACATGTCAGTTTGCAGCATAAACTGAAGTGCTTTGTGATCTGTAATAATGATAACCTTATGTCCCAGCAACATTTTTTTCCAAGCTTGCAAAGCTGTTACAAAAGCTAACGCTTCTAGTTCTGTCGTAAAGTAGTTTTCCTCGTGTTTCTTTAACTTTCGACTAGTGAACGCAATGTAGTGCTTGTTGCCTGCCTCATCTTTTTGGTATAAGACTGCACTAATGCCTATTTTTGATGCATCAGACTCTATATAGAACACCTTCTCAAAGTCTGGGTACTCCAGTTTAACGTTGTTTCTGAGCATCTCCTTTGCTTTCTCAAAAGCCTCGTCTGCTGCGGTACTCCATTTCCATCTATTATTTTTCTTGAGTAAATCATACAGAGGAGCCATAATTTCAGAGTATCTCGGACAGTGGCTGCTAATGAATTGGCATGCGCCTACAAATTCTCTGACTTGTTTCATCTTAGTTGGCTTTGGGAACCTTGTGATCGCATCTACTTTCTGCATGTTTGGATGATATCCATCCTTATCAATAGTATGCCCCAAGTAATTGATCTCCTTCTTCAAGAATTGACATTTTCCAAAATTGACCTTGATATTGGCCTCCCTTAAATTTTCAAACAACTTTCTCAAGTGCACTAAATGTTCTGCGGCGTTGGGTGAAGATACAATTAAATCGTCAATGTAGCAGATTACATTCTCCTTTACCTGGTCGGTGAGCTTGCTATCAAGTGCTCGAATAAGTGCTGGTCCACTGTTGACCATTCCAAAAGGCATTCTCACAAAGACCCATGACGTCTGGTCAAATAGGAATCCAGTGTACTGCATACTTTCTTCCTCCAGTTGAACTTGGTAAAACGAAGATGTCAAGTCAAGAACACTGAAACATGCTCTCCCTTTGAACTTTCTAAGCAGATCTCTAATCTTAGGTGGTCGGTCATTTTCTGGAAGAATCTTCAAGTTGATGGTCCGAGCATCGAGACAAAGACGTATCTGACCATTACTTTTCTTGACTACAGTGATGGGGTTTATGTAAGACGACGCCTGTTTTTTAATAATCCCGTCTACCTCCATTTTTCTGATCAACCCTCGTACTTCTTGATAGTATTTCTCAGGTATGGGGTATATTCTCTTTTGGTAAGGGGTTTCATCGGTCAGCCTTATCTTATACTTACAGTCTTTAATCAATCCAGGCTTTTCATCAAAAATATCTTGGAATTCCTTTATCAAATCCTCAAATTCCCCCTGAATTTCTTCAAATCCTTCAGTTTTTCTACTGGGTATTTCTGTTATATTCTCCACTTCATTAATAATGGTATTTAAAATTTCTTCCCTAAGGTCTATCTCCAGACTGTTTTTCACGTCCTGTTCTTCGATCTCTTCTGTGATCATGTACCCATCATTAAAGCTAATACTCCTATTCTTCATATCAATAATGGCTCCAACTTTCGATATAAAATCGATTCCTAGCACAATATCGAAATGGATCTTGTTAACCACAATGAAGATCTGTTCATAATTCCTTCCATTAATTTCAAAGTTCAACAGCACTTGGACCTTGCATTTCACTGCCTTGTCTTGGAAAATTCCTCTCACTTTGACGGTAGAAACTGGTAAAACTGTCATGTTTTCTCCTTTTAATAGACTTTGATAGCATTCATCAGAAATGATAGAAATAATTGCGCCAGTATCCATAAGAGCTTTATACTGTTGGCCATCTATCAGTACAGAAATAATAGGTAATGCACATGGTCTTTCCTCTTTGACGATTCCCCTCTCTTCTAATAAATCCTCATCAGTTACTTCGTAAATTTCATTAATGGTAATCATGTGTGGTGTGGCAATGTATTCATAGTTTCTCACTGTCGTTGAGAAATCGGCGTTTTTTTTTGTGTTACCAATCTCAAAGTTCCCCTGCTGACTTGTAGAAGGACCAGGATCGATCACTACATCCTGTCTTTTCTTTTGGTTTTCAGCTTCCTTTTCTCGTAATTCCTTCAGATACTGCTGACTTTCTTTCTCTCTTTCTTGATACTTGTCGGGTGTCATAACCTGACCTTGAGAATTCTGATTCTGGTTCTGATACTGGTTATTTCTATTGTAGTTTCTATTATAACCATTGTTATAGTATCTACCTCTTCCGTTGTTGTAATTCCCTCTATTATTATTCCAGCCTCGTCTTTGCTGGTATGGACGGTAACCTTGTGATCTGTTGTTGCCGAAATAATTATTCCTGTGAGGACCTACATTTTCAGTTTTTTTTCATCAGGCTTATCAGTTTGCTGCACTTGATCCATGTAGACTGTATTAACGTCTTTGAATTCGTGCCTCTGACCTTTTTGTACCAAATTTGGCATTGGACTCGTGTAGTCAAGCCTTCTCAATAATTCGTCCATACTGGTCAAATCTCTGATATTTGACGATATGATCAGTCTTCTTATCTCCACAGGTAGCATACGTGAAATCGCATCTATCAACTGCTCTGTTGACAATGGGGGTTGCAAAAATCTCAAGCGTGATAACTGACTCGTGAAGAAATCAGCGTACCGTGTTGGAAGAGTACCTGAATACTTCCTCGAGTATACCTCAGCTCTTAATGAATTCTGAGCTTCTATTGACCAGAATCGTTTTATCAGTGCCTCTGCAAATTCGTCAAAATTGCTGAAAGTGTACCGAAATGCTCTAAACCTTTCAAGGGGTCCTCCAGCTAGAAATCTTTCTACGATTCTCATCTCTCTCTCTCTAGGAATGTGGGCTTCTATGAAATAGTCTTTAAGATTCCTGATATATTCGATCGGTGTGAGACTATCAGTGTTGCTAAATTTTTGAGGTTTGTCTTCAAAATTCCGGATGACTGTCACATTTCTCGGATATGAATCCATATAATGTTTCCCACTATCACGATACTTCCATTCAGGTTCAATATTCCTATCCTCTTCTTCTTCCCTGAATCTGGATATACGTTCCTCAGGACTAATATCTCTCTCTTCTGTAGCGAGGTTACATCTTCTCACGTAATTTCTATCCTCTTCACCAGTCAATCCTTCAGTATCCTTGTCTGTGATTTCCGTGATGACTTTCCTAATCAACTCTTCCTTATAGGTTTCCATCATGCTAGCTTCTCCTAGTTTCAAATTCTGCAGTTTGCTCGTAGTTTCATTAACATCAGAGACAACCTTATGAATCTGTTCCTCTAACGCAGTTTTTAATGCTTGCACGTCCTGACCTATCTGAGTTCTATCCTCTACCTGCTTTTCGGATTGCGAATCCATCCTTACATTCAAGTCTTTCCTGATCTGAACTACTTCATTATTAATGTCTACTTGTGTACTGGCAAGTTTTCTTTCAATTCGTTCCTGAATCTGATCTACATGTTCCCCACTTGACCTGTTCCATTCATCTTTCCAAACCGTTACATTTGCAGTTAACATTTCCGCGATATCTACCTCAATGTCTTCCTTAAGTAAACGATTGTGATCTAATACTTGGGTTCTCATGACCTCTACATCGTATTTTAAACCAGCTAAAGAAGCTGTTGTCCTAACAGACTCGTCAACTAACCGAGTTGTTAATGCACTAATGTTACGAGTACAAAGCGTTTTTGAAGTTTCAATTTCTTCCCTAACTTTGTTAACATCAGTCTGAACTTTAGCAATGTCTACAAAAACAGTATTGACTTCTACTTGTATTTTATTGATATCGCTTTGCATATCATTAACATCTGAATGAATATTATTGATGTCAACTTGGACATTTGACACATCAGTTCGAGCATTTCTAACCTCTCTTTGAATTTCCTCTACTTTGTCTTGTACAGTAGCAACATCATTCCTAACAACAATTACTTCAGCTCTAGCACATGAAATATCACCCCGGACATTGGCAACATCAAGATTCAACATAGTAAGATCTTTCTGTACCTTAGAAACATCAATTTTAACATCAGACACATCTTTATGCACATTGGATAAATCTTTATGGACATTGGACACGTCTGTGCGCATGTCAGTTACAGCATTCTCGATTCCCTGGGTATTGATCTGTAAACGCGACACATTATTTTCTAGGTTTGCAGAACTGGTCTGAATAACTTTCAAACTTTCATTCATGCTATCTTTCAAATCACTAGCATTCTCCTCCATCATCTGCTTCATACTGCTATTCATGCTAGCTTTCATCTCCCTCATATTGTTGGACATCTCCTCCAACATTTTCTTAATACTTTCATCTGCCATTTCAATAATATTTCAATAATAAACTGCTTTAGGGACATACATCAAACAGAGCAAAATAACAACATCTGAGCAACATTTTTCACCATATATAAATTTGAGCAATTTTCTGTCTTAAATCTAACTTATAATTACCATATAATTAACCTTCGTAGACACTTCATGTTGAAATAAACTCAAGCACATGTTCAAGTTTCTTTGGTTCATTTTAAAATATCCTAACACAAATAATTTACATTTACAATCCAAATAGTTTAATTTTATCTTTAATATGACTACACATGTCATAAGCCGGTCAAATAAAATAAGACTCCAGATCATAGGCGATTTTTCTAAGTTTCCAGCCTATTTAACCTCTCTCAAGTTGTATAAGATCTGATCTTTTCTGAGTGTAATTTTCCTAATACAACACAACATTTAATCCCTATATAATCACACTCTCAAATTCTACAATTGGCCAAGACATCTAACAAAGAATCAACCTCTTTATTTGAGTCTTCACAATCCCTTTGACATCGATAACTTGGTAATCCAATGTTATTCGAACACTCCACAAAAACTGCGGTGACAATTCTACTGCAATAACTTGGTAATCCAATGTTTTGCTGATCGTGCCCCACGAAATTGCGGCGCCAATCCTACTGTCCCCGATCTCAGGATAGTAGGCTGTCAGATATCCGCCCCCTCAATCGGATTGCCAATAATCAAACGCACCGGCACAGCTACATCAATGAAAATGGCACTGACAGATACTATCGAGATTAGAGCACAATAGTTAACAAGAAATTATTGTGGAACACACCAAAATATACGGGGGTTCATACTTACCTTTACTTACCTTTTAAATTTATCTCGGGGACTGGGTTGTCAACTGGATCATTAAAGCGTGCCCACACAATAACCTCCACCATGATATTTAAAATGAACCATAACGGAGACGAGAAACTTTAAACTGCACAATAATTTATTTCACATAAAGAATGAATTTAACAAAAATAAAACAACAAAATCCACGTGGCAATCAGAAGCCATCGACCACATAACCATGTCCTCCTGTCGGACTTGTATACTCTACATACAATGTTTCAGCTTTCTCAAGCTCAAAATAACGTAATTATAATAATGCATTTGGAATGGAAACGGGATTTGGGACGAGACACATATAGCAATTGTTTTGCGTGTTTATACACTTCACATTTTATTTATAGCCACAAGGCTATTATGTAAACGTCCTTGGCCTCTATCATACAGTTGTCCGGGCCAGCTGCAATGCACCTGCATCGTCAAAGTGGACTCACCTGTCCGTTCAACCCTAGCATAAGCGAGTTACATCAGAGCTTAGCTCTCCTTTCAAAACACGTTAAATGTCCACATCTCAACTGAAATATTATCACGCAAATCTTTTAAATGCTCCATTCAAACACCAGTGGATTACTCCAATAATCCTAAATCATGTTTAATTGTTCAATCCACTTGTCTAATTAGCGTTGTTTAGAGTATAATAACAAAACTTCAAATGTTAATAACAAAAGTTCATTAATTATTTATAACAATAATAAATTGTTTATAACAATGTCAAACGACAATTGAAAATTTTATACACGCCTCTATTAATCCCTTTCATTTCATATTATTTAACAAAGATATTTACAAAATTATTTACAATATTAATATTGTTTATATTATTTATACAAGAAATACATTAAACCACACGTTTATCCGGTTGATAATTACTTAAATTGTGTTGATATAATCGACCAATGAAGGTTAGTTATATTTAAATGTCAAATTCAGGTTTAATAAGGTTTAATAATTATTATTAATATTTGTGACGGTAACCTCCATTCAAAATCTTTATCTCAAATTATTTAACACTCTTGTTAACTTTAACAATATCTTCACATGAATAACTTTCAAAGAACCAGGACAATACATTCAGCGGAAAAATACTTCGCTCAAAACGCACAAAATTGATCAACAATAGGCCCAGAATTCATCATATATCTTCATATATATGGCATCAAAATCTTCCAAATTACATACAAAAACCTCCACTCATAAATTCAACAACTTCATTTATTACTGTGGGAACCTCCTTCATTATTCAAGGGCATTACTCATCAGCGACTTTTACAGGTCCACTGAACTAACGATTATACATCCATTGTTCCTCTTCAAAAATTCTTATATTCATCAATTGTATTAATGACTGTTATTATTTAACCTTCGTGGGTTTCATTCATGAATCGATATGAAGTAAAAATTTGCCAATCACAAATAAATTTAATAGCAAATACGATTAGACACTCCTCCCTGGTCTATCAAAATTGAGATTAATATCTTCAAAGTAACGCAGTATAAAAATACTATCTTCAATCAAAGTTCATCTAAACTGCACAAATAGTCGAATAGAATACAATTAGACTGTGGAATGCAAACATTATTGTTCCAATCTATAATTGAGAAAAACTCCTATCAAATGTTCATTACTATAGTGTATTCAATAAATCGTATTCAAAGTTCATATTTCATAAAATTGTCTATAATGCAATGATAAATGTCTATGTTGCAATCATGTTCATAAGACGACTAGTATTTCAAAGATCGTCGATAACGTATTAGATTTTAACGCTCTAAAATCATTTAATTATTCTTCTTTCTTGAGGATGACAGAAAATTGGTCAAAGTAATTTACTGAATAGAATTACTTTAATAAATTGTCACGCTGTCTGACTTCAAATCTGCCATAGCAAATCATTAACTTTACAGTCAAATCGTGACTACAAAAATATGCAAATTACTGAAAGAATCTAAATTATCAGTCTCAACTGATCCAACATTATTTAACTATGCCAATGACATAATAATGTCTCAACAAATCGTAGAAAAAGGCATAAATCATCGAAGTGTACTGAGTACAGAAATGTCAATCAAGAAAATGGGGCAAAAGATAGGACAAAAATATAGGAAAAATAGTTGCTCAGATATCGCTACATGACTCAAATAATACAAGAAACGTTCACGACTACCTTATCTGTTGATTGAAGTTCTAGAGGAAAGTTTTCAAAGAAAACTGCTGTTGGTTCCATTTCACCAGCGTGAAGATGTGCTCCGACCTCGAACCTGGAATCAGCGTCCTCGGAGAATCGAACTGCTTCCTCCTCCGGAAATTGCACTGCTCCATGTATACGAAAGACATCCTTCTGGCAAAACTCTTCTTTATGAGCCGGGTCCACCCTGGCCTCTCTTGAAAGTTCCCTGAAGTTCCAGTCGTAATTCGCCATGAAGTTTATTGCAGTTATTTCCGCAGAAATATTCATAATCGTGGAGTATGATGATATTTCCACTGTCATTTGATATAATTCAGCGATGAATTCACGATGCATGAGTGTAGTTGGATGTTCACTACATGCTCGCTTTTGTAGAATGACGATTAACGAAGTTCCATGCTGTTACTTCACTCCATCGATATATGTCCCAATTGCATTAAAGCCTTAGCCTTCCATCTCAACTTCTGTTATAATCATTGAAAGCACTGCAAGATTATAATGTTCCATAATAGAATGTATCGTTGTATTACCAAACGTATTCTCCAATATCACGGTTGCGATGCACGTGTCAGCCGTAGTGTATAATGTAGAATTTTAAAAGTGCTTCTCAGGTGGCGAGAAAATCACTTTTGTCTGCAGCCTTAAAGTGTCAATATCTTTCAAAGTATTACTGTGAAATTACCGGGTGAGTTAGCCGTGGTCGTTACGGCAAGACTGTTGGCAGTCGCTCACATCCGGGAGGCGCGGAGGTTCGAATCCCCCCGCCGGCAACCTTGAAGATGGTCTTCTGTGGTTTCCCATCTTCCTTCCAGGCAAATGCCGGGGTTGGTCCCTAACTATAGGCCACAGCCGCTACCTTCCACCTCCTCGTTCTTCCATTCCTACTTCCCTTCCCAACGGTACTCGTAGCTCACCCATTGGGTGTCCGTCTCGAAGCAGCTACAATACTGGCGAGCCGAACATGTCCTCGGACACTCCCGGCACTAAAAGCCATACGCTAAAAAAAAAAAAAAAAAAAAAAAAAAAAAAAAAAACTGTGAAATTGTTCAAATGTTCTACACACCTCAATGTTGTACTGCCCAATTGAATTATAATGAAGGCAGAAGTTAACTCTTTATATCTTATCTCGTAGAAACGTTAATGTGAGCGTTACAACTTCACCTAGTTTCGAACAGCGTAAAATGGAACTGCTCCGTGTTCGTTCGATGCGCCGGGCTTTAACCACACGCTAAAGACAACTTGCTTCACTTATTCACTCGACAATGACTATCTGACATCAGAAATATATATGCGGTATCAGCGGTATGAAAGATATGAGAGAATATGAGAGCTCCTCTATCCTGTGCACGACCTTTTATCAACTTCTTAAGGGGCGTATCCATCCCTTCCATAGCCTGTTGCTCCGTCATTGCTAGAAGTTTTAACTTTGGCTATACTTGACGGATTTTCAAATTTCAAAAACTCAAAATTAATTTCTTCAAAATTCCAAATCAATGCCATAACTGAAAATAGATTTCCACAAATCTGCATGCCAAAAGTAATCAAATATCGTAGTTTCAGCAATCTCCGTCTTCCTTCCAAACTATCGTTCATTGGTTCGAGTCTCTCCTCCAATAGCGTAACTTCTTCCTTAGCACAATACCTTGTTTCCTGCGACTGCGTCGTAAATCTCAGATCTTTCTCGAACAAAATCATGACGTCACCAAGAATCTCAGCTCCACCAGCCTACTTGCATGAAATCTGCGTCATCCGTGCCTACGTCATGAATATACACGTCACAACTATGACATCCATAACTTTATTCATATTTGCCAATACAGCCATCGTGGTCTCAATATAATTCAATTTACGGGGGCAGTACTACCATCTTATTATGGAATTAGATTTGCTAGTAAATGTGTAACTAATTAGTAGTGTTATTGTATGTCCGTATGCGTCAAGGGTTTCCTAGTCATTCGCCCAGGAGGGAAATGTTGATGTGTCTAGCTGGGTATCGACGTCCCTACAATCCTTTACCATCTCAGCGGATATGGGTGGTGGCTAATGCGAGATTCGGGCGCATGTTTTTACTTGGCGCCCAATGTGTTTTGGCATAGATTTCGTTGAGACACTTACGTTTTCAACGACAACCTTGTGAAGATATTGGTGGATTTTTGAAATTAATAAAAATGCCGACCCCAAAGTTTGAAAATTGTTTAAGTGAATAAACATTGACAAATTTGAGGAGTATGATTGTTTGAGGCATGTTTGTTAAACCAGCTGATGATATTTTGGTCATTTAAGTTAAGAGATAGTTAAATTCACGTTATGTTAATTAAACTCAGTTTGGGATTGTTAAATGAGAGACGATCAGTTTAGTAAACTACGGTTAGGTGATATTAAGATTTCAGTCTATTATTATTACGAAACTAGGGTTATCGAAGTAGTCCTTTATTATAGACAGTATGAGTTGGTCACTCTGGGGTTCCCGTAATATAGTATAGAGGAATCCTCCTCATTTCTCAATTGTGTTATAATTATGTCGTCGGAAGGTATGACCCATATTCGGTCAATCTTGGAAATGATTCGACAGAATCAGAGTCAGCTAACAGGAGATGTTGATGCCCTCCACAAACTCACACACGAAAATAGTAAACAGCTAGAAAGGGAAATTAAACAGTCATTTGCGACGGTTAAATCCCAGATGAAAGCGGAATTAGCTGCAGCTCAAACTGCCACTAAAGCCAACATTACTCTAGTTCAGGAGGAATGTATAAGGGTACAGGATGAGAATAGAAAGGCGCAAGAGGCTATAAGGAAGGCCCAAGAGGAGGCAAAAGAAGCACAGGAGAAAGCCCAAGAGGAGGCCAAGAAAGCCCAAGAGGAGGCCAGGAAATTCCAAGAGGAGGCTAGGCTTGTACAAGAAGAGGCTAAACAAACCCAGGAGCAAATCAAGAAAGCCTTGGAGAAAGCACAAGAAGTGGGAAGACTAGCTCAGGAACAGAGTAGGTTAGCACAGGATGAAAGTAGATTCTCAGTTGTAGAAAGTAGGAAAGCTCTGGGAGAAACCAAATCTGCTTTCAAACAAGTGAAAGAAGATGTGGCCTCTACCAAAACAGAGATGAGCTCATTAAGGGAAGACGTAACCAAGAATGTGGTAGAAGCGAAAGTACTGTGTAGCGAGAACATTATTTAGCTAGAAGGTAGAATTCAGAAAAGTATTCACACTGCCACCACAGAACAAAGAAAACATAATGTTAGCATTACAGGGTCCCAAAAGCAGCTCACTGAACAGCTCAATAGTCTTAACAGTATTGTTGGCAACCTGAAAGGTAAGTTAGATGAACAGCAGAAACTTATTAGTGAAGGTATCAATGTTGATATTGAAACATGTATTTGTAAATCTGTGAATGACATGAAAGAGGATGTAATTAAGTCTAACAAAGAGTATATGTTTGAACTTCATAGTTAAATTCTAAAAGATGTTAGTAACTTAGAAAATGGAGCTAAATCGCTTAACACAAACCTTAAATTAGAGCTATATAAACATATCGAAGAGACTAGAGTATCGAGCATAACGCAACTTAAAGGAATTGTAAATAGAGCAGATTCCGATAAAAGTGAGGAATAAAATGCGATTCGAACTACTGTTCACGAAATTAACTTAGAATTAGCTAAAGTTCAGTCTAGTCAGGATTAGGAACTACTTGAGATAAGGGACAGGATCAAGGAACAGTCCATTACTGAACCATGTGATCATGACAAACTTAGAGAAGAAATACGTCTAGGAATGAGACGAGATCTAACAGAATTCTATCAGAGGAGAGCATAGTCGTACACCAGATAGACAACACCTAACTCAGGATACTGAACGTATTAATAGAGAATACGGAGGCTTAGGTGGATACTATAGCCAGGGAGGTCCAAATACTAATCAAAGCGTGATAGTTCTTAAGAACATAGACGACAAGCCGTCCCGTTTCAGCGGTGTTGGCAATATTACAGCTGTGGAGTTCTTAAGAAATATGAGTTGTTATCTAGACGATAATCGGATACCTCGTGATAGGGAGATGAGAGTCGTAGAGAAGTTTTTGGAGTCTGAGGCCCTAACTTGGCATCGAGCCTTCCGTTATTCATACGCAAATTTCGAGGAGTTTGCAGACGCCCTGCAAAGAAGGTTTTGGTCAAAAGAACTACAGCAGGACATTCGAGCGGAGATCTATTCTAAGAGGTATGCACACTCTACGCCTACGAGATATGTAACCTTCTTTACCACGCAGCTCGCAATGTTGCAATATCTCCAACCCCCGTTAGCCGAAAGCGAATTGATACATGCAATATCACGACAGCTTTCTAATGATGTCAGAAGACACCTGATAGCAGCTGAAGTCAAAACGCTAGAGGGTATGGCAGAAATCTTGCGTAGACTTAACCCCACAATTTCTACACCCAATGTCGTGTCAAATAGTCATACTAAACAGAGACAGGAACACAGAGACGTGCATACTGTGTTAGTTGACCAGATACAACAAACAGATGACAATAGAAGTAGGTCAGGTCCCACTCGAACAAACGACTACGGGAGAAACCGCTACAGACCACCATATCGCCGAGGGAAAGAAGGACGACCGTAGCAGGCAAGATATTGGAACAATGGTCAGCGTAGGACTGGTTACCATCGAAGTAATAACCGTAGAAGAAACGATTATTATGATAGTAACAACAGAGGCTCAGGAGGAGGTTATCGCAGATATCGTAATTGGAAGGACGATAACTATGTCCAGAGGCAACAACATAAACAGCCTAGGCAACAACAGCAACAACAAAACAGAGGCTGGCGGAATAACGAAAACGTTAAGCGTTACTGCCAGGATAGAGACAGAGAAAGCCAGGAGTACAGAGAAGGCTTAAGAGGAAACAGAGGTAGGAATAACCAACGAAATTAGGAAGTTGAACCTCAACCATCAACATCAAGTTTAGCGCAACAACAAAACCTGAATGAGGGACAACAAAAAAAAAACGCCGATTGGGAAACGCAAGTAGAGGAGACAGCACTGTTCACAAACGAAGGGCATGAGATCGCCATAAACGAGTTCTCTCAAGTATCAGACGATGACTTACTCTATGAAAGAGAGGAGCCAGAGAGAGGGAAAGTAGCTAGATGGCATATTTTACAGATTATGACTGAAGGTGAAAGTCTAAGAACGCTGTTAGACACGGGAGCTAATGCATCAATACTATCTGAAAGTTGTTATAATAAACTAAAGGATGGGAAGTCTATGATCTCTATGCCAGTGTCATCAATAAAGGTCCGAGGAGTATTTGATGACAAGACAATGAAGTGCAGGGTTAAAGCACTGATGAAATTTACAATTAATGGTCATGTTTACGAACAGATATTCATTGTTCTAAACAAAATTAGTTTTGATGCTATACTAGGTATAGACTTCATCACTAAAACTGGAGCCGTTATTGACCTAAGAAATGGTATAATTATATTTAATGAAAGGAGCAACGAAGCCGACAGTGAAGAAAGTGAATACCTCATAGAAAGTGAAATTCCAGAGGAGAACTTGGAAAGAATTATTTTTGAAGTGGATCTTCATTATGGATTGAAGATAGATAAGTTTGAGATCTATGAAAGATAATTAGAAGAATTAATTCAAATTTTTGCCGATGTTTTCGATGACAAGCCAGGATTAATTAAGGGATTTTAATATCAGATAAAGCTAAAGGACAACTCACCATTTCAAAGGAAAGTGTATCACAATCCTGAGAAATACCAAGCTGTGGTCGGAGAGCTAATAAAAGGCATGGAAAGAGACGGCATAATCCGGAAGCAAGCAACCCACTACTTAAACCCGATTACTGCAGTGAAGAAAGCAGGCGTTACTCTGCGGGTTTGCCTAGATGCCAGGAATTTGAACAGTTTTCTATTAAAAAAATGACCGACCGCCTAAGATCAGAGAGCTTTCGAGGAAGTTTAAGGGGAAGTCATGTTTCTCTGTAATAGATTTGACTAGTTCCTTTCACCAAATTGAGTTGACTGAGGATAGCAAATGCTATACCGGCTGGTGTATTCTTTGGAATACACGGTAAGATAGAGTAAGCTTTCGCTTCTCTTTGCTTTAGTTCATCCCTTCCTTTTTTTCGCAAACACCAACAGTGATCTCCTGATTTCTCTTTGTTGGTATATGTCTCTCACACTACCTGTAAGTCTGTTCTAGATATATATCTTCCATGACGCACTTAGCGTCATCTAGCAGCGAATCTCTGAAGTTCCTCAATTCTTCCCTGTACAAGAGGACTTCCTTATCAATCTAGCCACCAAATCTCGTCGCTATCGCCAGCTATCATCTCCGTGATCAAGATAACTCCGTCTACTTTTTCACCCTCCAGGCTGCGCTAGTGACGCCTACTGTCGGCTCTTTGAAGACCATTTCATCAAGAGAAATTAATATTTCAATGTTGGCTATTCTTATATGTATTCCTTTTGTCTCCTACCCCCACTCTTTTTCCCTTCCCTGGTCCCTTCGCGCTCCGTTGAGCGGGTCTCACTTGTACGTCGGAAGTCAAACCAGTCAGTTGGAGCTTAACTAAAGCTCGCCTCCTCTACTCAAGAGGCAAACTTTTAAATTCGACGCCATGTTCGAGTTTTAGAATCAACCGTCAACAGCAACATCACCTTCTTCATGAAGCAAAGATAAGTACCGACTTCACGTTTTAACCACATTCACATCGCTCTTAAAAGGCTTAATGCTTTTATTTGGATTTTATAGACAGTGAACGTTGCTATGTGATAAAATAACTGCTTTCAAGGGATCTTCGTGATCAAACTCAAACTATCAAGTCTAACTTTCAAAATGAAAGATTTTCTGAGACGCTATCTCACATCGAGGGATATTTCTAAAATACCCACTGTCTATATAATCTAGTTTTCCGCCGAGGGATTCTCTACCCAATTTAAACAACTCATCATTGCTCTGGAACCTTCCAGAACCTACACTCTATCTACCAGTTATACTGTCATGTATTTTCCACTTCATATGGGAATACTTTTTCCAACTAAGGAATATTCCTTATGAATTGCTAATCAATATCTAATTTTCAGCCTACTTTTCACATTTTGCAAAAATGAGGAAAAAGTAGACTTATGAGATCGATCCGGGAAAATGTGTGTCTGTCTGTCTGGCTGTGTGTGTGTCCCCCCCTATCAACTCCTAAACGGCTGCTGCAATCAAAACCAAATTTAGTATGAGTAAAGATGAGCACCGGAATATCTCACGTCCATATTTGAAAATGATGTCAGTGCTACCAACTGCTGAAAAAACGCACTTGAAATTTGAGCTCCATGTTGGATATCTTGCAAGGTATGCATGGGAGCTATTCCAAAATTGGCACACATGTAGATAATACTATTTCAGTTTAATTTCCAGGAGACCAACCATGACAGTGTTGCCAAAATAATTTTAAGCCTTCTGATAAGTCCAATGTTTAAATGCATATAACTTCTACACTATCAATTGGATTTCAACCAAATTTTGTATGTAATATCTGTACATAAACAGATATGACTGAGCGTGTTCTAAAGAGCCACCAGGGCTGCCAACTGTTAATAATTGCTCTCTTATTTTTTAAAATCCAAATACCAATATATCAGAAAGTATGCAAGCCAACAGCTTTAAACTATGCACACGTATATTCTGACATTTTAGATTAATTTCGAGTAACTTATATACGTCAGTTCTACCAACATGATTATAAGCCTGCTGATACGACCAATTTTTATATACATGTAACTTCTATACTATCAGTTGGATTTCAACCAAATTTCGTATGTGCTATGTGTACCATAACAGATATGACTATAAGTATTGTTAAGAGCAATCAGGGCTGCCAACTGTTAATAAATGCTGTCTATATTTATTTTACACTAATATCAATATACCAGAAAGTATGCAAGCCAACAGCTCTATACTTTGCACACGTATAGCACCTGACGTTCTAGATTAATTTGGAGTAATTAATACAAGGCAGTGCTGCCAACATGATTCTATGCCTGCTGATATGTCCAATTTTAAAATACATGTAACTTCTATACTAACATATGGATTTCATCCAAAATTGGCACAACAAGATATCATAATATTTCAGATTATTTCTGATCAGCACACGCATGGTATTGTTGGCAACATGCTTTTACGCGTGCTGATAGATCCAGTGTCTAACTGCATGTAACTTCCATTGGACTTCAACCAAATTTTATATTCTGTACCTTAAGAGATTGAACTAAGAATATATTCAGTCGCCAGGGCTGCCAACTGTAGTGCTCTATTAGGCTACATTATACCAGGTATATTTTGAACTAATTAGATATTTCGATATTACCAACTTAATTTCGTCATTATTCTAGATAGGTTCATATACTGTAGAATAATCATTGGCATGAAATGTAGGCTGTATAGTTATTCACGGAACTTCTTGTTCTTCCTCCGTTGGGATTTTTCTGGTGTATTCAACTATAACCTACAAGTTTTTCAAGCAATAGACTCTCGTAAATCTAGTGTAACTAGTTATTTTCCACCATTGCAATAACTTTCTTGGCCATTAACGTTTTGTGCTACTACAGTGAACTTTTCAACTACAGTATATCAACAGACTATAGTGAAAACAGTGCCTGTTCAACTTTTCATCCGCGTCGCGCTCGTCCGAGTACACTAAATACGGCCATGAACACTCTTCCACAATCCCATTTGATCTTTCCCAAACCCTTTACTAAAAAACAAAAATAATAAAGTTGTTACTTTAGGTCTTTTTTCAATGAGGTGTCACTCTCAATAAGTGCCCTCCCTTACTTGCTCAACGTATAACGAATTAATGTCTGTAAAACTTCGTGTCTAGTGCACGCCTTAAATTATATTGTTTCACCCTTCTAATTTGGGAATACAATTCTTTCTACTCAAAAGTGAGTTATCTCTAGGTTTCACGAAAGGGAAATATGCCCCATTTTTCTCGTGATCCCTACTTAAACATAGGAGTTCTAGAAACTTCCTTTCAATTTTTCTCTTCAGGTTTCACAATAAGTGACCTGCCCTATTTGTATAATCTACCCACGTAGTTCTGTATCAATACAAGAAGTTATAGAAAATTCTATTTCATTCTTCCTGGTTTTTTGTTGTTACTTTCGAAGTTGTTATTTGTTCATATTTCTAAGATACCTATCTAGAAATCCTTTAAGTACACATCTTGTACTTGATAAATTGGTTAACCTTAATTACGTCAATTATCTTTAAATTTCCCATTTGTTAATCTTAACAACATTTCAAAATCTTACGAAGATGTTGAAGCATATAAAAGGTTTCAAACCAAAAGAATTTTCAATTGCCTGGCGCAATCTTTAGATGTTTTCGGAGGTCTGCGACCCCAATT
Organism: Meconema thalassinum; assembly: GCA_946902985.2. Lineage (NCBI taxonomy): Eukaryota > Metazoa > Arthropoda > Insecta > Orthoptera > Tettigoniidae > Meconema > Meconema thalassinum. The sequence continues at coordinate 1,445,687,749 of OX336389.2, read as the reverse complement.
GTTTATAAAAATCAAAATTATATATTTGTTACATAAACCACTTCCTTTTACATTGTTAAATAAATTAAGATTTGTTATTTGCTTTATCATTTCTCTAACATAACGGTTAGGCAAGATCCTGTCTTCCTTGACTCTTCATAGGTTTATGTCCTCTTTAATAAAAATAAATCCATTGATAAGGTTTTCACCACTTGTTGCATTTGAGCAAGAACTCTTAGTTATCAACTTAGTAAAGTCTCTCTTAGCTTTAATAGCTATTTCTAACTGGCCAGTAAGGCAAGCATAGCTCGCTACGCCAGCTTCCTGCTTGTGGAGATTCTCTCTACCACTTATGGTTGGTTTTTCAAAATTTAAATGTTTCTCATTGTCTAAACTTTTAGTCGGCGCTTTGCTGGGTTAAAGCTTAGTCATTTCTAAATGCAACTATTGGTACACTTACCAAAATTATTCCCAAGGGTATAATTGCTTTATTCCTATCCTTCTTGTAAGCATTCGGTCGCTCTTTAGAAATTCTACAATTTCAAGACCTAAAATATCAAGGCTTATTCAAATTATTTGTACTCTTCAAAATACTTGTTTAGAAACAAACTTCTTTGAACAGATACACAATAAATCGGTTACTCTTTGTCTTGCCAGACCACCACCCTTCCCCATAGTAGGTATATTTATGCTTGAGAGGGAATACGCTATAGCATCTTTCTTGGGAACAGCCCAAGTTCCAGCTGCGTTTCCTGTTAGCTTCGCCCAGGTCCCTACCCACTTTAGGTATCGGAAAGCGGATTTGCAGTGGCAGCTGCCTTTGAGTATACTTAAAGTTAAAATTATAACTTCTTTTGGACTCTCGTCCTATTTCTCCACCCTTTTTCTCCAATCCGAAACCCACTTCTTTTTCTTCATCATCTTCCCTTGGAGGTTAGGTTATTCCCAAGCTAATAATCTACCCAAAATTTGGTCCCAGAAACCCGGGAGAATCCATTTATGATATTTTTTATTTGTCAAGGGTTATTTGACAATATTTTGTAAATCATTAATATATTCTTTGAATTTTTCAGCTATAGATTCATCGTGCAAAGCCTGTGAAGGAGAAAGAGGCCGCTCCTGTCTCCTTTAGTGTGTCCCTTTCTTCTAACTTATTGCTGCTGCCAGTCTGACAGCATTTCCAAGGTTCCACAGTTTCGTAACTCATACTTTAATTTACCTATTCTGTCATGGCTCCTACAGAAAAGGATAAGGATGAAAAACTTACTTCTAAACGAGCATCCTATAAAGGGAAAGTTATCCGATTCAGAAAATACATCAAAGAGCTAGATCCCTCAGAAGCTCAATTAGATTTGTTAAGACATCGCGTAAAGGATTTTGAACGTTCATATGAACATTATTGTAACATCCAAACTGAAATCGAAACTTATATGCTCAATCAAACTGAAGATCGAGTCGAAGTAGAAAATCAATATTACGAAGGTATAGGTTCTGCTTTTAAAATAATACGCCAACTCGAAGAAGAGCAGGAAAAAAACGGTTCTGTTCTTGGTTCCCTTCACGAACAACAAACCTCTTCTCGCGAGGGCACTCACAAGCCCAAACCAATCCTACCTAAGATTGATTTACCCCACTTCTCTGGAGACGAATCTACTTGGGATTCTATGAACTATTTTGTTCTCTTGTTCATGACAATGAAGACATTCAAGTCATCTACAAGTTTCATTATTTGAGATCTATCCTCCGAGGTCAAGCTCTGCAGTTAGTTGAAGCACTCCCATTAAGTGCCGAAAACTACCCCATTGCCTTTAACTTGTTGAAAGAAAGATACGGTAATTCACGTTTACGTATTCTACGCCATATGAAGGCTCTATTTAACTTACCTGCGTCACAGCACAATGACGTCACTAGTTTGCGTACGCTCATTGATACAACACAACTTCACGTTAAAGCTCTATCCCAATTAGATCAACCCACTGAACACTGGGACACTTTCTTAATACACTTAGTGGTTTCTAAAGTCGATGTTGCTACCCTCAAAGCTTGGGAGATTGAACTTTCCAGAGAAGACGAATACGAGCATTTAGTCACTTTCATAAATGCTAGATGCCAAATCTTAACTGCTTTAGCTAATCAAAGTGAACCCCCATCCCCTAGTTCTAAATTTGAATCAATGTCTCTTAAACCTAAAAGCGAACGCTTAGCGTCTATTACCCAAAAACCTGGGTCCAGCTCATCTAAACTCAATTCAGACGCCACTGGTTACCCAACTAGGTCTAGTGAACGCCGTATTGCTAGTTCTCTCGTTTTAAACACTCAAAGCGAACTCCGTAAGGGTTTAAATGAACCATTAAAGTGCATACTTTGTAAAGATTCCCACGCCTTATATCTATGTAAATCTTTTAAAGAACTGTCAGTCGACGACAGAAGAAAATTAGTTTCCCAGAATAAACATTGCTTCAACTGCCTAGCACCCACGCATTCTGCTTCAAATTGCAAGTCCACCAGACTTTGCTTCCATTGTGAAAAAGCTCATCACACTTTACTACATCGTCATGATCAAGCAAGGTCATCGACCGCATCTACTTCTCAGAAAAGTGACAATGCTAACAGTTCCAATGCTTCATCTTACATTCAAAATGCCAAGTCCATACGTAGTGCCCAAGTACTATTGTCCACTGTCCAAATCGAAGTTCAGGATAACTTTGGCAACTGGGACCGTGCAAGCGGTCTTCTTAATTCAGCGGCAACTCATGATTTTGTGTCTAATTCTTTGATTAGAAAACTAGGCCTACCTGTAAACCCCACTTCTATTAATGTATCAGGCATTAACAGCTCAAAATCGCAAGCTTTTCAGTTTTCAAAGCTAACCTTAAGATACATTTTTCACAGAAATAACTTTCTCAAACTGAATTGTCTCATTCTCAATAGCATAGGACAAGATACTCCAAGTCACTCTGTTGATATTACAGGCTTAAGCATTCCCTCGCATTTAAGGCTAGCCGATCTCTGTTCAATGTACAAAACCCCATTGACATACTCTTTAGTGCCAATGTTTTCTGGAATTGCCTTCGTAAACAGGTTCGCAAGTTATCCTCAAACGTGGTTGCCAGAGACACTAATTTTGGATGGATCGTCACCGGTCAACTTCCTCATTATACTTCCCAACGCGCATCGCAGTGTTATTTTGCTAATACTGATTTGGAGCAGTTCTGGAGGCTCGAAAGCGTTGATTCTTCTAACGTGACCTCTCCAGAAAACGAATTCTGTGAGCAACTTTTTCTGAACACCACCACTCGTTCTCCTGAAGGCCGGTTCATTGTTCAGATGCCATGATTACATAATCCCCCAAAACTTATTAATTCTCAACCCAAAGCTCGAAAAGCTCTCTTTGCTATCGAGAGCAAATTCAAGAAAAAAAACCTCTCGTTAAACAGCAGTATACTGATTTCATGGATGAGTATGAAAGCTTAGATCATATGGAAGTTGTTAGCAAATCTGATGACGAATTGCACCGCCCAATTGAAACGGTTTTCTTAAATCATCATCCCGTGTGGAAAAACCCTCTTGTAAAGGATACAATCCGAGTCGTTTCCAATGGTTCATCACCTGACGTTAATGGCAACAGTCTTAACGATACTCTTTACTCTGGTCCTGATATTCAGTCAGATTTATCTGCTATACTCTTAAACTTTCGATTATTTCCTATAGCTGTTATAGCGGATAAAAAACAGTTGTACCGTCAGGTTTTAATTCAGCCTGGACAACGAGATCTCCAAAGAATCTTGTGGCGTGACGAAATCAGCAAGCCCATTAAAGTATTTCGCTTAAAGACGGTTACTTATGGCTTAAAACCTTCCGCTTTCCTTGCTATCCGATCCCTACACTTGTTAGCCTCTCAAGATGGTCATTTATTTGATTCTAAAGCTTCCGAAGCACTAACTACATCATTCTATGTTGACGATTACTTGCAGTCCTTCCCCACTCTTGAGGAAGCTTCTTTCGTGTCACTAGAACTTCAGGCATTGCTAAAGAATGGAGGATTCCCACTTCACAAGTGGAATTCCAACTCCCATGTGTTTCTCGCCCAGTTTCCTAATGAAGATGTAGACCCCTCCTCCGTCGAAATTTGTGGAAACTCCGAATCCATAAAAACCCTTGGAGTTCATTGGTGCACTTGCACCGACACTCTCATCTATAAAGTTTAGCTTGTAGAAGAGCTCCCGAACAGAAAAAGACAAATTCTCTCTGAAATTGCAAAAAATTTTGATCCGCTTCAATTCCTTGCCCCGGTTATTGTAGTAGCCAAACTTTTCATACAAGAGCAATGGTCACTCAAATGTGAATGGGACGACACTGTTCCCCTTTCTTTTCATAACAGATGGCTCTCTTTTCGCAGCAATTTGCTTGATCTTTCCCTTATTGAAATTCCCAGGAATTTAATTAACGCTCATCCTAATGCATCTTTTTTCCTTCATGTGTTTGCGGACAGTTCCGAAAAAGCTTACGGTTGCTGTGCATATTTGGTTTATCGCGGTTCATTAAATGAATCTTCAGTTTCCAACCTTGTTTGTGCCAAATCGAACTATCACTTTGCCTAGGCTTGAGTTGTGTGCTGCACTCATGGCCGCAGAACTTGTTAAGAAATTACGGGAAGTCTTAAAAGTCGAATTTTCGCAAATCTATCTCTGGAGTGATTCCATGATTACCCTTTCTGTGATTGCTAAAAACCCCGCTCATTGGCAAACTTTTGTTGCAAACAGGGTTTCCAAAATTCAAACTCTTTCTTCGGGATGTCAATGGAGGCATGTGCCCAGCGATGACAACCCCGCCGACATCATTTCTCGTGGATGTTTACCCTCTCAATTGGCAGCTACTCAGTTGTACTGGCATGGGCCCCCGTGGTTAATCGAAGATTCTTCTTGTTGGCCTTCTAAACCTCCAGCTACAAACTCCAACTTGCCTGACGCTAAAGTATGTAAATCTACTGCTTCGTGTCTTGTTTCCAACGTTTCTCATCCCTTATTGCCACGCTATTCTTCCTTTCACAAATTAATTCGAATTGTTGCCTATCTTCTCAGATGGAAATATCTTGTGGTTGACCAACCTCTTCTCCACAAACCACACCTTACCAATCATGAATTGAATCTCGCTACCATTAAGGTTTTGCAACTAACACAGCAAGAAGCCTTTTATTATGAATTGTCTTTACTTTCTTCTAAAAAGGATCTTCACAAATCCAGTCGTCTTCGTGCCTTATCCCCGTTCCTTGATGACAATAGGTTACTCAGGGTAGGTGGTAGGCTCTCGCAATCTTTGCTTTCTGAGGACAAAAAGCATCCTGTTATTTTGCCTTCTAAACATCACGTAACTTCTTTAATTATACGTGACTTTCACTATCGTAATCTGCATGTTGGTACACCCACACTGCTTTGCCTCTTAAGGGAAAAGTACTGGATTATAGATGGAATTCATGAAGTTTCCTCTGTAATTCACAAATGCATTCCTTGCTTCAAAGCTATACCTAAAGTCAATACTCAAATAATGAGCGATCTGCCCTCTTTTCGCTCTTCTCCTATACGTCCATTTGCTCTAATTGGTGTGGACTATATGGGTCCGTTCCAATATCAACGCAATTCCCCTGAAGCTAAACGCAAATTGTTGGGTAAGCTCTATGTTTCTCTCTTTGTTTGCATGGTTACTGGCGCGATCCATTTGGAACTAGTAACGAATGCCTCTACTTCTTACTTTTTATCAGCTGTCTCTCGCTTCGCTGCTAGGCGTGGTGTTCCTTCGGAGATGTTCTCTGATAACGCTTCCACTTTCCAAGGCGCAGCTTCCTTGTGGAAGAAAGCTCTCACATCTTCTCCTGCCATGGAACAGATTTCTAATTTTTCCTACTCAAAGGGTTTCAAATGGCGTTTTATACCTCCCTACGCTCCTCATCACGGTGGTAGGTGGGAATCCTGCGTAAAGTTCACTAAACCTCACTTAAGAAAGGTTTTAGGTAATCGCATTCTGACTTATGAAGAATTTAATTCGCTGTCTGTTCTGATTGAAGGTGTTGTCAATTCTCGCCCTTTAACTCCGCTTTCCAATGACCCTGATGACCTGCTTCCACTCACACCTGGTCACTTCCTTATTGGCACTTCTTTTTCCGTCCCTCCTCCCCTTCCCAACTCTTACAGAGATTCCAATTTACCTATTGTTTGGCGTAAACTTGAAGCCCTCCGTAATTCTTTCTGGAAGAGGAGGAATTTGGAATACTTTACTTCCTTGCAACGGAGACAGAAGTGGTTTCTTTCCAATCCCGACATTAAAGTGGGGGACTTGGTCCTGGTTAGGGATGTTTCTCCTCCCTTGGTCTGGATTTCTGGTAGAGTGACCGAGTGTTATCCTGGAAGGGATGGGAGAATTAGGGTAGCCAAGATCTTGACCACTAATGGATATATCATAAGACCATTGTCTTTAATTGCTTCTTTACCTTTAAACACTTAATTTCTTGTCTTTGTTCTCTGTTGGTGATTGTCCCTCCCAGCTTTGTGTATTCTTTGGAATACACGGTAAGATAGAGTAAGCTTTTGCTTCTCTTTGCTTTAGTTCATCCCTTCCTTTTTTCGCAAACACCAACAGTGATCTCCTGATTTCTCTTTGTTGGTATATGTCTCTCACACTACCTGCAAGTCTGTTCTAGATATATATCTTCCATGACCCACCTAGCGTCATCTAGCAGCGAATCTTTGAAGTTCCTCAATTCTTCCCTGTACAAGAGGACTTCCTTATCAATCTAGCCAACAGATCTCATCGCTATCGCTAGCTATCATCTTCGTGATCAAGAGAACTTCGTCTACTTTTTCACCCTCCAGGCTGCGCTAGTGACGCCTACTGTCAGCTCTTTGAAGGCCATTTCATCAAGAGAAATTAATATTTCAATGTTGGCTATTCTTATATGTATTCCTTTTGTCTCCTACCGCCACTCTTTTTCCCTTCCCTGGTCCCTTCGCGCTCCGTTGAGCGGGTCTCACTTGTACGTCGGAAGTCAAACCAGTCAGTTGGAGCTTAACTAAAGCTCGCCTCCTCTACTCAAGAGGCAAACTTTTAAATTCGACGCCATGTTCGAGTTTTAGAATCAACCGTCAACAGCAACATCACCTTCTTCATGACGTAAAGATAAGTACCGACTTCATGTTTTAACCACATTCTCATCGCTTTTAAAGGGCTTAATGTTTTATTTGGATTTTATAGACAGTGAAAGTTGCTACGTGATAAAATAACTGCTTTCAAGAGATCTTCGTGATCAAACTCAAACTATCAAGTATAACTTTCAAAATGAAAGATTTTCTGTGATGCTATCTCACATCGAGGGATATTTCTAAAATACCCACTGTCTATATAATCTAGTTTTCCGACTAGGGCTTCTCTACCCAATTTAAACAACTCATCATTGCTCTGGAACCTTCCAGAACCTACACACTATCTACCAGTTATACTGTCATGTATTTTCCACTTCATATGGGAATACTTTTTCAAACTAAGGAATCTTCCTTATGAATTGCTAATCAATATCTAATTTTTCTTCCTCCGTTGGGATTTTTCTGGTGCATTCAACTATAACCTACAAGTTTTTCAAGCAATAGACTCTCGCAAATCTAGTGTAACTAGTTATTTTCCACCTTTGCAATAACTTTCTTTGCCATCAACTTTTTGTGCTACTACAGTGAACTTTTCAACTATATCAACAGACTATATTGAAAACAGTGCCTGTTCAACTTTTCATCCGCGTCTCGCTCGTCCGAGTACAATAAATACGGCCATGAACACTCTTCCACAATCCCATTTGATCTTTCCCAAACCCTTTACTAACAAACAAAAATAATAAAATTGTTACTTTAGGTCTTTTTTCAATGAGGGGTCACTCTCAATAAGTGCCCTCCATTACTTGCTCCACGTATAACGAATTAATGTCTGTAATACTTCGTGTCTAGTACACGCCTTAAATTATATTGTTTCTCCCTTCTAATTAGGGAATACAATTCCTTCTACTCAAAAGTGAGTTATCTCTAGGTTTAACGAAAGTGAAATTTGCCCCATTTTTCTCGTGATCCCAACTTAAACATAGGAGTTCTAGAAACTTCCTTTCTATTTTTCTCTTCAGGTTTCTCATTAAGTGACCTGCCCTATTTGTATAATCTCCTATGTATAATCTACCCACGTAGTTCTGTATCAATACAAGAAGTTATAGAAACTTCTACTTCATTCTTCCTGTTTTTTTGTTGTTACTTTCGGAGTTGTTATTTGTTCATATTTCTATGATACCTATCTAGAAATCCTTAAAGTACACATCTTGTACTTGATTTATTGGTTAACCTTAATTACGTCAATTATCTTTAAATTTCCCATTTGTTAATCTTAACAACATTTCAAAATCTTACGAAGATGTTAAAGCATATAAAAGGTTTAAAACCAAAAGAATTTTCAATTGTCTGGCGCAAGCTTTAGATGTTTTCGGAGGTCTGAGACCCCAATTGTTTATAAAAATCAAAATTATATGTTTGTTACATAAACCACTTCCTTTTACATCGTTAAATAAATTAATATTTGTTCATTGCCTTATCATTTCTCTAACATAACGGTTAGGCAAGATCCTGTCTTCCTTGACTCTTCCTAGGTCTATGCCCTCTTTAATAAAAATAAATCCATTGATGTGGTTTTCACCACTTGTTGCATTTGAGCAAGAACTCTTAGTTATCAACTTAGTAAAGTCTCTCTTAGCTTTAATAGCTAATTCTAACTGGCCAGTAAGGCAAGTATAGCTCGCTACGCCAGCTTCCTGCTTGTGGAGATTCTCTCTACCACTTATGGTTGGTTTTTCAAAATTTAAGTGTTTCTCATTGTCTAAACTTTTATTCGGCGCTTTGCTGGGTAAAAGCTTAGTCATTTCTAAATGCAACTATTGGTACACTTACCAAAATTATTCCCAAGGGTATAATTGCTTTATTCCTATCCTTCTTGTCAGCATTCGGTCGCTCTTTAGAAATTCTACAATTTCAAGACCTAAAATATCAAGGCTTATTCAAATTATTTGTACTCTTCAAAATACTTGTTTAGAAACAAACTTCTTTGAACAGATACACAATAAATCGGCTACTCTTTGTCTTGCCAGACCCCCACCCTTCCCCATATTAGGTATATTTATGCTTGAGAGGGAATACGCTATAGCAGCTTTCTTGGGAACAGCCCAAGTTCCAGCTGCGTTTCCTGTTAGCTTCGCCCAGGTCCGTACCCACTTTAGGTATCGGAAAGCGGATTCGCAGTGGCAGCTGCCTTTGAGTATACTTAAAGTTAAAATTATAACTTCTTTTGGACTCTCGTCCTATTTCTCCATCCTTTTTCTCCAGTCCGAAACCCACTTCTTTTTCTTCATCATCTTCCCTTGGGGGTTAGGTTATTCCCAAGCTAATAATCTACCCACCGGCTTCCTATTCAACCAAATGAGCTATATTTTCGAACGTGTCCCGTTCGGCCATATAAACTCAAGTCCGGCTTTGATAAGAGCCTTAGATTGCAAGTTTACAGATGAGGTGAAAGCTCATGTTATTTGCTACGTGGATGATTTAATTATTTCATCGGAAATCCCGAGCAACATCTATTGCATTTCAAGAACCTATTAGAGAACCTGAGAGATGCGAACATCAAGGTTAAGTTCGGTAAGTGCCACTTTTTCCATCAGAAAATTATTTTTCTGGGGCACACCATCGATCAATTTGGTTACCATTTCAACCAAGATAAGATAAATGCTATTCTACAGTTTCCAAGACCCAGGAAAATAAGGGATGTGAGAGCCTTTGCAGGTCTTTGTCAATTTTTAGCAGCCATTGTCCTCGCTATTCTGAGACTATGGCACCGCTACATGAACTATTGAAAAAAAAAACGTTGGAAATGGGGCGTAGATGCCGAAAATGCATTTATGTTGGCCAAGCAGATGCTACGAGACAACATCAAGCTCGAGTATCCGGACTTCGAACGTTCATTCATTGTGGAAACTGACGCTTCGAAAGTCGGAATCAGTGCTGTCCTTTATCAGAAAGACCAGAATGGAAATAACCACTTCAATTCATTCAATAGTAGAAAGTTAAGGTCTCACGAGATGAACTACTTCACCGCGGAATTAGAAGCTTTAGCCGTGATTTATGCTTTGCATCACTGGAAAGAGATTTTAATCGGACACCAGATCATCATTAGAACTGACCATAAAGCCTTGGAGTTTATGCTAAAGTCAGACTTATCCAGCGATAGGATGACTCGGTGGACGTTGTTCCTACAACAATTCAACGCCACGATTGTGCATGTTCCCGGCAAGGATAATTTATTGGCCGACATTCTATCCAGGAATCCAACAGCTGATAATGATGGGAAAGTCAACGTGGTAGAATTGGATGACGAAGATCAGGCAACGTTGGAGCGACTGAGGAGAGTAGCAGTAAGCCAGAAGAGAGACACTAGTCTGAGGAACTTATTCAGTTACATGGCAGGAAAAATGCAGGTTGATGACGTAGAATATGCAGAGACTAGGAAGAAAGCCACTCAATATGTGTTAGTTGATGGCATAGTCTGCAAATATGTTGATGCTAACCACGCTAAGGTGAGAATCGTGATTCCACCCAGATTGAGAATTCCTGTAGTTTGGTTAGAGCACAAGAGCATAGGTCACGGAGGTGTAGATAAAACCTATTGCACCGCTCAGGAGAAATTCTACTGTACTAATATGAGAGAATCCATCGCTATTGTAATTAGATCATGTGAGTTATGCCAGAAGAACAAGTATAACTCAGAGCTCTTGAAAGAAAATCCTAAGGCTATAATACCCACTAAACCTTTGGAATTGTTTAGTCAGGATATTTTTGGTCCAGTTCCAAAGGGTAGTAGAGGTAACAAGTATTTATTAGTAACCACGGACGTATTCTCGAATATAGTCATTTTGAATCCGATGCAGGCCACTACTAAGACTGTTCTGTATCATCTCGAGAAAAACATCATTCCCAAGCTTGGAAAGCCTGAAAGATTACTTACTGATCATGGGACGCATTATACTGCTGCGGAATTCCAAGAAGCAATGAAACGACTTAAGTTTGGTCATATTTTTAGCTCAATCCGAAGTCCGCAGACCAATCCGATTGAACGAACGATGCTTGAATGTTCAAAATATATCCGTCTTTACAGTTCAGAAAACCACGCTAATTGGGTAAGCGTAGTACCACGTATGGAGTTCTGTATTAATAACACGAGGCATGAGAGCACGAACGAAGTACCAGTTACGCTGCATTTCGACCAGAAGCCAATCCGACCGTGGAACGGGATCTACAACATTCCGGAAGATGACGAACCATCGATGGAACAGCGCATTGAAACAGCAAGAGAACATCTCAATAAACAAGTGGAGAAGAGTCTGAAGAGAGGTCAAGGCAAGAGGTACAGCAGACCATTGAAACAGGGAGAATTAGTACTGGTCAGGATGCCTGTGAAAGCAGATGTTTTAAATAAGATATATATTAAGTTCTCTAATATTTCCAAAGGCCCGTTCAAGGTTGGAAGAGTATATGCAAACAACTGTTACCAGATTGTAAGGATCGAGGATGACCAAATGGAAAGTTCAACCACACTAAACTCAGAAGATCCTATCCCAGGATTCATTAAGGGATGAATTTGGTCTCAATAATGGATGAGTAAGGATTAAATAAAGGCTATGTTAAACTTTAATTAACAAGTCAGGAGGGGATCTGAGCCCTAATTCACCCAAGCTCAAGTTATGGACAGAGCCGAGGATCGAACCGACCTGTCAATTTCTCGATTTATAATGTGAAAATTGGAAATAATATTTTATTTCACTCAAGGATATGTTATGGGAAGTGAATTGAATTATTTAGAAATGTTTTTGGAGAATTTTGAATGATTTTGAAATATTTGGATTTGGAAATTTTGTGGTGAATGAAAATTAACCGAGGGAGAGTCTGATCGTTTGAAGTTGGAAATTGTCAAAAGTTTCAAGTTAGCACTCTCAAGACCGGTTTTGGTTAGCCGAGTCGGCAACAACAAATTATGCACACGACCCAACCATAAGAGGCTAGGACAGGTAGAGTTTTTGACAGTAAACCTACAGCCAATCAGAACAGATCGCAAAATTTGTGTGGGAACTAATAAACCATATTTGCTTTAATAAAGAGGATTAGTATTTCCACAGATCAAGAACAGTATATGATATTTATTTGGAAGTATGGAATTATATAATATTGGCTAGGAGAAGAGAAAATAGCATAATTCTATTATAAATGGACCGGACGCGAGCCTAGAACTGGATCTAGGGTGCCACGCGCGCGAACCGCGGTCATAGCGAGGTGACTTCTACTGAAACGATTGAAGAGAGCGGACTTGTGTTGTAAGGTGCTCCGCAAATTACCATATAGCAACGAGAAGTGCGAGCAGGAGACTTCACTGACCTGCAGGAGACGCATCGATAGCCGAGGAAGAGGTGAAGAGTCCGGCAAAGCAACGAAAAGTAATATTCAGCATTGAAAGAAGCAACTTTTATAACCACAGCGCACGAAGAGAAAGATTGCATTATTACGAACTGTATTCTACAATCCAGCAAGTAGCTTCACTTATAACAAGCTACTACATTATTGAAGCACTATTACTGCCACATTATACAAGCAGATTTGTTCTTACAATTCATCATGCTTACAACTTCCAGTCAGGGGGGACGAATATACTCTGCATTCACTAAGAAGAGTACTATGATTCACTAAATCATGAAAGGAGGATAATTTACACTATGGAGCGGGAAGTTCAGAGTTGATCATGAGGTCCTTGGATCGATGTTACCACGACTGCTTAACCATCATCCAGTTTGCTGAATTTCAACAATTCTACTCAAATATCCAGTAAGAACTTGGAGAGATATAAACCATGGACGCTCATAGCTACTTTAACGACGAGGTGAAGAAGAAAGAAGCAGATGGAATGCAGTGTTCATTGTTCCGGGTTCCTGCTACCAGACTATCAAGAGTCGAGAAAGTAGAAGATTGCTGTGTGGGGAGACCGAGACCAGGTGGTCACCAGCCCAGCATGAGCGAGTTGATCAGCTGCGAGCCACGTTGCTTGCATGGCTCGATCCAGAAACGCGACCAGCACGAGCCAACTAGGGAGCGGAACATTGAAGCCATTGAGCGAGGTATTTCCATCGCAGACCGTCGGCAAGGTACAGAAATGACTGCTCTACTATCTCAGTAGTTTTGGTTGTAGTATTTGTTGGAATTAGCAGGGTGACCAATTCATATTTTAGATATTCTTTCGTATAACTCATGTTATTGTTCTGTCTATTTAGAGATTTTTAGTTAACTTTTATACACGTCAACGTGTGTCGTCTTAGACGTAATTTCATTAGATTTGAACTTAGAATGCCGTTTACATTTTTATTCAGTAACGTTTTTAATATTCTCACTTTAAGCGAAAACTGTTCTATATAACGGAATGCTACGATTGATACACTTACGCTATAAGCAATGTAAATGCGTTAAGATCGCTGAAGATGGCGGCCAGCAGGTGTGTAGCAGTTAGAGTGCTCCAACTTTTCCTCGTGTTCTATCTAGTAAAAAGCTCAGAGGGTGCCTCGAAAAATATCCTCGATCATTCTTTAACAATTGAAGACTCGTGTGTGAACTCTGACCTGAAAGAACACCTCATGGTAGTTTGTAAACTCAATATATCTTCTCTCACATGGTGTGGAAGCGAGGGGCTGATAGTCATGGCAGCAGGCAGAGGGCGCCCAGCTCTGCACGGGGTTGCCAGACCGCCCGCTACATTATTACATCTCGTGGTGCTGTCTGTGGCTCTCAGTGGAGATGTGGAGATGAACCCAGGGCCGAATAAGGTGTGTATAATTTGTGATTCGAAGGGTCGTGTGAATCAGTTATTTGTGACATGTACATCTTGCCACTCTCAAGCGCACAGAACTTGTGCAAAAATCAGTGCTTCAAAACACAAAATAATCACCTCTGGGAAACAATCGTGGCTGTGTTGGAACTGTTCTTTACCTCAGTTCTCTAACTCATTTTTTAATACATCGACACAGAGTGCAAATAGTGTAGATAGTGACGTAACACCCTCGGATGGCAAATCATTGTCCATTTTTTCCTTCAATGCTCGAAGTGTAACATGTCCCTCCAAACAACCGGACCTGCGTTCTTGTCTCACAGCACTTAATCCGTCAATTGTGTGTTCAGGGGAGACATGGCTGAAAAAATCCACTAACGACCCAGAAATATTTCCGGTAACATACACCATGTTCCGCAAAGATCGAACCTGGACATCAGGGGGAGGGGTACTAATAGCCATGAAACCTGAGTTAAGGCCTGTTCGCCAACGGGAGCTTGAAACTGATGCTGAGGCTGTGTGGGTGGAATTCACGTGTGCGAACAATACATTTCTAATAGGCTCTGTATACCGTGCTCCAAATTCAACTCGGCACATCAATGATGAACTTTTGGAGTCCCTCCGTCGTGTACAATACATCCAGCACAAATACAAGGCCATTTACATAACAGGCGATTTTAATTTAGAAATAGACTGGCAAAACTCTCCTCCCACTCCCAAGGATCTCATTGCTAATGAATTCCTTACCGCATTCTACGATTTATTCCTTGACCAATTAATAACCGAAGCAACTCGAATCACACAAACTACACGCTCCACAATAGACCTATTCCTCACAAGCCTTCCTTCCTCCGTACAGAAAGCTGAAGTCATACCCGGTTTCAGTGATCACGCAGCCATCTTTACCACATTGCATTACAACAAACCACGCAGCAAGAGCACAGTGAGGACAGTATACAATTACAAAAAGGCAGACTGGAAACTGCTATCATCTTTATTCCTCAAACACCTTCCCACCCCATGTATTCTGGACACCAGGGACATCAACTCAGTGTGGCACGCCTGGCGAAATTGTTTCTTTGAATGTGTGGATATAGCTATACCGAAAATAACCATTAGTGGGAAGAAAAATTCTCCTTGGGTGACGAAGGAAGTCATTAAAATGATTAGGAAAAGGAACGTTTTATACGAGAAATGGAAAAGTTGCTCCACTGACATCATGTGGGAAAAATACAAGAACATCAGGAACCAAACAAAGAAATTAATTCGCGAAACATACGACAATTATATTCACAAAATAAGCAGCACCAGTGAAATGTGGAAATTTTTGTCCAGAAGATGCGGCACCGCTGCGCCAGCCTCATTTCACTGTAACGGTAAATTCCTAAGTGCACCCCAAGATATTGCAACAGCGTTCAGTGACAGTTTCAAGCAGAACTTTTCTAAGCCGGATATGACCACGAACCTGCTTCTGCCAAGGTCATCACTTCCAGCCCTCCCACTCTCCAACCTGTACTTCACAACAACTGAGGTGATTCAGAGCCTACGGAAGATTAGACCACATGTGGCGACCGGCCCAGATGATGTTCCCGGACGGATCCTGTTGCATTGTGCGGAAGCATTAGCGCCCTCTCTGAGTGCGTTATTCAACCTGTCTATCAACCAAGGTTCTGTGCCGTGTGGGTGGAAATGTGCTAACGTGGTGCCAATCTATAAGCAAGGTGACAGAGAAGATGTTGCAAATTACAGACCGGTGTGTCTAACATCTATAATTTGTAAATGTATGGAGCGGCTAGTAGCAAACAGTGTGCTGGAATTCCTACGGGAGAACAATCTGCTCGACCCAAATCAGCACGGTTTTCTTCCGGGTCGTTCTTGCACTACTCTATTGACAAAAGTCATTGATGAGTTTCAGTTCTACTTGAATCAGCCAGAAGTGAAACAAGTGGACTGTATTGCACTGGATTGGGCTAAGCTCTTCGATCAAGTGTCTCATGAAAGACTTTTGTTAAAGGTACAGCAGCTTAACATACGGGGTAGCTTACTTGCATGGGTGAGGTCATTCCTAGAGGGTCGAACACAGTGTGTGGTGTACGGAGGAGCTCGATCGCAGGCTGCTCAAGTTACTTCTGGAGTGATTCAGGTCTCTGTGATCGGACCTCTTCTCTTCACTATATATGTGCTCGATCTTCCTGGCTGTGTCACCTCATCAATGTCACTATATGCAGATGACACCGTGCTTTACAGGGGCATTAAATGTGAAGAAGATTCCCTCTGTCTTAAATCAGATCTGGACAACTTATCGCTGTGGTGTTCTGTGAATAATTTAAATATAAATGTACAAAAATGTAAATACATAAGAATAACCAGGTCACAAAAACCCATTGAGAATGAATACAAAATTATGAACAGTGTCATCCCACAGTGCACAAACTTAAAGCTATTAGGGGTAACAATCTCCGACACCCTGAATTGGAACATTCAAAGTGAAGAGGCAAGATGTAAGGCCACCAAAGTTCTGGGTTTCTTGTACAGAAACATGAGAGGTTGTAAACCTAGAGCCTTCAGGATGGCTTACACATGCATGGTCCGTCCGATATTAACGTACGGCTTACCTGCTTGGCATCCCACTACAGCGGAAAACATGAACAAGCTCCAGCGTGTACAGCACCACGCAGAGAGGCTAATAGCTCGTAATTCCCCTTCACCTTTGTCAAAATTTCCATCTATAGAGGCAACAGCCAAACAAATTGATCTAATTTTTCTAAAAAAAATCCCTTACAGGTTCCATTAATATTGACCCTTTTTGCCGACTGTCATTGGCATATCGCTCAGTTCGGAGAGGACGAGGTGTAACCCTCGTTCCGCCCTTCGCACGTAGCAATGCTTATCTGACAGGTTTCTACGGCCGCTCAGCGCGGTTATGGAACGCGCTGCCAGGGGATGCCAAGATCTTGCCTCTTAGGAAATTCAAGCCGTACGTAAAAAGGTACATTGTATAAATAAACGTATGTATGAGTGATTGATTGTCTCGCTGAATGAATGAGTATCTGAATGGAATGAATGTATGTATCGCGTGATCGAGGTTATGAAAGTGCGTGCGTGAGAGAGTGAGTGAACAGGAAAATGTACTATGTCAATATTCTAAATATGTAAATACTGCAAATATCTTTGTAAAACTTGTAAATATTGTTAAAACAAATGTAGATGTAAGCTGTGCCTGTGTAGCATGAAATATGTATGTGGGGCTTGCCCTTTTTCACTAGTCCTTCCATACTTCGTGTACGATTTATGGTAAATAAATAATAATAATAATACATCGTTATTCAAATCAAGATTTATTGTAAAAGACTATAATGCTGTTATTAAAAATTTATAATGTATAAACATTTTTGCAACAATTTTAAATGTTATTAACAATAACATTGACCAAGTATAATTCCAATTAAGGAATATAAACACTATGTGACGTTAATCAAGTCATGGATAATTTCTGTAACTATATTTATGTCAGATAGGATCACTATTGTGACAATGGAAGTCAGGTGATGCCTATAAATAGCAACAATTACTTAGCAACAATTTTGTTAATACGAAATGAAGACCAGAAAACTTTTAGGTCTGGCTTAAGTCAAGTATGTGTAAAACAAGCTCTTAAATGAATATTTTATTCATTAATGTTTATAAGAAAAGGAATGACGGAAGATATTGTTATTAACTTTAGAAAGATGGGCGGACTACAAGTATTTTGAAACTTACACTCATGTATTACGTGGAATTACAGTGCAATTATATGGTCTATTTATGAAATGCAATATTTAAAATTACGTGGAATGTTAAACAAAGTATAAAGTTGTGAACAAATGTATTGTGGAAAGATTGAGCATGATGATTTTAAAATTAGAGAAGGAGAAGGTTAGGAGTGTTTCATTAACCGTATACACAGCAGTGTTACGTAGTAAGATCACTAATTCTTCTACACGTATGTAGCAAGATGGTTTTTTGTTGATTTTGAAGGAATGCCGTGCGGAATTTTATGAAGGTTATTGTGGTAAAGAGAAGAAAGGAATTGTGTCGTATTTGGAAGCGCAGTTGACGCTATGAAAAGGTATTGTTCACGTATTTGAAATGAAATGAGTATTGCCGTGAGAGTAAACTACTACTACAGTGGGTTGAGAAAGTAATTGATATTTAGGAGTGTATTTATGTGTTGTTCATGTCAGTAAGCTTTAATATTATATCCACATCGTCGTATATGTAACTGTGTAATTCCGTCTCGATCTTTAATGTAACTATTATATTTATTAATGGATTTGAATACTTAGAACTATAACTAGCTTCATTGTTCGTTAAATATTGTTCATTGTTTGTGACAAATAACCTAAAAATACAAGAACTTATCGTTTATGTGAACCAGTGTTTTTTAAGTAGGAATGTTTTGTAACAAGAGCGATAATAGATTGACGCATCACGTCAAATCTAGTTCTGATTTGAATACCGCGCTGGACGTAGGTATTTCAACAATGTAAATAAGTTATTAACGTAATTTATTATTATTCTTATTAGATTTTTATCCACGTGTGTTAACATAGATGTATATTGTAGAGTTTTTCATTATTGTAATACGTCATTGAGTCGAACAGCTGATCTCAGATCAAGCTATGCTTTTAACAAGTCACAGTATGACTAATAATTTTGCCATTCGAAGTCTATATTCGAAATTTCTTGTTTTAGCAACGCAATTCTTACAGAATATGCTATTTTAAGGAGTAGATATTTTATCTACTATCATAATAATTTTTATTATTTCTCTTAAATATTTTTATTGGTAATAGGGATTTCTTTGTTGTATATTTTTGGGAATAAATCCCAGGCACTTGTTTTAGTTTGCCTGTTTGTTTTTATAAAAAACTGATCATCTTTTAATTTCGCAATCGCCGTGCGATAATACTATCAGTTAGTTACTAGAACTCACTTAGTCTCAACTTTCACCGTTCACGTCCGAGATCCGAGATTCTCGTACTACCATCTTATAAGGGAATTAGATTTGCTGGTAAATGTGTGCCTAATTAGTAGTGTTATTGCACGTCCGTAATCGTCAAGGGTTTCCTAGTCATTCGCCCAGTAGGGAAATGTTGGTGTGTCTAGGTGGGTATCGACGTCCCTACAATCCTTTACCATCTCAGCGGATATGGGTGGTGGCTAATGCGAGTTTCGGGCGCAGTACACATAGTTAGATACCCAACCCCCATAGTTCACGTACACACCATGGGGCCACATGCACAGCCAGCAGGGTTGCCAGACACTAACACAGGAGCGTGCACCCATATTCCAAACAATGGCCGACAACATATGCTCGATACACTTTTAGATATTCAGCAAGCCCGAATATGAAGGGTGCATGCACGAGTGCATGCCGCAAATACATGGTTAAGCGCGAATCAATCTAGATTAAGGAGCACACAATCAGAACGCACAAATACACTCTTAAGAACTGCACACAGGCAATTAAATGCTATACACGAACAAGTACACAGGGAACACTTGAGTGCCAACAAAATACACGACAAAAATACTTTACACAATCAAGCACACCCCAAACCCACTACGGAGAATGTCATATTAGAAAGCGAGAAATTGCATCTAGTATACAAACGGCTGATACGGGAACACGCACAATTAAAGCTTGCCATCAGTAACGTGCGAGGTCAAGATGCCTCGTTAGGCACGAAAGCTCCAAAACTCGAACCCAGTTATTCCCAGAACAAAAACACGGATCCCTCAGCCATTAATTATATTATACATGCTATTGGCATTATATATGCCAGGGTCATCATGTAATCTATGTACCTCATGTATCTTAATGCATAATGGGGATACGGACATGAATCTAACAAGCAAGTGCGATAGTGGCCTGAAGTTACTACAGTGACACAAGCCAGCGTAGTAATTAGAACCGTCAGCATACATCAGCAAAAACCAGCGTGAGGCCACGATAAGCAAGCAGGCCGCTGCCCGTGCTTGCTAGCTCTTTTCACTCACGCCACATCGTCTCATAAACAACTGAGCAATCCCGCCCAATTTTCGATTACGGAATTCACCGCTCTAGGAGTAATTGTCATTAGCAAATACCGTTATATTAAAAAACTCCGGCATTTGCTTTTTCTCCCTCCATTGCTTATCGACGCCGCCTAGTTAATCTAGACTACGAGGACAACTCCTCGCCCTCAAAAACGACACTGATCAAGAGCCAACACCAACCCCCAGAATAGCGAACACGACCGAAGGCAATACGCATACTATTAAGGGCCGTACACAGGCAATTGAAGGCCAAACAATTGCACAGAGGGCAATCGAAACGCGGTGAAACATGCGACCGACTGAAAACAATCTGCCCTAATACACAGACAATTTGACCAGCACGTCGATAAACTGCGTACGTCAGCAAAATGATAGATATTAATAATTTACACACACACTGTAGAGAAACATACCTAGGAATTGAATTAGGAGCCTGTCAGGTTCAACCTTAACGCACAACTTAAATGCACAAATATAGGTCCAATACAGATAAACGGACACTAAACATGCCAAGGACAAAGAGATTTACGCAGACAGCTACACAAGTAGACATAGAAATGACCAAATAACGTGGAAGTGCAAAAATTTTAAGACAGGGCTTGCTATCAGACATTAGTCATAGCGAAATGTGCATGTATGTATAGGATATAGGTACTACATGTTCCACAAGCCCATTGCCAGGAAATGTTACTTTAAAGCACCTATAGGCGGTACCATTAAAACAAGCGACAGCAATAATAGAGTTCATAAGGGAATACATCCAACACTAATAGATAATAATATTCAAAAAGGGACAAAATTTCGACTTGCACGTCATTAAAAGGCATGATTCAATAACATAGGTTCATATTTTAAAAGATACAATTAATTTACACATTTACACGACAGAGCCACATATAACAGCATTTTCGAAGGTCGCGTACAGCCTACAAAGGCACTAAGGCAAAAGCTCACATGCGAAAAGCACACGTGAGGCTTTACATGGCGTAGCACTAATGCACAACATTGGTTGTGCCAAGATGATGCTTTGGGACCATAATACGTATAAAATAATTATGAAAAATGTACTATTAAATAGATATTGATATTTTTTATGTTATTTTGTAATAACTTGCTTAATTAGATGACAAGATCACAGAATGAAATACAAGATAGAGTTGCTAGATTTAAAAGACATACCTAGGTGCAGGAGGGCACATTAACCCATAAGGAAGAACATTTACAGGAGGCACCCAGGGAACAGGAAGGGACAGAAAACACTGCAACGCACAAACAGCACATTAACACATGTTAGAAAGCCCCGATTGATTGCAGAAGTGACAGGGTCTACATTATACACGCATCCACAGCTCATGGACAAACAGGGATATTTTTCTTTTAGACCAGTAACCGCAGACGGGAGCACCACACTTCTAAAAATGCGCCTAATCTCTCTAAACTACATTTTCTTTACAGCACACATAGGAAACACGCCGGCAGATGGTGAAACGCGATTGCCTAAACAAGACAAAACAAATTGACATTCCAGTTACACACTGACAAACGAAACATTACAAAACGCTGACGCTAGTAAACAAGCGGGTAGAGGGATACATGAAATATACACAATTCCAACATAGTAGAACAGTGCAATGACACACACAGGAGATTTCAACACAAGGAAGTGCAAGCCGACACTTCAAAACACGCGTCAGCTGTATTGCAGGCTAGCGCACGGCCGGCAGGGAACTAAAACTGCACACGCCGCCAAACAGACAGGAAGCGCATACCACTACACTAGAAAAGAAATTTTAGGCTTACACTAGGAAGGGAAAGAACATGGCATAATTAAATGCATTTTCCGGCTTACACAGAGAAGGGAGACAAGCCCAGACACTTCAATATATTTTTAGTAATAGACAGAGCAGAAGGACACAAAAGAAATCATTTACCTGAAGCACACGAGAGAGAACACTAAACTCTCACATACATATTAGCACTACCGCAATCACGCTAGGTCCAAAGCATAGACACATCCAGCCACCATGGGAAACAACACAGAATATAGTACATGAATAACAGTACACTCTCGAGAATGACAAAGCAACCGATAGTTAGACACTTGCGTAGGCGGCTTATAAGTCATCATCACAAGAGCATTTTTTATTATCCAGAAACAAAAAAAGAACCGCCACAATAAACACTATGCAACACTGACCAGCACTAAATATACACAAAACACAAACACATCCAGCCTTGACACTGGGATACTATACAACACTCACCCCAATTAGCTACTAGTAATAAGCTAAAGAAGCTATTTGTCCTAGCAGCTAAAAGTACCGCCCCTAGGATGGCAATAGTTACGCTAATTTACCCCAGGGATTTTGTACACCCATTACCGACGCATTATCAGGATTAAATAAATAGTTACGCAAAATTACCCCAGGGATTTTGTACACCCATTACCGACGCATTATCAGGATTTAATCAATAGTTACGCTGATTCGCCCCCCAGGGATTTCGTACACCCATTATCGACACATTATCAGGGTTAAATGAATAGTCAGTAACCGCAAAGTATAGGCAAATAGTGAATAAACACAAGGGCATTAAAACAGAAGACAGATAAAGACAAATAAACGATACTGTGCCGTTTAGACCGAAGTCCGGACGACCACATATGCATTTCACCAAAAATCAGTCAGCACGAGAATCTAAACATCCCAGGGTGCCATAAGGGTTAAAGTGACTACAATAACACAATAAAAAAAATGCTTAACTGATTTTCGGCTCGATGCAACAATAAGGATAGAAGGAGATTTTCTGAAAATAACACAATTTTTAAAATTATCTCAATTTATTAAAATGTTTAAAAATTGACTGAACTAATGCCAGAATAGCATTATTGATGCATGACGGATCATACATTTATGTACACAAATTTACAGATTTACCAACACATGAACACTAAATATTTGAAACGAAAGCCAGATTGTTAGTCCTGTTGACTTCGTTCAAATTTACTATTTACAGTCGTAGGTTTTTCAGTGCAAATTAAATTGTCCAGCCTGATTCCTAGTTTTTAAGTATTCACTTGTTGAGATTAAATGGTTTCACTCGATGTAGAAAAAATCACTTTGTTTTTGTTTTTCAGATAGTTGCAGAAAATAACTAACACTTTTCCAAGAATCAATATCTTAAAATTGGTTCAATTGCAAAGTCATAATAATGGGTATAACACAACATCAATTTATATGGACATCTGAGCATAGATTCGAAGAACTTCGATAAACAGAAAAATTTATTGCACCAACTGTTATCGATCCAAAATAATTAGCCTATTCTGAATTCTTGACTCGATTATCAATTATGGTCAAAAATTATTATTAACAAAACATCA
This sequence comes from Meconema thalassinum, assembly GCA_946902985.2. Taxonomy (NCBI): domain Eukaryota; kingdom Metazoa; phylum Arthropoda; class Insecta; order Orthoptera; family Tettigoniidae; genus Meconema; species Meconema thalassinum. The sequence continues at coordinate 1,445,664,378 of OX336389.2, read as the reverse complement.
AATATTTAAATATTAATTTAACCATACAAACATTCAAATATCATTTGAAAATATTATTTAGAAAATTGTTTTAGAAATGGCATTTGTTACTATTATCCAAAATTGCTATTCTTTGACAGAATGTCAAAATGTTAATCAATTAATTATTTTACATAATATTTATATTTTTACAAGGATCACAAATATCCTCTAAATTGTAATGGCTGTTCGTGAAATAACAATATTAATTTATTTATAGCATCGGCCCATTCTATTTAAATCTGTCAAATTTCACATAATCAATATTAGCATTAGACAACGGTAAAGTCTTCTCATAATGAAAGGTAATAGTTAATAACAAAACCCGGGTCAACAAATACTAGGAAATATTTATAGAACACGTGGATAAACTGTGAATTAACTATGATGGCTCCATAAAATAACCCTTGGATATAAATTCGATGACAGTGTGGCTTGTAACAATATTTCAACTCCCGACTTATTTTAAAGTCATCCAACCCACAATATGGCTGATCCTCCATTTTAACAACCTCATTCCTGCGACTTAATTGCACAATCAGAATGGCACATTTAACTATTTCCACTCACAATAATTTCTTCCCAAATTATACATAATAATCAAGCCTTTGCTTGTTACTCAAACTGGAAGATTTATAAGCTAGTAAGCTCCTCAATGAGTTTACTGTAATTTTACCATCAGTTTAAACATTAATAATTTCACAACGTGTCAATTTCTGGTCAAACGTTCTATCAAAAGACGTTGCTCATAATGATTTATATTTGTACAAACTCTAGTAAAACCCTATTATATACATTCTATTTGCTTCCCGTATCATTACTTTCCGTGTCTTCCAAATGATTTAACTGCATAATGCAAGTGTAAAATGTCTCCATTGAATTACTCTGTTAGTTGAATGTGGGCGTGCGTTATCCACTAGCCTTCGGAAAAACAAGTATCCGATCTAGTAAACTGTTCAAAATCCAATTTATATATCACACTACATGATATGATTATTAGAAAACATAAATCATTATTATTCTTATTATCTCAAAAGAATGGAAAATAATAATTATTATTAAATCAGCATTACTATTATTATTAATTCCACAACTGAATTTAATGTTGCTAATATTATTCGAGAAATATCATACTCGACTTACTAAATATGGATAAATATCCATTCCTCAACTTAAATTTATCATTAAATTTACAGTTACGACGGCTGATGACCGCAATTAGAAAAAATATCAAAATCAAATAAATGCTCATTATGCTCGTCCATTGATTCAAATCATTGAATCCTCATGTCTGAGTGTATAAACTGCTCAGAAAAAGGATTCCCATGCCTCGCTTAATATTTGCAACAGCAAAATATCGAAGAAAAATATGTGTTGGCAAGACTGCAGAGAAATGAGAAATTCCAGCTAACTACGCATAAAAATAATGCAAATTGTAGCTTACATTCTTGTAGATCTTGATGTTGCAGATAATCTGGTCAAAACCAGATGATTCCTGTCTTCTGTCTCCATTTGGACAACGTACTTAAATTCTTGTATCGGCCTCCATTGTATACCCGCAAGATGTCTAACCAGACATAGCGGTAATCATATTCGTTGCCTGATTTTATTGATGAAAATTGTTAATATTAGCTGCCTCAACAGCTGAAGCAATATTCCTGACAGGGGCAAGATGGAATTGATCCATGATGCAAAATACCAGATGTAACTTGACCCAACTGTGATGCATTCAGTACCATCAATACTCTGTCAATCTTGTTCAGCACTGGTACAAGTTCTGATGTTCAGGTCCCTGGGCAGAGTTTCTCACACTCCAGACCATGCTGGGCACAGCTGGTTTCTCTATGTCTGCTAAATGAACTGAACCGTGCAAGAATGGTAATTGAAAAGTACTGACTTATTATCTTGGTTGGTCAAATAGTTACCAAGACAAAAGCTTGCTTCCACCGCAAAGTAGAAAAGTGCATACGGGTATCCTTCCAGGTTGAACAAAGGAAAGAGGTGTCGTTACATTGGACTTGCCTCAAAGTGCAAAGAAAAGCGGCGTTAAGGTTACCAAATCTCTTCCACAAAGCACAACGAACACAGGAAAGGTAGGAAAGCGTATCTCGCACAGTGCTCACAAGGGACAATTGATAAAGAGAATCTTCCAGCGACAATGTGCCTTTGGGTAGTTTATTGGCTGAGGAATAACCCACCCACCAAGGGAAGATGATTAAGAAAAGGAAGTAGATTTTGGATTGGAGAAAAAGGATAGAAAAATAGGAAGAGAGTCCCACAAAAGTTATGAATTTAACTTTCAATACATTTAGAGGCAGTTGCCACCGCAAATCCGTTCTCGGATACCTAAAGTGGATACGAGCTTGGTCGAAGCTAACGGGAACCGCAGCTAAGACTTGGGCAGTTTGCCAGAGAGAGGCTGTAGTGTATTTCCTCCCAAGCATGCATAAAAGTACTATAGGGAAGGGTGATAGTCTGGCAAGACAAATGGTAAAAGCTTTATTGAGTATGAACGAGGGCATAAACCTAGGAAGAGCTAGGAAAGCCAGGATCTTGCCTAACTGTAGTATCAGAGAAATGATGAATCCAAAAACAAATATTTAATTTATTAAACAATGCAAAGAAGTTTGAGGAAATTAAGAAGCATGTAATATAATTTTGACAAACATAGTTCATTTGAACTTTTTAACAAATGGGGTCGCAGACCTCTCAACATTAAACGTTTGCTCCAGGCAATTGACAATTTACAAGGTTTCAAACCTTACATGTTTCTAAAATCTTTATAAGATTTAAACAAACAAACAAACAATGAAGTAATTAAAGTTTAAACGTGAATTGGTGTACAAAGAGTGTACCTTAAGAAATTCTTGAGAGAATGTTCTAGAGAAAGTGACAACTTCGAAAATAACAATAATAAAAACATGAAAAATAAGATAGAAGTTCCTACAACTTCTTATATTTATACAGAATTACTATATGAGAATTGTACAAAAGAGGGCAGGTCACTTACTGTGAAACCTGAAGAAAGTTAAAAGAAAGGTTCTAGACTTCCCAAGTTTGAGCAGGAATCACTAGCCAAATGGAACATTTCCATTTCGTGAAACCTGAACATGACTCGCTCAAGAGTTTAAGGAATTGTTTTCCCTGATTATAGGAAAGGAACAATGTGATTTGAAACTTGTATCACACAAGCAATTATGCAGAATTTAATTAATGTTAAACTAGGAAAGTTGTAAGGGCACTTCGAGAGTGACACCTTATAGGAAAGTTACAATTTTATTAATAATGGTGGTTAGTAGAAGGTTGAGGAAAGATCATTGGGATATAGGATCAATGTTCATGGCCGTATTTAATGTAAACGGACGAGCGCGACGCGGTAGAAACGTGGAGCAAGCACTGGTTATCACTGTAGTCTATAAAGATGGATGCAAAGTTCACTATAGAAACACTAAAGTTTATGAGAAAGAAAGTTATTGCAATTATGGAAATAACTGATTGCACTATATAGGTGAGAGTCTATTTCTTGAAAAGTTGTGATTTACAATTAAATGTACCATAAAACATTCCAGTGGTTCCAGCGGTGGAAGAAAGTTAGCTATTGCAACAATTTGTAAGGAAGATTCCTCATTTTAAATATTATTGTCACAAGTGAGTGAAAAATACTTGACGGCAAGACTCGCAGATAGAGTACAAGATCTCGAAGGTTCCAGAACGACCTTAGCAGAAAAATGGGGTTGAGAAAATCCAACGGAGGAACTAGCTTGATGAATTATAGACAGTGGGTATAAGGTAATATCCCACGTAGTGAGAGGATTTCTCATTTGAATAGCTTAAGAAAAGCTCTTTTTTAGTAAGGTTGGCTTATACAAGCAAAAGCTCAACATGGCAAATCCCACGAAGAATGATTTTTGCCCCAAAATAAATACTTTCACACTGTCTATAAAAGTATCATTAAAAGCACGTGGAAGTTAAAACCATGAAGATGAGGTTAAAACTTTTAAAATGGTACTTATCTTGATTTCATGTTGAAGGCGAAGTTCCGTTGGATGACGATAACTACTTTGCCAACATGGCGTAAAAGAGTGTGTGCCTCTTGTTTTGAGGAGGCTAGCTCGAGAGGAGCTTTAACTGATCGAGTCAACTGCCGACTGAGAAGTGAGACCTGCTCAACGGAGCACGGAGGGACCAAGGAAGGGGAAAAGAGTGGGGGGGGGGGGGGGGTAGGAGACAAAAGGAGAACATATAAGCATTGCCAATGTTACAACAAAAAAATGATCTCTTGCTGAGCTGGTCTTCAAAGGGTTGATAACAGATGATACTAGCGCAGCATGGTGAGTAAAGAAGTAGACGTAGTCCTCTTGCTCAAGGAGAAAATAACTGGCGATGGTAACAGGATCTGGTGGCCAAATGGATAAGTAAGTCCTCTAGCACCAGGAAGAATTGAGGAGCTTCAGAGATTCGCTGCGAGATGACGCTAGGTGGGTCACAGAAGTTATATATCTAGAACAGACTTATGAAGACATAAGAGATTTGCCTATCAAGGAGAAAACAAAAGATCACTGTTGGTGTTTGACAAAGAGAAAGGAAGAAATGAACATGCAAGGAGCAATAAAAATTATATCTCAGGTACCGTGTATTCAAAGAATACACCATACTGGGGGGGGGGGGGGTAAACACCAACAGAGAGCAAATAAGCAGTTACACATTTAAAGGAAGAGGAGCGATCAAAGACAGGGGTCTTGTAATCGAACCGTTAATGGTCAAGACTCTGACCACCCTGACTCTCCCATCTCTTCCAGGATAACACTTGGTCACTCTACCGGAAGTCCAGACTAGAGGGGGAGAAATATCCCTAACCAAGACCAAGTCCCCCACCTTAATGTCGGGACTGGAAAGAAACCACTTCTGCCTCCGTTGCAAGGAAGTTAAATATTCCAAGTTCCATCTCTTCCAAAAAGAATTACGGAGGGCTTCAAGTTTACGCCAAACAATAGGTAGATTAAAATCCCTGTAAAAATTGGGAAGAGGAGGAGGGGCAGAAAGAGAAGTGCCGATAAGGAAGTGACCAGGGGTGAGTGGAAGTAGGTCATCAGGGTCATTGGAAAGCGGAGTTAAAGGGCGAGAGTTAACAACACCTTCAATCAGAACAGACAGTGAATTGAATTCTTCGTAAGTCAGAATTCGATTACCTAAGACTTTTCTTAAATGACGTTTAGTGAGCTTTACGCAAGATTCCCACCTACCACCATGATGCGGAGCGTAAGGAGGTATAAAGCGCCATTTGAAACCTTTCGAATAAGAAAAATTAGAAATTTGTTCCATGGCAGGAGAGGAAGTGAGAGCTTTCTTCCACAGGGAAGCTGCGCCCTGAAAGGTGGAAGCGTTATCAGAGAACATCTCAGAAGGAACACCACGCCTAGCAGTGAAACGAGAGACAGCTGATAAAAAATAAGAAGTAGAAGCATTCGTTACTAGTTCCAAGTGGATTGCGCCGGTAACCATGCAAACAAAGAGAGAAACATAAAGCTTACCAAACAATTTGCGTTTAGCTTCAGGAGAGTTTCGTTGATATTGGAACGGACCCATATAGTCCACATCAGTTAAAGCAAATAGGAGAAGAGCGAAAAGAGGACAGATCGCTCATTAATTGAGTATTGATTTTAGGTTTCGCTTTGAAACAAGGAATGCACTTGTGAATTACAGAAGAAACTTCATGAATTCCATTTATAATCCAGTACTTTTCCTTTAAGAGGCAAAGCAGAGTACGTGTACCAACATGAAGATTACGGTAATGAAAGTCACGTATAATTAAGGAAGTTACGTGATGTTTGGAAGGCAAAATAACGGGATGCTTTTTGTCCTCAGAGAGTAAAGATTGCGAGAGCCTTCCACCTACCCTGAGTAACCCATGGTCATCAAGAAACGGGGCTAAAGCACGGAGACGGCTGGATTTGGGAAGATCTCTTTTAGAAGAAAGCAATGACAATTCAGAAGAAAAGGCTTCTTGCTGTGTCAGTTGTAAAACCTTAACGGTAGCGAGATTCAATTCATGATTGGTAAGGTGTGGTTTAGGGAGAAGAGGTTGGACAACCACAAGATATTTCCATCTAAGGAGATAGGCGACAATTCGTAGTAATTTATGAAAAGAAGAATAGCGGGACAACAAAGGATGAGAAGCGTTGGAAACAAGACAAGAAGCAATGGGTAGAGGTACTTTAGCGTCAGGCAAGTTGGAGTTTGTAGCTGGGGGTTTAGAAGGCCATGAGGAAGATTCTTCGATTAGCCACGAGGGCCCATGCCAGTACAATTGGGAAGCTGCCAATTGAGAGGGTAAACATCCACGTGAGATAATATCGGCTGGATTATCCGCACTGGGTACATGCCTCCATTGACATCCAGAAGAAAGAGTTTGAATTTTGGAAACCCTGTTTGCAACGAAAGTTTGCCAGTGAGAGGGGTTCTTGGCGATCCAAGAAAGGGCGATCATGGAATCGCTCCAGAGATAGATTTGCGAGAATTCGACTTTTAATACTTCCCGTAATTTCTTGACAAGTTCTGCAGCCATGAGTGCAGCGCACAGTTCGAGCCTAGGCAAAGTGATAGTTTTAAGAGGAGCGACCTTCGATTTGGCACAAACAAGGTTGGAAACTGGAGATCCATAGAGTGAATCGTGATAAACTAAATATGCACAGCAACCATAAGCTTTTTCGGAACTGTCCGCGAACACATGAAAGAAAAAAGATGCATTAGAATGAGAGCTGATTAAATTCCTGGGAATTTCAATAAGGGAAAGATCCAGCAAATTGCTGCGAAACGAGAGCCAACGATTAAGAAAAGAAAGAGGGACAGTGTCATCCCATTCACATTTAAGCGACCACAGCTCTTGCATGAAGAGTTTGGCTATGACGATAACTGGGGCAAGGAATTGAAGTGGATCAAAAATTTTTGCAATTTCAGAGAGAATTTGTCTTTTTGTATTAGGAAGCTCTTCTGCGAGCGAAACTTTATAGATAAGAGTGTCAGTGCTAGTGCACCAGTGAACTCCTAGAGTTTTTATAGATTCGGAGTTTCCACAAATTTCGACAGAAGAAGGATCTACTGTAGCGTTTTTTAATGCCCCATGTTGGTAGCGACAAATGTAACAGTTTGGCTAGCCCACACTGTTGGGTGATAAATGTAACTGTTTACCTTTGCCTAAGCTATGTTGTTTTAATGGGCGCCAAGACCTCAATGCAATGTTGAAATCTAAATTTGTATTTAACAACGTCTAGCTCTGGCAGAACACCTTCAAGACACTATTCACTCAGATCGTGGTATGATTTGATCATTAACCCAACAAACAATTGTATCAGGAGAAGGAATTGGTCTATATCTAATGCTACCTACTGAAAGCAAAGATTGCATTGTAAAAGAAATGAATTTATTATATAAAACCAGTATAGCAAAATTAATAATAATAATAAGTACAAAATTTAAATTGGAGCGTTGTGATTTGAATATTACCGATAGAAAATTACGTGAAAACGGAGTCTGATAAATTGATTTTACTCTTATTTCCAAGCTATGAAGTTACTGAAATATGAAATGTAAAACAAAGAAAAATGAGAGATTGCGTATTTCTGCGTCATTTGCGCTTACCATTGGAAATTGCCAAGGCATTTCCCTCGTACTTGCTGATGCTGTGAGCTTCCCACAGTCTCCTGGACGTCGTCATCTCCGTCGGAATTTGATGATATTCTGGTAGCTTAGATAATTCTATGGTCCGTACCTCGGACCCAAACACTCGTACAACCGCACTGGTTAAGTTTTGCAAAAGTTAGTCTCCAACTCCACTGAACATCGGAGCGACACGCACTTGCAACCGTACTCCGCAAGTTCTACACAGATAGTCCTCGTTTCACGGCACGTCGAACGATATATGCACACGTTGGCTCCCCCACTCTTCAGCCGGCTTCAGCTTGCGTGGTCCTCACTGATTGGTTGACCCACCGCTAGTTCCCCTCCACTGGTTTCTTTACACTCGGCGCGCGAGAGGGAGAAGTCGTTTTCCGTTCCAACAATTCGCCTTTTCTAGACCTTGCGACCCAAGATTGCGTCATGCTTCTCGACAAGATTAAGCGTGTACTTGAAATCCCAGTGAGTCACGTCTCTCGATATACCCTAACTGACGAAACTCCGTTAAATTCCGTAATCATATAATTTTCTATGATATTGTCGTTCGTAATAATTTGCTTGATAGTGTTTTCTAAGACATAGAAAACCTTTCTGAATGCTAATAATTTTTATAAAATGCTCCGAAAATACCTTAATAATAATTATAATAAATTAATAATAATAATAATAAATTACCATGAAAAATTCTCTTGGCTGAACAATTTGCCGCGTAAATAAATATAGAATGGCTTCCTACTGACTTATGCCAGTTGCATAAAACCCCTCGAAAAACACGTTACATATTCGCCTCGGATCATCGGATGATTTACCGTGACGACGGTCCATTATCCGATTATCCCAGACACGTTAATAAACCCCATCCAAAATACATATTACCTAAATGAAATCACCCTAAATTACAGATATATACACTCATAATTTTTCTTCACGCACTTTGCGTCAAAGTTTGTTGTCACTATGGATTGCACTTTGCAACCAGTCCAATGTTTTACATATGGAATAGTGTTCCACGGATATTTCCGCCTCTCAAATTTCTCTATGTTGGAGAAATAGACATAATTAATGTGTGAGCACTATGTATTTATGATGTCATATCACACGCATTGAAGGTGTTCTGATATATTTATATCACCATAGAACTTCCTAATTTCACTGGAGGTCCCCTCCTTATGGTGACATTTAATTCCACTTATCACTCAGCACACGATCACACTATTGTGGCAGCGCCTCGTGACCATAATACTTAATCTCTCTTTAACGTAGATTAAATTAATATTGACTTCTGAAAGAAAAAAAAACAGTAAATGCGCATTACATATAACACCAAATATTTCTGTGCCGTAAGCGCCCTGTCTTGTTAAGTTCCCGTTAACCATATTCTACTTAATACTAGCTCTCAACACAGACCATTTCTCCTCACACAAATAATACCATTGTACAGATTATCTTAAATTACACACTTACAAATCTTACATGGCGAGGCCGTAAACAGAAATCACGTGTGCTGATATGTATGAGTTTCATGAAGGACTGTCTCGCATTCTGATGGCCCATCTTTTGCCTCGTGGACGCCTTAAGCAAAATTACCATGTACAAGCGCTCACCCATCTCTTGGAGGCAAATGGGAATTCACCAGCGCTACCAAATTCTGGCCTTGGTGTATCGAGACATTTTAGTGCTCAAGAGCATCCGACAATCCCGTCATATTTCCCTGTACCTTAAAAACTCTCATTTACTTACATACTACCCCCCTGTGCGACTTCTGATACGCCTGCCTTGAAGACCAGCTCCTCCACGCACCAGACACCACACTTACTCATTTGATAGGCTGGCTCGCCAGCTAAACACACTCACTTTATGACACATATTTTCGTAGACTATGTATATTATACGTCCCGTATAATCTGTTTCCCTCACTATCCTCCAGCACATATGCTGTTTTTCCAATACGTTTGGAAACTATAAATGTTTCTGCGTCACCTGCTTCCAACCTTGCAAGTGGCTCCCTTAAATGAACGTCCTCACGTTGCTCTACCTATCTATTTCTCAGTATCTGTAACGATGCCCTGTTGCTACTGTCCACACAAGCTAACCCTACTTTCCTCTGGTGTAACACCTCTACTTGACACACTATGACCTAAAAATGTCACTTCTGACTGACAGAATGACGACTTAGACAGCTTCAAAGTGAACCCTGCCTGATCTAACTTCTGAAAAACTATATTTAAATGACGTAGATGCTCCTCAAAACTGCGTGAACTAATTACCATATCATCTATGTAAATGGTTACAAACTCTCCTGTGTCATCCCCTAATGCGATGTTTAAAGCCCTAATTAAAGCTGCTGAACTACTCTTTAACCCATAAGGTGTTATACAAAATTGATAAAGGTTATATTTATGACTAAAAGCTGTAAATGGTCTATCTTCGTACATATGTGGCACTTGCCAAAAACTGGAACTCAAATCTACACAAGTGAAATACTTCTTCCCCTCAAATGTTTGCATTAATTCCTCTATTGACATAGATTTCAGCTGATCTGAACTAATTCTACTGTTAACCAAACGAGCGTCTAAACAAATACGAACAGTGCCGTCGGTCTAGGGTACCGTGATCAAAGAATTAACATATGGACTGTTAGAGTGCTCATTAATCCCATCTTCAAGCATCTGGTTAATTTGTGCCTCAACTGCACTCTGATAAGCGAAAGGTACAGGATATCTATGTCCTGTGAATACTGACCTATCAATAACGTTCAATGAATGTGTATAGCAATTGGCCATACCAATGCGATCCTCAAAAACTCTCCTATTACACCATAACACATCATAGAGCCGAACACACTGTTCATCCTCTATATTTCCCTGAAATGCAGCCTCCCGTAACGAGTCCTCTAGACTTCCGTTCGTAATCACACTGCCCACAAAACATGGAGAACCCCGCTCTACGGCTGGCGATATCTCATTTAAAGTACAAATCACACCTACAATACTACTCCTCTGAATACGGTCATTGAACGCTACTTCTACTTCAGAATCTCCCCATTTAAATTTCAAACTCCCTACATCATAACATAAGTTACCAGACACTCTACTTAGCCACTCTGAACCCAAGATAACACTGAATACTAAATTTGGAATTACAAGGCAAATCTGCTTCTCTACATGATTATTAATTTTAATGTCTACTAAAACTTGCTTAGAAATTATTTTAGACCTCTTCCCAACAGCTGTGATAACAAAAGTGCTTTTAATTGGCATCTCCTCAAAATTTACTCCAGTTCCTTTCATTTTATCATAAAATGCACTACTTATGCAACTCTTCATACAACCACTATCAATTAAAACATCTGTGTACGCCTCGGACACGTTAAATTTAACTATGGGGCTCTTACTAACCACTTCCTGAATAATACCTTCATCATTTAGTTCATGTAATAATTCATTTCTTACATTTAGGTCATAGGGTTCCTGTATAATTGTATGGACAGGGCATGCTACAGACTGAGATTCTGACCTTACTTCGCAGCCTGGTTCGCGTTTAAAGAACCGCTACAGCTGGCCGTAGTACTAGTTACTACTGCACTGGTCTGGTTGTTCTGAGTTGTGTTGTCATTGTTTGGCTGTATATTACTACCACTAGGCTGTCCTCTTCCTTGACCCCTATTCTGGTTGTAATTATTGTCGTTATAATTCCTCCCTTGATTTCCCCTGAAATCATTGTTTCTCCCTTGATTTCCCCTGAAATCATTGTTCCTCCCTTGATACTGATTACCATAGCCATTTCCTCTGTTCTGATTTAGCTGATTATTGTTATTTCTATTTTGAGCATTGGCCCCTTCGCCACCGTTCCCTTGAACTTCTTGATGCCTGGCTTCATTAGGCCTATTATTATTATTACCCTGGTTCCGATTGAAATTGTCCTCATAACCCCCTCTCCCTAGTGCATCAAATGTGCTTAACAAATTTTCTACTTGTGATATTGTCTTTACATTCTGGATACAAGCAGCCTCCTTGATCCTATAGGGAAAGTGCCTAAGTAGCAACCTCACCACATCACTTTCCTCCTTCAAGCCATCCAGATATTTACACACTAATACCTGCCCTAAAAAGTATTCGGTCATGGTGGAGCTTCCTTTAGGGTTATATTTACCACACACTACTCCCTCACGATGCTGCGACTGAATAACCTCATTCCAGAACTTTTCACAGAATTTCATTTTAAAATCATTGATATCAGTAAACTTGTCTCTGTAGACAGCAAACCAATTCCTCGTTTCCCCCACAAACACTTGTTCTAAAATTTCAACTACCTGGCACCACTCAATACTACCATTTTCCAACCTTTCCCCGAATTTATTTTCTATAGTGTTCATGAACTCCATTGGGCACCCCTGTCGATTGCTGAACTTACCCAGTTCTACCTCCCTGTGTGTGCTATTCACAAAAACTGGCCTATTCTGACTATTTTCTTGGCTGATCCTAGCTTTTAATTTTAATTCTAATTCTGCGATTTTCTCCTCAGCCTTCCTCTCAATACTGTTTACTGTTAATTTAATGTTTCCTTCTGATTCTTCTACTTTATCATATAGCTTTGCTTGTTTCTCCTCAATCTTGCTAATGCTCTCTCTATTACTCTCTCTTAAATCATTTACTTCTGCAACTATTTGTGAGTGGACTTTCTCAATTCTACCCCCCAGCTGTTCCTTAACCTCTTTAGTAGCTTCCTGAATTTTGTCAATTTCTCCCCCCAATTGCTTTTTGACCTGCTGTGTTTCCAGTTGCACTAGTTCTTTTAAATTTTCAGCCTGTGTACTGATTCTAATTTCCAACTCCTCCTGTACTTTTCCTAATTTTCTGTCTACATCTGCAATAATCTCTTTAGCCTTTTCTTCCATCACCCCCCTGATCTCACCTCTAATCAGTTCGAATTTGTCACTCATTTCCCTGCTGTTTTGTTCTAATTTAGCATTTAAAGTTTCAGTACTCTCTCTATATTCCTTACTGTTTTGTTCTAATCTGGCGTTGTTTTGTTCCAGTTTAGCATTTAAAGTTTCAGTACTCTCTCTATTTTCCTTACTGTTTTGTTCTAATCTGGCGTTTAAAGTTTCATTACTCTCTCTATTTTCCCTACTGTTTTGTTCTAATTTAGCATTTAAGGCATCTGTACTTTCTTTATTTTCCCTACTGTTTTGTTCTAATTTAGCATTATTTTGTTCCAGTTTTGCATTGTTTTGTTCTAATTTAGCATTTAAGGCATCACTACTAACTTTGTTCTGATACATAAACTCGAGAAGTAAAGTTTTTAATTCTGGTTGGCCGCCTACACTCCCTGTTTCAGTATCGGGATTTACCTCCGCTACCCCGGTACTACCATCACTCGACATACTGCTCGTATCATCACTCTCCCGTTGATGACCACTACGTAACCTCATCTGTCTTTCTTTCTCATCCCCCATAATGATATACACTGATACAGACAAATAACCCCCAAAATACAGGCACAGAAATATATACCCTTCTCCTTCCACAAATGTTATTAGGTTTTCAGCCCCAAGTTGTCGGCGACAAATGTAGCGTTTTTTAATGCCCCATGTTGGTAGCGACAAATGTAACAGTTTGGCTAGCCCACACTGTTGGGTGATAAATGTAACTGTTTACCTTTGCCTAAGCTATGTTGTTTTAATGGGCGCCAAGACCTCAATGCAATGTTGAAATCTAAATTTGTATTTAACAACGTCTAGCTCTGGCAGAACACCTTCAAGACACTATTCACTCAGATCGTGGTATGATTTGATCATTAACCCAACAAACAATTGTATCAGGAGAAGGAATTGGTCTATATCTAATGCTACCTACTGAAAGCAAAGATTGCATTGTAAAAGAAATGAATTTATTATATAAAACCAGTATAGCAAAATTAATAATAATAATAAGTACAAAATTTAAATTGGAGCGTTGTGATTTGAATATTACCGATAGAAAATTACGTGAAAACGGAGTCTGATAAATTGATTTTACTCTTATTTCCAAGCTATGAAGTTACTGAAATATGAAATGTAAAACAAAGAAAAATGAGAGATTGCGTATTTCTGCGTCATTTGCGCTTACCATTGGAAATTGCCAAGGCATTTCCCTCGTACTTGCTGATGCTGTGAGCTTCCCACAGTCTCCTGGACGTCGTCATCTCCGTCGGAATTTGATGATATTCTGGTAGCTTAGATAATTCTATGGTCCGTACCTCGGACCCAAACACTCGTACAACCGCACTGGTTAAGTTTTGCAAAAGTTAGTCTTCAACTCCACTGAACATCGGAGCGACACGCACTTGCAACCGTACTCCGCAAGTTCTACACAGATAGTCCTTGTTTCACGGCGCGTCGAACGATATATGCACACGTTGGCTCCCCCACTCTTCAGCCGGCTTCAGCTTGCGTGGTCCTCACTGATTGGTTGACCCACCGCTAGTTCCCCTCCTCTGGTTTCTTTACACTCGGCGCGCGAGAGGGAGAAGTCGTTTTCCGTTCCAACAATTCGCCTTTTCTAGACCTTGCGACCCAAGATTGCGTCATGCTTCTCGACAAGATTAAGCGTGTACTTGAAATCCCAGTGAGTCACGTCTCTCGATATACCCTAACTGACGAAACTCCGTTAAATTCCGTAATCATATAATTTTCTATGATATTGTCGTTCGTAATAATTTGCTTGATAGTGTTTTCTAAGACATAGAAAACCTTTCTGAATGCTAATAATTTTTATAAAATGCTCCGAAAATACCTTAATAATAATTATAATAAATTAATAATAATAATAATAAATTACCATGAAAAATTCTCTTGGCTGAACAATTTGCCGCGTAAATAAATATAGAATGGCTTCCTACTGACTTATGCCAGTTGCATAAAACCCCTCGAAAAACACGTTACACTACGTCTTCGATGGGAAACTGAGCAAGAAACTCAGGGGAGTTGGAGTTCCACTTATGAAGTGGAAAACCTCCATTCCTTAACAATGCCTGAAGTTCTAAAGACACAAAAGAAGCTTCCTCTAAAGAGGGGAAGGACTGCAAGTAATCGTCAACATAAAATGATGTTGTTAGTGCTTCAGAGGCTTTGGGGTTAAATAAATGACCATCTTACGAGGCTAGCAAGTGTAGGGATCGGATAGCAAGGAAAGCAGAGGGTTTTAAGCCATAAGTAACCGTTTTCAAGCGAAATACCTTCATGGGCTTACTGGTTTCATCACGCCACAAGATTCTTTGAAGATCTCGTTGTTCTGGTTGAATTAACACTTGACGGTACATCTGTTTTATGTCGGCTATGACAGCTATGGGAAATAATCGAAAGTTTAAGAGTATAGCAGATAGATCTGATTGAATAGCAGGACCAGAATAAAGAGTGTCGTTAAGGCTGTTGCCATTAACGTCGGGTGATGAACCATTGAAAACAACTCGAATTTTATCTTTTACAAGAGGGTTTTTCCACACGGGATGATGATTTAAATAAACCGTTTCAATTGGGGGGTGCAATTCATCATCAGATTTGTTAACAACTTCCATATGATCTAAGCTTTCATACTCATCCATGAAATCAGTGTACTGTTGTTTAACAAGAGGTTCCTTCTTGAATTTGCTCTCGATAGCGAAGAGAGCTTTTCGAGCTTTAGGCTGAGAGTTGATAAGTTTAGGAGGATTATTTAATCTTGGCATTTGAACGACGAACCGGCCATCAGAAGAACGAGTGGTGGTGTTTAAAAAAAGTTGCTCACAGAATTCATTTTCTGAAGAGGTTACATTAGGAGAATCAATATTTTCAAGTCTCCAGAACTGTTCCAGGTCAGTATTGGAGAAGTAACATTTCGATGCGGGTTGAGGAGAATAATGGGGAAGTTGCCCTGTGACGATCCATCCAAAATTAGTGTCTCTGGCGACCACGTTCGAGGATAACTTACGAACCTGTTTACGTAGGCAATTCCAGAAAACATTGGCACTAAAGAGTATGTCAATAGGGTTCTGCATATTAAAACAAGGATCGGCTAGCCTTAAACGCGAGGGAATGTTTAACCCTGAAATATCCACAGAGTGACTTGGAGTGTCTTCTCCAATGCTATTAAGAATTAGACAATTAAGTTTAAGAAATTTGTTTCTATGACAAGTATCTCTTATAGTTAGCTTTGAGAATTGTAAAGCTTGCGATTTTGAGCTGTTGATGCCCGACACGTTGATAGAAGTGGGGTTTACAGGTAGACCTAGTTTTCTAATCAAGGAATTAGACACAAAATCATGAGTTGCCGCTGAGTCTAGAAGACCGCGTGCACGGACCCAGTTGCCAAAGTTATCCTGAACTTCGATTTGGACAGTAGACAACAATACTTGAGCACTGCGAATGGACTTGGCATTTTGAATATACGATGAAGCATTAGAACTGTTAGTACTATCATTTTTCGGAGAAGTAGATGCTGTCGATGACCTTGCCTGATCATGACGATGTAGCAAAGTATGATGAGCCTTTTCACAATGGTAGCAAAGTCTTGTGTACTTACAGTTAGAAGCAGAATGCGTGGGCGCTAGGCAGTTGAAACAATGATTGTTTTGAGCGACTAATTTTCGTCTGTCGTCGACTGACATTTCTTTAAAAGATTTGCAGAGGTATAAGGCATGGGGATCTTTACAAAGTATGCACTTTACAGGTTCGTTTAAACTTTTGCGAGGTTCGCTTTGCGTGTTTAGAACAATAGAGCTAGCAACACGACGTTCACTAGACCTAGTTGGGTAACCAGTAGTGTTTGATTTAAATTTGGATGAGCTGGACCCGGGTTTTTGGGTATTGGACGCTGAGCGTTCACTTTTGGATTTGATGGACATTAATTCGAATTTGGAACTAGGAGATGAAGGTTCACTTTGATTAGCTAGAGCGGTTAAAAGTTGGCATCTAGCGTTTATGAAAGTGACTAAATGCTCGTAAGAGTAGTCGTCTTCTTTAGAAAGTTCAATTTCCCAAGCTTTGAGGGTAGCAGCATCAACTTTAGAGACTACTAAATGTATTAGGAAAGTATCCCAATGTTCAGTAGGTTGATCTAATTGGGACAAAGCTTTAACGTGGAGTTGGGTAGTGTCAACTAAAGTACGCAAACTAGTGACGTCATTGTGCTGTGACGCAGGTAGGTTAAATAGAGCCTTCATATGGCGTTGAATACGTAAACGTAAATTTCCATATCTTTCCTTTAATAAGTTAAAGGCAATGGGGTAATTTTCGGCACGCAGAGGAAGTGCTTCGACCAACTGCAAAGCTTGACCTCGGAGGATAGATCTCAAGTAATGAAACTTGTAAATGACTTGAATGTCTTCATTGTCATGAACAAGGGAGCAAAATAATTCATAGAAAGAATCCCAAGTGGATTCATCTACAGAGAAATGGGGTAAATCAATTTTAGGTAAAGTTGGTTTGGGCTTGTGAGTGCCCTCACGGAAGGAAGTTTGTGGTTCGTGAAGGGAACCAAGAACAGAAGCGTCCTTTTTCTGCTCCTCTTCGAGTTGGCGTATTATTTTGAAAGCAGAACCTATGCCTTCGTAATATAGGTTTTCTACTTCGACACGATCTTCTGTTTGATTGAGCATGCAAGTTTCTATTTCAGTTTGAATGTTACAGTAGTTTTCATATGAACGTTCAAAATCCTTTACACGATGTTTCAACAAGTCTAATTGCGCGTCTGAGGGATCTAATTCTTTTATGTACCTTCTGAATCGGGTAATTTGCCCTTTATAGGATGCTCGTTTAGAAGTAAGTTTTTCATCCTTATCCTTATCAGTGGGAGCCATATTAAAGAAGGTAGATGAAAATGTAACTCACGAAACTGTGGAACCTTGGAAATGCTGTCAAGCTGGCAGCAGCGAATGAGTAGAAAGAACGGGACACACCAAAGGAGACAGGAGCGGCCTCTTTCCCGTTCACAGGCTTTGCATGATGTAATTATAGCTGAAAAATTCAAAGCAGATATTAGTAATATGCAAAGTATTGTCAAATGACACTTTTTTGAAAAGAAAAAAGAAAAAATGGGCTCTCCCGGGTTTCTGGGACCAAATTTTGGGTAGTTTATTGGCTGAGGAATAACCCACCCACCAAGGGAAGATTATTAAGAAAAGGAAGTAGATTTTGGATTGGAGAAAAAGGATAGAAAAATAGGAAGAGAGTCCCACAAAAGTTATGAATTTAACTTTCAATACATTTAGAGGCAGTTGCCACCGCAAATCCGTTCTCGGATACCTAAAGTGGATACGAGCTTGGTCGAAGCTAACGGGAACCGCAGCTAAGACTTGGGCAGTTTGCCAGAGAGAGGCTGTAGTGTATTTCCTCCCAAGCATGCATAAAAGTACTATAGGGAAGGGTGATAGTCTGGCAAGACAAATGGTAAAAGCTTTATAGAGTATGAACGAGGGCATAAACCTAGGAAGAGCTAGGAAAGCCAGGATCTTGCCTAACTGTAGTATCAGAGAAATGATGAATCCAAAAACAAATATTTAATTTATTAAACAATGCAAAGAAGTTTGAGGAAATTAACAAGCATGTAATATAATTTTGACAAACATAGTTCATTTGAACTTTTTAACAAATGGGGTCGCAGACCTCTCAACATTAAACGTTTGCTCCAGGCAATTGACAATTTACAAGGTTTCAAACCTTACATGTTTCTAAAATCTTTATAAGATTTAAACAAACAAACAAACAATGAAGTAATTAAAGTTTAAACGTGAATTGGTGTACAAAGAGTGTACCTTAAGAAATTCTTGAGAGAATGTTCTAGAGAAAGTGACAACTTCGAAAATAACAATAATAAAAACATGAAAAATAAGATAGAAGTTCCTACAACTTCTTATATTTATACAGAATTACTATATGAGAATTGTACAAAAGAGGGCAGGTCACTTACTGTGAAACCTGAAGAAAGTTAAAAGGAAGGTTCTAGACTTCCCAAGTTTGAGCAGGAATCACTAGCCAAATGGGACAGTTTCCATTTCGTGAAACCTGAACATGACTCGCTCAAGAGTTTAAGGAATTGTTTTCCCTGATTATAGGAAAGGAACAATGTGATTTGAAACTTGTATCACACAAGCAATTATGCAGAATTTAATTAATGTTAAACTAGGAAAGTTGTAAGGGCACTTCGAGAGTGACACCTTATAGGAAAGTTACAATTTTATTAATAATGGTGGTTAGTAGAAGGTTGAGGAAAGATCATTGGGATATAGGATCAATGTTCATGGCCGTATTTAATGTAAACGGACGAGCGCGACGCGGTAGAAACGTGGAGCAAGCACTGGTTATCACTGTAGTCTATAAAGATGGATGCAAAGTTCACTATAGAATCACTAAAGTTTATGAGAAAGAAAGTTATTGCAATTATGGAAATAACTGATTGCACTATATAGGTGAGAGTCTATTTCTTGAAAAGTTGTGATTTACAATTAAATGTACCATAAAACATTCCAGTGGTTCCAGCGGTGGAAGAAAGTTAGCTATTGCAACAATTTGTAAGGAAGATTCCTCATTTTAAATATTATTGTCACAAGTGAGTGAAAAATACTTGACGGCAAGACTCGCAGATAGAGTACAAGATCTCGAAGGTTCCAGAACGACCTTAGCAGAAAAATGGGGTTGAGAAAATCCAACGGAGGAACTAGCTTGATGAATTATAGACAGTGGGTATTAGGTAATATCCCACGTAGTGAGAGGATTTCTCATTTGAATAGCTTAAGAAAAGCTCTTTTTTAGTAAGGTTGGCTTATACAAGCAAAAGCTCAACATGGCAAATCCCACGAAGAATGATTTTTGCCCCAAAATAAATACTTTCACACTGTCTATAAAAGTATCATTAAAAGCACGTGGAAGTTAAAACCATGAAGATGAGGTTAAAACTTTTAAAATGGTACTTATCTTGATTTCATGTTGAAGGCGAAGTTCCGTTGGATGACGATAACTACTTTGCCAACATGGCGTAGAAGAGTGTGTGCCTCTTGGTTTGAGGAGGCTAGCTCGAGAGGAGCTTTAACTGATCGAGTCAACTGCCGACTGAGAAGTGAGACCTGCTCAACGGAGCACGGAGGGACCAAGGAAGGGGAAAAGAGTGGGGGGTAGGAGACAAAAGGAGAACATATAAGCATTGCCAATGTTACAACAAAAAAATGATCTCTTGCTGAGCTGGTCTTCAAAGGGTTGATAACAGATGATACTAGCGCAGCATGGTGAGTAAAGAAGTAGACGTAGTCCTCTTGCTCAAGGAGAAAATAACTGGCGATGGTAACAGGATCTGGTGGCCAAATGGATAAGTAAGTCCTCTAGCACCAGGAAGAATTGAGGAGCTTCAGAGATTCGCTGCGAGATGACGCTAGGTGGGTCACAGAAGTTATATATCTAGAACAGACTTATGAAGACATAAGAGATTTGCCTATCAAGGAGAAAACAAAAGATCACTGTTGGTGTTTGACAAAGAGAAAGGAAGAAATGAACATGCAAGGAGCAATAAAAATTATATCTCAGGTACCGTGTATTCAAAGAATACACCAGCCTTTAACAATGTGGTGGCGAGTAAAACCAGTGGCGTTGAAACTTAGATAAGCCATACAACTGATGATAAAAGAGATAATAATGACTTGTCTGCGTCCCATGTAATGGAGGAGCCGAACTGCGCAATTAGTATTCCAAAAAGGAGACCGAGAACCATTAAGATTAAAGTACATGAAAAGGAGAACGAAGATGCAATGAAAGTTTGCACTCACACACAGAAGCATGCAAACAGAATGTCAAAAGGTGTAAGAAACATGCCTAATTAAAAAAAACGGCATTCATGAAGGCAGAAAATAACAAGGAGATGGATTTAACAAAGAACAAGAGAGGCGTTAGGCCAAGTAAAGATCCAGTTAGAAAATACAGTTTGAAAGGGCGGAATGCATTGAAGTTGCTTAAAAAAACCTTAACGAGTCATACGTATAAAGCAATGAAAAGCTCTCCATTTGATCCTTGGAGAGCAGCTTGGCGGGTGGCATTTGGAGGAAGTGAAAATATTTAGCAGGAATCCAGAAGAAATTCTTAACAGTGATTTATTATCAACGGCTACAAAGGTAGAACCAGAAAATAGAATACCTTATCATGAACCAATGGATCAACCGAAAGAAATTAAACAAATTGATTTATTTTCAACGAACACAGAAGCAAAACCAGAAAATAGAATATGTTATAATAAACCAATGGACAAACCGAAATAAATTGTACACATTGCTTTTTTAACAACGGATACAGAAGTAGAAACATAAAATAGAGTACCCTCTCAGAAACCAATGGACAAACTGAAATAAATTATACAAAATTGATTTAGTTTCAACAGACACTGAAATCGAACCGGAAAATAGAAATCATAAACCAATGGACAATAAACCGAAGGAAATAATACAAATTGATTTAATGGACACAGAACCAGAATCAGAACACACGCAAGAGATAGAATCACAAGTAGGAGAAGAAGCCGGACCAGATCCTGGATTCTGGATAGAATCAGAGTATGAAACAGTGGGAAGCTCTCTATTTGAACCTAGGAAAGCTGCTTGGCGTCGGCATTGGAGGAAGTGGAAAGACGAACCGAGAATCATAAAGATATTTTACACTGATTTATACTGATGCATATTCAATGTATGCATTGAAGTATAATGACATTATTGCAGAAGGGATAAAGAAGAGGAAAATGGCAAACCAGGTAAGAGAGAAGAAGAAAAGGACAAGTGATACAGAGCAGAGTGATGTGATGAAAGGAGAAAGTGCAAAAAAGAGAGAATAACGCTATACACTGACCTTTCGGAAATGACGATTAAGAGAAAAAGAGTAAAACCGAAAAGAGCATAGAAGAAAAGAGATGGCGACTTGGGACACTATCTCAGTAGTGTATGCAGAGGGCAGCGATGTGGTGGTAAGCAACCTTTTCCTGGAAGGTGCAAAGGAGGAGGAGACGACAAATACCAATTTTATTTCAAAGAAGAAAATTGACATAAGTGAGTTCAAAGAACATTTTCAACAAAGAGCAAGCTAGAAGAAAGAAGTGAATATAACCATATCTCCAAAAGGTGCAACGATGAAAAGCAAGGCGAGAAAGAACATTTCACCACGAAGTAGAATAGTGCATACTGGTATCCTTCCAGGTATCAGACATGTTGACGTCAAGGTTGTTGACGTTTGACATTGTTCCGTATTGACGAGATTGTATAACTAGAATAAAATAATTATTTTTGTAAATATGGGTCCACCCAGACAATACCTTTAATTATAATGTAATCAAAAATCACATCTATTTATACATTACGGGACATGTGGGTAGATTATTAGCTTGGGAATAACCCAACCCCCAAGTGAAGATGACAAAGAAAAGGAAGTGGGTTTCGGACTGGAGAAAAAGGATGGAAAAATAGGAAGAGAGTCCAAAAGAAGTTATAATTTTAACTTTAAGTATACTCAAAGGCAGCTGCCACTGCAAATCCGCTCTCCGATACCTAAAGTGGGTAGGGACCTGGACAAAGCTAACGGGAAACGCAGCTGGAACTTGGGCTGTTCTCGAGAAAGCTGCTTTAGTGTATTCCCTCTCAAGCATACATATGCCTACTATGGGGAAGGGTGATGGTCTGGCAAGACAAAGAGTAACGGATTTATTGTGTATCTGTTCAAAGGAGTTTGTTTCTAAAGAAGTAATTTGAAGAATGCCAATAATTTGAATCAGCTTCGAGATTTTTAGTTTTAGAAATTGTAGAATTTCTAAAGAGCGACCAAATGCTTCCAAGAAGGATAGGGGTAAAGCAATTATACCCTTGGGAATACTTTTGGATGGTATACCAACAGTTGCATTTAGAAATGGCTAAGCTTTTACCCAGCAAGGCGCCGACTTAAAGTTTAGACAATGAGAAACACTTATATTTTGAAAAACCGACCATAAGTGTTGGAGAGAATCTCCACAAGCAGGAAGCTGGCGTAGCGAGCTATGCTTGCCTTACTGACCAGTTAGAATTAGCTATTAAAGCTAAGAGAGACTTTACCAAGTTACCAACTAAGAGTTTTTGCTCAAATGCAACAAGTGGTGAAAGCCCTATCAATAGATTTATTTGCATTAAATGGGAAGTGTCAAGGAAGACAGGATCTTGCCTAACCGTTATGTTAGAGAAATGATGAAGCGAAAAACAAATATTGAATTTATTTAACAATGTTGGGTAGTAGTTTTGTAACAAATATATAATTTTGATTTCTATAAACAACTGGGGTCGCAGACCTCCAAAAGAATCTACAGCTTGCGCCAGGCAATTAACAATTCTTTTGGTTTCAAACCTTTTATATGCTTCAAAATCTTCTCAAGATTTTTGAAATGACGAAGATAAATAAATGAAAAATTTAAAGATAACTGACGTAATTTAAGTTAGACAATAAATCAAGTACAAGGTGTGTAGTTTTAAGAATTTCTAGGTAAATATCTTAGAAAGAGTAACAACTTTGGAAGTAACAACAACGAAAAGCAGGAAGAATAAAATTGAAGTTTCTATAACTTCTTGTATTAAAGCTGAATTACTTTTAGTGATTATACAAATAGGGCAGGTCACTTATTGTGAAACCTGAAGAGAAAAATCGAAAGGAAGTTTCTAGAACTCATATGTTTAATTAGGGATCACGAGACAATTGGGGCAAGTTTCCCTTTCGTGAAACCTAGAGATAACTCACTTATGAGTTGAAAGAATTGTATTCCCTAATTAGAAGGGGAAATAATATAATTTAAGGCGTGTACTGGACACGAAGTTTTACAGGCATTAATTCGTTGTACATAAAGCAAAAGAGGAAGGGCACTTATTGAGAGTGACACCTAATTGAAAAAAGACCTAAAGTAACAATTTTATTATTTTGGTTTGTTAGTAAAGGGTTTGGGAAAGACCAAATGGGGTTGTGGAAAAGTGTTCATGGCCGTATTTATTGTATTCGGACGAACGCGACGCGGATGAAATGTTGAACAAACACTGTTTTCACTATAGTCTGTTGAAATAGATGAAAAGTTCACTGTAGTAGCACAAAAAGTTTATGGCAAAGAAAGTTATTGCAATGATGGAAAATAACTAGTTACACTAGATATGCGAGAGTCTATTGCTTGAGAAAGTTGTAGATTATAGTTGAATGCGCCAGAGAAAATCCCAACGGAGGAAGAAAATTTAGATATTGATTAGTAGTTCATAAGGAAGACTCCTTAGTTTGAAAAAGTATTCCCACATGTGAGTGTAAAATACATGACAGTATAACTGGTAGATAGAGTGCAGATTCTGGAAGATTCCAGAGCAATCATGACTGAAGAATAGGGCAAAAGTTAGTTCAGCGGTGGAACGAGCTAAGTATTTTATAGACAGTGGGTAATTTAATGGTATCCCACGTTGTGAGAAAATCTCTCATTTAATAAGCATAAGAAATGCTGCTTCATGTTAAGATCGGCTTAGATAGACAAAAGCCTAACATAGAAAATCCCGCGAAGGATGATTATTGCCCCAAATATAGAACTCTCACACTGCCTATAAAATGATCATTAAAAAGCATGTAGCTATTTAAAATCACTTAAAATATGTTGAAGAACGTAGAAGTAGTACTTAGCTTTGCTTCATGGCGAAGGCGATGTTCCCTTTGACGGTTGATACTAAAATTCTAACATGGCGTAGAATTTAAAAGTTTGCCTCTCGAATTGAGGAGGCGAGCTTTGGTGGAGCTCTAACTGACTGGGTCGACTTCCGACGTACAAGTGAGACACGCTCAACGAAGCACGGAGGGACCAGGGAAGGGAAAAGAGTGGGGGTAGGAGACAAAAGGAATACATATAAGAATAGCCAACTTAACAGTCTATAAAAGATCTTCATGATGAAATGGTCTTCAAGAGTTGATAGCAGGCAACACTAGCGCAGCCTGGAGGGTAAAAAAGTAGTTGAAGTTCTCTTGATCACAGAGATGATAGCTGGCGATGGCGACGAGATCTGGTGGCCAGATTGATAATGAAGTCCTCTTGTACAGGGAAGAATTGAGGAACTTCAGAGATTCGCTGCTAGTTGACGCTAAGTGGATCATGGAAGATACAACTCTAGAACAGACTCACAGGTAACATAAGAGACATGACCAACAAGGAGAAATCAGAAGATCACTGTTGGTGTTTGAAAAAAGGAAGGAATGAACTATAGCAAAGTGAAGCAAAAGCTTACTCTATCTTACCGTGTATTCCAAAGAATACACCAACATGTTTCGGGATCCCATTTATTCTGATCCCTTCATCAGCTTATATAAGATTGGCTCAACAAATTAAGATAGAGCACTCCTTAGTACACACATAGTTAAAACAGGGTAATAAAATGAAAATGGAATGTGTGGTGCGTAAAAACATATGGACAAGATATGGCAGACATTAAAACCTAATACACTCAATAAAACATGGCTAAAACACAAAGTTAATGGCATTAAAGATAAAAACACTGAAAGTTAAAATAGCAAGTCCCAATTCGTTAAAATGCATAAAATTCAGCATATTAAGATAAAATGTTTTTTCTTGAATCGGTTATTCCTTGTCATATAAAACTCTAATTCTTGTGTGTCCACACTGTGCTCAGTAAGTCTTGAAGTTTACAAATCTTGAAGTAGCCTATGCGCTATTGTTTAAGCTTCATGATATTAAGTCTTGATTGTCATTTACTGTTATACCATTATTAAGATGCGTTTTTTGTTTGCAAGTGTGCAGAATGGAACAGTATAATGAGCCAGATCCGAGATATTGTTGGTAACTGCGAAATGAAAAAAAAAACGAATGAAATGAATATAAAAATAACAATAATTACGATCTTAATAAAGAAGAGGGCCTTTTAATGTAAACACTTTAAAACTTACGTAATCTTATTAAAGGTGATAGTCTAAGTGTTGCACAAGCCCCAGTGTGGAAGCGAATGATTAAAACTAGTTGTACTGACAGTCAACACAAATGGAACGTTGTGAGGGTGACGTCAGTAGTGACGCGTGCTGTGGCTTTCAATAGGAAGCGAGTGAAGCTTAGCTCCCGCTAAGGTCAATGACCGAATGATAAACAATGCCTGGGTCGTGGGTGACGCAGACTTAGGGGGAGGGGGCGTGTGTATGAAAAAATGTGGCAACAGAAACTCGCATTCGTTGGAGCACCTTTATGAATTCTGTGTTTAGATTTATTTAGAAGGATATAATCGGCTAAAGTGTCAAAAAGGATGTTAACATCGAAGTTAATATCAATCAAATTTACCATGTTTGAAGCTCTTTGTGCCGTATTAATATCTAAATTCTCCAGTGCGTTTAGGAAGATGCCCTTTGTTGCATAATGTAATATTTTAAAGTTTTTTTTCCATATTAGTGAAAGAATGGCCTGTTTCCTTCATATGATTGGCCATCGCTGAAAATTTTCGGTATTTTATGGCATTAAAATGTTCCCCGTAGTAACTCTATGCGGTTACATAGTTTTAGGTTAGGATGATGGCTACTCTTTGCTGGTAACTATTGTAAGGCCTTAGCGCTGAGCTTAGAGATTCCTTGCAATAGTTCACTAGTAAAGGAGTAGGAGGCCATGCAAAATTTGAGTTCCTTATCTGAAAAGATATTTCCTTTTTCAATTGTCTATTGTTTTCTGGGAGAATAGTATGAGAATTTCTTTGAGACAGAGGAAGTCTGATTATCTGTTTAGATCATCTATGGTGATTGTAGAAAGGTATGAGGGTAGAAGTGATATGACTTGGTTTTGTGTGGAAGGATTTTAAGTGATTCTTGGCAAAGATATTGTTTTGTGCTATGAAAAGTTATGAGGAAAGAGAAGTAAAAGAATATTTTAAAAAAGTATCCCTCATGGTAAATCAATTACCACCACCCCCAAAGAATAGAAGACGTACGGTTACACCGTATCTTATAATAAAACTGCGTCCCGTTTGACCGATGTAATTGACGTTACAATTATCACATGTTAATTGGTAAACGACTGATTTACTAAACTTACTTGAATTGTGAACTTCATTGGAGTTTAAAAACATTCTGCTGTTGGTGTTATCGGTTTTAGTGCTATTTTCATATTTAACTTCTTGAAAACATTTGTGATACTATATGTTGAATGATTAAATTAGGTAAAAACCGAGTAAGTGGTTTTCTTCTTATCATTGGCTTCTTTGCATAAACGAGTTTTAGGTTTATTCTCAATGCTATTCATTATATTAAGAACATAAGATTTATTAAATCCATTAATTTTAACAATCTGCATTATGATACTCATTTCTTTATTGAATTCTTGTTTGGACAAAGGTAGGTTTATCGCTCTATTGATAAGGCTCCTGAAAGTGGCTTTTTTGTGAGCTCCTGGATGATTAGAATTATTTCTGATTATTGAATTGGTTTGGGTTGGTTTGCGGAAAATTTGATTACTGAGTTTGCTATTTTTCTTTAAGATTGTTGTGCCTAAATAATTAATTTTACCATTGACAGCCGATTCAAGAGTGAATTTAATATTGTTATCTAAATTATTCAGCGAGTTCATAAATTGGTTTATGTTCTGGACCGTGTCGTCAATAATGACACATATGTCGTCCACATATCTACCCCAAAAGAAGATTCCTTTTATTTTGTCAATTATCTTAGTTTGTTCTAAATGGTCCATATATATCTTCTTCTTCTTTTGCTTTAGCGTTTGACCCACCTCGTGGCAGTCCGCTATTTGAATCCGCTGTCTCCACTTTACTCGGTCATGGGCCATGTCCGGATGAAGGTTGACGCCTTTCAAATCCCTGTACAGTGTATCGGCCCAACGTTGTCTCGGTCGCCCCTTTGGACTTTTCCCGGCGACCTCCAGTGTGTAGCCCTGTTGTGCAATGGTGTCCGCTCCTGACCGTAGCACATGCCCAAACCATCGCAGACGACCCTCACGCATTTTGTTACTGATTGCTTCGATACCAAATCGTTCCCTTATTCTTTGATTGGGGATGTGATCCAACCTAGTAATGCCTGCTGTCCATCTAAGCATCTTGGTCTCCATGGCACTTAGCCAACGTTCTGCTTCCTTCGTGTTCGGCCAACATTCGGTACTATAAAGCGCTACGGGACGAATGACAGTGCGTTAAATCTTCGATTTTAGGTGGTCATTCATCTGGCGATCGCACATGACACCTGTCGTTGTTCGCCACTTCATCCACGCAGCATTAATTCTTATGTTGACCTCCTCGGTGAGACGACCTTCAACAGTTATCGTAGAGCCAAGATACTTAAATTTTGTCGTTCGAGGCAGATCATCGCCGTCGACTTGGATTGTTCCGATTTCTCCAGCATCCGTTGTCATATATTCTGTTTTAGCTTTGTTAAGCCGCAGGCCATATTGACTTAAACGACCACTCCATTCCTGGACTTGATGTTGGAGATCCAGCTTGTTTTGAGCGGCCAACATAACGTCATTAGCGTACAGAATGGTCCAAGGTAACGGTTGTTGTAGATCTGCAGTAACCGTGTCCATGACCATAATTAACAGCAATGGTGACAGGGCCGAACCTTGATGAACACCAACTGTTACATGGATACAGAGCGGAGTGATGTGATGAAAGGAGACTTACTTCCAGAACGTGCAAATAAAGATAATAACGCTATACACTGACCTTTCGGAAATGACGATTAAGAGTAAAAGAGTAAAACCGATAAGAGCACAGAAGAAGAGAGATAGTGACTTGGGACAATATCTCAGTAGTTTATGCAGAGGGCAGCGATGTGGTGGTAAGCAACCTTTTCCTGGAAGGTGCAAAGTAGAAAGAGACGACAAATACCAATTTTATTTCAAAGAAAACAAGATGTTCAGCAAAGAACATATAGCCTACTTTCTCCTAAATGTATGGGTATATTTATGACTCTTTGTCCTCATCCCTAACACAATCACCTCTACCACAATGTATTGTTTGTTTTCTTTTATATTGATAATTAGCCAGTAAGTGTCAAAATCAATATTGTATACTTTATGATGATTGAATAACAAAACTACTAACTTATTGTAATGCATTCACGTCCGTTAATCTCTATATTAAGCTAGCCTGCTAAGTTAAGAATCTTCCGTTTTGGGTATCTTCCCCTTTAAAAATCCATGCCGATCACAGTAGGTTGGTGCTGCGACCTATCAGTGAATTAATCTTTATGTTGTACGCCTATGCACTGCCATCGTAATGTACTACGATGGCAGTGGCCTAAGAGTGTTGAATGAGTTGACAGTTTAAAGTAGCCAAGAGGAAGGCGATCCAGCTGGCAGTGTTTAAAGGTAATCGGAGCGCGATCGTGGCTAATAGTTGAACTACCAGTATTACAAAATTGCCATACTTCAGGAGGCCAGGTATTTACACAGCGGTAAGTTTGGAACAATATTACCCACATAACCCACAAGAGGACAGCACCGTACAGAGGCATTAAGAAGGCTGTGGTTAATGACAACGTGTATCTAGTTCTTCTATTCTCCATTTCCTAATGTCTTCTGTTTATTTGCGATGCTGGGGCTGTGATTTTACTAATAAACGAGTGTATACATTAGCCTCTCCTTTGAGCTAAATGACATCTTATTCAGTATCTGTGGAAAGAGCTCGTGCACATCATTTGTAAAAGAATTCAAGAAAAAAAAGTTAACTGCAGCAGTACTCGATCCCCAGTCGACTGCGTGATAGACTAACACGCTAGCCCAGAGCTAATCCTATCCTTAACAACATGGTGTTCTTAACTGACATTAGATACAACCTGTTGGAAAATAATGACTTTAAATAAACGATTTCTTCACAGCAGTACATCTTCATTAAATATAATTTCATACTAAGTTTATATTATTGTATCAGTAGGGTATATCACATACAACATACTAAAACTATTGAAATATAAGACAGGCACATGAGGACAGCTGCCATCTTGTCGTGTGACACAGACAGCTCAGCTCTTTTAAGCCACTCATACAGTATAATATTATAATATTAAATTATAATAAATAACGGATCACGACCTTCAGGATAGCTTAAACCACCCTAGGCTCGATAATCGGAATTGGTGGGTTTTAAGCCATTGATTAAAATGGTTGAATAATTCACACGGCCGCCATCCTGAAATGGTACGGCCGATGACCTTGAATGTTGGATGAAAGACGCGTCCTGTATAAAGGTATGTTGTCACCAAATTTGGTAGAGATCGGATGATTAGTTTAGCCGTAATTTGATTTTACGTTTTGAACGTTTGAGTGGCCGCCATTCTGTTTTGGTAAAGATGGCGGCGATATAAAGTATGACACTGAGGTGCAATTTGCTAATGCTACCTCTGTACCAAATTTCGTTCAATTCGGTTTCACCGTGTTCGAATTGATAGGGGGGGACAGACATTCAGAGTACACACACTCACACACACACACACACACACAGACTCACACACATACACACACACAGACAGACACACTTTTTTCGCCCTGTAGTGATCTCATAAGTCTACTTTCATTTTTTGCAAAAATCGAAAGTAGGCTAAAAATGGACAGAAGTGAGTTCAAAAACCATATTCAACAAA
Organism: Meconema thalassinum; assembly: GCA_946902985.2. Taxonomy (NCBI): domain Eukaryota; kingdom Metazoa; phylum Arthropoda; class Insecta; order Orthoptera; family Tettigoniidae; genus Meconema; species Meconema thalassinum. Next base: position 1,445,634,089 of record OX336389.2, on the reverse strand, counting down.
GAGCAAGCTAGAAGAAAGAAGTGAATATAACCATATCACCAAAATGTGAAACGTTGAAAAGCAAGGCGAGAAAGAACATTTCACCGCAAAGTAGAATAGTGCATACTGGTATCCTTCCATGTTGAACAAAGGAAAGAGGTGCCGTTTCATTGGACTTTCCTCAAAGTGCAATGAAAAGCGGCGTTAAGATTACCAAACCTCTTCCACAAAGCACAATGAACACAGGACATGTAGGAAAGAGTATCTCGCACAGTGCTCACAAGGGACAATTGATAAAGAGAATCTTCCAGCGACAATGTGCATTTAACAATGTGGGGGCGAGTAAACCCAGTGGCGTTGAAACTGAGATAAGCCATACAACTGATGAAAAAAGAGATAATAATGACTTGTCTGTGTCCCATGCCTGTAATGGAGGAGCCGAGTTGCGCAATTAATATTCCAAAAAGGAGACCGAGAGCCATTAAGATTAAAGTACATGAAAAGGAGAACGAAGATGCAATGAAAGTTTGCACTCAGACACAGAAGAATGCAAACAAAATGTCGAAAGGTGTAAGAAACAGGTCTAATTGAAAAAAATAAAACGGCATTCATGTAGGCAGAAAATAACAAGGAGATGGATTTAACAAAGAACAAGAGAGGCGTTAGGCCAAGTAAAGATCCAGTTAGAAAATACAGTTCGAAAGGGCGGAATGCATTGAAGTTGCGTAAAAAAAACCTTAACGAGTCATACGTATAAAGCAATGAAAAGCTCTCCATTTGATCCTTGGAGAGCAGCTTGGCGGGTGGCATTGGAGGAAGTGAAAATATTAAGCAGGAATCCAGAAGAAATTCTTCACAGTGATTTATTATCAACGGCAACAAAGGTAGAACCAGAAAATAGAATACCTAATCATGAACCAATGGACAAGCAGAAAGAAATTAAACAAATTGATTTATTTTCAACGGACACAGAAGCAGAACCAGAAAATAGAATAAGTTATAATAAACCAATGGACAAACCGAAATAAATTGTACGCATTGATTTATTAAGAACGGATACAGAAGTAGAAACAGAAAATAGAGGACCCTATCATAAACCAATGGACAAACCAAAATAAATTATACAAAATTGATTTAGTTTCAACAGACACTGAAACCGAACCAGAAAATAGAAATCATAAAGCAATGGACAATAAACCGAAGGAAATAATACAAATTGATTTAACGGATACAGACACAGAATCAGAACACACGCAAGAGATAGAATCACAAGTAGGAAAAGAAGCCGGACCAGAACCTGGATTCTGGATAGAATGAGAGTATGAAACAGTGAAAAGCCCTCTATTTGATCCTAGGAAAGCGGCTTGGCGTCGGGATTGAAGTGGAAAGATGAACCGAGAATCAAAAAGATATTGTACACTGATTTATACTATTGCATATTCAATGTATGCATTGAAGTATAATGACATTATTGCAGAAGGGCTAAAGATGAGGAAAATGGCAAACCAGGTAAGAGAGAAGAAGAAAAGGACAAGTGATACAGAGCGGAGTGATGTGATGAAAGGAGACTTATTCCCAGAACGTGCAAAAAAGAGAATAACGCTATACACTGACCTTTCGGAAATGATGATTAAGAGAGAAAGAGTAAAACCGATAAGGGCACAGAAGAAGAGAGATGGTGACTTCGGGCAATATCTCAGTAGTGTATGCAGAGGGCAGCGATGTAGTGGTACGCAACCTTTCCTGGAAGGTGAAAAGGAGGAAGAGAAGACAAATACCAATTTTATTTCAAAGAAAAAAATCGACAGAAGTGTGTTCAAAAACCATATTCAACAAAGAGCAAGCTAGAAGAAAGAAGTGATTATAACCATATCTCCAAAATGTGCAACGACGAAAAGCAAGGCGAGAAAGAGCATTTTACTGCAAAGTAGAATAGTGCATACTGGTATCCTTCCAGGTTGTACAAAGGAAGGAGGTGTCGTCACAGTGGACTTGCCACAAAGTGCAAAGAAAAGCGGAGTTAAGTTTACCAAATCTCTTCCACAGAGGACAAAGAACACAGGAAAGGTGGGAAAGCGTTTCTCGCACAGTGCTCACAAGGGACAATTGATAAAGAGAATCTTCCAGTGACAATGCGCATTTAACAATGTGGGGACGAGTAAAACCAGTGGCGTTGCATCTAAGATAAGCCATACAACTGTTGAAAAAAGAGATAATAATGACTTGTCTGCGTCCCATGTAATGGAGGAATCGGATTGTGCAATTAGTATTCCAAAAAGGTGACGGAGAGCAATTGAGAAAAAAGTACATGAAAAGTAGATGGAAGACGCAATGAAAGTTTGCACTCAGACACAGAAGAATGCAAACAGAATGTCGAAAGGTGAAAGAAACTGGCCAAATTAAAAAACGGCATTCATGAAGGCAGAAAATAACAAAGAGATGGATTTAACAAAGAATAAGAGAGGCATTAGGCCAATTAAAGATCCAGTTAGAAAATACATTTTGAAAGAGCGGAATGCATTGAAGTTCCTTAAAAAATTACTTAACGAGTCATACGTATAAAGCAATGAAAAGCTCTCCATTTGATCCTTGGAGAGCGGCTTGGCGGGTGACATTGGAGGAAGTGAAAAGACGTAACAGGAATCCAGAAGAAATTCTTCACAGTGATTTATTATCAACGGCTACAAAGATAGAACCAGAAAGTAGAATACCTTATCATGAACCAATGGACAAACCGAAAGAAATTAAACAAATTGATTTATTTTCAACGGACACAGAAGCAGAACCAGAAAATGGAATAAGTTATAATAAACCAATGGAAAAACCGAAATAAATTGTATTCATTGCTTTTTTAACAACGAATACAGAAGTAGAAACAGAAAATAGAGTACCCTATCAGAAACCAATGGACAAACCAAAATAAATTATACAAAATTGATTTTGTTTCAACAGACACTGAAGCCGAACCAGAAAATAGAAATCATAAAGCAATGGACAATAAACCGAAGGAAATAATACAAATTGATTTAACGGATACAGACCCAGAATCAGAACACACGCATGAGATAGAATCACAACTAGGAGAAGAAGCCGGACCAGATCCTGGATTCTGGATAGAATCAGAGTATGAAACAATGAGAAGCTCTCTATTTTATCCTAGGAAAGCTGCTTGGCGTTGGCATTAGAGTAAGTGGAAAGACGAACCGAGAATGAAAAAGATATTGTACACTGATTTATACTGATGCATATTCAATGTATGCATTGAAGTGTAATGACATTCATTCATTCATTCATTTATTTATTTGCAATGGGGGGTGTGTCCCCCGGTGGCAAATTGGATATACATAACAAATAAATAATTATACATAACAATTCAATAACAATTATTCAACAATTAAACTGGAGTATTTACACAAATAGTCAGTCTTTTCTTAAACACACCAATATGTTTGGGAAAAGGCTCTAAGACTGCGGCAGGTAGAGAGTTCCAGTTATCAATTGCACGGTTTACAAAAGAATATTTACCATAATTTGTTCTCTGTGGTCGGCCCTTAACTTTGAAAGGATGATCGCTCCTACCCATGTAAGTGGGCTTTCCCAATCGTTCGCTAAGCTCACCCCATGCTGGTGGATTTGTATACGTGTTGTACATAGCGCAGAGTCTAGATTTCATCCTCCTAGCCTCCAGTGATTCCCACACAAGTTTCTTTAACATACGGCTCACACTGCTCCTGGGATTAAAGTCACTGAGCACAAATCTAGCGGCCTTTCTTTTTACCATTTCCAACTCATTGATGAGCCCTACTTGATATGGATCCCAAACCGCCGAGGCATATTCCAGAATAGGTCTTCCAAGTGACAAATAGCCTAATTCTTTAGCAGAGGTACTACTTCCTTTTAATACCCTCATTACAAAGTGCAGGGATTTGTAAGCTTTTGAAACTACACATCCTACATGACTACTCCATTTCATATCATTCTTTACGTGAACGCCCAAATATTTGCAAGAATCTTCTTCTACAAGTATTTCCGAGCCAATGTTATATTGAAAATCCTGCCTTCGCACTTTCCCTATTTTTAAGAGACTATATTTTCTTGTGTTTATTTTCATTTTATTTACAATCGCCCATTTATAGACCAGGTTCAGGTCCTCTGAAAGCACTGCATTGTCTTGTGAGTCATGTATCTTTCGATATATTACACAATCATCCGCAAACAATCGACAGTCACTGCGAATCCCATTTGGTAAGTCATTTATAAACGCCAAAAATAACAAAGTTCCGATTACGCTGCCCTGAGGGATAGCCGACGTTACGGTAATTACATCCGAGAATATGCCTTCGACTTTCACTTTCTGGGAACGACCCGTCATCATTGCAGAAGGGCTAAAGATGAGGAAAATGGCAAACCAGGTAAGAGAGAAGAAGAAAAGGACAAGTGATACAGAGCAGAGTGATGTGATGAAAGGAGACTTAATCCCAGAACGTGCAAAAAAAGAGAATAACGGTATGCACTGACCTTTCGGAAACGATGATTAAGAGAAAAAGAGTAAAACCGAAAAGAGCACAGAAGAAGAGAGATGGTGACTTCGGGCAATATCTCAGTAGTGTATGCAGAGGGCAGCTTTGTGGTGATAAGCAACCTTCTCCTGGAAGGTGAAAAGGAGGAAGAGACCACAAATACAAATATTATTTCAAAGAAGACAATGAACAAAAGTGAGTTCAAAAACCATATTCTACAAAGAGCAAGCTAGAAGAAAGAAGTGATAACAACCATATCTCCAAAATGTGCTACGACGAAAAGCAAGGCGAGAAAGAGCATTTTGAAGCAAAGTGGAGTAGTGCATATTGGTATTCTTCCCGGTTGTACAAAGGAAAGATGTGTATTACATTGGACACTCCTTGAAACACAATGAAAGGTGGCGTAAAGGTTTCCAAATCTCTTCCACAGAGCACAAAATCACAGGTAAGGTAGGAAAAGTATCTCACACCGTGCTCACAAGGGACAATTGATAAAGGGAATCTTCTAGCGGCTATGTGCAGTTAATAATGTGGGGGCGAGTAAAACCAGTGCTGATGAAACCGAGATAACCCATACAACTGATGAAGAAAAGGAAACTCCTGCAAGAGTTAATAATGACTTGCAAGCACTATTCCATAAAGGAGACTGAGAGCCATTGAGATTAAAGTACATGAAAAGGAGACGAAGATGCAATGAAAATTTGCAATCAGACACAGAAGAATGCAAAGAAAAAGTCGAAAGGTGTAAGAAACAGGCCTAGTTAGAAAAAGAAAAAATCGCCATCATGAAGGCAAAAAATAACAAAGAGATGGATTTAACAAAGAACAAGAGAGGCGTTAGGCCAAATAAAGAACCAGTTAGAAAATACGGTTTGAAATAGCGGATTGCAATGAAGTTGCTTAAAAATGAGACGAGTCATACGAATGAAACAATGTATTTCCTTCCATTTGAACCTCAGAGAGCGGCTTGGTGGGCGGCATTGGAAGATATGAAAAGACGTAACAAGAATCCAGAAGAAATTCTTCACAGTGATTTATTATCAACTGCTACAGAGGTAGAAACAGAAAACAGTATACCATATCATGAACCAATGGACAAACCTAAAGAAATTATACAAATTAATTTATTTTCAACGGACACACAAGCAGAACCAGAAAATAGAATACGTTATAACAAACCAATGGACAAACCGAAGGAAATTGTACACATTGATTTATTAACGACCGATACAGAAGTAGAAACAGAAAATAGATTACCCTATCATAATCCAATGGACAAACTGAAAGACATTATACAAATTGATTTAGTTTCAACGGACACTGAAGCCGAATCAGAAAATAGAAATCATAAACCAATGGAAAATAAACTGAAAGAAATAATACAAATTGATTTAACGGATACAGACACAAAATCAGAACACAAACAATGATAGAATCACAAGTCGGAAAAGAAGCCGAACCAGAACCAGTATTTTGGATGGAATCAGAGGATGAAACAGTGAAAAGCCCTCGATTTAATCTTATGATAGCAGTTGACGGATGGCATTGGAGGAAGTAAAAAGACATAACGAGAATCAAAAAGATATTGTACACTGATTTATACTGATGCATATTCAATGTATGCATTGAGGTATAACGACATTATTACAGAAGTGATAAGGAAAAGGAAATTGGCAAACCAGGAAAGAGTGAAGAAGAAAAGGACAAGTGATACAGAGCGGAGTGATGTGATGAAAGGACACTTAATCCCAGAAGGTTCCAAAAAGAGAAAAACGCTATGCACTGAACTTTCTGAAAATACGATGAAGAGAAAAAGGATAAAACAGAAAAGAGTGATGGTGACTGGTCAATATCTCAGTAGTGTATGCAGAGGGCAGCGATTTGGTGGTAAGCAACCTTTTCCTGGAAGGTGAAAAGGAGGAAGAGACTACAAATACCAATATTACTTCAAAGAAGTCAATGAACAGAAGTGAGGTTAAAAATAGTATTCTACAAAGAGCAAACGAGAGGAAAGAAGTCATAACAGCCATATCTCCAATATGTGCAACGACAAATATCAAGGCGAGATAGAACATTTGAAAGCAAAGTGGAATAGTGCATATTGGTATTCTTCCAGGTTGTATAAAGGAAAGAGGTGTCGTCAGAACGGACTTGCCACAAAGTACAAGAAAAGCGGAGTAGAGGTTGCCAAGTCTCTTCTACCGGGCGTTAAGAACACAGGGAAGGTACGAAAGCGTATCTCGCACCGTATTTTATTGGCAAAAGAAGAGAGGAAAAAATACAGTCTTTAGAACGACTTAGAAAGATGTAAGGAGTGGACTGTTATAATATGGTGCAAGAATAGTTGACTACGAGTCATGCGGATATATCATGCGTGACGCATCTATAAGGGGCCGACTCATGATTATTTATAGAACGATAAAAACTTTCCACGCGTGTAAGAGAGAAGAGGTTTCGGAAATCGACCTTACTCAGCTATAAAATGACAACCTCGCAATTGCTCAAGAAGAGGAATAATTAGATTTAAGCCATTTGCGAGCATTTAATTAATAAAAGAAATACATCATTGTGGATCATTTTGGAATAGAGATTTTTGTGTGGGAAAAAAGTTTATAATATTTGCACAGGAAAGAAGTGCCGATGCAGCATGACGTAATTAAAAATTCCCCGAGACCAGAGGTGGTATAGAGAAAAATAAACCGCAACACCCACGTATCTGAAGAGCAAAATTATTTAATATCTTGGAATTGTGCGATCGATTTCCATGATCAAAGAAACCAGTTGACGTTTAGAACACGAGCTTTCCAGAGATATATTTTTCAAAATTATACAACGATTACTTCAAAAGTTAGTGCTGAAGAAGGAGCGGATGTTATCTTCTTGTCGCCGATTTGTATAAAAACCCTGGCGGAGCCAGGAAGATCATGCAGTCTTCAGACAGTCCGAGGGGGGCATCGCTGTATCACAACTATCCAGTTCCGTGAGCGCCGAGCCGCTGCATGACGAAGTATCGACTACAAGATAGCAACAAGTAAACTCCTAGTACAGGAGCGCTGCATCAAAGTATATTCAGTTATCAAAGACGCCCGAGAGCGTAATACTGCGTAGCAAAGTATAACAAGTATATTTTAGTGAGCGCGTAGACGCTGCACTCAGAAACAATTATCGTCAAAGTTCACCAGGATAGTCAAAGTCAGGCTGTGGACTCGAAGAAATAATAAGCGATAGGTACTCGAATAATAGTTCAGTGAAAGAAACAACGCATCATAAAGTTTCGAAGTACCCAAGGAAGTGAAATAGACAGTTCTATCGACGTTAAGGAACCCGAGCAGGGTCGAACAAAATAAGTAACGCCTAGTGTTCCGGAAAGGTAGGGACTAGAGCGCAGAACGATAAGAATTAGGAATTGTAGTTCCAGGCTTTGTCTAAGTAGACAAATGAACAGTAAACATTGGGAAGGACTCCAATAAGCTACGAATTAAATAAAAAGCTGTTAATGCTAGGAAATTACTAGGTCACCGATAAACTATTCGAGAGGCCGTAACCAGGACAGACTTTATCTAGACGAACTAGCTAGCGTCTAGTAAGAAACGACATCGTGCAAGTAAAGTATAGAAGCCGATAGTCAAAACCCGGATTTGAAGATCAGCCGTTCCAGGGAGGTGTAGTTCGATCGAGACTTTCCATCATCTCGTCAGATTAGGGAGCCGACGTTCTAAAAGTGTCACCCTTGGAAACGGGGATGAAAAGAAATCACGTGTGTAAGGCGAAAATTAACGCCCAAGTGATAAAAGCTATGTAATGTAAATATAGTGAAAATTTTTGAGTGTAATATTTTTGGTGAATTTATATTGTGTTAAGGTAAACGAATACAAAATGGTATTCATTATATTGCAAGTGATTAAGGTAAACATTGTATGTGCTGCTAAAGAAGTGTCATTAAGTGTAAGTGTATCCATGGAGATGGCTTAAAAAAGCAGCGAGTGGGCGAAAATGTTTCATCGCTGGAGGATTCGGTCGCTGACCGTACAGTCATGTGAGTAACTATTTCATTATGTTATGTGTTTGGGAAGATTTGCGTATAATCCTCATGAAAGAGAGAGAATAGGGATGTTGAATAACCAGTAAAAGAATAATAGCGCGATCTGAACGATTAATTTGAGAAAATATACAATAAATATGTGAAATGTCAATGAATCCCTTGGGGAATGTATTAAGTAAAATATCAGTGTAATTGATAAATGATATAAATATGAGAAAGCAAGCGTAATAATAATAATAATAATAATAATAATAATAATAATAATAATAATAATAATAATAATTAGTTAAATGAATGAATATTATGATGAATTATATATGAGCTCCTTTAAATGAATTAATACATGTTATGAATACATGTTCTTATGGTAAAAAAGATTATTGTCAAGGGAAAAGAATAAAATATATATTCGAGATGTAGATCAAACGTTCATTTTGAATTTATTAGTTCTCTGAAGGCAACTTGGCTAATTAATGTATAAGCGCCATGTAGCGCATTGAAGTAATTTGTCACGCTAGGAATGCGTTAAAATGCTCGCTAAAACTAATTATGAGGGGCAGTTGGTCGTGGTAATTGAACTATGGTAAGTCCTCAAAGTGGTGATGTGATCACGAGGCCGCGTGTGTGTTGTATGGTAAAAAAAAGGGTGCTAATTATGTTGTATTATGAGCGCTGGTATAAGGCAAAGCCTGCCCTAAGTCGCAAATGTTATAAGTCCTCCAGTGTGGGATATTGCTCCCGTGGCATTTGAAAGGATCGAACTCAGAGTCGTCCGTGTTTAAGCCCCTAAATATTTGTTGTATTATTGAATTATTCTTACCCGCCAATGAGGACACTTCATAATTACTATATGCCGAAGCCAAGAGAATAGGTTTGTTGAGCCTAAATATGTTGTTATAAAAATCAGTATGAAAGCCTTGTCATTCAGGGAATTGCATTTAAGAACAGCTGTAGGAAAGCTGAGGGTAGCCCGTCTCTTGTAGAAGCGAGACTGTGAAGTCTCTGTCTCCCTGCAATAAATCACGCTAAGTAGTCAAGGCCAGACCCTTACCATTGATGTATCACGGTAGGTCGGGAAACGGTCTGTTTGAGTTATAATACACAGGAGTGTTTAGAGTTTGTTTTAACGACCCGGTCTTTGAACCGAGGTTCCTTTATATAAATGATTATCGCTTGCAGAGTTCAGATCGTTGCTTTCTTATAATATAATGGTCTTTTAAGACGAATAATGATAAATCCCTAACTTTATGATTATATGATTCAGTGATTCACGAGTTTTAGTGAAGACAATTAGATTCCGGGAGTGATCTTAATTTTTGACTTGTTCAAGTAGTCTTCTGTAGCTCGGGAGTACGCAAGTTTTTCCCAATCCCAGTAGTGAGTTGTTAACTTGAGAGAGAGGGATGGTAACAGATGAACATTGTGAAAGCCCAAAATTAAGAGATGATTAACAATATTTTGGTAATTTGATATTTATGATGAAAAGATATGCTCATGTAATAGGAAGAGAGGTGTATAAAATGGATAACACAGTGTATATAAACATTACCGAGCCGTTTGGAGCTCTTGAATTAATGAATTTAAAAGGACATTATATGGAAGTGAAACTTAATAGAAGTTTGTTGGTTTACGGAAAACCAGTTATTATGATTTTATATTTGTTTAATATGAGTTCCTTGTTCAACTTTGAACAAGTATGATTTGAAGGGTCAGTATTTTATTTGTTTAATTTTTGTAGCGCCATATATTTGGATAATTAAATGTTTTATTAGTAGGAGTTGATTTTTGTTTATTTTGGAAGTGTATCCTCTATTTAATCCAAAGTGTGTAAGTCACAGAGTGGGAGAACAAACCATGAACCCCGATACTCCCGATTGAGCATTGCTGGCAAACTGTGATTTGCATATTTCATTGTTGAATGGGCACAGCACACAACAAAGTCCCCAATTCCTGGATGTTACGGGTAAACTCGAGAACCAATGGACGGATTCTGATGCGGTTTTCACCATTCTCTAAAGGATATCTTGAGGATGATTTCTGTAGAAAATAATTTATTTAAATCAAAGAAAGCCCAGCAGTAACGATTTCAGTGGAAAAGTCGAAAAAAAACCTGGTGTCCGAGTGCTTTGTAAGCTTACGCTGGGCAAACTGTTAGAAATATCTAAATACTATGAGTGTAAGAATTGTTCAGCATGAAAAGTTCTACAAAAAAGTCCGCGAGAGCATATGTCTATCTTCAATACATCACCAACTATAAGTGTTTTTTTGTTTTAATTTCTTCCAACCATGTCCATTCAACTACTGAGGCGACAGTTTACGAACTAGCTAAGGGCGAGTCTATCATCCCTGTTACAGCCTAGCTAGCGGGCGAACCTATTGCCCCAGATACAGCCAGCAACACACCGTTTGGTCGTGTTGACTTAAGACTTCTGAGGAGGGTGGTTGTGTTTGGAGTTTCCCTGGAAGTACAACTCGGGTTTTCTTCATTTCACCTATGAAACACAGTCAAGTTAAGATTGGACGGAAGGGGGATTTGAGTTTCATTCACCTCGCCATTTCCTAGAAGTGCAACTCTCATTTCGCCTGTGAACTTTTCGTTCCGCAAAATTCACAGTCAATTTAAGATTGGACGGAAGGGGGATTATATTATTTTAAATTATACTGATAGGCGTATAATCTCTACTTAGTGTAAAACAAAGTCCCCGATTCTTGGATGGCACGGGTAATCTCGAGAACCACTGAATGGATTTTGATGTGGTTTTCACCATTCTGTAAAGGATATCTCGAGGAAGGTTTCTGTAGAAAATAATTTATTTATGACGAAAGGAAGTCAAGCACTAACGATTTCAGTGAAAAGGTCGAAAAAAAAACTTGGTGTCCGTGCGCTTTTTAAGCTTACGCTGGGCAAACCGTTAAAAATATCTATATACTATGAGTGTACGAATTGTTCAGCATGAAAAGTTTTACAAAAAAGCCCGGGAGAGCATAGCTCGATCTTCAATACATCGCCTACTATAAGTGTTTTTACGTTTTCATTTCTTCCAACAATCTCCATTCAGTTACTGAGGCGACAGTTTACGAGCTAGCTAAGGGCGAGTCTATCATCCCAGTTACAGCTTAGATAGTGGACGAGCTTATTGACCCAGATACAGCCAGCAGTTAACTATCGAGTCGTGTTGAGTTAAAAACTTTAGAGAAGAGTGGTTGTGTTTGGAGTTTCCCTAGAAGTGCAACTCGGCTTCTCTTCATTTCGCCTGAAGGGGGATTTGTGTTTCATGCACCTCGCCATTCTTAAATTACATCTGACAAGAATTTGTTGCACATGCATCTCCATGATAATATAATTAGTAGTCCAGTCAATGATTTTAACCAAAGGGGCGTGGTGGCTCAGCGGTCTAGCTATATGCCTCTCACCAAGGCGGTCCGGGTTCGATTCCCGGTCAATGCATGTGAGATTTTCGAAGTGAAATGCCATGTCCTGTGGTTCGGATTCCACGTAAAAAGGAGGTCCCGTGGCTCATAATCACAAGATTCACGGTCACGTTAAACTACAATCTTCCTTCCCTTTTCCAATGATTTTAACCCATCATGCCGAGACGTAAAACGGATATTGGTCGTTGTTCATTGACATTGGAAAGAAAAGCGCTTATCACGTAATGCATTCATAACTGTTCCCGGGCGAAGCCAGGTTGGGCTGCTAGTTTATTGATAAAGAGAATCTTCCAGCAACTATGTGCAGTTAAAAACGTGGGGGCGAGTAAAACCAGTGCCGTTGAAACTGAGATAAGCCATACAACTGATGAAGAAGGGAAACTCCTGTCTACATGACATGTAATGGAGGAGCGGGACGCACAAACAGTATTCCAAGAAGGAGATAAAGAGCCATTGCTAATAATCCCAATTCCTCCTGCACCAGTGTTAACTCGTTGGGGAAGGTGGCTGGATGCAACACCGTATTATGCTCAGCACTTAGAATTAGTCCAAGAGATTGTCAATTCATTGTACTCGAATGATGCTGCATCAATAGAAACAGTTCAAAATATTTTGGCAGCCATAGAATTGGAAGAGAATCTTTTTTCATATCTGCCCATTTTTATTTCTTACCAAGGGCCTTAACGTCACTGGAATCTGTAGGATCTCTCTCAAATGAATCGCCAGCAAACATAAGTTCTGTTCCTGTTAGTATAGGGCAAAAAGTGAAAGAGAAAGTCAAAGTCAACCCCTGACACTATACAGCCCATGACGGGCTAAGGCCGACCAAGCGACCACTGCCCAGCCATTTGGCCTGCAGATATTGAGGTGATGCGTGATCAGCGCATCGGGTCCCCTCAGCCGTTAATCTTGCTATTCGTGATCGGGGCGCTGTCTCACTGTCAGACAGCTACTCAATTGTCCTCACGAGGATGAATGCACCCCGTTCCAACCCTCACATCAGTTTTTAAAATCCCTGACGGAGCCGGGGATCGAACCCGGGGCCTCCGGGTGAGAGGCAGGCGCGCTACCCCAACACCACGGGGCCGGCGAAAGAGAAAGTGAATGATGTAATTTCAAGAACTCCTGGTTATAAACATTATCGAAAGAAAACCGTCTGTCACACCAATAGACTCCCCTCTCTCTGTGGAGCAGTTAATATGCCCCCAATAACCCCCTCTGACATGGAGAGAAGATTTTCACTTTACAAAAGTGCCTTGCGAGACATCAGACAAAGTTTTGCAATTGATGGTTGTGAACTGCAAATCATCAATCAAAATTGGGAATGGGACCACTTCTGCTTCAACCTCAAGGGAATAATGTAAGTTCATTAATTTAACACCGACTCGTCTTATCTACTGCCAAGTGACATTCATTCTTTCAATTTAATGGTGCATATTTATGGGCATATTTTCAGATTTTTAAGAGCATATGTGCATGCATATTTCCTGAATTTTTAGGGCATAAACTTCCAGGCCCTACTCATTACAATGTTATCCTGGTTTTTGAGGTTTCCACCCTCAGAATCTGTGGTTGTGCTTTTTGAAGTTCCAACCGGACTCTGGGCTGATATGGTAAGACAAGACTAGAAGTGGCCCACACTGAAAAGTTTCTGGCCACATGTCTGACATACAGTTTGGATGGCTAAAGTCAAAATGTGAATTCATGCTCCATTAAAGTGATCTCTTTGTATCAAAAGTACAGTAATACCGGATCTGATATGGTTAAGTACTGGGTCACATTCCTTCTGCCATATAAAACATAGAGAAGGGGAAGATGATGTTGGTATTGATGTGTATAGAAACAAGACATGGGAATTTAATTTTATAATTTTAAATGATCTTGTCGACTTCGTCGTTACGCTGAGGTCTGGCGTTCTGTTACGGCGACGGGACGAAATGTACCGAGAATGCACTGAGGTGTGTGACGTCATAGTACTGCTTGAGCTGCCTCCATTCCCCGCGCACTCCGATGAGAGTGACGTCATCCAGCCAGCTACCTCCTTTGACCTTGGTTTGCACTTGCTAATGGTTGAGTTCACGCAGTTCGCTGCATGATCATGAGGCTTTCACCCAGCATTTTTCAGAATTTGTAGCATTTGTAGCATTTCAAATGATATAAAGTCTAGTCTTTCAGACTGACTATCACTCTTTTATATTTTCTTCCTAGGTGTCTCGCATCCACCACTTCTTCGGAGCCTTGGCCACGAGGTCACAGGAGCTGGTGATTAGTGATCAACAGCCCCAGGAAGTGGTAAATATTCTAGCAGAAATGAATGTCATTATTCAGGTTTGTAGTTATGCTGTTCATGAATTTTCTGTTTTTAAAAGTTTTGTATTATGTTTTCCCTTTACGATTGAACCACTTTTCATGAATCTATAGTTATTATTATTATTATTATTATTATTATTATTGTCATGTGTTGTGACATCTCTATATTACGCCTCGAGTGTTTAAAAGTGCGCAAATTATCTGTATGTATCACTCTGTCTAACGTTGTGCAACCCCTGGCTACATACTACCTAGTTCTCTCGTATTGGCTAGTGTTGTTGCTACCTTGCATTTTGTTGTGCAATTTGTTCTGCTATTGGCTCTGCCAATATTTGACGCGAGTTTGTTGCCACTCCCAAACTACGCATTTTATATTTCTGAGAGGCTTCTCTCCTCTCTGGGGGACAGAAGCTTATTCAGTCTTGGACGTGCCGAGATGTAGGGCCAACGTGTGTATTCGGGCAGAGGCCCGCCCTCATGGCGCAGCGGAATGTGAGTGCGGCTCAATGTATTTCTATCTAACGCAATGTAATTGTTTTTGTTCAATGTTTCTTCTTTTGCTTAATTTTCTTTCCTTTTCAAGATGTTACTGTTAGTATTTTAATCCTTGAACCAGATCTCCGGGACCTTGCGTAATGTCATACGGCGGAGTTCTTTTTGTTGCTTTTGTTATGTACCCACCTCACAGTTTTATTATTTTGGTTAATACCTGTAAGATTCGAAAGTATTGCGTTTCTGCGTCTTGGCTTATGTATATTTCCTGTCGGGCCTTGGTGCTCGTCTTTTGCGTCGGTGTCTCTTTTGTACCACAAATGTTTCGTTTGATTGGTAGCAATTGGACCTTTGTTTGCGGAAAGTATGTGTGAGGTAACGGGACTTATGTCCAACGTCCCACTAATACATGTCCCTTTTGTTTATAGAATATATGTGACGGTGGTTAACTGGGATTTCTCCAGCTCCGATGTCATATTATTCTTTTTTTATATGTCACGTTGGTGCGGCATTATGTTGGAGTATAAGCCTATTTTTTTATAGCGTGCTTTCGATTTTTACCGGTCTCTTTCGTCCCAAATCAATTGTAATGTAATGTATCTCTGTATATTTCATTTTCCTTTTGTTTTGTTTTCCTCTTTTGATTTTCGCCGCATTACATAACTTAATGATATTCCCCCTTTTCTTCCCCTTCTTCCTACCTCCGTGAAATCTCTCTCCCCTTTGTTTTACTCCCCTCACTCCTCCCCCATCCCACCGGTATGTTTACATAACATCATGAAAAGCTTCGCGTCTTGTTGCAGTTCGAATTTTGACTTTTTGCAAGTTTGTCGTTTCTCTCTATCTTTTGTAAGTTTCGTTTTATTTTCTTTCATGTTTGTATCTTTCCGTTAGATTCATGTTGTTGAGCTGTACTCAGGTTCTGTCGTGCTTTTTAGTTTTCTGCGTTTTTGAATTCTTTATTCTTGGTATTGGGTTTCTATTGTATTATCGATTTTATCTTAGCTTACCTTTTTTCTTTGTTTTAAGTAACTTGTTTATTTCGTGTACACGCTCTTTCTTTTATCTTTAATACATTTTTATATTTTAAGTAATATAGCTCCCTTGTCTTTTCAATTCTTATATTTAAGTTCCCCTTCCTTATCCTTATCCTTATCTCGATTTCGTCAATCTTGTCTTTATGATGTAACAAAGGCACGATTAACACGCCTCTGGGTTTTCTTTAATTAATTTCATGAGATTCTTTTTTGCAGTTTTGATTATTGCATTAAGCAATTATTTGTTTCCATTTGGTTTTTTGGAAATCATCTTTTGCTCGCTCCGAAAACCTTGGGCCCAGCACCGGGTCGAGCAAGACGTCTTTTCCCCCCATCCATTTGCGACCTTGTTGATTTTATCTTCCACTGCTACTCTGACGCGCATTATAATTATTATTACTAGACCTGTAGTGGCGCAATGGAGTAAATACATAAAGGCAGGCTACATCTCAGCACGTCCAAGACTGAATAAGCTTCTGTCCCCCAGAGAGGAGAGAAGCCTCTCAGAAATATAAAATGCGTAGTTTGGGAGTGGCACCAAACTCGCGTCAAATATTGGCAGAGCCAATAGCAGAACAAATTGCACATCAAAATGCAAGGTAGCAACAACACTAGCCAATACGAGAGAACTAGGTAGTATGTAGCCAGGGGTTGCACAACGTTAGACAGAGTGATACATACAGATAATTTGCGCACTTTTAAACACTCGAGGCGTAATATAGAGATGTCACAACACATGACAATAATAATAATAATAATAATAATAATAATAATAATAATAATAATAACTATAGATTCATGAAAAGTGGTTCACGATGAAGGAATGTGTGATTTAATTGTAGAATGTTCTGCAAGAAGTCATCGAGTTCCGACAGCTTCAGGCAGAAGTGTTTTCTACTCCTTCCTACATGAACGCCAGTCTCTGTGTGTACATTCCATGGACGTCTGCTCCCGGCGAGTGAGGTATAATGGAAGCTCTCACCAAGCATGTACTGGATGTTTAAATGAAATTGGTTTTTACAGTATTAATTGCTTTCTTCATAATAACTGTTTTTATATCTTTTTTGGGGGGGGGGGGGGGGGGGAATGCTTTATCAATGCTGGCAAAAGTTTGTGGTTTTTTAAGGCGATGACTTTGAAGGTGGTAAAGCATGCATGTCGCTCATTTTAGCCTAAAATTCGTTGAAGAAAAGCAGGGTGCGACTGTTATGCAAAGAATATCAATAGAACAAAGTAGAAAAATCAGAATATATTATACTGTGTATATATACAGTGTGGTCCACCCGCCCCTTATTATTTAGTTTTATGAAACCCAACTAACATCTCAATTCTCCCGATGGTCGATATTGCTCTGCACTCTGACTGTGTGACAGCAATGTAATTGGCTCATGGTTCTAGCAAAGAAAAACCGACCTTGAACTTTTCCCCGCCAAATACTATGGCCCATTCTACTAACATACGACTTACTGCTCCTTGAAATAACACACATACACGTAATACGATCGAATTAATAGCTTACGCCACGTGATCTGTCATAGTAAAAGGTTAAATCAACACCATAAGCCGTGATTGAAGACTTTGAGATGGACTTAAACGTTTGAGGTGGGACGGCTACAGTAACTACAGCACGTTTAGCGTGCGGTATCTACTCTGTGTTGGTGGCTGAGAGGTTTGAAGCCTGACCGTACGTGGTGGGCGTGATCGGTCAGAACGCTGCTTCCAATCCAGTAGTAGGCATACTTTTTTTGAACGAAAGCCCACATTCAATTTTAGTCGGGATGTAACTACATTGCGGAGCCTCCGTGGCTTAGGCTGCAGCACGCCGGCCTCTCACCGCTGGGTCCGTGGTTCAAATCCCGGTCACTCCATGTGAGATCTGTGCTGGACAAAACGGAGGCAGACAGGTTTTTCTCCGGGTACTCCGGTTTTCCCTGTCAAAATTTCATTCCAGCAACATTCTCCACTATCATTTCATTTCATCTGTCATTCATTTAATCATTGCCCCAGAGGAGTGCGTCAGGCCTCGGCAGCCGGCACAGTTCATATCCTCGCCGCTAGATGGGGGCTTCATTCATTCCATTCCTGACCCGGTCGGAGACTGGAAACAGGCTGTGGATTTTCATGTAACTACATTGCCACATTTATTGCCTACGACTCATTTTTGTGAAGAGTAGGCCTACGTTGAATTTTGATGATTTATAAAGAAAATACGATCGAATTGGTACGATATGCCACGTGACCTGTAATGGCAGAAAATTAAAAAACTGGCATGAATATATATATATATTTTTAAATCGTGTTTACCTTCCAGGGTGGTGGCTCCCAGGGACTCAGCGAGGGAACTCACCCCTACCGCCTATCCAGGCAGTGTCCTAGAGCTGGGAACATCTAATCGGAAGGGATACAACTGGTGAGGTGGGATTAGCACCTCGCCCAGGCGGCCTCACCTGCAAAGCGAACAGGGACCTCATGAGGGAAGGGAGGGGAAGATTGGGATGGATAGGCAAGGAAGAGGGAAGGAGGCGGCCGTGGCCGTACGGTAGGGACCATCCCGGCATTTGCCCGAAGACGAAGTGGGAAACCACGGAAAACCACGTCGAGGATGGCTGAGGGGGAATCGAACCTCCTCTACTCATTTGGGCCACCCGAGGCTGAGTAGACCCCGTTCCAGTCCTCGTACCACTTTTCAAATTTCGTGGCAGAGCCGGGAATCGAACCCAGGACCTCCGGGGCGGCAGCTAACCATGCTGACCGCTACGCTACGGAGGCGACTGGCATGAATATTAACATTACATATCGAAGTATTACTCCGGAGGTCCGGGTTCGATCCAAAGCTCTGCCAAGAAATGTAATACTTGTCTGAGGGCTGAAATTGGGTACACGTAGCCTCGTGAAGCAAATATGAGAAGAAGTGGGTTTGATTCCCACCTCAGCCACCCTGAAAATAGTTTTCCATGGTTTCCCACTTCTACTCCGGCCAAATTCCGGGACGGATTCTATCTTAAGGCCACGGCCGCCTCCTTCCCATTCCTTAATTGCAAATACACACATCATTACAAGCCCGCAATAACTCAGGTTATCAGAGAAATTCTACACACACATCCAAGTAAACGGGGCTATGTGGCCGCGATGTTCTAGCCCCTCAAATGAAACAAAACAACAACATATCGAAGGATATTCTGATCGCCAGTGCTTGCATCGAAGTATACGTATTCCTTAGAAATTCCAATGGTATTATTAGCATACTTTCGATTTTTGCACACAAATGAAAGTAGACTTATGAGATCTACACAGTGCCAAAAATTGTGTGTCTCTGTGTGTGACTGCGTCTCTGTGTGTGTGTGAGTGTGTGTACTCTGAATGTCTGCCCCCTCTATCAATTCGAACACGGTGAAACCGAATTGAACGAAATTTGGTACAGAGGTAGCACTAGCGTAGAACACCTCACTGTCATGTTTTATATCGCCACCATCTTGACGGAAACGTAATGGTGGCCACCCAAATGATCAAAGCTTAAATCAAATTACGACTACCGGTAACTTAATCATCCGATCTCTACCAAATTTTGCAACAACATATACTTGTATGGGGAGCGTCGTTTGACAAGGTCATCAGCCCATTAGTTTGCAGATGACCGCGATGTATGTGTGCAAATCGATTCCCCCTATCAATTCAAACACGGTGAAACTGAATTGAACGAAATTTGGTACAGAGGTAGCACTAGCAAAGGGCACTCCAGTGTCTTTTTTATATCGCCGCCATCTTGACGAAAACGTAATGGCGGCCATTCTAATGTTAAAAGCTTGAATCAAATTACGACCAACCTAATAATCTGATCTCTACCAAATTTTGCAACAACACACCTTTATGTATAGAGAATCTTTTGACCACATTATAAGGTCATCAGTCTAATAATGTGCGGATAGCGGCCATGTATGTGTGCAAATAGATTCCCCCTATCTTTTCAAACACAGTGAAACGGAATGGGACGAAGTTTGGTACAGAGATAGCACTAGCAAAGGCCACCTCAGTGTCATGTTTTATATCGCCGCCATCTTGACGGAAACGGAATGGCGGCCACCCAAATGTTAAAAGCTTAAATCATATTACGACCAACCTAATCATTTGATCTCTACCAAATTTTTCAACAACATACCTTTTTGTGAGAAGCATCTTTTGACGGAACTACAAGGTCATCAGTCCAATAGTTTGCAGATAGCGGCCATGTATGTGTGCAAATCGATTCCCCACATCAATTCAAACACGGTGAAACCGAATTGAATGAAATTTTTTACAGAGGTAGCACTAGCAAAGGGCACATCATATTCATGTTTAATATCAGCATAGCACGGTGTATTTCAAGAAGCTACTACAACCAACATCCAATTATACTCCTTGAAAAGGACAAAGAGTTATAACAATATCCATGCATTTAGGTGAAAGTAGGCAATACGTTCTTTACCGAACATCTTGTTTTGTTATTAAATTTTAACAATAAGTCGTAGCATATCTTTAGGCCCGTATCACACGACACTCGCTGGCAAGGAAGCTGCTGTGATCGCTGGTACAAAATCCTGTATGATTCTGTTCTCTTCGTCAGTACACCTGCTTGTATGACCGAAGTGTATCACACGCTAGCATTTTGGACGCTAAGTTGTATGAAATAAAACCGAAGGGCTGTCGTTTGAGGGCATTATTTGCAGTTCTGTCGCCTTATTAACGTAAAGCGGTCGCGAAACTTGCTTTAAATAAATTAGAAAACATGCCAGGTACTGAATGAATGCATTCCAATCAATATTTAAGATCTTAACAAAGTCAACCCCTGGCACTATCAAGCCCATGAGGGGCTAAGGCCGACCAAGCGACCGCTGCCCAGCCATTTGGCCTGCAGATATTGGGGTGACGCGTGATCAGTGCGTCGGGTCCCCTCGGCCGTTAATCTTGGCATTCGTGATCGGGGCGCTGTCTCACTCTCAGACAGCTACTCAATTGTCCTCACGAGGCTGAGTGCACCCCGTTCCAACCCTCACGTCAGTTTTTAAAATCCCTGACGGAGCCGGGGATCGAACCCGGGGCCTCCGGTCGAGAGGCAGGCGCGCTACCCCAACACCACGGTGCCGGCTATTTAAGATCTAGCTGTAATAATTGATTATTTTACCATACGCGTTAATAAGAAGCTCAATAAAAACCTCCAGAGTGTGTTGGAAATGTGTGCAAGTGTTATTGCGTCCGCTCGCTCTTTCGAAGATCCCGGGTTCAAGACTATCCAACGGCAGATTTTTTAAATTCTTTTTAACTATTTTATTATACTCTCCATACCTCGTACAGCAGGATTTCAACTTGGTTTTGTTCACATTATCTACGAAGACGTCAGGGAAAGTTATTTTCTTGTCTCATTTAAATGGCGTTGCCTCCGTAGCGTAGCGGTCAGCATGGTTAGCTGCCGCCCCGGAGGTCCTGGGTTCGATTTTAGCTCTGCCACGAAATTTGAAGAGTGGTATGAGGACTGGAACGGGGTCTACTCAGCCTCGGGTGTTCCAACTGAGTAGAGGGGGTTCGATTCCCACCTCAGCCATCCTCGAAGTGGTTTTCCGTGGTTTCCCACTTCGTCTTCGGGCAAATGCCAGGTTGGTACTGCCCCCGGAAATTGAATTATATTGAGACCACGGTGGCTGTATTGGAAAATATGAGTAAAGTTATGGATGTCATAGTTGTGACGTGGATACTCATGCTAGTAGGCTGGTTGAGCTGAGATTCTTGGTGACGTCATGATTTTGTTCGAGAAAGATCTTAGATTTACGACGCAGTCCCAGGAAACAAGGTATTGTGCTAAGGAAGAAGCTACGCTATTGGAGGAGAGACTCGAACCAATGAACGATAGTGTACAGCCCCCCAGGGTTCTGCATCCCCTGGAGGACATCCCCCCATCATCTATTTAAATCACCCTTAACTGGCAAATCTTGTAAGACCAGAACATATCTATTAACACCGCAATGGCAGCTAGCCAGTATGGAAAGCTTAACCAATCCTTGCACAACTACTACAAACATCGACACACTATTAACTGGGGCAGCTATGCCATCACAATGCTGACAGCATAGCGCCGAAGAGTATAAGAAGGCGTCTTAATCAGGTCAAACTCTCTATCCATTACCAGTCTTACAGTGCATCGGCCGCAGGCTATCGACGTTATCATCAGAGGTGAGTCAGACGTGTTCAGATCTCCTATATTTGTAACCTTTACCCACAGATTGTACTTTACATTGTGATCATTATTACATTCCCTGAAAGGGACTCATAATTCAACATCACAGACCAATAAACACTTGGTCAACACTCTACACCCGACTTACTATTTATACGCCTCTTTACATCCCAACGCCCTTCCTTATTCCCGTCACGGCTAGACGTGACATACGGTAGCCCAACAGTGCCAACTCAGGTATCATTGTATTCCTCGCGGCGGCCCGACTGCCAAGAGCAGCGCGTGCCACATAGCTGACACAAGCACGTTCAGTTATATAACAAGCAGCAGCTGGACGACCAGCATATTCACCTATACGCCAAACTCCATCCCCTAAGATACATCTACATCCTTCATAGGAGCGCCCCCTAGTTCCTAACACTAAACAACACTCTACACTGGTCAGCTTACCCTGCTACGGGAAGCTACCCCCTTTTAGACACCGCTTTATAAATTAACACATTGACTCTTCCTTTTAGATCCTACCACCCCCAAATAAGGGATCTAAAACACTGGTGGAGGCGGGGTACTACGCACAGTAAGATAGGACTCAACCAACGAGCCCTCGTAGTTGAAACGACCCCTTACGCACCGCATATAGCCAAGCGAGACTGAGAAAATATTTTTTTTTGACCTCATATTACGTCACACATTTTTTTTATATATATAGGAGTTTGTATTATTACACCAACCCCCATTCGCCCCATAGAGTAAACTCGGTGGAAATTAAATGTCCACATTTAAAACTACACTAAGAGACTTTGCACACCATTTGTCGGCTAGTACGACTCTACTCCTGCCGAAGCTAAAAATTAAGAACGGTGACTTAATAACTGACCAGACTGCAGTACAACTTCTCAGGGACCTTGAATTCAAAACATCACAGATCCGTGCTCAACACCCTACCGCCGCAGCACAAGTTATACATTTTACACGGTCCCAGGCCAGTGAACACACACAAGAGTCACCAGTATCCAGCGCTAGTGAAGTAGATTGCCTGCCAACACTCCATCCCCTATTGTTGCAGCAACTGCAAATCACAGAGCAGAAAACTAATAATCTGCTCGAGCGCATTACAGAATTACTAGAGACAGACACTGTCAAGTCAAACAATCATACGACAGAAGTAGTTCTTGACATCCACACTATTTTGGAAACAGTAAAACAGGATTTAGACAGGACCGTACACATAGTCAAATCCACACAGTACGACAACACACCGTCACTCAGTACAGACATATCAGGTGACGAGCCACCTGGTAACATAACACAGGTGTCGTACACGGGAAGCGAGGCTAATTCCCCTCTAAATAGCCCAAACACCTCGGCACACGATAGTGGTGCGAACAGAATAGACAGACCAGAATCACTACACAGCCAACAAGAGACAGCTGAAAACGAGATGAATAGACACACTGAGTACCCCATGATCCACCCCACAAAGTTCACGGGGGAAGGCCAGGATCCCGAGGAATACCTCAAGGCCTTCAATAGAACGGCCCGGATCAATGGTTGGAGCGAGGAAGTTAGGAAACGGCTCCTTCCTGCTTACCTCACAAAGGCGGCCATGACATGGTATGAGCTCCATGAGGACACACTAGAGGCTGCCACATGGGAGGAAACCGCTGTAATGTTGAAGAGCGAATTCCAGCTCATACCAGACGATGACGATCTCTATGACCAGATTAGACAGAGGTCACAGGGACCTAAAGAGAGCGCCCAGGCATACATCAATGTAAAATTGATAATGTGCGAAAAGTACAATGCAGCCATGACAAACAAACAGAAAGTCAAGCTGTTAATGCAGGGCCTCAGACCAGCCATAGTGGAAAAGCTATGCATAATGAACAACCCCACGGTCCAACATATGTTAAATAACATAAAGACCATAGAGGAGGGAAGGATGATCACGGAAAAGGCTACGGAAAAAGCCGTGGATCTGCACTTCCAAACTCAAAAAGACGACACCAATAATAAAATGGACGAATTGGTGGACAGAATGGAGAAACTGACAATAGCTGCCATCCAAGCGGGCGGGAGACCGCTAAGGGATGAGCACGCAGACAGACAAGAACACTATTATACTGAGAGGGACAGGGGGTACACAGAGAGGAGACGCTACGGGAGGGAGGAAAATAACTACCCTCCACAGCGGCCAACAACACCTCCCCCACAGGATAGGCCACACTACCCTCCTCGGTATTCACCGATATCATACACGGACACAGAGCCGGCATACCCCTCACGGCGTTCACCATCCCCGTACACACAGGAGTACTACCCTGAGGAGTACGAGCACGACATCCCCCGACGAAACAGCCCGCCACCAGGTAGACAGTCCTACGCACCCCCACAATACAGGGCAGACAGGCAGTACCGGGAAAACTCGCCCCCACGCAGGCAGGGCTATGCAGCCCCGCAGTACAGGGGAAATGGGGAATATCGGGAGAACCCGCCCCCGCGCAGGCAAAGCTATACATCCCCACAGTACAGGGGAAATGGGGACAGGCGAGGAAACCCAACCCCGACCAGACAGGAGTATGCAGCTACCCAGTATAGGGAAAAGGGGAACCGACGGGAAAACCCGCTCCCCCAGCATCAGACATACACCCCACCCTGGCGGCAACAGGAGAACAGACCCCCGGGCAATAACAGACAGGGAAGAAAACCCACAAGGGGACGGGACAATGTGGTTAAACACACGAAGGGCCCGGAACACTACCCCCTCCCCGACGAATACCCGAGGGAGTTCAGGGATGAAACACCCCACAGGACAGACAGGGGGCAATACGCCCTACACCTAGCCACACACCGCAGGCGGGAAGCTGGCGCAGCCACCCCGAGGGGGGGCGCACATACATTACAGGCAGGCGTACACCTACGTTTCAAAAAAACGCCTAGACGGGGAGGGTCGGCTAGCGGATGAAGCAGCTGATGTTCCTCCCCCAACACAACAACAGAAAGGCCCTTCCCCCAAGCAAATTCGCAAGAGTAAGGGGAAGAAGCAGCCGGCTAAAACTAAGGCTGACGATCCGCCCCCGGACCGTTTCCAAACACACCCCGTGCAAGGAGACGGCAACTGTCTGTTTAGGGCCATGAGCCTCCTAATCCGGAATACCGAGGATTATCATGGGGACTACAGACAGAAAACGGTCAAACATATCCTGGCCAACTGGAGCGAGTACCGAGACTTTGTGTCGGACGAGCGGGAAAACCCATTCCAGACCGGGGCGGATTACCGAAAATACATGGGCAGGGACGGCACCTATGGCAGTGCCGTAGAGGTGACCGCTCTCGGCAAGGTGCTGAAAGCCAACATCCATGTATACACTGATGTGCACTCGCCTCCGCTATTCTCAACTGCGGGATTCGATAGGGACCTACATGTACTTTTTACAGGAAACCCTAAGGCGGGACATTACACACCCCTCACAATCATAAGCAAACAGCCTGAGAACACGCCCACACCCTCCAAACAGAAAACCCTACCCCCTTCACCACAACACAGGGGGGGAATTGACCACACACAGGCGCATGACGCGAGCTCGCTCGGCATGGGGAAGCCAGCAACAGGAGTCGAACTCGCGACCGCCTGGAACAAAAGACGGGGTAACAAGGGCAAGCTCAGGGTCACGTTCGCAGACACACCTTCCCGAGAGGAAGAAACCAACAACAACAACAACACAACCAAACAAAGGCTGGGAACGATTAATACATTAAACGTTCGCCAGCAGACTCCTAGTCTAACAGCAAGACCGGTTAAAAGAGCTGGCAATGTACTTGGCGAACGCACTTTGCTGACCGGGGCAAAGTATTCAGGACAGGAAGTCAGCCGAGAGGCGAAGCGTGCCAGGTACGATAAGCGGACAGCTCCGTGCCTTCCCAGCACAAATGTCACTCCGGCAACAACAACAACAACAACAACAACAACAACATATACCCTACACAATACATCGGTGCAGGGCAATGGATTTCAGGTATCGGCCCTCACGATACACGCCAACATAAATGGCCACAGAGTGCAGGCCCTAATTGATACTGGGGCAGCCGTAAGTTGTGTTAATAGACGACACGTTGCCGAGGCTCAAATACACGATGTCACGGGAGACATCCGGCTGGTAGCGGCCAATGCTCAGACGCTAGAAAACGTGGGGGTGGCAAACATACATATTAGGATAGACCATTTTGCCACAACGCACCCCATGTTCGTTATCGAACACCTTTCTGCGTCAGCCATAATTGGCATGGATTTTCTCGCTAGATATGAGGCTAGCATAAATTTCGCTAGTGGTCAGATGCTTTTAAAGCACGACCAGAGGCTCACCACACATCCCATGGTATACACCAGGAACAGAGATGGGATTCGAGCGGAGCGAGAAAATCACGAGCATCAGGCCCCTACACTGCACACTATCAGCCAATACACAGACACACACAGATAAGGCGGCCAACCAGAACCACAGGCAGGACCTGACTCCGGAGCAAAATGAAAGGCTCACGGAGCTCCTGGAGACCAACAGGGATATTTTTGCCCACTCAATGAAGGATCTCGCTGTGACAGACCTCATTGAACACCATGTCACACTCACTAGTGACCGGCCAGTACACCAGCCTCCCTTCAGAGTGAGCCAGAAGGAGAGACACGCCATCGACGCTCAGATCTCAGAGATGCTCGAGGCAGGGGTCATTGTTCCCGTTATCTCTAACTACAGCTCACCAGTTCTGCTGACCAAAAAAAGGGACGGATCGCACAGATTTTGTACTGACTACAGGAGGCTCAATAAGTTAGTCGAAAATGATAGTTATCCACTACCAAGGGCAGACACCTATTTGGACGCCCTTGGCGGAGCTAGCTGGTTCAGTTCGATGGATTGCTATAGTGGATTCTATTCAATCCCCGTCTATGAACCAGATAGGCACAAGCTGGCGTTCGTTACAGAGAACGGACTATTTACCTACACCCGTTTACCGATGGGTCTCCGGAAC
Organism: Meconema thalassinum; assembly: GCA_946902985.2. Taxonomy (NCBI): domain Eukaryota; kingdom Metazoa; phylum Arthropoda; class Insecta; order Orthoptera; family Tettigoniidae; genus Meconema; species Meconema thalassinum. The sequence goes on along the minus strand of OX336389.2, from coordinate 1,445,607,047 downwards.
GCCAGCCAAACCTTCCAAAAGCTAGTGGATAAGACATTTTCAGGGCTTAAGTGGCGTTCCGTATTAGTGTACGTGGATGATATAACGGTCTTCTCCAACACTTTTGACGAACACATCGTACATTTGGAGGAGGCTTTCGCAAGGATCAGAGAAGCTAAACTAAGGCTTAAACCTGCGAAATGTCAATTTGCCAGACAGCAGATTAACATATTGGGCCATATTGTCAACAGGGAGGGCATTATTCCCGACCCAGCTAAGACTGACGCAATAACGGGCATCCCAATGCCCACAAATTTGAAACAATTGCGCAGTTTTATTGGTTTGGCTTCGTATTACCGGAAGTATATCTACAGGTTTGCACACATCGCCCATCCCCTAACTGAGCTCACACGTGAAAAAACGCCCTTCAGCATCAAGCAGGAACACATAGATGCCTTCAACACACTGAAGCAACTATTGACCTCACCTCCATTACTGCAACACTTCCACAGTGATAGGCCCACATTTTTACACGTGGATGCCAGCCTGTATGGGCTGGGGGCGGCCCTATTGCAGGAAGACGCAGAAGGGCGCAAACGGCCCGTCGCCTACGCTAGCAGGAAGCTAACGGCCGTTGAGACTAGATACTCTGCCACAGAGCGGGAAATGCTGGCATTTTCGTGGGGTGTGAACTATTTTAGAGTATACCTCTATGGTATCAAGTTCACGGTAGTGACTGACCACACGAGCTTGCTTTTTTGGGACAAATTTAAAAACCCAAATTCGCGGCTCAACAGGTTTATATTCCGCCTGTATGAATATGACTTCGTGGTCAAACACAAGAAAGGCGCTACACACCTAGACGCGGATGGGTTGTCTAGGCTGCCAGTAGCCGATCCCCCGATGACAGTAAGGACCACGACTGGGACAATATGCCCACCTTTGCCCTGACGGTAATTAACATCAAACAGGAGCAAGAAAGTGATCCGTACTTGAAACAGATTCTATTGGCACTAGAAAACTTGGATAAAGTGGACTCCAAGACAGCACGGCTGTCTAGGCGATTTTTCCTAGACAAAGACGGCGTACTGAAATTTAAGCCCACGGCCATGCACGATAGCGCACCTATAGCGGTTCCGGAATCATTGAGAGAAAATATCATGATCGGACACCACAATAGCCCACTGGCAGGGGCACACCTAGGCACGCATAAAACATACCTTAGAATCCGTGACAAGTACTATTGGGTAAACATGAAGGCCGACATAGATACCTTTGTAAAGACATGTCACACTTGCCAACGATTCAAAACAAGACCTGGCAAGCCTCATGGACTACTCAACCCAATTCCCGTGGGAGAGTTATTTCACAGAGTCGGGATAGATGTGAAAGGCCCCATTACAACAAGTCAGAAAGGTAATAAATATATCCTGGTGGCCACCGAGTATCTCACACGATACATGATTACAAAGGCTGTTCCCAAAGCAGACACGAACAGCATAGCCGAATTCCTATTTGATATAATTACATGATACGGCCTATTCCAAACCTTACTTTCCGACAGAGGTACTATTTTCACCTCGAGAGTGCTCCAACAGTTTCTGGAGATACTCAGGATTAAGGCATACACTACCACGAGTTTTTCCCCGCAAACCAACGGACTCACGGAGAGTATGAACAAAATACTTGGAATAGCGGTGGCCAAATTTACAGAGGACGCAGGAACAGACTGGGATGAATACCTGCAAGCCATTACCTTTAGTTATAATACCTCTGTATCCACGGCTACGAAACACTCTCCACACTTCCTACTGCACGGATACACACCCAGAAGTCCCATAGACAATATATGTATCCCACAGGACGCCTACACAGACAATGCTGCCCGGCTAGAGCACTTACAGATAGCTCGAATGAACGCTAGGAACAACATAGCCGCGGCGCAAAAGAAACAGAAAGAGCGGTACGATCGGAATAGGAAGACCGTGGAATACACACCCGGGCAATTGGTCATGGTCTCCAATTCTGCCCGTAAGAAAAACGTGTCCGAGTTTCTCCTGCCACGCTGGTCAGGTCCCTTCAAAGTCTGCAGGAAGGTATCTGACCTAAATTATATAGTGAGCGTGCGCCATGGGAGAAAATTCATAAAATACACTATTCACGCCCGCCGGATGAAGGCATATCATACACTTAAAGCTCCCACACCCACACGTAAAGGCGGAAACACTGCCAAAAGGAAGGGAAGTAATCCCACTGGCAGACGTGGAAAGAAGGCCAAGAAATAGCCTTCAAACCTCACTGACCGCACCGGGATACGTTCCTAACACTACCAAACTGTCCCGGAGACACAACCTGAATGGTGCCAGAAACAATTACTCTGGGTAAAAGACGGTCTCAAAACCCGCAACCTTCTGAATACCAGGAATATAAGGTCGGGTAGCTATCTAGTCTAGGATAGAAAAGTAGGAAGCTAACACGGATTGGGACAGTTCCACTAACAGAGGGTCATAAATGAAAAACAACACAATCGCCTCCGGCATCTAGTCACCAAACACGCGACTAGCGGCCCAGACACACTCGTGTATAACGACATTTTGTACAACGGATAGGGACATACTCAAACCACGATACAGTTAACACAAAATTTGGGGACACAAATGTAGTTAGTGAGAGGTTCTTTTACAGTGCGGCCAAGGCATGTGACATTTCCGAAGTGAAATGCCATGGCCTGTGGTTTGGATTCCACGTAAAACGGAAGTCCCGTGGCTCATGATCTACAGATCAACGGGCACGTTAAACTACAAGTTTCCTTCTTTTTTTTTACAATGCGAGAAGCACTACTCACAATTACAGAGATAGCATTCAGGCGGAGAGACACAAACATACAGTCACAGAGCATTGTCCAGCAAGTAACAAGGTAGTGCACACGTGAGTGAAATTAGACACTATCGCGTCAGCGATAACGCACGTCTCATGAATAGCCTGCACACTCACAGACAGCAATACACTAGCAGCTCTCAGTGCAGAACACACGCCATCATTTAAGCCAAGTCTAGAACCCCACAAATCCTCAAATTACACTACGAGGGGAAATTAAAAACATACAAACGCTGCACAGGTATGCGTACTTTCATTTGCGCAGTGCACATACACGGGGAACGTGCCATAATATGGACGGCACAAATACCGTCGTGACAAGTCTTTACAGGCAACCGGGTCCGAACCCATGATCACACACCACGCTCGTACCAAAAACTAACTATCCAACGGTATTTTTGGTACGGGGAACACAATCAAAATACATACAAGGAGCGCACAAAACATGAACAACGCAGACATAGTACACAGAGAATGACACGAGATCACGGGTTCAAATCCCAGCGAAAATCGGACACCAGGAAAACAGCTATCCAGGCTTCCAATCACACTGAAATTAGCCCATACAACCACACAACCGGATAATACCACATTTCCTTCGGCCAAAGGCCAGGCATAGAATTTCAGTGACACCTGACAGGGAAAATAGACTTCCCAGAAACAAGTATAGAAATTTCGTAAGACAAAGGCCTTACGGAATAGTGACCACACAATAGTATTAGCAAATAGTACACATTGACACATTGGACCGTCCGGATTCTAGAACGGTGACAACACTCACATACTAGCGAAAAATCACGTACGCAGACAAATGTAAACACAACATGACGAAAATACTGACTTGCAGATCTCGTCATACTGCAATACCGCTGGTGACAAGACACTATTGTGTATCGGCAGTGACCGTGAAATTACAAACGCAAAACAATCACAACACCATACATTTTTTTAACACTGCAGAAACATTTAGCAATGGACAAGACGTGACACATCGGAACTTACCTTGGGCCTATAGGAGCACGTTCGCAAAGACGTTGGCAGGCCACGGGCGCCTTTTACCCATACACGCGATACATATTACGACTTAGCCTGTAACAGACCAACCGTCCGCGTGGTGTAGCGGAACATAGGCACACACACACGCGCTCACTAAGTAGAAGCGAACACAGACAGGGGCTCTGAGGAAACAAGACCTCCCCCCCCCCAATAACTTCTTTTCGCGATTCTATTCCTAAAATAAATCATTCCAGGCGACTAGGACATGGCCAGTCGCACTACGTCCACTGGACACATTCACACTACAAATGGCAGACCAGATTAGGTCGTGAAGCTTTACTATCCCAAGGCTCGGATAGAAAGCCAACATGGACCAAGGGAGGATGACAGGAGAACAGGCTACCAGCGTACCACCTTACTCCCTTCCAATAACCTTCTCACGTCCAACATAAACAACGCAGACACATGAACACGACCAAAACAGCTACACTACATTACAGAGTATACACAAGGGGTTGATAGACTTCATGCGTCTAAAGAGAAGGCTTGCTACGCCTTGGATCACGATGCTACCACCTGAGTATTAGGGGCGGGTCGGCAAACATTAAATAAGCATAATGCGCATCTCCAAATGAGAGATGAGGCCACAATTATATATATTCACCATTCTTTGTTAATTAAATACTCCCGCATGACAGGAATATATTAGTATCATGCCTCAACCTACACCTATCCGTACATGAGTGCAGACGCCTCATATCCAGATACCTGCATGAGTATCCCATCCATTTACCAGGGGTATTACTATCAAACCTGCATGGAATTTTCATATCTTTGCAATCCCGGGAATTACCTCCCCAGTCCACTCATCGTAGGAGCAATCCTAGTAGCATTACCGGCTCAAGGCCACCATTTATTTGAGCCCAAAGACGCACCACCTCTTCCTACCATACTTTAAGCCCACTCTACGAATAACTACCCCCAGATCCTAATAACAGGGTACCTGACATTACAGACCCTACTAACACCTCCATTAAGGTAAAAAGAGCATTATCGCTGGAAAGCTGACGTAGCAATGGTAGACCAGAAGTAGTCTATGTACTTAGAAGTTCTACAACCCCACAACACTGGAAATATTTTACATTTTACACAAAGATTAAACTATTTACACTGGTTACGCCTATATTTTTTTACAAAGGAATCTGAAACACTCTGATTGATGATAACAGCATAAGCCAAAGGCCAAAGGCACCACACTTTGAGAGCGGGTAAGGCGATGTTGAGACTACCCTAGTTCACTTAACGACCCGACCAAACAGACGAACCACGTAAGGTTAAGGCACTCGCGGCCTGGCCGGGCAAGCTCTGGAATCCTAGGTGCACGTTAACTGCCCCTGGGAGGAAGGGATGCTACACCCACTCTGGGCCACGGTCGTCGAAGCCAAGACCTGCAGGGAAGACTTTCTGAGGATGGTGGGAGAAATAGCTCACTCCGCGCCGAACTCAGGAGACAACTCTAGAGACGACCCCATTATGACTAGACTTCTAGTTAAATTTAAGTTAGGTAGGGCTTCTATAGCGGGAAGCCAGGCTCTTGTGCGTTGGAGTGAAATATTACTGCGGCCGATAGAGGCGAAATGATATATTAATGCGAAAAGCATATTACTGCGGCCGATAGAGGCGAAATGATATATTAATGCGAAAAGCATATTACTGCGGCCGATAGAGGCGAAATGATATATTAATGCGAAAAGCATATTACTGCGGCCGATAGAGGCGAAATGATATATTAATGCGAAAAGCATATTACTGCGGCCGATAGAGGCGAAATGATATATTAATGCGAAAAGCATATTACTGCGGCCGATAGAGGCGAAATGATATATTAATGCGAAAAGCATATTACTGCGGCCGATAAAGGCGAGATGATATATTAATGCGAAAAGCATACTACGGCGGCCGATAAAGGCGAATATTACTGCGAAAAGCAGACTGCGATTGCCGATGAAGGCGAAGAGGATATTATGCCATTGGACAATGTCCAATGCCCACATAAATGGCGACGCAGCGGGCAGTCAATGGGCATTAAGAGAGGGGCATTGCGGGCACCTCATAGGAGCCAAAGTGGGCGGCTCAACTACGACAACGATGAACGATAACGGTAATGACCAGGAAGGTACAGCGGGCGAAACGGTTTGCTTAGTGGCACCGTAAGCCGCCTGCGACTAGGTTAGTACTAGTAGTAAGACCTAGAATAGATGTCGACAATAGGATTAAAACGGAGGGGACTACGAGACATTGTTGGGTTCCGGTCCCGACAATGTACTACAAGGGAACCACCGCGAGAGAAATCAAACGGACAGCCTCCATCTAAATTTTAGTACTTAAGTCATAGTGCCATTTTAAGGTCACTTAGATGTAAGCAAATTTACTAACCGCTGTTGCTAATAATAGCACAGCACATTTCGGCTTTAGAGTAAGGTCCACTCGGCATGTATATACAGCATAGTTTACATTTAATTAATTTTATTAATAAGTAAGATAAGTAGTGTTAAGATAACGCCGCTCGGCGCCTGATGACCCACAAACCCGGCATCAGGGTAAGTCCGACAACTCATGATAAGTCATGATAATTCGTTGTAAGATAGCATAAGCCTACATTTAAGGCAATTTTTTTTATTATATATATGGATTGCGGTAGAATATCTCGGCACTTGGTGACTAAAAATCCGTTACCAAGGTAAGCCCGACAACATTAGGCTAAGATAGGTTAACATAGGCTAACCTAAGAGTAAATTAGATTTCAGTGGCGCCACACTTAATTCTATAAATTAAGCGCTGCCACGAATATGTCATATAAATATATTGTAATGTATTGTCATGTATTGCTAACAACTAATCCGTTTTCCCAAACACAGGAAACCCAGGGAGCAACGCGTCCACGGATCTACACAACAGAACATGAGTTGCCATTAATACATTTTTTTTTACTTATAGCAAGGAGCATGAGCATGTCTATTGTAAATATATTTCCCACACCAAATTACACATACCCTTATCTCTGTCACACAAACACACTACTCCTCATCATTTTTCAGTCGCGCCAATAAGGTGACGGCGCCGCGATCAGCGACGTAAGGTGACGTGGGGCGCCGAGCGACGCTGACGCAAACACACGTATGAATACGCTTCAATAATAAGCAATATACGGTAGCCAGGGGCGGTGCAGAGATTGTGAGCACCTACCCTCGCTGCCAAGGTGAATTTTTCCACCCACGGGGAAAATTTGCGACAGGTAAGGTTAACGGCATGACCACTAACCTACAGCCATAGGTAAGAGGTACCTACAGCTCAGCGAATAGCAAAATGGAGGGAGAATGAGTCGACAGAGGAGAGCGCTACAGAAGGCCTAGAGATTGAGACGAGGTACCAGGCTCATGAGCAAACCGGTCTAGTAATAAGATTATTATTTTATATTATATCATGCTTTTAAATTAAATGTAAACCCAAAGCGTACACAAATATATATTAATGCTCAAGTGTACGCCTATGCACGTAAACTTACAATATGTCACGCCATTCAACACTGCCACAATGGCAACACTGAATACACGGTTTTGTTTTTTCCTTTCTACTCTACTAACGCCCAAATTTGTCAGGGTGTTCCGTTTTATCCCAAACCAATAAATGAACTTTGATTATTTCCCTTAAATTATACCCTGGAACACCCATTTTTTCTATTCTCTTCTATCTTTCTCTTAGCAGGGAGCACTTTTTCCCCAAAATAAAGCCAGTCGGCACAATTCCTCGTCTAGCTGGGTTTTTCCTCCCTGCACAACTATGTAACGGATAAGTATCAAAACCATGTTTTTTTTCCTTCTCTTTGAAACTCGCAATATACCAACAATGGCAATGTCAATTTTTTCTCAATGTCAATTTTTTTTCTCAATGTCATTTTTTTTCTCAATGTCAATTTTTTTTCTCAATGTCAATTTCCATTTTTACAATGTCAGTGTTATATATATATATCTGTACATCCCATAACCCTCCCCTCTGAACACGGGCTGATCTCACACCTACACTTCACCACATTATACACTACGGCTGACACGTGGAGTGCAACAGTGATATTGGAGAATACGTTTGGTATTACAACGATACATTCGACTATGGAACATTATAATCTTGCAGTGCTTTCGATGATTATAACAGTAGTTGAGATGGAAGGCTAAGGCTTTAATGCAATTGGGACATATATCGTTGGAGTAAAGTAACAGCATGGAACTTCGTTAATCGTCTTTCTACAAAAGCGAGCATGTAGTGAACATCCAACTACACTCATGCATCGTGAATCCATCGCTGAATTATACCAGATAACAGTGGAAAATTTTTCATACTCCACAACTATGAATATTTCTGCGGAAATAACTACATTAAACTTCATGGCGAATTCCTGCAAGAACTTCAGGGAACTTTCAAGAGAGGCCAGGGTTGTCCGGGCGCACAAAGAAGAGTTTTGCCAGAAGGATGTTTTTCGTATCCACGGAGCAGTGCAATTTCGGAGGAGGAAGCAGTTCGATTCTCCGAGGACGCTGATTCCAAATTCGAGGACGGAGCACATCTTTACGCTGGTGAAATGGAACCAACAGCAGTTTTCTTTGAAAACTTTCCTCTGGAACTTCAATCAACAGATAAGGTAGTCGTGAACGTTTCTTGTATTATTTGAGTCTTGTAGCGATATCTGAGCAACCATTCTTCCCATATTTTCTGTCCTATATTTTGCCCCATTTTCTTGATTGATATTTCTGTACTCAGTACACTTCGATGATTTATGCCTTTTTCTTCGTTTTTTGAGACATTGCTATGTCATTGGCATACTTAATAATTTTGGATCAGTTGAGACTGATGATTTAGATTCTTTCAGTAATTTGCATATTTTTGTAGTCACGATTTGACTATAAAGTTAACGATTTGCTATGGCAGATTTGAATTCAGACAGCGTGTCACTTTAGTAAAGTAATTCTATTCAGTTAATTACTTTGACCAATTTTCTGTCATCCTCAAGAAAGAAGAATGATTAAAAGATTTTAGAGCGTTAAAATCTATTACGATATCGACGATCTTTGAAATACTAGTCGTCTTATGAACATGATTGCAACATAGACATTTATCATTGCATTATAGACAATTTTATGAAATATGAACTTTTATTTCGATTTATTGAATACACTATAGTAATGAACATTTGATAGGAGTTTTTCTCAATTATAGATTGGAACAATAATGTTTGCATTCCACAGTCTAATTGTATTCTATTCGACTATTTTGCAGTTTAGATGAACTTTGTTTGAAGATAGTATTTTTATACTGCGTTACTTTGATGATGTTAATCTCAATTTTGATAGACCAGGCAGGAGTGTCTAATCGTATTTGCTATTAAATTTATTTGTGATTGGCAAATTTTTACTTCATATCGATTCATGAATGAAACCCACGAAGGTTAAATAATAACAGTCATTATTACAATTGATGAATATAAGAATTTTTAAAGAGGAACAATGGATGTATAATCGTTAGTTCAGTGGACGTGTAAAAGTCGCTGTTGAGTAATGCCCTTGAATAATGAAGGAGGTTCCCACAATAATTAATGAAGTTGATGAATTAATAAGTGGAGGATTTTTGTGTGTAGTTTGGAAGATTTTTATGCCATATATATGAAGATATATGATGAATTTTGGACCAATTGTTGTGCAATTTTGTGCGTTATAAGCGAAGTATTTTCCCGCTGAATGTTGTTCTTGTTCTTTGAAAGATTATTCATATGAAGATACTGTTAAAATTAACAAGAGTGTTAAATAATTTGAGATAAAGATTTTGAATGGAGGTTACCGTCACAAATATTAATAATTATTATTAAACCTTATTAAACCTGAATTTGACAGTTAAATATAACTAACCTTCATTGGTCGATTATATCATCACGATTTGAGTAATTATCAACCGGATAAACGTGTGGTTTAATGTATTCCTTGTATAAATAATATTAACAATATAATATTGTAAAATAATTTTGTAAATATCTTTGTTAAATAATTTGAAATGATAGTGATTAATAGAAGCGTGTATACAATTTTCAATTGTCATTTGACATTGTTATAAACAATTTATTATTGTTATAAATAATTAATGAACTTTAGTTATTAACATTTAGAGTTGTTTTTTTATACTCTAAACAACGCAAGTTAAGCAAGTGGTTTGAACAAATAATCATGATTTGGGATTGTTGGAGTAATCCACTGGTGTTTGAATGAAGCATGTAAGACATTTGCGTGATAATATTTCAGTTGAGATGTGAACATTTACGTGTTTGAAAAAGGAGAGCCAAGAGCTGAGGTAACACGCTTATGCTAGGGTTGAACGAACGGGAGTCCGCTTTGACAATGCAGGTGCATTGCAGCTGGCCCGGACAACTGTGTCACAGAGGCCAAGGACGTTCCATAATAGCCTTGTGGCTATAAATAAAATGTGAAGTATATAAACACGCAAAACAATTGATATATGTGTCTCATCCCAAATCCCGTTTCCATCCCCAGTGCATTATAATTTTACGTTGCTATGAGCTTGAGAAAGTTGAAACATTATATGTAGAGAATACAGGTCCTACAGGAGGACATGGTTATGTGATCGATGGCTTCTGATTGCCACGTTGATTTTTTATTTTTTTTGTTAAAATCATTCTTTATGTGAAATAAATTATTGTGCAGTTTAAAGTTTCTCGTCTCCGTTCTGGTTCATTTTAAATATCATGGTGGAGGTTATTGTGAGGGCATACTTTAAGTGATCCAGTTGACAACCCAGTCCCCGAGATAAATTTAAGAGGTAAGTAAAGGTAAGTATGAACCCCCGTATATTTTGGTGTGTTCCACAATAATTTTCTTGTTAACTATTGTGCTCTAATCTCGATAGTATCTGTCAGTGCCATTTTCATTGATGTAGCTGTGCCGGTGCGTTTGATTATTGGCAATCCGATTGAGGGGGCGGATATCTGACAGCCTACTATCCGGATATCGGGTACAGTACCTTCTTCAAGGCCACGGCCGCCTCCTTCCTTATTCCTTGCCTATCCATCCTGACCATCCATTACCTTATGCCCCCTAAAACCTCACTAACTAACTATTATTGTAAGTGTATAGAAAGCGCTTTTCGCACAGACGCCGTTGAAAGAAATTATAGTTTCGGTCTGATGTATTTATTCGTGAGCCTACCAACATAACAAATCTATTTGTTATGTGGTTCGTCTGAGTGAGTCGGAGTTTTCCTTTAAACAAAGGTGGTCAAAATTTCGAACACTTGCTACGTTGAATATACAGGATACCTTGCTTTCGTTCTACAGATCATTATGTCGTCGTCCAATCTGGCTGCGTACCATCGGATAAGTACGGTGCTTTTGAGGACCAAATAAAAAATCACTCGTTGGAACGGATAGATATGCGTCCATAATACATATAAACGACATTAAGCAAAAAAATAAATAAAAGAAGGACTAGTTCAAGGTTCGAACCTACTACAATGCGACTTCGTTGACGCTACTGTAGCAATTCTTGATTTAGCTACCATAGCTACCGAGAACTATGGAGTGTTGCTGGCACTTATTGAATCTATTCGTAGACACTTCCTGTCCAAACGTAAGAAGGTGTTATTCGGAGCTCTGATCGTTTCAATCATGCATTATATTTGAGGTCATTGAAAGAACACTGCCACTATTGATTTCTACTATATTCGCGAGGATGTACTCAACGGTAAAGATGTACAATGGACGTAAAGGAGCAGGTACTAATGTTTTTAGGATGACTGTGATATACGCGTTAGTTGGGTTGCCTTCCTCCAAAACAAAAGAAGGGGCTGGTGGACCACACTGTATATAAAACATATATTCTGATTTTTATACATATATATATATATATATATATATATATATATATACACATAGGTTGGTTTATAAGTTTTGGCAACTATTTTATTTATTGATAGCATACTTACATGGTTTTAAGTTGTAAAGGACTTTGATATAGTCTGCAGTGATGTGTACAACATGTTCCCTGTATTCCGTTGGTACTGCCCAGTCTCTCAATGGTGCGAAAAGAGCGGTCAGTGGCCTGTAAAACGTCAGCAATCATATGGAAGCGGTTCCTGTGTAGTGACTCCTTCATCTTGGGGATTAGGTCGAAGTCACAGGGACTTAAATCCGGAGAGTATGGTGTTTTTAGACCATCTCCCAGCCCCGGCGATTGATCAATCCAGATTCAACTCCTGCTGTGTGTGCCCTAGCATTGTTATGCAGAACAATGAGTGGATTATCTATGAAGTGTTGCCTTTACCTTCTCAGAGCTGCTAGCCGATTATCTTGCAAAAATGAATAGTCTGCCCTGGGGGGGGGGGAATGGTATGCTTTAAAATTACACTATCCCAATGAAAGGCAAGGATAAGATTTGCATTCACATTGGTGTCTGTCAACTGTTTGTTTTCGTGGTGACCCGTGATGACGCCACCCGTTCGATTGGCGTTTCCACTGTGGTTCAGGGGCGGATTTAAAGGGGGGGAGGGAACGGACGCCCCCTCCCCCCCCCCCTGGACAAATTTTACTAATATCTTCGAATGCCATTTAAACATTTTTTGGTTACTTGTATTAAAAGCCTGGAAACAAATCATGCAATTTCTTAGATATTCACTAAACATGGAACTCAAAGCCCTTGAAATATTAATATTTACAGACCTTTAAAAGTGTAACTACCTTTTATAATGACAAGTAGATCCATTTGCATATTAATTTAAGTTTATGCTCTTGAAGAGCATCTAAGAACGGCTGGTCCAAGAAGCCTCTTTACCAGTAAAAAAAAATCAAAATTCTCTCATAGAATGCTGTGGTGAGGAGATTTTGAAGACTACAGTGGCTCGTGTAAACAAAGCCAAGGAAATCAGCTGTATGTTTGATGAAACAGTGGATGTGTCCCATATTTCTCCAATATCACTTATTTTTAGATAAGTTTGCAATGAAACAGGCAACGTCAAGGTTAGAGAAGATTTTGTGGGATTTCTCGACATTAGAAAATCTGTTTTGGACCTTGAAAGAGATTCATCAGGCTCAGAAATAGAAGATGGAAATTAAGAAAACCATTCGAGCAATGAAACTGAACCGACGGTGACAGGTTTGATACTCGGTGAGGTAGTGATTAGAGAGTAAAGGGCTCATGGTTTGAACCTTAATAACTGTGTTGGCATAGGAACCGATGGAGTTTCCGTGAATATTTCCGAAATGGTTGGAGCAGTGCAAGTGATTCAGAAAGTTGTTGTTAATGCAGTAAGATGTCCTTGCTACAACCACCAACTAAACTTGGCTATATTCAAAACAACTAAGGTCCTGCCTGTCAGAAATACATTCGGTATTTTGACAGAAATTATATCATTCTTTAACGCTTCTTTAAAACGAAAATAATATGGTTCTGAAAAATATTCTTCATGGCCAACTGATTAACCTTTGTGAGACACGATGGGTGGAACGGCACGATGCTATTTTGAAATTGTCAGCCAACATTGTAAAAGTCAGTGCTGCACTCGAAATTGTCTCCAGTTGGTCAGACGTTCAAGGGGATGTGTCATCACCTAAGGCACAATGTTTGTTGTCCAGCATAACCGATGAGGAATTTATTGTATCTTTGTGCTGTCTTAACAAAATTCTAGCCATAACTCATCACTTGACTCTACTTTTTCAAACAGAAAACGTAGATGTCAAGTCAGCATCTGATGCAGTACTCTGCGTGATATCCATCTTTGCCAGAAAAAGGAATAATATAGAAGAAGACTTCAGCAGCGAGTATGAAGAGTGTAACATTATTGCAACTGTGTTGGCTGTAGAGATAAGGCTTCCAAGAATCGTGGAGACAAAGAAACCGACAAAATGCACCATTCACTACTACTGCAGAATATTTTAGGAGGAATATCTACATCCCCTTGCTGGACTGGATGATTAACAATCTAAAGGAAATATTTTCTGATGAAGTCCCTGACATCTACAAGTTGAATATGTTTCTACCTCAAAATGTTGTTAAAAACTGTATTACAAATCTTGATACTCCAGACCAAAATGAAGTCCTGAAGACGGTGACACAGAAATAATATGCCACTTTGTTTCAAATATAAGGATAAGTGTTGTATAATAGTCTAATAATAACCCCCGCCACTACAGCCCATGAAAGGCTTAGGCCAACCAAGCGACAGCTGTCCAGCTATTTGACCTGCAGATATTGGGGTGACATGTGGTCAGCTCATCGGGTCCCCTCGACCGTTAATCTTGGTTTTCGTGACCGGGGCGCTGCCTCACTGTCGGACAGCTACTCAATTGTCTTCACGAGGCTGGGTGCACCTCGTTCCAGCCCTCACGTCAGTTTCTAAAATCCCTGACGGAGCCGGGAATCGAACCCAGGGCCTCCGTGTGCGAGGCAGGCGCGCTACCCCAACACCACGGGGCCGGCTAATGAGTGTTGTATACGAAACTAAAAGCTGAATATCTCCATTGGTCAACAAAATGGAATATGGAAATGGACAATGGAGGCATCATCCCATCAACTGTAGCTAGTGCGTTCAAGGCTTGCCACCCAGTTTTATTTCCATTGGTGAAGACGATGCTCAAAGTAATACTGACACATCCTGTAAGCATCGCATGTGCCGTTCCGTCTCCTGAAAACATACTTGAGATCGAGGACTACAGAAAACAGACTCAACAGATTGGCTCTCAAGTTCATCCATAGAGACATTCCTATTGATCACAATAAAATCCTTGATTGGTTTGGACAGGAGAGCAAAAAGAATTCACAAGCTTATTGTAAGATGAACTTCAATAAGTGAGCAGTCTGTATTTATGCTAAATATAAATACAGGGCGCCCGAGAATGTTCTCCGCAGTGGGTACGTGCAGCTGTGAATGGTTGAGTCATGAGTTTTAGTTGGCTGCACTGCACTGTGTCCTTCAAAGCGGGACTTCCCCGTGTGAGCTGTCGATGTGCATCGCGATAAGCGCGCAAGCCTGCAGGTCTTCAGCGTGTATTAGAGTCAGCGAGCTTTCGGATAGATTATTATTGGAAGATTGCAACAGTATACAGGCGGCAATGTTTACTACTGAAGAGAGAGTTTTTTTTTGTGGAATACGTTTTTCGCGAAGGCGATCGGTTTACAGAAAATGTAAAATTAAGATTTCAGGCGCGGTTTCCTAATTCAAAGTGTCCAAACCGTGTTACCATTCGGGATTTGGTAAGTAAATTTCGTGTGACTGGCTCAGTTCACGATGTACCGGGAACAGGCAGGCCTACGCTTTTAACAGACGAAAAACTTGATGAAATCTCCGATATAATGCTGCGAAGCCCAAGTAAATCAACACGAAAATTAGCTCAACAAACAGGAATCTCCAAGTCGACAGCACATAAAGCTGTAAGAG
This sequence comes from Meconema thalassinum, assembly GCA_946902985.2. Classification (NCBI taxonomy): domain Eukaryota; kingdom Metazoa; phylum Arthropoda; class Insecta; order Orthoptera; family Tettigoniidae; genus Meconema; species Meconema thalassinum. The sequence goes on along the minus strand of OX336389.2, from coordinate 1,445,591,708 downwards.
ACAAGCTTCAGTTGTTCCCTTATATTGGGCGATGTATGGAAGATAGACATATGCTCTCGCGGACTTTTTTGTAGGACTTTTCATGCTGAACAATTCTTACACTCATAGTATTTAAATATTTTTAGCGGTTTGCCCAGCGTAAGCTTACAAAGCGCTCGGACGCCAGGTTTTTTATCGACTATTCCACTAAAATCGTTACTGCTCGGCTTCCTTTGATCATAAATAAATTATTTTCTACAGAAATCATACTCGATATATCCTTTACAGAATGGTGAAAACCGCATCAAAATCTATCCAGTGGTTCTTGAGTTTACCAGTAACATCCAAGAAACGGGGACTTTGTTTTATACTAAGTAGAGATGATGCAAGCGGCAGCCGTGCTACCAACGTAACTGCTGTAGCTAGCTCTCGCAGACGCATGTAGGCGCTGCGGAGAATATTCCCGGACTCACTGTATAATGATTTTGATTAAATGATGTATGTCAAAAAAAATTATGTTTTTGATGTTGTAAATCCTCAGATTTCAAAACATCAAAGCTATATACTTTTAAATAATTTGATTCATCTTGCTGTTATACATTAAAACATACTTAAGCTCATGAGGAAAACATTAGCTTCACACAATTTCTTTCACACTTAAATACTGTATAGGCTAATACCAAAATGTAAATACGGTAATACGGTATTGCGAACATTGTGTTTGAAAGAATACTACACATTTTATAACCTCTCCAAAAATTACTTCTAAACCATTCGTATTAAAGCTATTGCAGTAAATAGCAGGACTTACAAAACTTACAAATACTTCCAAATTCTCAAAACAGTTTCATACAATTTTTGATTGATTCTTTATTTTAAATTGTTAACATTTATTTTTACCCAAAAATATCACAGAAAGAATCACTAATTTGGGCCTAAATTTTGCAAAATTTTATGGGGGAGTTTCCTCGCACTCCCTATTGGCTTGGGGGTATTAGAGGCCCCCGGTGTGTCCGCTCCTCCCATGATCATGCCTTAAATCCGCCACTGATGACGTGTTGCCTTTACCTTCTCAGAGCTGCTAGCAGATTATCTTGCAAAAATGAATAGTCTGCCCTGGGGGGAATGGTATGCTTTAAAATTACACTATCCCAATGAAAGGCAAGGATAAGATTTGCATTCACATTGGTGGGGGTCTGTCAACTGTTTGTTTTCGTGGTGACCCGTGATTACGCCACCCGTTCGATTGGCGTTTCCACTGTGGTTTATAAGATTTGGTTCAGGTCTCATCAATGGTAATGATATGCCGTAAGAACTCCTCTCCTTCGCGCTCATAACGCTGCACGTGCGTATGAGAAGCATCATATCGCAACCATTTCTGCATGTCTGTTAACTCGTGCAGAATCCATTCAGACATAATTTTCCGCATTTGCAGGTGGTTCTTCAGGATAATGTGAAGCACAGTCGAATATGCCAGTCCTGTATCTAGATCAATTCAAATAAATATATCTTCCACCAGTCAACACTTGTTTCACAAGAATCAAAAACTCATAAAATAATGAACAATTGTTTCAAGTTCATGTGGAACCCTTCTTCAGCACATTATTATTAATCGTATGGCATACAGTAATATTAGATGTCACAAAAGAACAACATATTTACAAATTAATGTCCAAGTTCCTCAAATAATCCACTGAATCTGGAGTCACACGCATGGATAAGCCCTCAGAGAGCAATCACGTACATTATGGGAGATAGTCTGTCTCTGAACACCACGGTAGATTGAATCCCGGGTCCTTCACAGTTACGGATGACTTATCATGGAGCTCTACTGTGCAAGTTGAGTTCCAGTCCGTAGTTCATTGATTCATGACATCAAAGTTTGCATCCACTAGTTTCTGAGTTGTATGTAATGGTGGGCTCCTCGATTTGAGCCTCCTAAGCTGTAGATTAGCAATATCAGAATGAATAGGCAACTGTTGATTAATTCATTGCCTTTCAGGATTTTGACGAATTCAGACAAGCATTCTTCTTCTTCTTAGCGTCATCCCGCAGGAACGGGGTCCTCTTTTTGGATCAATGCACGCCATTTCTTGCGATCTAATGCTTCCCGCGATTTCAAATTTCTTGTTCGTAAATCTGCGTTAATAGTGTCCAGCCACCGCAATTTTTCTGTCTCTGGCCGTCGACCGTTAGATGGTAGGCCGAGCCAATGACTGAACTTTGTGGTGCACGGACAACGTATCCATACCAACGGAGTCTCCATTCCTGCATTTTCTCATTGATTGGAGCCACGCCAGCTATATGTCGAATCGTTGTGTTGGGGATATGGTCGAGCAGAGAAATGATTAAACTAGTTTGGTTAACGGAGGTTCGGCAAAATATTAGATCGGAAAGTTATGCAGTTTCACTACCAACCAAATATGCTTTATTATATTTTAAAATCGAAACTTGCTAAGCCGCGGTTTTTACAGCCTACGTTACCTGAAAACTATTTATTTAATTCATTGTATTACGAGACTGTGCACACCAAACATACAGCGTAATCTTATCGCTGACAAAATCTACCTGATCTTAAAGATTCATCGCATGATTCTTGCCAAAGAAGACTAAAATTAAGAATAAAGGCCAAGTAGAGGGAGAGAAGGAGGAAGAAGAACAGAAAAAATACGCACTCATCAACAAGCTATACAGTGTGTCAGTGGCATTATGGAATTTGTTGTTAAGTAGATTTAACTGTGTCTCTTGGATCTACTTTACAGCGCTAAAGAGTACATTGAAAAATATGTGACATCAAAGATGTTAAAGTAGGTTTCATTTTTAGACATGTGGAAGAAGAAACAATAGTGTAATTTGACTGATATTCAATGTTATAGTATGAAAAGGAAGCTTGTAGTTTTACATGACTGATAATCTCGCGATCATGAGTCACGGGACCTCCATTTGTATGTGGAATCCGAACCACTTGACGTGTTATTTCACTTCGAAAATCTCACATGATTTCATTAACCAGGAATCGAACCAGGTCAGCTTCGGTGAGACAAGCAGCTTGACTACTGCGCCACCATGCCCCCATTAGAGTTGATAGTGCAGGGGTGCCACCAATATAAATTTCAAATACAAGTCAACCACCTGAAAAATCCATGAAAATGACAAACTTACGAAGAAAGAAAAAGACGAACAATAATGAAAAGTCCCCAGGGGCTCACAACTTGTGGGACGAGGGTCGGCGACCACGGGACCCCAGTTGAGTCCGGCATTGCTTCCACTTACTTGTGCCGGGCTCCCTTACCTTTCCTGTCGGCCTCCCTTGGTCACCACTTCTTCTCTTCCGACCCCGACGGTAGTAGGGTATCCGAGGCCTAGAGAGTCTTTCAATTTCCCGCCTTAATTGGCCCTTGTCTACCTTTGGGTGTGGCAAACCCATCGTACAAATAGCCTAAATATGATAGTATGTGAGTCGAGGCCTCAGATGCAGGTTCTTGATTCACAACCCGACCCAGGTTACTGGAACCGGGAAATGAAGAAGAGGAAGATTTATGACATTTTGGGAAAGTGGCTAACTTACTCGTGGTGACAATGCTGTGTGAAGAGTAGTCATAGAATAGTTTAACCTGGTTATTTCAAAACTGAATCATTTAAAATATCACATTATTTCAAAAGTTACTTTAGTCTCTTTCGATACATGCAGTGTTAATTCGAAAACCTGTACAATTTGTTATTCGAAAGAAAGAATGTGTCTTTTTGTAGTAATATTCACTCAATTCTCTCCATATAGTAAGAAATATGAAGTGCCTACGTACTTCTAGAGCCTATAAATGGCATCTTAAAAGCAGCTGTTGGTGTGGTCGATGTGCTGGTGACTCGTTACCACAGTGGGCCGAGAACAGTGCCCATTGTGTCTGACTGTGAACTTGTGACCACCACTCTGCTAGAACAGCGGGAATGTTGTTAAATGGACAGAAAGTGACCTTGAATTGCATTACATCATGATATTCTGTTTATTGGAAATGATATTCATTTCGGTTCCGTATTGACAGTTTCATTTATGAAGAATAAGACTTTTTCAATTTCCGCCTATTCAATACATTTAATTTTGCCACACTCTTAAGGGTACATGTTTCGGGTCCTGTTTGGTCCCTTCATCAGCCCATGATACTATATTTTGGACGCATCAATCATAAGTAACATCGAAGCTCTCAATAATAGCACAAAGTACAATTAACATATTAAAACATTAAAACACTGGTTTAAATACTAATAAAAACAACATGCAATGTGTCACAGATTCTCAGGTACAAAGCAATGTATTCACCTTACCCGAAAAGAAAAAAAATGATATTCATTTCAGTTCCGTATTGACAGTTTGATACGAAGAATAAGACTTTTTCAATTTCCGCCAATTCAATACATTTAATTTTGCCACACTCTTATGGGTACATGTTTCGGGTCGTGTTTGGACCCTTCATCAGCCCATGATACTATATTTTGGACGCATCAATCATAAGTAACATGTACCCATAAGAGTGTGGCAAAATTAAATGTATTGAATAGGCGGAAATTGAAAAAGTCTTATTTTTGATATTCTGTTGCCGATTGCATATAATACTCTAAACTGTTAGGACAGTGGATCTCACCAAACAGGCCAGAGAAAGCTGGAACCTGTGGACGTTACCACACACTTTGCTCCTAAGAGGGTGCAAGCAGATACTACCCACAGTTCATTGCTTCCTGCGGCAGACCAGACATTTCTCATCCCCTGTTCGGCCGCTTGCATGTATGTACATTCCTTCTTACGATGTGTTAGCAAACTTTTCACTATGTCATAACTGTTTGTGATGAGTACCGCATATTCTATCTGTAGTTATCAATGGGATAATGAATTATGTCAATAAATATATTCCTAAATATCCGCAAATCTGCAAACAAAATCCATCAATTTGTTTCAACATCCCAGAATTTGTTAAAATGGATAAAATCAGTCAAAACAGCAGCCCTGTGATAATGCGTGATAGAGTGTATGAATGAGTAATAAAAAAATTACGTCAAGCTACATGTGTTATTGAGATACCTCCAAAACTGGAAACATTTTGTCTAATTTTGTTCAATCCGGGAACTTGCTCAGTCTGGAAATATTTCTTGGACCTAGTGGAGTCTGTTTGGACAACTTTTCCTGTATAACTAGGTGTATGCTGTTATTTATACATGTGTTTAACCTATATAAAATTAAATTTGATTGAGCCTAATGTAACAGAAATGTAATGTAAGTCACCACAAAGGGATGCTTTTTGCGAAATGAACTGGGAAATTTATGAAGAGGACAGTAGCATTTCTGAAGAAGGGTCAATATAACAATTCAACTGCAGGGAAAAATTGCAATTACAATCAGGATCAAAACAGACTCCTAACATGCATTAGAGGTTCACTATGAGAAGAAACGAATTATAAGCCATTCACTCATTACTTGTCACTGTCATTGTCTGTCACTGGAAGATCTTAGGACTCTCAATAGGAGCACAAGCAGAAGTTCTAAAGTTTGTACTTTCTGAACACAGATTTACATAATTACTTTTAAAATATGTACATCTGTTTTGAAGGAGTATATACACACATGCAGAAACCATTATTATATTCTTAGATCTTATAACAGTTGGTTATTAATTTACTTATTCAAACCTAAGTTCTGTTAATCAAATTGCCTAATTGTTTCTGGATGTTGGTTCAGGTGAGTTCTCCCATGATTTGTAGACAGTTATCTATAGTAAAATTCTTCTGATTTCAGCGAGATATTACTTTGAAAAATGGTGCCCGTGCGACAGGGGATACAGTTCTAAAGAATCGGCTGCTTGATCAACTTGTCAACATTGTTGACATCATCCTGGATGGCCGTAAATATCAAGTTGAAAGCACCCACAGAAGTGGTGAGATTGATGAGAGACTCTTTGAATCATATAAATAGCAATGATCTGAACTCATCCATCCTTTCGGCAAGATTCAGTTTTTTCACTGTTTTTATGGAGATGCAGTAAATCAATCATACCCTATCTGGGTTGTTTCTTATTTCTAGTGGAAGTTAAAGAATATGAGAGAGCTGCAATTCTGGCTGAGAAGTACTGTGATTTCTAATTCATGATTGAGATTTGCGATCACACAGACAACAACGAAAGGTTGGATCAGTACATAAGCAGGTTTAATGAACAGGTAATTGACAGTATTTTGTTACATAATGACATGAACTTAATCGTATTTATTATTTCCTTATTGACACTCTAATAATAAATACCTACAGCTATTTAATAAATCTAATACACCTTAGTCAATAAAATTTGTTAATAAAATATTTATTAATTAAATACCAATTTTGGCCTCCTTCAGTTTTTTCAAAGAAGAAAACAAAAAACCCAATGGAAAACTACGAGCAAAGCTCTTGGAAACAATATTTAAACTTCGTCTTTATTATTAATGTTTTTTATAAAAAATATATTAGAAAACAGATCTGTGAGCTTCAATTTGATAATATAAAGTAATTGTGAAAAATGACATAAATCTAAAAACATTTTGTATTTGTATTCCCATAAATAGACTAAAATTGTTTTTTTTTTCAATCTTGATATTATGGTCTTTCTATGAGATGAAAAGACTCTTTGCTGAGTGGAGCATAGATTGGAATGTTTATTGAAATTATCCTCTGCTCCAATAAAAACATTTGATATGATGTGGAAAATGTTGATGGTCATTGACTAATAACTGTTGTGTTGTAATTTATGGTTGATTTTCATATATGTTATTGTATCTTAACTAAATGAGAACGTCTTGCATTACTTTCCATGAACACTAATAATGAAGACCAACGAATACAATAACATATATGAAAATCAACCATAAATTACAACACAACAGTTATTAGTCAAGGACCATCAGCATTTTCCATATTGCATCAACAATTTACATTGGAGTAGAGGAGAATTACAATAAACATTCCAATCTATACTCCACTCAGCATAGAGTTTTTTCATCTCATAGAAAGACCATAATATCAAGATTTTTTTAAAGTACAATTTTTAGTCTATTTATGGGAAATTATAATGGGAAATTAATTATAATGGCTCAACGGACAATACTCATTTGATTCTCTTTCGAGAACATTTGATTATATTCAATGCCAAGGCAAGGTTTATTATTTTTGGAAGTGGTGTTTTTGACTCCCGTGGTGCACTGGCATGCTCGTGACGTGGCCACATATGTGGCGAGGCGTCTTGCATGGCCTTCTCAGTGTGTACTTGCTACGCGTCTCCGTAGGTGTGCCTTTACCTACTGAAGAGCCCAATTGGCACACTGGGGCGAAACGCTAGCAAATTGTTGAGTTATGCTGGACATTTTTATCACTTTTTGTGTTAATTATAATTGCTCAACGGACAATACTCATTTGATTCTCTTTCGAGAACATTTGATTATATTTATGGGAATAGAAACAGAAAAGAAAAATGTTAGATTAAGAACTATGATCTTAATTATTTTATATTATCAAATTAAAGCCCACATTTGTGACAGATCTGTTTTTTAAATATATTTTTTATGAACTTCTTTAATAGGAAATATCAAGTTTAAATGTTGTTTTCAAAAGCTTTGCTCGTAGTTTCCATTAGTTTTTTTTCTTTTCTTCTTTGAAAACCTGGAGAAGGCCCCAATGTGGCCGAAACTGCTATTTAATTAATAAATATTAATTTAAACATTTTTATTGACTAAGGTGCATTAGATTTATTAAATAGCTGTAGGTATTTCTTTTTAGTATTTTGTTATTCATACCTTTTCATAGAGTCTTTTTCGACCAGTGCTATGTGCGTAAGCATTTGAGATTGACTTACTCATGCTAAGGAGAGCCCATATTGCATACCGTACCACCCAGTTGGCGAATTGACATGGCGATGAATATTGTTTGCACATATAGCTGTGGCCCTGACGAAGACTAAAGCCTCATTCTCTCACAGCACAAATCCTCTGCAAGCAGGCATATAGCAAAGTGCTGTATTATCGCCAGTTCATTCATTCATTATTTTACTTATATAAACCTTCAGAGTACTATTGATGAAACGGTTCGTCACCAATTCCGCCATGCGGTGGTACTAATGACAAAACGGTTCGTCGCTAGGCACGTGCCCTTTTAGTTCCACTTTCCAGCTGACTGAGGCGATGTTATTTAAAAGTAGACTTACCTGCTTTTTGGTGATAATCCATAGACTCATTTACTTTGCATTTTTAATCTCTATGGTGATGCAAATTATGCTACGGTATTCATTGTGGTGTTTGAAGCCATATTTTCAGTGTTGCCTTAGTAAACAAGAGTTTAGTGCTTTTCAGTCGGTCAACACGAATGTACCCAAAAGAGATGGGTTATGCCCTAATCCTGAAATAAATTACATGAGATTAATAAAACACTAGGATGACCAGTTTCGATCGTCAAGCGATCATCATCAGATCCAATACACTTAGGCTATAAAATCTATGTTTGAAATACAGGTGAAAATATTTACAATATGTACAATTATTTAGTTGCAGTATTGGTACTGCAACTGTCAGTGTATGCTAAATGCAGTATATATGTTAGGTGAAATGCTAAATGGTGATGGCTATCCGGAGATTGTACTTTAGAGAGATTATATGGTTGTAAACTATGGTTAAACTATAAAATTTTAGGCTAACTACTTATCTGATTGTCTTCCGTACTACAGCTATTCGCAGTTTCCGTCCTCACTTGAACAGTCGACCGCACAGCGAGTTCAAGTGAGCACGGAAACTGCGAATAGCTGTAGTACGGAAGACAATCAGATAAGTAGTTAGCCTAAAATTTTATAGTTTAACCATAGTTTACAACCATATAATCTCTCTAAAGTACAATCTCCGGATAGCCATCACCATTTAGCATTTCACCTAACATATATACTGCATTTAGCATACACTGACAGTTGCAGTACCAATACTGCAACTAAATAATTGTACATATTGTAAATATTTTCACCTGTATTTCAAACATAGATTTTATAGCCTAAGTGTATTGGATCTGATGATGATCGCTTGACGATCGAAACTGGTCATCCTAGTGTTTTATTAATCTCATGTAATTTATTTCAGGATTAGGGCATAACCCATCTCTTTTGGGTACATTCGTGTTGACCGACTGAAAAGCACTAAACTCTTGTCTACGGTATTCATTTGTTCAAAGAGATGGAAAAGTTTGACTTCTGTGTGCTGTAATGGCTGAGGACAGACCTTGTAGTAGTTCGATTAGTGGGGATTCTAAGCATATACCATATGCAGGAGAGGGCATATATACAGTATATCCCCCTAAAACTCTGATTTAACCTGTCGTGGAAGGCTCTTTAGCCAGTCACTACATAAGGCAGTCTTTACTTACATTTAGTTCAACCATCCCCCTCGAAATTACGGTATTTTGTGGGTGTGCCCCTTACGGAAACTTACTTGAGTGCATGTGTGTAAAAAGGAACCCATCGTAATATGTAATATATAGAACCAATAGGAGACAGGAGAATATGTTAAATTGATTTAGGCCCTTCTTGTAAAATGGGGGCTAAGATGTATGAGAATAACTCAGCACATGGGTGTTTATTCATGTGGAAATACATAGCAGTTAAAAGATTAATAGGAGATTATAAAACGAATGTTTTGTGTTTGAATGTTAAAATTAAATCTGTACAGGGAAACACAACAAGTTGGACATATAATCATTGATTGATTAAACATTAAATTTAGTGTTTCTCTGAGCTTCTCATATTTAGCAGCAAATTAGGTCAATATGCATGTATATTATATGTGTCACGAACTGTCCCACCCCAACAGGACGGGGTCCGTCACGACCTTCGTGGCGGCTTCCTGGGCGGCCTTCCTGGGCGGCCTTCCCCAGGGCTTTAGATTTGTCTCGCCTACCGAACTGCTTAATTACATTAAGAAGCTGAAAACTCGAAAGGCGCCCGGTACTGGCGACGTTTCAGCTACTTTCCTCAAAACCTTAAGCAAAAACGCCCTCACATGCCTTACCAAGCTTTTCAATATCATCTATAGATTCGGCTATTTTCCTTCAGCCTGGAAATTAACCAAGGTCATAATGATCCTTAAGCCTAATGCAAATGGCACATTTCCGCAGACACTACAGGCCTATTAGTCTCCTCTCTGTCATTTCAAAACTTTTTTGAAATGACCCTCCTTTCCAGGCTGAAGACAATATTATAAGTGACGAGCAGTTCGGTTTCCGACAGGGACACTCCACGGTGCACCAACTTCTTAGGCTCATTGAGCTCATTACGCGCCAATTTAACGAGAATCGTATGACAGGAGTTTGCTTCCTAGATATTAGTCGTGCATTTGACAAAGTCTGACACAGCGGTCTGTTGTACAAGATGAAACATCACGAATTTCCAGACCACCTATTAAAGGTCATACAATCTTACCTTAAGCACAGGAAATTCTATGTCCAGGTGGATGATGCCAATTCCTCCATTAGAAGGATTAAAGCCGGCTAACCGCAGGGCAGCGCCATAGCTCCCTCCCTCTTCAATATCAATGTCTCTGACATCCCCAAGACAGACGCTACTAGTCCCCACCTATATGCAGATGATACAGCCATCTCTACAACCTCCTGGAGAGGACATAGAGTTTCCACTAAACTCCAAATCGCTTTAGACACCTTAGTACCCTGGCTAAGGAGATGGAGGGTCAAAATTAATGTGAGTAAATGTTCAGCCACTCTGTTTGCTAAGAAACTCAAACACACTGAAGTCCGGCACCTCAATTCCTTCGGTGAAGCAATCACATGGCAACCAGCCACTAAATATTTAGGTGTTACGCTGGATCATGGCCTTACTTTCGCTAAGGAGGTTGCACAGCGCCCTAATCAAGCAAAAGTGATCCAAGCCAAGCTCTGGCCCTTACTCAGGTCCCAGGCCGCTCTTAATGACGAAAGCAAACTCCTTACTTACAAAACGATCATACGACCTATAATGGAATATGCCAGACCAGCATGGGGATTTGCGGCACCCTCTACTATCAACAAACTTCAAGTTGTACAGAACCGTGCATTGCGTACAATATCAGGAGCAATGCACAACTTCACGTTGATTATAATCTCGCTACCATTCAGAAGCGAATTCACGGGCAGGCAGCCAAATTCCACAAAACAGTTACACGCAATTACAATCCACTCATAAACAGATTGGGTGATTACCGAGCCAGGGGGAATCGCCACATCCTCATAGAATAACTTTTACATGCTACTCTAGCACTTATAATTTTACATGCTATCTAGCACTATTACTTTCACTTTCAAAATTCACCATCTTCTTTTTCTGATTTTCATCTCCTGAAAATCTAACTTTTACTACCCATTTATATCTTCTGTCTTCCTAATGTTTAAATCAGAGATGGGTACAATTCGGCTCATTGAGCAGCGCTCCCGCTCCGGCAGGAGAAAGAGCCGAGTATCCACTCTCACCGAAGTTAACCTTGTTGTAGCTGCTTGCACAGCTTCCCGTTACAAGCGGCGTATCACGACAGCTTTACACACGTGCCCTGTTTGTTGTGCATTAGATGATTAGATTATGGTGCTACGTACATACGCTTAATTATATTCCTTTTATTAGTCTCTGTGTAGGAAACATAAATAATTACCGTACTTTGACAGCTGATAAGTACACACTCCTTTGTCCACTACCAATAATCCTGAAACTACTATAAGCCAACCTAACAACCTGTTAAAACACAAGGAACGAAAACTTGCTGTAGGAGTACAGAAATAAATACATGAATAAATATCATTTACCATAAACAAAATATAGGCCTATGTGTTCTTATATATCTGAACTGTCATTCTGCAGATAATGAGGAAGTGTGCGTACCCTTTCACAGAACCAGACGGGTTACATTTGGAGTAATCGATCTTGCAATTGCAATTCGAAGAATGGCAGTGAGATGTGGCTCTTCGTGGAGATTTATTTATCTTCATTAGAGAGAACAGTTTCTCACACATATGTTGAATCAAACATTGATAGACGTTTGGCAGTCATTTTGGGCATGTTTGGGAAATCTGTTTGCGAAAACTGTTCATAAAAATGTGCTAATCTTGTTCGTGATTCATATTTAGCGTACAGCCGTACACATAATAAAGGCCTACTCAGCCCGGTATAGTGCTGTACCTATTCTTGCGCCCTGACTGCGCATATTGCCTCCAGCACAAACTATTAGCGAGCAGTCAGCTGGTCCCGGCTCCTTGGCTCCAGGAGCTGCGCTCTCTCATTGCCCACGTATGGCTTAAATGCACTAGGCCATATCCTGGTCGTAACTTCTGGATATGGCTCTTAAGGCCCCTTAGGGGCTGGCAGGCCATACGGTTCGCTTCGATTGCGAGTGCTAGGTCAGGTCAGGTACCCGTTGGTGACAGCAGTGAGATTCCTACAAGCGACGTGTGAACATCATTATCGTCATAGGATGGAGGGGAGTGGTACAGATAAGGCCATTGGCAAATTCTTTGTTTGCATAAAGAAACTGGACAGTTTTACCAAAGAGGAATTATTGGCGCTTCCAAAATCTTTAATTTATTATTTGGCGGCTAATGCAGTGAAAGAAATCTGGCAACATGTACCAAAATCGTGGACTCAAGACCCTGTGTTAAGTGAATTGCAACCGAGCACCGATTACGATCGCCATAAGCAAGTGGCCATGGCAAAAATACCATGTATGCGACAGTGTGCTACTTGCCAGCTGGTCAAACTATATCACGGTCATAAAACTCAGTGTAAAAACAACAACATCCTCAACAGAAGAGCAACTCACCAATATAAATGTCACTGAACCTTCAAGTAGAAATATGTTTGTTTTTGAGTATATAACATCTGCATTATTATTTGAAACATTCCGGTAAATGGGAGGTATGTTTACATACGTACCCTAGGCTATTCACAGCATATATATTATTTCAGTAGTATACATCCCTCCTGCGGCACTCACAAGCGATCGATCGTGACAATGAGCATTCAAGTGAAAGAGAATATACATTGGCAGTGACAAATTGCTCTTTAATTTCATAAATATATATAATTTATTTTAAAAAATATTTTAAAAAATGTACGAAGTGTGTGATTTGCAAATACTGTTGCTGTAGGGAAATACGCTCCATAATTGCTGTCCACTTCACATTTTGGCCGCTGTGACGCCTACTTCATGTCATTTTAACATTCTGAGGTCATTCCTTTATCATTTTGCATGGATTTCAGAAACAAGAAATCATTTTAGCATTCTGAGGTCATCCCTTTATCATTTTGCATGGATTTCAGAAACAGCAAATCATTTTAACAATCTGAGGTCATTCCTTTATCATTTTAACACTCTGAGGTCATTCCTTGATCATTTTGCATGGATTTCTGAAACAGCAAATCAAGGGAATGATTATTCAAATCGTATAGTTTCATAAATATCGAATAACCGGTGAGTGTTATTGTGATCCAATTTTCAGTGATTGCCTTCTTAAGTTAGGGAACGCAGAACTTGGAATTCTAACTGAAATGTAAATAGTGTTCTATAATCATTTGATTGAAATAAAAATGTAACCACCTTTCTCAGTAAGTCTCTCTTTATAAACCTATTGGGGAAAGTGTGGTTTATGAACATGCGAGATTTCTCGCACGGGTCCGCTAGTAGACTATATATTAGTTCAGTAGTATAGATCCCTCCTGCGGTGCTCAAAAGCGACCAATCGTGACAAATGAGCATTCAAATGAAAGAGAATAGGCATTAGCAGTGACGAATTGCACTACAATTTCATAAATATCAATAATTTATTTAAAAATGAGTTTAAAAAATGTACGAAGTGTGCGATTTGCAAATACCATTGCTGTAGGAAAATAGGTCCATAATTGCTCTCCAATTCACATTTTGGCCGCTGTGACACCTGTTTCATGTCATTTTAACATTGTGAGGTATTTCCTTTATCATACCATTGCTGTTAGAACTTGGAATTCTAACTGAGATGTACACAGTGTTCTATAATCATTTGGTGAAATAAAAACATAACAACCTTTCTCCTTAAGTCTCTCATTATAAACCTATTGGGGAAAGTGTGGTTTATGAACATGCGAGATTTCTCACACGGGTCCGCTACTCGATCTTAATTTCCATAGCAGAAGTTGTTGATCTTATAGTTTAACACATAGGCCTACTGTATATTCTTCCAGACTATATAACTATAACTATATAAAACATAACTACTGAATATAAAAAGTAGATTAATAATTCATTATATGTTGCCATAACTCATATATTTCCACGCTTTTTTTAATAATGTATATAAGTACGACATACTAGGACTTAGTGAAGTAAGACAACTCGGCGAAGGAATCCGAGATAAACCGAATGGAGACATCTTCAGCTACATCGGTGAAACCAAAGGGCAAAAAGGAGTGGGCTTCATGATCAAGAAGCACCAAAAAAGCCACATTCGGGAAATTCGAGGAATCTCAGAGAGAATTGCGCTACTGTCCTTAGACCTAGAAGGGAATACCATCGTAATTATACAAATCTATGCCCCCACAGAGAACAGCACAGAGGAGGAAATTGAAAAGTTTTACGAGCAACTAGAAGACACACTGGGCAACTTCAAAACACAAAGAACGTTTGTAATGGGGGACTTTAACAGTAAAGTGGGAATCAAGGAACATACAGACGAAGCACCTATGGGACCATTCGGATACGGAATTAGAAATGGGAGAGGAGACAGATTGATCCAGTTTGCTCAAGGACACAACATGAAAATTGTGAACACCTTCTTCAAGAAAATGCCAGAGAGTAGATGGACATGGAGAGGCCCGAACGGCAGGACAAAAAACGAAATTGACTTTATACTTACCGACAACTTAAAGGAAGTAAAGGATATTCAAGTGATCAACGGGCTAAAATTCGACACCGACCATAGAATGGTGCGCTTAAAGCTAACAATAAAGAAGAATAGACGGCCATACTTCAAGACCAGGATAACTAGCCCTGGACAGATCAACCAGACCGAATACGCCCAAGAAATCCAGCAAAATCTAAATCACCTGAAGCAACAAAACCACCTAAGCACACAGCACCTCTACACAGAACTCATAAAATGTATAACATCTGCATCTAACAACTCAGCAATACCAGGAAGTAAGAAGGGACGGCGCGGTAAATTAAAGACAGTACTGTGCCCGTTTCTCCAATGGGACAGGCGGTCACCCGGCCAACATCCCGGCCCCATCAGAAGAAACTGCCAAGGGAGTGGGTAAAAAAAAATTAGGGCGTGAATCTTGGTTCATACAGACAAGACTAAAATAAATGCTCCAGCGAGCCAGAGACAAAGGGTCTCGGGTCGTTTACGGGTTGGGATGGCAAATTGACTGAACCAGGATTCAAAAGCTAATTCCCTAACTTGAATTAACAAACAGAGAAGAAAGGAAAAGCCCTCGTAAAATCACATCTGCTCCTTTATTGGCCAAAGGATAAATAAATATGCAACCTGCCTACCACGCACGAGTATATAGTTAGGGTGGGACAAAGTCCGAAAAAAAAAAGTTCATAGTCCCTAAACAAACAAACAAAAAATATACTTATTCAAACTCGTGGGTGTCCTCTCTTAAAGTTCCGACAAGGAGATCGCCTTTCAAAAAGCTAAATTAACCTTAATTTATCGGTGCACACGCATGTAAACATCACTAGCCACATATCACAAAGTTCACCTGCGGCAAAACTCTAAGAAAATATCGAATATCTACGTATATTACAACTGACTACCCTTATACAGCAATGGACGGATCTCCTCTATCGAACTGCAAATTAATAACTAAAGGGCATCATATTACATCAAATAGCACTCAAACATCAACTCAGCTTCACATAATATGGCATTTCAACAATTAATTATAACTCATCATAAATTATTTACACACCCAGATTGTGCTTACATATTTACACTACTAATTCTTATTATTATTACTGATTTATATTCGCCTTTCCAACAACCTTGATCCACACCGTCATCTTTGTTATTGTAATTAAATTATAGCATTGTCTAATGTTTATGAAAGGTTAAGAACCTCGTAACAAGGCACCCTAGCGTATTTCATTCTCACAACGAACATTAAGCGCAATCCTTCCGTCGAACACTCTGTGTGAGGATCCGAACAATCTGACTGTTGAGCGCACTATCAATTACACCCCTGCGCTATTCAATATACAACTCATCAATAAACGTAACACGTTCGTCAAGAGGACCCTGTCCTCACAAATTCAATTCAACGGTCATACGTCGCCCCGTGAATAACCTCGTCATATATGACGGAATAATACCATATTTAATTATCACATTAACTTTACACAACATCATTACAAAAATCATGCATTATTAGCATGTCTCAAGAACCCACACTAACAGAGCGTATCAACTTTATCGGGACCACGAGGTCGTATGCTAATATGGCATCCTATCCAAGGAACCTTATTCGACAATCTCCAACCATATTCATTTTGCTATTAAAATCTATGCAATCCGTGACAAACCTTTCAGAATAAATTCGTATAATGACCTCGGAAATCGAGATGCTAGAATCTCCCAGCAAAATGGGCATCTCATATTATCGTTACCCAATTTCAACTTATTATTATTATTATGTCTCAGAGAATAAATGTATGTCTTACTCCTACCATTGATACTGTTAATTTATGTAAGTCAAAACGACCCGAAAAGAAAGGACAAAAAATCTGTACAACCCTATGAGAAAATGATGCTCTTTTTCAATCTGGAATAAATGATTATGAATGGCGTTAAGTTACACGATCTCAGGTTATCTCATGGCACGGCTATCCGAGGTAGAAGTTCTCTTCTTCCTGATGAACGAGGATGGAAATGAAACGTCTTACTTTATATCCGGTGTCCTCGGAAACCCCTGGCGTCGGCGTCGGCGTCGTCTGCGGCATTAGGGCGGCGTTGTTCCTCCAGCGTTTCCGCGATGTGGTCTCCCAGCGTACTGGTAGAGGTATACGCCCCCGGCACCTCTCGATCTCCTGGCGACGCCCATGTCCGCCCACTGGTTGCCCCCGGTCACCTTCAGCAGCGGCGTCTCCTGACGTCCCAACCATGGTCCACTCGTCCATCTCGTTGCGACCGTTCACCCCATGATGGCCCCTTTAGAGGTTCAGTGCAGCATGATTTGCGTATTAATATGCATGTTGATTCCCAGAATATTTGAGTCCATGGTTATTAAGTTCATGCCGCCGTGTGGCAATATTACATTTCACTATATCAGAGCACTTTCACGCCCACGCACTATAGCGTCTAGTTCCTGGTTCACTTGAATAATATGTATTCACTTTCCTCAACCAGTGACACACTTCCTTCCACGAGGAGCAATTTCGACCTGGCCTTGACCGACATATCAAGTTGCCTGCGGCCTGCAGTCTTCCAACACAAGCTTAAAGTAGATGTAGCCTTCCCTGTTGCATTCTCACTGCGTCTCTTAAAATGCCGCACTGCTATGCAATTTTCGAATGGATGTCTGTTACAATATAGGGCCTCGCGATAATGCTTCGCCTCGACTATCGTTGTTATTGTTCTTTCCCTGATACTCGTAATGTTAAACACCTCCTGGTATTCATCTTTAATTAACATAAATTGTCGGCATGAACGGACCTTCCTTTATCAGTTCTGACTATTTCTCACATACTAGCGAGTCCGATATCGTCTTGAAATTCACACTGTTCGACAAACAAACTGACATACTTCACTGTAAACAACTCACTGGCACTACATGCACGCTAGCTTCATGCTTCATGGCCTGCTGATCACTCACGAAAACCATTCAAGTTCCCGATGCAAATTACTGTCTACGTGACATGGGCTACTCGTCCGTGCTCCGCTGGATAACATGCTCGTCCACGCACTATTGACTCACTGGCCATTCCGGAACTGCGTCCTCCTTCGAGAAAGAAAAAATGGAAGGGGTTGGAACCTTCTGGAGCATTCCCCTACTCTCGCGGTTGCCTCGCCGCGTCATGCCATGACGTCACACTGACCCTCCGGTCTCCTCTCGATCTTCTGTCATCCGGGGCCGGTAATTGACCCTGACTGGATCGGTCACAGTACCAAACGCCTAACCGAGGAAAGGGAAATATTGAAAGCACAAGCTGTAGATAACAACCAGAAAAATTAGAGTACGGGCAGCTTAATAAGCGCACAAAAAGGGAAATTAGAAAGGACATTAGAGACCACAACACAGAAATCATCAGAAAGTACGCAGAAGAATCAAAATCAATACGAAAGATGAGAAAAGAACTAGCAGCAGACAAACAATGGATGCTTGGAGTGAAAGACAAAAGAGGTAAAAGACAAGCAACAAGGGAGTAAATAACGAAACAGGCCACAGGCTTCTACAGAGAGCTGTACTCCAGTACACACCAGAGAAGAGACTCAGACCAAAGTGATAAGGGGCTGGAGGCACTACACGACGAAGAAATTCCTCCCATCATGACCAGTGAAGTCAGAGCAGCAATAAAGGAGGCGAAAAACGAGAAATGCCCCGGAGAGGATGCCATCTATAACGAATATCTGAAAATGGGTGGTGAGGATCTCATAGAAGTGATAACAAGGCTATTCAACATGATACTTGAAACAGAAGAAATTCCAACAGAATGGAAACAGAGTGTTATTGTTCTGCTTCACAAGAAAGGCGCTAAAGATGACATTAATAACTACAGACCAATCAGTTTAATGGCCAGTCTCTACAAACTTTTCACGAAAATCATGACTAGAAGGATGTCAAAACTACTAGATGAAAACCAAGCAGTGGAACAAGCTGGTTTCAGGACAGGCTTTAGCACAATTGACCACCTGCAAGCAATGAACCAGCTCTTGGAAAAAACGCAGGAATTTAAACTCGAACTATACATTGCATTCGTAGACTTCGATTCTGTGGAACATAGTTGTGTGCTAGAGGCATTGAGAAGCCAAGGCATACAAAAGAGATATGTCAGACTACTGGAAAAGCTCTACGAAGGCTGCCAAGCGAGGGTAAGAACGGAGAGGGAGGGTGCGAACATCAACTTAGAGAGAGGCGTGAAACAAGGCGACCCCCTCTCACCAAAGTTGTTCACATGCCTACTGGAGAACCAATTTAGGAAGTTGGAATGGGACAACAAATACGGCATCGAAATAAACGGGGAAAGGCTGACACACTTACGGTTCGCAGACGATATTGCACTGCTAGCAAAATCGGCAACAGACTTGGAACAAATGCTAGCGGACCTGGACACTGTCAGTAAAGAAGTAGGTTTATCTATGAACCCCCTAAAAACAAAACTGATGACCAACTCACTGGAAGTACAAATCCTCATCAATGGCAAACCACTAGCGTACACACAGGAATACGTCTACCTTGGACAAAACCTGTCATTTGACTGCTCCCTGGAGAAGGAAATCAAGAGACGAGTTGGACAAGCATGGAAGAAGTTCTGGTCCTTAAAATTTATATTGATGGACAAATCCCAGAAAATAAGTCTAAAGTCAGAAGTGCTAGAAAAGTGTGTAATGCCGGTACTGCTATATGGCTGTCAAACCTGGGCGTTAACAGAGAAGCAAAGGCAAACAATCCGGGTATGTCAACGCAAAATGGAACGGAAGATCCTTCAAGTTTCCTTGAGGGACAGATTACGAAACGAGGAGATAAGAAGAAGAACTGCCATGAAAGATGCCGTGACAACAGCTGACAGGCTAAAATGGAAGTGGGGAGGCCACGTGGCCAGATTGAAAGACAATCGATGGACGCACAAACTAACGGTATGGGACCCCAGGACAGGAAGAAGGAACGTGGGTAGACAGAGAACCCGCTGGGATGACTCAATCGTAAGGAAGACAGGCAAACACTGGACGAGGATAGCAAGGGAGAGACAAGAATGGAGACGTATGGAACTATAAGAAGGGAAGAGAAGGAGAGCTTCAACAATGAAAGATCCTGGTAGACAGCACACCTATGACATGAAAGATACACTTCTGCAACCTGTAACAGGCCAAACAACGCACGTAAAGCGAAGTGAAATGTAGTGTTAGTGAAGTGAACTATAGTGAAGTGTAGCAAGTGGAGTAAAAACTTGTACACAACTCCTTAGGACTTGCTCGCCTAACGAGTTTAAACCAGAGCACGTCCCTGTTCGCAGGAGGCCTTTGCCCTTATGGGATTATCTAGGCTATATTTATTTATTTATATTATTTATTATGTGGAAGGGCACGGTGCACAGACGGTTCGATTTTTCTTGCATCTTTCTTGTCATATTTGTAGCCTAATACAAATCGATTTTAGATCCATTATATCGACCTCGTTGCAATGGTAATCAACAAACTGAGACACGGGAAGGCATGTTTCTTCAAATTTCTTTCGTTTAATGATGGAGCAAATAATGTTCTATATATGTTAATATGAGAGCTCTAAAAGGCTTAAAATAAATTATCTATCCTTCATCAATGACGAGGAAGTTACGATCCCTTTTGGCTCATCCGCGTAAGTACTAAGTTATGAATTGTACGGTAAGGAAAGCCTCAACGATCGAGGTTCAATATTGCTTTATTTAAATTCCTACATACTACGTTTTAGCTTTTTTTTTTTTTTTTTGTTGTGTGATGACCTGAGAGGCCAAGTGCGGGTATTACGAGTCGACGCCCGAGGGCGACCTGAGCGCCGGGATGAGAGATGGAATGGATGAAGATGAATCAAACTGGGCAAGGATGTGGAAGGAAGCGGCCGTGGCCTGTCAGAAGGTACCATCCCAGCATTTGCCTGGTGTTGAAAAATGGGGAAACCATGGAAAACCATTTCAAGGATAGTAGTGTGGTAGTGGGGAAGCTGCTACACTTCTTTTTGAACCCTCCTCGTATCGGCCCCGAGCCTGATATCTCGCTAACCAAACATGGGATTAGAACATACAGGGTGTCCTAGCACTGCTAGTAATGCCCCCAACTTTCCTATAGCCTCTTTATTTAATTAAAATACAAAAACTAAAAGGTCATTCGCGAGTAGTGGGGTAGTGTTGGTTTCCTCAAGTCGCGCTCGTGCTTGAATATGTATGCCTATGTTGGGAAAGGGTTAGGTGGTGGGGGAGGAGTAGGGTCGAGTGAGGGGTCGTTTAGATGGTATTTTTTCCGCTCTAGGTGATGGTGAGGTTATTTTTTTTAAATGGATGGAATTTGGAAACGCCATTTGGGGTAAACGTGTGTTTTTTGCCATTTTGGCGATAAATGTTTTTTGTACGCCTGAGCACTTGGGGATTTTGAAAAAGAGCGGGCTTTTTAAATGATGATTTATAAATGAGTTTTTTAATATGTATTTAAAGAAACCCAAAAAAACTAATAGGTCATCGGCTTTTTACTATCTCGCTAACCAATAATCGGATTTAAACCTATGAGGTGTCGTAGGACTTGTGGTGAACTCCCCTTTTCTATAGACGGGGTATATCCACTCCAAAATAAAAACTACCATTATCCGGGGGTTGAAATAGATTTTTTTTGTATGCCTGCACACTTAAGGGGTTTTGTACGAGAGCGGGATTTTTAAATGATTATTTATAAATGAGTGTTTTTTAATATGTATTTAAATAAACAAAAAAAACTAATAGGTCATCGGCTTTTTACTATCTCGCTAACCAATAATCGGATTTAAACCTATGAGGTGTCCTAGGACTCGTGGTGAACTCCCCTTTTCTATGGACGGGATATATTCACTCTAAAATAAAAACTACCCTTACCCGGGGGGTAAATAATATTTTTTTGTATGTGCGCGCACGGACGGCTTTTGTCAAAAGGACCTAACTACACATTTGTTAATATTTTCTGAACCCATCATGGGATTTTGCCATAGGCAGTATTCTAGCCCTGGGGGTGACGCCCCGTTTTTGAATGTATGATTCATTTTTGTCAAAAGGGCCTAACTACACTTTTGTTCATATCTCGCGAACCAATCATGCTAGCGACGTGTATGAGGGGTCCTAGCACTTGGGGCGACGTCCCCCGTTTGGGGGTGAAACTACCCCCAAAATTGAAAACTCCATATCTTGGAAACGAAGAACCCTAAAATTAGGTGTGATAGCTTAAAAAATAGGGGATGATATAGGCTTTTACCTCGATTGATCATTTCACCCCTAAAACAGTAAAAGGTCATGTTATGGGGAAAAAACGTGTTAAACACCTAAAAATGATATATGAACCTTAGATCTTTTGTTTTTAATAAAAAATAGCAGGGGGTGAAAACAACCCCCCAAATTGAAAAATCCATATCTAGGGACCGAAGAATCCTAAAATTAGGTGTGATAGCTTAAAAAATAGGGGATGATATAGGCATTTACCTCGATTGATCACTTCACCACTAAAACAGTAAATAGTCATGTTATGGAGAAAAAACGTGTTAAACACCTAAAAATGATAAATGAACCTAAGATCTTTTGTTTTTGATGAAAAATAGCTGGGGGGGGGTGAAAACAACCCCCCAAATTGAAAAATCTATATCTAGGAAACGAAGAAGCCTAAAATTAGGTGTGATAGCTTAAAAAATAGGGGATGATGTGGGCTTTTACCTCGATTGGTCATTTCACCCCTAAAACAGTAAATAGTCATGTTATGGGGGAAAACGTGTTAAACACCTAAAAATGATAAATGAACCTAAGATCTTTTGTTTTTTATGAAAAATAGCTGGGGGGTGAAAACAACCCCCCAAATTGAAAAATCCATATCTAGGAAACGAAGAACCCTAAAATTAGGTGTGATAGCTTAAAAATAGGTGATGGTATAGGCTTTTACCTCGATTGATCATTTCACCCATAAAACAGTAAATAGTCCTGTTATGGGGAAAAAACCTGTTAAACACCTAAAAATGATAAATGAACCTAAGATCTTTTGTTTTTGTTAAAATATAACAGGGGGTGGAAACTACCCCCCCGCAAATTGAAAAATAAATATCTCGGAAACGAAGAACCCTAAAATTAGGTGTGATAGCTTAAAAAATAGGGGATGATATAGGCTTTTACCTCGATTGATCATTTCACCCCTAAAACAGTAAATAGTCATGTTATGGGGAAAACGTGTTAAACACCTAAAAATGATATATGAAGCTGAGATCTTTTGCTTTGAAGAAAAATAGCAGGGGGTGGAAACTACCCCCCAAATTGAAAAATCAATATCTTGGAAACAAAGAACCCTAAAATTAGGTGTGAATGCTTAAAAAATAGGCCATGAAATACGCTTTTACCTGGATAGGTCATTTCACCCCTAAAACAGTAAATAGTCATGTTATGAGGAGAAATGTGTTATACACATAAAAGCATAAGCGTTTTGTGAAACCATGCTTTAATGGACATGTGTATGGAGGATGATTGTTATTATTATTGTTAGGTAATTATGGATTAATGCGTGGATAGATAACTAACCAGTGGGGAGCTTGATGGCGCGGGTGCTTAGCTGCTCGTCTTTACCCGGACAGCTGGGGTTGGAATTTTCACCTGAAAAATCATGTGGCGTCAGGAAAGGCATTCGGCCTTAAATCCCCGGCCAAAACCAAAATGAGCCTGGTTGGCTCCGGCGACTCAAACTAATAGGGAAAAGCCGAAGAAAGCAAAAAGAAGAAGAAAAAATGGTAATTCACCAGTAATAGTAAACATTTGTTTGAGGTGTTGAAGAAGTCAGGATGGCCAACCCTTTGCCATGGTTCACGAATGGACCCCAAAAAGGTTTACCTGTCAAGACTCAGTCTACCCTGTTGCAGCCTTTAGAAAAGAAATCGAACCGGGGCCTCTGTGGTGACAGTGGACTTATATTCATGATGCTTTTTAAACAAACATACGCTTGCATACTACCGCTGGGTTGAATCTGCACAGAGACACTGGCTTTGGTTTGTGTAGTGTGCCTTGGTGATAACAGCACAGCGATCTTGTCAGCAAGTTTCATATTACTCGTCTGCTTGATAGTGGACGTGCTCTGCACCGTGTTATCATACAGGACATGACTAGTTCGTTGTTAGGTTTGACAAAGGCTTAGTGAAGCTTATTGCAACCTTGAAATGAATGTCATGGTATAGACGGGGTTGGAAGCCAAGACCTTAGGGTTGACAACCAAGTAGGTTAACCACTACACGGTGAGATGGTCAAATAATAATGTAACAGAACATATAGAAACGTTTTCTATAGTTTAACGAATTGGCTAAGAGCCATACCATGAGAGGTGTAGGTAGTGGAAATTGAATCCTTAGCTGATGATTATACTACTTGTAATCTATAGCCATGCCCACGTATAAGCTATCATGTTAGAAAAAGAATTGTATGGCTTGTTTTAAACGGAGAATAATTGTGTTTACTGTGAAACTCAAATCTGAACTTAAAATTAGTTTATGTCCTACATGATGTTTGAACTCTTTTTTTATTTATACTTTAGTCAAACGCTAACATAGTTGTCATTCAGAAGCCATGGCCGCCTCTTTTCCAATCCTACACCGTACGCTGAAGTTAAAATGAATAATGATCACGTTACAGACAGCCAGTTTCAAAGCCACGAGAACTAAGTGAACAAAGAATAAAATTCCTGAGCCAGTGAGGAATTCAACATGCTGTCCTTTGGACAAAAGAGAAGCGTTCTACAAACTTAACCACCAAGCTGTCCTATCGACCCTCAATGGTTTGGGTCATCGTAAAGATGAAAATTAAATCTAAGCTATAACTAAAACTAACTACACTCTTATATACTAGAAGAAAAAATAGAAAACAAAAGGGCAATAGGCCAAATAAAGGACAGAAGGAATAAAAATGGCCCTCAACCCTCAAGCATGTGGATTGAGGGAGTTGGAAGGAAGGAGAGACATGAAAGGCAGATAAAAAAGTATAATTGGAGAGGCTCTGCCCCAGAGGTAATGGATAAAGAGAAGGAAAACTGGACTCAGCTCAGAAATCCCTTGGGGTCGCCAACTTCCAAACTGATCAGCCGTAAGCCCCTTGAGGGTGTAGCCATATGCAGAGTGCATCGCAAGTGGTGGGGCTATATACACCCTACCTTCTTGAGGGGGCTTAAGCAAAAGACAGGAAATAACATGAAAATAAAAACAAGGCGGCCTCCTCACACTAGTAGGATATCAGAAAAAATAAATAAACAAGGGCCAATGAAGTTGCAAAAGGAAGAGACTCCCTAGGGCTCGGATCCCCTAATCATGTTGGGGTCGGTAGAGAACAAGAGTTGAGCAAGTGCGGTCGACAGGAAATAAGACAGAGAGGAGCCTAGCACAAGTTAGTGGAAGCAATAACGGTCTCAGCTGGGACTCCGTGAGCGTCAACTTACATGACACTAGATATGACGCCCAGGGGTGGAATTGAAGACCTCTTTTGTTTTATATCACTGGCCTTTAAGAACGCTAACACATGGCAAGCTTTATAATGCAATACTGGTCCTAGGGTATGCAAAATTGTATTAGAAACTCAGCTAATAATAGTGTGCTTGCCCATGATTATTTTCCCAAGTATTGTATATGGGACTGATAACCATGATTTCCAAGCCCCTAAGTAAGACAAAAACAAATGATTTTCATTTTTCAATGAGTTGGGGTGAGGTGAGGTGAGTTTTCTATAAACTAAACTGATGTGGTTTCCCAATTCTACTCCAGGCAAATGCACATTTGATGTTAAGAATAGTGAAATGGTTTGCAACTGCCCAATGCTAGGACTTGATTAGTGGCTTTTAAAAAATGGAATGGAATGGAGTACACTTCCCCCAAAACCAACAAGAGGAGTGTTCGATCCCCCACAACAACCATTCTTAACGTCAATATAAATGACTATGCACATCAGCTCATGACGCTCCTCTCTCTCCAATCCTACCCCTTGGTGGTGAAAGGCACACTCTAATACAACCATCATAGTGACAGGTTATCTGTTAAATACCTAACTATCCCCAGATTTACCTTAAATTTTCCTAAAATCCACTACATTTTCCGCAAATTGACCAAATGACACAACATTCCAGCTAAATTCAACAAATGACTACCAGATTTATTGAAATTCCATTGAATTACCTAAGCATGGTTTAAACTACCACAAATTCATATAAAATTAGACGAATATAGATGAAAATTCACTAAAATTTACCAAACTTACCCAAAGTGGGCTACAAACCATGAAATGTATCCATTTTTTTTGTAAATTCACTATATGTACTCGAAAATTCCATAATATTGCCTTTACAAGTATGCTTTAATTGTTGTTGTTTCGTTTACCACACTCCCTGCAGACAAAAACCTCAACATGACTTTCTCCTAGACTAGGAGATCCACATTCGACATGATAGCTGAGTTTCATTTCCCATAAACTTGTCTCTAAGGTGGGTGTCAGGAAAAGGCATTCAGCTGTAAAAATAACACCCTCACATAGACTTTCATAACCTCTTACGTTGAGGTTGTTAACACTAACGACATTGAATGATTGAACGGTTTCCTTTTCACAATTCCTGTCTATACTTTCCTCTTGAAGGTTGCTAAAATGCAATTAAATTTAATAAATACCTTAAGATGGTTTCATTTTTTTAATGATATGGTGTTGATGATGGATATATACGTTAAGACTAATTTTTGTTAGGTCTTGACTGGCCTTGAAATTAGAAATCGACAAACCAAACATGGGTTATCTACCAGGGGAACACTTTGACCACGATGTTGGTTATTGACCAGTAAGTACAGTTCTAGTAATGATACAGAAATCCAACACAAACAATGAGCGCGCAATGCGGTGGAGATTGGTACCACGATGTATTGTCGGTTATGTAGCTATGTGGAATGTATATCACATATGGTTTACTTGAAGGTTTGGAGGTTCCATTAAAGATATTTCTACAATAAACCATTTTCAAATGGTCATTCGTTGGTGTAAAAATACTTATTATATGATATTTTATGTAAACAATTATGATTTATAAAATTTTGTACTTTTACTGTATTCTTATTTAATGTAAGCACTGGAGGCACTATCGACCAAAATACAGCACTATCTGGAATGTATATTGCATACTTGAAGGTTTGGTGATCCCATTAAAGGTATTCCTAAAATAAATGACTTTTAAGTTCTCGTTTTATGGCATGATTATTTAATATATGCTATTTGCTAATAGGATTTGACACTGGAATTATTTTACAAGTAGTTATTTTAATGACCAACCGAGTTTAATGTTAACAAGGCACAGCTCTATTTGAAATGTTGAATAACATGTTGCATGTTATACATCATATGCAACTACTGTAAGGCTTGTGATTTATTTAATGCCTTTAACCCTATATAAAACACTCAGTTTGCAATACTGATAACTGCAATGTTACTGAAAAAAATTGAAACAAAACAAAAATCAGCATTGAAAAACCAAAACGTGGTTGAGCATATATATACTGGGGAGAAGAAAAGTTTTGTAAACACTAATGTCCAACAAGACTAATTAAATCAGTAACTGTCAGGGTGGCCGAGTGGTTAAGGCGTTTGACTTAAGATCAAATTTCCAAATATATAAGGAAGCTAGGGTTCGAATCCCTTCCCTGACATAACTATTGCTTGAACATGCAAGAAAACAAGAAATATACAAAAACTATGTTT
This sequence comes from Meconema thalassinum, assembly GCA_946902985.2. NCBI lineage: Eukaryota > Metazoa > Arthropoda > Insecta > Orthoptera > Tettigoniidae > Meconema > Meconema thalassinum. Next base: position 1,445,564,060 of record OX336389.2, on the reverse strand, counting down.
ATCAATTAATTTTTATTTTTTATTTTTTACAAGAGATAGACACACAGAATACAGCTCTTTTTGTTTATCATTTCTTTTAAACATAACACTTGTTGAAAATTATTTTTTAGGGGTTGGGGGTGTTGCTACGTTGATCCATCACACTATAATAGCAGCTTTACGAAGTTCATTTTCTATATTTAATAGCTCTTTCTCATAACCAATATGACCAACCTGTTTACAGGCATGCAAGAGCTGTAGGCGTTCGACTAATATATTAGGATCGTTCCATTTGCTATTTTTTATGAATGGTTTCAGAAACTCGGGAAGCAGTTCGTCATTATCACCATTATTATGATTATCATCCTCATCATTATGATCATTTCCATAATGATGATCATTATCATCGTTATCATTACCATCATAATTTCCATCTGTGTCCACAGTCAGTTCAATGGTTTGAGTTGCCTTTGATAGTGTTGAAAGCTTCTTTTTAGATGTGCTAGAATGCTTTAACATTGTTATGTTATTATTATCACTATTACCTTTCCCCACTAACTTATTGATGGGGTATATTGTCTCTGATAGGGTTGAGGGCTTTTGAGATGTGGGTGCGTGTCTGAACATGGGTTTCACAGGAGCTGTTAAAGGTTTCTCATTAAACAACTCGCTAACAGCATGAGTGCATTGTAGTGTATTAAACTTGAGGTTAATATTATATTGAGCAGCACTATCTTTCTCTTGGACTTGGTTTCTTGCTTTGGTTTGGGTTTTCCTTACATTTAGACTAGCATGATTATTAAGTTTACATTCATGATTGTTTGAAGAAAGTATGTCCAATTATTTTGTTTTAAGCATTCCTCGACACTGTTTCGATCGTTGCTTTGAACAGCGCCAAATAACAGTTCCATTTTTATTGCTTCGTTTCACAATATATGAATATCCGTTATAGTATGCATAAGGCTTACCATACCTAGTCACTGATACATCCATATCAACTGTCAAGCACTAACTAATCTCTAGTAAAGACAACTTGGTAATAACAACAATAGTTTAATGTGGGAGCATGTATACATGCAAAAGTGGGAGCAAAGGTGGGGGGTAAAACGTGGGAGCAAAAGTGGCAGCAAATGTGGGAGCAAAAACTGTGAGCAAAAAGTGGGAGCAAATATGGGATCAAATGTGTGAGCAAAGCAAATATAAAAAGTGGGAGCAAATATGCTAACAAATATGTCAGCAAATATACCAGCAAAAGTAAATACACAAGTCAAGATAGATTAAAGTGCAAAGAAAATATGAAAGCAAATATGAGAGCAAAAATGGTGTTTTTTCTAAAACAACTAGACATAACAAACTTAGTCATAACCTAACCTAACCCAACCTAACCAAACCTAACCTCACCTAACCTCACCTAACCTCACCTAACCTCACCTAACCTAACCTAACCTCACCTAACCTAACTTCACATAACCTAACTTGACTGAACTTTACCTAACCTAACCCATCATACCTTCACCTAACCTAACTTTACCTAATCTAACTTCACCTAACCTAACTTTCAACTCTCAGATCAAAATTAAATTCTAGGCATAGTTGAGTTGGAACCCAAGACTTCAGGGATAACACACAAGTATACTAGCTACTACACCGCAAGATGGGTAAATTATCATGCAACACAACATAAAAATAAAATTTTCCTGTAGTGTAACTCATTGGCTGACAACCATAGTTTGGGAATTCAAACCCAAGACCTCAGGACTTTTGTTTTGAACATTATCAGAAATATTATTCCATTTACATTTTGCTGCTGCTTATAGTTATAAGAGTTGGCATTAATATGGGAATCAAAAAAAAGTGGGAGCCAATATGGGAGCCAATATGGTAGCAAATGTGGGAGCAAATATGGGAGTCAATGTGAAACCAAATATGGGAGCAAATGTGTGAGCAAACGTGTGAGCTAATCATCTCACCTCGGATATCACCAGTGAGTACTCATATCCACCGCTAGGTAGCGGAAACATACCTTGTGTGTTGTATGTAACTATCTTACAAAGTTTGACTGCATGCAAAACGTCCTTGTATAAGCTGTGCATATAATTTTCATATACAATTAAGACTAAGTGTTCAGAACTAACATGTATAGCCTTGACTAGGGTATATAGAGGATCCTTAGCAAGAAAGACTAACTAACCCTGGAGTGTAAAGCCATGCCATATGCAGTAAGCATCTGTTGGCTGAAATGGTTCTAATAATAACGGACTTAATGATAAAGAAACGCAAACATCTTTTGGGTGTTGTCTTTTGTGTGTCGTCTTAAATCCTTACACGTATCACAACGTATAAAAATAGGATTTAAGACGACACTCAAAACACGTTTCATATTCATTAAGTCCGTTATTATTAGAACCATTTCTGCCAACAGATGCTTACTGCATATGGCATGGCTTTACACTCCTGGGTTAGGTAGTCTTTCTTGCTAAGGATCCTCTATATACCCTAGACAAGGCTATACATATTAGTTCTGAACACTTAGTCTTAATTGTATATGAAAATTATATGCACAGCTTATACAAGGACGTTTTGCATGCAGTCAAACTTTGTATGATAGTTACATACAACACACAAAGTATGTTTCCGCTACCTAGCGGTGGATATGAGTACTCACTGGTGATATCCGAGGTGAGATGATTAGCTCACACATTTGCTCACACATTTGCTCCCATATTCGCCTCCATATTGACTCCCATATTGACTCCCACATTTGCTCCGATATTTGCTCCCATATTGACTCCCATATTGGCTCCCATATTGGCTTTTTTTTTGCTTCCCATATTAATGCCAACTCTTATAACTATAAGCAGCAGCAAAATGTAAATGGAATAATATTTCTGATAATGTTCAAAACAAAAGTCCTGAGGTCTTGGGTTTGAATTCCCAAACTATGGTTGTCAGGCAATGAGTGACACTACAGGAAACTTTTATTTTTACGTTGTGTTGCATGATAATTTGCCCATCTTGCGGTGTAGTGGCTAGTATACTTGTGTGTTATCCCTGAAGTCTTGGGTTCCAACTCAACTATGCCTAGAATTTAATTTTGATCTGAGAGTTGGAAGTTAGGTTAGGTGAAGTTAGATTAGGTAAAGTTAGGTTAGGTGAAGTTATGATGGGTTAGGTTAGGTAAAGTTCAGTCAAGTTAGGTAAGGTGAAGTTAGGTTACGTGAGGTTGGGTTAGGTTAGGCGAGGTTAGGTGAGGTTAGGTTTGGTTAGGTTAGGTTAGGTTATGACTAAGTTTGTTATGTCTAGTTGTTTTAGAAAAAACACCATTTTTGCTCTCATATTTGCTTCCATATTTTCTTTGCACTTTAATCTATCTTGACTTGTGTATTTACTTTTGCTGGTATATTTGTTGACATATTTGTTAGAATATTTGCTCCCACTTTTTATATTTGCTTTGCTCCCACATTTGATCCCATATTTGCTCCCACTTTTTGCTCAAAGTTTTGCTCACACATTTGCTGCCACTTTTGCTCCCACTTTTTACCCCCCACCTTTGCTCCCACTTTTTGCATGTATATATGCTCCCACATTAAACTATTGTTGTTATTACCAAGTTGTCTTTACTAGAGATTAGTTTGTGCTTGACAGTTGATATGGATGTATCAGTGACTAGGTATGGTAAGCCTTATGCATACTATAAAGGATATTCATATATTGTGAAACGAAGCAATAAAAATGGAACTGTTATTTGGCGCTGTTCAAAGCAACGATCGAAACAGTGTCGAGGAATGCTTAAAACAAAAGAATTGGACATACTTTCTTCAAACAATCGGGAATGTTAACTTAATAATCACGCTAGTCTAAATGTAAGGAAAACCCAAACCAAAGCAAGAAACCAAGTCCAAGAGAAAGATAGTGCTGCTCAATATAATATTAACCTCAAGTTTAATACACTACAACGCACTCATGCTGTTAGCGAGTTGTTTAATGAGAAACCTTTAACACCTCCTGTGAAACCCATGTTCAGACATGCACCCACATCTCAAAAGCCCTCAACCCTATCAGAGACAATATACCCCATCAATAAGTTAGTGGGGAAAGGTAATAGTGATAATAATAACATAACAATGTTAAAGCATTCTAGCACATCTAAAAGGAAGCTTTCAACACTATCAAAGGCAACTCAAACCATTGAACAGACTGTGGACATATATGGAAATTATGATGGTAATGATAACGATGATATTGATCATCATTATGGAAATGATTATAATGATGAGGATTATAATCATAATAAAGGTGATAATGATGAACTGCTTCCCGAGTTTCTGAAACCATTCATAAAAAATAGCAAATGGAACGATCCTAATATATTAGTCGAACGCCTACAGCTCTTGAATGCATGTAAACAGGTTGGTCATATTGGTTATGAGAAAGAGCTATTAAATATAGAAAATGAACTTCGTAAAGCTGCTATTATAGTGTGATGGGTCAACGTAGCAACACCCCCCTCCTCTAAAAAATAATTTTCAACAAGTGTTATGTTTAAAAGAAATGATAAACAAAAAGAGCTGTATTCTGTGTGTCTATCTCTTGTAAAAAATAAAAAATAAAAATTAATTGATAAACATAGTTTTTGTATATTTCTTGTTTTCTTGCATGTTCAAGCAATAGTTATGTCAGGGAAGGGATTCGAACCCTAGCTTCCTTATATATTTGGAAATTTGATCTTAAGTCAAACGCCTTAACCACTCGGCCACCCTGACAGTTACTGATTTAATTAGTCTTGTTGGACATTAGTGTTTACAAAACTTTTCTTTTCCCCATTATATATATGCTCAACCACTTTTTGTTTTTTCAATGCTGATTTTCGTTTTGTTTCCATTTTTTTCAGTAACATTGCAGTTATTAGTATTGCAAACTGAGTGATTTATATAGGGTTAAAGGCATTAAATAAATCACATGCCTTACAGTAGTTGCATATGATGTATAACATGCAACATATTATTCAAAATTTCAAATAGAGCTGTGCCTTGTTAACATTAAACTCGGTTGGTCATTAAAATAACTACTTGTAAAATAATTCCAGTGTCAAATCCTATTAGCAAATAGCATATATTAAATAATCATGCCATAAAACGAGAACTTAAAAGTCATTTATTTTAGGAATACCTTTAATGGGATCACCAAACCTTCAAGTATGCAATATACATTCCAGATAGTGCTGTATTTTGGTCGATAGTGCCTCCAGTGCTTACATTAAATAACAATACAGTAAAAGTACAAAATTTTATAAATCATAATTGTTTACATAAAATATCATATAATAAGTATTTTTACACCAACGAATGACCATTTGAAAATGGTTTATTGTAGAAATATCTTTAATGGAACCTCCAAACCTTCAAGTAAACCATATGTGATATACATTCCACATAGCTACATAACCGACAATACATCGTGGTACCAATCTCCACCGCATTGCGCGCTCATTGTTTGTGTTGGATTTCTGTATCATTACTAGAACTGTACTTACTGGTCAATAACCAACATCGTGGTCAAAGTGTTCCCCTGGTAGATAACCCATGTTTGGTTTGTCGATTTCTAATTTCAAGGCCAGTCAAGACCTAACAAAAATTAGTCTTAACGTATATATCCATCATCAACACCATATCATTAAAAAAATGAAACCATCTTAAGGTATTTATTAAATTTAATTGCATTTTAGCAACCTTCAAGAGGAAAGTATAGACAGGAATTGTGAAAAGGAAACCGTTCAATCATTCAATGTCGTTAGTGTTAACAACCTCAACGTAAGAGGTTATGAAAGTCTATGTGAGGGTGTGGTTTTTACAGCTGAATGCTTTTCCTGACACCCACCTTAGAGACAAGTTTATGGGAAATGAAACTCAGCTATCATGTCGAATGTGGATCTCCTAGTCTAGGAGAAAGTCATGTTGAGGTATTTGTCTGCAGGGAGTGTGGTAAACGAAACAACAACAATTAAAGCATACTTGTAAAGGCAATATTATGGAATTTTCGAGTACATATAGTGAATTTACAAAAAAAATGGATACATTTCATGGTTTGTAGCCCACTTTGGGTAAGTTTGGTAAATTTTAGTGAATTTTCATCTATATTCGTCTAATTTTATATGAATTTGTGGTAGTTTAAACCATGCTTAGGTAAATCAATGGAATTTCAATAAATCTGGTAGTCATTTGTTGAATTTTGCTGGAATGTTGTGTCATTTGGTCAATTTGCGGAAAATGTAGTGGATTTTAGGAAAATTTAAGGTAAATCTGGGGATAGTTAGGTATTTAACAGATAACCTGTCACTATGATGGTTGTATTAGAGTGTGCCTTTCACCACCAAGGGGTAGGATTGGAGAGAGGAGAGAGTCATGAGCTGAAGTGCATAGTCATTTATATTGACGTTAAGAATGGTTGTTGTGGGGGATCGAACACTCCTCTTGTTGGTTTTGGGGGAAGTGTACTCCATTCCATTCCATTTTTTAAAAGCCACTAATCAAGTCCTAGCATTGGGCAGTTGCAAACCATTCACTATTCTTAACATCAAATGTGCATTTGCCTGGAGTAGAAGTGGGAAACCACATCAGTTTAGTGTATAGAAAACTCACCTCACCTCACCCCAACTCATTGGAAAATGAAAATCATTTGTTTTTGTCTTACTTAGGGGCTTGGAAATCATGGTTATCAGTCCCATGTACTATACTTGGGAAAATAATCATGGGCAAGCACACTATTATTAGCTGAGTTTCTAATACAATTTTGCATACCCTAGGACCAGTATTGCATTATAAGGCATGCCATGTGTTAGCGTTCTTAAACGCCAGTGATATAAAACAAAAGAGGTCTTTAATTCCACCCCTGGGCGTCATATATAGTGTCATTTAGGTTGACGATCACGGAGTCCCAGCTGAGACCGTCATTGCTTCCACTAACTTGTGCTAGGCTCCTCTCTGTCTTACTTCCTGTCGACCACACTTGCTCAACTCTTGACTCTACCGACCCCAACAAGATTAGGGTATCCGAGCCCTAGGGAGTCTCTTCCTTTTGCAACTTCATTTGCCCTTGTTTGTTTATTTTTTCTGATATCCTACTAGTGTGAGGAGGCCGCCTTGTTTTTATTTTCATGTTATTTCCTGTCTTTTGCTCAAGCCCCCTCAAGAAGGTAGGGTGTATATAGCCCCACCACTTGCGATGCACTCTGCATATGGCTACACCCTCAAGGGGCTTACGGCTGATCAGTTTGGAAGTTGGCGACCCCAAGGGATTTCTGAGCTGAGTCCAGTTTTCCTCCTCTTTATCCATTACCTCTGGGGCAGAGCCTCTCCTATTATACTTTTTATCTGCCTTTCATGGCTCTCCTTCCTTCCAACTCCCTCAATCCACATGCTTGAGGGTTGAGGGCCATTTTTTATTCCTTATGTCCTTTATTTGGCCTATTGCCCTTTTGTTTTCTATTTTTTCTTCTAGTATATAAGAGTGTAGTTAGTTTTAGTTATAGCTTAGATTTAATTTTCATCTTTACGATGACCCAAACCATTCAGGGTCGATAGGACAGCTTGGTGGTTAAGTTTGTAGAACGCTTCTCTTTTGTCCAAAGGACAGCATGTTGAATTCCTCACTGGCTCATGATTTTTATTCTTTGTTCACTTAGTTCTCATGGCTTTGAAACTGGCTGTCTGTAACGTGATCATTATTCATTTTAACTTCAGCGTACGGTGTAGGATTGGAAAAGAGGCGGCCATGGCTTCTGAATGACAACTATGTTAGCGTTTGTCTAAAGTATAAATAAAAAAAGGGTTCAAACATCATATAGGACATAAACTAATTTTAAGTTCAGATTTGAGTTTCACAGTAAACACAATTATTCTCCGTTTAAAACAAGCCATACAATAGGAATCTCCGTTTCGCGGGCTTATAGGTCGTGTTCCAAGGACATTTTGTCGTCCTGACGTTTCGCTGAATACTGCGTTCAGCATGTTCACAGGTTACATAAAGCGAGGTAAAACAAGTAAACAGAAGATATATAAATAGTCAACAACCCACACATAGAGGCTACCATAGCAACGGCGTACCACATAAAAGTAATGCATCAAGGACAGGGCTGCTCGTCTGTTGCATCTTCTCGTCTACGACGGTCAATAAGGGCAGGCTTGAGGGGATTAAGGACTGGAAGCCAAGCTCTGTTCACACGTTCTGCTTCCTCCTTAAGATTGAAGCTGTTAGTATGCTTCAGGATTTCAATGGCCTCCCTTTGTAGCCTGGCATGATAAGACACCGTGGTGGACAGAACTTCGGTGTCTCCATATCTTATATCGTGACCTACAAGTAGCGAGTGTGCTGCTACAGTGGATTTATCTGTTTGTCCCAGCCGGCTGTGTCGTTCGTGCTCCTTGAGGCGAGTGGCAATACTTCTTTTCGTTGTTCCAATATATACTTGGCCACAATCACACGGGATTTTATAAACCCCTGCCGCGGTATGAGGATGTCGCTTATCTTTAGCGGACCTGAACATGTCCTTAATTTTTCGTGTAGGCCTGTATATGGTCTTTATATCATGGGACTCGAGTAGCCTCCCTATTCTGTCCGTGACCTTTTTTATATATGGAAGAAAAGCTCTAGCCAGGGGCTGCTTGTCTCCAATTACCCTAGTAGTTGGACGTCTCGGATGGAGTGCTCGCTGGATATCTTTCTGGCTGTACCCATTCGCGCGTAAGGCCTCGTTGAGGTGTTCAATTTCTTGTTTCAGGCACTGCTTATCACAAATTCTCTTAGCGCGGTCAGCCAGTGTTTTTATAACTCCGTATTTCTGTCGTGGGTGGTGGTTGGACGTCTTATGTAGATATCGGTCAGTATGGGTCGGCTTACGGTAAACTGTATGTCCCAAAGTTAGATCAGCGGTCTTCGTTACCATAACGTCGAGAAACGCGATTTTCTGTTCATTTTCTAACTCCATGGTAAACTGAATGTTCGAGTTCTGGCTGTTAAGATGTTGTAAAAACAGATTTAATTGATCTTTACCATGGCCCCATATTACAAAGGTATCGTCCACGTATCGTAGCCATACAATTCTTTTTCTAACATGATACCTTATACGTGGGCATGGCTATAGATTACAAGTAGTATAATCATCAGCTAAGGATTCAATTTCCACTACCTACACCTCTCATGGTATGGCTCTTAGCCAATTCGTTAAACTATAGAAAACGTTTCTATACGTTCTGTTACATTATTATTTGAACATCTCACCATGTAGTGGTTAACCTACTTGGTTGTCAACCCTAAGGTCTTGGCTTCCAACCCCGTCTATACCATGACATTCATTTCAAGGTTGCAATAAGCTTCACTATGCCTTTGTCAAACCTAACAACGAACTAGTCATGTCCTGTATGATAACACGGTGCAGAGCACGTCCACTATCAAGCAGACGAGTAATAAGAAACTAGCTGACAAGATCGCTGTGCTGTTATCATCAAGGCACACTACACAAACCAAAGCCAGTGTCTCTGTGCAGATTCAATCCAGCGGTAGTATGCAAGCGTATGTTTGTTTAAAAAGCATCATGAATATAAGTCCACTGTCACCACAGAGGCCCCGGTTCGATTTCTTTTCTAAAGGCTGCAACAGGGTAGACTGAGTCTTGACAGGTAAGCCTTTTTGGGGTCCATTCGTGAACCATGGCAAAGGGTTGGCCATCCTGACTTCTTCAACACCTCAAACAAATGTTTACTATTACTGGTGAATTACCATTTTTTCTTCTTCTTTTTGCTTTCTTCGGCTTTTCCCTATTAGTTTGAGTCGCCGGAGCCAACCAGGCTCATTTTGGTTTTGGCCGGGGATTTAAGGCCGAATGCCTTTCCTGACGCCACATGATTTTTCAGGTGAAAATTCCAACCCCCGCTGTCACCGGGATTTGAACCCCAGCTGTCCGGGTAAAGACGAGCAGCTAAGCACCTGCGCCATCACGCTCCCCACTGGTTAGTTATCTATCCACGCATTAATCCATAATTACTAATAATAATAATAACAATCATCCTCCATACACATGTCCATTAAAGCATGGTTTCACAAAACGCTTATGCTTTTATGTGTTTAACACATTTTTTCCTCATAACATGACTATTTACTGTTTTAGGGGTGAAATGATCAATCGAGGTAAAAGCCTATATCAACCCCTTTTTTTTAAGCTATCACACTTAATTTTTTGGGGTTCTTCGATTCCGAGATATTGATTTTTCAATTTGGGGGGGGGGGGGGTGTAGAGTCCATCCCCTGTTATAGTTTATCAAAAACAAAAGATCTTAGGTTCATTTATCATTTTTAGGTGTTTAACAGGTTTTTCCCCCATAACATGACTATTTACTGTTTTAGGGGTGAAATGATCAATCGACGTAAAAGCCTATACCATCCCCTATTTTTTAAGCTATCACACCTAATTTTAGGGTTCTTCGTTTCCTAGATATGGATTTTTCAATTTGGGGGGTTGTTTTCACCCCCAGCTATTTTTCATCAAAAACAAAAGATCTTAGGTTCATTTATCATTTTTAGGTGTTTAACACGTTTTCCCCCATAACATGACTATTTACTGTTTTAGGGGTGAAATGACCAATCGAGGTAAAAGCCCATATCATCCCCTATTATTTAAGCTATCACACCTAATTTTAGGCTTCTTCGTTTCCTAGATATGGATTTTTCAATTTGAGGGGTTGTTTTCATCCCCAGCTATTTTTCATCAAAAACAAAAGATCTTAGGTTCATTTATCATTTTTAGGTGTATAACACGTTTTTTCCCTCATAACATGACTATTTACTGTTTTAGTGGTGAAATGATCAATCGAGGTAAAAGCCTATATCATCCCCTATTTTTTAAGCTATCACACCTAATTTTAGGATTCTTCGTTTCCTAGATATGGATTTTTCAATTTGGGGGGTTGTTTTCACCCCCCTGCTATTTTTCATTAAAAACAAAAGATCTTAGATTCATATATCATTTTTAGGTGTTTAACACGTTTTTTCCCCATAACATGTCCTTTTACTGTTTTAGGGGTGAAATGATCAATCGAGGTAAAAGCCTATATCATCCCCTATTTTTTAAGCTATCCCACCTAATTTTAGGGTTCTTCGTTTCCAAGATATGGAGTTTTCGATTTTGGGGGGTAGTTTCACCCCCAAACGGGGGTCGTCGCCCCAAGTGCTAGGACCCCTCATACAAGTCCCTAGCATGATTGGTTCGCGAGATATGAACAAAAGTGTAGTTAGGCCCTTTTGACAAAAATGAATCATACATTCAAAAACGGGGCGTCACCCCCAGGGCTAGAATACTGTCTATGGCAAAATCCCATGATGGGTTCAGAAAATATTAACAAATGTGTAGTTAGGTCCTTTTGACAAAAGCCGTCCGTGCGCGCACATACAAAAAAATATTATTTACCCCCCGGGTAAGGGTAGTTTTTATTTTAGAGTGAATATATCCCGTCCATAGAAAAGGGGAGTTCACCACGAGTCCTAGGACACCTCATAGGTTTAAATCCGATTATTGGTTAGCGAGATAGTAAAAAGCCGATGACCTATTAGTTTTCTTTGGGTTTATTTAAATACATATTAAAAACATTCATTTATAAATAATCATTTAAAAATCCCGCTCTCTTACAAAACCCCTTAAGTGCGCTGGCATACAAGAAAAATACTATTTCAACCCCCGTATAAGGGTAGTTTTTATTTTGGAGTGGATATACCCCGTCTATAGAAAAGGGGAGTTCACCACAAGTCCTACGACATCTCATAGGTTTAAATCCGATTATTGGTTAGCGAGATAGTAAAAAAGCCGATGACCTATTAGTTTTTTGGGTTTCTTTAAATACATATTAAAAAACTCATTTATAAATCATCATTTAAAAAGCCCGCTCTTTTACAAAATCCCCAAGTGCGCAGGCGTACAAAAAAACATTCATCGCCAAAATGGCAAAAAACACACGTTTACCCCAAATGGCGTTTCAAAATTCCATCCATTTAAAAAAATAACCTCACCATCACCTAGAGCGGAAAAAATGCCATCTAAACGACCCCTCACTCGACCCTACTCCTCCCCCACCACCTAACCCTTTCCCAACATAGGCATACATATTCAAGCACGAGCGCGACTTGAGGAAACCAACACTACTCCGCTACTCGCGAATGACCTTTTAGTTTTTGTATTTTAATTAAATAAAGAGGCTATAGGAAAGTAGGGGGCATTACTAGCAGTGCTAGGACACCCTGTATGTTCTAATCCCATGTTTGGTTAGCGAGATATCAGGTTCGGGGCCGATACGAGGAGGGTTCAAAAAGAAGTGTAGCAGCTTCCCCACTACCACACTACTAAGGATGGCCGACTCTTTAGCTGATCAATCACTAATAACAAATCTGCTTAAAACTGTTACCTCTATTTATGAGGATGTTTCATTTTGGAGTAGGCCTATGTAAAATCTAGCCTACATTATTAATATTTGAAACTTTAAGGTACCGTTAAGTGACTGGTAAGGTAAGTCCACGTACCTATTGGAATTCTAACCTATTTTATTTCAATTCTCAATTTGGATGACCGATGATTTTTATCTTATGGCTCTTCATTTGCATTCTAATAGACAGGTACTTAAATTTCTTGGCCTATAATGAAAGCAAAATAATAATTCATTGTGTATGTGCAACGGTACGAAGGACTGTAAGTTTATCGCATTTTTTGTAATGTTTGTAATGTAAATCGATTGTTAGATCCATTATATCGACCTCGTTGCCATGGTTATCAACAAACTAGAACTAGGGGCGCCATGTTTGTAGACTCTTCATTTAACGAGGAAGAATACGATCCCTCAGGCAGTAGTAAACCTTTTGGCAGAGCCACGTAAGTATAGAGTTATTTATTATACGGTAAAGAAAACCACAATTATCGAGCCTCATTTCCATTACTCAACTCCTACATACTGCTTATTAGCTGATCAATCACTAATACCAATTCTGCTTTAAATTAATCCTACCTCTATTTATGAGGATGTATATTATTGAGTAGGCCTATGTAACATCTGCATTATTTGAAACTTAACGGTAAGTGGGAGGTACGGTAAGTTTACAAACGTATTTGTTTTCTAAACTATTTTATTTCAATTTTCAATTTGTATGACCGATGTTGTTTATCTTATGCCTCTTCATTTGACTTCTACCAGACAGGTACTTACATTTCTAGGCCTATATTGAAAGAAGAACAAATTATTTGTGTATGTGGAACGTTACGAAAGACTGAAAGTGCGGTTTTTATGGCTATATTATCTAGTGATGTTTGTAATGTAAATCGAATGGTAGGATCATTATGTCGATCTCGTTGCCATGGCAATCAACAAACTGCGACAAGGAGCGCCATGTTGGATTGATGTTTCATTGAAATAATGAAGCAAAGAATGACGAGGAAGTTTTCGATCCCTCGGACAGGGGTAAACCTTTTGGTTCAGCCGCTTAGGTATTAAGTTATTAAATTTTACGGTAAGAAAAACCACAAGTATCGAGGTTCAATTGCTTTATTTGACTAACTTATGTACATAATGCTTCAAAACTGGCGAACTCACTAATATAGACGCCGCTGTAACTTGTTAAGGTTACGTATGAATATGTACGCTTTCGAGTATGTAACATCTGTATTATTATTTGAAATATTACGGTAAGGTCTACAAACGTACCCTAGGCTATTCATATCGATTCTTAATTTCGATAACTGAAGTTGGAGATTCTATAGTTTATCTTATGCCTCTTCATTTGCTTTTTACCAGACAGGTTCTTCATTTTTTGGCCTATACTGAAAGCACAATAATAATTCATTGTGTATGTAGAACGGTACGAAGAAGTGAAAGTTCGGGTTTTATCGATATAATAAATCTAGTGATATGCGTAATATAAATCGATTGTTAGGTTCATTATATCGATATCGTTGCCATGGCAATCAACAAACAGGGACAAGGGACGCCATGTTGGATACATCTTTTAATAATGAAACAAATACGGTATTTGTTAAGATGAGAGCTATAGAAAAAAGGACTTAAACTAAATGATTTATCCTTCATCAATGACGAGGAAGTACTGTATACGATCCCACAGACAGGGGTAACCCTTTTGGCTCAGTCGCGTAAGTATTAAGTTATAAATTGTACGTTAAGAAAAGCCACACTATTTTCGAGGTTCAATTGCTTTATTTGACTACGTACATAATGCTTCAAATTTGGTCAACTCACTAATATAAATGCCGCTGTAACCTGTGGACTTACCGTACCAGTCACTTACCTTAAAATTTCAAATATCAATAATGTAGGCTAGATTTTACTTAGGCCTACTCCAAAATGAAACATTCTCATAAATAGAGATGACAGTTTTCAGCAGATTTGTTAGTAGTGATTGATCAGCTAAAAAGTCGGCCGTCCTTGAAATGGTTTTCCATGGTTTCCCCATTTTCAACACCAGGAAAATGCTGGGATGGTACCTTCTGACAGGCCGTAGATATTGGAGGGTGTATATTTCGAGATGTTTAGTGTATTCTTTAGCAATAGGGCTTTGCCATTTTCTATTGTTCTTAGGTTTCTTGTTTTCAAGTAGTCCCATATTATTTGAAGTCCATAGCTCAGGATAGGTACTATTTTGACTCTGAAAATCTTCATTGCGGTGTCTAATGATAGTGATTGAAATTTTCTGATTTCCCTCATTGCAGCGATGGCGGTTATTGCCTTTTGCTTTATGTGTTTGTTGAAGGAGTTTCCTGATGTTTGGAAGGTTATTCCTAGATATTTGTATTCATTCTATATCCACCAAGTCACCAGTCTATATCCACCAAGTCGCCAGTCTATATCCACCAAGTCACCAGTCTATATCCACCAAGTCACCAGTCTATATCCACCAAGTCACCAGTCTATATCCACCAAGTCCCCAGTCTATATCCACCAAGTCCCCAGTCTATATACACCAAGTCACCAGTCTATATCCACCAAGTCACCAGTCTATATCCACCATGTCGCCAGTCTATATTCACCAAGTCGCCAGTCTATATACACCAGCAAATGCATTCTAGCTGTTGTTATTTTAGGGGCAGCGACATCGTGGTCATATAGCCCCGTGTATTTGGGTGTGTGTCCATTTACCGTAATATTTCAAATACGGTAATAATACAGATGTTATATACTCGAAAACGTACATACTCATACCTATTGGAATTCTAACCTATTTTATTTCAATTCTCAATTTGGATGACCGATGATTTTTATCTTTTGGCTCTTCATTTGCATTCTAATAGACAGTGACAGGTACTTAAATTTCTTGGCCTGTGAAAATGAAAATCCACAGCCTGCTACCAGGCTCCGACCGGGTCAGGAATGGAATGAATGAATGAAGCCCCCATCTAGCGGCAAGGATATGAACTGTGCCGGTTGCCGAGGCCTAACGCACTCCTCTGGGGCAATGATTAAATGAATGACAGATGAAATGAAATGATAGTGGAGAGTGTTGCTGGAATGAAATTTTGACAGGGAAAACCGGAGTACCCGGAGAAAAACCTGTCTGCCTCCGTTTTGTCCAGCACAGATCTCACATGGAGTGACCGGGATTTGAACCACGGACCCAGCGGTGAGAGGCCGGCGTGCTGCCGCCTAAGCCTCGGAGGCTTCTTCTTGGCCTATAATGAAAGCAAAATAATAATTCATTGTGTATGTACAACGATACGAAGGATTGTAAGTCGGATTTTTATCGCATTTTTCTTGTGATATTTGTAATTTAAATCGATAGATCCATTATATGGACCTCGTTGCCATGGTTATCAACAAACTAGAACAAGGGACGCCATGTTTTTCACTAAATGGTTCCTACCTCTACTTATGAGGATGTACCGTATATTATGGAGTAGGCCTATGTAACATCTGCATTATTATTTGAAACTTTACGGTAAGTGGGAGGTAAGGTAAGTTTACATACGTATTTGTTTTCTGAACTATTCTGAAAGCAGAATTACAAAATTCTTTGTGTATGTGGAACGTTACGAAAGACTGAATGTTCGGTTTTTATGGCTATATATCTAGTGATGTTTGTAATGTAAATCGATTGGTAGGTTCATTAAGTCGACCTCGTTGCCATGGCAATCAACAAACTGGGATAAGGAACGCCATGTAGGATTGATCTTTCATTTAAATAATGAAGCAAATAACGGTATATATTTGTTAAATTGAGAGCTATAGAAGGACATAAACTAAATTATTTATCCTTCATCAATGACGAGGAAGTTTTCGATCCCCGGTTCAGCCGCTTAAGTATTAAGTTATTAAATGGTACGGTAAGAAATGCCTCAAGTATCGAGGTTCACTTGCTTCAAAACTGGCCAACTCACTAATATGAATGCCGCTGTAAACTGTTAAGGTTACGTAAGAATATGTACGCTTTCGAGTCACCACTTTGTCCGGGCTAACACCATTGGGCCCAGGACGGCGGAGTTCCATTGTATATAATTCTTACTTTATTTGTTTCCTTTGCCCCTAATCAGCTCGAAGAGCTGTTGGGCAGAATATGGCGGCCGCATGACTTGGCCACATTGCATAAAATATAGTCCTGTAGGTCTTATAAGCATTGCTCAGGTGCCCTCGTCTGGCATCATACACTTTAGCTCAGCCTTAACAGTAGCCAAGTTGATGCCTTTGTTTTCGGATATCTATTGATATCTATCGCGCCGAGGCATACACAGATTATTCTCACCACAGGGGCAGGGTGATGCATTTCGCATACCCTGCCAACAATTAGACAAGTTTAACCACTTCAACAGTATCGATCATCTGGATCCCAACGTCTCTGGACCACTACTACTACTACAAATATACACATCCATTCATTGCCCTAGACACATTGGCACAAGCATACTTAACCAAAAAAACAAACGTACAAAACAACCACATCACTACCAACCTACATATACCACCTACGCTCACTCGCACTTACACATAAAACACACACCTAATTTCCACCTACTTTCACTAATGACCACGCACATCATTACAAACCAAACACACAAAATTACTACAAGGAGGGAGCTGATGGCTTTTAAACACTACAATAAGTTTTTTAGAAGTATTTCTTGGCTTTTGGCCTTTTTAGCCACGCGTCCAGCTCCAATTTAATTTATTTTACTTGTGTTTTGTGTCTTGGAATGATGAGGAAAGATAATTGTAATATACCGTACAGTATATATTATATTAAAATTTTAAACATTCATCGATTGCTATGGTGTTTGGGAACTTTCAAACTAATATCTGGACAGCGCCTGGCCAGCACCTCTATCCGTAGAAATATTTATTAAGTATTAAATCAATATCATGTACCTACTGCTATTGGAATTGAAGCATGGACATGCCTGCATATTGACAATAAGTTACGTCTTGCTGTCATCAATAATGGGCAATGTAAGATCGGGCATTGTCGCCAAGATTGGACAGTTATTGTAAACAACGCAGTACTCGGGAAGAATCGAGAAGGATTTAACCACGCCGTTATATCCGTTTCGATGGCCGTGCACATGCGCGATACTGAGTTGGAGACTTTTTGTGACGTCACCGCGGGAAGTCACGGCGCCATTACTTTTGTGATCTTGAAACTTACAGACTTATTTGGTGAGACAAAGTAGGAATCGTCAGCCTACCGACGTGGACTGCAATAAGGTATGAGAAATTGACCATCAAATGCGAAATCTGCTCGGACCATATTCTGTTTTAGATTTAATATTTATATTTGCATATTCTCAGCGTGGGAAAATGATAGCACGCGTGGACTTGCGGAGACGTGAGTAGGATAAATAGGCCGAAGCTGGCACAGGGGCTAATGTGCAAGATGGCTGCCACGCGCAACTCTCTTATGTTATTCTTATGGGAGAGAGAGTCATAGCTGGCGCAGGGGCTAATGTGCAAGATGGCCGCCACGCCCTGAGACCGTGGATGACGTCACAGGGAGACGTTGACAGTGTTACGTTGCTAACTGGACTATTTATTATTATTATTATTAATATTATCATTATTATTAGGTAATTATTGATTGATTATGTACAATCAAGACAAGCCTTATATTGTCCCCCTCGTGGTGTAGCGGCTAGCATTCTTGGCTGTTATTGCAGAGGCCCGGGTTCGTTTCCTGGCTCTGTCAAGAAAATTAATTTCAGGTTTCAGGACTGGAACGGGGTACACTCAGCCTTGTCAGACAAAACTGACAGGCGCTGGATTTGATTCCTACCTCAGCCATTTTGGAAGTGTTTTTTTATGGTTTCACACTTTACTCCAGGCAAATGTTGAGATATATCTAAACTGAAGGCCTTGACTGCCTCCTTCCCAGGCCTTATCTGAATTACAAATACACACACTAATACAGCCTACACAATAACACAGGTTATCTGACAGCTTTTACATACAACCCAAGTTCACAGGGCTACATGACGACGATGTCACTAACCCCCATCAAATGAAACAACAACAACTACTTGTCCACCTTGTGGTGTAGTGGTTAGCATTCATGGCTGTCACCGCTTAGGCCTCGATTTCATTCCTGGCTCTGCTAAGAAATTTAATTTCTGGTTTGAGGGCTGGAATGGGTGTACACTCAGCCTTGTGAGGCAAAAGTGTGAAAAAGAGGGTTTGATTCCTACCTTAACCATTCTGGAAGTGTTTTTTTATTTTTATTTTATTTCCCACTTTTGCTCTAGGAAAATGCTGTGATTGTTCTTAACTTAAGGCCACGGCCACCTCCTTTCCAATCCTCACCTGAATTATAAATACAAACACTAATACAGCCATTACAACGACGCAGGTTAGCAGACAATATTCAGCACTCACCAAAGTACACGGGGATAAATGACCATGATGTCCAAGTCTCTCAAATGAAACAAAAAAAAACAAACAGCTTCCTACCCAAATCCTTCCTCGTTTAAAAGTACACACACAAACATCACAGTGACACAGGTTGTCAGACAACTTGTACACACATCTAAGTACACAGGGGTGATAATAATACTGTAAACTATAACATAAGAGCACCAACAACAATAAGGTGTGTGGTGGTGAAGCGGTTAAGCTGATAGCTTTTTACTAAGGATTCAATTTTTGGTTAATACACATGTCATAAACAAAAAAATAAAAATGTTTAAGACCGGCCACACTTGTCGCTTTTTCAAATTATTACTTGGATTCCAAATACAAAGACAGACTAGGTTCCATTCCTGGTTAAAGCATGTGGGATTTTTCAAGTGAAATGCCATGTCCTGTGGTTTGGATTCCACATAGAAAGGAGGTTCCATGGCTCATAACCACAAGATGACGGTTACTTTAAACTATAATCTTTTTTCTTTATTGTTTTATACCCAGTGGACTTACAACTTGTTCTATAAGGTATTGCATATAGAAATGTTTAAATTTGAGAATTCTAAGGGATACCTGAGCTGGGTCCAATTTGTTTTATTTTCGTAGACTTTGAAATGTATACTTTAAATCAGGTAATTTCAATGCATTGCATACGCATTTTTGAATAGTTCAAGAGTGTACAATCAATAATAAAAAGATTTACAGTTTTTCTGACTGTTTCCAGAAACTTAGTAACACGGTACAGGTAAGACTCATACAAATAAAGCCTATCTACCACTGCTTTCAAAAATATTATTAACACTATTGAATAAACATTTGAAATAATTTTAGTGTGTTGCAAAACATTTCTACTGTATTAAGTCTTAAAACGTATAAAGTAAATATTAGAAAACTGTCATCAATTCTAATAATTTACGCACCTCTTTAAACTTAGTATAGTGTGTTCAGTATATTTGAGGTTGACAGTAGGGTTATAATCTTAACACAGCATTCAGTAGGTGTCCATTAAATATAATGAGGCTGGAGACATCGTACCAGACCATACCATTGCTTTTATTGCTTGACAGTGTAATGACCATTGGCATGTGTAGCTATACAGTACGATCAGAATCAATTACTCTTTTATCATCACGAGTACACAAATAAAAGATGCTAGTACGTTCTCTCTCTATATGGAACCAAGAGAAGAGATAGGTTGGTAGGACACATAGTAAGACATCTAGGAATAGCAAGCTTATTTATGGAAAGAAGGGTCGAGGACAAGACCTGAAGGGGTAGACCAAGGTTAGAATATGTTAAACAGATTGCCTTGAATGTAAGTTGTGGTAGCTATGTAGAGATGAAACTATTAGCTCAGGACTGTGAGGCCAAGTACACATACTCTTACAACCATCACAATCGCACAGGTTATTAAGGTGTTTTAGCATATTCTAACAGAACACGAGAGATAGGTTGGTAGAACACATACTAAGACACCCATGAATAGCAAGCTTAGTTATGGAAGGAAGTGTTGAGCACAAGAACTGTAGGGGTGGACCAAGGTTAGAACATGTTAAACTGATTGCATCGGATGTAGGTGTGGTAGCTATGTAGAGGTGAAACGATTAGCTCAGGACAGGGGAGGCTTGGAGGCTACATTAACCCAGTCAAAGACTGAATTGGTATTACTTACCTGTACAGATTTTCTGTTATGTGTCGATCTCTCTTGGTCAACTATTGTTCTTTTTGACCCGATGGTATTAGGGTATCTGAGGCCTAGGATATCAACTCTATGACAGCATTTTAGCCTTTTAACCCAATATAATATAACGGTAGATGTTAGTTAACCAGCGCTGGCAACTTACACACCCAAATATACAGGGCAAATAGCTAAGTACTATACACACGACTGATACACACGATACTATACTGGGCTAATGACTGAGATGGTTTCTCAAAACCTCAACACACATACAAGCAATAACGCGTGATTGATGATTGAATTTTGTTACACGTTCAAACTTGCGAGCGAACACTATGAGTTGAAAGGAGACTGCTCTTTCAAGCGTACTGTGAGAGCTACAGTAGAAAGATGCAAGTTCGCAGATATTTGATAGCCTACACTACATTGTGTGTTATCACTGAGGCTGGAGGCTTGGTTCTTGGCTGCTGGAGGTACTTTTATATGCATTCTGATGTCAGAATTCAACCTTGGTTGTCTTAAAAAATTGTTTTTGTGGTTTCCCACTTCAACTCCAGGCCAAGGTCAGAATGGTTCCTAAATTAAGGCCATGGCCGCCTCCTTCCCAATCCTTACCTGAATAACTAATACATACACTCTTACAGACACCCTCGCTTGCTGAGCCCAAGGTTGCAGGTTCGAAACCTGGCGCAGTCAGCTGGCATTTGAGGGTGCGCAAATGCGAGGGAGCCGTGTCAGTACATTTACTGGCACGTTAAAGATCCCCTTCGGGGCAAAATTCCGGCACCCCGGCGTCTCTAAAAGCCAGTGTAGTTAAAAGGGACGTAAAAACCAATAACATTATCATTCTTACAGACACCACAATAACACAGATTATCGCATACATTTTACATACACCCAAGTAAAAGGGTATAAAAGACCACGATGTCTAAGCCCTTCAAAATAACAACAGCAACAACAACGTAAAATGAGACCGTAGAAGATAGACTTTCAGAAGAGTCAACCTCGCTGTGTAGTGGCTAGCATTCTTGGTTGTCACCGTGGAGGCCTGGATTTTGATTTTCGGCGTGCCAAGAAATTTAATTCTGGTCGGAGAGCTGGAACGGGGTACACTCAGCTTCGTGAGGCAAAACTGAGAAGAAGTGGGTGTGGCATAATTGCACCCGTCCTCATTTAGAGTAATTAGTAATGACCAATTATTATTATTATTATTACCGGTCTAAGTAGTGAAATGACTCTTCAGTGCCAGTTATTGCTAGTATGAAGCAAGGCTGATAGTCATATCGCTCGAGGCAAACATATGTACTTAGGACAGGAAGCTTGGCTAATAATGTGCCGCTTCATAAACAGAAACTTTCCAAAGTGGTAGTCATCTCCGGTCCATGTTTAACTAACCTAATGACCAGAGAGATAATTGTCACTGGTTAACATTAATAAGTAATTTCCAAGTAATCGAGGTCAGGGAGTGCCCTGTAGACTTACTGTAATCAATAAGAGTGGTATATAAGATACTAGAATATTATACTCATTGTCTTTTGTGAACTAACATCGCTACTACACGCAACTGTACCATCTTTGAAGGCTTAACTTGAAATATCTACTTGTGGAAATAAAACCTATCATCTTTACTCTTCGACTTCTAATTCTTTCAACGTCTCTTGGTGGTAGGCTCTTGCCAAGGCAGAGCCCTTACTCAACTACTCTTTCGAAAACTCATAACATCCAAAATTAAATCAAGTGTCACGGCTGGCTACGCGACATAAGATTTTGGTGGCAGCGGGTGGATATACTTCAAGAGATATCTTCTGGCTAAAAGAAACTATTCTTAATAGCCAAAACATCTATTTCTTTCAAACTTCAAAATTCTTTCAGCGATCTACATCGAGGTGCCTGGTCGCTAGTACTTCACTGGTCTCTCCACCAGGGACTGGGAACGTCTTTTTCTTCCTCTAACCGAAGGCCGACGCAGCCCGTCCGTCTTCTGGCGTCGAGAAGGTGTCAACTTCCGAGCGATCATCAGTTGGGGTTCTCGAGGGAACGTGCGCAACCCAGCAAGCCTGCAGCTATCCTTCTTCGCGGTGGTGTTCGACTACGGGGGCAGCTCCGAGGAGTGATCTTCTCCCTTATCTTCTTCCCAAGTAAGTCTTCTGCATTGTTGTATCTGGCATTGTATTTAAATTTGTAGTAGCAACAAATATGTCTCTAAACGAAGCGAGAGCACTTGGAGATCCTGAAATAGAGGAACCAGCTCAATACAGAGTTGTTAAAGTAGACACGGCAGTTAAATTATTAAAGTCAACTTTCAGTGGTAATCCTAACGACTTGCAAGAATTCGTAGATAATGTAGAAAATGTAGTATTTTAAATCCGATTGACTATCCAACATTTTTTGAAATTTGTACTAGCACACATAACAGGTGATGCAAAAACAGTTTTATCCTTTCGCACTATACCTGAAGAATTTCAGACATGGGAAACGATTAAAGACAAATTAGAGATTAATTATGCAGTTCAAAGAACTCTTGATTTTTATGCGAATAAATTGTTCACGAGTAAACAGTTTAATAATGAAAGTGTAACTCAGTGGGGTAACAGAGTAGAAAAAGCGACAACTGAACTAAATAAAGCTTTGGATAGACAAATGTTAAATTGGACTTTAGAAATGCAAGAGGGAGGTAACAGAACCATTTCTCTTCTAACTAAAAGTTGTTTTATACAGGGATTATATGACGAATCAATTAAAACACTGACTAAAGTTAAAGGTGAAGAGAAGCCGTTTAAACAATTAATTGAAATAGCAGTTGAGGAGGAGAGTGCTAGGAGACCTAGAGAAAGAACATATAACAGTCCACACCAAAACAGAAGTAGTTCCTATGGGGCAGGTAGAGCAAGCCGCCCACAGCAAAATGTACGAAGTGGAGGTGGCATTAGTACCTCTTTTGCACAGGTGAAAAGAGAACCAGGAGTTAATGCAACTACAGCGGTTATTTGCTTCCGTTGTCAGAAATCTGGACATGTGATAAGGGAATGCAGGGGCAAACCTTTTTGTAGTACGTGTAAAAAGAGTGGACATGTAACCAAAGATTGTAAGAACAATCAGGGAAACCGGCAGTAGGGCTGCCTGAGCGACCTGGGTTCAGTCCAAGTCAAGAGGCAAATATTAATGGTTGCAATATGATAAAGCTAGCTAGCGAGCAAAGTGAAGTGAATGTTGAGAATAATGAGATTTATGAAGTGAATAATGAGAATAATGATAGTAAGAAGTTAGAGAACAGCGAGAGAGCTGTAGATGAAAATCCGTACCTAGTATATATATTAAATGATCACTTACCAGGAGGGTATGGTGAAGCGCTGATTGACACTGGATCACAAATATCTTTGGTTCGAGAGAGCAGTCTAAGAAACATTAAAGTAAGACATGTAGATGTATCTTTTAGAAGTGTAACTAATGAAATATTTCCAGTAAGAGGACTGGTACATCTTTCAGTAAATAACGTTCAGAATGCACAAGAATTACCATTCTATGTGATTGATAAATTGCCTTATAATGTTGACATGCTGCTTGGACAAGACTGGCTAGAGGACCATGAATGCGAAATTAGAATTCCTTGGAGGAAGAAATTCTTAAAATTACCGCCATTTAGTGAGACCGTAGTTCAATTCCCGACAGAGGAACAAGGAACACGACATTGTGCGAAACAAACATTAGGAGATAAAGTAATATGTGCAGAGAGCATAGTTCAATGCGAAAACGGTAAATATTGTTGTTTGATAATTAATTGTAATGAAGATGAAACTCTAATAGAACAAACACCCGAGTTAACTACTATAAGCTTAAAAGAGAATAAAACAGTAATCAATGTAGAAAATCGAAATGAATTATTACTCAGTAAAATGCGCCTGTCACACATTAAGGAAGGAGCAGACGAAATAAAAGATATTTGTCTAGAATACAATGACATTTTTCGTTTACCAGGAGATAGATTAACAGAAACAAAATCCGTAAAGCATGTGATTCCAACACCTTCAGTAATTCCAGGTAGGGAAATAACACTTAAAAATTATAGAATCCCAGAACAACATCAAAATGAAGTAAATCAGCAAGTAGATGAAATGTTAAAACAAGAAATAATTAAACCTAGTAAATCCGCGTGGAACTTTCCAATTTTGGTAGTCCCAAAGAAACTAGACGCGTCAGGAATTAAGAAATGGAGAATCTGTATAGATTTTAGAAAACTAAACGATCTCACAGTAGGAGACAGTTATCCACTACCAAATATTCAGGATATACTTGACAAATTAGGAAGGTCAAGATATTTTTCTGCTTTAGATTGTACGAGTGGATATTGGCAAATTCCTATAGCACAAGAAGATCAATGTAAGACAGCTTTTAGCACTCAGAAAGGACATTTCGAATTCAAAAGAATGGCATTTGGTTTGAAATCAGCACCAGCTACTTTTCAAAGATTGATGAATACAATACTGAGCGAATTAGTAGGATTACGCTGTTTGGTATATCTCGATGATATAATTATCTTTGCAGAAACACTTAATGAACACCATACGAGGCTTAGACAAGTTTTGCAAAAACTTAGAGAACATGATATTCAATTAGAACCAGATAAATGTGAATTCTTAAAGACAGAGTTACAATATCTTGGTCACATTGTAACTTCTGATGGAGTCTCTCCAGACCCTATGAAAATTGAAGCTATTATAGCATTTCCGACTCCTAAGACACCAAAGGATATCAAATCATTCATTGGACTTATAGGATATTATAGGAAATTTATACCACAATTTAGTAAAATTTCAAAACCACTAAACGATTTGCTAAAGAAAAATGAAATTTGGAAATGGGAGATTGAACAGAGAGAGAGCTTTAATAAATTAAAGGAACAGATCACAACCCCTCCAGTTTTAAAAATTTCCAGATTTTACACAGCCGTTTGTGTTAACTACAGACGCTAGTAATTATGCGATTGGAAGCATATTAAGTCAAGGCGAGATAGGCAGTGATAGACCAATAGCATTTGCAAGTAGAACCTTAAATAAAGCTGAAATTAACTATGCAACGATAGAAAAAGAACTTTTGGCCATTATGTGGGCATGCAAACATTTTCGTCCATATTTGCTTGGAAG
The DNA here is from genome assembly GCA_946902985.2 of Meconema thalassinum. Lineage (NCBI taxonomy): Eukaryota > Metazoa > Arthropoda > Insecta > Orthoptera > Tettigoniidae > Meconema > Meconema thalassinum. The sequence continues at coordinate 1,445,538,342 of OX336389.2, read as the reverse complement.
AACGTTCACTATAGTCACAGATCATAAACCTTTGACATGGGTATTTAATGTAAAAGACCCGAGTTCACGTTTAATGAGATGGAGACTTTTGTTAGAAGAATATCAATATAAAATTGTATATAAAGCAGGAGTAAAGAATGTTAATGCAGACACATTGAGTAGGTACCCAGTGGTAAATAATATTCAAGACACTAGACAGGAAATCTCGGAGGACAGAAAATTAAAATTGCTAAAGGAGATGCATGAATGTCCAATAGGAGGTCATCAAGGCGTACAGAAAACGTATGAGCGCTTGAAATTATATGTCTCTTGGAAGAATATGTTTCGAGACATAGAAGCTTATATTAAAAGATGCCCAGTTTGTCAGTTGAATAAGCAAACGCTTCCTAAAGTGAAAGCAGAATTGCAAGTAACAGACACACAAGATCAGTCATGGGACAAGATTTATTTAGATATAGTAGGTCCATTCTCTATGACAGAAAGAGAGAATAAATACCTTTTAACATGTCAAGATAATTTGAGTAAGTACATTATTGCTATTCCAATTGAGAATATGACAGCAGAAACAGTAGCCCGAAATTTCATATACGAGGTAGTATTGAAATACGGAATTCCAGGTCAAATCTTGACAGACCAAGGAACACAATTCATGAGTGAAATGTTTGTGCAATGTTGTAAACTATTAAAGATTAAGAAACTTAATACTAGTGTTTATCACCCGGAAACAAATGGTAGTTTGGAAAGATCACACAAAGTACTAGTAGAGTACTTGCGTTGCTTTGGAAACAAATTACAGAATGATTGGGATCAATGGATTCCATTTGCTTGTTTTGCGTACAACACATCACCACACAGTGTTACAAAATTCACACCCTATGAATTATTATTTGGTAGAAAAGCCAACATACCAGGACAATTGCAAAAGATTCCTCAACCCATGTATAATCACGAGAATTTAATTCATGATATAAAGCAAAAGTTCCAGACAGCATGGCAGCAGGCAAAGGAAAGATTACAAATAGCTAAAGTTAAACAGTGTGATAAAGTAAATGAAAATAGGAAAGAAAACTATTACAAACTTGGAGATTTAGTGTTGGTAACTAAAGAGCAGAGACAAAAGCTAGATCCTCTATGGGTAGGACCATATGAAGTAAAAGAGATACAGGGAACAAATGTTACCCTAATTAAAGTAGGTACGGTAGGAAAAAAGCAAAATAAGACACATATTAATAGAACGAAACCATATGTTAAACAGACTTGATCTAAACATGATGGTGTGCAGGAACGTGCTTAAACTTCTGATAATGACTTGGTGGTGGACAGCAGGACTGATAATGACTTGGTGGTGGACGGCAGGACTGATTATTACTTGGTGGTGTACAGCAGGAACTCTCAAGATGGGAGCCTACGCTATGAAAATAAGTCAACGTACAGGACTAGATCCAGAAAGCATGGATCTCAGTAAGGGATCATACATAACTGAAATTAAAAGTCAAACAGGAGTGTATTTTGATAATATAGGCAGTATATATTTTTACCCGACGGAATGGAGTTTTGTAAACTATGTAGATTTAAAACCTGTAAGAAATTTATGGAAAAGAACTAAAGATTAAATAACATCACTTAATGAGATATGTACAAGACTGAGCAATGAGACTTGGTTTGCTTATACTGATTGCAAACCCAGTACTCCTTATTTCCAATCTAAAAGACGTGTAAGATATTCTAATAGATTTAATGGGAAAAGATTCTAACTCCAGAAAGAAACGAGATTTATTCGGTTTCGGTGGCAAAATATTAAAATTCTTATTTGGAACAGCCACAGAAGATGAAGTAATTGCAAATTACGAACACATAGAAACAATGGAAAAGGATCATTTAGAATTTTTGAGAATTGCATCAGAGCAATTACTAGTATTAAAATCGACTATTGTTACAATGAACACAACCTTAAGAGACGTGTCATTTAATGAAAGGAAGTTAAAAGAAGCTTTGAAAATTTTAAACAGTAACATGACAACACAGAATAGAGAATTAAAAAAGGAACTTGATACTAGTCTCGTATTAAACGAATTAATTAAACAAATTGAACGCGGAACAGAGGAATGTCAACACACATTTGACTTATTAATAGATGTATACTTACATGCTCAGGATGGTGTTCTCCAACCACAGATAATTACAATTCAAAAGATAAGAGAAGTTCTGAATCAACAAGCGATGCCAGAGTCGACAATGTTCCCTCCCTTCACTTCTTCCGAACTCCTATCATTAATTCAACCAACTATTTACACCCAAGGGCAATATCTAGTGTATGCAGTGAAAATACCTTTGGTATTAGAAACAAAATTTGTGTTACATAAGGTAATACCTTTCCCTGTATTAATGAAATCAAACTCAACAACTAAAGTGTTAAATGTTAAAAAAGAATATATCTTTGTGGATATGTTGAATGAAAAATATGGACATATTACTCAATATGAACTTGATAAATGTCTTCAACCTAACAATTTAAACTATGTGTGTGCAGAAATTACGCCAATAGTCACATATATTCCTAATACGGATTGTGTATCTACATTACTGCACCCTAATACCTTGCAAATTCCAGATACTTGTGTATTTAATTACTTACCTTTAAAGGAAATTATATGGTTACCTCTTTATAGAAGTAACTCATGGCTATATGTAGCACCAAAAATGGAATTATTCACAACTGTTTGTCAAAACGGTGGAAAACATTCAGATAGACTACATGGAAGAAGCATACTTACCTTAAGAAAGGATTGCAAAGGATTAGGTAGTAAAACTACTTTATTTCCATTTTCACATCATGAAATGAATTTAACCAAGGATGACATATTCCCATTCATTGACGTAAACATTGATTGTTGTCTATCCCTTCCAGACCAAGAAATAATAAAGGATGTCCCATTAGACCTACCTTTATCCAATATAATGTCATCAGTAGATGATTTAAGAACAGCAAGCTTTAAAATAGATGAGGTAAATAAATTTATTGATGAACAAAAACTTAGAGAGGAACAGAGATCCTATCCATGGAAAAGAATTGGTACTGCATGGTATACATATGTATTATCACTTCTCTTATTTATAGGTATATGGTTATGTGGATGCTGCTGTTGTTCAAGCTGTAGAAAATGTAGTTTTTGGTTAATTAATCAATGTTCCCCTAAAAAATGGTGGAACGATTCTCATCAATTTTGCACTAAAATCACTGTTCATAATGTAAACAAATTTAATATTTCAAAAGATGATATTTCGAAAGTCCCAGAGAGGCAAAGTTTAGTGGCTATACCAAAACTAACTGATGTAATTGTAAATCGACCAACACGATCTGACTCAATACGTTCTTTGCCTTCAGCTCCAGAGTTATCAGAGTTGCAAGAAACTAATGTAGATGAACCTACGGATCATCCTTTAAGGAGGTCCAACAGACTTAAGAAGAGAGAATTTTGGTCGATATACAAAAATTAAGATATTCATAATCTGTAATTTTTGTCTTGAAGAGGGGAGGTGTGGCATAATTGCACCCGTCCTCATTTAGAGTAATTAGTAATGACCAATTATTATTATTATTACCGGTCTAAGTAGTGAAATGACTCTTCAGTGCCAGTTATTGCTAGTATGAAGCAAGGCTGATAGTCATATCGCTCGAGGCAAACATATGTACTTAGGACAGGAAGCTTGGCTAATAATGTGCCGCTTCATAAACAGAAACTTTCCAAAGTGGTAGTCATCTCCGGTCCATGTTTAACTAACCTAATGACCAGAGAGATAATTGTCACTGGTTAACATTAATAAGTAATTTCCAAGTAATCGAGGTCAGGGAGTGCCCTGTAGACTTACTGTAATCAATAAGAGTGGTATATAAGATACTAGAATATTATACTCATTGTCTTTTGTGAACTAACATCGCTACTACACGCAACTGTACCATCTTTGAAGGCTTAACTTGAAATATCTACTTGTGGAAATAAAACCTATCATCTTTACTCTTCGACTTCTAATTCTTTCAACGTCTCTTGGTGGTAGGCTCTTGCCAAGGCAGAGCCCTTACTCAACTACTCTTTCGAAAACTCATAACATCCAAAATTAAATCAAGTGTCACGGCTGGCTACGCGACATGGGTTTGATTCCTACCTCAGACATCCTGGAAGGGGTTTTCCATGGTTTCCCGTTTGTACTTCAGGTTAATACAGGGATGAATCCTAATTTAAGTGTACACCTGCATCCTTCGCAGTACGCATCTAATTACAAATACACATACTACTGCAGTTATCACAATAACACAGGCTATCACACAAATCCTATACACCACGATGTCGAAACCCCTCAAATGAAATGCATATGTACTTCGAATTGGCAGGTGAAAACCTAAAGGAAGTAGGAGACTTTTTGCTAGTTAGGAAACAAAATAACTAGTGATGGACGAAGCAAAGAGGATATATTATGAATTGCAGCCAATGGCCATAGCTGGACATTTTGGATTTAACAACCTTGGGCTCCCAACAAGTTCAATTTCAAGTAGGTCCAACTATGGTTACCAAATGTCACTAACTCTTAGTGGCAAACGTTGGAACTTGATAGAGCGTTCCGACAAAAATATAACTTACAAATTGTGCTACACCCTACCGATTGCAGTACGCAAATGTATGACATGAAGCCACCGGCTTGACTTTTCCTCTGAAGGAAGGCGTACTGAAGGATTTAACGCTCTTAAAAATCCGACGACTTGACTGGGTTTGAACCTGCGATCTTGTGCATAGCAGTTCAGCATGCTACTGACTAAGCCACTGAAGCTGAAGAGGATATAAAACGTAGATTGGTTCAGGCAAGGAAAGCATTTCTACAGAAAAGGAATCTGTTGACATTCAATATAGAGTTAGGAATTAGGAAATCAGTATTTAAAGCCTTTGTCTGGAGTGTGGCTCTCTATGGAAGTGAAACTTAGACTATTGTTGTAGCAGAAAAGAGGAGAATAGGAGCATTTTAAATGTGGTGTTACAGGGGAAATGATGAAAATCAGATAGATAGAGTAACAAGTGAAGAGGTATTAAGCAGAGTGGGAGAGGAGAGATGTTTCTGGCGACTGCTAATGAAGAGAAGGGATAGATAGCTTGGTAGGACACGTACTAAGACACCCAGGATTAGCAAGCTTAGTTATGAAATAAAGGGTTAAAGACAAGAACTGTAGGGGTAGGCCAAGGTAAGAATATTTTAAACAGATTGCCTTGAATGTACTGTAGGTTGTGGTAGCTATGTAGATATAGAACGATTAGCTCAGGACAGCGATAGATAAACAATTGTTTTAAACCAGACAAAAAAAAAAAAAAAAAAAATAAGAACACAACAAAAATAGCGAAGTCAGTAAAATATACATCATTAGTTTACCTTTTATTATCTCCAACAGTCACTCACTGGTCAAATCGCTTGGAATATCACTCTTTCACATAGTCCTTGTAATTTAGCAAAAAATATAATTAATTTATCAAAATCCTCATAAAAAGGTATAAAATTTACAACTCACACACTCAATCACACGGGGCTGATGACCGAAAATGCGATAAAAATATACTCTGGTTAATAATATTGTAATGTTCGCTAGTAACTAGCTCCACTGACCAGCCAGACTGAGAGAGCTAACAGAGATTGCTGTGTCAGTTGAAATGTTACGCGGTATGATAAGGCACACATGCTAAAGACTGCTCTTATAGGAGCCAACTGCAGTATGCAAATATTTCAATTACTTAGAATGTAATAACTTATTCATTTTCTTGTCGTTTGCTGTATTGTTGCAAAAAGTCTGGTTTTGATTCCCAACTGTGAGGACTAAAACAGAGCACTGTAAGAAATAGGGAGCATGATGGCGTAGTGGTTAAGCAGAATTAGGCCTACATTTCTTAGCAGAGTCGGGGATCGAACCCTGGTCTTCACATTTCAACTGACACAGCAATCTCTGTTAGCTCTCTCAGTCTGGCTGGTCAGTGGAGCTAGTTACTAGCGAACATTACAATATTATTAACCAGAGTATATTTTCATCGCATTTTCGGTCCTCAGCCCCTGTGATTGAGTGTGTGAGTTGTAAATTTTATACCTTTTTACGAGGATTTTGACAAATTAATTAAATTTTTTGCTAAATTACAAGGACTATGTGAAAGAGTGATATTCCAAGCGATTTGACCGGTGAGTGACTGTTGGAGATAACAAAAGGTAAACTAATGATGTATTTTTACTGACTTTGCTATTTTTGTTGTGTTCTTATTTTTTCTTTTTTTTGCCTGGTTTAAAACAATTGTTTATCTATCGCTGTCCTGAGCTAATCGTTCTATATCTACATAGCTACCACAACCTACAGTACATTCAAGGCAATCTGTTTAAAATATTCTTACCTTGGCCTACCCCTACAGTTCTTGTCTTTAACCCTTTATTTCATAACTAAGCTTGCTAATCCTGGGTGTCTTAGTACGTGTCCTACCAAGCTATCTATCCCTTCTCTTCATTAGCAGTCGCCAGAAACATCTCTCCTCTCCCACTCTGCTTAATACCTCTTCACTTGTTACTCTAACTAATAATCTGATTTTCATCATTTCCCCTGTAACACCACATTTAAAATGCTCCTATTCTCCTCTTTTCTGCTTCAACAATAGTCTAAGTTTCACTTCCATAGAGAGTCACACTCCAGACAAAGGCTTTAAATACTGATTTCCTAATTCCTAAATCTATATTGAATGTCAACAGATTTCTTTTCTGTAGAAATGCTTTCCTTGCCTGAACCAATCTACGTTTTATATCCTCTTCAGCTTCAGTGGCTTAGTCAGTAGCATGCTGAACTGCTATGCACAAGATCGCAGGTTCAAACCCAGTCAAGTCGTCGGAGTTTTAAGAGCGTTACATCCTTCAGTACGCCTTCCTTCAGAGGAAAAGTCAAGCCGGTGACTTCATGTAATACATTTGTTTCCACGTAAAAGAACCTACCACTGCAATCGGTAGGGTGTATCAAAATTAGTAAGAAATATTTTTGTCGGAACGCTCTATTAATTTGGTGACCATAGTTGGACCTACTTGAAATTGAACTTGTTGGGAGCCCTAGGTTGTTAAATCCAAAATGTCCAGCTATGGCCATTGGCCGCAATTCATAATGTATCCTCTTTGCTTCGTCCATCACTAGTTATTTTGTATCCTAGCTAGCAAAAAGTCTCCTAATTCATTTAGGTTTTCACCTGCCAATTCGAAGTACATATGCATTTCATTTTAGGGGTTTAGACATCGTGGTGTATAGGATTTGTGTGATAGCCTGTGTTATTGTGATAACTGCAGTAGTGTGTGTATTTGTAATTAGATGCGTACTGGGAAGGATGCAGGTGTACATTTAAATTAGGATTCATCCCTGTATTCACCTGAAGTACAAGCGGGAAACCATGGAAAACCCCTTCCAGGATGTCTGAGGTAGGAATCAAACCCACTTCTTCTCAGTTTTGCCTCACGAAGCTGAGTGTACCCCGTTCCAGCTCTCCGACCAGAATTAAATTTCTTGGCAAAGCCGAAAATCAAAATCCAGGCCTCCACGGTGACAACCAAGAATGCTAGCCACTACACAGCGAGGTTAACTCTTCTGAAAGTCTATCTTCTACGGTCTCATTTTACGTTGTTGTTGCTGTTGTTGTTTTGAAGGCCTTGGACATTGTGGTCTTTTACACCCTTTTACTTGGGTGTATGTAAAATGTATGCGATAATCTGTGTTATTGTGGTGTCTGTAAGAGTGTATGTATTAGTTATTCAGGTAAGGATTGGGAAGGAGGCGGCCATGGCCTTAATTTAGGAACCATTCTGACCTTTGCCTGGAGTTGAAGTGGGAAACCACAAAAACAATTTTTTAAGACAACCAAGGTTGAATTCTGACATCAGAATGCATATAAAAGTACCTCCAGCAGCCAAGAACCAAGCCTTCAGCCTCAGTGATAACACACAATGTAGGGTAGGCTATCAAATATCTGCGAACTTGCATCTTTCTACTGTAGCTCTCACAGCACGCTTGAAAGAGCAGTCTCCTTTCAACTCATAGTGTTCGCTCGCAAGTTTGAACGTGTAACAAAATTCAATCATCAATCACGCGTTATTGCTTGTATGTGTGTTGAGGTTTTGAGAAACCATCTCAGTCATTAGCCCAGTATAGTATCGTGTGTATCAGTCGTGTGTATAGTACTTAGCTATTTGCCCTGTATATTTGGGTGTGTAAGTTGCCAGCTCTGGTTAACTAACATCTACCGTTATATTATATTGGGTTAAAAGGCTAAAATGCTGTCATAGAGTTGATATCCTAGACCTCAGATACCCTAATACCATCGGGTTAAAAAGAACAAGAGTTGACCAAGAGAGATCGACACATAACAGAAAATCTGCACAGGTAAGTAATACCAATTCAGTCTTTGACTGGGTTAATGTAGACTCCAAGCCTTCCCTGTCCTGAGCTAATCGTTTCACCTCTACATAGCTACCACACCTACATCCGATGCAATCAGTTTAACATATTCTAACCTTGGTCCACCCCTACAGTTCTTGTGCTCAACACTTCCTTCCATAACTAAGCTTGCTATTCATGGGTGTCTTAGTATGTGTTCTACCAACCTATCTCTCGTGTTCTGTTAGAATATGCTAAAACACCTTAATAACCTGTGCTATTGTGATGGTTGTAAGAGTGTGTGCACTTGGCCTCACTGTCCTGAGCTAATAGTTTCATCTCTACATAGCTACCACAACTTACATTCAAGGCAATCTGTTTAACATATTCTAACCTTGGTCTACCCCTTCAGGTCTTGTCCTTGACCCTTCTTTCCATAACTAAGCTTGCTATTCCTAGATGTCTTACTATGTGTCCTACCAACCTATCTCTTCTCTTGGTTCCATATAGAGAGAGAAAGTACTAGCATCTTTTATTTGTGTACTCGTGATGATAAAAGAGTAACTGATTCTGATGGTATAGCTACACATGCCAATGGTCATTACACTGTCAAGCAATAAAAGCAATGGTATGGTCTGGTAGGATGTCTCCAGCCTCATTATATTTAATGGACACCTACTGAATGCTGTGGTAAGATTATAACCCTACTGTCAACCTCAAATATTGTATGGTTACTGAACACACTATACTAAGTTTAAAGAGGTGCGTAAATTATTAGAATTGATGACAGTTTTCTAATATTTACTTTATACGTTTTAAGACTTAATACAGTAGAAATGTTTTGCAACACACTAAAATTATTTCAAATGTTTATTCAATAGTGTTAATAATATTTTTGAAAGCAGTGGTAGATAGGCTTTATTTGTATGAGTCTTACCTGTACTGTGTTACTAAGTTTCTGAAAACAGTCAGAACAGCTGTAAATCTTTTTATTATTGATTGTACACTCTTGAACTATTCAAAAATGCGTATGCAATGCATTGAAATTACCTGATTTAAAGTATACATTTCAAAGTCTACGAAAATAAAACAAATTGGACCCAGCTCAGGTATCCCTTAGAATTCTCAAATTTAAACATTTCTATATGCAATTCCTTATAGAACAAGTTGTAAGTCCACTGGGTATAAAACAATAAAGAAAAAAGATTATAGTTTAAAGTAACCGTCATCTTGTGTTTATGAGCCATGGAACCTCCTTTCTATGTGGAATCCAAACCACAGGACATGGCATTTCACTTGAAAAATCTCACATGCTTTAACCAGGAATCGAACCTAGTCTGTCTTTGTATTTGGAATCCAAGTAATAATTTGAAAAAGCGACAAGTGTGGCCGGTCTTAAACATTTTTATTTTTTTGTTTATGACATGTGTATTAACCAAAAATTGAATCCTTAGTAAAAAGCTATCAGCTTAACCGCTTCACCACCACACACCTTATTGTTGTTGGTGCTCTTATGTTATAGTTTACAGTATTATTATCACCCCTGTGTACTTAGATGTGTGTACAAGTTGTCTGACAACCTGTGTCACTGTGATGTTTGTGTGTGTACTTTTAAACGAGGAAGGATTTGGATAGGAAGCTGTTTGTTTTTCTTTTGTTTCATTTGAGAGACTTGGTCATCATGGTCATTTATCCCCGTGTACTTTGGTGAGTGCTGAATATTGTCTGCTAACCTGCGTCGTTGTAATGGCTGTATTAGTGTGTGTATTTATAATTCAGGTGAGGATTGGAAAGGAGGAGGCCGTGGCCTTATGTTAAGAACAATCACAGCATTTTCCTAGAGCAAAAGTGGGAAATAAAAAAATAAATAAAAAAAAAAAAACACTTCCAGAATGGTTAAGGTAGGAATCAAACCCTCTTTTTCACACTTTTGCCTCACAAGGCTGAGTGTACCCCCATTCCAGCCCTCAAACCAGAAATTAAATTTCTTAGCAGAGCCAGGAATGAAATCGAGGCCTAAGCGGTGACAGCCAAGAATGCTAACCACTACACCACAAGATGGACAAGTAGTTGCTGTTGTTTCATTTGATGGGGGTTAGTGACATCGTCGTCATGTAGCCCTGTGAACTTGGGGTGTATGTAAAAGCTGTCTGATAACATGTGTTATTGTGATGGCTGTATTAGTGTGTGTATTTGTAATTCAGATAAGGCCTGGGAAGGAGGCAGTCAAGGCCTTCAGTTAAGATATATCTCAGCATTTTCCTGGAGCAAAGTGTGAAACCATAAAAACACCACTTCCAAAATGGCTGAGGTAGGAATCAAACCCAGCGCCTGTCAGTTTTGTCTGACAAGGCTGAGTGTACCCCGTTCCAGTCCTGAAACCTGAAATTAATATTCTTGGCAGAGCCAGGAATCGAACCCGGGCCTCTGCATTAACAGCCAAGAATGCTAGCCGCTACACCACGAGGGGGACAATATAAGGCTGGTCTTGATTGTACATAATCAATCAATAATTACCTAATAATAATGATAATATTATTAATAATAATAAATATTCCAGTTAGCAACGTAACACTGTCAACGTCTCCCTGTGACGTCATCCACGGTCTCAGGGCGTGGCGGCCATCTTGCACATTAGCCCCTGCGCCAGCTATGACTCTCTCTCCCATAAGAATAACATAAGAGAGTTGCGCGTGGCAGCCATCTTGCACATTAGCCCCTGTGCCAGCTTCGGCCTATTTATCCCACTGACGTGTGAGCATGCAACCCTAAGTTAGGGCAATTTATTTAATTATTGTCTTTTCCTTTCAGGTTGCAAATCAAAAACACTTTAATCTTCTAAACTTATTTTGGAGGGAAACAGATTAGGTATTTTATGCGTGTCCTGGTCCATTAGTTTGTCTTTGATCATTGTTAGCCGCCATCCTGGCCCTTGTCGTGGCCTGATTTGGATTTGAATTTATATGTGCCGAGTTAAGCTTTGATGATGGCTGGCTTCATTTACGTACGAGATGGTGGTTTCTTTTATTATTTGATTTTCTTAACCCTTGTGCGGTAGATTAGCCTACACGTGGTGATATGTGCTTATGCGTCTCTGGGCGATGTTCCAATACATCAAGCGTTTTTCTCTGAGTACTTACTACATTCTTGCTTCAAGCTAGCTAGCTCCTTATTCCTTTCTTTTCATATTTGATAGTAGGGTGGTGAGGCGGGTTCTAACTCACAAGGTGCTCAAAAAGTTAGTACACACTATTTGCTTATTCATATAAACCCATGGTCCGATTTTGACAAATGAGGTGTCGTTGGACTCGGGCTGACGCCCTCTTTCCAATGGACCACTCATTTCAACCCCTAAATAAAACCTACCCCTACTAGGGGTTGAAATTGTAATTTTTTAGTGAAAGTCTATTTTCAAATGCGACATGTATAAGGTGCGCTGCTAAAATGAACTTAAACGTTGTTGCTCATATAGCGCATACGCTTTGCTGGATCCTGCTATGGATTAACATTTTTGTTTTTGTTTTTTACGCATGCGCACTTGGGATTTCTGTAAGAGGGCGAGCTCTTTGAAAAAAATGATTGATAAGAAGGGGTTTTGGTGGTGAGGAGAGAACCAGATAGTCGCCTACTTTCCTACGAAGTTTGCCGATATCTCTCGAACGCAAGGTCGGATTTGGACGTGTGACGTGTCAAATCGCTTGTCTCGAAGCCCTATATATGTTATTAATAGGTTAAAGTTTTGAGAATGAGGGAAACAGGCTTTTTGGGGGTAAAACCATGATTTTAGACTTTTTCCAATATCTCACGAATGCATGGTCGGATTTGGTCCTATGACGTGTCAAATGGCTTGTCTCGATACCCTGTTTATTTTGGTAATAGGTTAAAGTTTTTGAGAATGAGGGAAACAGAATGTTTTGGGGTAAAACCGTGATTTTAAACTTTTTGCTATATTTCGCAAACCAATCATGCTAGAGGCGTGTACGAGGAGTCCAAAGACTCGGGCTGACGTCCTCTTTGCTATGGACCACTCGTTATCAAAAAAATTTGGCAACTCGATTTTGGGGTAAACAAGTGTTTTTTGTGATTTTACTGATAACTCACGAACCAATAAGCCTAGAGACAAGTGCGAGGTGTCATTTTTTTTCATTGCGTTGCCCTCTTGCCGAGGATGTTCGTGTTGAGCAGGAATGAAAAACCATGTTGAGGTAAAACCATGATTTTAGACTTTTTGCTTTATTTCGCAAACCCATAACGCTAGAGACGTGTACGAGGTGTCCTAGGACTCGGGATCATGCCCCCTTTTAGAAACTATGTTTGACATTTTGACAAAGGGCCTAACGCCATACATGTTGAAAAAAAATATTTACCGATACCTGTTTATAATGTTCATGAAGCGTGGTGGTTGAGAGAGACGATACTGCTGGGTGTGTGTGTGTTTCAACGAACCTGTCGCTGACCACGGTGGCTGTGCTCAATAGTTCAATCGCTATTTCGACAGGTCGGTTTATGACAGAGCGAGGGTGCGTTTTTTCACATATTTTACCTTTGACGTGTAAACGGTGATGAGAACTTGGTTCTATGTTGGTCGAATCGAGTACAGAAAACAAACTTGCAGAGGAGCAGGATGTGAATGTCATTTGAGCTTATTGGAATGCGCTGATCTGACTTGACAACAGGTGCAATGGAAAATGACAATGACGCTTGAAGGTGAAATAATCTGACCATCGTGGTGGCAGGGAAGTGCGAAATGCATGCATACACATGTGAAACCACATGCACGCTAAACAAGTTACATCCTGTCTTGCTTCGTACGTGACAAAATGCAAGTTCATGTGAAATTTGATCCGGCACAGGTGTTCACTTTGGGCGTTAGCTTACCACGTGACCGATAACAGGATGTTCAAAGCGTGGGACAAAATGATTATACATGCAATGTAACATATATATAAAGACATGTCGTTATCATTTCCACTCTCATTTAGGTGACTACCTTTGAACACATTGCGTTGCGTGAAACCCCTGGTCTTGTTTAACAGTTTTGGTGTTGGTGGAAAATACTTAACCTTGTTGTGGGGTAGGTATTTATTTATATATTTATTCATTTAAACATTTATTGATTGATATATATATATATATATATATATTTACAAGCAATTATTTATTGATTAGGTAATTAATGATTTTATTTATTTATTTGTTTGCAGATAACCGGTATAACTTACATGTCTGAGAGAGAAGAAACCATTGCACTTTTGAGCTCACTAGATGGAAACAGCAACAAGCCACTGCAAGTAAAGGTGAGATGATTTTTTTAAACTAACTTGTTTCATTTGTTTGTTTTATGTTTTATTTTATGAAATGTATGTATTAACCTGAATTTAGGTATTTATAGCGGTTTATTTTATTTATTTTTAGAAACTTGGAAAGAAAAGCCTTACCGCCGTAGAAGTTGCTGAAAAATAAAACGAAACGCACTAAAGCGAAACCACTGCCAAAGAGTGAACTGTTTAAAACTCAGGTAAGTCTAACTTAAAAATGCTATTCCATTTTACCACTACTGAAAACCCGTAGACAAAAAAAAATCCATTAACTGTACATGACTGGGACAATGATTGCTTTCTTGATTAATGGCTATGTTGTTGTTGTTGACTGGGAAAAGTACAAGGCCATGTTGGATTTTCTAAAAATAAAAAAAAATTATTTAATTTATGGGTGCTTCCCTATGGACTCAACGAATATCCACAGGTTTGAACATAATAATGTGAACAAACTGACATGACATTCATTTTTGTTTATATATTGGTTAAAGGGGGGGGGGAGTAAATGACTAAAGCTTTATAAAAAGAAAAATAAGTGCATGGGTTACTGTTAGTGCCAACGTACAGTTTATTTTAATGGTGTTTTGATATATTAATGTCAATTAACGTTAAAGTTTAATAACAAGTATTGATTGATTGATTGAATGAGTGATTGGTTATTTTGTTTGCATTTAGGTGTCGTCATGCGCCATTAACGTAATGAACAGACAGTGAACAAGCATACATTGTGCTTTAAAGTACTCTGTGCAACGTTAATAACTTACAATAAGAAAAAGTTTTATTATAACACATGGCGTTAGTACCAAATACAACAAGTGAGCAAGTTGGTTTACCACGTGGGTTAAATTTAAAATCAGAACATGACCGTTGGTTATCATTTGAATCCTGGCCTGTAGGCTTTTTGTCGACACATGAACTTGCAAAAGCAGTTTTTTTTACTTGAACCGAGAAGATGTGGTGCGCTGTGTGTTTTGTCGTATTGAACTTTCACACTGGGAAGAAGGGGATGATCCCTTTAGAGACCATTTGCGATTGTCTCCTTGTTGTCCTTACATGCTTGGAAAACAATTGGGTAACATAACTGTGTATTCATTATACCGAAACACAAGACCATTGGCCGTTACTTACGTTGCTGAATCACAAATAAATAATAATAATAATAATGTATTACCAGCCAACAACGGTAGTGTCGATATTTGTGGACCATATGCCATAGACCGTGTTGAATTGGCATGTGCATTTGAAAAATTGGGAGTTTGCAAGACCAAAGCACTAGCACACCCAGAGTACAGCTCTGTTGAAAAACGTTTAGAATCTTATAAAAATGTTTGGCCATTAATATTAAAACACCTTACCAAACAGCTAAGTGAAGCTGGATTTTTTATACTGGTGAAGGGGATAAAACAATATGTTTTTATTGTGGATTTGCTTTAAAGGATTGCCAAATGACTGATGACCCTTTTGTGCAACACGCTCGTTGGTTACCAAACGTACATACATGGTGTTGCTTAAAGGTCAGGAATTTGTGAACACTATTCGTAAAGAAAACGTGATTGCAGCACAAGACATAAAAGTGCCTTTAGAGTTAGAACACGCGGTGCAAATACATGAGGCTGAAAAAAAAAGACTTGTCTCACGAACAGATACAAAAGTGTGACCAACATTTACGTAAAATTTGTTATCAAGATGAACTAGGTGTTGTATTTTTGCCTTGTGGACACATGATAGCCTGTGTCAAGTGTGCATTAGAACTCAACACTTGTGCTATATGCAGAAAAGCAGTATCTGCTACAGTTAGGGCATTTCTTGCATAAATAGTAAAATTTATCAGCCATGCATAGTGCAAAATCCCTAATTGCACAATATTATTAAAGCTGTTTTAGAGTGTAATAGATATCCTTTTCTTTTGTTTATTGACTACTACAATGAATGTTTTGAATGCTGTGGGTCAAGCATGTGGCTTAGAGACAAAGAAGCTCAGCGGATTGCCAACGCATATTCCATTCCGCATTATCAAGTTTCGGAAATTGAAAACAGCATATGGTGATCGTGTACTTTGTGTATGTGAAAACTTTGAGACATTTCTGCCAACACGGTTTAATGATATGTCGGAGAGTGTTTTTGATGAAGTCAATAATGCTGTACAACCTGTACACTTAATTTATGAAGGTTTTAAAAACAAAAGGTGCATGGTTCGTTTTAATTAAATAAAAAAACAAATGTCAAATAATAATGAAAGATATGTCATACAATGGACTGAAAGAAAAATATGTGTATAGATAATAATGTTTTAGTGTTTAGTATTGTCTTAAAAAATATTATCATGAAACAAAACAAAATGTATATAAAGTTTGTAAATAAATGAAAATAATGGTACAATGTTGTTTTATTTTCTATAGAAGTCAGAATATTTAACATTGCAGAGTATACAAGATTATGACAATAAAAAGCACACTTAATACAAGTCTTTGCCTTTACGATAGTGTGTTATAGTTTAAAAACAAAGCTTGTTGTAGATCTTTTTTCTTCCACGATGAACAAGAGGCATGAAAACGTTATTGTCTTGTTTTGGATCATTATCACTATCATAATCATAAGCAGTATGATCTATATCACTATTATAATAATCACTATAATTATCCTCAACATTATCCTCAACATTACTAAAACCAGTTAAATATTCCTGGTCGTCTTTCTGTTCCTCTTCCTCTTTCTCTACAGTGTCCTCGTGTAGAGTCTGCGTGGCCTTAGATAATGTTAAGGGTTTTTTGAACATTGAATTATTTTCAATAGTAATATTGTTTTGTAGCACTTGCTTTTCAATATTTTCATGATTTTCTGTTGACAGTAATAGTGTTTCATGCTGTACACTACATTGATGATCACTGACACTTAAAACCACACTATTTTTGCTTTTTAGCTCACTGCGACATTGTTTTGAACGTTGTTTTGTACAACGCCAAATAACAGTTCAATTTTTATTGGTTCGTTTCACAATATATGAATATCCTTTATAGAATGCATGAGGCTTACCATACCTAGTCACAGATACTTCCATATCAACTGCCAAGCTTAGACTAAGCTCTAGTAAAGACAACTTGGTAATAAGAACAATAGTTTAATGTGCGAGCATATATGGGTGCAAATGTGGGAGCAAAAATTGGGAGCAAAAAGTGGGAGCAAAAAGTGTAAGCAAAAAGTGGGAGCAAAAATTGGGAGCAAAAAGTGGGATCAAAAGAAAGTAGGAGCAAGTATGAGAGTAAATGTGAAAGCAAAAGTGGGAGCAAGTATGGGAGCAAATGTGAAAGCAAAAGTGGGAGCAAAAAGTGAGAGAAAAAAGTGAGAGCAAAAAGTGTAAGCGAAAGTGGGAGCAAATATGAGAGCAAAAAAAAAGTAGGAGCAAGTATGGGAGCAAATGTGAAAGCAAAAGTGGGAGCAAAAAGTGAGAGAGAAAAAGTGGGACCAAAAAGGGTAAGCAAAAGTGGGAGCAAATATGAGAGCAAAGAAAAGTGGGAGCAAAAATGTGGGAGCAAAAAGTGGGAGCAAAACGTGTATGCAGAAGTGGGAGCAAACAAGTGTGAGCAAATATGGGAGCAGAAAGTGAGAGCAAATGTGAAAGCAAAAGTGGGAGCAAAAAGAGCGAGCAAAAGTGAGTGCACAAAGCGGGAGCAAAATGTTTGAGTAAAAAGTGGGGGCAAATTAGGTGTTTTACTGAAACGATCTCCCCTAACCTAACCTAACCTAACTTCACCCAACCTAATTTCACCTAACCTAACTTCACCTAACCTAACCTTCCAACTCTCAGATCAAAAATTAAATTCTGGCCATAGTCGAGTTGGAACCAAAAACCTCTGGGATAACACCCAAGTATACTTGCCACTACACCGCGAAATGGGCAAATTATCATGCAACACAACACAAAAATAAAAAGTTTTCTGTAGTGTAACTCATTGGCAACCATAGTTGTCAGCCATAGTTGTCAGCCAATGAGTTACACTACAGAAAACTTTTTATTTTTGTGTTGTGTTGCATGATAATTTGCCCATTTCGTCGTGTAGTGGCAAGTATACTTGGGTGTTATCCCAGAGGTTTATGGTTCCAACTCGACTATGGCCAGAATTTAATTTTTGATCTGAGAGTTGGAAGGTTAGGTTAGGTGAAGTTAGGTTAGGTGAAATTAGGTTGGGTGAAGTTAGATTAGGTTAGGTTAGGGGAGATTGTTTTAGTAAAACACCACATTTGCCCCCACTTTTTACTCACACATTTTGCTCCCACTTTGTGCACTCACTTTTGCTCGCTCTTTTTGCTCCCACTTTTGCTTTCACATTTGCTCTCACTTTCTGCTCCCATATTTGCTCACACTTGTTTGCTCCCACTTCTGCTTACACGTTTTGCTCCCACTTTTTGCTCCCACTTTTCTTTGCTCTCATATTTGCTCCCACTTTTGCTTACACTTTTTGGTCCCACTTTTATCCTCTCACTTTTTGCTCCCACTTTTACTTTCACATTTGCTCCCATAATTGCTCCAACTTTTTTTTTCTCTCATATTTGCTCCCACTTTTGCTTACACTTTTTGCTCTCACTTTATTCTCTCACTTTTTGCTCCCACTTTTGCTTTGACATTTGCTCCCATACTTGCTCCCACTTTTGCTTTCACATTTACTCTCATACTTGCTCCTACTTTCTTTTGATCCCACTTTTTGCTCCCAATTTTTGCTCCCACTTTTTGCTCCAAATTTTTTGCTCCCACCTTTGCTTACACCTATAGCTCTCACTTTTTGCTCCCACTTTTTGCTCCCACATTTGCTCACACTTTTTTTTGCTCTCATATTTGCTCCCACTTTTGCTTACACTTTTTGCTCCCACTTTTTTTCTCTCACTTTTTGCTCCCACTTTTGCTTTCACATATCCTCCCATACTTGCTCCCACTTTTGCTTTCACATTTGCTCCCATACTTGCTCCTACTTTTTTTTTGCTCCCACTTTTTGCTCTCAATTTTTGCTCGCACTTTTGCTCCCAATTTTTGCTCCCACTTTTTGTTCCCATATTTGTTCACACTTTTTTTTGCTCTCATATTTTCTCCCACTTTTGCTTACAATTTTTGCTCCCACTTTTTTGTCTCTCACTTTTTGCTCCCACCTTTGACTTCACATTTGCTCCCATACTTGCTCCTACATTTTTGCTCTCATATTTGCTCCCACTTTTGCTTACACTTTTTGCACCCATTTTTTTCTCTCACTTTTTTGCTCCCACTTTTGCTTTCACATATGCTCCCATACTTGCTCCCACTTTTGCTTTCACATTGCTCCCATACTTGCTCCTACTTTTTTTGCTCCCACTTTTTGCTCTCAATTTTTGCTCCCACTTTTTGCTCCCGCTTTTTGCTCTCAATTTATGCTCCCATTTTTGCTCCCACTTTTTGCTCCCACTTTTTGCTCCCAAGTTTTGCTCCCACTTTTTGCTCCCACTTGTTGCTTACACTTTTTGCTCCCACTTTTTGCTCCCAATTTTTGCTCCCAATTTTTGCTCCCACATTTGCACCCATATATGCTCGCACATTAAACTATAGTTCTAATTACCAAGTTGTCTTTACTAGAGCTTAGTCTAAGCTTGGCAGTTGATATGGAAGTATCTGTGACTAGGTATGGTAGCCTCATGCATTCTATAAAGGATATTCATATATTGTGAAACGAACCAATAAAAATGGAAGTGTTATTTGGCGTTGTACAAAACAACGTTCAAAACAATGTCGCAGTGAGCTAAAAAGCAAAAATAGTGTGGTTTTAAGTGTCAGTGATCATCAATGTAGTGTACTGCATGAAACACTATTACTGTCAACAGAAAATCATGAAAATGTTAACGAGCAAGTGCTACAAAACAATACTACTATTGAAAATAATTCAATGTTCAAAAAACCCTTAACATTATCAAAAGCCACGCAGACTCTACATGAGGACACTGTAGAGGAAGAGGAAGAGGAAGAGGAACAGGATGAGGACCAGGAATATTTAACTGGTTTTAGTAATGTTGAGGATAATGTTGAGGATAATTATAGTGATTATTATAATAGTGATATAGATCATGCTGCTTATGATTATAATAGTGATAATGATCCAAAACAAGACAATAACGTTTTCATGCCTCTTGTTCATCGTGGAAGAAAAAAGATCTACAGCAAGCCTTGTTTTTAAACTATAACACACTATCGTGAAGGCAAAGACTTGTATTAAGTGTGCTTTTTATTGTCATAATCTTGTACACTCTGCAATGTTAAATATTCTGACTTCTATAGAAAATAAAACAACATTGTACCATTATTTTCATTTATTTAAAAACTTTATATACATTTTGATTTGATTCATGATAATATTTTTTAAGACAATACTAAACACTAAAACATTATTATCTATACACATATTTTTCTTTCAGTTCATTGTATGACTTATATCTTCCATTATTATTTGACATTTGTTTTTTATTTAATTAAAACCAACCATGCACCTTTTGTTTTTAAAACCTTCATAAATTAAGTGTACAGGTTGTACAGCATTATTGACTTCATCAAAAACACTCTCCGACATATTATTAAACCGTGTTGGCAGAAATGTCTCAAAGTTTTCACATACACAAAGTACACGATCACCATATGCTGTTTTCAATTTCCGAAACTTGATAATGCGGAATGGAATATGCGTTGGCAATCCGCTGAGCTTCTTTGTCTCTAAGCCACATGCTTGAGCCACAGCATTCAAAACATTCATTGTAGTAGTCAATAAACAAAAGAAAAGGATATCTATTACACTCTAAAACAGCTTTAATAATATTGTGCAATTAGGGATTTTGCACTATGCATGGCTGATAAATTTTACTATTTATGCAAGAAATGCCCTAACTGTAGCAGATACTGCTTTTCTGCATAAAGCACAAGAGTTGAGTTCTAATGCACACTTGACACAGGCTATCATGTGTCCACAAGGCAAAAATACAACACCCAGTTCATCTTGATAACAAATTTTACATAATTGTTGGTCACACTTTTGTATCTGTTCGTGAGACAAGTCTTTTTTTTCAGCCTCATGTATTTGCACCGCGTGTTCTCTAAAGGCACTTTTATGTCTTGTGCTGCAATCACGTTTTCTTTACGAATAGTGTTCACAAATTCCTGACCTTTAAGCAACACCATGTATTTACAGTTTGGTAACCAACGAGCGTGTTGCACAAAAGGGTCATCAGTCATTTGCCAATCCTTTAAAGCAAATCCACAATAAAAACATATTGTTTTATCCCCTTCACCAGTATAAATATAATCCAGCTTCACTTACCTGTTTGGTAATGTGTTTTAATATTAATGGCCAAACATGTTTATAAGATTCTAAACGTTTTTCAACAGAGCTATACTCTGGGTGTGCTAGTGCTTTAGTCTTGCAAACTCCCAATTTTTCAAATGCACATGCCAATTCAACACTGTCTATGGCATATGGACCACATATATCGACACTACCGTTGTTGGCTGGTAATACATTATTATTATTATTATTTATTTGTGATTCAGCAACGTAAGTAGCGGCTAATGGTCTTGTGGTTCGGTAAAATGAATACACAGGTATGTTACCCACTTGTTTTCCAAGCATGTAAGGACAACAAGGAGACCATCGCAAATGGTCTCTAAAGGGATCATCCCCTTCTTCCCAGTGTGAAAGTTCAATACGACAAAACACACAGCGCACCACACCTTCTCGGTTCAAGTAAAAAAAAATGCTTTTGCAAGTTCATGTGTCGACAAAAAGCCTACAGGCCAGGATTCAAATGTTAACCAACGGTCATGTTCTGATTTTAAATTTAACCCACGTGGTAAACCAACTTGCTCACTTGTTGTATTTGGTACTAATGCCATGTGTTATAATAAAACTTTTTCTTATAGTAAGTTATTAACGTTGCACAGAGTACTTTAAAGCACAATGTATGCTTGTTAACTGTCTGTTCATTACGTTAATGGCGCATGACGACACCTAAAAGCAAACAAAATAACCAATCACTCAATCAATCAATCAATACTTGTAATTAAACTTTAACGTTAATTGACATTAATATATCAAAACACCATTAAAATAAACTGTATGTTGGCACTAACAGTAACCCATGCACTTATTTTTCTTCTTATAAAGCTTTAGTCATTTACACCCCCCCCCCTTTAACCAATATATAAACAAAAATGAATGTCATGTCAGTTTGTTCACATTATCATGTTCAAACCTGTGGATATTCGTTCAGTCCATAGGGAACCACCCATAAATTAAATAATTTTATTTTTATTTTTAGAAAATCCAGCATGGCCTTGTACTTTTCCCAGTCAACAACAACAACATAGCCATTAATCAAGAAAGCAATCATTGTCCCAGGCATGTACAGGTAATGATTTTTTTTTGTCCACGAATTTTCAGTAGTGGTAAAATGGAATAGCGTTTTTAAGTTAGTCTTACCTGAGTTTTAAACAGTTCACTCTTTGGCAGTGGTTTCGCTTTAGTGCGTTTCGTTTTTTTTTCCAGCAACTTCTACGGCGGTAAGGCTTTTCTTTCCAAGTTTCTAAAAATAAATAAAATAAACCGCTATAAATACCTAAATTCAGGTTAATACATACATTTCATAAAATAAAACATAAAGCAAAAAAATGAAACAAGTTTGTTTAATAAAATCATCTCACCTTTACTTGCAGTGGCTTGTTGCTGTTTCCTTTTAGTGGGCTCAAAAGTGCAATGGTTTCTTCTCTCTCAGACATGTAAGTTATACCGGTTATCTGCAAACAAATAAATAAATAAAATCATTAATTACCTAATCAATAAATAATTGCTTGTAAATATATATATATATATATATATATATATATATATATATATATATATATATATATATATATATCAATCAATAAATGTTTAAATGAATAAATATATAAATAAATACCTACCCCACAACAAGGTTAAGTATTTTCCACCAACACCAAAACTGTTGAACAAGACCAGGGGTTTCACGCAACGCAATGTGTTCAAAGGTAGTCACCTAAGTGAGAGTGGAAATGATAACAACATGTCTTTATATATATGTTACATTGCATGTATAATCATTTTGTCCCACGCTTTGAACATCCTGTTATCGGTCACGTGGTAAGCTAACGCCCAAAGTGAACACCTGTGCCGGATCAAATTTCACATGAACTTGCATTTTGTCACGTACGAAGCAAGACAGGATGTAACTTGTTTAGCGTGCATGTGGTTTCACATATGTATGCATGCATTTCGCACTTCCCTGCCACCACGATGGTCAGATTATTTCACCTTCAAGCGTCATTGTCATTTTCCATTGCACCTGTTGTCAAGTCAGATCAGCGCATTCCAATAAGCTCAAATGACATTCACATCCTGCTCCTCTGCAAGTTTGTTTTCTGTACTCGATTCGACCAACATAGAACCAAGTTCTCATCACCGTTTACACGTCAAAGGTAAAATATGTGAAAAAACGCACCCTCGCTCTGTCATAAACCGACCTGTCGAAATAGCGATTGAACTATTGAGCACAGCCACCGTGGTCAGCGACAGGTTCGTTGAAACACACACACACCCAGCAGTATCGTCTCTCTCAACCACCACGCTTCATGAACATTATAAACAGGTATCGGTAAATATTTTTTTTTCAACATGTATGGCGTTAGGCCCTTTGTCAAAATGTCAAACATAGTTTCTAAAAGGGGGCGTGATCCCGAGTCCTAGGACTCCTCGTACACGTCTCTAGCGTTATGGGTTTGCGAAATAAAGCAAAAAGTCTAAAATCATGGTTTTACCTCAACATGGTTTTTCATTCCTGCTCAACACGAACATCCTCGGCAAGAGGGCAACGCAATGAAAAAGATGACAAATCGCACTTGTCTCTAGGCTTATTGGTTCGTGAGTTATCAGTAAAATCACAAAAAACACTTGTTTACCCCAAAATCGAGTTTCCAAATTTTTTGATAACGAGTGGTCCATAGCAAAGAGGACGTCAGCCCGAGTCTTTGGACCCCTCGTACACGCCTCTAGCATGATTGGTTCGCGAAATATAGCAAAAAGTTTAAAATCACGGTTTTACCCCAAAACATTCTGTTTCCCTCATTCTCAAAAACTTTAACCTATTACCAAAATAAACAGGGTATCGAGACAAGCCATTTGACACGTCATAGGACCAAATCCGACCATGCATTCGTGAGATATTGGAAAAAGTCTAAAATCATGGTTTTACCCCCAAAAAGCCTGTTTCCCTCATTCTCAAAACTTTAACCTATTAATAACATATATAGGGCTTCGAGACAAGCGATTTGACACGTCACACGTCCAAATCCGACCTTGCGTTCGAGAGATATCGGCAAACTTCGTAGGAAAGTAGGCGACTATCTGGTTCTCTCCTCACCACCAAAACCCCTTCTTATCAATCATTTTTTTCAAAGAGCTCGCCCTCTTACAGAAATCCCAAGTGCGCATGCGTAAAAAACAAAAACAAAAATGTTAATCCATAGCGGGATCCAGCAAAGCGCATGCGCTATATGAGCAACAACGTTTAAGTTCATTTTAGCAGCGCACCTTATACATGTTGCATTTGAAATGAGACTTTCACTAAAAAATTACAATTTCAACCCCTAGTAGGGGTAGGTTTAATTTAGGGGTTGAAATGAGTGGTCCATTGGAAAGAGGGCGTCAGCCCGAGTCCAACGACACCTCATTTGTCAAAATCGGACCATGGGTTTGCGAAATATGAATAAGCAAATAGTGTGTACTAACTTTTTGAGCACCTTGTGAGTTAGAACCCGCCTCACCCCCCTACTTTTGAGTATTTGTTTTCTTCCCACCCCCTCCCCTGGGTTCCTGATCATTATTGTGTTCAAGCCTTCAGCCATGTAATTGTATATTTGCAAGAATATATATATATGTTTTATTTGAATATATTTTGATTCATCCAGGCTTTGGAAGACCTAGCAACCATCGCCCGGACTCTGGGGTCCAATCCAGTTGCCCACTCCATGGACCCTGTTCCATTTCCGTTCCCAACCCTTGTCTCTCCGGCAGCATAGTATGGGGACAGGGAAAGTTAATAATAGGCTAATGTTATTGGGTTTACATCCCTTTTAACTACTGTGGCATTTAGAGACGCCGCAGTGCCGGAATTTTGCCCCGAAGGGGATCTTTAACGTGCCAGCAAATCTAATGATACGGCTCCCTCGCATTTGCGCACCCTCATATGCCAGCTGACTGCGCCAAGATTCGATCCTGCAGCCTTAGGCTCAGTAAGCGAGAACGTTTCCGCTGAGCCATGCAGCCAGCCGACAGGGGAAAGGAACACTGTCATCTCCGCTCTCGGGATTCGTCCCGGTTGTGGGATAAAAATACAATATTTTTGGAAATTGGCGAATTCTTTACTATCGTTATTTTGATTGTGGCAGCACTGTCTGTCTCGGGCTTCTGAGACATTCTGTAAAACAAACACAGTGCGGTTATAACGGAAAAGGTGTGATATCCTTTCAGAGGTGGTAGGCAATAATCATGAATATAGGCTACTTGTCTTTTTATACCAGATGTTGGATCATTGTTGGCTGCTTGGGCCATACCATTCAATCGTACGCGAGCTTTGTTGCTAACAAGTCGTGTCCTTGTTTGAAGAAAGCTCCAGTCTACAGTACACTCTGTGGTGTATTTCGAAACAAAGAACGGAACGTGTTATAGGTAGCGATTTTGTATTCTGCCTGCATATTCTGTACTGCCCACGCCCATCCTCCACTTTATGGTAGTATCTTCGGTCTTTGCAGAACTCGCTATGCGGATGTTGTGGTGTTTCATTCCTGAGAAACTTTGTTTATTTTGATGTAATATATCGCACTATGTAGTGGCAAATGCTGGGACGGTACCTTCTGACAGGCCACGGCTGCTTCCTTCCACATACTTGTCCAGATTCATTCATCTTCATTCATTTCATCTCTCATTATTTCTCTCATGAGGTTGGCGTCAGGAAGGGCATCCGGTCGTAAAAACCATCCACCACATAGAATTTCATCGCATCTCATCCCCGACCTCGTTGAAAACGGGATTAATAAGGGGTATTTTCGAAGAAGTCTCCATTTCGGGTTCCATGTTGACAGTTTAATTGTGAAATATAAAAATTTCCAAAATTTTCCGCCTAATCAACACAATTTGATATTATTTGAGCTTCTTAAGGGTACATGTTTCGGGGAGCGTGATGGCGCTTCTCGCCTTTCACCCGGATGGCCGGGGTTCGAATCCCGGTGACAGCGGGGTTGAATTTTCACCCGGAAAATCACGTGGCGTCAGGAAGGGCATCCTGCCTTAAATCCCCGGCCAAAACCAAAATGAGCCTGGTTGGCTCCGGCGACCCCAATTAATTGGGAAAAGCCGAAGAAAGAAAAGAAGGGTACATGTTTCGGAATTTAAACAATAATTCCTTCTTCAGCCCATCATACTTAATTCTAGGAATCATCATTAACAGACAACCTTGAACTCATCATCAATGTCAAAACACATATGTGCACTAAGATTAAAAACACTTAAAAATTACTAAAATCTAAAAATAATGACATGCATTTTTGAAATATGAAACACTCCTACTTCTTACAGCGAATTACTATATTGCTGCTGTATAACAAAACATAGTGCTGCCCACACCAAACATGGAGCTTGACCTCCGTACGAACCACGGCGTGTTGTCTCGCACTGACGTCGGTAAGTAGTTCAATTTCAACTTTTATGTCCCGAGTAATATGTTCCTTTAACGGTATCACATTAACATATAATATTTTTCATTATTCTCATTTCTTCTTCAGGTGTTTGAGCCAATCGTTTCACACTGAATTTTGTCAACAGTTCAAATCTTAACTACCTAACTAATTCATTTCAGGTCCGTGAAGCAGAAAGAACGAGATTTTAAAACAAACATCTAAATGTGTCATCTTAAACTTCACATTTGTTCCACAAGATTGAGTTAGCTTCCATGGATAATGTGCTCAGCAATACATTCATAGATCCCATCCGTCAGCACTTTTAGATAATGCTTAAAATTCTCGGGGACTTAAAGAGCCCTGCCCTGTCATTATTTTATCCGTCAGTACCACAAGTTCAAGAATTTGACCTGCTCAAGGACACGAACAGTACTTCAGATAAAATACCAAAATGTTTCCAGAATTTTCTACTTTCAGTTTTCATAACTGTGGCCTGTTAAGCATTACATACCAAGCAGCACTATGTTTTGTCATTACAGCAGCAATATAGTAATTCGCTGTAAGAAGTAGGAGTGTTTCATGTTTCAAAAATGCATGTCATTATTTTTAGATTTTAGTAATTTTCAAGTGTTTTTAATGTTAGTGCAAACATGTGTTTTTGACATTGATGATGAGTTCAAGGTTGTCTGTTATTGATGATTCCTATAATTAAGTATGATGGGCTGAAGAAGGAATTATTGTATAAATTCCGAAATATGTACCCTTAAGAAGCTTAAATATTATTAAATTGTGTTGATTAGGCAGAAAATTTTGGAAATTTTTATATTTCACAAATAATGAGGGGTAGACATACTTACATAAATGTTTCCGAGGGTTGGTCAGCTGCAACTCTTCTCAACCTTGTGTGTCAGATAATTGATGAGTACAGTTGTGGGGAAAAGAGAGTTACGCAAAGCTATGATGGTTCAACCAATATTGCATGCAACTCGAATGGGCCTCCGGCATAAAGAACAGTACAGTATATCCTAATGCCATTTTGTCCACTGCTTCACCCAGAGATCCTGCAAACTTGAGCACAGGAGGTGAGAATGTTACTGCTGTGTCACACGGCTGTTCGTTTGCATAGCTACAAAACTTGTAGTTTTGATTTGTATTGACATATGTTGAGTGCGATACTTGATAATTATTCTTATTTGATCCACCTTATATGTACTGTTTCTACTTTATTTGACTAGTACTGTATATGTTTCGGTCAAAATGTGACCTCCTTTAGCACTGTACAGTACACATTAAAGGTCTTATCACACATCTGTTTCAAATATAAAGCCTGTATATTTTAATGAATTTCACATTTAAATAATAAACTCTTTTTGGTTATCTTTCATTAAGCCGCTATTTTCGCAACAATTTTTAAAATATTAAAATCTTATTTTATAACAGATCCTCGTCAAAACATCTGATGAATGTACTTTTATGTTTGACCCTGACTAATATATGTCAGAAAACTGTATCATAATGATGGTCATTATAAAACTATTTTTCATTATGAAACAGTTTCTCCCACCAATCAGAGCTCAAGAAACAGTTGTTTGACCAATCAGGTGAGGATAGCAACGTATCTGCGCTGAGTTCCAAGGCCTTCTAATTTAAATTCCACTGCCTGGCCTAGTGTCATAGTGGGGCAATCGAGGAGGCCATGGTCAAATACAAGGCATTCTGTGCGTCCCATGCGCTCTGTTCAGTACATAAAACTGGCAAAATCTCGACAGATATTTATGAATATTTATGTTCGAACATAAAATAGTTATAATAATTATCTATCGTCATAATATGTTACAAGATGGCGACAAGTGACATATCAACCAAATGCGGTCAGTGTGAAAAACGTGTAACTGATAACGAAGACTACATAATTTGTGAAGGGGAATGTGGTAAATCATACCACAGAACCTGTGTAAACATAAAAAAGAAAGTTTTTAACCGGCTTTTGTCCGACAAAGCCAAGCAATGGTATTGTGTCGAGTGCAGTGCAGTAGCTAAGTAGGTCAACTACAGAAAAAGGTTTCGCCAGACGAGAATGTAAGTGAACCAGATTTAGAAGATCTTGTTTGTGAAATCAACCTCCGACTGATAAAACTCGAAAACATTGAAAAGACACAGAATGATATGCTTAAGTCCGTGACATACTTCTCTGATAGTTTCGATAGTATGAAAAGTGACATTGCAACTGCCGCACAAACTCTGAAGCAAGCCTTGTCAGAAATTACAAAGCTCAGCCAAAGAGTTTGTGAGTTAGAGAAAGATAAGGATAACGCTTGCAGTGAGGTTAAAATGTTAAAGCAAGAGAATCTCGAGCTTCAACAGTACGTTCGGCGAAACAATCTAGAGCTTCATAGCGTGCCGCACACTCCAACCGAAAACACCGTTCAGATTGTCATGACTATCGCTGACCAATTGGGTGTCACAGTTGTTGAGTCCGATATTGACGCCTGCCATCGGCTACCACAAAGCAGAGAAGGTCTTCCACCTCCTTTACTAGTCAAATTCTGCAGCCGGCTAAAAAAGAGGCAATTTTAAAAGGCAAAAGGTCCAAACCCAACCTGAACTCAAGTGATGCTGGAATCAATGACCTATCTACATAAACGAGCATTTGACGCCAGCTAATAAAGTACTCCACAAACAGGCAAGAGACCTCCGTAAATTAGGTTTTAAATACGTCTGGACCCGGGACTGCAAAATATTCGTCGGTAAATCAGATAGTGACAAGGCTGTCAGGATCAGCTCACCAGAAGACATTGAAAGGCTAGTAAGAGACTCTTCCATCAACAAGGCTCAGCCATCCCATTCACACAAATAATAATGAATGAAGACATGGACCTACTAGTTGATGTTGACTTACACACATCAATTGATGAGCGTAAATATGACTGTATCCACGACTACGTAGCAGACACTAAAAATGAGGTTAGCCCTATCAAGTGTATTTACCTAAATAGCAGAAGCATAAAAAATAAACTAGAAGATATCGAGATACTAATACATATTGTTGAAAATCTAGATGTCATAGTGGTAACCGAGACTTGGGTAAAAAGTAATGAAGCTAAATACTTCAACCTAAACAACTATTCTGTTGCTTTTGTACACAGAGGCAATCAGGACGGTGGAAGCGTGGGAGTTTATGTCCACAAAAAATGGAATATCAAAGTTCTTAACCTAGTTGAGAGTAACCATAGCTTGATCCAATTAGAACTTATAAGAAGTGACACTGTTCATTTTAATAACCTGCATACTATTAATATAATTGCAGTATATAATCCTAACATAAATAACGCAACAAATTTCATGCAATCTCTAGAGCACATTCTCTCGAAAAATAATGCCAATCTTTGCTTATGCATTGGTGATACAAATATTAACATACTAAACAAAAATAATGTAACCAAATCATACCTCAATCTACTATCAAGCTATGTTTTTACACAAGGCAATACTCGGTATCCAACAAGAATATGTGAATCAACACGTACACTCCTTGATCAGGTAGCCACTAATAACTGTAAATATGCCTATAGAATAAGCAATATAAATACTGATATTAGTGATCATAATATTCTTGTAACTGAGATTTTCTGGTCAAATTTTTATCCAGGCAAAAGCCCAATCTCGAACATGACATTTAAATACCCCACCAACAAGCAAAGGTCTAGATCAAAAAACGTAAATAAAAATTACCGATATGTGAACCAAAACATATTCTCCAATGATCTCAATCAAATAGACTGTGTAGATGATGTAAATGAAACTTACATCGCCATGAAACACAAATTCTTGACACAGACACCCAACAAAGAAAACACTGACTCACCTTTGAAGGAAATACACCAGAACCACAATAACCCATGGATAACAACAGAATTAATTCAGCTAATAATACAAAGGGACCTACTACATGCTAAACTTAAAACTGACATTCACAGAAACAACAACCTCTTAAAGGAAGAGCACATAATATGTAGGAACAAAGTGACAGCTTTAAAACGGAAACTGAAATCCTCATACTATGAACATAAATTAACATTGAACGCCAATAGCATAAAAGATACTTGGAAAGTAATCAATGAAATGATCTACAACTGCCCAACTGAAAACAAAGATGGTCCCAGTGATATAATAATTGACGGTAAATCTTTCACATGAAAAGAGAATATTTGCAATGCTCTAAACACTCACTTTATAAACATAGCACACAAGTTAGCCAAAAACATCCTCCCAGGGGAGAAATTTAATGAAATTAATGTCAACACAGATTCCATATTTATGACCCCGACTAATGAGATGGAAATTCGCAATATTATATTAAGCCTTATAATGAAAAATAGCCAAGACAAAGATGGTATGTCAGTAAAATTGTTTAAAAACTCCATTGACATGCTAAGTAGCCCACTAACTACTTTAATAAATTTATTGTTAGAGACTGGTCTCGTGCCTGATGATCTAAAAATAGCACGAGTCATACCAGTCTATAAAGGAGGTGACAAAAGCAATCCAGACAATTACAGACCCATTTCCATCCTCCCACCCATATCCAAGGTACTCGAAACAGTAGTAAAAAACAGAATTGTTAATTTTTTAAATAAAAATGATTACTTCTACAAAGGGCAGTATGGATTCCGTGAAAACTCAAGCACAGAAATAGCCACAATTGATATAATCTCTAACTTGCAGGATGTCATAGACAATAAGTTGACAGTGAGTGGCCGTTTCATAGACCTGAGAAAGGCGTTTGATACTGTTGACCATGAAATTCTTTTATGGAAACTTGATAAAGCAGGTATCCGAGGAGTAGCTTGGACTTGGTTTAAAAATTACCTATCTAATCGTAAGCAGTATGTTGAAATAAATGGCTACAGAAGTGAGGAAGTAAATATTACCCACGGTGTGCCCCAAGGATCAATACTGGGTTCTTCCCTCTTCTTAGTATATATTAATGACATAGCAACACTCAGTTTTCATGGTAATATAACGTGGTTTGCAGATGACTTAAGCATCTTTTACAATGCGTACACCACCAACACCCTGATTACACAAATGCAGTAGGACATGAATACAATACTAGGCTGGACCCAGTCAAATAAATTAACAATAAATGAAGATAAAACAAATTATTTAATAATATCTAAGCGTAGAACAAATTTAGACATCACTCAGAATATAATGCTGAATGGAAAGGCAGTTAAAAGGGTCTCATCTGTCAAATACCTAGGCCTAATAATAGATGAAAATCTCTCCTGGCAAAAGCACATTGATGCATTAGTTAAAAAAATATCACCTGCTGCTGGGATGAATAAAAAATTGAGCTACTATATCCCAAAATATCTACTCAGGAAAGTGTATTTTTCCTTAATCCATAGCCACTTACAATATTTGAATACAATTTGGATAAAATGCTCAAATTACCTAAAAAAAGGGAATTGAGGTAATTCAGAATAGAGCCATAAGAAATATTTATAACTACCCTTTTTAACACCAACCAAACACCTTTATATTATGAGTAAAATTCAACCAGTAGCCCTAAATGCGGACATCAAATCAAATGTCCTGATGTACCAAATCCTACACAAAGGTATCCACACAAATTTAAACTTCACTAAACTATCTGATTTACACGCTTACAAAACTAGACATGCAGATGACATATCACTTTTCCATATCAATTCCAAACAATATGGCAGTAATAGCATTAAGTAAAGTGCCTTTGTAAAGTTCAATAGACTACCAGAAAATATAAAAATTGCACCTAGCCTGTGTCTGTTAGGTAGTCAGCCCGAAGGCTGGTTGGATCCTCAAAAAGCACCGCCGTTACGTTATGTGAGTAGATACCCACAAAAACCCAAGGCAGCGCTATTTTGAGGCGTTCTAGGCAAGAAGAGGAGTGAGGTAGTTTGCCATTGCTTTCCTCACTGAGTCAGAACAGTAGTCCTAACCCTATGAGTAGAACCTTTCACAGCATTCACAGGCACTGACTGTGCCCCGAATGCCATTACTAAGCTCCATCCATACCTCAGTAGCTTCCATATAATCACAGCCATGAGTGAGACTGAGACATCGGTGAAAAGCCACCTTTTACTCTAGCCTGTGCCAACTGACAAATGCAAATGTACTGTATTCATCAAGAGATGGCAAACAGGCCAGCATCTTTAAAAGGAGGCTAAAACAGTTTATGTGGAATGATTATAAAATGTCAGTTTGAAGAAATTCCAAAATCTGAGAAGACAAAAGAAGACTACATTGTGTACAAAAACTTATGAAAGCTACAAAATGTTGTATTTATTTTCATACTGAAAACTTTGTAAACCAAACATTGCATTGTAATTTGTCGCTAACATGATAAAACTGTACGATTCTTTTGTATATGAGTCCTTGACTCGTTAAGGGATTAATACAATGCATTATTATTATTATTATTATTATTATTATTATTCGTCGAACATAAACAGTCGAATGCAACTCGCCTATAATGGTAATTAAGACACTCTTATGAAAAATACTCGTGTCTTAATTATTGCCATTATAGGCTCGTTGCATAATGTACTATTATAAAATCAGCATTCAATATCAACCAAGAATACTGTAGATACAGGATTAGCGTAACAAACTCAAACAGAAGACTAAAGGCAAATTACTATTCAGAAAATTTCAGAACAAATGTAAACACTAGAGAATCGTGTAGACCTCTGTTTAAAGAATTAAACATTCTCCCACTGCCCTGCGTTCACATCTTTGAATGTATTATGTTTTTTAAAAAGAATTTAATGAATTAAGACTTTTTTCTTAAAACAAACAATGATGTTCATTGGCATAACACAAGACAAAGTCAAAACATTCATATTTCACACACACACACACACACACACACACACACACACACACACACACACACACAAGCATATATCAAAAAGGAACTTTTCACACAGGAGTTAAATTATATAATAAACTACCCCAGTATATAAAATTTGCCCCAAAAATTGAAACCTTTGAAAGAATGTTGAAAGCTTATCTGCAGTGCCATTGTTTTTACTCTGTAGTTGATATCTTAGCATATAGGAGCGATGAAATCTATAATTATATTTTACTTTTCTATTTTAATTGTAATACCTAGCTGTAAATTGTTGTATATATAGAATTAAGTTTTCATATTGTAATAATAGAGTAATGTGTAAATAGTAGTCCAATAAGATTGTTTCTCTTAAGATCTGTTATTATAATAAGTTATAAATAGTAATTGTATTTGTCATACAGTAAGTTTATATGCCTGTAAGTTCTTTTATTTTATAGATGTAATTTCACACATGTCCTATATCAAAATTTAATTGTATACATGTAATTGATCAAATGGATAGATAAAAATCTAATCTAATCTATTTTTGTGAAGGGGATTTTTGAGCTTTGCATGCCAAGTGTCTCGTTTTATAAGTGTGACCCATGGTAAGTTAGTAGCCAGTTTTTTATTGTTAGTATTGTTTCTTTTTATTTCTTTGGCTATGCCTGTTCCTTAGGTTCAATTGTTTGATGAAAGAGTTATATAGAGAGTTAACACCATTGTCTGCATCATTATGGAAATCTGCGTTTAAAGATATATTAGTTTCAGGAGTGTGTTGCCCATCCCAAGAGTCCTGGTGTGTTGTTGATTTTGTCGAGTTGTGCGACTGAGTGCAAGTGCTGTAATTGGACTTGGAAATATAAAGAATTAATGGTACTGTGATCACTTACAATCATTGCTGACATTTGATATTTTATAACTTAATTCGGAATTGTTCAGAGACCCGTGATCTATTAAGATGCAGTGTCACAAAGTTGTGTAGCATATTTAGTGCTGCACTGTTTACAACCATAGCATGCTATTACATTTAGATATTTCCTCCTTAATTGATCATCAGCTAGGATATCAATATTGGTATCTCCGAGGAAGATGCACAATTTATTGCTTCTATTAGGGTTATATGTTGCAATAATATCAATGCTTTTATATGTAGGCCTATCCCTTTTAACATCATCTCTGAATACCTCAATTCACATCAAACTATGATTCATTTCACACTTTCTTCTAACATCCACTTTTCATTTGAGTGATACATATATACCCAGTCCCCACCAACTTTGTCATCTCTATGAGCAAGCACACTTGTGAAATTGAATCGGTCGGAGCTGAAAGGCATCATCATCATCATCATCATCATCATCATTATCTTGCACAGTTTCCAGCCACTGGCCGGGTCTGTTTGGAATACAAGCCTCTCTAACGTCTTCTGTCTTCCCACCATCTCTCAGCCTCCACCCTTGTCCAGTCTTCTCCTCTCTTCTTCAAGCTTTCTTCCACCTGTCTCTCGGTCTTCCTCTCGGTCTCTTTCCTTCCCACTTCGTCTCGTGTATCCTCCTGGGTATCCTCTTCTCCTCCATTCGTTTTACAAGTCCATACCATCTAAGTCTCGATTTCTCTATACCATCCTGTAATGGTTCCTCCTTCATTAATTCTCTGGTCCTCTAATTTCTTATTCTGTCCATCTTTGTAGCTCCAATACTGCTTCTCAAGAACCTCATCTCACTGGCCTGTATTTTGCTCTTCTCCCTTCCTTTCATAACCCAGGTCTCCGAGGCATACGTCAGGATAGGGACATACTACGTCCGATATATGATCTTTTTGCTGTTCTGAGGGACATCCTTGCTCCATAACATGCTTCTCACACACCTCCGGAATGCTTCTGCCTGTCTTCCCCGCTCATTTATTTCTCTATCGTTTCTTCCATTTTCTTGTATCAGGCTTCCCAGATACATGAAACTCTCCACTCTCTTCAGCTGTTCCCCACCAATTGTTATTTCCGTTGTGGTTCTTTCCTTCTTTCTTGTTGTGATCACCATCTCACTCTAATTTATGCTAAATTTCATCCCAAATCTATGTATTATTCCTTCCCACACGTCCAGCTGTTCCTGTACCTCCTCCTTTTGCTTTCAAGAAGGGAAAGCTAAAAGGCATTAAGTCAAAATTGTACTTTTCTTTTAAATTCAATATTCTGAAGTATTGCACCAATGGCCTTCGAATGGCATAAGAAAGAATTAAGTCAGCCTTCTGCTTATGGCAGAAACCACTGCTATGTGTAGCGCTGTAACCTGTTTTTCGAAGGGTATTTACGCCACTGACATAAGTCAGATGGAAGCTATTTAATGTTTGTTTACGCGGCAACTTATTCAGCCAAGATAATTTTCATTTAACTTATTATTATTATTAATGTTTTTTGGAGCTTTTTCTTTAAAGATTATAACTATACAGATAGGTTTTCGATTTTATAGAAAACGCTATCAAGCGGATTATTCCGATCGACATTATCACAGTAAATTATTTGATCGCGGAGATTTTCGAATTTTATTCAGTTAAGGGCTTATGGAGAGAGAGATGAGTCATCGGGAATTCGGCTACAGGAATAATCTTGTCGTGAAGCGATGATGCAACCGAGGAACATTTACAACTGGCAGTTTCAAGAAAAGGCGAATTGGAGTGGAACGCAAAATTTACAGTGTGCAAAGAACTTAATGACGGAAGTCTCGCGTGGGTTCACAGCCAATCAGAGGAGACCGGACCACAGGGAGGTGGTACACTGGATGGGAACGGCCGGCGATTGCATATAGTGAGCGCGCACAGTGAGAGGGGACCATTAACATTGTAAAACTTGTCCGAGGTGGACGCTCGTTTCGTAGGTTCCGTTGTGTTCGGACCGTAACTTGAACATTGTATTTTTGCATAGTCTGTGGACTTCGTACTCGTGTTCGATGGCGAAAATTTCAGTACTGCTACTCTCAACTGACAAATTAGTCATGAGAAATACGCGAGCTCTTGTGAACAGGGAGTGAGCGTAGGTGGCTAACGGAGTTTGGATCCACTACTATCAAGCATTTAACTTCATCATTTTAACACCGATCTCCGCAAGAAACGAAGAAGATGGCGACGTCCAAGAGGCTCATGGAAGCTCTCTTGATTCATCACGTACGAGGGAAATGCTACTGCTATTTCAAATGGTAAGCGCGACTGACGCAGAACTACGTAATTTCTCTCTTTTCATGGTCTCAGAATCAGAATTTCAGTAACTTCTTAGCTTGGAAATAATAGTAAATTCAATAATTCATCCGTCTCCAACGTCACGTAATTTTCCAGTGGTAAATTTAAAATCGTTATGCTCCATTTTAAATTATTATAATTATTAAAATTTGCCACTACTAGCCTCCGTGGCTTAGGCGGCAGCACGCCGGCCTCTCACCGCTGAGTCCGTGGTTCAAATCCCGGTCACTCCATGTGAGATCTGTGTTGGACAAAACGGAGGCAGACAGGTTTTTCTCCGGGTACTCCGGTTTTCCCTGTCAAAATTTCATTCCAGCAACACTCTCCACTATCATTTCATTTCATCTGTCATTCATTTAATCATTGTTCCAGAGGAGTGCGTCAGGCCTCGGCAGCCGGCACAGTTCATATCCTCGCCGCTAGATAGGGGCTTCATTCATTCCATTCCTGACCCGGTCGGAGACTGGAAGCAGGCAGTGGATTTTCATTTATATTTCATTAAAATTTGCCACTACTTGTTTTATTATATATAATAAATTCATTTCTTATAATATGCAATCTTTGCTTTCAGTAGGTAGCATTAGATATAGACCTAATTCCTTCTCCGGATAGCGTACAATTGTTAGTTGGGTTAATGATCCAATCATACCACGGTCTGAGTGTCAATGTGTTCTGCCCGAGCTAGGTGTTTATAAATATAGATTTAGATTTCAACGTAGTGTTGAGATCTAGGCGCCCATTAATACAACTTATCTTAGTCAGAATAAACGTTAATTTGTCACCCAACAGTGGGGACACTAGTAAAACACTTACACTTGCCCGCAAAACGTGGGACTTGTTGTGGTTTAGCATCACTCACCCCAGTAGTAGCGTTACATTTGTGTGCTCAACGTGGAGCAAAAGCGTTACATTTGTCGCCGGCAACGTGGGACCGAAAACCTAATAACATTTGTAGATGGAGAAGGTTATATATTTCTGTGCCTGTATTTTGGGGGTCTTTTATTTATCAGTGTGTATCAGCAAGGGTGATGTTGAGAAAGACATGAAGTTGCGTAGTGGTCACCAGTTGGGTAGTGAAGAAGCGAGTAGTATGTCTAGTGGTGAGAATGAAAGCAGTACAGGGACGTCGGAGGTAAATCCCGATACTGAGGGGGGTAATCATAACAGTCAAGCAGGGTTAGAGAGTTTGTTTCTTCAGTTCATGCAACAGAGTAAAATAAGTACTGATGCTTTAAATGCTAAACTTGAACAAAACAGTAGGGAAAATAAAGAGAGTAATAGGGAGCTGAGCGATAGTTTAAATGCTAAATTAGAACAAAACAGTAAACAAATGAGCAATAAATTAAGTGAGAAATTTCAGGAGAACAATCTAAAATTAGATAAGAAATTTGAGCAGATTAGAGGAGAAATCAGAGGGGTAATGGAAGAGAAAGCTAAAGAAATTATAGCAGATGTAGACAGGAAATTAGGAAATGTACAGGAGGGGTTGGAAAGTAGAATCAGTACACAGGCTGAGAATTTGAAAGACTTAGTTCAACTAGAAACAACGCAGGTTAAAAAGCAATTGGGGGAGAACTTAACAAAATTCAGGTAGCAACTAAAGAGGTTAAAGAACAGTTGGGGGGAAGAATTGTTAAAGTTCATGTAGAAATAGTTTCTGAAGTTAATGATTTAAGGGAGAGGAATAAGGAAAGCATTAATGTTGGAGCCGGATGAGGATCAAGACGGCCGAGTATGGGATCTAGGGGGTGCAGGAGTAAGCTCAGCGCCATTGTCTGAGAATAAAAAGAAGAGAAGCAATATTCCGAGTTCCGACGAGCCGCGAAACACATCCCCTTAATTCTCTACTGTATTTTAATCAGTTTCATTGTTTTAATAAATAATTCAGTTCTATATTCGATGCTTGTGAGTGTCATGATCTGGAAACCGTTTCCCACAAATGGGGGCTCGTCCGGGATGGACTGAAACAACGAGTTACGACGCAATCCTCGACACGAAGTACGACGCAAAATACGACGCTATTTTCGACGAAGTGGACGGCTAATCATATTTGTTGCTGTTGCCTACGATGCTGACGACGAGACGACGTGCAGTTTTGTGAGCCCACGACGTGCGAATCTACGACGAGGATTCATAGGCTAGCAAAATTTGTTCTTCAGTTTCGGTGACAATTAGTGGTGCCGTGACGACGACGAGGGTCGGAATCTAAACGACGACAGAGGATTGTGGATGTGGTAAGCGGATAGCGACTCGTCAGAGGGAAACGACGGGAAGCGGTATTCAACGATATCACCTAAAAATATCACCGGTTTGGTGAATGAGGTTAAACAGGTTTGATAGTGAGGTTTTGAGGAAGCGATATTGACGGAAATCTACATGATAGACGTGAGTAAACAAATAAGATGACTACACTCGGTGCAATAGAGAAAATAAATAAGAACATAAGTGATGCTCCGGTCAAAGCAATCTAAAGTTTTACATAACCTCATTTTCGAGCATATACCAGACGACAGGAAGAATCGAAAGCGACTGCGAGAGTTTCCTGGATTCGATTTTGACGAAAATTCCATTGAAGAGGAAGCTAAGAAGAAATTTATTGAAGAAACATTTTCCAAGGCTGATCTGTTGCGTGTTTCTGAGATTCTTAATACCGAGATCGGGACAAAGGAGGTAATGATTAACACCATTTGTTATTACTTGAGAAATTTGGATGAACTCGCAACTAATATAGACGATGATGACGAAGATGAAGAAGACGAAGAAGACGAAGAGAGCGAAGAGGAAGACCAGCACAGAAGGTATAGAGAACAACATAAGTTTTCATTGTCGTTCCGCGACGTAGAGGGCGCTATGAAAACATTTAACGGTAAGGATGGTTACCCAGTGAAGAAATGGATCGCATATTTTGAGGAGACGTCAATCTTGATGGGATGGAGTGAGTTGCAAAAGTTTATTTTCGCTAAGAAATCACTCGATGGTTTAGCTAAGCTTTTTATTCAAGGTGAGAAAGGACTGACGTCCTGGACTGCACTGAAGAAGGCCTTGAAAGAGGAATTTGACGTGGCGGCAAGCAGTGCAGAAATCCACAAGTTGTTAACCCAGCGACGAAAAAAGCGCGACGAATCTCTACAGGAGTACTTTCTTGTGATGAAGGAAATCGCCAGTAGAGGTGATGTTGAGAAAGTTTCTCTGTGTCAGTACGTGATAGATGGGATCGAAGACGACTCAGAATCAAACCTTCTTCTCTATGGAGCAAAAAATTCCAAGGATTTCAAGGAGAAAATGAGAAGTTATGAGATGGCGGTGAAGTCTTTGCCAAAGAAAAGCAGAAAGTATAATAACAGTAATTTTCAAGGAAGTGCCAAGAGTGCCAACGAGAAGGACGGAAAGTGCTGGGGCAGTACAAAGAAAAAAGAGGCGAATAGTGGAGATAGATGTTATAATTGCGGTGGATCTGGTCATAGTTCAAAGGAATGTGAGTACAAGGATAAAGGCAATAGATGTTTCATCTGCAACGAGTTTGGCCACATTTCATCCGAGTGCAAAAAAGAGAGGAAGAACGATAAGAGGAATAATCAAGGTATCAATCTTATTGATGAAAAGAAAAGCTGCCTCAAGTTCAAAGAGGTTAGTTTGGGTCAGCAGAAACTTGAGGAACTTATCAACTGTGGCAGTCCTTATATCCTACTGCGAAAAATCATCCATAAGACCATGGGTTCCTCAGGATTGAAGAGCACGGATCTTGTTTTGAAAGGATTCGGTAATGGTTTTGTTGCTCCTCAAGGTTAATTCACAACAGTCGTTGAGGTAGACGAGCTGGAGTTCCAAACCAACGTCTATGTTGTTTCTGATGATACTATGGAGTGGGGCATGGTGATTGGTAATGATCTATTGGATCAGGGTGAGGTCATCCTGAGCAAGCAAGGAGTTACCATCAAGAAACTAGAGGTCCCAATGATGTTGATCAGGGTAGCCGACGAACAGGAATTGGATATCGAGAACTGCGTTGATGAGGAGAAAAGGGGACAGATCCAGGATTTGGTAGCGAGATATGTACCAAAGAAGACGAAATCTACTGATGCCAAGATGAAGATCACTTTGAAAGAAGAAAACCGACATTTAGCAGGCCCAGACGAATGGCACCGCTTGAGAACGAGTTTGTTAATGAGCAAGTCGAGGCGTGGCTGGAGGAAGATATCATAGAGCCGAGTCAATCAGAATATACATGCCAAGTGGTGGTAGTCAAAAAGAAAGCGACATTGTACTGATTTTCGTCCAGTGAACTCAATCGTGGTTAGGGCTCTATTTCCCATGCCAGTTATAGGGGATCTTCTAGACAAGTTACAGGATGCTACGGTGTTCTGCACCTTGGATCTCAGGAACGGATTCTTTCACGTGGAAGTCGAAGAAGGGAGTCGACGTGCGTTTGTTGAGCTCAAACGTCTTCTCGCTTCAGAACCTGTGTTGAAGATATACAATCCGAAATACGAGACGGAGCTGCACACTGACGCCAGCAAGAGTGGGTATGGCGCTGTATTGTTGCAAAAGTACCCAGAGGACAACAAACTACATCCAGTCTCATACATGAATAAAAAGACGACGCTACAGGAAGAAAAAAACAGCAGTTACGAGCTCGAGATCTTAGCTGTGGTGAATGCATTAAAAAGTATAGGGTGTACTTGCTTGGAATTCCGCTCAAGATCGTGACTGACTGTATGGCAATCCAAAAGACAATGCACAAAAGGGACTTGGTCCCACGAGTAGCTAGATGGGCTATGGCCTTGGAGGAGTTTGACTATACCATCGAACACCGAACTGCAAACAGGATGAAACATGTCGATGCCATGAGCCGATGTCCAGCAGTGATGTTTCGATTCCCTGATGGCCTTGCAGCGAGGATCAAAATCGCCCAGAGAAAAGATGAAGGATTGACAGCGATAAATTCGACACTGGAGAAAGGGCCTTACGAAAACTTCATCGTCAGAGATGGACTGCTGTATAAATTCGTTGACGGGCGAGAGACGTTGGTGGTCCCGCGGGCAATGCACCATGAAATCATCAGAGCTGCACATGAGAAGGGACACTACGCTGTTAAAAGATCTGAAGAAGACGTAAAGCAGGAATATTATATTCCAGACTTGGCCAACAAGGTGAAACGAGTCATAGCCAACTGTGTGAAGTGTCTGGTGGTTAACAGGAAGGCAGGTAAGAAAGAAGGTTGGTTACATCCGATGTTCAAGGAGAGTGTGCCATTGCACACCTACCACATGGATCACATTGGACCACTTAAGTCTACACACAAGGGATATGAACACATCTTCTGTGTGATAGACGCCTTCACGAAGTTCACCTGGCTGTATCCTGTGAAAACTACCAAATCGGCCGAGATGATTGAAAAGATGGAGTTTCAGAGGACGAACTTTGGAAACCCAGTTCAAGTGATCACCGACAGGGGGCCATCGTTCACCTCCCATGAGTTCCAGGACTACTGTAAATCGCAGAGCATCAAGCACGTCTTGATCACAGCTGGACTGCCAAGAGCCAATGGTCAAATCGAGAGAGTCAACTCAACAGTGACCAAGATCATCGCTAAACTTAGCATTGACGATCCGACAAAATGGTACAAGGTTGTACCATCCGTCCAACGAGCTATCAACTCTACGTTCCAGAGGAGCATCGGAATGTCACCTTTCGAGCTGGTGACAGGAGTCAGAATGCACAATCAAAATGATCTACGTATAGTGCAACTCATCGAAGAGGAGTTGATCGATTCGTTCAATGAAAAACGTGATCTGGTGAGAGAAGATGCAAAAAAGCAGATAGAAAATGTACAATCTGAAAATCGTGCTGAATTCAACCGACGACGTAAGGAGCCTAAGAAGTATCAGGTCGATGACCTGGTTGCCATCAAACGCAGTCAGATCGGTCCACATCTGAAACTAAAAACCAAAAGTCTAGGACCTTATCGAGTGACTCGAGTTAAACTCAACGACACATATGACGTCAGCAGAGAAGGAGACCATGCTGGACCAAGGCTGGTCCTGTGCGGAGTTCATGAGGCCCTGGCCGGGCGGATCTTCTTCATCCGGGTCGGATGAGGAACAGGACGGCCGAATGTGGGAGCCGGATGAGGATCAAGACGGCCGAGTATGGGATCTAGGGGGTGCAGGAGTAATCTCAGCGCCATTGTCTGAGAATAAAAAGAAGAGAAGCAATATTCCGAGTTCCGACGAGCCGCGAAACACATCCCCTTAATTCTCTACTGTATTTTAATCAGTTTCATTGTTTTAATAAATAATTCAGTTCTATATTCGATGCTTGTGAGTGTCATGATCTGGAAACCGTTTCCCACATTAATAAGATTCAGAAGAAACAAGCTAAGTTAAGTGATAAAGTTGAAGCATCGGAGGGGAGCATTAGGTTAACTGTAACTAGTATTGAAAGAAAAGCTGAGGAGAAAATTGCTGGATTAGAACAGAAGTTGAAAGCTAGAATTAGGCAGGAAAATAGTCAGAGTAGGCCAGTTAATGTGAATAGCACACACAGGGAGATAGAGTTAGGGAAATTCAGCAATCGACAGGGGTGTCCCATGGATTTTATGATCGCTATAGAAAACAAATTCAAGGAGAATTTGGAAGATGGTAGTATTGAGTGGTGTCAGGTAGTTGAGATTTTAGAGCAGGCGTTTGTAGGGGAGACGAGGAACTGGTTTGCTGTCTATAGAGACAATTTTGTGGACATTTCGGATTTCAAAGTCGAGTTTTGTGAAAAGTTTTGGAATGAGGTAATTCAGTCTCAGCATCGTGAGGGAATTGTGTGTGGGAAATATAACACGAAAGGAAGTTACACTATGACAGAATACTTTTTAGGACAGGTATTGACGTGTAAATATCTGGATGGTTTGAGGGAGGAGAGTGATGTAGTCAGGCTATTACTAAGATATTTTCCATATAGAATCAAAGAAGCTGCCAGTATCCAAAATGTTAAATCTATTTCGCAAGTGGAAAATCTATTAAGTACATTCGATGCTCTGGGAAGAGGTGGTTACGAGGAGAATTTCAGTAGGAACCAGGGGAACCATAATAATAGGCCTAATGAGAATAGGGATCAGGATGTTCAGGGGAACAGTGGCGAAGGAGCCAATATCCAAAATAGGGGGGACCAAAATCATAATAACAACCAGCAAAATCAGTACAGAGGAAATGGATATGGTACGCAGTACCAAGGTAGAAATAATGATTTCAGGGGAAATCAAGGCCGAAATAATGATTTCAGGGGTAACAAAGGGAGGAATTATAATAATAATAATAATTATAACCAGAACAGGGGTCAAGGAAGGGATCAGCCCAATGGTAATAACGAACAGAAAAATACCGTTAACACAGCCCAGAACAACCTGACCTGTGCAGTAGTGAGTAGTACTACACCAAGCAGTAGAGGTACTTTAAATGCGAACCAGGCTGCGATGTAAGGTCAGAATCTCAGTCTGTAACGTGCCCGGTCCATACACTTATACAGGAACCCTATGAACTAAATGAAAGAAGTGAATTATTACGTGAAATAAATGATGAAGGTATTATTCAGGACGTGGCTAGTAAGAGCCCCATTGTTAAACTTAACGTGTCCGAGGCGTACACGGATGTTTTAATTGATAGTGGTTGCATGAAGAGTTGCATAAGTAGTGCATTTTACGATAAAATGAAAGGAACTGGAATAAATTTTGAGGAGATGCCAATTAAAAGCACTTTTGTTATTACAGCTGTTGGGAAGAGGTCTAAAGTAATTTCTAAGCAAGTTTTAGTAGACATTAAAATTAATAATCATGTAGAAAAGCAGATTTGTCTTGTAATTCCAAATTTAGTATTCAGTGTTAGTTTGGGTTCAGATTGGCTAAGTAGAGTGTCTGGTA
Source organism: Meconema thalassinum (assembly GCA_946902985.2). Taxonomy (NCBI): domain Eukaryota; kingdom Metazoa; phylum Arthropoda; class Insecta; order Orthoptera; family Tettigoniidae; genus Meconema; species Meconema thalassinum. Next base: position 1,445,493,837 of record OX336389.2, on the reverse strand, counting down.
ACTTATGTTATGAGGTAGGAAGTTTGAAATTTAAATGGGATCATTCTGAAGTAGAAGTAGCGTTCAACGACAATGTTCAGAGAAGTAGTGTTGTAGGTGTGATTTGTACTTTGAATGAGATATCGCCAGCCGTAGAGCGAGATTCTCCAAGTTTTGTGGGCAGTGTGATTACGAACGGTAGTCTAGAGGACTCGTTACGTGATGCTGCATTTCAGGGAAATATAGAGGAAGAACAGTATGTTCTGCTCTATGATGTGTTATTGTGTAATAGGAGAGTTTTTGAGGATCGCATTGGTAAGGCCAATTGCTATACGCATTCGTTGAACGTTATTGATAGATCAGTATTCACAGGACATAGATATCCTGTACCTTTTGCTTATCAGAATGCAGTTGAGGCACAAATTAACTAGATGCTTGAAGATGGCATTATTGAGCACTCCAACAGTCCATATGTTAGTTCTTTGATCACCGCGCCGAAGGGGGATGGCACAGTCCGTATTTGTTTAGACGCTCGTTTAATTAACAGTAGAATCAGATCAGACCAGCTGAAGTCCATGTCTATAGAGGAGTTGATGCAGACATTTGAGGGTAAGAAGTATTTCTCTTGTGTAGATTTGAGTTTCAGTTTCTGGCAAGTGCCACTTATGTATGGAGATATACCATTTACAGCTTTTAGTCATAAATATAACCTGCATCAATTTTGTAGAACACCTTATGGTTTAAAGAGTTCAGCTGCATTAATCAGAGCATTAAACATCGCATTAGGTGATGGCACAGGAGAGCTTGTAACCATTTACACTGATGATATGGTACTTAGTACACGCAGTTTTGAGGAGCATCTACATCATTTAGATATTGTTTTTCAGAAGTTAGATCAGGCAGGGTTCACTTTGAGACTGTCTAAGTCGTCATTCTGTCAGTCAGAAACGACATTTTTAGGTCATAGAGTGTCGAGTAGAGGTGTAACACCAGAGGAAAGTAGGGTTAATACAATACTTAATGCAGAGGTGCCACTGAATATTAAACAGTTGAAAACATACCTGGGAATTTGCAACTTTTTCAGAAGGTTCCTTCTTAAATACTCGGGGTTAGTAGAACCATTCAGGGAATTGCTTAAAAGTGGTAATCGGTGGAGATGGGTGCCCAAGCATGATCAGGCTTTTAGAGCGCTGAAGGAAGGTTTCGAGAAGGCTGTAAATGCTGAAATATCCTTTGAAAGATAAGGAATATGTGGTTATGACGGATGCTTCGCATATAGGTATTGCTCGAGTATTGTGTCAGAGAGATGAAGAGGGTAATCTGTGCATTGTATCTTTAGCCTCGCGAGGACTTACTGCAGCAGAGAAAAGATACACTATTACTGATTTAGAGCTTTTAGGTATTGTTTTCAGTTTAGGGAAATCTAGAATGTATTTAGTAGGGGGGAAATTTGAGATCCATACAGATCACCATGCATTACTGTGTATGAGGACTTGTAAACTCAGTTCTAACAGAGTTAGTAGATGGATTCTTGCACTGCAGGAATACGAATTCACAGTTAAATATATTAAAGCTAAAGATAACATTCTTGCAGATATGCTATCAAGGGACACTAACTTATGTAGGGATTATCCTGTTGTCAAAGCAGAGGGCGGTATTTTATTATGTGCATGTGTGTACAGTAGCAACAGGGCATCGTTACAGACACTGAGAAATAGGTAAGTAGAGCAACGTGATGACGTTCATTTAATGGAGTCACTTGCAAGGTTGGAAACAGGAGACGCAGAAACATTTATAGTTTCCAAACGTATTGGCAAAACAGCATATGTGCTGGAGGATGGTAAGGAAAACAGATTATACGGGACGTATAATATACATAGTCTACGAAAATATGTGTCTTAAAGAGGGTGTGTTTAGCTGGCGAGCCAGCCTATCAAATGAGTAAGGGAGGTATTTGGTGCGTGGGAGATCTGGTCTTCCAGGCAGGCGTATCAGAGGTCACAAAGGGGGTAGAATATAAGTAATTGAGAGTTTTAAGGTACAGGGAAATATGACGGGATTATCGGATGCTGTTGAGCACTAAAATGTCTCGATACACCAAGGCCAGAATTTGGTAGCGCTGGTGAATTCCCATTTGTCTCCAAGAGATGGGTGAGCGCTTGTACAGGGCATGTTTGCTTAAGGCGTCCACGAGACAAAAGATGGGCCACCAGAATGCGAGACAGTCCTTCATGAAACTCATACATAACAGCACACGTGATTTCTGTTTACGGCCTCTCCATGTGAGATCTGTATGTGTGAATTTAAGGTAAATAGTACATAGGTATTATTTGAGGGTGGTGGCAACTAGGTCAGGATCGTGGAGAACTGGTCTGGGTTGTGCGCTGATGAAGGTGTGAGGCATGTTGGGTGATGAACTAGTATTAAGTAGAATATGGTCGACGGGAACTCAGTAAGACAGGGTAATTACGGCACAGAAATATTTGGTGTTATATGTAATGCGCACGTACTGTTATTTTCAGAAGTCAATAGCAATTTTATCTAATACACAGAGAGATTAAGTATTATGGTCACGATGCGCAGCCACAATAGTGTGATCGTGTGCTCGTGTGATCAGTGAAATTAAGTTACACCAGAAGAAAGCGACAACCATTGATATCAGGAAGTTCTGTGGTGGAATATGTATCGGAACACCTTTGATGCATGTGAAGTGACATCATGTATACACAGTGCTCACACATTATTTATGTATATCTTTCCTAACATAGAGATATTTGAGAGGCGGAAATATGCGTGGAACATTTATTGGAATAAAAAAACATTGGACTGATTGCCTAGGGCAATCCAATATTACAATAGACTTTGACGCAAAGTGCGTGAAGAAAATTACGAGAGTATATATATATATGTGTAATTTAGGGTGATTTAATTTGTGTAATATGTATTTTGGATGGGGATTTTATGAACGTGTCTGGGATAATCAAATGAAGTACCGTGGTCACGGTAAATCACTTGATGATCCGAGGCGAAATGTAACCTGTTTTTCGATGGGTATTTACGCCACTGACATAAGTCAGATGGAAGCTATTTAATGTTTGTTTACGCGGCAACTTATTCAGCCAAGATAATTTTCATTTAACTTATTATTATTATTAATGTTTTTTGGAACTTTTTCTTTAAAGATTATAACTATACAGATAGGTTTTCTATTTTATTGAAAACACTATCAAGCGGATTATTCCGATCGACATTATCACAGTAAATTATTTGATCGCGGAGATTTTCGAATTTTATTGAGTTAAGGGCTTATGGAGAGAGAGATGAGTCATCGGGAATTCGGCTACAGGAATAATCTTGTCGTGAAGCGATGATGCAACCGAGGAACATTTACAACTGGCAGTTTCAAGAAAAGGCGAATTTGAGTGGAACGGAAAATTTACAGTGTGCAAAGAACTTAATGACGGGAGTCACAGCCAATCAGAGGAGACTGGACCACAGGGAGGTGGTACACTGGAGGGAAACGGCCGGCGAGTGCATATAGTGAGCGCGCGCAGTGAAGAGGGGCCATTAACATTGTAAAACTTGTCCGAGGTGGACGCTCGTTTCGTAGGTTCTGTTGTGTTCGGACCGTAACTTGAACATTGTATTTTTGCATAGTCTACGGACTTCGTACTCGTGTTCGATGGCGAACATTTCAGTACTGCTACTCTCAACTGACAAATTAGTCATGAGAACTACGCGAGCTCTTGTGAGCAGGGAGTCAGCGTAGGTGGCTAACGGATTTTGGATCCACCACTATCAAGCATTTAACTTCATCATTTAACACCGATCTCCGCAAGAAACGAAGAAGATGGCGACGTCCAAGAGGCTGATGGAAGCTCTCTTGATTCATCACGTACGAGGGAAATGCTACTGCCATTTCCAATGGTAAGCGCGACTGACGCAGAACTACGTAATTTCTCTCTTTTCATGGTCTCAGAATCAGAATTTCAGTAAATTGTTAGCTTGGTAATAATAGTAAATTCAATAATTCATCCGTCTCCAACGTCACGTTATTTTCCAGTGGTAAATTTAAAATCGTTATGCTCCATTTTAAATTATTATCATTATTAAAATTTGCCACTACTTGTTTTTTTATATATAATAAATTCATTTCTTATACTATGCAATCTTTGCTTTCAGTAGATAGCATTAGACAAGAGTTTAGTGATTTTCAGTCGGTCAACACGAATGTACCCAAAAGAGATGGGTTATGCCCTAATCCTGAAATAAATTACATGAGATTAATAAAACACTAGGATGACCAGTTTCGATCGTCAAGCGATCATCATCAGATCCATTACACTTAGGCTACAAAATCTATGTTTGAAATACAGGTGAAAATATTTACAATATGTACAATTATTTAGTTGCAGTATTGGTACTGCAACTGTCAGTGTATGCTAAATGCAGTATATATGTTCGGTGAAATGCTAAATGGTGATAGCTATCCGTAGATTGTACTTTAGAGAGATTATATGGTTGTAAACTATGGTTAAACTATAAAATTTTAGGCTAACTACTTATCTAATTGTCTTCCGTACAACAGCTACTGGCAGTTTTTGTGCTCACTTGAACTCACTGTGCGGTCGACTGCGGTGGTTATCTTAACGACTGGTTTTCCCTGCTTTCTCCCCCCCTGCTCCTACGTGCTGTGGGGAGTGATAGCGATGTGTTTATGTGAGGTGTTGCCAACCTAGATAAGATGTATGTTATTGAATGAGTAAACTATTATCAAAACAAATACAAATATTCCCTAACTTAAATTAATTAATAAATAATTACATTCATTCACACCGCTCCTCATATACGCCACTGAAAACGCTGTGTTTTCAGAACATCATAAATTAAATTTTGATAGGCCTATGCCTCCTAAAAGTGTTAAAATAATTTACAAAAAAATTTGCGTGCCTAGCATTCCTTAACAAGCTATTAAAATACCTGAGCGCGACGCAACGCGTACCTCTAGTCATGTGACACGATTATATAATGTTACAGTTTCTTTCCGGCCAACGACTTGCTTTCATTCATAAAAGTCGTGGCTACTACAACTCTTTCCATTAATACAAAACAGTGGCCTTGATATTATAGCAGGTTGTTTCCACTCAGAGACGTACACTCGTTCGATAACTGCCGAGCGAATGCATCTTGCCGCTCCAATGTTACAAGTTTTAAATGGCCATTCACACTAAACAAAACTTGCTATATCTCATTCATTCCTTACACAAATGCGTTAAATCTTTCACACAACGATACAAGCATTCCCTTTTACCATGTTAACCTGGTAAATTTGTCCATTCACACTTAACAATATGAAAACATTCATTCCAAAAATATTACCTCTAACATACAGTACAATTCAAAAACACATATTAAATTATTATTCCTAACATAAAATACTTTTGATTGAATAATTATTGGAAACTTATTTGCAGTATAATTTGCATTATTATTGATAGCGTTGGCTATCATAACGATATAAATTCGTTATATGAATATGTATGAGCTTTAGCTCTGATCCTAATTTAAATCCTTCCACACATTATCACGATCCTTCAAAGATCTCCCTCACCTTTCAAAATACTACTGCACATTGTCTTATCAGGTTTGTAGTCGAATTCATTCTAATGTGTTCAATCAACAAAGATAAAACACACGTATTCACTCAAATCGTGTTCAATAAAATTTTAATAATTAGTATAAAATAACAGAAGTTAATATCCTTCTTCCCATCATAATTTCCGCTCACACCTCCTGTCTTCACATCTAAATCGTGTTTTTATACATTTGAGTTCTTCATAACTCAATTCCTTTATTATAATGCCAATTGCTTACTATAATAGTCTTGCCTTGCAACGACTTCCCTTACTTGCGGAAAACACCTCGCAGTTACACAACATTTCTCTAAAAGCCTCGTATACATTTGTATACGGAAATACAATCTCCTTCACAACTTGTTAAACAATCTATCACACAAATAATTGTTACTATCTTCTCTTCCACAAAACTAGCATTTACATAAAACTGGCATACTCATCAGCGTTGCTACAATCAACCGCTAGCATCTCAAACAGTTACGTCTGTTATTAAGCGTTCCCTTCGTTCATACTAAAGATCTTAGACATAACGTGAAAGACCTCCATGAGTTTACTTTTAAAATGTTACTAGGATATCGACCAAAAATTACATATACATTTAATAAAAATACATTAATGTTCCACCGTACTCATCTGGTTTCAAAATTACACGTATTGCAATATCACGTCCACAACATGACGTGACATTACACATTGTGTATAAATAACTACAAATGTTATTTATGTGTCCGATAAAAATCAATCTCGACGGGGATAAACTAGCTTTGAATTCCCTACCGTCGGATGAAAGAATCTTCCATGAAGATATATCTCTTATAATATTTAAATAGACGAAAGATCTTAGCCTTCTCTAATAAAATATGGATTGCCAATTACGGAATGTGTCTCCAGTCTATACAAAGAAAGTCTATGGGTATATGATTTCCTGTCGAAATCATGACGAATGTTGCATGTGAGATCAACGTTAAGTTCATAATGATTGTGATATTACAACAATATATCACACGTTCTTTCTTCTTCTCTTGGTGTTTCTTCTTAACAATTAAGGTGCCCAAATTACATTACTAAAAAGAATTTAATTGGCATCCTAGACAAAATGTCTGAATCCTGAATTCAAAATCAATTGAAAAACGTTGAAAATTTAAATTAGTGATCTTCAATAAAAATACTGGAATACTAATTCCTTACACAAATTTAACTATCTCAGTTCGGAAACTGGATCGTAGTATAGCAATGTGAAAATGACGAAAAACGATCACCTCACATGATCTCGTAGAATTAAAATGTTGTTACTTACATGAAATACAAATTCACATCGAAATATGGATAAAGGTTTTGCTCTGGAATGTCACTATAAAGCTCTAACTACATATAAATAAACACTGCTACCTTGACTGAAGATTTCTCGAAGTTCTGGTTAAGTATTAGGAAACACTTAGTTATTTCCTTCTCCAAGAAACTATGCTGGACCCTAGTCCGTACCCTCGAACCAACGACCTCGGAAAAGGAAGAAATTCCTCTCCGGAAAACATCAAGCTCCATCTGGGATCGAACAGCAACCTCCCGTTCATCGATCTTCTTTGTTTTCGGGTCCTTCCCTGGCATCTTGACTTTCTTCTTATATCTTCGTTCTCCGTCTTGATAGAGTTTCATTATGTTATCGAGTAATGTTGTAGGTTCAGCTTCATATTCACAAATAAATTCGTAATGGAAGTTCTGGACCTCACTCGTTGGTAAAATATTCATAAAGATGTACTATGAAATATTTATGCAGCTCGCAGATGTTATATTCAAGTTCATGAATACCGTTAATGTACGAGATGTTGGTGTACATAACGTTTCATGTATACTTGATACTTAGACAATCAAGATCAATCTCATTATCGAAGCCCCATTGTTGAATCTATTACTCAGCTTCAAAAGCATCCCTGGTGCATATAATTTCTTAGTTCATCATCTCAAACATATTATGTATCATGAATGTCATGTGAGATTAAGGGGGCATTTCACTGATCTTTGCCATTCACCGATTTTATTGAGCTTAGTTTTTGATCATCTTTTACGTCGAATTGTAGAATTGTTTGGTTGATACAGTACAGTTTTTTTGATCGAGTATTTGTAAGACTCGATGCCTGCAATCTGGTATTTGATTTTTTTTCCACATTCTAGTGGAAGAGTGGAGTTGGAGATTAGGGACTTTTCAATTTGATTGGATCATTTGAATTTAAATTGCTTTTAGCGAACAGAGTCACTACTATTTGGCAGTATAGTTATTGTTGATTCCAGTCCTTTGCATTCAATCACCTTATCCATCGAATCAGGGCCTCTTGCCTAGAGCAATTGTGTGGCGTCTAATCCTCTAACCGGTACTAGAAAAGTCATTTTATCTTGTGAATGCTACATGGATTGTAAGCGAATTAAACAATAATTAACAGGTCATGTATTGGTTGATCTTTATTCATTTAACATGGTAAAAATAAATGTAATCAGAATCACACCTCGTGATTCTTGTGTGATAGATCCAATAGTTTTTGTAGTGATGTTCCATCTTGGAGAACAGTCAGTTTAATATTTTTCTAATGATTAAATGTTGCCTTAACCAAGGAGTTTAAGTGGTTAATTCTTCTAAGATGAGTACGACTATCTCAGAAATATATCACAGGCAGAAATGAAACAGCAAGAATCAACCACAGATGGTGTTTGTTAACACAGATTTCAATGATTTTACAGAGTTATACTACCTTTGAAATTAATTAATGCTTGGATTTGATAAATAAATATTTCAGTGATTTACACGTTGGTTAAGAGGTTGTCAAACGCAGTTATAGTGACCATAGTTCTGATGGGTAGACTTCATTAGGGCCTGAAGCCAGTTTTACGGTTTGATGATGATTATTAAATATGTTGCCTTGAGGTATTTTGCCAAGTGTTTGTGTAAAGATTGCTACTGTTTGTGAGGTTACCACTTTGATATATATAAATGTTGTTGACTGAAGGTTAGTGCAAACCCAGTCTCAAGCGCTGAATAGTTTATGGTGAATTTATGGTAAATTGATAATGTTCAATTGTGATAATTAATGAAGTGGTTTATGAAGTGTTAATTCAAATGGTCATTGGTGGATAATAATATCCAATGTGAAGAAGTTGTGGCAATGAGTTTTATATGGCAATTGAGTGTAGTATAGGCACAAACCATCATGATATAAGAATATAATGAAGTCTGGCAATACTTTCTAATCAGTATTATAGAGTATGACGACACCTCAAAAATTAATCCTAGATATTTTTCTGGATGTTTAAAATAATTCAAGTTTCTTTGATCTTACCTGATGATAACTTGATGAAATATAGTGAACAGCTGATTGAGTAATAGCTGATATGATAATTTGATAATGATTTTCAACACGTTTGAAACGCCAGATATTTATGATAAATGATTAAAATATTTGTAAATAAATTTTGATAGGGTGATATATATATATATATAATTCGATGAGGCCATCTAGGACCACGTTAAGTCTTGCTGCACTTGGCAATTTGTTTTGCTTTCCTCTGAGCTCAGAATTCCCTCATTCTCTGTGAGTGAGCCATCTTCCGCACTGCTGTCCAGGTGGTACCTTGTCTTCTTTTCGGGTTCGGTGTCTCGTCTCGGGTTAGCCCATTAGTCAGTATCTTTCTGCGGAAGAGATTTCTATTAAAGGCGTCGTAGGGTTTAGATGCAGCATTTTGAGGTCGTCTTTGGTATTTATAAATCAGGGCATTGTGGTTTTGGGCTTGGAGTCTAAGAAATGAAAAATCTGTTTAGTCAGCCTGTTTCCGTCTATTCGTTTGAGATGGCCGTAATACCATGCCCGCCTCTGACGGATCGTTTCTGAAATTTTCTGTATTTCACTGTAGACTTCCTTGTTGGATTTTTTATAGTGGATGCCATTCTTGTAATTTGATCCCATTATACCTCTGACGATTTTGCTCTCTTTTTATCCAGTTCTTCAAGGAGTCCTTTATTAGCATTTAGGGATAGGGGTTCGGCTGCATACATAACTACTGGCTTCAGAACAGTTTCATAATGACGTAGTTTAGTATTTTTGGACAGGCATTTTTTGTTGTATATTGAACGCGATGTTTGATAGGCTATTTCGAGTTTGCGAACTCGTTCCTTGAGAGCTTCTTTGTCCAGTCCACTTTTCATGATGATCTCTCCCAAGTACTTAAATTTTTCCACTCTCTTGATCTTCCCGTATTTTGTCTGCAGTTTTGCTGGGGCGTCTTTGATGTTAGTCATTACTTCTGTTTTTTCCAATGATATCTGCAAGCCAGTTTGTTCAGCGATTTCTTTTAAAAGGTCAATTTGCATCCTAGCAGTTTCTACGTCGTTCGACAGAATGGCGATGTCATCAGCGAATGCTAGACAGTCGACTATGATCCCCTTGGATTTTGTTCCCATTCTCAGAGGGCTATACTCAGTTTCTAATAATTTTGTTCGCCAAGTCCGAATGACTTTTTCGAGAACGCAGTTGAAAAGCATTGGAGAGAGCCCTTCACCTTGTCTGACTCCCGTTTTGACCTCAAAGTAATCCGACAGACACCCCAGGAACTTAACTTTGGATTTTGTTTCAGTTTGGGGTGGCTCTAATTAATGCCAGCAGTTTCAGGTCAACTCCGAATTAGTTGAGGATGTTCAACAGAACTTAGCGGTCTATCGAATCGTAAGCCTTCTTAAAATCCACAAAGACTGATACGTACGATTTGGACCTGAGATTGCAATATCTAATGATCGTTTTGAGGCTGTGGATCTGTTCGGCAGTTGAAAGACCGATTCTGAATCCCCCTTGGTATTCTCCTATTTAATGCTCGACTTCGGCTTCTAATCGCTCCAGAATAGCAAGTGAGAAAATTTGTATGTTACCGGTAGGAGGCATATTCCTCTGTAGTTGTTGATGACGTTTCTCATGCTGCCTTTCTTGTGTAACGGATGGATCAAGGCTGTTTTCCAATCTTCTGGTAGAATTTCATTTCTCCAAATTTGTTCTATTTGCTTCTGCAAGATTTCAACTGCTTCGTCAGGAGCATATTTCCAAAGTTCTGCAACTACAGAGTGTTCTCCGGGTGCTTTGTTGTTTTTTAGTCCAGCAATGTGACGCATGATTTCGTCTTTGTTGGGTGGTCTCGATTCTGGGCATCTGCGAATGGGTTCCTCGGTCTTGATGGGATTTTTGGGTTGATCGCAATTTAGTAAGTTCTTAAAGTAATCAGCTAGTGTACCCGATACCTAGTTGAGGCTATCGGCTACGCCAGCAGACATTGAGCCGTAGTTGAGATTTTGGGAAGAGTTAAGAAAAGATAGCGCTCAGATCGAGTCAAGAGGAATGTCAGGATGACGTAGAAGGTCAAGGATCAAGAAGGCACTGACATCTGTAAGCGGATGGAATTATGGATGGAATTATGAAGCTTTATTAAGATCTATATGGAACATGGTATTTAAACATCTCAGAAGAGGAGATATAACATGCATTATATATGGTAATAATTTGAAGGAAGTCAGATAACCCTTAAGTTATTTTATAACTTAATAGCCGAGATGATGGGGGTTCGAGATTATAGTTGTGACGCAAGAGCACAGAGGTGGGGAGAACGTCACGTGACCGCGCCAGGCAGGTAAGGGTCATTGCTGTCCAGAGACAGTCAGTCTAGCTCAGTGAGCCAAGCAGTCGAGATCTGTTAGCAAGAGAGTCCAGTACAGCGAGCAACGCAGTCGAGGTCAGACAGCGAGCTGAGTAGCACACGCCAAGCGCATGGTACAGGTCGCGCAACGAACAGTTTTGTCACGGAAAGTGAAAGCGACAGTTTTAACTTCACCGAGCAGCGAACGCAAAGTAGGTCAGTGAGCCGGGCGGACATCCGCAGTAGGCAGCGTGAAGACCGGTTATCGAACCAGCTGTACGGGTCGAGCGGCATGAGGAGGCCGGGGTTTTAGAACAGCATTGCGAGTAGTTAGAGAACTTTATTCCAAGCTGCATGTGGAAACGCAGAACAGCATAGTAGAGCGACATGGCGAGGCCATCTTTAGGCGGAGATGATTATAGCATTGCAGTAGGACCGTGCGGGTTATTTCAAATTTTATACGCAAGCATTATGACAGAAGCTGAACTCCATTACAACATTGAGTTGGAACGTTTATTCAGCATTTGAATTATAAAAGCAGATAGTTACGAGATACTGCAACTGTGAACTTCGAATGAACATAGTTTTTCTTAATGACATTACGACTATGCATTTCATAACGCATTCCAAGTAACATTAACAATTTTAGGCAAACGGAATGTTGTAAGCATATGCATTTCTGAACTTTAGCTCGTGCATTAATGCAATTATTTCTTATGCAGTGTTATAAATTACCGAGTATGAACACAGCTACAGGGTGTTTCATGAATTTAGACACTCTCATATAAAATTTTATTTTATGAAAGTGAGACTTAGCAGTTATTGGAGATTGAACTTTCAACACTCAAACCGAACATTGTATGGAACAGTGGCGTAACGTAGAAGAGGAATAGGGGGTCCTCTGTTTCTATGAACTTTTTCTTGGGGATTTGGACAATATCCGCTATGGATAACCAGAAGTTCATCATGTCGGAGTAAACGCAGACAGAGACGCGATGGCACCACAGAGCGATGGATTCGATTCCTGACGAGGAGGAGGTCCACCAGCTGATTCACTTGGGATTTTGAAGGCAATCGTCATTGCATGGATGGAATGATATTCACGCCGATCTTTCGAGAAATTCATTACATAAGGAAAATCGACGATCTTTGAAATTTAATAACAGCTGATTATGAGAAGGTACTGTAAGAGTTATAACTTTCTGATACGATTATTTTCATGAATACTGGGCACACATGTATATTTTTCTAATAGGAGTGATACGATTATTTAGACATGGCTTTGACTTTATATGCTTCGAATTTTGCTAGAATATGGCGTGACCATATGATATGGCAGGCATCATTATACGATATTCTCACCATTGGTTGGCTTTATTAAGCAGATGTTTGGTCTTTTAGACATTTTTCCAGCAAGGATAGTTTTCATGAATAGTTTTTTTGTGTAACGAGTATTTCGAACTCGTGATCTACAATTGATTATCTATATTACTTCGTCAGTTCATTGCATACCAGCGAGTGTGTATTATTCATCAGTAGGGATTTTTTCCATTGGATTGTTTGGAGATATTAAGATGTTATTCACTTTAGTGAATGAATATCGCTTTTATATGACAACTAGAGATTTGTTGATTCCTATCTGGTACATTCACTCATTTAGTCTGCGAGATGGGGTCTTTCGTATTTATACTCATCTTACCCATCGTTCAGGGCACTATCATGTTAGTCGACGGGGCGAGGTCTTTCGTATTTATACGATTGTACGGTAGTTACTCATCTTACTTGCCATTGAGGGACTCATTTTTATCATCCGAGTGTACTTGAGATTGTAAGAGGATCAAACAAGGAACTACTAGTCACATATCAGTCGAAATTTTGTTAAATAAAGTAAAGATAAATGTTAGCAGGGTTACATTTGTAATTCTTGTTCGCCAATCCAATATTTTGTTGCTATACTCTTTTGAAAGTAATTTCAGTTTAACAGCTGGTACAGCTGATGCTTTTGATGATTTTTATAATTGTGTTTGATACCTTTGAGAAGGATTTAATGTAATTGAATCTTGTAAGATGAATCATTAATGGTCAGATTTATTTTAAGGCAGATCAGTATTGTAGATTTTGATATGAGAGATTATAGCACATTAATGTTTTTCTGTGATGTGAATTATGAGAATTGTAAGAGAATTTATGCTATTTGAAAGCAGATCTTGAATTACTAAGGTAATATATTTTTTCTAATTGTTTAAGAAGTTGTCTAGATGTGATCAGAGTAATTACAGTTATTGGAGATTGTGTGCGTTGATAATTTGAAGCCAGTTATATATTTTTTGTAGATCATGCAACATGGTTAAGTGAAGTTTGTGATAGGCATTTTGTAGAAGTTGCCAAGTGCTAGTTGCAATGTTGCTAAGGTATTTTGAAGCAGACATGAGGTTGTCGAACCCAGTCTAGCGTAATTGTTGAGATTCATGCTGTATGTGCTGAATATTTATGGAGTTTTGTGGAATAATTATGGTATTCAAATGTGATATTTGAAGAAGTGCGGATATATAATGTAGTTGTGGATAGTCAGATCCAACGTGATGTCGTGAAGGCAATAATATTTTTTGGCATGAAAATTAAATACGAGATATAACTTGGAAGTGAGAAAACTGTAAGACAACGTTCTATAAAACCATATTAAACAATTTGTTAGGAAATTAAACAAATAAATAAAGTTGATAATACAAGATTTTCTGAGAATAATAATTAATGAAATAATAATCTGAAATTTAAGCATATTAATGATCTGACCTAATGAAATAAAAATCAGAATAACTAGATGAAATAATAAAAATCTGAATAACCAGAAGAATGAAATTTAAATAAATTAATAAATTAAATTTTGGAATAAATCAATGAATTAATTAAATGGATGAATTAAAGATTGGATAAATAAACTGATTTAAATAAATTAATAGATGATTGGATAGATGATGAATAACTGAATTAGAAGGTGATAATTAACTAAAGAAGCTGATGATTAATGAATTTATATGGAATTAAATAAATTTAATTGAGATATAATTTGAGGAATTGCAACTTGAGTTGAGGATTTAAATGATTTAATGGTGATGAGTTAGTGATTCTGACAGGAATATGTTGAATTTTGAAATAAGAATTAATGAAAGAAATATTTAATTTTGATGATGATGATAATGATGATCAATGAGCAGTGAATTTTCTGTAATTCACAAACAAGTAATTATGAATGACAATGTAAATAGTGTAAATTAATTATTCGTTGTTTAGGAGCATTTTACTAACATGTTCAACATTTAAATTTTGCCATGCACGCCATAAATTACGTGATGTTTAAAATATGTGATAATAATATGTGTATGTTTAGACAGATTAATAACTTTTTCAAATCCACATTTATGATGTTAAATTAAAGAGAAATTAGGTCTCAGGTATCACAAATGTCAGTGACGAAAGACGTAATGCTACAGTGATCCTGAGAATCCAAGAGAACTTTAGAGATTTTTCACGTTTTATGTGGATGAAATATTTTTGATTAGAAAGGAGATGGTTCGATTTTTGGACAATGACAATTTAACGTTGGCATTCGACCATACTCTCAGGTAGGATGAATATTTAAAATGTCTGTCTGACTATCAAAGTGAAATAATTTTTTTATCTTAGTTGTGATCTGATGATGGTGTGATTTTCCTTTTTTTTTCCTTGTCTTGATTAAGGCTTAACCGGAAAGGAGGTGGTTTGCTAGGAATTCAGTTGATGGCGCCCATTTATATTTGCATTTTTTTATTAAACTTAAGCCCGTAACGACCCTAGAGATACTTTGTCTCGTGTTACCCACTGCTTTTTCGATAACTCAGCTGAATTTCCGACACATTCCTTATTTGACTAGAGGTTCATTTAACTCCGCTCTGTCCTGGAACTCCAGGAATGCGATGTAATAGCAGATGGGTCATCGCATCCCCAGGACGAACGGGTACACAGAGGGAGGGAGAATTGGCTTTACCCACCTGTGGGGCTTCGATTTTGTTTATTCTATGGAATCACATCAGATTTAGAATACTGAGAGATTGATCTCAAGTTCATTTAATGGTGTTACAAAATTTATTAAACTTAGTCAGACAATATACTTGTGTGCCCATTCCAGTGTTCATGTTAATCGTATTAGTATTATATCATGTTAGTTATAAGTTGTTTTTCCTATACCCAAGTGAATGCAGGAATTGAGACATTGTGATGTGTTGTTGTCTAACGTCTCTGAATAAAACGTCTATTGAAAATATAATTATGTTGCCGGAAGATTTAGCTAAGGTGTTAGGAGAGTTGCAGAGTGGTATGTCTGGTATTGCAGAAACTATTTTTAAATGGGAACGGAAGTTAAAGAACAGATAAATAGTTCAGAAGCTAGATTAGAAGCTAGATGTAAAGAAAATGTGCAAACATTACAGACTAGTAATGAAGATAATTTAAAGTCATTAGAGACCAGATTACAGTCAAATAGTGAAGATAATTTGATGTCATTGGAAACTAGATTACAGTCTAGTACTGAAAGTCATTTGAACGCTAGTGAGGCTAACTTGAAGGATAGTTTCAAATCATTGGAAGAGAAATTACAAGCTCGTAGTGAAGAAACTAACACAGAGTTAGAAAACAAGTTAACTAGGTTAGAGAATAGATTAACTTTAAAGAATAATGAAATGCTTAAGACTTTACAATTAGATATAATTGCAGTAAATATGAAAGGAGAGGAAAATGTTCAAATATTAAGAAAGAATATTATTGAATTAGAAAGTAGAGGAGAAGAAAACATTCTTACTTTAAGAACAGACGTTATGTCCATACAGAAAGACATTAAATCGGACGTATCGAAGTTGAGATTCGACATGGATGGTTTAGTGGCAGATGTAGGCAAAATTCAAGAGTGGTCTACCGAAGTATCTTTCGAAACTAAAATCAAAGGTCTAGAGATGAATCCAGGTAATGAGATTAAGGATTTAAAGTCAGTAATTGGGACCATTAAAGAGGAAGTCTTAGGAGAGGTTAATTCGAATTTAAAATCATTAGAGAATCAATTGCAGAAAGATATTAGGAAGATGGACGATGATATAGAGCAAAAGGTTAATGAAAACTTAGCTTTATTCAAAAATAGAGTCGGTGCAATCGTGGAAGAACGGTATAGTGAGGTCGATGCCGAAGCAAAAGAAAAACGTGCAGGATTAGACGAGAAATTAATCGCAGGTATGGCGAACTTAGAAGCGAGATTTACGGAGAACAAGGAAGCGATGAGGATAGATTCAACTCTATTTAGGACAGATGTTGATCTGTTAAAGGAACAAGTCGCGTCAGTAAAGAATACATGCGAAGACAAGATAGACAAGTTGAAAAACGATTTAGAGGAGAGTAATAAAACTCAGAATGTTACGTCGTTAGATGAGTTGAAGACTCAGGTCAAGACTGTAGAGAAATTGGCAGAAGATAGGATACTTAAACTAGAATCTATGATTAATAGTATCACAAGTCAAAATATTACATCAGGGGAAATATCGATAAATCAGACACCGATAGACCGCAGTATGAGTAATCAAGAAGTTAGCATGGGAGAAGACCGTCAAACGCAACCGACTGTGACATTCGAAAGGGCAAGTTCAACCCCTCAGGATAATCCGAGTTCGAATAGGAGTACGTTGGGTACAAGTGAACGATACTCAGGTCCGGTTACCATTATCAGAAATCTGGATGACAAGCCTAGGAAGTTTTCTGGAAACACAGGAGTCACACCAGTCGAATTTCTGCGAGATATTCGAGACTACATGGCGGAACATAGAGTAGCCAAGGAAAGAGAACTAAGGATAGTCGAACGCGCCTTAGACGGGTCTGCGTTTACTTGGTTTAGAGCATTCAGAAGCAATTTTGCGAATATGGAGCAATTTGCCATAGCATTCTTGAGGAGATTTTGGAGTGCCGAGGATCAACTGAACGTAAGAGCGGAAATGTACTCGAAGCGTTATTCTACGTCACATCCGACGCATTATGCCAATTATTTTACGTCACAGTTGGCTAAATTACAGTTTCTGATTCCTCCATTGCCAGAAGAAGAGCTTTTGCAAGCTATAGCGAGACAGTTACCGATTGAGGTACAGCGATCACTCATAGCGTCGGGAGCAAACACACTTGATCACTATGACGACATTTTACGGCGATTAGACTATACAAGCGCTCAAGTTACGCCTAGAAATGCAAGAAACGACAATAGAAACACGCATGAGGTGAATGCGGTAGTCATTGATAACGCAGCTCAGACGGACAGAAGAGATTCCTGGGAAAACAGAAGGAACGAAGGAAATCGAGGAAACATCCGTAACGTCCGTGGAAATGATCGATGTAGAGGACCATATGAGAGGCCATACGATCAGGAAGCAAGAGATAGCCGATATAGAAATTATAATCAGAATTCCAGATATCAAGATAGGAATCGATACAACAATAGATATCGTGGTAGAAATAACTGGAGCCAAGGTCAACAGTATAATCGGAACGACAGGAAGGATGGCCGAAGAAATGAGCCAAATGAAAGACGAGATAATCGTGAATATGAGAGATCGAGGCAAGAAAGTAGACAGTCTAGTACACCACCCGAGGAGACAGTCAGAGATGTCAATCGAGCAAGCACGAGTAATGAAGGAAGAAACAGACGTCAAAGTAATACAGAATCAAGATGCTAATCATTGGAAGTCAATCATCATTGTTGAGAGTCAGAAAGTACCATCATGCTGATTAAGGGGATTGTAGAGCTATCGTGTACATGTGTTATATATAGAATGCCTGAGAGTGTAATTTTTTTCTCAATCCTGATAAAAAAGGAGATGTACGGGAGAGATGTACCCGATACCTAGTTGAGGCTATCGGCTACGCCAGCAGACATTGAGCCGTAGTTGAGATTTTGGGAAGAGTTAAGAAAAGATAGCGCTCAGATCGAGTCAAGAGGAATGTCAGGATGACGTAGAAGGTCAAGGATCAAGAAGGCACTGACATCTGTAAGCGGATGGAATTATGGATGGAATTATGAAGCTTTATTAAGATCTATATGGAACATGGTATTTAAACATCTCAGAAGAGGAGATATAACATGCATTATATATGGTAATAATTTGAAGGAAGTCAGATAACCCTTAAGTTATTTTATAACTTAATAGCCGAGATGATGGGGGTTCGAGATTATAGTTGTGACGCAAGAGCACAGAGGTGGGGAGAACGTCACGTGACCGCGCCAGGCAGGTAAGGGTCATTGCTGTCCAGAGACAGTCAGTCTAGCTCAGTGAGCCAAGGAGTCGAGATCTGTTAGCAAGAGAGTCCAGTACAGCGAGCAACGCAGTCGAGGTCAGACAGCGAGCTGAGTAGCACACGCCAAGCGCATGGTACAGGTCGCGCAACGAACAGTTTTGTCACGGAAAGTGAAAGCGACAGTTTTAACTTCACCGAGCAGCGAACGCAAAGTAGGTCAGTGAGCCGGGCGGACATCCGCAGTAGGCAGCGTGAAGACCGGTTATCGAACCAGCTGTACGGGTCGAGCGGCATGAGGATGCCGGGGTTTTAGAACAGCATTGCGAGTAGTTGGAGAACTTTATTCCAAGCTGCATGTGGAAACGCAGAACAGCATAGTAGAGCGACATGGCGAGGCCAGCTTTAGGCGGAGATGATTATAGCATTGCAGTAGGACCGTGCGGGTTATTTCAAATTTTATACGCAAGCATTATGACAGAAGCTGAACTCCATTACAACATTGAGTTGGAACGTTTATTCAGCATTTGAATTATAAAAGCAGATAGTTACGAGATACTGCAACTGTGAACTTCGAATGAACATAGTTTTTCTTAATGACATTACGACTATGCATTTCATAACGCATTCCAAGTAACATTAACAATTTTAGGCAAACGGAATGTTGAAAGCATATGCATTTCTGAACTTTAGCTCGTGCATTAATGCAATTATTTCTTATGCAGTGTTATAAATTACCGAGTATGAACACAGCTACAGGGTGTTTCATGAATTTAGACACTCTCATATAAAATTTTATTTTATGAAAGTGAGACTTAGCAGTTATTGGAGATTGAACTTTCAACACTCAAACTGAACATTGTATGGAACAGTGGCGTAACGTAGAAGAGGAATAGGGGGTCCGCTGTTTCTATGAACTTTTTCGTGAGGATTTGGACAATATCCGCTATGGATAACCAGAAGTTCATCATGTCGGAGTAAACGCAGACAGAGACGCGATGGCACCACAGAGCGATGGATTCGATTCCTGACGAGGAGGAGGTCCACCAGCTGATTCACTTTGGATTTTGAAGGCAATCGTCATTGCATGGATGGAATGATATTCACGCCGATCTTTCGATAAATTCATTACATAAGGAAAATCGACGATCTTTGAAATTTAATAACAGCTGATTATGAGAAGGTACTGTAAGGGTTATAACTTTCTAATACGATTATTTTCATGAATACTGGGCACACATGTATATTTTTCTAATAGGAGTGATACGATTATTTAGACATGGCTTTGACTTTATATGCTTCGAATTTTGCTAGAATATGGCGTGACCATATGATATGGCAGGCATCATTATACGATATTCTCACCATTGGTTGGCTTTATTAAGCAGATGTTTGGTCTTTTAGACATTTTTCCAGCAAGGATAGTTTTCATGAATAGTTTTTTTTTGTGTAACGAGTATTTCGAACTCGTGATCTGCAATTGATTATCTATATTACTTCGTCAGTTCATTGCATACTAGCGAGTGTGTATTATTCATCAGTAGGGATTTTTTCCATTGGATTGTTTGGAGATATTAAGATGTTATTCACTTTAGTGAATGAATATCGCTTTTATATGACAACTAGAGATTTGTTGATTCCTATCTGGTACATTCACTCATTTAGTCTGCGAGATGGGGTCTTTCGTATGTATACTCATCTTACCCATCGTTCAGGGCACTATCATGTTAGTCGACGGGGCGAGGTCTTTCGTATTTATACGATTGTACGGTGGTTACTCATCTTACTTGCCATTGAGGGACTCATTTTTATCATCCGAGTGTACTTGAGATTATAAGAGGATCAAACAAGGAACTACTAGTCACATATCAGTCGAAATTTTGTAAATAAAGTAAAGATAAATGTTAGCAGGGTTACATTTGTAATTCTTGTTCGCCAATTCAATATTTTGTTGCTATACTCTTTTGAGAGTAATTTCAGTTTAACAGCTGGTACAGCTGATGCTTTTGATGATTTTTGTAATAGTGTTTGAAACCTTTGAGAAGGATTTAAAGTAATTGAATCTTGTAAGATGAATCATTAATGGTCAGATTTATTTTTAGGCAGATCAGTATTGCAGATTTTGATATGAGAGATTATAGCACATTAGTGTTTTTCTGTGATGTGAATTATGAGAATTGTAAGAGAATTTATGCTATTTGAAAGCAGATCTTGAATTACTAAGGTAATATATTTTTTCTAATTGTTTAAGAAGTTGTCTAGATGTGATCAGAGTAATTACAGTTATTGGAGATTGTGTGCGTTGATAATTTGAAGCCAGTTATATATTTTTTGTAGATCATGCAACATGGTTAAGTGAAGTTTGTGATAGGCATTTTGTAGAAGTTGCCAAGTGATAGTTGCAATGTTGCTAAGGTATTTTGAAGCAGACATGAGGTTGTCGAACCCAGTCTAGCGTAATTGTTGAGATTCATGCTGTAAGTGCTGAATATTTATGGAGTTTTGTGGAATAATTATGGTATTCAAATGTGATATTTGAAGAAGTGCGGATATATAATGTAGTTGTGGATAGTCAGATCCAACGTGATGTCGTGAAGGCAATACTATTTTTTGGCATGAAAATTAAATACGAGATATAACTTGGAAGTGAGAAAACTGTAAGACAACGTTCTATAAAACCATATTAAACAATTTGTTAGGAAATTAAACAAATAAATAAAGTTGATAATACAAGATTTTCTGAGAATAATAATTAATGAAATAATAATCTGAAATTTAAGCATATTAATGATCTGACCTAATGAAATAAAAATCAGAATGACTAGATGAAATAATAAAAATCTGAATAACCAGAAGAATGAAATTTAAATAAATTAATAAATTAAATTTTTGAATAAATCAATGAATTAATTAAATGGATGAATTAAAGATTGGATAAATAAACTGATTTAAATAAATTAATAGATGATTGGATAGATGATGAATAACTGAATTAGAAGGTGATAATTAACTAAAGAAGCTGATGATTAATGAATTTATATGGAATTAAATAAATTTAATTGAGATATAATTTGAGGAATTGCAACTTGAGTTGAGGATTTAAATGATTTAATGGTGATGAGTTAATGATTCTGACAGGAATATGTTGAATTTTGAAATAAGAATTAATGAAAGAAATATTTAATTTTGATGATGATGATAATGATGACCAATGTGCAGTGAATTTTCTGTAATTCACAAACAAGTAATTATGAATGACAATGTAAATAGTGTAAATTAATTATTCGATGTTTAGGAGCATTTTACTAACATGTTCAACATTTAAATTATGCCATGCACGCCATAAATTACGTGATGTTTAAAATATGTGATAATAATATGTGTATGTTTAGACAGATTAATAACTTTTTCAAATCCACATTTATGATGTTAAATTAAAGAGAAATTAGGTCTCAGGTATCACAAATGTCAGTGACAACAGACATAGTGCTACAGTGATCCTGAAAATCCAAGAGAACTTTAGAGATTTTTCACGTTTTATGTGGATGAAATATTTTTGATTAGAAAGGAGATGGTTCGATTTTTGGACAATGACAATTTAACGTTGGCATTCGACCATACTCTCAGGTAGGATGGATATTTAAAATGTCTGTCTGACTATCAAAGTAAAATAAATTTGTTTTTATCTTAGTTGTGATCTGATGATGGTGTGATTTTCCTTTTTCTTTCCTTGTCTTGATTAAGGCTTAACCGGAAAGGAGGTGGTTTGCTAGGAATTCAGTTGATGGCGCCCATTTATATTTGCATATTTTTTTATTGAACTTAAGCCTGTAACGACCCTAGAGATACTTTGTCTCGTGCTACCCACTGCTTTTCCGATAACTCAGCTGAATTTCCGACACATTCCTTATTTGACTAGAGGTTCATTTAACTCCGCTCTGTCCTGGAACTCCAGGAATGCGATGTAATAGCAAATGGGTCATCGCATCCCCAGGACGAACGGGTACACTAGGATGGTACAATTTTCTTCATTTGAGGTCGCCAGTGTACCGTCCATTCGCTGAAAGCATAACGACGGAGGTTTATAACCCGTAAGTTTCCTTTTGAACGTTCCGTAATACTCTCTGGTGTTGTTTCTTTTAAAGTCTTGGTCGATCTTTTCAATAAGTGACTTTTCATATTTACGTTTCTCAGCTCGGATCACTTTAGCTATCTGGGCTCATTGGGCTATGTAGGTTTCCCAATTAGTTGGGGAATTTGTTGAGTAATATTGTTTCCATGCATCGAGCCTTTTCTTGAGAACTGAAACACATGTATCATTCCACCAGGCATGTTTCTTGCTTCTTTTAATTTCAGCAATTTCCTTGGCAGCCTCGATCAGGCGGTTTTTGTGTTGTTAAAGTCACAGTCGATTGGTCGAGCCTTTTCCTGGAACTCAGTTACATTCTGTTTGAGTTTATCAGTGTCAAAGCGAATCATTTGTTTGGGCGTCTTGTTGGTGTTTGCAGTGTCCGGTTTGAATTTAATTATGGACATGTAGTGGTGTGATGCCACGTTTATGCCTTTTTTAACCTTAACATTCATAATCTCAGGACTGTTTTTCCGAGAAATCGCGACGTGATCTATTTGGAACTCTCCGATGGCGTCGACAGGAGATCGCCATGTTGTCTGCTTTCTGGGAAGATGGCGAAAGTGTGTCGACATAATCTGCAGGTTATGGTTTTAGCAAATGGAGACCAATCTCTCACCATTTTGATTGGTTCTTTTGTGGGCAGGATAGTTTCCAATGATTTTCCTATACCTGTGTTCTCGACCAAGTTGAGCATTCAAGGCCCCCATAAGAAGTTTAACATGGTGTTTAGGAATTTTGGCGAGCTTTTCATCCAATAGGTCCCAAAAGTTATCCACTTCGTCCAGGTCAGATCTGTTCTTGTCATTTGTGGGGGCATGTGCTTTAACTGGGCAGTAGGTTTTGTTGGCGCATTTGATTGTTAATATGGATAATCTGTCATTTACTGGCTCTAAATTTGCGACCGACTTAAGGATCCAGGTTCTTACAGCAAACGCTGTTCCAAGCATCACAGATCCATTGAGGTCCCTCTTTTGAGCTCTGCTCTTGAAAAAGGGGTAACCTTCAGATTCTAAAGTCTCTTCGTCTGGGTAACGTGTTTCTTGTAGGGCAATGATACATATCTGATTTTCATGTAGTGCGTCGGTGAGAGTTTTCAGTTTGCCAATTTGTGTAAGGGTGTTAATGTTGGACGTTGCTAGAAAGGTTTTTGATTTGGTTCTGAGTTTCTGACAGGTTGGGATACACCGAGACGCTCCGACTCGTCTCTCGCATGATGTCGAGTCTCCCCCAGAATCCGAATGAGACTCGTGCGTCGCAGGTTTTACGACGAGGGATTTATCCAAAGACTTACCCCCTGGGGTAAAAGAAATGTTGAAATGTTGTGCCATCGTGCTTACTTGACTTGAGTTTGTTTTGGACGCGTACGCATCCATGTTGCAACTAAGGTTGTTAGCCCTAGAGGTTGCCTCAGGGTGATTTCTGGCTTCTCTATACTACCAAGGCTTCAAGCCTGGGAGTACCCCAGCACTGATCGGTTCGTCGACCCAGCTTCCCGCTGGGATTGGTTACCCAACCTTCCACTGGGTTGCTCGACTTAACACAGGCACCTCGTGTAGGTTACGTGCTGGAGTTGGAGTGAAAGAGGCTAAGTTGGATTCTCTTGCTGAATCCAATAGGTTCGTGTTGCAGATGTTAGCAATGATGCATTTCACTCCCATTTGACAGAGTCACAATGATTCCTCCCAGGTTTATTTCTGGGACCCTGATTATGAATAATTTTTGTACAAGTATAATTAAGGTGAATATAAACAGTTATTGAAGGTTAAATATTTGAAATAATGATTAATTAGTCATACTTGTCGAGAAAAATTATTCAACAATTAACACGATGATTAGATTAATTATGATCAGTGATTAAACAATTAAACGATTAGGATGATTTGTGATTAAGATGACAGATGGATGATTTGAATTCTCGATGCATAAGCATAAACTTTATTGATTCCAATGATGTTGGGAATGTTTTTCATGAATGCTTAAATACGATTCTAATGTAAATAATACGTTTTAAATTAATGCAGGCAATGGCCATGTATTATTCTTTTCAGGACGGGTCAGGGAAGGGATTATGAAAGGAAATCGGCCGTGGACTTATTGAAGGTACCGTCCCGGCATTTGCCTAGTAGTGAAAATGGGAAACCACGAAAACCATTTTCAGGACGGCTGAGGTGGGATTCGAAACCACGCTCTCTCGATGCCAGCGAGACACGAGGTAACGCGTTAGCGCTCTTGGCCACCGCGGCCGGTTCTTCTAATGTAAATAGGTGCTATGTTATTATACATCTTCAAAGTTCACGTGCATGATGCTAATACATTAATGATGATAGGTCTCAGGGTTCACATATGAATCAGTGACGTGTGATAAAGTGCTTCGTTGACCCTGAGAAACCATGAAACTTTTAGTTGCTTCTCTTTGAGTACGTGAACAAAAATATTTGTTGTTAGGATGGAAATGATCAGATTTGAACAAGGACACTTGTATCATAACTTTCTTGATCTACCATTATCCTAGGCAGGAAATGTAATGTGTTTCTGAAAGATTTATTAGCTTTGAAGCAATAATGCTGTTTTAAAAATCGTTGAGCAAATTGGGCTATTCTGTATATTGGGCTGTTTCTGAAATTGACAATTGGTCTAATAGGAATGTCCTCTTTGTGTATTTTGGGTAGGGCACGTAAGATTGGAGAACCGGGATTCATGTGTGTTAAATTATTAATTTGGTTTTCATCTAAAATGAAAACTGTATTCTTAAGGATGTTTTTTAATTTCCTTTGTGTGATTGCTGTGGGGTCTTTTTTTATTTCTTCAAAATTGGTATTATTAAAGAAATTGTAAGTTTTGTTGATGTACTCATTTTTGTCAATAAGTACAATTGTGTTCCCATTATCTGCTTTAGTTATTATTACATTATTACTCTCTATTTTCTTTTTTAAATTATTGATGTTCTGGTTGTTAACTTTATTAATTGATGTATTTTTACTAATAATTTTGCGAATTTCTTTGTTAGTTTCATGCCTTACTCCATTTTGT
Organism: Meconema thalassinum; assembly: GCA_946902985.2. NCBI lineage: Eukaryota > Metazoa > Arthropoda > Insecta > Orthoptera > Tettigoniidae > Meconema > Meconema thalassinum. The sequence goes on along the minus strand of OX336389.2, from coordinate 1,445,468,103 downwards.
TTATCGATGGGTAGTTTCCTAATAGCGGTTTCAGTTTCAGCTATTATAGTGGTTAGGACTTTCTTATCTAATTTTATTTCCCAATTGTGTTTGGGTCCATTATTCAAGATGTCTAGTTCATAATCATTGAAACTAACCTTTGTAAGATTTTTTAAAGGTGCCGGAAATTCATGAATATCTTCATCTGAAGGGGGGTTATGTTTGATATTACCTCTATTATGTAAATTATTTAATTTATTTTGTAAAGTGGCTATTTTCTGTGATATTTTTGTGCTAACAATTTGATTAACGACAAGAAAATATTTATCCCAATCTTTTTTGCTAGATAAGTGAGCTGCTTCTAGATGTGTTCGGTATAACATGTTGTTAATATTGTTCTTTTTAATGAAAAGGAATTTTATCTCTCTTTGTAATATCTTTTTGTTTAATATTCTTTGTGTTCTAATTTCATAATGGTTTAAAGATCCTTTCTTTTGATATGTTTTCAAATGTTGGGGTATTAAATTTAGGTTCTTACATTTCTTTAGGAAATCTATATCTTTTATGTGTTAGCTAGTTTAATCCTTAGATTTTTGAACTTGTATCTTGCTTTTTTAGCTATTATAGCCTGGCTCGCTTCATTGATTTTAGTATTTGAATGGTTCATTATGGTTCCGTATTGATGCAACAATTAGTATTAATATTTTGCAAAAGTTCCGCCTAATCAATACCTTTATTCTACTAAATATAAATGATCACTTAGTGGTCATTGGTACATGTTTCGGGGCCTAATTGTTTTGGCCCCTTCATCAGCCTGTGTAGATAAAAAGTCAAGGCAAACAGGTGGTCGGATAGCTTAACACTCATAAAATATTCCCTTCAAAAAACCTATTATGGTGCACCATAATGAAAGGGGAAAGATGTTTATCCAAAGAAACATAAGGAAATAAAATACATAAATTAAATAAAAATAAAAATTAATAATTTAACACACATGAATCCCGGTCTTCCAATCGTACGTGCCCTACCCAAAATACACAAAGAGGACATTCCTATTAGACCAATTGTCAATTTCTGAAACAGCCCAATATACAGAATAGCCCAATTTGCTCAACGATTTTTAAAACAGCATTATTGCTTCAAAGCTAATAAATCTTTCAGAAACACATTACATTTTTGCGAAAAAGCAATAGAACTGAGATTAAAACAAGAACATTCACTTCATAGCGCTGATATCAAAGATATGTACACTAATATCCCTATTCTACCAACAATAGATATTATTAAGCAAAATCTAGCAAATAATAGCAAATTATCGAAAGTGGAAATAGATGAATTCATTTGCATTTTAAGTTTCTTTCTAAACAATAGTCATTTCACATTTAACAACAAATTTTACAGACAAAAAGATGGTTTAGCCATGAGCTCACCACTATCCGGTATCATCGCCAACATTTACCTCGACTATTTAGAAGAAACAAAAATAGAAGGGAAAATAAAAGGCATTATGTTTTGGGGAAGATATGTAGATGATGTTTTCATCATAGTTGATGACAATATTCAAACAATAGAACAAATATTAGACCAACTTAATAACATTGATAATAACATAAAATTTACTATGGAATCAGCCATAAATAATAAGATTACTTTTCTGGATACAACCATCATTAAAAAAGACAACAGATTACACTATCAAGTTTTCAGAAAACCAACAAAAACCCACACTGCAATAAGACACGATTCAAACCATCCTGGCTGTCATAAAAGAGCCACTTTCATCAGCCTTATAAACAGAGCTATGAAATTACCCTTATCCAAACAAGATTTTAATAATGAGATTAAAGTAATTCATCAGATCGCCAGAATTAATGGCTACAAACGTCCATACATAGAAAATATAATTAATAAATTAAAAAATAAACCCGCAACGCACCTCCAACCGGAGCAAAAGGAAAAGTCAACATACGCAGTTTTCACATATTTCAATAAATTTACATATGGTTTCACCAACAAATTTAAAAAGCAGAATATGAAGATAGCGTACAAAACCAATAATACAAATCATGACCTGTTTCTTAACTCTAATACAATCAATAGGAAAGATAAATTCAGCAAATCTGGTATATATAAATTGATTTGCAATGAATTCAATACTAACTACATAGACCAAACCGGAAGAAATTTTGCTATAAGATATAATGAACATAAAAACGCCACAAAATACAGAAAATATTCAGCTATGGCTACCCATATGGAAGAGTCAGGTCATAAATTTACAAATATAGAAAAAGATTTGAAAATCTTACATTATACAAACAAGGGAACCCTGATGAATGTACTAGAATCCATAGAAATCAACACAGCGCATAAAATTTCAGACCCTAAAAATCTCAATGAGATAATTTTTGACTCAAACGTTTTGTTTGATACCCTCACAGACAACATAATGTTAAAAATCAACAACAAAAATAAACCCCCTTAAGCATTTTAGCTATTTTAAGCATGAAGCCATAAGTATTTTAAATTCTTTTTCTCTAAATCATGCACATATTGCAGCAACAAATTCTAATTTCATAAGAGCCACCTAATTTTCAATCTTATTCCTACATTATTTCAAATTTTTGCCAATATTTTACTATTAGAGAAATTTCTTATTAATAACGTAACACTACACCCAGTTTAATACCATAATTGGTTTTCCAATGATTTAATAATCTATATATCTCAGTAATGAGTTTATGCTGTACTCATAAAATTGACAATAACGTGTAACAAAAGACAAGCCTTAGCCGACATAAACTTATCGTTTAACCTAAAGTAAGTTGACATATTGCTAAATACCATCACAGATATAGACTTATATGTGACATATTCCATTCTTAATGGTTTAATCTCAAACTGGAGACATGTTCCTTCATTAATCTTTCAAAAGCTTTCTGGCAAGATGATTTTTCGGCACAAAATTGCAGCTTCATGTTTTTTTGGGGCTCATCTATGGTGAAGTATTGTGATCCATGACAATTATCACTGGTGAATTGTAATTGGAATAATCTGGAATGCTGCCACGGAGCAGATTATGTCTCATTTAGCATCTACAGACCGCAGTAAGTTGAACTACCACAAAGCTGAGCCATTGTATTTTCATTGACATCTGCAAGCCACGGTATAGCTTATGGTTTATTACAAATGAGCTATTGTCGTCCACATACTCTACTTCAGAAGATTTGGGACCACTTTAAGAATGCACAATTTCTGTGATCAACAAGAAAGGGTCAAATTTTAGAGTGTGTTCACACTATATATTTATATATATATATATATATATATATATATATATATATATATATTATTTTTTTCTCTCCTAACTTCAACTACTGTATTTCTTTCTTCCTTTCTTTCCTTCTTTCATTCTTTTATTTTTATTTTATTTATGTATTTTATTTCCTTATGTTTCTTTGTATAAACATCTTTCCCTTTCATTATGGTGCACCATAATAGGTTTTTTGAAGGGAATATTTTATGAGTGTTAAGCTATCCGACCACCTGTTTGCCTTGACTTTTAATCTACTTAGGCTGATGAAGGGGCCAAAACAATTAGGCCCCGAAACATGTACCAATGACCACTAAGTGATCATTTATATTTAGTACAATAAAGGTATTGATTAGGCGGAACTTTTGCAAAATATTAATACTAATTGACAGACTCTTCCAAGTAGGAACAGTCAAAGACAATCAGTGGGGCCCTTGTCTTAAACACTTGGGGTGACAACATGGGGCAAATCTCTTTTTGATAATACGACCATCTAAATTAGGAAACAAGTCGTACAGGGGGCCAAATTTATTTTTTGAAAAATCTAAATCCAGTCCTTCATAGGGAAACACAGCACCGTTGAGGAAAAGACGTGCATTTCTTAATTGCAGGTGATCAAATTGTGTGGCATCTTTGGTTTGTTGATACTTGCGATTCGTTTGAAAACCCACGATCATGTAGAGAGGTCTCTCTGTATAGCGGGCTGTTTTTACAGATCAACTGTGTTGGTGGGTGGCAATAGCGGGTACTCATGGAGTGCCCAGCTTCTAAATTCCATGGAAAGATGTATATCTCTCTTTACCATTTTGAGTATGTCCAGTTTTTTGCTATCGTCGAGAGTCACATGGGGTACTTTCCATAGCATGCGATGTACTTGAATTTTTGAATCTATGGGGGTATTGTCGACTTCCTTGAGTGCATTATTATCACTCCTGTCTCTCACCAAATAAAGCACTTGTCTTGCCTTCACCACAATGCGCTGGTGATCTTCGGCAAAGCCTAAAATTAGTTTAAGAGGTAAATATCCAGTAAAAGTGCCATCAGAGTGTACCATCCAGTCATTGGTCGAGTCAGGGCACCAACCCGCCATGCAAAGTGTTTTAACTTCTTCCTCACTATACGAGGGATATAGTTTCATGACACTGGAAATACCCACATTTCGAGTGCTATCCACCACGATATCGTTAATGACATACCGCACCTCAGAAAACGGAAAGGCCAAACCATGGTCGGCTAACTTGGATGTACTGGGTGTAGAGCCAACAGCTTTGGTAAGCCGGCCTTCAATCTGAATAACACTTTCATGCGGTAGGGTGTAAATATCTTGGTTGTTGATAACAAATTGAATTTCATCATTGTTATTGAGTCCAGGTGTTTGAGCTTGATAGGAATGGAGATCAATTCTTACCACTCCTGGTTGCTCCTAGATGTGGTTCGCTACCTCTAGGATAGAATTCATCTTGGGGGTTGACGTTGTAACCCAAATGATGTAAAATCTGCTTGTCCTGAGATGTTAATGTGTATTCACGTGGCAAACAACTAACACCATTCCTAGACGGTGTTGTTGCTTTATACACCAACTTCATAGTGGCTTTAGCACCAACTTGTAAGTCACTGGCGTGGTAGAATCTAGTTGAATGAGTTGTTGATCTCTATTGATCAGTCTTAATGTTATATTACTAATACGATCGACATCCACAGAATGAAAAAGCACCACCGGAGGGTTTTCACGATGAATATAGCCATTGGGCGATGTCACAATAAAATCATAAAGCAAATGCGATGGTTCTTGATTGGTGTACACTTCGCTAATAATATTACACGTCACCGACACATGATGGTCCTCAATGAATTTCACTTCATGGTCTGATTCATGTTTTTTGTTGGGCTCCAACACGCGTGGTTTAAATCCTAGTAATGGACCAATGGAATCAGGGTGTGTATTAAAGTCAATTTTGAATGTAGAGAAAATACTGCAGCGATGAGTGTTGGTATTTCCTACAAGTTCAAACTTGCGCGTTCCATCAAGAAATGAATTTAAACCATATTCATTGATCAACACCACATAAATGTGTTCATAAATGTTATCTATCGTGTATCCACCAGAGTTCAGGGTGAGCACAGAATCATCATAGTAAAACTTGTTGCTCACATTTTCACGTATGTTGTATTTTCTATTGTATGTTTCAAGTGAAACAAGTCCTAAATTTTAAGGTCTTTCACTCAATTCGATAGGCGGGTAAAAGTCTAGGCTGACTTCAGGTCCACGTCCATGTAGTATAAACGTCTTACTTTCCACCGACACACTGTTGACGTATTTGCTTATGCTGCGTCTAATATAAAAAAAATAAACACAAACGTCCACACTGTTGGCTGTTAAACGTTTACTCACGTTTCGCATTATAATATATCTTGATCCTGTTTCCAAAATAGGTCACTCGTTCCATAGGCGGGGGCAAATTCTCAAAACTGTCAAAATACCATACGGTGGATCCCTCTTTGACATAAGCTACATAATGTGTTCCTGGTCCTCGGTGGTCATCCAAATTGACAACAGCACATTCCTGTTTCCAGGGTCGTGGGGGTAATTGGTTTCGCATAAACACACCTCAAAAATGAGAAAGCGTTATTTGTTTAGCTTAGCTTTTCACTTGTTCATGGGTCAGGGCATGTCTTGCTATGGCTGAGGTTATTTTATATATATATTTCGAAATGGTGAAATCCCAAATCCTTGTTGATAAAAGGCCGGCATTAAATTAGCATTTCTAGCCCCCATAACAATGGCTTCCATCGTTTCATTGTGTCGCTGACTTTCTTTTAGTTGTTGCTTGCCGTGCTGTGTGGCTATGATGGTTTTCGCCATTGCACTGGCACCGCCCAAAAGTGAACCCAGAGCAGCCAGACCGGCAAATAAAGCAGGTAAAAATCCCGCTCGTTTGGGGACTGGAATCACTCGCCCTTGTTTTGAACCCTGTCGCTGACGTTTTGGAATAACACGTCTCTGTGCTGCTCGAAGGGCTTTTCCTATGGTCAACACGTTATTTTTCTTATTCGCAAGGGCTTGTCCACGAATACCTTAAGCCCATGCTTTGCCAATGACAGGGTCTTATTTTTTGTCTTTTTCACCACATAACTTTGTTTTACTATGATGATGATGATGATGACCAACAACCTTTCACAAGAAAGTTTAAGTCACACCTAACGTCAGGTTGTTATTTCATGGCTGTATATTCCAATTCCACATATAGTGGGAAATCGTTTATGGTTTTTCCCGCTTGCTTTCCATCCCATGTCAACATGAGATGAAAGTATAATTCGTCACCTGCATTAACCATTTTATGGTTATGGACCAACATCCTATGACCCTTTATCTGTATTTGTAAATGTTTTTCATCAGGCATCGCGTATTTCATGTGAATGGTTCCATCATAGTTTAATCGATAGTGGTTTAAACCCGAAGCAAGCACATAGGTCATGTGCTGGTCATGGACTAGCGGTAAATGGTTCCTGTCATTCACAGGTCTTTCATTTGTCAGATACACTAAAACTATAGATGGGATAAATTTATAAAGGCTTTTCATTTGGTAGGTGAGGTAGCGTTTGGTGCAGACATCATCATCTTCTTTTGGGTCTTCCACGTGAATAATGCGGTGATGATTAGCCGTATAGCCATCCACAGTAATTTGAGGCACTTTGTTACATAAATCATGCACCTTGTTATCCACATACATTTTTGTAGTAACGACTGTAGACACTTGAGGATGTTTCACATGTGTTAACCGCTTTACCTTAAAGTCATAATTTCCCTGTTTTGTGCGTGGCACTACTGACCTATCCACATAGTGTTTATTAGCAGGATCTGTTTCCTGTTTAGGATCATGTATGGGAACAGACCTAGCTTTGGTCATCAACGCACGTCCAAAGACATCCATCGTCAACCTGTAGTACGAGTCTACTGTTTCTACGACAAGGCTCGGTGCAATGTATATAGACAGCCTGATAGCCTCACTAAGCCTTAGTTGAAATGAAGATTATTAAGCAGCAAGAGTCATTCCCCGTGGGGGACATGGTTTCCCAACTCTGTCCCATATCACGTGAACAACGCCATGGTTCACTGTTTCCATCTTCCATTCGCTGCATCATTGTGGGACCTTCCGGCTGTGGAAAGACCAATCTTTTGCTGACGCTCATCACAGCGCCCAATGGTCTGTGTTTTCAAAATATTTATATTTTTGCAAAATCTCTCTACCAACCCCTCTACGTGTTTCTGGATCAAGTCATGTCTGGATTACAAAATGAGAATATGGGGTATTTTACATTTTCCATGCAAGAAAATGTTATTTCGCCGGATGGGGTAAAGCCTGATTCACTCATGATTTTCGATGATGTATCCACTGAACATCAAGGCATCATTCAAAGCTATTTCAGCATGGGTCGTCACAAACATATCGATTGCTTCTATCTTGGACAAACATATTCTAAAATGTCGAAACAGTTGATTCGTGGCAATGCCAATGTCATTGTTTTATTTCGCCAGGACGAGAGGAACAGTCGTCACATTTATAATGAACATGTGAATCCGGATATGACCTTTCAAATGTTTACTCAACTGTGTGCCAAGTGTTGTAACACTCAACGTCATGTCTGTTCGGTCATTGACAAATAAAGTGTACTCAACCAAGGACGTTATCGATTAGGGTTTGATCATTTTATTGCTACTTAAGGCACTGTCTCATTCCCTCACAAGTCATTTGTCAAGACACCATGGCGTTAGCAGAGTCAATTGAAAAAGCACATTATTAGAGCAAAAAATACTATTCACCAAAAGTTTCGTCAATTGAAACGATCACGTGCTGATCATGCTTTGTTTATTCAACAACATTTAGCACCTCCACTAAAAGCCATGTTGAAACCCTCTTTCAAGCCATCTGAAACGCTACCCACCGTTTCACAAACCACTCAGACGCTACACGAGGACCCTGAGGAAGAGGAAGAGGAACAGGAAGATTAGACTAGTGTTAGCGAAGTTGAGGATGAGGAGGAACAAGTGTTTACGCCTCAAAAAAGACCTCACCCCTCGCAGAGTTTTTAAGAAAAAAGAAATCCTTGGCCATGGTTGAAACATCTTGCCCTTCCAGATTGTCTCCGTTTACACAAGTCTTTGCCACCCCTCAAAATAAAGCTCAACTGAAGAACATTTTAATAAAATATTATGGATCAACACTAGAACCCTATTTCACCGATCTATTTATTGGGAACACAGATACTACATATGGTGTACGCTATGAGGATGATAGTTTTAAAATTGGGGATTCATCGATTAAATTTGCTCGTACTAAATCTGTCATTAAAAAGATCAATTATAAATTAACACCAGGACTGTTAAAATTGCTATTCTCTCGTACACCCTCTTTCCATGATTATACATCAGAGGACCTTGGCAAGTATAAATCCATTTTATTGGACACCCATGCCCACAAAAGACAGTATGATCCCGCTCAACAAGTGAATGCCAATATATCTCAAAAATATAAAACCATCATTGCAAAAATGTTCCCCACCAGTCAAAGTGGTCGTCGTAATGCATCCGCTTCGGGAGTGACATTTAAACCATTAAACCCCCTTGTGGATGTTACCTACTGGCACAATCCCAATTACCTCGTCCAGCGACTACGGCTATTGCATGCTTCACGTCAAGCCGGCCATACCGGTCCCGATTGGGTAATTCAAGAAATTGAAGAAGAACTTCGAAATGCCCATTAAAGTGGGCATCGCTCATGAGTTGCATCGTCCAGCTAGACGTCACTATCCGTGACTCAAGGTGATTTCACGGGGTGTGGATGTACTTTGGCAAGCCGATTTGGTGGAAATGATTCCCTATGCTAGTGTTAACGATGGTGTACGCTGTATGTTGTCGGGCATTGGTGTGTATTCAAAAATATCCTTTGCTGAACCTGTGCGTCGCAAGTCTGGTCCACTAGTCACCAAGGCCTTTCAACATATTATTCAACAATCCAAACGTCAACCTCAGTTGCTTCAAACCGACCAGGAAAAATAATTTTTCAACAAGGATTTCTCCAGTTTTCTCAAATCTTTGGGTATTCACTATTACACCACATACAGCAATCTCAAAGCCAGTGTGGTCGAGCTGTTTAACCGAACATTGAAAACCCATATGAGGAGAGCATTTACCGCTCAAGGCTCATATCGCTGGTTGGACTTGTTACCTGAGCTAGTAGCACGTTACAATGACACCAAACACAGAAAGATTGGGATCAAGCCACGACTTGTGACCAAAAATATTCCGCGACTGGATAAACTGTTTAACCCCATAAAAACAGCAGACCCGAAACGTCACCTCCTTAACATCTGGGACTATGTTCGTGCAAGCAAATTTAAGTCTGTCTTCGACAAGGGCTTCACACCTAACTGGGGAACCGAAATATTTCGAATTCGACAATCCAACCTGAACAGTCCAGTCACCTATTTACTCGAGGATCTCAACCATCAACCCATAAAAGGCAGGTTTTATCTCCATAAACTCCAAAAGACAGCCTTTACCTTGTGGAAAAAGTGTTGAAACAAAAAGGAAATAAACTATATGTAAAATGGTTGGGATTTAGCTCAACCTTTAATTCATGGATTAATAAATTACATGTTGTATGAAACTGTGCACCTTGTATTTATCTATTCACTCATTTTGTGCTTAACCTATAGCCCTGTGTGTACAGTCCTCAGCTCCACATGTATTATGAGCAATACATATTTCTTTCTCTCTTCACCTGTGTTCTCTCTTACACCACCCCTCCCCCTCTCCTCCCCTTTACCACCCACCGCTGCCAAACAGATTATGACTTGTTTGCTGTTATCGTGCACGTGAACAGCTAACGTTCAAGGTGAACACCTGTGGTAGGTCAAATTACACATGAAATTACATTTTCTCAAATACGAACTAAAACAGGATGTGACTTGTTAGCTTACCTGTTGTTTCACAAGGCGGACGGTAATAATGTCATTTCGCGCGTGTTCACATGTATTTCGTCCCTTTCCTTTCATATCGTTATCAGATTGTAGTAGTGAGAACTGGTGAACAACGTCAGTTCAACACACTGCTTTACACACAAATGTAGTTAGCCCCTTTAGCACAATTTGGATAAATTCATGGGCTAGTCCATAGGGTCCAGGCCAAAGGGACCCGTCAACAAGGACCCGTCCACAGGGACCCGTCCACAGGGACCCATCAACAAGGACTCGTCAACAATGACCTGTCAACAGGGACTCGTCAACAAGGACCCGTCCACATGGACCCGTCAACAAGGACCCGTCCACAGGGACCCGTCCACAGGGACCCATCAACAAGGACTCGTCAACAATGACTTGTCCACAGGGACTCGTCAACAATGACAGGGGCTCTCAACTCAAGGCCTGACATGCCCCTCTTTGATTATTGGTTTGCCTATCGACAAGCGCCGCTTGGAATACTTTTTGATCACCCCTCGTGGGATATGTTAGGTTAGGTTACACTACAGCCGCCATCTTTAAAAAGCCCGCCCTCTTACAAAAGCCATAAGTGGGCATGCGTTAGAATAAAAAACAAGAATGTTAAATCTTAGCGGCATTCCACAGTATACATGTCTCTTGTGTGAAAAAACGTTTAATTTCATATTAGCATTCAAACTCCCACATGTCGCACTTGGAAAGCGAGATTTTCTAAAAAAAATATAATTTCACCCCCCTAGTAGGGGTAGGTTTTATTTTGGGGTTGAAATATGTTATCCATTGGAAAGGGGGTGTCAGCCCGAGTTCAATGACACCTCATTCGTCAAAATCCGTCCATGCTTTCGAGAGATATCCCCCCCCCCGCCATCTTGTAGGTGGAAAGCCGTAGGTGGTGCTAGAACCGATCAGAACACACTACTCACACGCTTCAAGGGCATTTGCTGCTGCTCTTGGTTCGTTGATAAGAGCGAAGGCAACGCAAGGGTACACAATCGTAGGGCTCGCGATTCATGGTTTCCACCATAAAATTTGTGTAAATACTAAATATCACCAAGCAGATGACCAATGCGTGTGTAAAATATGTGGCGAAAGGTGTGAACATTATTACTTCAAGAAATGTAAAAGCTGGACAGGGTCTCTTAATGACCTCTTAAATGTTGTATTATTATTATTATAAGAGCGAAGGCACTGGAGAATAATAAGAGGGTATGTTGTCACACATAAGATCAGAGCAAACTGATTGTCACACTGTTTACATCGCTCTACCGTCGCCTTGCTTTGCAACGTTGCCACACCTCGCTTAGTAACAATAGTACATGATAAGTACGAGTATATTAGTTTTTAATGTCTTAATTCATAAACAAATAATATATGTGACAAAAATTTCGGGGCTGATCTACTAACTAAACCTCTGGAGAGGGAGAGGATTGGCGTGTAGAAGATGACATCTTAGCAGCTGAAAAGTGTTCAATAGTTCATCTTGGTTATTTTTCATTTGTATTAGATTTTTCTTTGGAGGAAGTGTTAATATTTGAAAGAAAAATAGCAGAGTAGCGCCACCTGGGGAAATAGATATGAACAATAAAGAAGAAACAAAAGATGAGTGTGCGTGTTCGCGAGACATGTGACGAGAATCACAAAAGATGTTGATTTGTATTGTATTTATCACAATTGATAAATAAAGATTTACATTAAAACTATCAACGTCAATGATGGCACTGAGCATTGCAGCAGGAAAAGAGAACTTCAGACTTTGGGACATTGAGGTACAGCATACCATTTTATTATTATCTTATCGGGAATCGACAGTACATAGCATGCTAATATTTATCCTTTATTTGTGATATTCATGTGTATATTTAGTGGACGTTATGTTCTGTTGTATTTTCAGAAACATTTCGCGTCAAAATCTATGTGTTTACGCAGTGTTAACAATTACCATATGCTTGTTCTAGGCCTACCAGATGACAGATGGGCGGCGTTGCCATGCGTAATGACACGAATTGTGAATTATAGACGGTGATGGTATCAGCCGTTTTCTTCCTTGCCCAATTTCCTCATAATTCATTTAATCTTTCAATAACTCCTCTCATACCGTTGGCGAAATGAAGGGCACCCGGCTGTAAAACCCAAATATTGTGTTTAAAAAATCATTTGCTACATAACCTACTGTAGATTCATATCCAACACCCGATAAACATAATAATAAGAGGTAGAAAGAATGCACACGAGGTATGGTAAATGGGCAAAACAAAGTGAAGCAATGAGTAGCCTAAACTACCCAAGTGAACTGTATGAACTTGCACTTTGAATAATTTACTTGCACACTTTGTGTTTACTGGTACAACCAATAGAATAATCACCAACCACTACCACTATTCTGTTTTTTCTCTTTTTTAAATTATTTACTTGAAATGGCTTGAATGGATCCGTCAGGGTCAGACGGTTTAGCTGCGGTTCTCTTGCCAAGGCCACCTGGGTCCGAATCCTGGTTAATGCAAGTAGGGGAGTAGTGATGGTTCTGCCCCCACCCCACTACTCCCAATGCGAGCCGATAACTCCCGAACCCGTGGTCGGAGATTCACGAATGAGGTATTGTTGGACTCGGACTGACGGAGGCTTTGCTATGGACCACTCATTTTAACCCCTAAATAAAACCTACCCCTACTAGGGGGTGAAATTGTAATTTTTAGTGAAAGTATCTTTTCAAATGCGACATGTATAAGGTGCGTTGCTAAAATGAACTAAAACGTTGTTGCTCATATAGCACATGCCTTTTTCTGGATGCCGCTATGGATCAACATTTTTGTTTTTGTTTTGATAAGATTGATAAGAAGGGGTTTTGGTGGTGAGGAGAGAACCAGATAGTCGCCTACTTTCCTACGAAGTTTGCAGATATTTCTCGAACGCAAGGTCGGATTTGGACGTGTGACGTGTCAAATTGCTTGTCTCGAAGCCCTATACATGTTATTAATAGGTTCAAGTTTTGAGAATGAGGGAAACAGGCTTTTTTGGGAGTAAAACCGTGATTTTAGACTTTTTTCGATATTTCACGAATGCAAGGTCGGATTTGGTCCTATGACGTGTCAAATGGCTTGTCTCGAAACCCTGTTTATTTTGGTAATAGGTTAAAGTTTTTAAGAATGAGGGAAACAGAATGTTTTGGGGTAAAACCGTGATTTTAAACTTTTTGCTATATTTCGCGAACCAATCATGCTAGAGGCGTGTACGGGGGGTCCAAGGACTCGGGCTGACGTTCTCTTTGCTATGGACCACTCGTTATATTAAAAAACATGGAAACTCGATTTTGGGGTAAAGAAGTGTTTTTTGTGATTTTTGCTGATAACTCACGAACCAATAAGCCTAGAGACAAGTGCGAGGTGTCATTTTTTTCATTGCGTTGCCCTCTTGCCGAGGATGTTCGTGTTGAGGAGGAATGAAAAACCATGTTGAGGTAAAACCATGATTTTAGACTTTTTGCTTTATTTCGCAAACCCATAACGCTAGAGACGTGTACGAGGTGTCCTAGGACTCGGGATCATGCCCCCTTTTAGAAACTATGTTTGACATTTTGACAAAGGGCCTAACGCCATACATATTGAAACAAAAATTCTTTACCGATACCTGTTTATAATGTTCATGAAGCGTGGTGGTTGAGAGAGACGATACTGCTGGGTGTGTGTGTGTTTCAACGAACCTGTCGCTGACCACGGGGGCTGTGCTCAATAGATCAATTGCTATTTCGACAGGTCGGTTTATGACAGAGCGAGGGGGCGTTTTTTCTGATACTTTACTCCTAAGATGATCTTTAACGTGTAAACGGTGATGAGAACTTGGTTCTATGTTGGTCGAAGCGAGTACAGAAAACAAACTTGCAGAGGAGCAGGAGGTGAATGTCATTTGAGCTTATTGGAATGCGCTGATCTGACTTGACAACAGGTGCAATGGAAATTGACAATGATGCTTGAAGGTGAAATAATCTGACCATCGTGGTGGCAGGGAAGTGCGAAATGCATACACATGTGAAACCACATGCACGCTAAACAAGTTACATCCTGTCTTGCTTCGTACGTGACAAAATGCAAGTTCATGTGAAATTTGATTAGGCACAGGTGTTCACATTGGGCGTTAGCTGTCCACGTGACCGATAACAGGATGTTCGAAGCGTGGGAAAAAATTATTATACATGCAATGTAACATATATATATAAAGACATGTCGTTATCATTTCCACTCTCACTTAGGTGACTACCTTTGAACACATTGCGTTGCGTGAAACCCCTGGTCTTGTTTAACAGTTTTGGTGTTGGTGGTAAATACTTTACCTTGTTGTGGGGTAGGTATTTATTTATATATTTATTTATTTATACATTTATTGGTTTATATATATATATATATTTATTTACAAGCAATTATTTATTGATTAGGTAATTAATGATTTTATTTATTGATTTATTTGTTTGCAGATAACCGGTATACCTTACATGTCTGAGAGAGAAGAAACCATTGCACTTTTGAGCTCACTAGAAGGAAACAGCAACAAGCCACTGCAAGTAAAGGTGAGATGATTTTTTAAAATAACTTGTTTCATTTTTTTGTTTTATGTTTTATTTTATGAAATGTATGTATTAACCTGAATTTAGGTATTTATAGCGGTTTATTTTATTTATTTTTAGAAACTTGGAAAGAAAAGCCTTGCCGCCGTATCAGTTGCTGAAAAAAAAAACGAAATGCACTAAAGCGAAACCACTGCCAAAGAGTGAACTGTTTAAAACTCAGGTAAGTCTAACTTAAAAATGCTATTCCATTTTACCACTACTGAAAACTCGTAGACAAAAAAAAATCATTACCTGTACATGACTAGGACAATGATTGCTTTCTTGATTAATGGATATGTTGTTGTTGTTGACTGGGAAAAGTACAAGGCCATGTTGGATTTTCTAAATAAAAAAAATAAAAAAATTATGGGTGGTTCCCTATGGACTCAACGAATATTCACAGGTTTGAACATGATAATGTGAACAAACTGACATGACATTCATTTTTGTTTATATATTGGTTAACGGGGGGGATTGTAAATGTCTAAAGCTTTATAAAAGAAAAATAAGTGCATGGGTTACTGTTAGTGCCAACATACAGTTTATTTTAATGGTGTTTTGATATATTAATGTCAATTAACGTTAAAGTTTAATTACAAGTATTGATTGATTGATTGAGTGATTGGTTATTTTGTTTGCTTTTAGGTGTCGTCATGCGCCATTAACGTAATGAACAGACAGTGAACAAGCATACATTGTGCTTTAAAGTACTCTGTGCAACGTTAATAACTTACTATAAGAAAAAGTTTTATTATAACACATGGCATTAGTACCAAATACAACAAGTGAGCAAGTTGGTTTACCACGTGGGTTAAATTTAAAATCAGAACATGACCGTTGGTTAACATTTGAATCCTGGCCTGTAGGCTTTTTGTCGACACATGAACTTGCAAAAGCAGTTTTTTTTTACTTGAACCGAGAAGATGTGGTGCGCTGTGTGTTTTGTCGTATTGAACTTTCACACTGGGAAGAAGGGGATGATCCCTTTAGAGACCATTTGCGATGGTCTCCTTGTTGTCCTTACATGCTTGGAAAACAAGTGGGTAACATACCTGTGTATTCATTTTACCGAACCACAAGACCATTAGCCGCTACTTACGTTGCTGAATCACAAATAAATAATAATAATAATAATTTATTACCAGCCAACAACGGTAGTGTCGATATATGTGGTCCATATGCCATAGACAGTGTTGAATTGGCATGTGCTTTTGAAAAATTGGGAGTTTGCAAGACTAAAGCACTAGCACACCCAGAGTATAGCTCTGTTGAAAAACGTTTAGAATCTTATAAAAATGTTTGGCCATTAATATTAAAACACATTACCAAACAGCTAAGTGAAGATGGATTATAATTATACTGGTGAAGGGGATAAATCAATATGTTTTTATTGAGGATTTGCTTTAAAGGATTGGCAAATGACTGATGACCCTTTTGTGCAACACGCTCGTTGGTTACCAAACTGTAAATACATGGTGTTGCTTAAAGGTCAGGAATTTGTGAACACTATTCGTAAAGAAAACGTGATTGCAGCACAAGACATAAAAGTGCCTTTAGAGTTAGAACACGCGGTGCAAATACATGAGGCTGAAAAAAAAAGACTTGTCTCGCGAACAGATACAAAAGTGTGACCAACAATTATCTAAAATTTGTTATCAAGATGAACTAGGTGTTGTATTTTTGCCTTGTGGACACATGATAGCCTGTGTCATGTGTGCATTAGAACTCAACACTTGTGCTATATGCAGAAAAGCAGTATCTGCTACAGTTAGGGCATTTCTTGCATAAATAGTAAAATTTATCAGCCATGCATAGTACAAAATCCCTAATTGCACAATATTATTAAAGATGTTTTAGAGTGTAATAGATATGCCTTTCTTTTGTTTATAGACTACTACAATGAATGTTTTGAATGCTGTGGGTCAAGCATGTGGCTTAGAGACAAAGAAGCTCAGCGAATTGCCAACGCATATTCCATTCCGCATTATAAAATTTCTGGAAATTGAAAACAGCATATGGTGATCGTGTACTTTGTGTATGTGAAAACTTTGAGACATTTCTGACTACACGGTTTAATGATATGTCGGAGAGTGTTTTTGATGAAGTCAATAATGCTGTACAACCTGTACACTTAATTTATGAAGGTTTTAAAAACAATAGGTGCATGGTTCGTTTTAATTAAATAAAAAACAAATGTCAAATAATAATGGAAGATATAAGTCATACAATGGACTGAAAGAAAAATATGTGTATAGATAATAATATTTTAGTGTTTAGTATTGTCTTAAAAAATATTATTATGAAACAAAACAAAATGTATATAAAGTATGTAAATAAATGAAAATAATGGTACAATGCTGTTTTATTTTCTATAGAAGTCAGAATATTTAACATTGCAGAGTATACAAGATTATGACAATAAAAAGCTCACTTAATACAAGTCTTTGCCTTTACGATAGTGTGTTATAGTTTAAAAATAAAACTTTTTGTAGATCTTTTTTCTTCCACGATAAACAATAGGCATGAAAACGTTACTGTCTTGTTTTGGATCATTATCACTATCATAATCATAAGCAGCATGATCTATTTCACTATTATTATAATCACTATAATTATCCTCAACATTATCCTCAACATTACTAAAACCAGTTAAATATTCCTGTTCCTCTTTCTGTTCCTCTTCCTCTTCCTCTTTCTCTACAGTGTCCTCATGTAGAGTCTGCGTGGCTTTAGATAATGTTAAGGTTTTTTTGAACATTGAATTATTTTCAATAGTAGTATTGTTTTGTAGCACTTGCTTTTTAACATTTTCATGATTTTCTGTTGACAGAAATAGTGTTTCATGCAGTACACTACATTGATGATCACTGACACTTAAAACCACACTATTTTTGCTTTTTAGCTCACTGTGACATTGTTTTGAACGTTGTTTTGTACAACGCCAAATAACAGTTCCATTTTATTGGTTCGTTTCACAATATATGAATATCCTTTATAGAATGCATGAGGCTTACCATACCTAGTCACAGATACTTCCATATCAACTGTCAAGCTTAGACTAAGCTCTAGTAAAGACAACTTGGTAATAAGAACAATAGTTTAATGTGCGAGCATATATGGGTGCAAATATGGGAGCAAAAAGTGGGAGCAAAAAGTGGGAGCAAAAATTGGGAGCAAAAAGTGGGAGCAAAAATTGGGAGCAAAAAGTGGGAGCAAAAATTGGGAGCAAAAGTGGGAACAAAAAGTGGGAGCAAAAAGTAGGAGCAAAAAAAAGTAGGAGCAAGTATGGGAGCAATTGTGAAAGCAAAAGTGGGAGCAAAAATGAGAGCAAAGAAAAGTGGGAGCAAAAATGTGGGAGCAAAAAGTGGGAGCAAAACGTGTAAGCAGAAGTGGGAGCAAACAAGTGTGAGCAAATATGGGAGCAGAAAGTGGGAGCAAATGTGAAAGCAAAAGTGGGAGCAAAAAGGGCAAGCAAAATTGAGTGCACAAAGTGGGAGCAAAATGTGTGAGTAAAAAGTGGGGGCAAATGTGGTGTTTTACTAAAACAATCTCCCCTAACCTAACCTAACCTATCTTCACCCAACCTAATTTCACCTAACCTAACTTCACCTAACCTAACCTTCCAACTCTCAGATCAAAAATTAAATTCTGGCCATAGTCGAGTTGGAACCATAAACCTCTGGGATAACACCCAAGTATACTAGCCACTACACCGCGAAATGGGCAAATTATCATGCAACACAACACAAAAATAAAAAGTTTTCTGTAGTGTAACTCATCGGCTGACAACCATAGTTAAGAATTCAAACCCAAGACCTCAGGACTTTTGTTTTGAACATTATCAGAAATATTATTCCATTTACATTTTGCTGTTGCTTATAGTTATAAGAGTTGGCATTAATATGGGAGCAAAAGTGAAAGCAAAAAGTGGGTGCAAGCATGGCTGGTTGTAGAGACTTTCATATCAACTAATACACATAAATTAAATTTTAGTAAAGTGACTTGGCTAATAATAATAATAATAATAATATTAACAGTTTTAAAAAAATTCAAGGGATTGATATTTTTCAGGGTGTAATTTCCAAAGTACTGTCAAGAATAATAATTACATGAACAGATTCCAAGAACTCTAGAGTGCTTTTAAGTCAATGATTGGCTAGGAGTGATATAGAGCTAGCTAACCTAAGTTAACCTCAGCTCAGTAAACCTAAACTTGTCACATGACATGTTCTACAAGTATAGACTTGCTTTGAGACTGGCTATGACGTCAAGGATGAATGGCGGTGGGAGGCTGGACATGACTTTTTATTACACAAAAACATTTTCCTTTTTGCCAGCCTCCCACCGCCATTCATCTGTGACGTCATAGCCAGTCTCAAAGCAAGTCTATACTTGTAGAACATGTCATGTGACAAGGTTAGGTTTACTGAGCTGAGGTTAACTTAGGTTAGCTAGCTCTATCTCACTCCTAGCCAATCATTGACCTTAAAAGCACTCTAGATTTCTTGGAATCTGTTCATGTAATTATTATTCTTGACAGTACTTTGGAAATTACACCCTGAAAAATATCAATGCCTTGAATTTTTTTTAAACTGTTAATATTATTATTATTATTAGCCAAGTCACTTTACTAAAATTTAATTTATGTGTATTAGTTGATATGAAAGTCTCTACAACCAGCCATGCTTGCACCCACTTTTTGCTTTCACTTTTGCTCCCATATTAATGCCAACTCTTATAACTATAAGCAACAGCAAAATGTAAATGGATTAATATTTCTGATAATGTTCAAAACAAAAGTCCTGAGGTCTTGGGTTTGAATTCTTAACTATGGTTGTCAGCCGATGAGTTATACTACAGAAAACTTTTTATTTTTGTGTTGTGTTGCATGATAATTTGCCCATTTCGCGGTGTAGTGGCTAGTATACTTGGGTGTTATCCCAGAGGTTTTGGGTTCCAACTCGACTTTGGCCAGAATTTAATTTTTGATCTGAGAGTTGGAAGGTTAGGTTAGGTGAAGTTAGGTTAGGTGAAATTAGGTTGGGTGAAGTTAGGTTAGGTTAGGTTAGGGGAGATTGTTTTAGTAAAACACCACATTTGCCCCCACTTTTTACTCACACATTTTGCTCCCACTTTGTGCACTCACTTTTGCCCGCCCTTTTTGCTCCCACTTTTGCTTTCACATTTGCTCCCACTTTCTGCTCCCATATTTGCTCACACTTGTTTTCTCCCACTTTTGCTTACACTTTTTGCTCCCACTTTTTTTTCTCTCACTTTTTGCTCCCACTTTTGCTTTCACATATGCTCCCATACTTGCTCCCTCTTTCGCTTTCACATTTGCTCCCATACTTGCTCCTACTTTTTTTTTGCTCCCACTTTTTGCTCTCAATTTTTGCTCCCACTTTTGCTCCTACTTTTTGCTCCCAATTTTGCTCCCTCTTTTTGTTTTCCATATTTGTTCACACTTTTTTTTGCTCTTATATTTGCTCCCACTTTTGCTTACACTTTTTGCTCCCACTTTTTCTCTCACTTTTTTGCTCCCATTTTTGCTTTCACATATGCTACCATACTTGCTCCCACTTTTGCTTTCACATTTGCTCCCATACTTCCTCCTACTTTTTTTTGCTCCTACTTTTTGCTCCCACTTTTTGTTCCCACTTTTTGCTCCCAATTTTTGCTCCCACTTTTTGCTCCCAATTTTTGCTCCCACTTTTTGCTCCCACTTTTTGCTCCCACTTTTTGCTCCCAATTTTTGCTCCCATATTTGCACCCATATATGCTCGCACATTAAACTATTGTTCTTATTACCAAGTTGTCTTTACTAGAGCTTAGTCTAAGCTTGACAGTTGATATGGAAGTATCTGTGACTAGGTATGGTAAGCCTCTTGCATTCTATAAAGGATATTCATATATTGTGAAACGAACCAAAAAATGGAACTGTTATTTGGCGTTGTACAAAACAACGTTCAAAACAATGTCACAGTGAGCTAAAAAGCAAAAATAGTGTGGTTTTAAGTGTCAGTGATCATCAATGTAGTGTACTGCATGAAACACTATTTCTGTCAACAGAAAATCATGAAAATGTTAAAAAGCAAGTGCTACGAAACAATACTACTATTGAAAATAATTCAATGTTCAAAAAACCCTTAACATTATCTAAGGCCACGCAGACTCTACATGAGGACACTGTAGAGAAAGAGGAAGAGGAACAGAAAGAGAACCAGGAATATTTAACTGGTTTTAGTAATGATGAGGATAATGTTGAGGATAATTATAGTGATTATAATAATAGTGATATAGATCATGCTGCTTATGATTATGATAGTGATAATGATCCAAAACAAGACAATAACGTTTTCATGCCTATTGTTTATCGTGGAAGAAAAAAGATCTACAATAAGCTTTGTTTTTAAACTATAACACACTATCGTAAAGGCAAAGACTTGTATTAAGTGAGTTTTTTGTTGTCATAATCTTGTATACTCGGCAATGTTAAATATTCTGACTCTATAGAAAATAAAACAACATTGTACCATTATTTTCATTTATTTACAAACTTTATATACATTTTGTTTTGTTTCATAATAATATTTTTTAAGACAATACTAAACACTAAAACATTATTATCTATACACATATTTTTCTTTCAGTCCATTGTATGACTTATATCTTCCATTATTATTGACATTTGTTTTTTTATTTAATTAAAACGAACCATGCACCTATTGTTTTTAAAACCTTCATAAATTAAGTGTACAGGTTGTACAGCATTATTGACTTCATCAAAACACTCTCCGACATATCATTAAACAGTGTTGGCAGAAATGTCTCAAAGTTTTCACATACACAAAGTACACGATCACCATATGCTGTTTTCAATTTCCGAAACTTGATAATGCGGAATGGAATATGCGTTGGCAATTCGCTGAGCTTCTTTGTCTCTAAGCCACATGCTTGACCCTCAGCATTCAAAACATTCATTGTAGTAGTCTATAAACAAAAGAAAGGCAAATCTATTACACTCTAAAACAGCTTTAATAATATTGTGCAATTAGGGATTTTGCACTATGCATAGCTGATAAATTTTATTATTTATGCAAGAAATGCCCTAACTGTAGCAGATACTGCTTTTCTGCATATAGCACAAGTGTTGAGTTCTAATGCACACTTGACACAGGCTATCATGTGTCCACAAGGCAAAAATACAACACCTAGTTCATCTTGATAACAAATTTTACATAATTGTTGGTCACACTTTTGTATCTGTTCGCGAGACAAGTCTTTTTTTTTCAGCCTCGTGTATTTGCACCGCGTGTTCTAACTCTAAAGGCTTTTTATGCCTTGTGCTGCAATCACGTTTTCTTTACGAATAGTGTTCACAAATTCCTGACCTTTAAGCAACACCATGTATTTACAGTTTGGTAACCAACGAGCGTGTTGCACAAAAGGGTCATCAGTCATTTGCCAATCCTTTAAAGCAAATCCACAATAAAAACATATTGTTTTATCCCCTTCACCTGTATAAAAAAATCCAGCTTCACTTAGCTGCTTGGTAATGTGTTTTAATATTAATGGCCAATCATTTTTATAAGATTCTAAACGTTTTTCAACAGAGCTGTACTCTGGGTGTGCTAGTGCTTTAGTCTTGCAAACTCCCAATTTTTCAAAAGCACATGCCAATTCAACACTGTCTATGGCATATGGACCACATATATCGACACTACCGTTGTTGGCTGGTAATACATTATTATTATTATTATTTATTTGTGATTCAGCAACGTAAGTAGCGGCCAATGGTCTTATGGTTCGGTAAAATGAATACACAGGTATGTTACCCACTAGTTTTCCAAGCATGTAAGGACAATAAGGAGACCATCGCAAATGGTCTCTAAAGGTATCATCCTCTTCTTCCCAGTGTGAAAGTTCAATACGACAAAACACACAGCGCACCACATCTTCTCGGTTCAAGTAAAAAAAACTGCTTTTGCAAGTTCATGTGTCGACAAAAGCCTACAGGCCAGGATTCAAATGTTAACCAACGGTCATGTTCTGATTTTAAATTTAACCCACGTGGTAAACCAACTTGCTCACTTGTTGTATTTGGTACTAATGCCATGAGTTATAATAAAACTTTTTCTTATAGTAAATTATTAACGTTGCACAGAGTACCTTAAAGCACAATGTATGCTTGTTCACTGCCTGTTCATTACGTTAATGGCGCATGACGACACCTAAAAGCAAACAAAATAACCAATCACTCACTCAATCAATCAATCAATTAATACTTGTAATTAAACTTTAACGTTAATTGACATTAATATATCAAAACACCATTAAAATAAACTGTATGTTGGCACTAACAGTAACCCATGCACTTATTTTTCTTTTTATAAAGCTTTAGTCATTTACTCCCCCCCCCCCCCTTTAACCAATATATAAACAAAAATGAATGTCATGTCAGTTTGTCCACATTATCATGTTCAAACCTGTGGATATTCGTTGAGTCCATAGGGAACCACCCATAAATTTTTTATTTTTTTATTTTTAGAAAATCCAACATGGCCTTGTACTTTTCCCAGTCAACAACAACAACATAGCCATTAATCAAGAAAGCAATCATTGTCCCAGTCATGTACAGGTAATGAATTTTTTTTGTCTACGAATTTTCAGGAGTGGTAAAATGGAATAGCATTTTTAAGTTAGACTTACCTGAGTTTTAAACAGTTCACTCTTTGGCAGTGGTTTCGCTTTAGTGCGTTTCGTTTTTTTTCAGCAACTGATACGGCGGTAAGGCTTTTCTTTCCAAGTTTCTAAAAATAAATAAAATAAACCGCGATAAATACCTAAATTCAGGTTAATACATACATTTCATAAAATAAAACATAAAACAAAAAATGAAACAAGTTAGTTTAAAAAATCATCTCACCTTTACTTGCAGTGGCTTGTTGCTGTTTCCTTCCAGTGAGCTCAAAAGTGCAATGGTTTCTTCTCTCTCAGACATGTAAGGTACACCGGTTATCTGCAAACAAATAAATAAATAAAATCATTAATTACCTAATCAATAAATAATTGCTTGTAAATATATATATATATAAATCAATACATGTATAAATAAATAAATATATAAATAAATACCTACCCCACAACAAGGTTAAGTATTTACCACCAACACCAAACCTGTTAAACAAGACCAGGGGTTTCACGCAACGCAATGTGTTCAAAGGTAGTCACCTAAGTGAGAGTGGAAATGATAACGACATATTTTTATATATATATATGTTACATTGCATGTATAATCATTTTTTCCCACGCTTTGAACATCCTGTTATCGGTCACGTGGACAGCTAACGCCCAATGTGAACACCTGTGCTGGATCAAATTTCACATGAACTTGCATTTTGTCACGTACGAAGCAAGACAGGATGTAACTTGTTTAGCGTGCATGTGGTTTCACATGTGTATGCATGCATTTCACACTTCCCTGCCACCACGATGGTCAGATTATTTCACCTTCAAGCATCATTGTCATTTTCCATTGCACCTGTTGTCAAGTCAGATCAGCGCATTCCAATAAGCTCAAATGACATTCACCTCCTGCTCCTCTGCAAGTTTGTTTTCTGTACTCGCTTCGAACAACATAGAACCAAGTTCTCATCACCGTTTACACGTTAAAGATCATCTTCGGAGTAAAGTATGAGAAAAAACGCACCCTCGCTCTGTCATAAACCGACCTGTCGAAATAGCAATTGATCTATTGAGCACAGCCACCGTGGTCAGCGACAGGTTCGTTGAAACACACACACACCCAGCAGTATCGTCTCTCTCAACCATCACGCTTCATGAACATTATAAACAGGTATCGGTAAAGATTTCTTTTCAACATGTATGGCGTTAGGCCCTTTGTCAAAATGTCAATCATAGTTTCTAAAAGGGGGCATGATCCCGAGTCCTAGGACACCTCGTACACGTCTCTAGCGTTATGGGTTTGCGAAATAAAGCAAAAAGTCTAAAATCATGGTTTTACCTCAACATGGTTTTTCATTCCTGCTCAACACGAACATCCTGGCAAGAGGGCAACGCAATGAAAAAAATGACACCTCGCACTTGTCTCTAGGCTTATTGGTTCGTGAGTTATCAGCAAAAATCACAAAAAACACTTCTTTACCCCAAAATCGAGTTTCCATTTTTTTAATATAACGAGTGGTCCATAGCAAAGAGAACGTCTGCCCGAGTCTTGGGACCCCTCGTACACGCCTCTAGCATGATTGGTTCGCGAAATATAGCAAAAAGTTTAAAATCACGGTTTTACCCCAAAACATTCTGTTTCCCTCATTCTTAAAAACTTTAACCTATTACCAAAATAAACAGGGTTTCGAGACAAGCCATTTGACACGTCATAGGACCAAATCCGACCTTGCATTCGTGAAATATCGAAAAAAGTCTAAAATCACGGTTTTACCCCCAAAAAGCCTGTTTCCCTCATTCTCAAAACTTGAACCTATTAATAACATGTATAGGGCTTCGAGACAAGCAATTTGACACGTCACACGTCCAAATCCGACCTTGCGTTCGAGAAATATCGGCAAACATCGTAGGAAAGTAGGCGACTATCTGGTTCCCTCCTCACCACCAAAACCCCTTCTTATCAATCATTTTTTTCAAAGAGCTCGCCCTCTTACAAAAAACCCAAGTGCGCATGCGTAAAAAAAAAAAATGTTGATCCATAGCGGCATCCAGAAAAACGCATGCGCTATATGAGCAACAACGTTTTAGTTCATTTTAGCAAGTCACCTGATACATGTCGCATTTGAAAAGATACTTTCACTAAAAATTACAATTTCACCCCCTAGTAGGGGTAGGTTTTATTTAGGGGTTGAAATGAGTGGTCCATAGCAAATCCCCCGTCAGCCCGAGTCCAGCGACACCTCATTCGTGAATCTCCGAACACGGGTTCGGGAGTTATCGGCTCGCATTGGGAGTAATGGTTTGGGGGGGGGGGGGGGGGGGGGGGGGGCAGAACCATCACTACTCCCCTACTAATGCATTCTAAATCTTTGAAATGAATTCACGTCCAGTGTTTCCAATTCCACGTAAAGAGGAGGTCCCATGGCTTATGAATGTAAGGCTAACAATCTTGTTAAAACTACAAACTTGCTTCCATTTTTTTGTTCATCCTATTTAGCACGCTCCGAAACTAGTTACCTTATTACTCATAATTATACGTTTCTGGAGTGGAGGGGTTTAGTCATTAGCTACTATCAAAGTAAAAGATACATAGCCTACTAGAAACTATTTTTACAGTATGGTACTTGGGTGTGTTTGAATGCTTTTTGGTTTCGTATGTTTTGTAGTGACAGCACTAATGTGTATAGCCTAGTTATAAATGGGGCTACAAGTGGGATGGTGTTGGTCGCCGTTTACGTTAGGTACGTACCCGGCATTTGCCTGGAAAATAAGTGTTATACACACTTCTAGTATGATTGAATTGCTCCACCTCTGGACGTTTCCCAATACCACCCCCATGGAAGGGCCGAGCCGTCTGTACCTCTGAACTAGGGCGCGGACTGGGCGGTGATACCTCAATCAGAATGAGGTTGTTTCGGGTTAGATTGTATAATTCAAATCAATAGAGTTCACACAGCGTCCCACTTCTCACCAGCTGCCTTGCTACTTGCGGGTCCCACGTTCCAACTCGGTTCTAGGCACCAGGAGCATGTTGAGTCTAGTCCGGAATGTTGTACGAACATCCCGACATCCCGATTCCTTTTCTCGTCATTCGCATTTGCTTCACAGCAGGGCTCATCTGCCAGAGGCTTATTAGGGAAGTTTTAAATCTCCATATTCCTGGATGTATGTACGTATGCACTTGGACATTGTGGTCATTTAGCCCCATGTTCTTGTGTATGTGTGGGGGATATTGTCTGAAAACCTGTGTTATTGTGGTGCCTGTATAAGTCTGTATTTAGTCGTGGAGCAGTGCACTGCACCCCATGTGGACAAGACAGATGTTGGCAGTAACACTCGCCTGCCATGCTAGGACAAACTCACTAACGTTCTATGCTAAGAATGAAAACTTTTGACAATCACCGTATTATAATGCATATATATTTGCCATTTTATTGTAAAACTCTTTATACATTGTGTTTAATAAACATTATTATAAGTGTGTGTATTTGTAATTCAGGTGAGGATTTGGAAGGAGGAGTCCGTGGCCGTAAGTTAGGAACCATCCCGGCACTAGCCTGGAGTAAAGTGGTAAACCACGGAAAACTACTTCTAGGATGGCTGAGATCGGAATCGAACCCACCTCCTGTCAATTTTGCGACACAAGAGTGTTTCTTGGAATGAGACAATGTATCAAAGTGTGCATGCATGTTACATACAGGTTCGTCCATATATCGTGTTTCCGCTGTCGTGAGACCTAGAATAAACCAGTTATCGCCACAGACCACCCCCTTCACCCTGCACAAATGCTGCTCCGGCGGGCAAGAAGCGATAGTATATCAGCAAAGCAGAACCCCGTCTCAGCTGCGGTGACACGCTATATGGATGACCCTGACAGTCTTGACAAGGTTGTTTTTTCCACTGAGCGTCTTTGCGGTGTAGAAGGCATGCAGTTTTTATATGCATTTCCTCTTAGGCTACTGACCAAGTGGTTTTAGAGAAATATAATCCATATCTCCATTAGAATATTTCGATCCAAGCGTGTCTCCATAACTCGTCCGAAATATGGTTTAATTGCGTTTAAGTTGTTATTTTACGTTGGCTAGTGTAATGATGTAAAAGTAGAGCCCGGAAGTTAGGTAAAATGCCTTTTCTATCTGACTGCATGTATAAAAGAGTCAGATTGAGATAAATATGTTTCCGTTCATTTGGGGACTATAGGGCCAGTCTTTTCCCCCCTATTTTGGCGTATGTTGCCAATTTTAGGGCTTAAAGCCTTTTTTTTTCTTTTTTAGTTTTGGTTCGTTAGTAGTGGGACGACGAGAGAACTGCCTCACTTCTTTTTGAACCCTCCTCGTATCGGCCCCGAACCTGATATCTCGCTAACCAAACATGGGATTAGAACATACAGGGTGTCCTAGCACTGCTAGTAATGCCCCCTACTTCCCTATAGCCTCTTTATTTAATTAAAATACAAAAACTAAAAGATCATTCGCGAGTAGTGGGATAGTGTTGGTTTCCTCAAGTCGCGCTCGTGCTTGAATATGTATGCCTATGTTGGGAAAGGGTTAGGAGGTGGGGGAGGAGTAGGGTCGAGTGAGGGGTCGTTTAGATGGTACTTTTTCCGCTCTAGGTGATGGTGAGGTTATTTTTTAAAATGGATGGAATTGGGAAACGCCATTTGGGGTAAACATGTTGTTTTTTGACATTTTGGCGATGAATGTTTTTTATACGCATGCGCACTTGAGGAGTTTTGTAAGAGGGCGGGCTTTTTAAATGATGATTTATAAATGAGTGTTTTTTTAATATGTATTGAAATAAACCCCAAAAAACTATCTCGCTAACCAATAATCGGATTTAAACCTATGAGGTGTCCTAGGACTCGTGGTGAACTCCCCTTTTCTATGGACGGGGTATATTCACTCTAAAATAAAAACTACCCTTACCCGGGGGGGGGGGGTAAATAATATTTTTTGTATGTGCGCACGGACGGCTTTTGTCAAAAGGACCTAACTACACGTTTGTTAATATTTTCTGAACCCCTCATGGGATTTTGCCATCGGCAGTATTCTAGCCCTGGGGGTGACGCCCCGTTTTTGAATGTATGATTCATTTTTGTCAAAAGGGCCTAACTACACTTTTGTTCATATCTCGCGAACCAATCATGCTAGGGACTTGTATGAGGGGTCCTAGCACTTGGGACGACGTCCGCCGTTTGGGGGTGAAACTACCCCCCAAAATTGAAAAATCCTTATCTTGGAAACAAAGAACCCTAAAATTAGGTGTGATAGCTTAAAAAATAGGGGATGATATAGGCTTTTACCTCGATTGATCATTTCACCCCTAAATCGGTAAATAGTCATGCTATGGGGAAAAAACGTGTTAAACACCTAAAAATGATATATGAACCTGGGATCTTTTGTTTTAATGAAAAATAGTAGGGGGGTGGAAACCACCCCCAAAATTGAAAAATCCATATCTAGGAAACGAATAAGCCTAAAATTAGGTGTGATAGCTTAAAAAATAGGGGATGATTAGGGCTTTTACCTCGATTGGTCATTTCACCCCTAAATCAGTAAAAAATCATGTTAAGGGGAAAAACGTGTTAAACACCTAAAAATAATAAATGAACCTAAGATCTTTTGTTTTTGAAGAAAAAATAGCAGGGGGGTATAAACTACCCCCCCAAATTGATAAATCGATAGCTTGGAAACGAAGAACCCTAAAATTAGGTGTGAAAGCTTAAAAAATAGGCCATGACATATGCTTTAACCTGGATAGGTCATTTCACCCCTAAAACAGTAAATAGTCATGTTATGAGGAAAAATGTGTTATACACCTAAAAGCATAAGCGTTTTGTGAAACCATGCTTTAATGGACATGTGTATTATTATTATTATTAGGTAATTATGGATTAATGTGTGGATAGATAACTAACCAGTGGGGAGCGTGATGGCGCAGGTGCGTAGCTGCTCGTATTTACCCGGACAGCTGGGGTTCAAATTCCGGTGGTAGCGGGGGTTGGAATTTTTACCTGAAAAATCACGTGGCGTCAGGAAGGGCATTCGGCCTTAAATCCCCGGCCAAAACCAAAATGAGCCTGGTTGGCTCCTGCGACTCAAAATAATTGGGAAAAGAAGAAGAAAAAAATGGTAACTCACCAGTAATAGTAAACATTGGTTTGAGGTGTTGAAGAAGTCAGGATGGCCAACCCTTTGCCATGGTTCACGAATGGACCCCAAAAAGTTTTAACTGTCAAGATTCAGTTTACCCTGTTGCAGCCTTTAGAAAAAAATCGAACCGGGGCCCCTGTGGTGACAGTGGACTTATATTCATGATGCTTTTTAAACAAACATACGCTTGCATACTACCGCTGGGTTGAATATGCACAGAGACACTTGCTTTGGTTTGTGTAGTGTGCCTTGGTGATAACAGCACAGCGATCTTGTCAGCAAGTCTCATATTACTCGTCTGCTTGATAGTGGACGTGCTCTGCACCGTGTTATCATACAGGACATGACTAGATCGTTGTTAGGTTTGACAAAGGCTTAGTGAAGCTTATTGCAACCTTGAAATGAATGTCATGGTATAGTCGGGGTTGGAAGCCAAGACCTTAGGGTTGACAACCAAGTAGGTTAACCACTACACGGTGAGATGGTCAAATAATAATGTAACAGAACATATAGAAACGTTTTCTGTAGTTTAACGAATTGGCTAAGAGCCACACCATGAGAGGTGTAGGTAATGGAAATTGAATCCTTAGCTGATGATTATACTACTTTTAATCTATAGCCATGCCCACGTATAAGCTATCATTTTAGAAAAAGAATTTTATGGCTTGTTTTAAGCGGAGAATAATAATTGTGTTTACTGTGAAACACAAATCTGAATTTAAAATTAGTTTATATCCTACATGATGTTTGAACTCTTATTTATTTATACTTTAGACAAACGCTAACATAGTTGTCATTCAGAAGCCATGGCCGCCTCTTTTCCAATCCTACACCGTACGCTGAAGATAAAATGAATAATGATCACGTTACAGACAGCCAGTTTCAAAGCCATGAGAACTAAGTGAACAAAGAATAAAATTCATGAGCCAGTGAGGAATTCAACATGCTGTCCTTTGGACAAAAGAGAAGCGTTCTACAAACTTAACCACCAAGCTGTCCTATCGACCCTCAATGGTTTGGGTCATCGTAAAGATGAAAATTAAATCTAAGCTATAACTAAAACTAACTACACTCTTATATAGTAGAAGAAGAAATGGAAAACAAAAGGGCAATAGGCCAAATAAAGGACAGAAGGAATAAAAAATGGCCCTCAACCCTCAAGCATGTGGATTGAGGGAGTTGGAAGGAAGGAGAGCCATGAAAGGCAGATAAAAAGTATAATAGGAAAGGCTCTGCCCCAGAGGTAATGGATAAAGAGGAGGAAAATCGGACACAGCTCAGAAATCCCTTGGGGTAGCCAACTTCCAAACTGATCAGCCGTAAGCCCCTTGAGGGTGTAGCCATATGCAGAGTGCATCGCAAGTGGTGGGGCTATATACACCCTACCTTCTTGAGGGGGCTTGAGCAAATGACAGGAAATAACATGAAAATAAACACAAGGCTGCCTCCTCACACTAGTAAGATATCAGAAAAAATAAATAAACAAGGGCCAATGAAGTTGCAAAAGGAAGAGACTCCCTAGGCCTCGGAAACCCTAATCATGTTGGGGTCGGTAGAGAACAAGAGTTGAGCAAGTGTGGTCGACAGAAAATAAGACAGAGAGGAGCCTAGCACAAGTTAGTGGAAGCAATGACGGTCTCATCTGGGACTCCGTGAGCGTCAACCTACATGCCACTAGATATGACGCCCAGGGGTGGAATTAAAGACCTCTTTTGTTTTATATCACTGGCCTTTTAGAACGCTAACACATGGCATGCCTTATAATGCAATACTGGTCCTAGGAATGCAAATTTGTATTAGAAACTCAGCTAATAATAGTGTGCTTGCCCATGATTATTTTCCCAAGTATAGTACATGGGACTGATAACCATGATTTCCAAGCCCCTAAGTAAGACAAAAACAAATGATTTTCATTTCCCAATGAGTTGGGGTGAGGTGAGGAGAGTTTTCTACACACCAAACTGATGTGGTTTCCCACTTCTACTCGAGGCAAATGCACATTTGATGTTAAGAATAGTGAAATGGTTTGCAACTGCCCAATGCTAGGACCTGATTAGTGGCTTTTAAAAATGGAATGGAATGGAGAACACTTCCCCCAAAACCAACAAGAGGAGTGTTCGATCCCCCACAACAACCATTCTTAAAGTCAATATAAATGACTATGCACTTCAGCTCATGACGGTCTCCTCTCTCCAATCCTACCCCTTGGTGGTGAAGGACACACTCAAATACAACCATCATAGTGACAGGTTATCTGTTAAATACCTAACTATCCCCAGATTTACCTTAAATTTTCCTAAAATTCACTACATTTTCCGCAAATTGACCAAATGACACAACATTCCAGCAAAATTCAACAAATGACTACCAGATTTATTGAAATTCCATTGATTTACCTAAGCATGGTTTAAACTACCTCAAATGCATATAAAATTAGACGAATATAGATGAACATTCACTAAAATTTACCAAACTTACCCAAAGTGGGCTACAAACCATGAAATGTATCCATTTGTTTAAATTCACCATATGTACTCGAAAATTTCATAATATTGCCTTTACATGTATGCTTTTATTGTTGTTGTTGTTTCGTTTACCATACTCTCTGCAGACAAATACCTCAACATGAATTTCTCTTAGACTAGGAGCTCTACATTCGACATGATAGCTGAGTTTCATTTCCCATAAACTTGTCTCTGAGGTGGGTGTCAGGAAAAGGCATTCAGCTGTAAAAACCACACTCTCACATAGACTTTCATAACCTCTTACGTTGAGGTTCCTAACGCTAACTGGTTAGGATCTGTCAATGCGAGACCTCCTTTTTCGGGAAGGACTAGAAGTGAAGCTTCTAGTCTAATAAAAAAATGAACTTTACTAAGTAGGAACAGATTGAACATTGATGAGTAAATAGGAATGGAAACAGTTTGCCAATAACAGTGGTATTTTATTCAAAAACCAACTTTCAAAAGATTAACAATAAATAAATATATAAACATGTAATGGAAATGTGACCTTTGACAGGCCAACAACAAGCGAACAAGATTTCATAAGCTTGAAAAAGATTAACAATAAATATATAAATATGTAAGGGAAATGTGACCTTTGACAGGCCAACAACAAGAGAACAAGATTTCATAAGTTTGAAATGCCAACAACCCTGAGAATAAGTAACCACTTTGTGGCCAGTTAGTCTGAAGTAGAACTATGCAGGGTAAAATAGTGAGTAAGTATAGTGCTCAAATGAAGGCTTAAAATTTAGCCTAGGACTGCACACAGAGAGTAGGCTAGTTTATTTACAGAAAAATCAATATTTACATGCCAGTAGGGATAGCATCCCACTAGTTGCCTGATAGTTACAAGGTGAGGTTGTTTACAATTGAAATGGGAGCATTCCCAAGAACACTTTGATAGATTAAATGAAGAACAAGCCATTCACTTCGTCAGATAGGTGAACTGGTGTTAAGCCCAATAGTTTGTACAAAAATAGAGAAAAGAATGATTTGTTTTGAAGGAAAGTTAACATGCGAAAGAGAGAGAACAGCCGTTTTCTCATAGCCTACAATTTAAAGGCATAATACATGCTTAAACCACTTAATAGAAAGAAATAAGTTGAGTTTGGCATAGTTTGACAAGTTGTTTAAGTCAGGTAACAAACCCTAAAAAGAAAGATATATTTTTAAGGTTTAGAAATTTTTGAGGTTATAATAAACACTTAGCTTGTTGGCGTTGGTGTAGAGGAATTTCCACATAATATAAATAGAGGAAGAGCGTGTTGATCACTTTTTTCCTTCTTGGAAATGTTGAAGACTTCGTGCCCAGCACAGAAGAAAATTTGTTTATCGTTTTTTGCTCACGACAAACTGACGTAGGCCAAGTATCGATGTTAACTTATATAGATTTCGTAGATTTTAGAATGCACTGCTGGTTTGACTAGAAGCATTTTGCGATGTATTAGCACACAGCGTTGAGACACATTCAAGCGTTGTGCAAACAGCGTGAAGACAGCTGACGACGAGTGACTGGCATTGTGACTTGCTGGAGACAGACAGTTGATGTAGGCCAGGGCAGGCTATATACCGGAGATCACGCGGAATGCGTGATGCGGACAGGCGGCGTCGGCCAATCCGAGAGCATGGAAAATTCTCGAAAACTGCTGAGGCCAATCAGAACAAGGGGCCAACTGAAAATGAACCTCGTGACCAACATTAGTTCCGGAAATCATTACAGTGTCATGGAACACGTGCCAGCAAGAACAGATTGAAGAAAAATGGAATGACATGAGAGGTGAGAGGTTATGTTATAATAAAAATAAGTGAACTTTGTAAAATTTCACTGAAAAGTGAACATACTGCCAGAGGGGCAACAGAGAAAAAAAACAAAACAAAAATAACATGAGAGAGAAGAGCTAGAGTGGCAGAGGGCAAATGACTGAAATAGGACGAACACAGTGTCCAGATGAAGTTTTAAGTTTGACCACTCGAACTCTAGCATCTCTGCCATAATAGCATTTTATAACACGACCAGTTTTCCATACAAGAGGAGGACTTGGGTCTTTGAGATGAACCAAATCACCCTCCTGAAGGTTAGGCTGAGAGAGCTGCCACTTGTTCCTCCTTTGGAGCGAGTGAAAATACTCAAGTCTCCACCTCTTCCAAAATTGAGCTTTAAGGGATTCTATCTTTCTCCACAAGATAGGCAAAGACAGATCAAGTTTACGATCAAGCAACGGAGGAGACGCAGCTAAGGAACTGCCCACCAGAAAATGACCTGGAGTCAAAGGAAGGAAATCACAAGGATCGTTGGAAAGAGGAGAAAGAGGTCGTGAGTTGACAATTCCCTCAATGAGTATAATTAAAGAATTGAATTCTTCGTAAGTTACAATACTAGAGCCTAGAGTTTTCTTTAAATGATTTTTTATGAGTTTCACACAAGATTCCCATCGTCCGCCATGATGGGGAGCATAAGGAGGGATGAAATGCCATTTGAATTGGTTTAAGTGCGAGTAATTGGAGATTTGTTCATTCGCACGAGGGGAACAAAGGGCTTTATACCATTGCTGCGAAGCTCCAAGGAAGGTTTTGGCATTATCAGAGAAGACTTCTGAAGGAATGCCTCTTCGTGAAATGAATCTAGAGAAAGCGGAAAGAAAGTATGAGGTGGAGGCACTAGTTACGAGCTCAAGATGAATAGAGCCAGTGACCATACAGACAAATAGAGAAACGTACAGTTTTCCAAGGATTTTCCTTTTAGCACTGGGGTGATTTTGTTGATACACAAACGGACCGGCGTAATCAATGCCGGTGAAGGAAAAAGGCCTGCAGGGAGCTGAACGAAATGGGGGAAGGTCAGCCATGAGTTGCTGATTAGGTTTATGCTTAGCTTTGAAACAAGTAATACATTTATGTATAACAGAAGTGACTTCGTGTAAACCATTAATAGGCCAGTATTTTTCCCGTATCAAGCATAGAAGGGTTCTAGAACCAACATGCAAGTTTTGATAATGAAACTGACGAATGATTATCCGAGTGACATGATGTTTAGACGGAAGGATAATAGGGTGCTTTTTTTCATCGGAGAAGTCAGAAAGAGAAAGTCTGCCGCCCACTCTTAACAAACCATCGTCATCTAGAAAAGGGCATAAGGCAAAAAGCCTGCTGTGTTTCTTGAAAGTTTTACCTTTAGCCAATATGTTTATTTCGACTGAGAATGCCTCTCTCTGGGTGAGCCAAAGAACTTTGATGGTGGCAATTTGCAGTTCAACAGCCGAAAGAAAAGGCTGAGGGAATAGAGGTTGATCTAGTACTAAAAATTTCCATCTGAGCACATAAGCAGTGACGCGCACTAGTTTTTGAAAAGAAGAGTAACGTTCCAACAAGGAAGGAGTGTTGGCAGTTACAAAGGCAGAAGCTTTTTTGCTGATTTCAGGAATATCCTCTAACGGGAAATTAGAGTTGGAAGGTCGGTTTTGAATTCTTTCAGAAAGCCATGAAGGGCCGTGCCAGTACAAACAGGATTGAGATAGTGACTTAGGTGAACAACCACGAGAAATGAGGTCGGCGGGGTTGTCTTTGCTAGAAACATGGTTCCATTGTTCTGGTTTAGAAACAGTTTGAATTTTCTCAACTCTGTTAGCTACAAAAGTTTGCCAATTAGAAGGAGGTTTAGAAATCCATGCCAAAGCAATAGAGGAATCTGTCCAAAAATATGTGTGCGAGAACTTACAGTTGAGTGTTTGTTTGAGTTTGTTAGCTAATTCGGCAGCAAGTAGTGCGGCACAGAGTTCAAGACGAGGTAATGAAACGGGTTTCAAAGGCGCAACCTTAGATTTAGCACATATCAAATTGGAGAAAAATGGGGAGCGGCTTACAATGTAAGCACAACATCCGTATGCTTTGGTCGAACTGTCAGCGAAAAGGTGCAAATCCAGGACAAGAGAGCAAGATAACGGAACTAGCACTCTAGGAATGTCTATTAATGAGAGATCACAAAGACTGTGCCGAAAGGTAAGCCACTTTTGTAAAAGCGAAGGAGGAATGGGATCATCCCAATCCGAGTTCAATGACCATAGCTCTTGCATAAAGATTTTAGCTAGAACAATTACGGGTGCAATGAACTGAAGCGGGTCATATATCTTAGCTATTTCTGATAGCACTTGTCTTTTGGTTTGTGGAGGTGAGGAAGACAAATTTACTTCGTAAAAGAATGAGTCAGCTTTAGGATACCAGTGTATTCCCAAAACTTTAGTAGCATCCTCCAATTTACAAAGCTCTACTGGAGTATCAACAGGACAATGTGGCAAGAGATTGGATAGAAGTTCCTCAGAATTTGAGTTCCAACGATGAAGTAAGAATCCTCCTCTGCTAAGTAAAGTTTTTAAACTTTGAGAGAGTTCGATAGCCTCAGATACATTCTTGAAAGAAAAAAGAAAGTCATCAACGTAGAAGGAATTTTTCAACAAAATAGGAGTTTCAGAAGGAAACAAATGACCATCTTGGTCGGCAAGATGTTTCAAAGTACGAATGGCAAGAAAAGCCGATGGTTTGAGCCCATACGTTACGGTTTTTAATTTAAAGATCTTGATGGTTTTGGTAGGAGCATCACGCCAGAGAATTCGTTGAAGATTTTGTTGTTCGGAATTAATCAGAATTTGTCTATACATTTGTTGTATGTTGGCTATGATTCCAATTGGAAATAGACGGAAATTTAAAAGAATAGACGGGAGATCAGACTGAATGGCAGGTCCAGATAGGAGAGTGTCATTTAAGGAAATGCCATTGGCATCAGGGGCAGAACCATTAAAAACAACTCTTATCTTTTCTTTGGTGGAGGGATTCTTCCAAACGGGATGGTGATTTAAATACACTGAATCTAAAGAAGGGTCGAAATCTTTAACAGTCTCCATATGGTTTGAAGCTTCATAATCCTCCATGAATTCAAGGTATTGTTTGTGAGTGGAAGGATCTTGCTTGAGTTGATTCTCAACTGCAAATAAAGCTTTAAGAGCTTTCGGATAGGAATCACATAAAGAAGGAGGAGAAGAAATGCGTGGCATTGTGACAATAAATCTGCCATCTGGGTTACGAACAGTGGTTTCTAAAAAATGTTGTTCACAAAATTCATCTTCTGATGAAAGAGAAGGAGCAGATTCAATGGACTCGATTTGCCAAAATTTATCCAGACGCTGATGAAGATCTGCATTAGTGAAATGGCATTGAGAGGAACCTTGAACAGTTTGAAGAGGAATATAACCTGTGATAAGCCAGCCAAATTTAGTATCGTGGGCGTAGATACCAGATGAAATATTAACCCTTGACGGAAGAAGATTTTGCCAAAATGTGTTAGCGCCAAAAAGAATGTCAACGTGAGAGCTTTTATAGAATTGAGGGTCAGCCAGTTTTAGATCATAGGGAAATTTCCATTCGTCAACGGAAAAAGAGCGACTGGGAGTAGGACTGCCAATACTCGGAATGGACAGACAGTTTAGATGAAAGTTAGTGCCATATTGGACTGAATCTTTCACCTGCAGCTTGACATAATTTAAGGAAGTAGACTTGCTGTTGTTGATGCCAGATATTTCAATATTGGTGGAGAGTGGTTTGAGACCTAACCTTTCAACTAATGATGAGGTTATGAAGTCATGAGTTGCCGCATTGTCGAGCAAGGCTCGCACTAAGTGCCAATTGCCGGAAGAATCTTTAACTTGGACCTGGATCGTAGATAACAAAACTTGAGCACTACGCCATGAGGGAGTTGTTTGATTGTAGGGTTGGGCAACGGTATTTACAGTAGAAAAAGAAGAGCTAGGTGGAGAAGCATCACTAGTGAGGCTCAGCGCAGGTTGGGCACTAGGATTTGAAACTGTTCCGGGAATAGACCGTGGATTTTCGAAGCGGTGCAAGGTAGAATGATGTCTTAGCTTGCAATGCATACAAACTCCTTTTGAAGGGCAGTCCGCTAAGATATGCCTTGAAGAGAGGCAGTTAAAACAAGATTTGGTTTGCGACACAGCTTTTCTACGATCGTCAACTGAAAGGCCCTTGAAGGTATTGCAGAAATATAAAGGGCGAGGACTATTGCAAAGAATACACGAGGTTTTATTACCTTGTATAGAGAAAACATGAGAATATGAAGACTTTTCCGAGAAATGCTTCGTGGGTTTACTTTTACTGACATCAGTGGAACCTTCAGCTTTATTGATTAAAGCAGAAAGAAATTGACAACGTATCTTTATGAAAGAGATCAACACTTTAAATGTGGGTTCAGGTTTGTCCACTAAATCGGATTCCCATGCTTTACGAGTATTAAGGTCAAATTTGGACGTAGTGAGATATATAAGGAAAAGATCCCAATGTTCAACAGGTTGTTTAAGATGTTCTAGGGCTCTTACATGAAGTTCAACGGTGTCTCCCAGATTTCTAAGGGATGATAAATTATCAGGGCGTGAAGCTGGTAAATTAAACAAGGCGTTCATATGGCGTTGAATCCTAAGTTTGGCATTGCCATATCGCTGTTGGATGAGGTCAATAGCTACCGAGTAATTTTCGGTTGTGAGAGGTAAAGCTTCAATTAACTTTAAAGGAGGACCCTGAAGAACAGACTTTAAATAATAAAATTTTTGAATCTCAGGGAATGATCTATTATCATGTATTAGAGAAGAAAAAAGTTCAAAAAAGGAATCCCACTGTTTTTCCTCCCCTGAAAAGGTAGGAAGTTGGATTTTAGGAAGAAACGGTTTGCTAACTTCAGTGTTTTGATGGGTTGCTAATTGCTTAATTAAATCCTTAGCTTCGCCATACATATTGCAATACAGTTCTTCAACAGAACTACGATCCTGTTCTTGATCAGGTTCGATTGTTTCAATTTCGGTTTGCAACACATCATACTCTTGAAAATGTTGCTGATAAACATTAAAACGTTGAACTAGAACGTCATAATTGTGATCATCAAAAGAATTTGGAACCTAAAAACTGCTGAAAACGAGTAAGTTTATTTTTACAAGCAGTTCTTTTGGCTACAAGCTCCTTAGGAAGAGACATGGCGGAACTTTGAGTACTTTAACTCACCGATCTGCTAGACTGCCGAGCGTCTGAAGTAGTAGTAGTAGTAGTATTGGTACTGGTAGAGGTGGTACAAGGGACATCTCCGCTCACCCCAACACAGCTTTCATAGCGATAGCTGAAAAATACAATTAGCATTAGTGACAGAAGTGAAAAGCTGCAATAGCTTATCGAATGGCTTGGCAACCTGTTTCACACAATAAGCAATTATGAAGGTTATTTAAAGGTCCCGGGTTTCGGCACCAACTTGGTTAGGATCTGTCAATGCGAGACCTCCTTTTTCGGGAAGGACTAGAAGTGAAGCTTCTAGTCTAATAAAAAAATGAACTTTACTAAGTAGGAACAGATTGAACATTGATGAGTAAATAGGAATGGAAACAGTTTGCCAATAACAGTGGTATTTTATTCAAAAACCAACTTTCAAAAGATTAACAATAAATAAATATATAAACATGTAATGGAAATGTGACCTTTGACAGGCCAACAACAAGCGAACAAGATTTCATAAGCTTGAAAAAGATTAACAATAAATATATAAATATGTAAGGGAAATGTGACCTTTGACAGGCCAACAACAAGAGAACAAGATTTCATAAGTTTGAAATGCCAACAACCCTGAGAATAAGTAACCACTTTGTGGCCAGTTAGTCTGAAGTAGAACTATGCAGGGTAAAATAGTGAGTAACTATAGTGCTCAAATGAAGGCTTAAAATTTAGCCTAGGACTGCACACAGAGAGTAGGCTAGTTTATTTACAGAAAAATCAATATTTACATGCCAGTAGGGATAGCATCCCACTAGTTGCCTGATAGTTACAAGGTGAGGTTGTTTACAATTGAAATGGGAGCATTCCCAAGAACACTTTGATAGATTAAATGAAGAACAAGCCATTCACTTCGTCAGATAGGTGAACTGGTGTTAAGCCCAATAGTTTGTACAAAAATAGAGAAAAGAATGATTTGTTTTGAAGGAAAGTTAACATGCGAAAGAGAGAGAACAGCCGTTTTCTCATAGCCTACAATTTAAAGGCATAATACATGCTTAAACCACTTAATAGAAAGAAATAAGTTGAGTTTGGCATAGTTTGACAAGTTGTTTAAGTCAGGAAAAAAACCCTAAAAAGAAAGATATATTTTTAAGGTTTAGAAATTTTTGAGGTTATAATAAACACTTAGCTTGTTGGCGTTGGTGTAGAGGAATTTCCACATAATATAAATAGAGGAAGAGCGTGTTGATCACTTTTTTCCTTCTTGGAAATGTTGAAGACTTCGTGCCCAGCACAGAAGAAAATTTGTTTATCGTTTTTTGCTCACGACAAACTGACGTAGGCCAAGTATCGATGTTAACTTATATAGATTTCGTAGATTTTAGAATGCACTGCTGGTTTGACTAGAAGCATTTTGCGATGTATTAGCACACAGCGTTGAGACACATTCAAGCGTTGTGCAAACAGCGTGAAGACAGCTGACGACGAGTGACTGGCATTGTGACTTGCTGGAGACAGACAGTTGATGTAGGTCAGGGCAGGCTATATACCGGAGATCACGCGGAATGCGTGATGCGGACAGGCGGCGTCGGCCAATCCGAGAGCATGGAAAATTCTCGAAAACTGCTGAGGCCAATCAGAACAAGGGGCCAACTGAAAATGAACCTCGTGACCAACATTAGTTCCGGAAATCATTACAGTGTCATGGAACACGTGCTAGCAAGAACAGATTGAAGAAAAATGGAATGACATGACAGGTGAGAGGTTATGTTATAATAAAAATAAGTGAACTTTGTAAATTTCACTGAAAAGTGAACACTAACGACATTGAATGATTGAACGGTTTCCTTTTCACTATTCCTGTCTATACTTTCCTCTTTAAGGTTGCGAGATGTTTGCAAGATTCCTAAAATGCAATTTAACTTAATAAATACCTTTAGATGGTTTGATTTGTTTAATGATAATGGTGTTGATGATTGTTATATACGTGAAGACTAATTTTTTAGGTCTTGACTGGCCTTGCAATAAGAATTGACTAACCACACATGAGTTACCTATGAGGGAAACATTTTAGCCCACTATGTTGGTTATTGACCAGTGAGTACAGTTGTAGAAAGCTGTTTTTTTTGGAATCATATACAACAGGTTTAAACCTATAGACAAACCGTGTGACCATGTTTGTTAAACATGACATTATACCAGAGACAATTAGGAAACTTGTGTAGAGCTTACCAAAAATAATGTTGTGTAACAGTAAATGCTAGTCAACAAGCAGTTATGCCATACTAAGAAATCATCATACAATACCTGAAAGAGCTCTTCTAAAAGTATTAATGCGTAACATGTTTCCACTCGCTTGCTATATATTTTTCGGCGTGGGAATGATTCTCAAGAAATGAAATGCAAATGGAACTGAAATGCAACACAAACGAATAATGAGCGCGCGCGGTGACTGAGATTGATAACGAGACGTACTGTCGGTTATGTAGCTATGTGGAATGTTTATCACATATGGTCTATTTCAAGGTTTGGAGATCCCATTAAAGATATTCCTACAATATATGATCATGAAATGGTAATTCTTTGGTGTGAAAATATGTATTATATGATATTTCATGAAAATAATTATGATTTATTAAATGTTTATACGTTTACTGTATTCTTATTTAATGTAAGCACTCGAGGCACTATCGACCAAAATACGGCACTATCAGGAATATATATTGCATACTTGAAGGTTTGGTGATCCCATTAAAGGTATTCCGACAATAAAAGATTTTCAAGTTGTCGTTCTATGGCGTGAAAATATTTAATATATGATATTTGCTAAAAGGATTTAC
This sequence comes from Meconema thalassinum, assembly GCA_946902985.2. Classification (NCBI taxonomy): domain Eukaryota; kingdom Metazoa; phylum Arthropoda; class Insecta; order Orthoptera; family Tettigoniidae; genus Meconema; species Meconema thalassinum. Next base: position 1,445,425,996 of record OX336389.2, on the reverse strand, counting down.
CACTGGAATTATTTTACAAGTAGTTATTTTAATGACCAACAGAGTTCACTGTTAAGAAGGTAGAGCCCTATGTGGAATGTAGGATAACATGTTATACATGATACGTGACAACTGTAAGGCTTGTGATTTTTAAGATGCCTTTATCCCTATATTAATCTTTCAGTTTGCAATATTGACAACTGCAATGTTTCTGAAAAAAATTGAAACAAAACAAAAATCAGCATTGAAAAACCAAAAAGTGGTTGAGCATATATATACTGGGGAAAAGAAAAGTTTTGTAAACCCTAATGTCCAACAAGACTAATTAAATCAGTAACTGTCAGGGTGGCCGAGTGGTTAAGGCGTTTGACTTAAGATCAAATTTCCAAATATATCAGGAAGCAAGGGTTCGAATCCCTTCCCTGACATAACTATTGCTTGAACATACAAGAAAACAAGAAATATACACAAACTATGTTTATCAATTTAATCATTTTTTTATTATTTTTTTACAAGAGATAGACACACAGAATACAGTTCTTTTTGTTTATTATTTCTTTTAAACAAAACACTTGTTGAAAATTATTTTTAGGGGATGGGGATGTTGCTACGTTGACCCATTACACTATAATGGCAGCTTTACGAAGTTCATTTTCTATATTTAATAGCTCTTTCTCATAACCAATATGACCAACCTGTTTACAGGCATGCAAGAGCTGTAGACGTTCGACTAATATATTAGGATCGTTCCATTTGCTATTTTTTATGAATGGTTTCAGAAACTCGGGAAGCAGTTCATCATTATCACCATCATTATGATTATCATCCTCATCATTATAATCATTTTCATAATGATGATCATTATCATCGATATCATTACCATCATAATTTCCACCTGTGTCCACAGTCTGTTCAATGGTTTGAGTTGCCTTTGATAGTGTTGAAAGCTTTTTTTTAGATGTGCTAGAATGCTTTAACATTGTTATGTTATTATTATCACTATTACCTTTCCCCACTAACTTCTTGGAGGGGTATATTGTCTCTGATAAGGTTGGGGGCTTTTGAGATGTGGGTGCGTGTCTGAGCATGGGTTTCACAGGAGGTGTTAAAGGTTTCTCATTAAACAACTCACTAACAGAATGAGTGCGTTGTAGTGTATTAAACTTGAGGTTAATAATATCTTGAGCAGCACTATCATTCTCTTGGACTTGGTTTCTTGCTTTGATTTGGGTTTTCCTTACATTTAGACGAGCGTGATTATTAAGTTTACATTCATGATTGTTTGAAGAAAGTATGTCCAATCCTTTTGTTTTAAGCATTCCTCGACACTGTTTCGATCGTTGCTTTGAACAGCGCCAAATAACAGTTCCAATTTTATTGCTTCGTTTCACAATATATGAATATCCTTTATAGTATGCATAAGGCTTACCATATCTAGTCACTGATACTTCCATATCAACTGTCAAGCACAAACTAATCTCTAGTAATGACAACTTGGTAATAACAACAATAGTTTAATGTGGGAGCATATATACATGCAAAAAGTGGGAGCAAAGCGGGGGGTAAAAAGTGGGAGCAAAATTGGCAGCAAATGTGGGAGCAAAAACTGTGAGCAAAAAGTGGGAGCAAATATGGGATCAAATGTGGGAGCAAAGCCAATATAAAAAGTGGGAGCAAATATGCTAACAATTATGTCAACAAATATACCAGCAAAAGTAAATACACAAGTCAAGATAGATTAAAGTGCAAAGAAAATATGGAAGCAAATATGAGAACAAAAATTGTGTTTTTCTAAAACAACTAGACATAACAAACTTAGTCATAACCTAACCTAACCTAACCAAACCTAACCTAACGTCACATAACCTATACTAACCTCACCTAACCTAACCTCACCTCACCAAACTTCACCTAACCTAACCTAACCTAACTTCACCTAACCTAACTTGACTGAACTTGACCTAACCTAACCCATCATAACTTCACCTAACCTAACTTTACCTAATCTAACTTCACCTAACCTAACTTTCAACTCTCAGATCAAAATTAAATTCTAGGCATAGTTGAGTTGGAACCCAAGACTTCAGGGATAACACACATGTATACTAGCCACTACACCGCAAGATGGGCAAATTATCATGCAACACAACATAAAAATAAAAGTTTCCTGTAGTGTAAATCATTGGCTGACAACCATAGTTGGGAATTCAAACCCAAGACCTCAGGACTTTTGTTTTGAACATTATCAGAAATATTATTCCATTTACATTTTGCTGCTGCTTATAGTTATAAGAGTTGGCATTAATATGGGGAGCAAAAAAAGTGGGAGCAAATGTGGGAGCCAATATGGGAGCCAATATGGGGGCAAAAGTGGGAGCAAATGTGGGAGCCAATATGGGAGTCAATATGGAGGCAAATACGGGAGCAAATGTGTGAGCTAATCATCTCACCTCGGATATCACCAGTGAGTAGGCCTACTCATATCCATCGCTAGGTAGCGGAAACATACTTTGTGTGTTGTATGTAACTATCATACAAAGTTTGACTGCATGCAAAACGTCCTTGTTTAAGCTGTGCATATAATTTTCATATACAATTAAGACTAAGTGTTCAGAACTAACATGTATAGCCTTGTCTAGGGTATATAGAGGATCCTTAGCAAGAAAGACTGACTAACCCAGGAGTGTAAAGCCTTGCCATATGCAGTAAACATCTGTTGGCAGAAATGGTTCTAATAATAACGGACTTAATGAATATGAAACGTGTTTTGAGTGTCGTCTTAAATCCTATTTTATACGTTGTGATACGTGTAAGGATTTAAGACGACACAAACGTCTTTTGGGTGTTGTCTTTTGTGTGTCGTCTTAAATCCTTACACGTATCACAACGTATAAAATAGGATTTAAGACGACACTAAAAACACGTTTCATATTCATTAAGTCCGTTATTATTAGAACCATTTCTGTCAACAGATGCTTACTGCATATGGCAAGGCTTTACACTCCTGGGTTAGTCATTCTTTCTTGCTAAGGATCCTCTGTATACCCTAGACAGGGCTATACATGTTAGTTCTGAACACTTATGCCCGAGTGCACCAACCTCGGTATTCATCAGTGTTTACGAAACCGTGGTAAAACTTTTACCGTGGTATTGCCGTAAAAGCAGTGCACCATTACTATCACTCGGTTTCGTTACCGCGGTTTCTTGACGCTTGCTTTTCTCGCTATTATTCCCCTCGGAAGAAATTCATTAATTTCGATAGTCACTTGTCTTCAGTTTATCCAGACGGCAGTGATCGTTTCGATAGTCACTTGTCTCCCATACTGTTCACATTTTGTCTCAACGCGAGTTATCAGCTGTGCAAAACAATGGAAAATAAAATGATGAAACGTCCTAGATCTCCCAATTTCAGCCATCATGAAAATTTCGGGAACTTGTGTAGTATACGTTGCCTGCTGCCATTGAAATCCGAAAAATTTTCTATAGAAATAGCCAATGTTACTAATATACACGAGTTGAATATTTTATTGCTAGAGGGTGTTACTGATTTTTTTCAGAGTGCCAACATTATTGTTTCCAGACCAATATTTTCTTCCAGACCAATGGTTTTCGCCTGGACGCGCTCTCAGCCGAGATTCATGAAATATGGTGCTATCGTGAGTCGAACCTGGCCATCTTGCTACTATATCTCTTATCTTGAGGTTCGAATCGCTCACAGTTTGCACGTTTAGAGGGAAATAGCCTTTCCTGTTTTTAAATACCTCCCCATTTTCACCTCGGGAAGACTGTAGTCTCACATGAGTGCAGTCCAGCGCACCCAATACACCTGGGAACCCAGCTATTCTGTGGAAGCCTTCCATAACCTCTCTTTGTTCCCATTGGGTAAGTGGTAGTTTAATAAACTGTGACGATAACGAGGCAACTACATTAGAAACCTTGTGTATTATGCGGCATGCTGTTGTTCTGTCAACATCACACACGTCACCGATCACTCCCTGAAATGTCCCAGTTGCATAGAACCGCAGTGCTATACGAAGACGATTTCTAGGCGATTTCGGATAGTTTCTCCCAGTAGAGAATTTCAATTGTTCACCAATTACGTCCAAAATATAACTTACTGTCTCCTTCCGTAATCGAAATATTCTCTGGAATGAAGCATCGCTCAGTTCTTCGAAAAAATCTCACCTCTCTTCTATAAACCTCCCTTCATTCCTTTCAAATCAATTAAGACACTGGAGATATAACCTGTAGTTGTTAAGCTCCATTTTGGAATCTTTACCACTGAATACAAATGAAGAAAACTTTACCACGGTTTTCTTAGATAACCGCTCCCTCACGGGCGGTAAACATTTTACCGCGGTAAAACTCGAAACCGAGCTTGGTGGAACAGAAATTCGACTTTACCCCGGTAAACTAGGAGGTTTACCGCGGTATTCTCTTTACCGAGGTTGGTGCACTCGGGAATTAGTCTTAATTGTATATGAAAATTATATGCACAGCTTAAACAAGGACGTTTTGCATGCAGTCACACTTTGTAAGATAGTTACATACAACACAAAAAGTATGTTTCCGCTACCTAGCGATGGATATGAGTAGGCCTATTCACTGGTGATATCCGAGGTGAGATCATTAGCTCACACATTTGCTCCCATATTTGCCTCCATATTGACTCCCATATTGGCTCCCACATTTGCTCCCACTTTTGCCCCCATATTGGCTCCCATATTGGCTCCCACATTTGCTCCCACTTTTTTTGCTCCCCATATTAATGCCAACTCTTATAACTATAAGCAGCAGCAAAATGTAAATGGAATAAAATTTCTGATAATGTTCAAAACAAAAGTCCTGAGGTCTTGGGTTTGAATTCCCAACTATGGTTGTCAGCCAATGATTTACACTACAGGAAACTTTTATTTTTATGTTGTGTTGCATGATAATTTGCCCATCTTGCGGTGTAGTGGCTAGTATACATGTGTGTTATCCCTGAAGTCTTGGGTTCCAACTCAACTATGCCTAGAATTTAATTTTGATCTGAGAGTTGAAAGTTAGGTTAGGTGAAGTTAGATTAGGTAAAGTTAGGTTAGGTGAAGTTATGATGGGTTAGGTTAGGTCAAGTTCAGTCAAGTTAGGTTAGGTGAAGTTAGGTTAGGTTAGGTTAGGTGAAGTTAGGTGAGGTGAGGTTAGGTTAGGTGAGGTTAGTATAGGTTAGGTTAGGTTATGTGACGTTAGGTTAGGTTTGGTTAGGTTAGGTTAGGTTATGACTAAGTTTGTTATGTCTAGTTGTTTTAGAAAAACACAATTTTTGTTCTCATATTTGCTTCCATATTTTCTTTGCACTTTAATCTATCTTGTCTTGTGTATTTACTTTTGCTGGTATATTTGTTGACATAATTGTTAGCATATTTGCTCCCACTTTTTATATTGGCTTTGCTCCCACATTTGATCCCATATTTGCTCCCACTTTTTGCTCACAGTTTTTGCTCCCACATTTGCTGCCACTTTTGCTCCCACTTTTTACCCCCAGCCTTTGCTCCCACTTTTTGCATGTATATATGCTCCCACATTAAACTATTGTTGTTATTACCAAGTTGTCTTTACTAGAGATTAGTTTGTGCTTGACAGTTGATATGGAAGTATCAGTGACTAGAAATGGTAAGCCTTATGCATACTATAAAGGATATTCATATATTGTGAAACGAAGCAATAAAAATGGAACTGTTATTTGGCGCTGTTCAAAGCAACGATCGAAACAGTGTCGAGGAATGCTTAAAACAAAAGGATTGGACATACTTTCTTCAAATAATCATGAATGTAAACTTAATAATCACGCTAGTCTAAATGTAAGGAGAACCCAAACCAAAGCAAGAAACCAAGTCCAAGAGAAAGATTGTGCTGCTCAAGATAATATTAACCTCAAGTTTAATACACTACAACGCACTTATGCTGTTAGTGAGTTGTTTAATGAGAAACCTTTAACACCTCCTGTGAAACCCATGTTCAGACACGCACCCACATCTCAAAAGCCCCCAACCTTATCAGAGACAATATACCCCTCCAAGAAGTTAGTGGGGAAAGGTAATAGTGATAATAATAACATAACAATGTTAAAGCATTCTAGCACATCTAAAGAAAAGCTTTCAACACTATCAAAGGCAACTCAAACCATTGAACAGACTGTGGACACAGGTGGAAATTATGATGGTAATGATATCGATGATAATGATCATCATTATGAAAATGATTATAATGATGAGGATGATAATCATAATGATGGTGATAATGATGAACTGCTTCCCGAGTTTCTGAAACCATTCATAAAAAATAGCAAATGGAACGATCCTAATATATTAGTCGAACGTCTACAGCTCTTGCATGCCTGTAAACAGGTTGGTCATATTGGTTATGAGAAAGAGCTATTAAATATAGAAAATGAACTTCGTAAAGCTGCTATTATAGTGTAATGGGTCAACGTAGCAACACCCCCATCCCCTAAAAAATAATTTTCAACAAGTGTTTTGTTTAAAAGAAATGATAAACAAAAAGAACTGTATTCTGTGTGTCTATCTCTTGCAAAAAAATAATAAAAAAAATTGAATAAATTGATAAACATAGTTTGTGTATATTTCTTGTTTTCTTGCATGTTCAAGCAATAGTTATGTCAGGGAAGGGATTCGAACCCTTGCTTCCTGATATATTTGGAAATTTGATCTTAAGTCAAACGCCTTAACCACTCGGCCACCCTGACAGTTACTGATTTAATTAGTCTTGTTGGACATTAGTGTTTACAAAACTTTTCTTTTCCCAGTATTCAGGGTGTTACAAAAAGGTACGGCCAAACTTTCAGGAAACATTCCTCACACACAAAGAAATAAAATATGTTATGTGGACATGTGTCCGGAAACGCCTAATTTCCATGTTAGAGCTCATTTTAATTTCGTTAGTATGTACTGTACTTCCTCGATTCACCGCCAGTTGGCCCATTTGAAGGAAGGAAATGTTGACGTAATGTTAGAGCTCATTTTAGTTTCGTTAGTATGTACTGTACTTCCTCGATTCACCGCCAGTTGGCCCATTTGAAGGAAGGTAATGTTGACGTCAGTGCTTGTGTTGACATGCGACTCATTGCTCTACAGTACGAGCATCAAGCACAAAAGTACGTAGCATCAACTGGTTAGTGTTCATCACGAACGTGGTTTTGCAGTCAGTGCAATGTTTACAAATGCGGAGTTGGCAGATGCCCATTTGATGTATGGATTAGCATGAAGCAATAGCCGTGGCGCGGTCCGTTTGTATCGAGACAGCTTTCCAGAAAGAAGGTGTCCCGACAGGAAGACGTTTGAAGCAATAGATCGGCGTCTTAGGGAGCACGGAACATTCCAGCCTATGACTCGCGACTGGGGAAGACCTAGAACGACGAGGACACCTGCAATGGACGAGGCAATTCTTCGTGCAGTTGACGATAACCCTCATGTCAGCGTCAGAGAAGTTGCTGCTGAACAAGGTAACGTTGACCACGTCACTGTATGGAGAGTGCTACGGGAGAACTTGTTGTTCCCGTACCATGTACAGCATGTGCAGGCACTATCAGCAGCTGATTGGCCTCCACGGGTACACTTCTGCGAATGGTTCATCCAACAATGTGTCAATCCTCATTTCAGTGCAAATGTTCCCTTTACGGATGAGGCGTCATTCCAACGTGATCAAATTGTAAATTTTCACAATCAACATGTGTGGGCTGACGAGAATCCGCACGCAATTGTGCAATCACGTCATCAACCCAGATTTTCTGTGAACGTTTGGGCAGGAATTGTTGGTGATGTCTTGATTGGGCCCCATGTTCTTCCACCTACGCTCAATGGAGCACGTTATCATGATTTCATACGGGATACACTCCCTGTGCTGCTAGACCATGTGCCTTTACAAGTACGACACAACATGTGGTTCATGCACGATGGAGCTCCTGCACATTTCAGTCGAAGTGTTCGTACGCTTCTCAACAACAGATTCGGTGACCGATGGATTGGTAGAGGCGGACCAATTCCATGGCCTCCACGCTCTCCTGACCTCAACCCTCTTGACTTTCATTTATGGGGGCATTTGAAAGCTCTTGTCTACGCAACCCCGGTACCAAATGTAGAGACTCTTCGTGCTCGTATTGTGGACGGCTGTGATACAATACGCCATTCTCCAGGGCTGCATCAGCGCATCAGGGATTCTATGCGACGGAGGGTGGATGCATGTATCCTCGCTAACGGAGGACATTTTGAACATTTCCTGTAACGAAGTGTTTGAAGTCACGCTGGTACGTTCTGTTGCTGTGTGTTTCCATTCCATGATTAATGTGATTTGAAGAGAAATAATAAAATGAGCTCTAACATGGAAATTAAGCGTTTCCGGACACATGTCCACATATCATATTTTCTTTCTTTGTGTGTGAGGAATGTTTCCTGAAAGTTTGGCCGTACCTATTTGTAACACCCTGTACATATGCTCAACCACTTTTTGGTTTTTCAATGCTGATTTTTGTTTTGTTTCAATTTTTTTCAGAAACATTGCAGTTATCAGTATTGCAAACTGGGTGATTAATATAGGGATAAAGGCATCTTAAAAATCACAAGCCTTACAGTTGTCACGTATCATGTATAACATGTTATCCTACATTCCACATAGGGATCTACCTTCTTAACAGTGAACTCTGTTGGTCATTAAAATAACTACTTGTAAAATAATTCCAGTGGTAAATCCTTTTAGCAAATATCATATATTAAATATTTTCACGCCATAGAACGACAACTTGAAAATCATTTATTGTAGGAATACCTTTAATGGGATCACAAAACCTTCAAGTATGCAATATATATTCCTGATAGTGCCGTATTTTGGTCGATAGGGCCTCGAGTGCTTACATTAAATAAGAATACAGTAAACGTATAAACATTTAATAAATCATAATTGTTTTCATGAAATATCATATAATACATATTTACACACCAAAGAATGACCATTTAATGATCATATATTTTAGGAATATCTTTAATGGGATCTCCAAACCTTGAAGTAAACCATATGTGATAAACATTCCACATAGATACATAACCGACAGTACGTCATGTTATCAATCTCAGTCACCGCGCGCGCTCATTATTCGTTTGTGTTGCATTTCAGTTCCATTTGCATTTCATTTCTTGAGAATCATTCCCACGCCGAAAAATATATAGCAAGCGAGTGGAAACATGTTACGCATTAATACTTTTAGAAGAGCTCTTTCAGGTATTGTATGATGATTTTTTAGTATGGCATAACTGCTTGTTGACTAGCATTTACTGTTACACAACATTATTTTTGGTAAGCTCTACACAAGTTTCCTAATTGTCTCTGGTATAATGTCATGTTTAACAAACATGGTCACACGGTTTGTCTATAGGTTTAAACCTCTGTTGTATATGATTCCAAAAAAAAAAACCAGCTTTCTACAACTGTACTCACTGGTCAATAACCAACATAGTGGGCTAAAATATTTCCCTCATAGGTAACTCATGTGTGGTTAGTCAATTCTTATTGCAAGGCCAGTCAAGACCTAAAAAAATAGTCTTCACGTATATAACAATCATCAACACCATTATCATTAAACAAATCAAACCATCTTAAGGTATTTATTAAGTTTAATTGCATTTTAGGAATCTTGCAAACATCTCGCAACCTTAAAGAGGAAAGTATAGACAGGAATAGTGAAAAGGAAACCGTTCAATCATTAAATGTCGTTAGCGTTAGGAACCTCAACGTAAGAGGTTATGAAAGTCTATGTGAGAGTGTGGTTTTTACAGCTGAATTCCTTTTCCTGACACCCACCTCAGAGACAAGTTTATGGGAAAAGAAACTCAGCTATCATGTCGAATGTAGAGCTCCTAGTCTAAGAGAAATTCAAGTTGAGGTATTTGTCTGCAGAGAGTATGGTAAACGAAACAACAACAACAATAAAAGCATACATGTAAAGGCAATATTATGAAATTTTCGAGTACATATAGTGAATTTACAAAAAAATGGATACATTTCATGGTTTGTAGCCCACTTTGGGTAAGTTTGGTAAATTTTAGTGAATGTTCATCTATATTCGTCTAATTTTATATGAATTTGAGGTAGTTTAAACCATGCTTAGGTAAATCAATGGAATTTCAATAAATCTGGTAGTCATTTGTTGAATTTTGCTGGAATGTTGTGTCATTTGGTCAATTTGCGGAAAATGTAGTGGATTTTAGGAAAATTTAAGGTAAATCTGGGGATAGTTAGGTATTTAACAGATAACCTGTCACTATGATGGTTGTATTTGAGTGTGTCCTTCACCACCAAGGGGTAGGATTGGAGAGAGGAGACCGTCATGAGCTGAAGTGCATAGTCATTTATATTGACTTTAAGAATGGTTGTTGTGGGGGATCGAACACTCCTCTTGTTGGTTTTGGGGGAAGTGTACTCCATTCCATTCCATTTTTAAAAGCCACTAATCAGGTCCTAGCATTGGGCAGTTGCAAACCATTTCACTATTCTTAACATCAAATGTGCATTTGCCTGGAGTAGAAGTGGGAAACCACATCAGTTTGGTGTATAGAAAACTCACCTCACCTCACCCCAACCCATTGGAAAATGAAAATCATTTGTTTTTGTCTTACTTGGGGGCTTGGAAATCATGGTTATCAGTCCCATGTACTATACCTGGGAAAATAATCATGGGCAAGCACACTATTATTAGCTGAGTTTCTAATTCAATTTTGCATACCCTAGGACCAGTATTGCATTATAAGGCATGCCATGTGTTAGCGTTCTTAAAAGCCAGTGATATAAAACAAAAGAGGTCTTTAATTCCACCCCTGGGCGTCATATCTAGTGTCATGTAGGTTGACGATCACGGAGTCCCAGCTGAGACCGTCATTGCTTCCACTAACTTGTGCTAGGCTCCTCTCTGTCTTATTTCCTGTCGACCACACTTGCTCAACTCTTGTTCTCTACCAACCCCAACATGATTAGGGTATCCGAGGCCTAGGGAGTCTCTTCCTTTTGCAACTTCATTGGCCCTTGTTTATTTATTTTTTCTGATATCCTACTAGTGTGAGGAGGCAGCCTTGTTTTTATTTTCATGTTATTTCCTGTCTTTTGCTCAAGCCCCCTCAAGAAGGTAGAGTGTATATAGCCCCACCACTTGCGATGCACTCTGCATATGGCTACACCCTCAAGGGGCTTACGGCTGATCAGTTTGGAAGTTGGCAACCCCAAGGGATTTCTGAGCTGAGTCCAGTTTTCCTCCTTTTTATCCATTACCTCTGGGGCAAAGCCTCTCCTATTACATTTTTATCTGCCTTTCATGGCTCTCCTTCCTTCCAACTCCCTCAATCCACATGCTTGAGGATTGAGAGCCATTTTTTATTCCTTCTGTCCTTTATTTGGCCTATTGCCCTTTTGTTTTCCATTTCTTCTTCTACTATATAAGAGTGTAGTTAGTTTTAGTTATAGCTTAGATTTAATTTTCATCTTTACGATGACCCAAACCATTGAGGGTCGATAGGACAGCTTGGTGGTTAAGTTTGTAGAACGCTTCTCTTTTGTACAAAGGACAGCATGTTGAATTCCTCACTGGCGCATGAATTTTATTCTTTGTTTACTTAGTTCTCATGGCTTTGAAACTGGCTGTCTGTAACGTGATCATTATTCATTTTAACTTCAGCGTACGTTGTAGGATTGAAAAAGAGGCGGCCATGGCTTCTGAATGACAACTAGGTTAGCGTTTGTCTAAAGTATAAATAAAAAAAGAGTTCAAAGATCATGTAGGATATAAACTAATTTAAATTCAGATTTGTGTTTCACAGTAAACACAATTATTATTCTCCGTTTAAAACAAGCCATACAATTTTTTTCTAACATGATAGCTTATACGTGGGCATGGCTATAGATTACAAGTAGTATAATCATCAGCTAAGGATTCAATTTCCATTACCTACACCTCTCATGGTGTGGCTCTTAGCCAATTCGTTAAACTATAGAAAACGTTTCTATATGTTCTGTTACATTATTATTTGACCATCTCACCGTGTAGTGGTTAACCTACTTGGTTGTCAACCCTAAGGTCTTGGCTTCCAACCCCGACTATACCATGACATTCATTTCAAGGTTGCAATAAGCTTCACTAAGCCTTTGTCAAACCTAACAACGATCTAGTCATGTCCTGTATGATAACACGGTGCAGAGCACGTCCACTATCAAGCAGACGAATAATATGAAACTTGCTGACAAGATCGCTGTGCTGTTATCACCAAGGCACACTACACAAACCTAAGCCAGTGTCTCTATGCAGATTCAACCCAGCGGTAGTATGCAAGCGTATGTTTGTTTAAAAAGCATCATGAATATAAGTCCACTGTCACCACAGGGGCCCCGGATAGATTTTTTTTTCTAAAGGTTGCAACAGGGTAAACTGAGTCTTGACAGGTAAAACTTTTTGGGGTCCATTCGTGAACCATGGCAAAGGGTTGGCCATCCTGACTTCTTCAACACCTCAAACCAATGTTTACTATTACTGGTGAGTTACCATTTTTTTCTTCTTATTTTCCCAATTATTTTGAGTCGCCGGAGCCAACCAGGCTCATTTTGGTTTTGGCCGGGGATTTAAGGCCGAATGCCCTTCCTGACGCCACGTGATTTTTCAGGTGAAAATTCCAACCCCCGCTGTCACCGGGATTTGAACCCCAGCCGTCCGGGTAAAGACGAGCAGCTAAGCACCTTCGCCATCACGCTCCCCACTGGTTAGTTATCTATCCACACATTAATCCATAATTTCCTAATAATAATAACAACAATCACCCTCCATACACATGTCCATTAAAGCATGGTTTCACAAAACGCTTATGCTTTTAGGTGTATAACACATTTTTTCCTCATAACATGACTATTTACTGTTTTAGGGGTGAAATGACCTATCCAGGTAAAAGCATATGTCATGGCCTATTTTTTAAGCCTTCACACCTAATTTTAGGGTTCTTCGTTTCCAAGCTATCGATTTATCAATTTGGGGGGTAGTTTCCACCCCCTGCTATTTTTCTTCAAAAACAAAAGATCTTAGGTTCATTTATTATTTTTAGGTGTTTAACACGTTTTTTCCCCATAACATGACTATTTACTGATTTAGGGGTGAAATGACCAATCGAGGTAAAAGCCCTAATCATCCCCTATTTTTTAAGCTATCACACCTAATTTTAGGCTTCTTCGTTTCCTAGATATGGATTTTTCAATTATGGGGGTGGTTTCCACCCCCCTGCTATTTTTCATTAAAACAAAAGATCTTAGGTTCAAAGATCATTTTTAGGTGTTTAACACGTTTTTTCCCATAACATGACTATTTACTGTTTTAGGGGTGAAATGATCAATCGGGGTAAAAGCCTATATCATCCCCTATTTTTAAGCTATCACACCTAATTTTAGGGTTCTTCGTTTCCAAGATATGGATTTTGCAATTTTGGGGGGTAGTTTCACCCTCAAACGGGGGACGTCGCCCCAAGTGCTAGGACCCCTCATACAAGTCCCTAGCATGATTGGTTCGCGAGATATGAACAAAAGTGTAGTTAATCCCTTTTGACAAAAATGAATCATACATTCAAAAACGGGGCGGCACCCCCAGGGCTAGAATACTGCCTATGGCAAAATCCCATGAGGGGTTCAGAAATTATTAACAAACGTGTAGTTAGGTCCTTTTGACAAAAGCCGTCCGTGCGCGCACATACAAAAAATATTATTTACCCCCCCCCCCCCCGGGTAAGGGTAGTTTTTATTTTAGAGTGAATATACCCCGTCCATATGAAGGGGAGTTCACCACGAGTCCTAGGACACCTCATAGGTTTAAATCCGATTATTGGTTGGCGAGATAGTAAAAAGCCGATGACCTTTTATTTTTTTGGTTTATTTCAATATATATTAAAAAAACACTCATTTATAAATGATCATTTAAAAAGCCCGCTCTCTTACAAAAGCCATCAAGTTCGCAGGCATACAAAAAAATTACTCTTTCAACCCCCGGATAAGGGTAGTTTTTATTTTGGAGTGGATATACCCTGTCTATAGAAAAGGGGAGTTCACCACGAGTCCTACGACACCTCATAGGTTTAAATCCGATTATTGGTTAGCGAGATAGTAAAAAGCCAATGACCTATTAGTTTTTTGGGTTTTATTTCAATACATATTAAAAAAACACTCATTTATAAATCATCATTTAAAAAGCCCGCCCTCTTACAAAACTCCTCAAGTGCGCATGCGTATAAAAACATTCATCGCCAAAATGTCAAAAAACAACATGTTTACCCCAAATGGCGTTTCCAAATTCCATCCATTTAAAAAAATAAACTCACCATCACCTAGAGCGGAAAAAATGCCATCTAAACGACCCCTCACTCGACCCTACTCCTCCCCCACCTCCTAACCCTTTCCCAACATAAGCATACATATTCAAGCACGAGCGCGACTTGAGGAAACCAACACTATCCCACTACTCGCGAATGATCTTTTAGTTTCTGTATTTTAATTAAATAAAGAGGCTATAGGAAAGTAGGGGGCATTACTAGCAGTGCTAGGACAACCTGTATGTTCTAATCCCATGTTTGGTTAGCGAGATGTCAGGTTCGGGGCCGATACGAGGAGGGTTCAAAAAGAAGTGAGGCAGCTATCTCGTCATCCCACTACTTTCGTTATGATTCTTTTCTGCAATTTACACTTTTTAAAAAGCACATAAAGAAATTCGATATATCGAAGAGAGAAAAGTTACGCACATTAAATTACATATTGAAGTCACAAAACTTTCTCTATAGAATCTTTTTCCATGTAAAAAAATGTTTTCAACCTGTCGAAAGCTTATTTCCTCAAACCATTCATTGAAGCACTTTAATTACCGGAACCTACGTTAGTGAAAGGAATACACGGTTACCCCGGACAGGTAAGGGATAGGATGAGGGAAGTACGTCTCTTCCCGTTAGCTATTGTTCCTCACACCCTTTTTGCTGTGGCAATGAGTAATACCCTTTTCCGAATTCATAGATACGAGATAATGCAAAGAAAGGAAGACAATCACTTCTGTCAAATATAAAAGAAGCTGTAGAACGTGGGTGTTCGCGTTGACTTACTTTTTCATGGCAAAATTGTCATCATTGAATAGTTAATTACAGGGCTATGTTCGCGAATACGGTTCGGACACAATTTATTCTGATGGGGCTATACTCATTTGCAAAATCAGTGAAAATTCTATTAATTACGAAAAAAGTACTTTATAACTAAAAATTTCGCAACTACGAAACACAAGTCTTATGGTTTATGACTGGGCCTAAGATCAATTTAATATCAACAGCAGTTGCAAAATCCAGCAGACAATATTAGTTTTCCCTGGACCTATGCAAAGCTTTCTTGTACTCAGGAATTCCGTCCTGGAGATTGGAAAATCAATCCCTCAGAACGTTTCTGAAGAAGTACATTAAAGAAGAGATTCCACCAGAATCCACAATAAGATAAAACTTATTTGAATGCTTGTAAGAGGCTCTGCAGAGGATTCGAAAAGGAGTTGCAAAGAAGAAGATCTGGATCTCCATTGATGAAACTGTGGATGCAATAGGACGTTACATGGCCAACGTCATCATTGGAACTATGGAAGCAACTTAAAGTGACCTATCATCAGCATTTCTTTTCACAACGGAAGAAATGGAGAGACCAAATATTTCCACAGTGGCGAAATTGTTCACAAATTCATTAATTTTATTCTGGCCACATAGAATACGGCATGATTTGTCATAGATGCGGCACCTTACATGAAAAAAGCAGCTGAAGCCTAGAAAGTTCTCTTTCCTAAAATGCTCCACCTCACATGTCTAGCCCACGGGCTGAATCACTGAAGAGGTAAGAAGTTTGTATCCTCACGTGGATAAGTTAGTTTCGAACATCAAGGAAGTCTTCTTTATCACCCGGGATTTGAAGGACGTGGCACCAGAGCTCACATTACCTCCACAACCATTCCTCACCAATGGGGAACCTAGATCAAAACAGCCATATATTACAGCAATAATGTGTACTAGATATGTGAGCTAGGTAGGCCTACGTCATGCTGTATCAGAAGACAAAGTTGTTGTACCACGAAGAATGTACCGGTTGGTACATTTTAATGACTTGTGAAAACTTTGGAATCAGAACTTTAAAAATCATAATTTATAACATTTCATCTTGTGGTGCAATCATCTGTGCACTAAAACTTTGGTGGCAGACTGTACCGCACGACTAGATTACCTGCAAATCAGCAGTTTCATGGGAACCTTCTGAGCTGCTGTGTCATTGTGACCAACTTCCAGAAATAAAAATAATTTAACTTGGTCATGAAAATTTTAACTTGCCGCCATGTGCTAAGGTGGCGACCTTGCGGACGCCACCGGCTTGTGCCGCGGACTGAATAGTGCGTATTTTAATCTGAACCGTCACAGAGAGTGGTTCCCTTATAACGTGTTCTCCGTGACCTCTCACAAGCCGCAAGGCGCATGAAGAATTATGAAGAAATCTTAAAGTGAGTAACTGAAAAATAGACCTGGATGGTAAAATAATTTAAAGACTTGAATTAAACATTTAAAGCGAAGGAAGTTATGTAATAAATTAAGAAACCAAAAATTGGGGAAGTAAGTTTAGGATGAACACGCGACTGGCCAATCTTTCGTTCTGTAATTTGAAATTATAAGTTTGGTGTGTGCTATTTCATTGTAGGCTGATATTTGCTACGTTTTGCTTGACGACTTGCATGCACAAACCTAAGTCACAAGCAAGACGGAACGCAAGAGACCGCCACACACCACACAGTCTTTCTGCGCAGTTTTGTTCACAAGCTTGTGTCGAAACATGTCCGACGATCTTATTATGTACACAGCTCTTGCCATCATTTGTAAAAAAAGGAAAGGAAGAAAGACAGTTTGCAGGAAGAAGTGGACGAAGGACTGATTACTGAAACGAAAAGATTTCTAGCATACAAATTTACTGAATGAATGGAGGTTAGTAGTGTGTTTGTGAGAGTTCTATACCCCTCCACCTCCACATTCCTCCACACAAGATGGCGGCGGCGCGCAACGACTTACATGGCGCACTTTTCAAATAAAGCTTAACTTAACCTAGTCTAACCTAACAAGATGGTGGTTGTAGTTTAACCTAACCTAGCCTAACCTGATATTAGTCGACCTTTGACAAAGGGCATAACTACACTTTTGTTGATATTTCCAGAACCCATGATGGAATTTTGACCTGCGAGGTATTGTAGAACTCGGGCAGGTTCCCCCTTTTTGAATCTATTTTTGAAAATTTGACAAAGGGTCTAACTACACGTTTGTTCATATCTGGCGGACCAATAAGGCTAAGGACTTGTATGAGGTATTGTAGGACTCGGGCTATTATTGAAATTTTGACAAAGGGCCTAAGTGCACCTTTATTGATATTTTTTGAATTTATGATGGGCTAACTATTTTAATCAGTACACAGCGGCAGACCTGGTCCGTGTGTAAAGCAGTGTGTTGAACTGACGTTGTTCGCCAGTCCTCACTACTACAATCTAATAACGATATGAAAGAAAAGTGACGAAATACATGTGAACACGTGTGAGATGACATTATTACCAACCCCTTGTAAAACAACATGTAAGCTAACAAGTCACATCCTGTTTTGGTTCGTACGTGAGAAAATGCATGTTCTTGTGTAATATGACCTTACCCACAAGTGTTCACCTTGGACGTTAGCTGTACACGTGCACGATAAGAGCTAACAAGTCACATCTTGTTTTGATTCGCACATAACGCTAAGGCTAATGCACACACCCTAGCACACGGGACACATGCAATTTGAGGACAGGCCAAGGGACCTAACTTGGAGGATGGATATGTTCTAACATATCATTCGTCGTTGAAAGAGAATAAAGCTTGTTCTTAAGATGTTAAAAACCCAGGAGATGGTACGTGCAGTAAGCCGTCTTGTTATATCCAGTGTCATGTTGCTGACATGGCAGAGAGCACACAGTTCTGTTGCTATGACTGACGCCGCACTAATTTAAAACCGCAGGTGTTCATCTTGATAAAGGATAATGCAATGTTAGCAGTCATTGGATATTACACAGGTGTTCCTTCCGGTGTCATGTTGCTGACATGGCAGAGAGCGCACACTGCTGTTGCTATGACTGACGCTGCAGTAATTTAAAACTGCAGGTGTTCATATTGACAATGAATAATGCAAAGTCACCAGTCATTGGATATTACACAGGTGTTCCTATTGCACTTTGGACTCTCAGCTGTACTGGGAAAGGAATTGCAATGATCTGCAAAAAATGCTGACACGAGCGATAAGAGTCTATATAAGAGAGGTGTCATATATTTCCCTACTGTCTGTCTTTATTACGCGCTACGAGTGAACAGTGCACTATTACTGCTTAAGAGTTGCAAAAAGCCTTTTGTTAGAAAATCATTAAATTATTTTGCAAGGTAAGTACTTATTATTAATGGATTGTAGTCTGTTATTACTAATTGATGTTGAAGTTATTGATTGGAATGTATTTATTTATTGATTGATTGATTTGTTTACAGATAATTGGTTTCCTGTAAGGTTAGCAGATTCCTATACCTAGTTCATTCAGTGGCAGCAGTTGATAAATTAATAAAGGTAAGTACCCCTCTAATAACTTTTAAACAGCTAGAGCGATATTTTCCAATGTTCACTACTAGATGTCAGTGTCAATGCTATATTTGGTAGTTAAAGTTGGAACTATTTGCCCATGGTGTGTAAAGCTAAATTTGTAGGTTAGATTTTGATTACCGCTCTATTAAGTCCGAATGTTCGTTGCTAGGTGTCAGTGACAGAGGGAATATTTAAAGACTTAACCTCAGTTCACCTAACATAACCTAACTTTACCTAACTTAACCTTGTTACTTGACATGTTTTACAAGTTTAGACTTGCTTTAAGACTGGCTATGACGTCACACTTAGCTCACAT
Source organism: Meconema thalassinum (assembly GCA_946902985.2). Taxonomy (NCBI): domain Eukaryota; kingdom Metazoa; phylum Arthropoda; class Insecta; order Orthoptera; family Tettigoniidae; genus Meconema; species Meconema thalassinum. The sequence continues at coordinate 1,445,406,993 of OX336389.2, read as the reverse complement.
AACTGGCGGCCGCTGGTTTCTATCACGTGACATGTTCTACAAGTTTAGACTTGCTTTAAGGCTGGCTATGACGTCACACTTAGCTCACTTAACTGGTGTCTGCTGGTTTCTATCACATGCCATGCTCTACAAGTTTAGACCTGCTTTAAGACTGGCTATGATGTCACACTTAGCTCACTTAACTGGTGGCTGCTGGTTTCTATCACATGACATGTTCTACAAGTTCAGACTTGCTTTAAAACTGGCTATGATGTTACGCTTAACCCACTTAACTGGCGGGCGTTGGTTTCTATCACGTGGCATGTTCTACAAGTCTAGACTTGCTTTGAGACTGGCTATGACGTCACACTTAGCTCACTTAACTGGTGGCTGCTTGTCTCTATTATATGATATGTTGTACAAGTTCAGACTTGCTTTAAGTGTCAGTGACAAAGGGAATATTTAAAGACTTAACCTCAGTTCAGCTAACATAGCCTAACTTTACCTAACTTAACCTTGTTACTTGACATGTTTTACAAGTTTAGACTTGCTTTAAGACTGGCTATGACGTCACACTTAGCTCACATAACTGGCGGCCGCTGGTTTCTATCACGTGACATGTTCTACAAGTTTAGACTTGCTTTAAGACTGGCTATGACGTTACAGTTAGCTCACTTAACAGGCGGCCGCTGGTTTCTATCACACGACATGTTCTACAAGTTTAGACTTGCTTTGAGACTGGCGATGACGTCACACTTAGCTCACATAACTGGCGGCCGCTGGTTTCTATCACGTGACATGTTCTACAAGTTTAGACTTGCTTTAAGACTGGCTATGACGTCACACTTAGCTCACTTAACTGGTGGCTGCTGGTTTCTATCACATGCCATTTTCTACAAGTTTAGACCTGCTTTAAGACTGGCTATGACATCACACTTAGCTCAAATAACTGGTGGCTGCTCGTTTCTATCACATAACAGGTTCTACAAGTTCAGACTTGCTTTAAGACTGGCTATGACGTTACACTTAACCCACTTAACTGTCGGGCGTTGGTTTCTATCATATGACATGTTCTACAAGTCTAGACATGCTTTTAGACTGGCTATGACATCACACTTAGCTAACTTAACGGGTGGCTGCTTGTTTCTATTACAGGAGATGTTCTACAAGTTCAGACTTGCTTTAAGACTGGATATGACGTCGCACTTCGCTCACTTAACTGGCGGCCGAAGGTTTCTGTTATTTAAAACAAGAGATCAAGTGAAATATGTTTTTAAGGCTCTATTAACTCCAAACACTCACCGGTACGTGACAGTGACAATGGTATCTGGTAACTAATGTTGGAACTACTCAACAATGGTGTGTAGAGCTAATTTTGTAAGTGAGATTTGATTAACGCTCTTTTAAGTTCCAACGTTCACCACAAGGTGTCTGGTGACAACCAAAGTTGGAACTACCTGATAATCATGTGAAGCTGAATTTTTAGGTTCCAATGATCACCGCTAGGTGTCAGTGACAGTGGTATATAGTAACCCCAAGTTAGAACTACATGAAATTAGACTTGCTAGGAGTTCACAGATGATCGATTTAAATACCCTGCTATGACCATTGACTGGAATGTAATTAAACTATTTATATTTTACTTTGTTTTATCTTTTATTAACATTTATGATTTATTTCTTTTATAGGTAATTTGAAAAGTGATCATCATGTTCAAGTGCGGTGACTGTAAGAAACAGTTCTCAAGACCTGACAACCTTCAACGGCATGTAAATACTAAACATAACATTAAAATGTTTGTGTGCAGTCATTGTGCTATGACATTTAACCGACGGGATAGTCTTGGACGGCATATATTTTTAAAGCATGTCAGTTCATCACTTTTCTCGTGTTCAGTTTGTGATCTTGGTTTCTCTGCTGTAAAGCGATATCAATCCCACATGGTTGAAGTGCATGGAGAACAACAGGAATTAAAAACTGCAAAACCATTAACTAGCGCGGAACTTTTAACGAATGTAATGCTCAAAAGTGTAAACGTTCTCAAGATTGTGAAAATAGTTGTGCAACAAAAAGAAAGAATGATGAACCTTCGCTAATGCATTGTGATGTATGTAATATTGATATACCTTCTTCAATCATTCATGGTCATTTACACAGTATTAATCACAAAAATAACGCTTACCATGAAAAAAGTTCTGCGAATATTCAACAAATTGGTAGTGCGTTTAAAAGTCGAATTGCTAGTTACAGACTTCATAGTGAAGAAAAAATTCAAAGTATTGAATCATTTAAAAAAAAAAGTTCAACCTACTGTGTTTGGCTTGGTAGATAATGTTTTAGTAAAGCATAAATCATTTAAAATGAATTTCGAACTATTTCGGCTGTATGTAAAAACTGAGAGTGAAGGTGAAATTACTGATATCAAATCCTTTAATACAAAAAACATAATTGTTAACGAATCAACTAATATCGGTGATATGTACCAAGATATTTCAAGTGCTATCATTGTGAAGAGTGAAGAGTTCCAGGAAAGGGATTCAGGCTGGGCGTTGGTTGAGATACTTTATTTAGAAACCAACATGAATAAATATAATCCCCTTCGAGCATCATCATACATTGATTTACCAGTATGGATCAAACGTAAGAAAGCTTGTGTAAACGTTATGAATAGTGACGATGCATGTTTTGCATGGCCTGTAACCTCAGCTCTCCATCCAGCAAAAAAGGCTGTGGGGAGAACGTCATCTTATCCTCACTATTCCTCAGTGTTGGATTTACAAGAAATGGAATTTCCTGTGGAGATAAAGATATTAAATATTTTGAAAAGCAGAACAATGTAAGTATTAGTGTGTATGAAATTGAAAACAAGAGTATAGTAGGTCCTCTATATTATACTCAGGAAAAAAGGATGCTCATGTTAATTTATTATACATAACTGAAGGTGAAAATGCCCACTATTGTTGGATAAAACATATAAGTAGACTTGTCAGTAGTCAGGTTTCAAAACACAATGGTAAAAAGTGGTTGTGTGATGGCTGTTTGCTACATTTCCAGAAAGAGGACCAAGTAATTCAACATCAAAAATGGGGATGTAATCATGTTTGTACGGTATTACCTATTCCTAAAATAACATTCTAAAATGTAAGGACTATGAGAAACAGCTTCGAGTACCATTTGTTATATATGCTGACTTTGAAGTTTTGCTAAATCCTTTTAATACATGTTCATCGAATCCAGCCAAACCTTTTACCAACACTACTCACATTCATGAACCTTTCAGCTTTGCATATTATATTAAATGTAGTTATGATGACTCTTTAAATAAATTTGAGCTCTATAGAGGACCTGATGCACCTAAATGTTTTATGGAAAGTCATGAAAAAGATTCAATTCGTATATCCACTATTTTAAATACTATCATTCCAATGGAGCCACTAACATCATCACAGCAAATGAGTTTTGAAACTGAAACTAATGTTTTATGTGTGGTGAATGTTTATATACAGATAGGGTTCGCGATCATGACCATTTAACAGGAAAATATCGTGGTGCTGCTCTCCAAGAACATAATTTAAAGTATAGAGTAACTAAATTCATTCCAATCATTCTACATAACGGTAGCAAATACGATAACCACTTTATTGTTAAAGAATTTGGAGCTTCAGATGTAAAAATCGATGTGATTGCAAATAATTAGGAACAATACATATCGTTCACAAAATACATCAAAACTGACAATAAAAAAACGATAAAACTGCGATTTTTAGATTCATTCCGCTTTATGCCAAGTAGTCTTGATAAACTTGCTAGTAATTTAAAATCAGATCAGTTTCGAGGAATTCAACGAGTCTTTCCTGAAAAGATGATTTTGATTCAATTCGTCAAAAGGGTATATTCCCTTATGAATATATTAACTGTCTGGAACGTCTTGAGGAGTGTTCATTGCCACCAAAAGATGCATTTTACAGTTCCTTAAACACAAGTCACATCAGTGATCAGGAATATTTACATGCACATCGTGTATGGACACAGTTTGACATTCAACATTAGGTGAATTTTCAAACATATATTTGAAGACAGATGTGTTGTTATTAGCAGATGTTTTTGAAAATTTTCGGAATGTTTGAATGAAAACTTACGACCTTGATTCTTGCCAGTATTTTACTGCTCCTGGGTTAAGTTTCAGTTTAATGTTGAAAAAGAAAACGAAAGTAAATTTAGAATTTATGACTGATATAAACATGATTAATTTTATAAAATCATCAATTCGAGGTGGATTAAGCCAATGTAGTGGACGGTATTCTAAAGCAAATAATAAATACATGCCTAGCTACAACCCGTGTGAAGAGTCAAAGTATATTGTCCACCTTGATGCAAATAACCAATATTGTTGGGCTATGAGTCAATATCTACCACTAAAAGATTTTCGCTGGCTGACACAACCTGAAATTGATGTTTTACATGTTAACACCTTAAATGATAACGATCAAAAAGGATATATTTTAGAGGTAAATCTTGAGTACCCTAAAGAGTTACATGATGAACATAATGATTTACCATTTTGTCCTGAGAATATGAAATCTCCATTCAAAACATCACGAACAAAAATGTTAATTGCTAATGTAAATGATAAATGTGAATATGTAATACATTATCAAAACTTAAAACAGTGTCTGCAACATGGATTAAAACTAACTAAAATTCATCGTGTATTACAATTTCATAAGCCAGCATGGCTCAAACCATATATTGATCTGAACAATAATTTAAGAACACTATCAACAAATGCTTTTGAAAAAGATTTTTATAAACTTATGAATAATAGTGTTTTTGGAAAGACTATGGAGAATGTTGATAAGCGTGTTGATGTAAAGCTGAAAACAAAGTGGGAGAATGATGGTAAATGGTATGGTGCGAGGATTTTAATAAGCAAGCCTAACTATCATAGCTGTTCAATTATTCGTGAGGATTTAGTTGTAATACAAAATTTCTTTATTCCCACATATGTACAAAAAACTGATATGTTTCATCAGCTGAATAATAGTATTCAAAATGAATAATACAATAAATAAATAAGAATTTAAGGAAAGAAAACACTATTTAAAATAATCACATAAAACAGAATGACATCCTCATCTGGACATTTTACAATCATCATAAAACAAAACAAAATCATCTTCATCTTAAAGTAACCTACAACAAACCCGTATATGTGGCTTACGCCATTCTGGAATTGTCAAAAACACTTATGTATGAATTTCACTATGATTATGTTAAGAAAAACTATCATGATAATGCAAAATTACTTTATACTGATACAGATTCATTTATTTATGAGTTTAAAACTGATGATTTTTATGAGGATATCAAAACCGAGCAAAATAGGTTTGATACAAGTGACTATCCCGAGGATAATATTTACCATTGACCTCTAGTAAACAAAAACGTTCTTGGAAGATTTAAGGATGAATGTTCTGGTGTTGTTATAGGCACCTTTGTAGGCACAAAATCTAAATCATACAGCTATATGACAATTAATGATGTAGTAATAAAAAATTAAAAGGAGTAAAAAAGAATGTTGTTAGTAAAGTGTTAGATATAAGTGATTATAAAAACTGTATAGTAAGTAACCCACCCATATTATATAAGAAAATGTGTGTATTTAGAAGTAAAAATCATCAGCTACATACCAATTTGCTGAACAAAGTTGCTTGAAGTAATGAAGACAACAAACGATTCATTATACCCAACACATTTGATACTCTTGCTTGGGGAAACAGGTGCATTGACGACTATTACTTTTCTTAAGTCTAATGTTCACTATATTGTAATATTTGTAGGGTGTTTTATATTGTAATATTTTTGTAAAAACGATAAGTAGAATGTATAATGTGAGGCTACTGTAGTTTAGTAAAAAAAAAAGAGTAATACATTTTAGTGTAAAATGTTTGCTTTTTATATTATGATTTTTTTTGAAAAATGTACAAAATATGTGAACTAACAAGGGGAATGTAAAAAATGTAAAGTGGAAATTGTAATTGTCCATGTGTGAAAAAGTGAAATGGATATCACAATTATAATATTAAAAGACATTGTGATTTGGTAAACCTTGTTTTTTTATTTTACAACAACAAAAATGTACAGAAATTGTGAACTAAAGAAGGGGAATGTAAAAAAATGAAAAGTGGAAATTGTAAATATCCATATGTGAAAAAATGAAATGGTTATCACCATTTTTAAAATTTAAAGATATAGTGATCTGGTGAACCTTATTTTTATTTCACAACAAAAAATGTACAAAATATGTGAACTAAACAAGGGGAATGTAAAAATATGTAAAGTGGAAATTGTAAATATTCATGTGTGAAAATGGCCATCACCATTTTTTAAAATTAAAATACATTGTGATCTGGTAAACCTTGTTTTTATTTCCCAAAAAATAGGGCTTTACAAAATAGAATACAAAGAAATACCAATTCCTCAGTCCTTTTCAATGTTCATGTCCACTCATCATTAACTTCCTTTTATAGCACTAATCACAATGAGGGCTACCGACCTTTCCCCCAATGAGGCATCACAGGATGTCAAGCGTTGTTTAGCTTTTCTCAACAATACTTTATCCGCCACACGTCTTAATGCAGGATGCCTATGGCGATAATAAAGGTTATGTTCTTTGCATGCTTGATCCAAAGGATCAATAGGTATATCACCACGTTGCTAACGTTTAATCAGCTTTGTTCCAGGACCACAAAAACGATAACCAGGAAAATGGATTTCAAAAGGTAAGTATTGAATGACGTTGTCAATGACGCCATGACCAGTACAAGTTTGACATATCCTTTTCCATAGGTGGAGAAAAGGTTTGATTTTCCTCTTCCTCTATAGATGATGTTGATGTTGTTGCTTTTTTTTCACCATCACAACCGTGGAATGAGGAAACAAAGTCTTTACACTAACTTTTATGACCGTGACACAGTTTGACCAGCTGGCAAGTAGCACACTGTCGCATAGTGGGTATTTTTGCCATGGCCACTTGCTTATGGTGATCATAATCTGTACATGGTTGCAATTCACTTAACACAGGGTCTTGAGTCCATGATTTTGGTACATGTTGCCAGATTTCTTTCACTGCATCTGCTGCCACATAATAAATGAACGATTTTGGAAGAGCCGATAATTCTTCTTGGGTAGAACTGTCTAGTTTCTTTTTACACACGAAGAACTTCCCAATCGCTTTATCGGTAGCGTCCCCTTTCTCCATGGTATAATGTAGATGTTTACACGTAGCTTGTAGAAATCTCACTGGTGTAATTCACAGGTAAACCTAGAGTTTTAATTTTATTTAACAACTCCCAGCAGCCATTGGTGGTTAGCCAATGAAACAATTGCCACACCTGTGCCAAGGCTTTAGGGGTAACATTGTCACAGGGACAGCGGTCCATGAGTGTTTGCAGCGAGGGACAGCCCAAGTCCATTAAATCGATACATTGACAGTAAATCGCTAAAAATATTTGTAGCCATTGACGTTTTTCACTTCCTTTCACAAATACCACATGGGCAGAGGACAAGTGATCTTTCATGACCATGTCCAGGTGCTTATATGAAATGGTTCCTTGATTCCACTCTAGTTGTATATGAGTTTCAATCCACTGGGTTTGTTTACGATCTTTTTCACACAACAAATCAAAGGCATAGGGTGGTTTAAACACCAAAAGGGTAGCTTGCGATATCCAAAATGTAGAAAAATCAATCCTGGCCACCTCCTTAAATATAAATTTGTTATCTCCAATTTTAAACCCTTGACAGTCGACAATCAGTGTGCTCAACATGTTCACGCTTGTCTGGATCAAGTACAACTGACCAGACTGACTATCGTCCAGTAAGGTGTACCCATTGCATTTACTTACATTCCATTCTAGTAAAAAATTTAAAAAAATCACTGACTAGTCACTATTGAGGTTAGGGTATGACAGGGGACATGAGAAGTAATAATATAACAACAACAACCAATTATTTTATTACATTAATTTATTAGCATAACAAATTTTACATTCTTTTTTCATTTTGGGATAGTGGCGGTACCAACTTATACAACGATACAGTATTTAATGTTTATAGCGTCCATAACACCGATGATGTCCCAATGTCTCTAAACTAGGTGTTTTTGACTGTGACCTGCTCACCGAAGCACCGTTGACACCAAAAGGTGCACATGTATCATAACTTTGTTTATCACTTGGAGGTAATAGTGAGGGGTAACTTGAAATGTAAGGTTTTTTTAGCGTATGGCTTTTAGTGCCGGGAGTGTCCAAGGACATGTTCGGCTCGCCAGTTTTGTAGCTGCTTCGAGACGGACACCCAATGGGTGAGCTACAAGTACCGTTGAGGAGGGAAGGAGGGAAGTTGGATTGTAAGGACGAGGAGTTGGAAGGTAACGGCTGTGGCCTATAGTTAGGGACCAACCCCGGCATTTGCCTCGAAGGAAGATGGGAAACCACAGAAGACCATCTTCAAGGTTGCCGGCGGGGGGATTCGAACCTCCTCGCCTCCCGGATGTGAGCGACTGCCATCCGTCATGCCGTAACCACCACGGCTAACTCACCCGGTAATTGTAAGGTATATTACCCACAACATTCTACACAGGTAGGGGCAGGTGGGTGACCAGCGCTGATGTTCTTGCATAGGTTCATCAATTACTTCCCATTGGTCTATGGTGATGGCACAAAATACACATTTCACTTCATCTCTTGTTTTTAAATAATATAATCCAGCGGCCGCCAAGGCTTGAGGGTTTATGAAATGCACAGGTCACGACGCAAATGTCTTGAAACGTTGTTCCTCAGATTTTAAATTCATGGCTTTGACGTCTCTTGATGCTTTAAAGCAAGACATGACTGAGCAGCTTGACGTGGGTTGACCTGTTATTTATACACTTGTCACTTGGTTGGACAGTGGATAATAGTTGACTTGTTTGTGATGAATGATCAAACAGTAGGCCGTCGTATTGGCTGGAACATTATCATGCGTTTCAAAATCTAGTCGAATGTCAATATTGGATGGCTTGACAGACTCTTCCAAGTAGGAACAGTCAAAGGCAATCAGTGGCGCCCTTGTCTTAAACACTTGGGGTGACAACATGGGGCAATTCTCTTTTTGATAATACGACCATCGAAATTTACAAAACAAGTCGTACAGGGGGCCAAACTTATTTTTTGAAAAATCCAAATCCAGTCCTTCATAGGGAAACACAGCACCGTTGAGCAGGAGACGTGCATTTATCAATTGCAGGTGATCAAATTGTGTGGCATCTTTGGTTTGTTGATACTTGCGATTTGTTTGAAAACCAACGATCATGTAGTGAGGTCTCTCTGTATAGCGAACTGTTTTTACAGACCAACTGTGTGTGTTGGTGGTAGGCAATAGCGGGTACTCATGGAGTGCCCAGCTTCTAAATTCCATGGGTAGAGGCATATCTCTCTTTACCATTTTGAGTATGTCCAGTTTTTTGCTATCGTCAAGGGTTACATGCGGCACTTTCCATAGCATGCGTTGTAGTTGAATTTTTGAGTCTATGGGGGCATTGTTGGCTCCCTTGAGTGAATTATTATCACTCCTCTCACCAAATAAAGCACTGGCCTTGCATTCACCACAATGCGCTGGTGATCTTCGGCAAAGCCTAAAATCAGTTTAAGGGGTAAAACTCCAGTAAAGGTGCCATCCGTGTGTTCCATCCAGTCATTGGTCGAGTCAGGGCACCAACCCGCCATGCAAAGTGTTTTACCTTCTCCCTCACTATAAGAGGGATATAGTTTCTTGACACTGGAAATACCCACATTTCGAGTGCTATTATCCACTACGATATCGTTAATGACATACCGCACGTCAGAAAACAGAAAGGCAAAAGCATGGTTGGCTAACTTGGATGTGGTAGGTGTAGAGCTATCGGCTTTGGTGAGCCGACCTTCAATCTGAATGACACTTTCATGCGATAGGGTGTAAATATCTTGGTTGTTGATAACAAATTGAATTTCATCATTGTTATTGAGTCCAGGTGTTTGAGCTTGATAGGATTGGAGATCAGTTCTTACCACCCCTGGTTGCTCCTCGACGTGGTTCATATTCACGTGGCAAACAACTAACACCATTCCTAGACGGTGTTGTTGCTTTATATACAAACTTCATATTGGCTTTAGCACCATCTTGTAAGTCACTGGTGTGGTAGAATCTAGTTGAATGAGTAGTTGCTCTCTATTCATCAGTCTTAATGTTATATTACTAATACCAGCGACAGCCACAGAATGAAAAAGCACCACTGGAGGGTTTTCACGAATAATATAGCCATTGCGTGATGTTACAATAAAGGCATAAAGCGAATGCGATGGTTCTTGATTCGTGTACACTTCGCTAATAATATTACACGTCACCGACACATGATGGTCCTCAATGAGTTTTACTTAATGGTCTGATTCATGTTTTTTTGTTGGGCTCCAACACGCGTGGTTTAAATCCTAGTAATGGACCAATGGAATCGGGGTGTGTTTAAAGTCAATATTGAATGTAGGGAAAATACTGCAGCCATGAGTGTTGGTATTTCCTACAAGTTCAAATTGTACGTTCCATTGAGAAATGACTTTAAACCATATTCATTGATCAACACCACATAAATGTGTTCATAAATGTCATCTATCGTTTATCCACCAGAGTTCAGGGTGAGCACAGAGTCATCATAGAAAAACTTGTTGTTCACATTTTCACGTATGTTGTATATTCTATTGTATGTTTCAAGTGAAACAAGTCGTAAACTTTTAGGTCTTTCACTCAATTCGATAGGCGGATAAAAGTCTAGGCTGACTTCAGGTCCACGTCCATGCAGTGAAAACGTCTTACTTTCCACCGACATACTGTTGACGTTTTTGCTTATGCTGCGTCTTATATAAAAATTAAACACAAACGTCCGCACTCTTCACTGATAAATGATTGCTCACGTTTCACATTATAATATATCTTGGTCCTGTTTCAAAAATAGGTCACTAGTTCCATGGGCGGGGGCAAATTCCCAAAACTGTCCAAGTACCATACAGTGGATCCCTCTTTGACATAGGCTACATAATGCGTTCCTGTTCCTCGGTGATCATCCAAATTGACAACAGCACATTCCTGTTTCCAGGGTCGTGGGGGTAATTGGTTCCGCTTAAACACACCTCGAAAATGAGAAAGCTTTAGTTGTTTAGCATAGCTTTCCACATGTTGATGCGTCAGGGCATGTCTTACTATGGCTGATGTTCATTTTATAAATTTCGAAATGGTGAAATCCCAAATCCTTGTTGATAAAAGGCTGGCTTTAAATTGGCATTTCTAGCCCCCATAGAAATGGCTTCCATGGTTTCATTGTGTCGCTGACTTAGTTGTTGCTTGCCCTGCTGCGCGGCTTTAATGGTTTTCGCCACCGCACTGGCAACACCCAAAAGTGAACCCAGAGCAGCCAGACCAGCAAATAAAACAGGTAAAAATCCCGCTCGTTTGGGAACGGGAATCACTCGCCCATGTTTTGAACCCTGTCGCTGACGTTTTGGAATAACACGTCTCTGTGCTGTTCGAAGGTGTTTCCTTATGGTCAACACATTATTTTTTATTTTCTTCTTCCGCAAGGGCTTGTCCACGAATGCCTTAAGCCCATGCTTTGACAAGGACAGGGTCTTATTTTTAGTCTTTTTAGTCTTTCTCACCACATATCTTTGTTTCACCATGATGATGACCAACAACCTTTCACAAGAATGTTTAAGTCACTACTAACGTCGGCTTGTTATTTCATGGCTGTATATTCCAATTCCACATAAAGTGGGAAATCGTTTATGGTTTTTCCAGCTTGCTTTTCATCCCATGTCAACATGAGATGAAAGGATAGTTCATCACCTGCATTGGCCATTTCATGGTTATGGACCAACATCCTATGACCCTTTATCTGTATTTGTAAATGGTTTTCATCAGGCATCGCGTATTTTATGTGAATGGTTCCATCATAGTGTAACCGACAGTGGCTTAAACCCGAAGCAAGCACATAGGTCATGTGCTGGTCATGGACTAGCGGTAAATGGTTATTGTCATTCACAGGTCTTTCATTTGTCAGATACACTAAAAATGTAGATGGGATAGATTTATGAAAGCTTTTCATTTGGTAGGTGAGGTAGCGTTTGGTGCAGACATCATCATCTTCTTGTGGGTCTTCCACGTGAATAATGCGGTGATGATTAGCTGTATAGCCATCCACAGTAAGCTGAGGCACTTTGTTATATAACTCGTGCACCTTGTTATCCACATACTTTTTTGTAGTAACGTCTGTAGACTCTTGAGGATGTTTCACATGTGTTAACCGCTTTCCTTTAAAATCATAATCTCCCCGCTTTGTGCGTGGCACGACTGACCTATCCACATAGTGTTTATTAGCAGGATCTGTTTCCTGTTTAGGATCATGCATGGGAACAGACCTAGCTTTGGTCATCAACGCACGTCCAAAGACATCCATCGTCAACCTCTAGTACGAGTCTACTGTATCTACAAGGCTCGGTGCAATGTATATAGACAGCCTGATAGTCTCACTAAGCCTTAGTTGAAATGAAGATTATTAAGCAGCAAGAGTCATTCCCCGTGGGGGACATGGTTTCCCATCTCTGTCCCACATCAATGAACAACGCCATGGTTCACTGTTTCCATCTTCCATTCGCTGCATCACTGTGGGACCTTCCGGCGGTGGAAAGACCAATCTTTTGCTGACGCTCATCACAGCGCCCAATGGTCTGTGTTTTCAAAATATTTATATTTTTGCAAAATCTCTCAACCAACCCCTCTAGGTGTTTCTGGTTCAAGTTATGTCTGGATTACAAAATGAGAATATGGGTTATTTCACATTTTCCATGCAAGAAAATGTTATTTCACCGGATGGGGTAAAGCCTGATTCACTCATGATTTTCGATGATGTATCCACTGAACGACAAGGCATCATTCAAAGCCATTTCAGCATGGGTCGACACAAACATATTGATTGCTTCTATCTTGGACAAACATATTCTAAAATGTCGAAAGTGTTGATTCGTGACAATGTCAATGTCATTGTTTTATTTCGCCACGACGAGAGGAATAGTCCTCACATTTATAATGAACATGTGAATCCGGATATGACCTTTCAAATGTTTACTGAATTGTGTGCTAAGTGTTTGAACACTCAATGTCATGCCTGTTTAGTGATTGATAAACAAAGTGAACTGAACCAAGGACGTTATCGCTTAGGGTTTGATAATTTTATTGCTATTTAAGGCACTGTCTCATTCCCTGTCAAGTCATTTGTCAAGACACCATGGCGTTATCAGAGAGTCAACTGAAGAAGCATATTATTAGAGCAAAAATACTATTCGCCAGTTTCGTCAATTGAAACGATCACGTGCAGATCATGCTTGGTTTATTCAACAACATTTAGCGCCTCCACTAAAAGCCACGTTGAATCCCTCTTTCAAGCCATCTGAAACGCTACCCACCGTTTCACAAACCACTCAGACGCTACACGAGGACCCTGAGGAAGAGAAAGAGGAATAGGAAGATTTGACTATTGTTAGCGAGGTTGAGGGTGACGAGGAACAAGTGTTTACGCCTCAAAAAAAAACCTCACCCCTGGCAGAGTTTTTAAGAAAAAAGAAATCCTTGGCCATGGTCGAAACACCTTGCCCTTCGAGATTGTCTCCGTTCTCAGAACTCTTGGCCACCCCTCAACATAAAGCTCAACTGAAAAATATTTTATTAAAATATTATGGATCAGCACTGGAACCCTATTTCACCGATCTATTTATTGGATACACAGATACCACATATGGTGTTCGCTATGAGGATGATAGTTTTAAAATTGGGGATTCATCCATTAAATTTGCTCGTACTAAATCTGTCATTAAGAACATCAATTATAAATTAACACCAGGACTGTTAAAGCTGCTATTCTCTCGTACTCCCTCTTTCCATGATTATACGCCAGGGGACCTTGGCAAATATAAGTTAATTTTATTGGACACCCATGCCCACAAAAGACAGTATGATCCCACTCAACAAGTGAATGCCAATATATCTCAAAAATATAAAACCATCATTGCAAAAATGTTTCCCACCAGTCAAAGTATTCGTCGTAAAGCGTCCGCTTCCGGAGTGACATTTAAACCATTAAAACCCCTTGTGGATGTAACCTACTGGCACAATCCCAATAAGCTCGTCCAGCGACTACAGCTGTTGCATGCTTCACGTCATGCCGGCCATACCGGTCACGATTGGGAAATTCAAGAAATTGAAGAACAAATTCGAAATGCCAAAATTATTGTTTAAGCCCTCACCCATTAAAATGGGTAATGCTCATGAGTTGCATCGCCCAGCTAGGTGTCACTCTCCGCGACTAAAAGTAATTTCGTGAGGTGTGGATGAACTTTGGCTGGCCGACTTGGTTGAAATGATACCCTATGCTATCGTTAACAACGGTGTACGCTATATGTCGACTGTCATTGATGTGTATTCCAAAATGGCGTCTGTTGAACCTCTGCGTCGCAAGTCTGGTCCACTAGTCACCGAGGCATTCCAACATATTATTCAACAATCCAAACGTCAACCTCAGTTGCTACAAACCGACCAGGGGAAAGAATTTTTCAACAAGGATTTCTCCAGATTTCTCAAATCTTTGGATATTCACCATTACACCACGTACAGCAATCTCTAAGCCATCGTGGTCGAGAGGTTTAACCGAATATTGAAAACGCGTATGTGGAAAGCGTTTACCGCTCAGGGCACTTATCGCTGGTTGGACATGTTACCTGAGCTAGTGTCACGTTGCAATGACACCAAATACAGAACCATTGGTACTAAGCCACGCCTCGTGACCAAAAATATTCAGCGACTGGATAAACTGTTTAACTCCATAAAAACAGCAGACCCAAACGTCACCGACTGAATATTGGGGATTTTGTTCGTGTGAGCAAATTCAAGTCTGTCTTCGATAAGGGCTACTCACCAAATTGGGGGACTGAACTATTTCGAATTCGACAAGTCAACCTGAACTCGAGGACCTCAATCATCAACCCATAAAAGGCAGGTTTTGTCTCCGAGAACTCCAAAAGACAGCGTTTCCAAAACATTACCTTGTGGAAAAAGTGTTGAAACAAAAAGGAAATAAACTATATGTAAAATGGTTGGGATTTAGCTCAGCCTTTAATTCTTGGATTAATAAATTACATGATATGTGAACCTGTGTGCCTTGTATTTATTTTTTCACTCATGATGTACTTAACCTACAGACTTGTGTGTGAGCAGTCCTCAGATCCACAAGTATTATGAGCAACATATATTTCTTTCTCTCTACATGTCTTCTCTATTACATTTGACCCTCGTGCTCTCCCTCCCTTCACCTCCCACCACTGCCAAAACAGGATGTGACTTGTTAGCCCTTATTGTGCACGTGCACAGCAAACTTCCAAGATGAACACCTGTGTGTAAGGTCATATTACACATGAACTTGCATTTTTCTCACGTACGAACCAAAACAGGATGTGACTTGTTAGCTTACATGTTGTCATCTCACACGTGTTCACATGTATTTCGTCACTTTTCTTTCATATCGTTATTAGATTGTAGTAGTGAGGACTGGCGAACAACGTCAGTTCAACACACTGCTTTACCCACGGACCAGGTCTGCCGCTGGCTACTGGTTAAAATAGTTAGCCCATTATAAATTCAAAAAAAAATATCAATAAAAGTGCACTTAGGCCCTTTGTCAAAATTTCAATAATAGTCCGAGTCCTACAATACCTCATACAAGTCCCTAGCCTTATTGGTCCGTCAGATATGAACAAACGTGTAGTTAGACCCTTTGCCAAAATTTCAAAAATAGATTCAAAGAGGGGGCACCTGCCCGAGTTCTACAATACCTCGCAGGTCAAAATCCCATCACGGGTTTTGGAAATATCAACAAAAGTGTAGTTATGCCCTTTGTCAAAGGTCGACTAATATCAGGTTAGGCTATGTTAAGTTAACCTACAACCACCAACTTGTTAGGTTAGACTAGGTTAAGTTAAGCTTTATTTGAAAAGCGCGCCATGTAAGTCGTTGCGGCCTGCCGCCATCTTGTGTGGAGGAATGTGGAAGTGGAGGGTATATAACTCTCACAAACACACTACTGAGGTTAGAAACAGGTGACTGGTTTAATTACTTGCGGATGGATGAAGAAACATATTTAACTCTTCTCAAAAAAGTAACCCCACGGATGGAAAAGTCCGACACAGTTATGAGACAGGCAATTACTCCACACGAACGGTCGACCGTAACACTTCGTCTCTTAGCCACTGGAAGGAGCTACGAAGATTTAAAGTTTTCTGCTGCGGTTTCTTCCCTAGCTCTAGGAGTAATTATTCCAGAAACATGCAGAACAGTAGTGGTTTTGTAACGGTTCTGGCACCACCGCCACCGCTCCACCACCCAAGATGGCGGCCGTAGCTTAACTTAACCAAACCTACGAGGTGTGATCAAAAAGATCCAAGATGGCGGTCATAACTTAACTTAATCTAGCCTAACCTAACCTCTAACCTAACCTATGAGGTGTGATCAAAAAGTTCCAAGATGGCGGTCATACCTAGGAGGTGAGATCCAAAGTTCCAAAATGGCGGCCATAGCATAACCTAACCTAACCTCTACCCTAACCTACGAGTTGTGATCAAAAAGTCCCAAAATGGCGGCCATAGCTTAACCTAACCTAACCTAACCTCTAACCTAACCTAATAGGTGTGATCAAAATGTTCGAAGATGGTGGTCATAGCTTAACTTAACCTAGCCTAACCTAACAAGATGGCGGCCATAGCTTAACTTAAGCTAGCCTAACCTAATCTAACCGAACCTAACCTACGAGGTGTGATCAAAATGTTCCAAAATGGCAAGTTCCAAAATGGCGGTCATAGGTTAACCTAACCTAACCTAACTTCTAACCTAACCTGCGAGGTGTTATCAAAAAGCTCCAAAATGGCGGCCATAGTTTAACCTAACCTAACCTACGAACTTTGCCGATATTTCACGAAAGCGTGATTAGATTTGAACATGTGACGTGTCAAATGGTCTGTCCCGAAGCCCTCTTTATGTTGTTAATAGGGTAAAGTTTTTGAGAACGAGGGAAAGAGACTTTTTGTGGGTAAAACCATGTTTTTGGACTTTTTGTTATATCTCGCAAACCAATAACGCTAGAGACGTGTACGAGGGATGGTAGGACTCGGGGTGACACCCCCTTAAAGCCTGTCGCACTCCCCCCGGAACAATGGTTAAATGAATGACAGATGAAATTATATAATAGTGGAAAGTGTTGCTAGAATGTAATTGTGACAGTGAAAAAAACTGGAGTACTCAGAGAAAAACCTGTCTACCTGTGCTTTGTTGAGCATAAATCTCACATGGAGTGACTGGGAATTGAATCACGGATCTAGTGGTGAGAGATTGATATGCGGCTACCTAAGCCATGGAGGCTTTAAGGCATGAGTGACATACACACAGTCTCTGAGCTATAAGAATGAATCCTAGGAGATGAAAAAGTTCCTGATGGGTTGGTGTGTTTTAGCGCTAGGGCTAATGCACACACCCTATTACACGGGGCCCATGCAAATTGAGGACAGGTTAAGGGACCTAAGTGTGAAACTTGGTGGATGAATGTGTTATAACGAGTCATTTGTAGTAGGAAGAGAATAATGCAAGTTCTTAAGATGTTACAACTGGAGAGATTGTACGTGCTGTAAGCCGACTTGTTATTTCCGGTGTCATGTTGCTGACATGGCAGAGAGCGCACAGTTCTATTGCTATGACTGACGCTGCAGATATTTTCAACCGCAGGTGTTCATCTTGACAATAGATAATGCAAAATCAGCAGTCATTGAATATTACACAGGTGTTCCTATTGTACTTTGGAGTCGCAGGTGTACGGGAAAGGAATTGTAATGATCTGCAAAAAACTGCTGACACGAGCGATATGAGCCTATATAACAGACGTGTCATATATATTTCCCTACTGTCTGTCTTTATTATTCGCTACGAGTGAACAGTGCTCTATTACTGCTCAAATATTTTCAAAAGCCTTTTGGTGGAAAATCATTAAATTATTTTGTAAGGTAAGTATTTATTATTAATGGATTGCAGTCATTTATTATTATTGATGTTCAAGTTATTGATTGGAATGTATTTATTGATTGATTGATTTATTTATTTGTTTACAGATAATTGACGTACCTGTAGGTTAGCAGATTCCTGTACGTAGTTCAGTCAGTGGCAGCAGTAGATAAATTATTAAAGGTAAGTACCCCCTCTAATAACTTTTAATCAGCTAGAGCGATATGTTCCAATGTTCACTGCTAGATGTTAGTGACAATGGAATATTTGATAGTCAAAGTTGGAACTACTTGACAATGGTGTGTGAAGCTAAATTTGTAGGTTAGAATTGATTACCGCTCTATTAAGTCTGAACGTTCGCTGCTGGGTGTCAGTGACAATGGTATCTGGTAACTTAAGTTGGAACTACTCAACAATAGTGTGTAAAGCTAATTTTGTAGGTTAGATTTGATTACCGCTCTATTAAGTCCGAACATTTGTTGCTATGTGTCAGTGACAGAGAGAATATATATAGACTTAACTTCAGCTTACCTAACATAACCTAACTTGTTCTAACTTAACCTTGCCATATGACATGTTCTACAAGTTTATATTTGCTCTAAGACTGGCTATGATGTCACACTTAGTTCACCTAACCTAATGTAACATATCATAAACTAACCTAACCCTATCTAACCTAACTTCGTCTAACCTTACCTAACTCCATATAACCTAAATCTTAACAGCTTTGAACACATGAGAGAGAAAATATTTAAAGACTCCAATGTTCACTGCTAGATGACAGTGACAATGGAATATTTGATAGTGAAAGTTGGAACTACTTGAAAATGGCGTGAAGCTAAATTTGTAGTTTATATTTGATTACCGCTCTATTTAGTCCGAACGTTCGTTGCTAGGTGTCAGTTGCAGAGGGAATATTTAAAGACTTAACTTCAGCTCATCTTACATAACCTAACTTTACCTAACTTAACCTTGTGACTTGACATGTTCTACAAGTTTAGACTTGCTTTAAGACTGACTATGACGTCACACTTAGCTCACATAACTGACGGCAGCTGGTTTCTATCACAAGACATGTACTACAAGTTTACACTTGATTTAAAACTAGCTATGACGTCACACTTAGCTCACTTAACTGGCGGCTGCTGGTTTCTATTATTTAAAAGCAAGAGAGCAAGTAAAATGTGTGTTTAACGCTCTATTAAGTTTGAATGTTCACCGCTAGATGTCAGTGACAATGGTATATTTGATAGCCTAAATTGGAACTACTTGACAATAGTGTGTGAAGCTAAGTTTGTAGGTTAGATTTCATTAACGCCCTATTATGTTCCAATGTTCACTGCTAGGTGTTAGCGACAATGGTATTTGGTAACCAAAGTTGTAACTATTTAAAATTAGACTTGGTATAAGTCCACTGCTGATCGATTTAAATACCCTGCTATATCCATTGGCTGTTATTAATTTATATATATATATATATATAATAATTAAACTATTTATATTTTACTTTGTTTTATATTTTATTAACATTTATGATTTGTTTTTATAGGTAATTTGGAAAGTGATCGTGTGGTGAATGTAATAAACAGTATTCAAGACCTGACAGCCTTCAACGTCATGCAAGTACTAAACATGATCACAAAATGTTTGTATGCCGTCATTGTGCTACAACATTTAACAGACAGGATAGACTTACACGACATGTAAATTTAAAGAATGTCAGTTCAGCACCTTATTCTTGTTTAATTTGTGAACTTGGTTTTTCTGCTGTAAAGCGATATCAATCCCACATGGTAGAAGTGCATGGTGAACAACAGGAATTAAAAACTGTAAAACCATCAACTAGCACAGAACCAATAAATGAATGTAATGAAGTAGGGCGTGATCATCTTCAAAAAAATGCTCAAAAGGGTAAACATTCTAAAGATTGTAAAAATAGTTATTCACCAAAAAGAATTACGAATGGTGAACCTTCAATAACACATTGTGATGTATGCAATATTGGTATACCTTCTTCAATGATTCAGGGACATTTGCGCAGTATTAATCATAAAAATAATGCTTGTCATGAAAAAAATTCTGCAAATATTCAGCAAATTGGTAGTGCGTTTGAAAGTCGAATTGATATTTACAGACTTTATAGTGAAGAAAAAACTCAAAGTATTGAAACATTTTTAAAAAATGTTCAACCAATTGTGTTTGGCTTGGTAGCTAATGTTCTAGCATAACGAATAGAATAAGAAGTGTGATCTCTTCTCCCTCAATAGCACGTAATGAATAGGGATCGGGTTGGCACTCGCCGCTACGCAGCGCTTCAGTCGATTTGAGATCGTTGATTTCCACATATGTTTATGTGCGATATATTAAGTATTTAATCGGTCGGAGTGTTTTGGTGGTGTTCTGTACAAACTTTTATTGATATACAAGTGCTTACACTATTATCTCATAGTATTAATACCTGAAATGCTATTGTAGGAAGCATTAACTGAAAGGGAATTTAATTTCTTGTCGTGTGTTGAGGTTATCTTCGTGTGTTAATTTTATTGTTATTTAATGCAAGTAAACAGCAGTTTAGCCTTTACATTTTCATGAGTGCTTAATGCGAGTAGTGAAGATGCCTTGTTGTTTTGTAGCAGTATGCAGATCTGGCTATGGGGACTGTAAAGAGGTAAGACGGTTTTTCAAACCCCTAAAGATAAGGAACGTTTTATCAAGTGGAAATGGGCCATACCAAGAAAGGATAGGGAACTTACTGAAAAGTCCTACATATGTGATGCTCACTTTTCAGAAGATTTAATTGTTAAATTTGAGAAATTTGTGATAGAAGGGAAGGAAGGTTAGAATTAAAAGAAATAATATGACTCATCAGTTTAGTTATTATTGTATTATTATTATTATTATTATTATTATTATTATTATTATTATTAAAAATTTGAATTATGTGTTTCACTTTCCGCTGCGAATTATATTCTCTCTTATTGTTACTGTGTATTTCAGGTAATATTCCTTTTGTATGCCAATGCCCTACGCGAGTTGCGTTCGTACTGTTTATTTTTATTTTTGGCTGCGTTGCAAGTCTGTTAAGGGAATGTAAAATGTGTAACAATGTGAAGAAATCCTTTCTGGTAGCGAGATTCATTTTTCCGTCTTTTTTCTTTTTAATTTACCGATAGCTGGCAAAACTAATTGCATTTTGAACTTGCTCTCTGTCTTCGCTTATTGTCGAAACTGGACTATTACAGGATACGACTTATTAAATTATAATTGGGCACAGTAAAGTAAGTTGAGATGTCGAACTTATTAGCGCCTATGAGGATATCTTGCTGTGTTTTAACATGTAAAACAGGTCGCAAGGTTTTAAGTCTCGTAAGCGCCAATGCTAACTTACATCACAGATTGGAGCCAGCGCTGCGCTGCGGCGGACCGGGCGTACTAGGCCAGTGTTATCACTTCTTATTCTATTCGTTATGGTTCTAGTAGAGCATAAAACATTTAAAATGAATTTCTAACTATTTCGGCTGTATGTAAAATCTAGCAATGAAGGTGAAATCACTGATATTAAATCCTTTAATACAAAGAACATAATTGATAGCGAATCAACTAATATCAGTGATATGTACCAAGATATTTCAAGTGCTATCATTGTGAAGAGTGAAGATTTCCCGGAAAGAGAGTCAGGCTGGGCATTGGTTGAAGTACTTTATCTATAAACCAACATGAATAAATATAATCCCCTTGGAGCATCATCATACATTGATTTACCAGTATGGATTAAACGAAAGCTTGTGTAAACGTTATGAATAGTGACCATGCATGTATTGCATGGGCTGTAACCTCAGCTCTCCATCGAGCAAAAAAAGGCTGGGGGAGAACGTCATCTTATCCTCACTATTCCTCAGTGTTGGATTTACAAGAAATGGAAATTCCTGTGGAGATAAATTATATTAAATGTTTTGAAAAGCAGAACAATGTAAGTATTAATGTGTATGGAATTGAAAACAAGAGTATAGTAGGTCCTCTATATTATACTCAGGAAAAAGGATGCTCATATTAATTTATTATACATAACTGAATGTGAAAATGCCCATTATTGTTGGATAAAACATTTCAACAGACTTGTTGGCAGTCAGCTATCAAAATTCGAAGGTAAGAAGTGGTTATGTGATGGTTGATTGTTATATTTTGGAAAAGAGGATCAACTTTCTCAAGATCAAATATGGGGTTGTAATCATGTTTGTACAGTATTACCTACTCCTGGAAATATCATTCAAATATTTAAGGACTTTGAAAAGCAGCTTCGAGTACCATTTGTTCATGCTGACTTTGAAGCTTTGTTAAAGCTTTTTAAAACATGTTCATCGAATCCAGCCAAACCTTTTACCAACACTACTCACATTCATGAACCATTTAGATTTGCATATTATATTAAACGCAGTTATGATGACTCTTCAAATAAGTTTGAGCTCTATAGAGGACATGATGCACCTAAAGTGTTTATGGAAAGACTCGAAAAAGATGCAATCCGTATATCCTCTATTTTAAATACTATTATGCCAATGGAGCCACTAAAATCTTCACTGCAAATGCATTTTGAAACTGAAACTATTTGTTTTATGTGTGGTGAATGTTTATATACAGACAGAGTTCGCGATCATGACCATTTATCAGGAAAATATCGTGGTGCTGCTCACCAGGAATGTAATTTAAAGTATAGGGTAAATAAATTCATTCCAGTCAGTCTATATAACGGTAGCAAATATGATAACCACTTTATTGTAAAAGAATTTGGAGCCTTAGATGAGAAAATTGATGTAATTCCAAATAATAAGGAACAATACATATCGTTTAAAAATATATCAAAACTGACGATGAAAAAACTATCAATCTGTGATTTTTAGATTCATTCCGCTTTATGCCAAGTAGTCTTGATAAACTTGCTGGTAATTTAAAATCAGATCAGTTTCGAGGAATTCAACGTGTCTTTCCAAAAGAAGATGATTTTAATTTGATTCGTCAAAAGGGTATATTCCCTTATGAATATATTAACTGTCTGGATCGTCTTGAGGAATGTTCTTTGCTACCAAAAGATGCATTTTACAGTTCTTTAAACACAAGCCATATCAGTGATCCGGAATATTTACATGCACAACGTGTATGGACACAGTTTAACAATCAAACTTGAGGTGAATTTTCAGACATATATTTGAAGACAGATGTGTTATTATTAGCAGATGTGTTTGAAAATTTTCGGAATATTTGTATGACAACTTACGACCTCGATCCATGTCAGTATTTTACTGCTCCTGGGTTAAGTTTTAGTTCAATGTTGAAAAAGACAAAAGTAAATTTAGAATTGATGACTGATATATACATGATTAATTTTATAAAATCATCAATTCGAGGTGGATTAAGCCAATTTAGTGGTCAATATTCTAAAGCAAATAATAAATACATGCCTAGCTACAATCCTTGTGAAGAGTCAAAGTATATTGTCCACCTTGATGCAAATAACCAAATGGTTGGGGAATGAGTCAATATCTACCACTAAAAGATTTTCGCTGGCTAACACAACCTGAAATTGATGTTTTACATGTTAACACTTTAAATAATAACGATGAAAAAGGATATATTTTGGAGGTAAATCTTGAGTACTCTAAAGAGTTACATGATGAACATAATGATTTACCATTTTGTCCTGAGAATATGAAATCTCCATACATAGCATCACGAACAAAAAGTTAATTGCTAATGTAAATGATAAATGTAAATATGTAATACATAATCAAAACTTAAAACAGTGTCTACAGCACGGATTAAAACTAACTAAAATTCATCGTGTATTACAATTTCATAAGTCAGCATGGCTCAAACCATATATTGATCAGAACAATAATTTAAGAACACCATGAACAAATGCTTTCGAAAAAAAATTCTATAAACTTATGAATAATAGTGTTTTGGAAAGACTATGGAGAATGTTGATAAGCGAGTTGATGTAAAGCTGATAACAAAGTGGGAGAATGATGGAAAAAGGTACGGTGCGAGCAACTTAATAAGCAAGCCTAACTTCCATAGCTGTTCAATTATTCACTTGGATTTAGTTGTAATGCAAATGAATCGTCTTAAATAACTTACAACAAACCCATATATGTGGGTTACGCCATTCTGGAATTGTCAAAAACACTTTTGTATGAATTTCAATATGAGTATGTTAAGAAAAACTATCATGGTAATGCAAAATTACTCTATACAGGTACAGATTCCTTTATTTATGAGTTTAAAACTGATGATTTTTATGAGGATATCAAAACTGAGCTAAATAGGTTTGATACAAGTGACTATCCCAAGGATAATATTTACCATTTACCTCTTGTAAACAAAAAGGTTATTGGAAAATTTAAGGATGAATGTGCTGGTGTTGTTATACACACCTTTGTAGGCACAAAATCTAAACCATACAGCTATATGACAATTGATGATGTAGTAATAAAAAAATTAAAAGGAGTAAAAAAGAATGTTGTTAGTAAAGAGTTAGATATAAGTGATTATAAGAACTGTTTAGTCAGTAACCCACCTATATTATATAAGAATTGTGTGTATTTAGAAGTAAAAATCATCAGCTACATACCAATTTGCTGAACAAAGTTGCTTAAGTAATGAAGACAATAAACGATTCATTATACCCAACTCATTTAATACTTTTGCTTGGGGAAATAGTTGCATTGACAACTATCACTTTTTCTTAAGTCTAAATGTTCACCTTATTGTATTATTTGTAGTGTGTTTTATATTGTAATATAATTTGTATAAACTGTAAGTATAATGTTAGACTAGTGTAGTTAAGTATAAGTAATACATTTTACTGTAAAATTTTGCTTTTTTATATTATACATAAAAATAAATTCTTAAAAATTCATAAAATGTGAAAACTGAACAAGTGTAATGTAAATAAAATGTGCTATTATAAAATGCATAAAAATTGTAAATATCCATGTGTGAAAAAATAAAAAATCAAGAAATGACTATAATAACTTTTTAAATTTAAAAATCTTGCTCTAGTAACCTTGTTTTATATTTCATAGACAATAGGGCTTTTATAAAATAGAATAAAAAGAAATATCAATTTCTCATTCCTTTTTTTAAATGTTTTTTCAACACAAGAGCCGATATATAAGCCAACAAAAAAGCCAATACATAAGCCAACAAAAGTCAATACAAAAGCCAACGCAAAAGCCAACACAAAATCTCATACATAAGCCAACATAAAAGCCAACACAAAAGCCAACACGAAAGGATCACTAGGATAGGATACATGAAGGTCGGTTAAATGGTGTTAGGTTAGGTTAAGATATGTTACATTAGGTTAGGTGAGCTAAGTGTTTTAGCTATACTAGCAATCATAGGGGATATTTAAAATTTTAATATTTTACTCGTTTTACATTGTAAATTATTAACAGTTAGGAGTGTATTGTTTATGACCACTCTCTTCCTAAACATAGCTAGAAACTGTTAATGGTCAACAATTGCATTAATAGTAGGACGTTGGGGATAGCAATTATGAAAACAGACAATACCCATAAAATATTTTTATTTATTTAATGTAAGTACTTATACAATAGTTACATACAAAATACATTTTTTTCTCTATTTCTATCTAATTATTTTTGATCCTCTTGCAATACTACCCCTTGCATCTCAATGGCAGATGACCTTGTAGTTGAGCCAATTAAAACAACACCACCTTTAGCATAGTCTGTGATGTTAATGACTCTTGAGATGTGGAAGATGGATTAAACATAACTTTTACAACGGGGGTTAAACGTTGCCGAATAAACACTGCACTATTTTGAGTAGCAACATTTTTTCTAGTACTAGCTTTTTTGCATTGTCATGATGTTTTGTTGACACTAACGGTGTTTTAATTAGATCACTACATTGATGATCACTCACACTTAAAACCTCACCATTTCTACATTTTAGATTGGCTCGACATTTTTTTGACCTCTGGTTTGAGCATTGCCAGAGTATTATTCCTTTTACACTGTGTCGTTTATAGTTATAAGAGTAGCCTTTATAGAGTACACGTTGTTTACCTCGGTTAGTTGTAGTAAGTTCCATAGTAGCAACTAAGCTGTTAGTATGATTTGCACACTACAAAGGTTATAACTCTTCTGGTAATAGAATTATTTGGCGTTGGCTTTTATATTTAATATGTACAGTTTGAAGTGACAGCAAAAGTGAGAGCAAAGTGACAGCAAAGTGGTAGAAAAATATTACATGTATTTTTAATAAATAGTTTAAGCGGTTATGTGGATCCATTACATAATAATTTTAGCATGACGAAGCTCATTTTCTATATTCAATAGTTCTTCCTTATATTTAGTATGACCAGCCTGCTTACAAGCATGCAAGTTCTGAAGCCGCTGGATTAGCTTACTGGGATTATTCCAATAAATACTTTTAACAAATGACTTTTTAGGGGTAAACAGAGCATTATCATTATCATCATCATCATCCTCAGCATCTTTATCACCATTATTATAATCACCATCATTGTAATCAACATTATCCTCAACATCACTAAAACTATTCAATTCCTTTTGTTTCTTTTCCACAGAGACCTCTTCCATAGTCTGTGTTGACTTTGATAGTGTAGAGGGTTTCTTAGTCGTTGACAACTGTCCTAACATGACTTTTTGAGGACATGATAAGTGTTTTTGAACAAACACTGCACTGAGCAGCAATATCGTTTTCTTGAACTTTTTTTTAGCATTTTCATGATTTTTCGTTAACAGCAACCGTGGTTTGTTTGGAGCACTACATTGATGAACACTCACACTTAAAACCTTTCCACTTTTACTTTTTAGATTACCTCGACATTTTCTTTACCTCTCTCTCTTGATCATCGCCAGAATATTATTCCATTCACATTCTGACGATTATAGTTATAAGAGTAGCCTCGATAGAGTGCACGTTGCCTACCTTTGTTGGTTGTAGTAAGTTCCATAGTAGTAACTGACCTGTCAGTATGATGTTCACACTACAAAGGTTACATCTGTTTTGGTGATGGAGTGACTTACCATAAGCTTATATGTATATTGGCTTATGTGTTGGCTTTTGTGTTGGCTTATATATCGGCTTTTGTGTTGGCTTAGTTGACAAGTTAGTTTTGTCAATGTATTTAGTGGATGTTTTTTCTTGGTTTTGGAAAGTATCTCAAAGAAAGGATATATTTAAAGATTTAACCTCAGCTCACCTAACATAACTTAACTTAACCTTGTCACGTGACATGTCCTACAAGTTTAGACTTGCGTTATGACTGGATATGACGTCACAGTTAGCTCAACTAACCTAATGTAACATATCATAACCAAACCTAATTTCATCTAACCTAACTTCATCTGACCTAACCTAACTCCACCCAACCTAAATCTTACCAGTTTTGAACACATACGAGAGGGAATATTTAAAGACTTAACCACAGCTCATCTGACATAATCTAACTTTACCTAACCTAACCTTGTCACGTGACATGTTCTACAAGTTTAGACTTGCTTTAAGACTGGCTATGACGTCACACTTATCTCACATAACTGGCGGCCGCTGGTTTCTATCACGTGACATCTTCTAAAAGTTTAGACTTGCTTTAAGCCAGGCTATCACGTCACACTTAGCTCATCTAACCTAATGTAATATATCATAACCTAACCTAACCCCATCCAACCTAACATCATTTAACCTAACCTAACTCTATCCAACTTAAATCTTATTTATTATGTTATTATTATGTTTTGAAAGTTAATCATAATGTAACTACTTACATAAAACCTAAGACAACATTATAATCATGCAACCTCTGCAATATTGAATATTCTAACTTTGTATGAAATAAAACAGCATTGTAACATCATTTCCATTTATTTACAATCTTTATATACATTTCCTGTTTTTTTGTTTATTCATGGTAATTTTTTAGACAATACTAAAAACTAAAGCATTATTGTTTTATACACACATATTTTCTTTCTTAGTCCATTTTCATGATATATATTTCCATTATTATTTGGCATTTGTGTTTCTTTCTTTATTTAATTAAAACGTACCATACACCTATAGTTTTTAAAACCTTCATAAATTAGGTGTATAGGATGTATAGCATTATTCACATCTTGAAACACACTCTCAGACATATCATTAAACCGTGTAGGAAGAAATGTCTCAAAATTTTCACATACACAAGTACACGATCACCACATGCTGTTTTCAATTTCCGAATCTTCATAATGCGGAATGGAATATGCGTTGGCAATTTACTGAGCTTTTTTGTTTCTAAGCCATATGCTTGCCCTGTAGCATTCAGAACATTCATTGTAGTAGTCTATAAACAAAAGAAAAGCATATCGATTACACTCTAAAACAGCTTGTAATAATAATATTTATATAGGTATTCTTCATTGCACCATGCATTGTTAATAAATTATACTATTTACGCAAGAAATGCCCTAACTGTAGCAGACACTACTTTTCTACATATAGCACAAGTATTAAGTGTTAATGCACACTTGACACATGCTATCAAGTGTCCACAAGGTAAAAATACAACACCTAGTTCTTCTTGATAAAACATTTTACATAATTGTTGGTCGCTTTTTTATATCTGTTGGTGAGACAAGTCTTTTTCTTTCAGCCTCATGTATTTGTACTGCGTGTTCAAGCTCTGACGGCAATTTTATGTCTTGGGCTGCAATCACGTTTTCTTTACGAATAGTGCTCACAAATTCTTGACCTTTACGCAACGGGCGGGGAGGCCAAGAGCCCGCCGATGAACCAGCTTGGTGTCCTAGGCGAAACCCCACACAAGACACGGCAAAAACCTAGAACAATTGCTGAGTTACAATGTATCTACAGTTAGGTAACCAACGAGGTGTTCCACAAAAGGGTCATCTGTTATTTGCCAATCCTTTAAACCAAATCCACAATGAAAACATATAGTTTTGTCTCCTTCACCGGAATAAAAAATCCAGCTTCACTTAGCTCTTTTACAAGGTGTTTTAATATTAATGGCCAAACATTTTTATAAGATTCTAAACGTTTTTCAACAGGCCTGTACTGTGGATGTGCTGGCGCTTTAGTCATGCGAACACCCAATTTTTCAAAAGCAGATGCCCATTCAACACTGTCTATTGCATATGGACCACATATATCAACAGTTTGGTTGGCTGGTAATACATCATTATTATTTATTTGTGATTGAGCAAAGTAAGTAGTAGCGAATGGACTTGTGGTTCGGTAAAATGGATACACTGGTATGTTACCCACATTTTTTCTAAGCATGAAAGGACAACAAGGAGACCATCGCAAATGGTCTCGAAAGAGATCGTCCCTTTCTTCCCAGTGCGAGAGTTCAACACTACAAAACACACACCGTACAACATCTTCTCGGTTCAAGTAATAGAAACCAGCTGCAGGAAATTTATGTGCTGACAAAAAGCGTACTGGCCAAGATTCAAATGTCAAACAATCATCTTTTTCTGATGTTAAATTTAACCCAGGTGGTAGACCCACTTGCTCACTTTTTGTATTTGATATTAAAGCCATGTGTTATAATAAAACTTTTTATTGTAAGTTATTAACGTTGCACAAGAGCACAGAGTACATTAATGCATAATGTATGCTTCTTCACTGCCTGTTCACTACGTGAGTGGCGCATTACCACACCTAAAAAGAAACAAAATATCCAATCAACCAATCAATCAATACTTGTAAATAGGACTTTAACGTTCATTAGCATTAACAGATCTAAAGACCATTGAAAATATAAACTGTATCTCACCACTAGCAGTAACCCATTTACTTACATTTTTATTAAAAAAAGCAGTCATTCACATTCCCCTCATAAAGAGGATTCATTATTTCATCACTGTTAAGGGTCATAAACCAACATGAATAATATGGATATTAGTTAAGTCCATAAGGAACAACATGCCAGTTGAATTTAAATTTTCAATTAAAAAAATCAAACAGGGTCTTGTTCTTGTTTTAGATTGACATGCATTATGGTCTTGTGCAGGTTGTCAATACACAGCCATTAACCAAGAAAGCAGTCATTATCACAGTCATGTACAGGTAATGCATTTTGTCTAGGGGTTTCAATAGTGGTAAAATGGTATATCATTTTAAGTTAGTCTTACCGGAATTTTGAATAGTTCACTGCTTGGTAATGGTTCCACTTTAGAGCGCCTGGGGTTTTCAGCGACTGCTACAGCGGTAAAGTTTTTCTTTCCAAATTTCTAAAAATAAATAAAATAAAAAGCCAAAAATACCAAAATTCAAGTTAATACATGCATTTCATAAAACATATAATATCACACAAAAATTAAACATGTTATTAAAAATATTTACCTTGACTTGTAATGTCTTGCTGTTTCCTTCTTGTAGACTTAAGGGTGTAATGATCTCTTTATCAGACATGATAAGTATATAGGTTATCTGCAAACAACTCACAATTATTTCAAATATTTCCCACCAACACCAAAACTGTTAAACAAGGCCAAGTGTTTCACACAACGTGGTAGCGTGTTCAAAGGTAGTCACATAAGTGCGAGTGGAAATGTTAGCAACGTGTCTTTATATATCACATTGCATGTATATGCATTTTGTTTCCCACGCTTGTAGCATCCTGTTATGATACACGTGTAGGTCTAACGTCCAAGGTCAACACATGCGTGATATGTTTCAAGTATAAACTGCTGACTCGAGCTTAGCAACAGAGACTCAGCATTCCACACACACATACACACACACTGACTTCTTGTTTGAAGGTTAAAGTGAACCCACTGCCTGTATAGCCCCTTATTCAAGTTTCTATGATTAATGGTTCAAAAAATCTTAGGTTCTCGACTTAGTAGTTGAGTCCTTTATTAAAATCTAAAAAAATAATAAAGATACATCATAAGGTTATACTCCAAGCACGCTACTGTTAGCTACCGAGTGGCTAGTGATAAAACTAAAGTGTTCCGGGTTCCATCCCCAAACCAACCCATCAGGATTTTTTTTCTTCTCCTAGGATTCATTCTTGTAGCTCAGAGAATGGGTGTATGTCACTCATGCCTTATAGCCTCCGTGGCTTAGGTAGCCGCATATCAATCTCTCACCACTGGATCCGTGATTCAATTCAATTCCCAGTCACTCCATGATTGTGCTCAACAAAGCAGAGGTAGGCACGTTTTTCTCTGAGTACTCCAGTTTCTTTCACTGTCACAATTTCATTCTAGCAACACTTTCCACTATTATTTAATTCCATCTGTCATTCATTCAACCATTGTTCCGGGGGAGTGCGACAGGCTTTAAGGGGGTGTCACCCCGAGTCCTACCATCCCTCGTACACGTCTCTAGCGTTATTGGTTTGCGAGATATGACAAAAAGGCCAAAAACATGGTTTTACCCTCAAAAAGTCTCTTTCCCTCGTTCTCAAAAACTTTAACCTATTAACAACATAAAGAGGGCTTCGAGACAAACCATTTGACATGTCACATGTCCAAATCTAAAAATGCTTTCCTGAAATATTGGCAAAGTTCGTGAGAATGTACGCTAAAGGGTCAGCGTAGCCGAGCGTTCAGTTGCGACTCTTCTAGGTTAAGTTAAACTATGACCGCCATCTTAGAACTTTTTGTTCACACCTCGTAGGTTAGGTTAAAGGTTAGGTTAGGCTAGGTTAAGTTAAGTTATGACCACCATCTTGGATCTTTTTGATCACACCTCGTAGGTTAGGTTAAGCTATGGCCGCCATCTTGGAACTTTTTGATCACACCTCGAAGGTTAGGTTAGAGGTTAGGTTAAGCTATGACCAGCCATTTTGGAACTTGCCATTTTGGAACTTTTTGATCACACCTCGTAGGTTAGATTAGGTTAAGTTAGGTTAGGTTAGGTTAGGTTAGGTTAGGCTAGGTTAATTTAAGCTATGGCCGTCATCTTGTTAGGTTAGGCTAGGTTAAGTAAAGCTATGACCACCATCTTGGAACTTTTTGATCACACCTCGTAGGTTAGGTTAGAGGTTAGGTTAGGTTAGGTTAGGTTAAGATATGGCCGCCATTTTGGAACTTTTTGATCACACCTCGTAGGTTAGGGTTGAGGTTAGGTTAGGCTATGGCCGCCATTTTGGAACTTTTTGATCACACCTCGTAAGTATGACCGCCATCTTGGAACTTTTGATCACACCTCATAGGTTAGGTTAGAGGTTAGGTTAGGCTAGATTAAGTTAAGCTATGACCGCCTTCTTGGATCTTTTTGATCATACCCCTTAGGTTAGGTTAGTTAAGCTATGGCCGCCATTTTGGAACTTTTTGATCACACCTCATAGGTTAGGTTAGAGGTTAGGTTAGGTTAGGTTAATCTATGACCGCCATTTTAGAACTTGCCATTTTGGAACTTTTTGATCACATCTCGTAGGTTAGGTTAGGTTAGGTTAAGTTAGGTTAGGCTATGTTAAGTTAAGCAATGGCCGCCATCTTGTTAGGTTAGGCTAGGTTAAGTTAAGCTACGGCCGCCATCTTGGGTGGTGGAGCGGTGGCGGTGGTGCTAGAACCGTTACAAAACCACTACTCAGAGCAATTTATGAAGAACTAAAAGAAGAATTCTGCAAGGTATGGTATTATTTATTCAAGTTTGTACAGGCTTAATATAAAGTTGTCAAAATTAACAAAATATGTTTACATGGGTAATTTAATATACTTCTCGTGTACAACATGCGCGATAACGTAGCTCTTCATTCACCATTTTCTGGTACCTGAAACAAAAATGGAAAATGTAACATTCATTTTTACGTCTTCATGTTATTTTTCAGTTTCCATCAAATTAAAAAGAGCGGCTGAAAATTGAAGCAGAATTTGAAGACAAATGGCAATTCCCGCATTGCTTGGGGGCTGTTGACGGGAAACATATTAAAATAATCGTTCCTGGAGGAAGTGGATCGTTCTTTTGGAACTACAAGGGATCGAATAGTTTAGTTTTAATGGCTATTGTCAATTCAAATTATGAGTTTATTTATTGTGACATTAGAACTTCTGTCGACCAAAATATTATGTGCACTCGAGTTTGAAGGTTGTTTGTGAAGTAACATAAAATCCAATAACATCATCATTTTCATCGTTCTATTTTACGTTAGTTCATGTAGGTTTGGCATTTTAAATTTATATTTATTATTTTTTATCGCGGTTGAAACACAAAAAGTGCCCGTTTTTAAGCGTGTTTCAACTATGCGTCACATTTAAGAATTACGAATTATCTCAAAAACCCGTCATCAGATGGAGCCCAATTTTAACACAATATACCTTGGAATGTTGTGTAAGCCTCCGTGGCTTAGGCGGCAGCACGCCGGCCTCTCACCGCTGGATCCGTGGTTCAAATCCCGGTCACTCCATGTGAGATCTGTGCTGGACAAAACGGAGGCAGACAGGTTTTTCTCCGGGTACTCCGGTTTTCCATGTCAAAAATTTCATTCCAGCAACACTCTCCACTATCATTTCACTTCATCTGTCATTCATTTAATCATTGCACCAGAGGAGTGCGTCAGGCATCGGCAGCCGGCACAGTTCATATCCTCGCCAGTAGTATAGACGTAGATATGGGACAGACAATTAAGTGTGGTCAAAAGTGACCATTAAAATTCTATTAAAAAATAATGGATAAAGTGACCATTAAAATTCTATTAAAAAATTAATGGATAAAGTGACCATTAAAATTCTATTAAAAATTAATGGATAAAGTGACCATTAAAATTCTATTAAAAATTAATGGATAAAGTGACCATTAAAATTCTATTAAAATTAATGGATAACGTGACCATTAAAATTCTATTAAAATGAATGGATAAAGTGACCATTAAAATTCTATTAAAAATTAATGGATAAAGTGACCATTAAAATTCTATTAAAATAATGGACAAAGTGACCTTAAACATCATTTAAAAATTATTGATCGAACATATGGTTATCTTAACCATTATAAATCTTCCAAACAATTATGGTTACTTGTAACCATAATATTTCGTATTACTTTATGGCAGAACGTAACCATTAAAAAAATTATGGTTAAAAATAACCTTTAAATTGCCAGATTTTTTTCTAAATTCTTGTTAAAAGTAACCATTAACCTTAACAAAAAATTAACCAAGATAATTACGCTTAAAGGTAACCATGAAACACAATCAAAAGTTGTGGTTAATCTATCTATAAAAATTAACTATGAAAAGTTATGGTTAACGTATCCACTCCCGTCATTATAACTTAAATTTTCATACCTTTTTCATTTCTTGTAACGATGTTTTATCCTCATCGTCTACATGACGCTGTAATGCAAATTTAGGAGATTCATAAAATAGGGTTAAAAGTAACCATAAAAATGACTCTAAAATGTAAATGACAAAATTATGCTTACCTTCACCTATAAAACGTAACACAAATTGATCCTACAGTCACCTAAAATAATGGCTAAAATTACCAGTAACTTTTTAAAAGAATTAAGGATAGAATAATGGTTAAAATTACCAATAACTTTTTAAAGAATTATGAATAGCATAATGGTTAAAACAAGGCTAAAATTATCAGTAACATTTTTAGAAATTAGGGATAGAATAATGGTTAAAATAATGACTAAAATTACCAATAACTTTTTAGAAATTAGGGAAAAATAATGGTTAAAACAAGGCTATAAATTCTAGTGACATGTCTCTTCTTGGGGCAGAAGAACCAGTGACTTTTTAAAGAATTATGGATAAAATTACAGTTAACAAATTTTTGCAAAACTCCGACATTTCGGAGAAACCCCCAGGGGTGTTTCGAAGCCAGCGCTGGTTTTTAATTTCTCCTCGTTGTTACCTCTGGGGATTTTTTCTTTGTTCTTTGTTCTCCTTCTCTCGCTCCTTGAATGGCCACTCTTTTTTACTTTGCATCTCTCAGGCTCCCTTATGTGCCTGGAGAGCATTTGCTCTTTAGTCCCCTCTTCTCTCTATTAATGACAGTTATTTTTTGAAAGGATTGAGTGCGATTCGAACCATAGAAGCAGGGCGCCTCCGCTTCTAAGTGAACAAGTCTCAACAAACCAGACACTTTAACCTCCTGAGCTACGAGGAAAGCGAATAATAAGCGCGTTTGCGGCATTATGAGCTACAATCTGCACTGATGTGGTGCAATTGCTTACGACAAGTACAGTGGGAAGAGCTTTTATTGTTTGCTAATAGATTGCGCTACACATACATACTACGTAGTTTCTTGCTTTGCTACTAGTACTTCCGGTGTAACAAGACTAACAGCTGGGTTCTAAGTAATATTTAATTTAGCATATCACTTCCATGCGAGCGAGCGGACGGTACTGAGAGAGAGTGATAGCAAGGTTATCTTACCGACTAAGAGTGTATCAAGGCTAACGGAGTTTCCTGGTCAAGTTCACTTATAACGTATTTTTAACTTCTTCCTTCTTCTTCCGCACTGTGCTCAGCCGAAACTATTAGTTTCTCCACTTGTTCTTCTAATTCCTCTAAGGCATTACCAATTTCCATGAAATCACTGTCATCACTAACGCGTTTTAAGATTGTCAGTTGCAAATTTTGCAGCTTGCGGTAGTAATGGAAGACTATCTTTTTAATACACTCAGGCTCCTTATTTACTTTGGTGGGTGTATTTGAAACACAACCCCCTTTTAAAATATTTGTCAGGCTGCAAGGTATTATATTATATTCAGGTTCCATTATTAACTGTTTTTTAAATCTTTAAATAAGGAAATTCTGCAAACTTAAATTGCTCTTTTACCTAAACTAACTATTTTTTTATTCTTAGTTTTTAAGTTCAATTGAACTTAAAAACTAAACTCTTACTAATTAATTACACAAGTTAATTAATTACTCAAATTAATTACTCTTATTTAAAGTTATTTAAAAGTTTTCAGTAACTATGCCATGTTTAGCGTCATAGGTTAAATACTTTTTACCATACATAATTATATAAGCAAGCGTATTTTCAGGTATATTGGTATTAAATGTTGCAGCCAATTTCATACTGGTTTTCTGAGGTGTCACCACATTTCTACGCCGACTTATATTGATAACATAAATAGGATAAGATGTAATGAACTCTGTGGGGGTAATAACAACATCATATTTCAGCTCAGTTATACGCTTAAAGTCCCTAAAAGCATAAAAGGCATTTAGATAAGTATTAGGAGGATTGATATTCCACATTTCTTCTGGATACATTTCGTTTCTTCCGTTTTTCATGTAAATATTTTGAAGCTGAACATGATCGAATTTGGAACTATTCATATCTTGGCTACCTTTTCTATTGGTTTGAAACACAACAAATATAAAATATGGCAGATCAAACTCCATTGAATTGTAGTAATTAGTAATATCTATTTCAAAATTCTTTTTACCACTTAGGCCTGAAATTTCTTGAGTTTGAAGATCAAAGAATGATATAGGTATTCGTGGTTCTTTTAGTATTTTTTTTCTCAGTTCAAGCTCATAATTCGGTTCGTATTTAACAACAGGAATTTTTATCTCCATTGATTTTACGATAACTTTTCCTTTCTGTGGGAGAGTTCCAGCCATATTGCCCCCATCTGGATTCTTAGTCCACCATCTATACAAAGCATCGTTTGCATTTTGACTCCATGTAAATGTAACAGTTAAATCTCCTTACCACATAATCTCTTTAAAATCCTTAAAAAAGCCACCAAGAAGACTTAAAGGGTACCTTAACTCATTTGATTTTTTCTGCAATTTACCATTATTAAGAAAATTACCTGAATATATCATTTTATCACTATAAGAGGCTGTTAAATTAAACAGAACCGTTGAAGATATATTTGGATGGTCAATTCGATAGATAGTGTATCCTCGTTTTTTCACGGTTACAGTGCTCCAAAATTGAGTGGGGTAATTGTCAATTAGCTTTACATTTGACTTTCCTTCATAGTTAGTGTAATCAGTTCCATCAGCATGAGTTACATCGAAAGTAATATACAGGTGCGCATTATTATCAATCCAACCATCACCAACTTTAATATCTATTTCCACGTCCTTGTTTGGCAAATTTAAATTGTTTTTAGTCTTTTCATTTACAGGAAAAGACTGCCACTGGTAACTTTCTACTTTGTTCATTTATTATAAGAAAAATAATAGAAAATTAAATGAAGAGGAAATAATTAACTCATCTCTAAAATTACAGTAACTGTTGCGCCGTTGAAATCTATTACTTCGTCATTCTCATTGGTCACAGTAATTTTTAAATTCTGAATTTTATCGAAAACTGGGCAAAATACAGGATAATTCGGCTCATAAATTATTGGAGCACTAAATCCTAGGGCTGGTTTAAATGACGCAATTATATTCGTTTCACGGTGAAAATGCTCAGAGTCTTTTACAAACATTCCATCCGCTAAATTGAAATGAACGCGGATATTTTCGAACGGAATTATTTTAGGTAAGTTCCGAGCAAGTGTTTTGGTTTTTGGTTCTACAATTTGATTATTAAAACCTAAAACTGAACCAATACTTTCTTCTTGGTCAAAATATATTTTATAATCACTAATTATTTCCAATCTGTTTAGAATTTTATTTTGTTCAATACTAATCTTAGGTTCTTGACTTTGAATGGCTTTTTGTAAATTTTCTACATTATATTGACCTGGTGGAATAAACATTTCAGTTATCGTACCTGATACTTTTTCATAGTGTACTGTATTGTTTTTTGTTGTAATATTTGGTGTTAGGAAGGTTGAGTAAAACCCTATTAAACCAACTTTTCTAAATTCATCTCGCAATGGAACATTTAACCTTTTCTCTAAAACCGAAGTTTTACCACTTAGTTCAAAAATTCTCTTCATTTATTAATTCATTCATTAATTAATAAAATAAACGAAAATGAGTAAACGAAATGTTGTAGATTGGGACCCACAAATAAGACTTGTAGAAAAGCAAGTAAAGAACAAACATGGCAAATTATTACCGAATTCCATTCGTTGTGCTATAATAGGCCCCAGTAATTGTGGTAAAACAACCTTAATGATTGACAATTATATTTTGGCACCTGGATGGTTAAACTGGGAAAAAATAAACAACCTTTACATCTTCTCTAAAAGTTTAGATCAATCTAAGTATCAACAGTTTATGGAAAAATGTAATAAAATCGAAGAGAAGTTAGGAAAGTCCATTGCACAATTTATTCATGACGATGAAAGCATAATGCCCCTGGATAAATGTGAAGATAGGTCAGTTGTAATTTTCGACGATTTCATACTGGAAAACCAAGACATAGTTCGAGAATATTTTACACGAAGAAGACATAAAGGGATTGACTGATTTTACTTAGCTCAAACGTGTACAAAAATACCAAAACAATTAGTTCGTGATAACTTAAATTTCTTAAACATATTTAGGCAAGATAATACCAATTTAAATCATATTTATCAAGAATTTGTTGGTGGCGATATGAAATTTCAAGACTTTAAGAATATTTGCAGCAAATGTTGGAATGAGGAGTTTGGTTTTATTACTATTGATATGAATCGCAAAACTAACGATGGTAAATATAGGAATAAAATTAAAACGTTTCTAAATGTTGGGTAACTACTCCAGGGTTATTGGCAGGTTTTGGGTTGAGTATTCTAACACAAACATCGTTAGCGTACAACGTCAGCGTCAACGTACAACGTTAACGTACAGCGTTAACGTACAGCGTACAACGTCAGCGTTAACGTTCAGCGTTAACGTCAGCGTACAACGTACAGCGTCAATGCCAACGTACAGCGTACAACGTACAGCGTCAATGT
The DNA here is from genome assembly GCA_946902985.2 of Meconema thalassinum. Taxonomy (NCBI): domain Eukaryota; kingdom Metazoa; phylum Arthropoda; class Insecta; order Orthoptera; family Tettigoniidae; genus Meconema; species Meconema thalassinum. The sequence goes on along the minus strand of OX336389.2, from coordinate 1,445,368,032 downwards.
CAGCGTCAAATGTCAAACGTCAATGTTAGCATCAAACGTCATTTTTTTAAATTTCACCTATAATAAAGATGTTTGCGAAATACGATCAAAAGGTAGTTCAACAAGCAAGAAGGAATAGGAAGAAATTTGAAGAATTAAAAGACGAATTTCGAATATGGAAGAAGCAGCCTATAACGGAATACGAGAAGTATAAAAAAGAAGATCAACCTGTTATCGATGCTGTTAATGTTTTAGGCAACAAGTTAAATGACATCGGTGAAAATGTTATTAAAGCTATAGAAGAAAATAGAGAAGTGGAGAAGCAATTAATTCCTTACAGAATTGACTATAAAGAAGACTTTCCTTCAGATTCCGAAGGTTCCTATTTCTTGGATGAATATGATGTCACTGATGAGCAAAAAGAAGCTTTAAAATCGGCAAGAAAGGTCAGAAAGAATTTAGAGTCGCAACTTCAGAAAGAAAAGGGGAGGAGTTTATTTCAAGAGGCCGATGAAGAGTATGATAAAAGTGAAGAAAATGTTAAGAGGAAAGGCATAACTGATTATTCTACGGTCCACTTAGGGGTAATAATTTCAAAATATTTACCTAGAATTAGTGACCCTAAATTTGAAATAAGGTATGTTAAGAACTATCAGGGTTATTATATAGGTGACTCAAAAGTTGAATTCAGTAATGACGATATTATAATTAAGGGTAAGAATTTTAAAGCTACAAAGGGTTTAATGCTATTTTTAACCTTAAATGATATACCTAACGATGATGAGTATACAGACGAAGACCGCAGCACATATGAGACTATTTTAAAAATTACAAATGCTATGTATCAAAACAATGACCCAAATAGCACTAAACCTAAAAGTAGTGTTGGCAAAAAATATAATACGTTGATAAAGGATATATGGCTTTCAGAAAATGTTAGTAGAAAAGAAAGAGCTGCATCTCTAACCACTCCTCCTAAATCAGGATTTGGTTTTGTAAAAAAATATTCAAAAGCACCGATTGAATATGTGTGGATGGATGATGTAAGGGAATTAATAGACAGATTAATGGTAATTCATGTCGAAGAAAATGCTGGAAACAACGTATATCACAATGAAAAGGTTGGAATAACGAAGATGCTTACGAGTAAGTTTAATGACTTCATTGTTAATAATCCTAAAGGTATTCCATATCTAATTATGTTTTTAAATAACATTCCCCATACATTCTGGGAATCTGAAAAACATGGAAAAGGATTAGTTAATTGGATGATTAATAAAATAGGTGAAAATAATATTGACTTAACACTCCCGGGATACAAATTTTGTGGTCCTGGTAATCCATTAGACAAGCAACTAGCCGAAGGTGTTCAGGGTTCTAACCCATTAGACGAAGCATGTAAATTACATGATATAGCATACCGCGACCATACAAAATTAGAGCACAGACATCAAGCAGATAAATAATTACAAAAGGCTGCAAAAGAGAGAATATTCAGTAAAGATGCTAACTTGAGTGAGAGACTAGCATCTACTGCCGTTACTGGAATAATGTATGGAAAAAGAAAAATGGGAATGGGGTTAGATGAAAATGGTTGCCCGTCTGAGTATAAATTTGTAAAATTTTTGTTTATATTTTTTTCATTAAATAAATAAAAGGATTTAGTATTGATTACAACGTTTCCCAAAAAGGGAAACTAAAACCCAAAGCTATTAAAATAAAACTCTCCAACGAAGATCTGAAAAAGCATGACTATCTCGATGAGTACTTGACAGATACACAAAAAAAATCAGAAAGCAAGAAAAATTCAAAAAGGTCTTTGCTTACTTGTAAGTTTGTCCATTCCAATTGTAAAGAAAATATTCGAATATCTCAGTAGGAAGAAAGAAGGTTCTGGAATTAATGAACACCAAGGAGGATTTTTGCCATTAATATTAGCTGCATTGGGTGCCATTGGTTCCCTGGCAGGTGGCGCTGCAGCCATTACAAGCGCTGTTCATAAAAAGCAAAAAGAAGATGCGGAATTGGCTGAACAAATTAGACATAATCTGGTGATCGAAAAAAAGACTGGACAAGGTTGTTTGGGAATAACTAAAATTAAAAATAAAAATAAAATAATAATAAAAAAGAAATTTCATCGATATTGAGTGATGTACTTTCCAACTATAAGCACCCTTTAAGTAATTTCGATATACTTAAAATAATACACGAAATGAACATAAAGCATTTTCGAAATGTTTTTATGATTGATGAACTGCCTACAAAACCTAATGATTGTGAATCAGGAATTGTAAACTTGGATACGTCGGATCATGCAGGTACTCATTGGATTTGTTACTTTAAAAAGGGGAATCAAAAATTCGTCTTTGACTCATTTGGTGGAGATGTTCCTGAAAAACTAGTAAATTATTTGGGAGCTAGCAACCTATTTTATAACGCCAAAAAAATTCAAATGTTTGATGAATATATATGTGGTCATTTATGTGTCCTTGTTTTAAAGTTGTTTTCGAATTTGGGTTCCCCTAATCCCGCTCATTTTAACGAAATTATAGATTTAATAAATGGACATATTTGGAAATAAAATTATAAACGGAGAGAGTAGTTCATTAAATATTAAAGACAATTCACTCTTTCACAACCGACTGAAGCGTCGAGGAGGAGGAGTAGCTTTATTCTATAAAAACAATTTGGCGGCAAAGATTATAAAAACATCGAACCTATCTACTGACCCCTTGACCGAATATATGTTTGTTGAGCTCACTGTTGACGTGACTAAAGTGCTTATTGGTGTAGTATATAAACCACCTAAAGAAGGGAACTTCATGGATTTTGAAGAAACTCTACTAAGACTGTTACCTACCTACGAACACGTACTTATATTTGGTGACTTTAACACAAACATATTAATAGACTCCACTGACGCAAATCGTTTACGGAATATGTTTACCTCTTGTAACATGACAATATTACCACTCGGTCCTACTCACCACGTACACACCCCCCAAGGATCTTCACGCACTCTAATTGATTTAATTATCACAAATAACCCACAGAAAATACTAAAACACGGACAGATTTCAGTACCTGGCATATCTTTACACGACCTGATTTATTTAGCTTATTCTCTAAAAACTCCAAAATTTGCACCTAAATACATAACATATAGAGACATGAAAAGATTGAACCTTCAAGAACTAACACAAGACGCAATTCTCTGTCCATGGAACGATATACTACACTTGACTGACGTTGATGAAAAGGTGAGCAGATTTAACAAAATACTGCTGGAACTATATGACAAACATGCACCTAAACGAACAGCAAAAGTCACTCGTAAAGCTGCCCCCTGGCTATCAAGTGACATTAAATCCGCAATGGCCGAACGGGACGCATTTCACAGACGTTATAAGCAGACCTTATCAAGTGACGATTTTGAAAAATATCGTGTGCTTAGAAATCGAGTTAAACAAATGATTCGAAATAAAAAGTATGCCTACTTCCAACAGCTAGCCGGCAACTTGAATGCTAGGAGCACCTGGCAGCAACTCAGGTCGGTAGGTATTGGGAGGCGCACTAAAAACACCAATGAGCAGGATATTAATCCTAATGAATTAAATGCTCACTTTGCTCGAGAAATAATTAGTACTGATCCCCAAATAATACAAACAACAATAAATACACTGCAATGTGTCCCACTACCTCACCGACCGTTATTCAAGTTTCGTGAAATAGATGATACTGTCGTAAGAAAAAAAATAATATCTATCAAATCACAAGCAGTCGGAATAGATGACATCCCAATTTCCTTTATCGTTAACCTGATAGAAGTATTACTGCCAATTATTACGCACATTTGTAACACATGTCTTTTAGAAGGTTTCTTCCCAACAATATGGAAAGATGCTTTAGTTATTCCAGTTACGAAAAATTCTCTTGCAAATTCTCCATCCGACTATCGACCTGTAAGCATACTTTCCTCAATTTCCAAAATACTAGAAAAACTTATGCATGAACAACTACTTCAGTACTTGACGCAATACTCACTACTTGATCCGTTACAATCTGGATTTAAGAAAGGACACAGCACATCTACTGCACTCATTAAGATCACCGATGACGTAAGACGAGCAATGGATGAGCGTAAAGTGACAATACTCATTCTCCTAGACTTCAGCAGTGCATTCGACACCATTAACACGGACATACTTATGGCTAAATTGCAATCCTTCCATCTTAGCCCCGTTGCTCTCAAATTATTCGCCTCCTATCTTCATAACCGAAGACAACGTGTACTCCTTAATGAAAACAGAACTGATTGGAAGTTCAAAATAAATGGAGTACCTCAGGGTTCAATTCTCGGCCCCCTTATATTCATTTTATATCTGAACGACATCTCTTCGAAACTGGAAAACTGCAATTACCATCTATATGCTGATGACCTTCAGATATATTGCCACACAAAAGTAAATGACATAGATGCGGCAATTGAAAATATGAATCTAAATCTAAAGAGGATCAGCCGCTATGCAACTGAAAATTCTCTTGCCATCAACCCAATTAAAACACAAGCTATCGTAATAGGGCAGACTAAATTGCTTTTCCATTTACACAGTAGACCGCTTTCTTTAATTCAACTAAATGGTGTTGCTATCCCGTTCTCTAAATCGGTAAAAAGTCTTGGAGTCACACTAAATGAAACTTTGAATTGGGATGGGCACGTTACTAATACATGCAGGAAAGTTTACTCGTCACTTCATCCACTTAAGATTCACCAGTCCGTTCTACCCCGTAACTTGAAAATAAAACTCGTCCAAACCTTGATACTCCCTATATTTAACTAATGTGATGTTGTATTAGTAGATGCTACCGGTGAACAAAACAAGAAACTTCAGAGAGCTTTAAATTCCTGCATTAGGTTTATTTTCTCCTTGAAATTTTCCTCACATGTGTCTCCTTTTTATGATCTACTTTCCTGGCTAAAAGTAGAACAACAAAGGAACCTGCACATATGTACCCTCATCTATCGACTTCTCAATGAAAGTACTCCTCACTATCTCTCTTGTAATTTTCGTTTTCTTTCTTCCTTTCATGATCGTCACACGCGATCTGGATCTATAATTGCAATTCCTCTACATCATTCTTCTGCCTTCAGCAACTCTTTCCTCGTGTCGGGAACTAGAATTTGGAATAATTGTCCTCGTGACGTCAGAAATTGTACATCCCTTACAACTTTCAAACGTGCATGTAAAGATTTCCTCTTGAATTCGTAGGCCAACTAGAACAATTTGTGTATGAATGTGTGAGTGAATGACCATAGTATAATTTTGTTAAAAATGTATGTCATGTAAATTGTATAGCTTAGCTAATATCACGCAGTCGCCAATTTAATTTAATTTAATTTTATTTTATTTTATTTTATTCTAGTATTTAAGGTTTTCCTAGTATTTAAGTTTGGTAGGTTAAGAATAACATATGTGAGTATTCATGTAAGTTGCACTGTATGTGGTTAAGTGTAAGAGAGGGCCTAGAGCCCTAACTTCGCCACAATAAAGGCACCAATAAATAAATAAATAAATAAATCACAAAGGATGATTTAGAAAAACGATTTTCAAGGCTAGTTACGGCTCTAAATAAACGCCTTAGTGAGCTTTTTTTGTTTCAAAAACATGGATTGATTTTCAGGGAAAGAGGATAGCGAATATTGAAGATCCAATCAACAATAAAGATGTCGTTAATAAGCAATATCTCTTAGAAAAGCTCAAACCACTTACTACTGAAGGGGACTACTTCACGATAGAAGAAATAGACAAAATATTTTCAGTATATGCCACTACTAGTCTTGCACCAGTAGCAACATTAACAGAAAAGGTTGACAATTTAGAAAGAAAGGTGTTTGATAGGATAGGATTACAGAAGGACGTTTTTGCAGAGAAAGATAAAATTGAGCATATTTTTACATACAACGCAACGATTAGGAAAATATTTGTTCGTATCGTAGACCCAGATAAAGTATTTACTTCATATACAGATGACGCTATTAAAACAGTATTAGACGTTTATATTGCACGTTCCAAAGAAGAAAAAATTATGGTAGATACTAGTAAGCCCTTCAACGTTAAATCTGGTGATGCTTTATGCTTTAAAAATAAAATGGGCAGCGTAATTTTAAAACTTCCAATAAATGTTAGTGTGACGATGTTTGGTGAAGTAATACTTGATGCATATGAACCTCATCCTGATGAATCGGTCGAATAACACTAATGTTAAAATGTTTTAGTTTTTAATGGAGAAAATATCCATTAAAACAGTCTAATGTAACAGGTTTTTATTCAACATCTCTATTGTTCCTTTAAGAAGATCAGGAGTAAATGGAATATTGAAATGGTTTCCCGAATAGCTAATTTTTATTTGTTCTTTCATAAGCACATACAACCTTACGCTATTAGGATCATTATATTTTTCATAAACTATCTCACAATCGGGGTGCCGCCTGCATATTTTTTTGATTACTTGATTCACCTTTTGTCTCTGCGCCCTTATTGCATAGTACCTGTACTTTTCGTTTGGTTCATGCTTATCTATAATAAGCAGACACTTATTCTTACTAGTTTTAAGTGCAAGAGGTGTGGCTAATGGGGTAAGAGATTCGTTTTCTGCTTCCTTTATTTGAAGTTTCTGCATTAAACCAACTAGTTGGTTCTTATATTCTTCTTTAATTTTGTATTCTCCGTACTTTCGAATTGATGGAAGGACTTCTTTCGTTACCCATTTCTTAAATTTTTTAGCTTCCTCTTTTTTAGATGATAAAATAAGCGAATACAACCCACATTCATTAATAAATATGGTTTGAGGATGTGTATTTTTAACCCCGCCAAAACGTCGGGGTTATTTAAGGTATCGAATGTACCTTTGTCTTCAATTGCAACGTGTTTTCGAATTGCTTTGTCTGTATCTCTAAACTCCAATATTAAAGCAATATCTTTAGCTTTAAACCATGAATCGTTATTTTCATCAATAGCAATAACCACTTGTTTGCTATTATAGACAAGTTTGATGTTCAGAATATCGGTAATCGATTCCATTTATTATATATAAAATATAAATATAAATATAAAAAATTAATTTCCTCAACAAAGAGTAGACCCTTGTTTCTTGTAAGTTAGTTTGCGTTCTTCAATGTTGGGTGTCTGAGTAAACCAATGCTTATTTTATAATTAATTTTAATTAATTAATTAATTAATAAATAAATAATCACATTTGGTGTTTAAAGTGCAAAACGTTTACTCAAACACTGCATCCTCACACCCTTTCGACAAAAAATGGTCGAACTAGAATCGAAGGTTTATGTTCCGAGTGTGGGAGTAAGAAAAGCAGGTTTGAAAAAAAAGTTAATGAGAGTGTAGAAATAGGGGGTTCTACCCAAATTTGAGAACATTCAGGAGGAAATTATAAACGAAATTCATAAACCCATGAGGAAGAATTTTCCGAGAAGGAGGGTTACAACTCACGGCATTGATGACATTTGGCAAGCGGATTTGGTAGAAATGGACTCTGGAAAAATAAAGGGGATATCGAAGCTTAATAAAGGCTACAAGTATTTGTTAACAGTCATTGATGTATTTTCAAAGTATGCCTGGGGTGTACCAGTCAAAGATAAAACGGGTAAAAGTGTTGCTGAAGCGTTTGATGGTATTTTAAAAAACAGAAAACCAAAAATCTTCAAACAGACAACGGTAAAGAATTTTATAATGTAGAATTTTCAAAATTGATGAAAACATTTAATATCAATCATTATTCGACTTTTACTGAAGTAAAAACTTCAGTTGTAGAACGATTCAATAGGACCTTAAATGATAAAATGTGGAAGCAGTTTGATATTCAAGGAAACTACTGCTGGGTTGGCATTTTACCAAAGTTAATTAATGGCTACAATAATACGACGCACACAACTATAAATATGAAGCCAAAAAACGTAAACAAAGCTAATGAAGAACATTTGTTGAAAACTGTTTACACTGTAAGCGTAGGAGCGGAAGAAGAAGCGAAATTTAAAGTTGGCGATCAAGTCAGAATTAGTAAACTAAAAGGTATATTCGAAAAAGGATACACAGGAAATTGGTCGACTGAAATATTTGAAATAAAAGATATCGTTTATTCCGACCCTATTACGTACAAATTGAAAGATGTAAATGCGGAAGAAATAAAGGGGAACTTTTATGAGCAAGAATTACAGAAAACAAAGTATCCAGAGGCATATATTGTTGAAAAAGTTTTAAGAAAGAAAAGAAATCGGGTATATGTCAAATGGTTGGGTTTTGATAATTCTCACAATAGCTGGGTTTATAAAGAAAATTTTATATTATAATATTTCTGTATATATAAATGGACGCCCGAGTAAAGCGAATAACTCTTTCTTTCTTCCTGTGTTTACTACATCCTACTGAAGATGTAGAAGTATTTATAAATCAGTTGTCTGAGGATAGTATAGATTATCTTTTTGAACTTAATGGTGATGACATAGATAGCTGTTACAATTTTCATAAAGCTACGAAGGAATTCTTAATTTTACGTTAATTTTGGTATTTGATTTTAATGGTTATTAACCATTAAAACCATAAATTTTCTACTTAAAATTTGTCGGGGTGTTACGAAAATTTAAGAATTTTTTAAGAGAATTCAAGATTTTGCGCTTTGCAACCACCATAGACTTCTTTTGTGCCTTTATATATCATTTTCAGGCCTATCATTTTCTTTTTTTCCTTTCCACAACTTAGCACCTTGTTGTATTTGTCAGGCAATATAACCTTAAATTCACTATCAAGTTCTAGAAAAGTTTTATTTCCATATTTTGTATTTATACCATCTACAATCGTTATAAGGTATTCGTTCCCTATTTCTAACTCACTGAGCTTTTTAAACGTCTTTTGTTCGTTGATGCTGTTGAGCGTCTTGAGAAATTGATTTACTTCCATTTATTACCTATAAAAATGTTTTAATTTTTTAAATATTTAACATAATTATTTTATTTCCTCTAGTTGAGCTACAGTATTTTTCAAACTCTTTATTACTTCCATAAACGAAGATGACCTTTTTGTACAGTCTATGCCAATCATTGAAAGATCAAATTTTTGAGCTTTAACCAAAGAATTCGTGAATTCATTGTATTGATATACTTGTCTACCTTTAAAAAAATACAGCATTCCGTTAATATATCTAAAGGCTGAATTCATTGCAGGCGGTAAACCAGGAAAACGCCTTGATAATATGCCATGTTGCTTGGGTTTAAAGCTGCATTCGTCTATTTCCGAAAAGAAAGCGTCATTGTAAAAAATATAAGTGTGGCCTGAGTAAGTGTTTAACAACGCATGAATTATTGTATGTGGTCTAATGTTCCACATGGACATGGCTTTTGGATAACCATTTACCAATATTAAGCTCGGATAATCCATCATGTAGATTTTGTTGGCAATAATCATAACGATCTCACCAGAGGGTCTTTGATAAACGGCTGTAATAGTTTTAAAAGAAGGTTAACCAATCTGTAATAAACTGGGGCCGTTTGTTTTTTAAGGCTGTTGAGTTATCAAGATCTAAAAGCCAAAACCATTTTTCATAAAAGACATACATTAACTGATTAACAATTAAAATAGTGTTGACATTCAAATCAAATAAATTGGGCTCTGGCTTTGGTGTATCAGGATTTGGTGTTTTATCTGGTACGTTAGGCTCTGTGGCTGTACCATATAAACTTTGAATAGCTAAAATGTCATCTTGATGTAGCTCTATTTGATTGTTAGCGTATGCATACATAATAGCATCTGGATTGCGTGAATGGGAAATACCTAAGGCATGGCCTATTTCATGTATCATAACAGAAAGTAAATTTGTTTGATATTGAGGAGTATTAGCATCGGTATTTAAATACCAAGATTCATCTTGATCGATATGAATTTCAATAGGTGAATTAATGCTATTTGGGTAATTTGCATGAGCCAAAACTCCACCTTTTCCATCAAATCCACTGAAACATTGCCCACTTATTTTGTGATTTCTATGAAGTCTACCACGTTTATTTGATATAATTATATCTGGATTCCTCAAATCGTTCTCAAATGAGAGATCTGTATGTTTTTTCCAAACATCGAAAGCGGCTCTAGCTACACTTTGCATTGCTTGATTAGCTAAAGCATAATGCCATTTTATATTTTTATTATTCCATTTATACCGCCGAGTAGTAAAATTTATATCGTCATCGGTGATACCACATCGCGATGTATTCCTTAATTGTAAAGTACATTCATCTAAATCACCAGTGATATCGAGATTGTAGTACTCTTGGAACAATTTTAAAGCAGATTGGAAAGTTGTTTCATTTACTTCTGAAATTTCTTGTTCGTCTATAGTCAAGTATCCAAAATTACGCAGATAGTTGATAGCAAATTGATTCTGATTTTCATGAGATATTATTTCTAATTGAACCTTTGTTAGGGTAACAATTATAATGCAAAATGTAATTATTCTGTTCATTTATTTATATAAATATTTTACTATCATTTCTCTCGAGCCCAAAAGAGTAATGTCTTATAATTATTTTTATTAAAAAAAATGAAATTTTTAATTAAGAAAAGTTATATAATAAATGGATTTAAAACAAAATATTAAGCGCCAAACAGGTGCAACTGTAAAGGAACTAAGGGTTCTGGCAACGGAACTCAAACTAAAAGGAGTATACAAGATGAAGAAGGCTGCTCTTCTTGAAGCTGTAAGCAGTGCTTGGAGTAATGCCAGAGATAGTGCTTTGTTTACGTATCAAGAATCAGAGCTGCCTAAGAAGAGCGTTCGTGAACTAAAACAAGTCGCCAGAGAAAACAAAATTAAGGGCTTCTCAGTAATTCATTCAAAGAAAGGGTTGCTAAATTTGATAGCGGAAGAAAAGGAACGTTTGGACAAAATCAGGCATTTTGGATTTGATCAAGACCTCTTTGAAATTAAGAAGGAACCAAAACCTGTTCAATCTAAGGACTTAAAAGTTGTGAAGCAAAAATTGGGCCAAATATTTCCTTGTAAGAAAAATATATTTAATGAAACAGTAGCTAAAAAGTCACCTTTCGAAATTCATCAAGGTGTTCGTAATGTGCTGCACAAAAAGTTTAACGTATGGCAGACAGCTTATACTATACACAAAAAAGATTTGCAAGGAAAACCAATAGAACAAATGAAAGCGGTCAGAAAAGATGTGCATGCAGCCATAAAAGAAGTAAGAAAACTAACTGATTTTAAGCCAGGTGATCAGATGAAAGTAGTTGCAGAAAATAATGATTTTAACCATATGATTTCGTCAAAAAAGAAAATAATAGTCAATGCTTCACATCTACTTGACCAAATTGAAAGAATAATAACATCTAATGAAAATGTAGATATAAATAATACCACCTTTTACTTCGAGGTCTACAAAATACCCAGAGGCAAAGGAGCAAAGGGTAAGAAAATAGTCAATATTGCTAAAGATGTTATGGCTAAAAGAAGCATAAACAAAATAACCAACACCGATAACCTGTGCGGGGCAAGAGCAATAATGACAGCCCTCACGTATGAAACTAGAAAGATACTAGACAGGAAATTAACTGATAATGAAATTACCTATATTAGGAAAGGACGTGCCCTGCAGGAAGAATTAGCAAAAGAGTTATGCACAACATTCGGAAAGAACTGTGAAGATGGGTTTAGTTTAAACGATATTAGAGATGTTGCACATCTCATGGGTGTTCGGATTAAGGTTGTTTCGGCTGCCCATTTTAACACAGTAATCCATTCCTCAGGTGTAAATGACGCGATAACAATTTATTTGTACTTGCATAACGACCATTATGATTCCATTAATAATATACGAGGCTTTTATGGAAGTTCATATTACTGCAAAAAATGTGATATACCTTACGATCATGAAGACAAGCACTCGTGTAAAAAAGATAAAAGTAATGTGTGCAATTTGTGCTTAGGTCGAAAACATGATTTCTCAGAAGGTGTACGACCCCGAGTATACTGTAAAAAGTGCAATAGATACTGTTTTGGTAAAGATTGCGTTGATAACCATGAGAAAGTGTGTGAGGTAGTCTACAAGTGCAATATCTGCAACAAAATATGTCCGAGGATAAATATCAAACATTTAGGTGGCTCCTTTGCCCAATGTAGGAAATGTGAAACATTTGTAGAATACGAAGTCGAATTGAAGTGCACAGAATGTAAAAGCGAGTGCAAAAAAGAAAATGAAAACAAGTTTTACTACAACAACCTACACGAAACTGTACTTACTGAATGTGAGAAATGTGCAAAGGAAGTTGTCTGTTCAATAAAACTCAAATGTCTAACATGTAATGGTAAATGTAAAAAAATAAACAAGCACAGGTGTGGGTACTCTATGTGTTGGAATTGCCAACAGTACGATAAGCCAGCTCAGCACCAATGTTATATGCAAGAAAGGAAAAACCGTGGGGGATACTGTATGGAATATTGTATTTGTAATGGAACGGCAGAAAAGCAACATAAAAAATGCACTTACACAGAAAAATACTACTTTTTCGATTACGAAGCTGAACAAGACACCGGCGTACACACGCCAAACTTTGTATCCGTTTATGACTTTAATGGTGTTAGGCTGGCTTTCCTAAAAAATGACGAATTTTGTCAGTGGCTAATATCAGAAAACCACAAAGGTTTTACGTGTATAGCACACAATGCAAAAGGTTATGATGCGTATTTTATTTTACAATATTGCGTCAATAATGGCATTAAAATTAAAACCATTTACCAAGGGTCTAAGATTATGGAGCTCAAAATACCCACCCTAAGGCTTAGAATAATTGACAGCATAAACTTTATCCAAGGAGGCCTTGCATCCTTTCCCAAAACATTTGGACTAAAAGAAATAAAAAAGGGGTATTTTCCACACTACTTCAATAAGAAAGAAAATCAAAATTACGTAGGGTCCATCCCAGCTACTAAATACTATGGCGTTAACACTATGAAGCCTGATAGCAGAAAAGCATTCCTGGAATGGCACGCTGAGAAAGTAAAGGAAAATTACGTGTTTGACTTTAAGAAGGAATTAGCCGAGTATTGTAATTCAGATGTTGATATTTTGCGACGTGGTTGTCTTGCCTTTAGGCAGTCATTTTTAGACATAGCAAATATAGACCCCTTCCAATACATAACTATTGCCAGTGTTTGTATGGCTATTTACAGGTCAGAATTCCTTGAAGAAGACACGATTGCTGTAGTCAAATGGCTAAAAAAGGAAATGTTCAGTAAGGAGTCTATAGCATGGTTAAGTTCGTTCCCTAATGTTCGACACTCATTAAACGGTGGCGAGGTCACAATTTGTAGAGCCAAAGTCGATGGGTACGACTATATGACTAAAACTGTGTACCAATATCATGGTTGTTTTTGGCATGGTTGTCCCGACTGTTACTCAGGCGATACTATCAACAATGTAAACAATGAAACTATGGATGACTTGCTTACAAAAACTATAGAGCGAACACAAGCTCTTAAAAATGCCGGGTACAAGGTTGTTGAAATGTGGAGCTGTAAATGGAAACATTCTAAAGCTTATAAGGAAAGCCTAAACAAAACAAAAGATGTTGTAGAACCTCTAAACCCCAGGGACGCATTCTTCAGTGGTAGGACAAATGTCTCAAAGTTGAAAGTTTCTGAAAAAAAGCTGAGATATATAGATATATGCAGTTTATATCCAACAGTTATGTTTTATGACCGGTACCCTGTGGGACATCCCACTAAAATATTTAAGCCCGAAATATACAATAAATACTGGTTTGGTTTAGTTAAATGTAAAGTTCTTCCTCCAAGAGGTCTTTATCATCCAGTCCTTCCTGTGAAGCTAGATAAGTTAATGTTTACCCTGTGCGCGAAGTGTGCAGAAGAAAAGGTCGGCCGCTGTAACCATAGTGATGAAGAGAGGGCGCATTTTGGAACTTGGACTACAATCTAACTTAATAAAGCTCTAAAGAAAGGCTACAAAATCCAGAAAATGTATGAAGTATGGAATTTTGAAGAGAAAAGTAATGAGCTTTTCAGGGACTACATTAAAACCTTTATGAAAATTAAGCTAGAAACTAGTCCTTGGGATGGTGATTACAAATCAAAAGAAAAATATGCAAGGGTTATAAAAAAAAGCAAGGCATAAAGCTTGATATTGACAAAATTGAACCCAATGCTGGGAAGAGGGCAGTGGCTAAAATATGCTTAAATTCTCTTTGGGGAAAGTTCGGTCAGAGGCAAAACATGTCACAAACAGAGTTCATTGATGACCCTGAGAGGTAGTACGACTTGTTATTAGATGATCAGATAGAAATAACTAATGTTATGTACATCAATGAGGAAGTAATTGAGGTAACATACCACTACAATGATTTCTATGTAGAAAATGACACATGTACCAACATATTTGTAGCAACCTTCACCACTTCCAATGCGAGGATAAGGTTGTACAACATGCTTGATAGATTAGGGGATAAAGTAGCTTATTACGACACTGATAGTGTTGTTTACATAGATGATGGAACAAAACCTGTAGAGACCGGATGTATGCTCGGCGAATGGACTGACGAATTCGGAAAAGATGATCACGGTATTGAATGGATAAGCACAGGTCCCAAAAGCTATGCGTACGAAACATATAAAGGCAAACAGGTTACCAAAATTAAAGGATTTACACTCAACCACGAAAATGCCAAAAAACGTAACATGAAGACAATGACCGACCTAATACAAGGTTTTAATAATAATGTTGTTATAAGCAATAACATGATAACAAGAGATTCGAAAACAAAAAGCCTTGTAAATAAAAATATTGCCAAAGAATTTAAAGTCGACTACGACAAGCGTTTCATCCAGAAAGAAGAAGACAACATAATTGATACACTTCCTTGGGGGTACTAAATATAATAGTGTACATATTATTTTATAGCTATTTACACCCTTGTTTTAACCATTATTTTATCCTTAATTCGTTAAAAAGTTACTAATAATTTTAGCCTTAAATTTAGCCATTATTCTGTCCATTGTTTCTAAAAAAAGTTATTAGAAATTTTAGCCTTAACTTTAGCCCTTGTTTTATCCATAATATTTTAAAAAGTTACTGGTAATTTTAGCCTTGTTTTAACCATTATTTTGAAAAACATCGTTAGAATTTTCAATGGTTAAGTTTAGCCATTATTTTAGGTGTCTGTAGGATCAATTTGTGTTACGTTTTATAGGTGAAGGTAAGCATAATTCTGTCATTTACATTTTAGAGTCATTTTTATGGTTACTTTTAACCCTATTTTATGAATCTCCTAAATTTGCATTACAGCGTCATGTAGACGATGAGGATAAAACATCGTTACAAGAAATGAAAAAGGTGGGTGCAGCAGCTGCACCCACCTTTTTCATTGGTAAAAGGTATGAAAATTTAAGTTATAATGACGGGAGTGGATACGTTAACCATAACTTTTCATAGTTAATTTTTATAGATAGATTAACCATAACTTTTGATTGTGTTAATGGTTACCTTTAAGCATAATTATCTTGGTTAATTTTTTGTTAAGTTTTATGGTTACTTTTAACCAGAATTTAGAAAAAATCCTGGCAATTTAAAGGTTATTTTAACCATATTTTTTATGGTTACGTTCTGCCATAAAGTAATACGAAATATTATGGTTACAAGTAACCATAATTGTTTGGAAGATTTATAATGGTTAAGATAACCATATGTTCGATCAATAATTTTTAAATGATGTTTAAGGTCACTTTGTCCATTATTTTTAATAGAATTTTAATGGTCACTTTATCCATTGATTTTATTAGAATTTTAATGGTCACTTTATCCATTAATTTTTAATAGAATTTTAATGGTCACTTTATCCATTAATTTTTAATAGAATTTTAATGGTCACTTTATCCATTAATTTTTAATAGAATTTTAATGGTCACTTTATCCATTAATTTTAATAGAATTTTAATGGTTACTTTATCCATTAATTTTAATAGAATTTTAATGGTCACTTTATCCATTAATTTTTTAATAGAATTTTAATGGTCACTTTATCCATTAATTTTTAATAGAATTTTAATGGTCACTTTTGACCACACTTAATTGTCTGTCCCATATCTACGTCTATACTACTCTCGCCGCTAGATGGGGGCTTCATTCATTCCATTCCTGACCCGGTCGGGGACTGGAAGCAGGCTGTGGATTTTCATTTTCACCTTGGAATGTTGTATAACTGGTATATTAAGTTCAAAATTTTGTGTGTTCAAGAACGAAAGTTGTTATCATTTGTGTAAGGTAACTTTTTCTCGGCTCGGGGTAGTTGGAAAATGTAGTTCTTGGTTGCGTTGTAATCCTTATACATCAAAAGGTTATGCTGTATGACTGTGAATTACGTAAATTAATTCACTTATTTTATATAGGTTTGTGTTTGTACGGGGAATTTAGACATGATTCACCAGCTAGCCGCTCCGGGAAATGCTGTACAGCGTTGCTGATATGGAGCCCATCACTTCCGAGGGAGGCGCGCCATGACGCGTGATGGAGCCCATCTTGGCAACGTTTTACAGCATTCACCTGAGCGGCTAACTGGTGAAACATGTCTTAATTCCCCGTACAAATACAAACTGATATAAAATAATTGAATTAATTTACGTATTTCATAATCCCACAGCATACCTTTTTGATGTACATGGATTACAACGCAACCAAGAACTACATTTTCCAACCACCCCGAGCCGAGAAAAAGTACCTTACAAAAATGATAACTACGTTGTGTCTTGGACACACACAATTTTGAAATTAATAAACCAGTTATACAACATTCCAATATACTGTATATTGTGTTAAAATTTGGATCGATGTGATGACGGGTTTGTGAGACAATAATTCTTAAATGTGACGCATGGTTGAAACACGCTTAAAAACGGGCACTTTTTGTGTTCCAACTGCGATAAAAATATTAAATTATAAATTAAAAATTCCAAACCTACATGAACTAACGTAAAATAGAACGACGCAAATGATGATATTATTGGATTTTATGTAGGTCTATTGGTTACTTCACAAACAACCTTCAAACTCGAGAACACATAATATTTTGGTCGACAGTAATGGCCGAATTTCCGATGGAGGTGTATTGGAAAACACTAGGTTTTACGAGAAATTAGTAAATGGTCGTCTCCAGTTGCCGCAGCCAATATGTCCACATAACAGCAGAATGGAACTGCCGTATGTGTTTGTGGGCGACGAAGCATTCGCCTTGCGCAGAGACTTTTTTAAACCTTTCGGGCAAAGGGATCTCAATCCAGAACGAAAAGTGTTCAACTACAGACAACCTCTCTATGCATAATTACATGTGATGATGGCCTCCTCCCTTGTAAAAATTCAATCCGGAGGTAAACTAGTCCCCCGTTCGGATCTCCGGGTGGGGACTACTCGAGAGGGGGTTAACATCACAAAAGTGACAAAGAGGAAATCTGACATTCTACGGATCAGAGCGTGGAATATTAGAAGTCTGCTAGGAGATGGAAGGTTAGAAAACTTAGAAAGGGAAATGGATAGGTTGAGGTTGGATTTGATTGGGATTAGTGAAATGCGCTTCCAGGAAGAACAGGACTTTTGGTCAGGTGACTATAGGGTCATTAGCACTAAATCAAACAATGGCCAAGCAGGGGTTGGTCTCATATTGAGTAGGAAACTTGGACAGCGGGTGGAATATTATGAGCAATATAGTGAACGGATTATTGTAGCAAAAATCAATACTAAACCTACGTGCACCACAGTGGTACAAGTCTATTTGCCTACCAGTCAAGCTGATGATGAAGATGTTGAAATGGTCTACGAAGAAATAGATGAATTTCTGAGGTATATCAAGGGTGATGAAAATGTTATAGTAATGGGAGATTGGAATGCTGTGGTAGGAAAAGGCAGAGAAGGGAAGATAGTAGGAGATTTCGGATTAGGTGAAAGGAATGATCGAGGAAGCATGCTGATGGAATTCTGCACCAAGCATGAGTTGGTCATAGCTAACACCTTATTCAATAACCACAATAGAAGAATATACACATGGATGAGACCAGGAGATACAGGGCGTTACCAAATCGACTTCATTATGGTCAAGCAGAGGTTTCGAAACCAGATTTTGGATTGCAAAACATATCCTGGTGCTGACATAAACACTGGCCGGCCCCGTGGTGTTGGGGTAGTGCGCCTGCCTCTCTCCCGGAGGCCCCGGGTTCGATCCCCGGCTCCGTCAGGGATTTTAAAACTGACGTGAGGGTTGGAACGGGATGCATTCAGCCTCGTGAGGACAATTGAGTAGCTGTCTGACAGTGAGACAGCACACCGATCACGAAAACCAAGACTAACGGCCGAGGGGACCCGACGCGCTGATCACGCGTTACCCCAATATCTGCAGGCCGAATGGCTGGGCAGCGGTCACTTGGTCGGCCTTAGCCCGTCATGGGCTGTATAGTGCCAGGGGTTGACATGAACACTGACCACAATCTGGTTGTTATGAAATGCAGATTAAAGTTGAAGAAACAGAAGAAAAGTCAAAAGCCAGAAAGGTGGACAATAGACAGACTGAAAGTGAAGGATGTAAACGAAAGATTCAAGAAGAGTATAAAGGAAAACTAATGACAAACCCTAAACCAACTTCAATTGCAGACGAATGGACACTTTTGAAGAATGAAATAACAAAATCCGCAGAAGAAAACATTGGTAGGAAAGAAAGAATAGGTAAAAAAAAACCGTGGATCACTCAGGATATACTAGAATTGATGGATGAAAGGCGGAAACATAAGAATGTAAGAGATGAAAAGGGGAAAGCAGAATACACACGTCTGAGAAATGAGGTTAACAAGAAGTGCAAGGAAGCGAAAGAAGAATGGTTGAAAGAGAAATGTGCAGGTATAGAAAATTGTCTGAAATTAGGAAATGTAGACACAGCTTATCCAAGGATTAAGAACACTTTGGGGAAAAGAAGACTAAGTGCTGTAACATTAAGGACACAAATGGAAAGCCTCTAACAGATAGGGAAGAAAAGGTTGAGAGATGGAAAGCTTACATAGAGTGTTTGTATAAGGGAAAGGAGATTGAGAATCATGTAATGGAAAGGGAGGAAGAAATTGATGAGGAAGCAAAAGGAGATTTAATATTGAGATCAGAATTTGACAGAGCATTGGGGGACTTAAGCAGGAACAAAGCACCAGGCATAGATGATATACCGATTGAGTTGCTACGCTGCATAGGAGATGAAGGTCTGATCAGGTTATTTCACTTGGTGTGTAGGATTTATGAGACAGGTGAGGTACCCCCTGATTTCAAGAAGAATGTTATTATCCCTATACCAAAGAAAGTGGGAGCTGACCGATGTGAAGATTACCGTACAATCAGCTTGATTAATCATGCTTCAAAAATCCTGTCTAGAATAATTTTCAAGAGGATGGAAAGCCAGATAGAAACGGAGTTGGGTGAAGACCAGTTTGGTTTCAGGAGAAATGTAGGAACAAGGGAAGCTGTACTAAGTCTTAGGCTGATTTTGGAAGGTAGAATAAGGAAAAATAAGAGAACGTTCTTGGCATTTGTAGACTTAGAAAAGGCTTTTGATAACGTTGATTGGACTAAATTATTTGACATTTTGAAATCTATTGGAATAAAGTACAGGGATAGGAGGGTGATATACAATCTATACAGAAACCAGACAGCAGTCATACGAGCTGAAGGACATGAGAGAGAAGCTGGTATTCAGAAAGGTGTAAGGCAAGGCTGCAACTTATCACCCATACTTTTCAATCTTTACATTGAACAAGCAATGAAGGAATTGGGGGAAATTTAAAGTGGGAGTGAAGATTCAAGGAGAAATAATTTCAACTCTGAGATTTGCTGATGACATCGTCATCTTGGCCGAAACGCCTGAGGATTTGAATGAGTTTTTGAATGGTATGGACTCCGTCTTACGGAATGAATACATGATGAAAGTTAATAAATGTAAAACAAAAATACTGGAATGCAGCCGAAATAAATCAGAAACCTCTATGGACATCAAATTGGCAGGTGAAAAGCTGAAGGAAGTAGGAGACATCTGTTACTTAGGAAGCAAAATAACCAGTGATGGACGAAGCAAAGAGGATATAAAAAGTAGGTTGGCTCAGGCAAGGAAAGCCTTTCTACAAAAAAAAAAGGAATCTGTTGACATCGAATATATGTTTAGGTTTTAGGAAGTCATTTTTGAAAGCCTTTGTCAGGAGCGTGGCGCTCTATGCAAGTGAAACATGGACTATTGGTGCAGCAGAAAAGAGGAGAATTGAAGCGTTTGAAATGTGGTGTTACAGGAGAATGATGAAGATCAGATGGGTAGATAGGGTGACAAACGAAGAGGTATTAAGACGAGTGGGAGAGGAGAGATGTTTCTGGCGACTGCTAATGAAGAGAAGAGATAGGTTAGTAGGACACATACTGTACCCAATTGTCATCATGTGGAACATGTGTTCGTATCCCAGCTAACTCACGGTCTTTCGAGGTATGGGACGTTCCTGCCCACCATACGACCACATGCTCAGGATTTGAGTCTACCAGGTAACTACTCTACATGAAAGAAACAACATATTCCTAAATAAAACATTTACTGATATAAAATCATGGCTATACAACAAAATACAAACAAAGGATAATTTACATTTAATTCCCACAATTAAAATCAGGGTTATTTTGTGAGTCTCTTCTTAATTAGTGCTACACTGCACTCAAATCTATTTCTAGCATCCTATCATTGATACTTTCAACCGACAGTAGTGGCTACGCTGGCCAAAGCGCAGCATTAGGCCATGAGGCCAAGCCCTCTGCTGACTCGGTAGACGCGTGGGTTCGAGCCCCACCGTCGGCCGTCCTTGAAATGGTTTTCCGTGGTTTCCCATTTTCAACACCAGGCAAATGCTGGGACGGTACCTTCTGACAGGCCACGGCCGCTTCCTTCCACATCCTTGCCCAGTTTCATTCATTCATCTTCATCCATTCCATCTCTCATCCCGACGCGCAGGTCGCCCACGGGCGTCGACTAGAAAGACCAGCACTCGGCCTCTCAGGAGGTCACACGACAAAGAAAGATTGATACTTTCAGACCTCTACGAGTCTCCATAGTGTTCTTTATGTGACACAATTTTACAAAACTGGAGTATCACAACATAAAAGTCACATATCACATTAATTGACATTAGTTCTGTAATAATAAAACATTAATCCGTTTCTTACGGGCATTTACTTTCATTAGCATAAATTAATTATTCTATGCCTTAATTAACAAATGTTGTTGTGTCGTGTGAATCATCTTCCTCCTTCCCAACAATATGAAACTCTTAAAAAGTGGTACGTTTTCCCTTCCAAAATACACATGGATAGAAATGTTTAAAGTTTCACCATACAACGATTTTCTGGGTCTGGTCGAAATTATTATCGTTAAAAACGTATCATGTTCTTAGAAATCACATACCCGTCTGCATAAATTAGTGTGAACTGGAAAAAAATGCACTTTAAAAATATGCCTAACAATTTATTTGGTTCAGTGTTCCTCCTCAGAGAATAACTGGGCCAAATATTATCCGATTTCAATGATCCGACAAGGTATGTGTGTTGAAACACATCATTTAATTCAATTGGCATCATCATAACAATCATATCTTAATTACATATCGAAATATCGAGATTCTTCAGTGTCCCACTATGACTCTAATTTAAAGGGATCCGGCCGACCGACCTCCCTTCTCTCTAGCAGGCAATAAAATTAGTTCCAGCTGGCCGCGCAAGATGGCCGCTGTCTCAGTGGACTACTTCCACACCCCTCTCATCTGCTAGCAAGGTCATCCTTGTTTACAATTGCAGTACAGTGGAGTGACCCAGAGTATTGTCTCAAGTAATTGAGTCATTCTAATTATTTAACACCTATATTTATAGTGTAATGGGCTCAACTCGGCTCCTTAATTAACATTCATGGCTGGGGATGGATTCTGTAATAGCCTTGCCGTTCTGTGGTGAATACTAGTGGCTTTGGACGCGCATCATAATGAGAATACAAGATTGCTCACCAGCAGCTGTCTCAATAATATAAGGAAATCTGCGTTTCCTAAACGACGAACTTTGATTCCTACCTCTCAGGGCAGATCAAACAATACATGTGCTCACGGGGTCTCGAAGAACATCCCACGTGGCAATTATTCCTGCAAGCGATGGATACAGACAGGCTCTGTCCAATTCGCTGCGAATAATATAAGTACGCTCCACGGCGGTCCTAACTCGTAGATTAGCCAACTATTCACCTAACGTGCAAGCTATGCTAGAATGGTCCCCGCACTATTATTGACGTAAATCACTTGATTCTACGTTACTTCGCTCGCTCTATGCGGCTTCAAACAAGACTTCTCATAGATGACTCAATTATTGAGGCACCCGCGTCCTCTCTGCAATTACATTTAAGCCAAAGCTTCAAATAGCTCCCAAAAAGAAGTATAAATTTACTGGCTTACATTACTTTAATGGTTCTCAAATACAATCCTAAGAATTGACCATATCAAATATTCATTCAATACTTCACTTGACACTGAAAAACTCTCGTATCTCGCTATTTTCCACGTTACTTTCCTACTGTTTACCAAAATACAGTATCTTTATATTAGACATGACACACTTTGAACGTTATTTAGGCCAGAAATGCCTATTACTTTACATTACTGTTACCGACCGCAGATATTATTATTATTATTATCATTTAACGTTACCGTTACATTCATCACTAATTTTCGCCTGAATGGCCATAAACAAATCACCTTCCAAGCCATATTCTACCAAATACGAGTGGTGAAAGCTCGTACAATAAGTGACTGTTACATTTTATTCTTAAAGTGATGTTTCGTTGTATGGTGAACTATTTAGTTAGAATAACATTGTAAATTTTTACTCACTTTTCATTCTCGCTGGATTATTCCAGCATGCCAGCTCCGGGCCTGCCATGACGCTTGATTTAAGCCATCATGTTATATTTCACATACCACATGGTATCACATTTTTCACACACGATAATCATACTTTTATCAGTGGCTTTTCTCACTTTAACACGACACATTTTAATTCACAATTCACATAAACACTTTTGAAATCACTATAACAAAATTATATACACTTTTTCACTATTTCACAGGTTAATCCTTAGTCGGACTCCTCCTAACGCCTGACCCCAGAGATGCGATGACTATGACAACCGCTGGTCTCCGTGAAAGTCTATCTGCGTGTACGTGCGTTCGATTCTCGTTCCCTTCAATACTGTTTATTTCACCGTCATGATTACTTGTGATGCCTCTCGGGCTCCCATAACTGCAATGATCCTGACGATACTGCGTCATTTATAAGTATGACAATACCTCCTGGTATTCAGTGTCCAAAACCATCCTAAATTATTGCTACGCTGTAGCAAACTACACTTGCGTATAATAATGGATAAATGTCTTCTGTAGATTAAATCTTACGCGATTCATGATTACCATTAAGAAGTTATATGATGTGCTTCCATTGTTCTTCATATATACTCGAGCGTCGATACTCTAACATTTCGCGCACTATTGGCAGCGTATATTTACGTGTTGATTAAAGATGAACTGCAGAGCAACTGAAGAAGACTAAAGAACAACTTGAAGACAACTGAAGAATAACTGGCTTGGTCTGTGCTGCTTCCCCTATATAAAGGTTTCTCGTAAAATGTAGTCCACAGGACACACGAGAGCGACTCCTTTCTTGAAATAATGTATTTCCATTCAAAATGACGTATACACCTTGTTTATCTAGCGGTGGGGGTCCCATAATCACTTGCGTGCAAGCGATCGCTTCGGCCAATTAATTACAATTAATTGCCTTATTCCATCGCATCATGACGCCACCATGGTGATTCCCCTCTGGCTGGTCACCAAATTACTCCTCTCGAGCATAAGTTCGGTGTTAATAGGCTTATTTAGAGATATAGGCTTTAATTTAAGTGTAAGACCTCTACTAAATTATCTCTCCCAGAATATATTCACCTGGGTGTACATTTCATTCCATTTCGATGCTCCAATTGGCTGCAATCAATTAATTTCCGTGGGCAATCATCCCCACTACAGTCTCAAGCGTTGTCCATTGGGGAATACCCGAGTCATTAATTTCGAGCTGTCTTGGCGGACCAGACGGAAAAAGTCCCTCCGGTGCCATGAATCTCCTCCCATTCGCTGGCTGCAATTAGTAAAATGTCAAGCTGGCCTGCTTTCACGTTTCTATACATTGAAAACGTACATATGACTGCAATTTCTGACAATTATTCCCTTAAACAGCTATGATATTCACATACAAGCCGTGAAATCATGCGATATTATTATATGTCATTATACATCTCATTGCTCTTCGGGTTCCCTGTAGCTGTTCCCCCTCAGAGATCAATGGTTCGACTCTAGGCATAATCATGGGCCTGGTCTTCTCTGATAAGACCTGAGTTCGGTGCCAGTCTGCCGTGACCGATTGGGCACATTTTTCCCTCGCTAAACTCGGAAAATTCATTTCACAAGTGAATTTTTCGCGCCTTCAGATGGCATTGACTCATGCTGTATTTACTTTAAGCGGTCAGTGCTCTCGGCAATGGGATGTCTCGTTCCCCCATTCCACTCTGTCAGCCGTCTCGTATACTCTTGTTCTGCTTTCTCAGTTGTTCATTCATCTCCTCTATTTCTGCAGCGGCTTCACACAACTGGTCGTAAAATTCTTTCAGCCCACAGCTGCATTCACCCCTCGTGTCCCTTGGGTCTGCGAGCCGGTCGCCTCGCTCTGTTTCTTCCTGGGTCTGCAATCTTTTCTCAAGAGTCTTTGCGTGCATACATAATGACTCCCCGTCCACTTGGATGTGCATGGCTTGCTCCTCTCTTGTTTCATAATCCTCTGGCGGACTATACAACTTTAAATTAGCTGCATTTACAACTACTTCTCTACCTGTCGCTTCATCTCTGATTCGGTATGCATTATTTTGCAAGTCCCTTATAATCAGGTAGGGTCCGTGATAGCTATGCTGGAATTTCTTGTATTTCCTGCTCTCTGGATTTGAACAGGCTGGTTTTTTCAATAAGACGTACTCCCCCACGAGTAGTGGTCTATGGTAGCGTTTTCTCCTATTTCTTCGCTGCCGTCTGTCTGCTTGTTTCTTGAGATACTCGAATGTTCTCTGGATCCTCAACTCACGTCCAGGTTGTGCATCGACGGGTGTTCGAATTACATTATTCCATGGCCTCTCTGGTCTTCTATCAAGATGTAGGCTCACTGGCACTTCTCCTGTCGCTTCATGCACGGTATTGTTGATACAATACTCAGTAATCTCTAGTACATCAATCCATTTCCAATTTTCCGTAGAGCAGTATATCTTCATGTACTTTTGCAGTTCTCTCATCACTCTCTCAGCGGAATTCGACTCCGGGTGTCGAACTGTGGACAAAATCTGGCTTATACCCAGATTTTCCAAATCCCTGCGAAATTCCACGCTGGTAAAACAGCTCCCATGATCAGATAATATGTTCTCCGGCTGCCCTAATATAGGAATGATTCTTTCCTTCGGCCTCTTAAGTACCTGTTTTGTACTGGTTTTCTGAATTGGACAGAGGACTACCATTCTAGAAAACACGTCTAGTGCAACTAGGATGTGTCTATTTCCTCTTCTAGCTCTAGGAAGCGACCCAAAATTGTCCAATGCCAGAAGCTGACATGGCTTCTCTGGTAAGAGTGGTATAGGTTTTTGACTCATTAAGTACGAGTTAGGCTTTACTCGTTGGCAAATATCACATGTCCTGATTGTATTCCTGACTGTATCTCTAAGTTTTGGCCAAATAAATGCTTCTTTAAGCAGGGCAACAGTCTTGTCTATGCCAGGGTGACCTAAAGCTCGGTGTGCTAACCATACTAGCCTTCTCTGCAATGCTGGTGGTACAACAATCCTGGGTCGAGTGTGGTCTGAGTCGCTCCATTTATGTAGCATCTGGTTAAACCATAGATACTCCGCTGATAGTGCTTCGGCTTCAATATACATCGGGGTTCCTCTGACGAGCTTTCCCTCGAAGTAATTAATCATCAACCGTATCCAGGGATCTTCACGTTGAAAAACGGTGATGTTCCTTAGATCATCTAAGGTCTTCTGGTCTCTATCTTCTATCTCGATAGCTAGAGCTTCCTCTTCATCAGCTGTCGGGTATCTGCTTAGCAAGTCAGGTATAATATTGTCCTTCCCAGGGCAATACTCGATTTACACTTGAAATTGCTGTATGTACAGGGACCACCTCGTCAGTCTTTGACTTGACAAGTCAGTTTTCAACAGGAATGTTAGGGCTTTATGATCCGTTCTTAATATAATTCTGAAACCATAAATTAGCTTTCGCCAATACTGTAAGGCGTACAGTATTGCGAGTAATTCGATCTCCGTGACCGTATAATTCTTTTAATTAGGTTTCAACCTTCTACTTATGTATGCAATATAAGTTTTCTCCTCTGGCCTGTCCACATTTTCCTGGTATAGCATCGCTCCAATGCCTATGAATGATGCGTCAGTCTGGATAATAAATTTCTGAGTGTAGTCTGGATATCCCAATTTTACATAATCGAAAAGCATCTGTTTGGTTTTCACGAAGGCTTCCTCGCACTTTTCCGTCCAGTGCCATCTTCCTCCTTTCTTCAGTAAGTCTTGGAGTGGTGCTACGGTCTCGGTATACTTCGGGCAATGGCTTGAAAAAATCCAATAATGCCTAGATATTGCCTGACGTTCTTTACCTTCGTTGGTCTCGGGAAATGTTTAAGGACCTCCAATTTTCCCGGATTAGGCCTAACTCCTTGTGCGTCTATTACGTGGCCTAGGAATTTAACTTCTCTCTGACCAAAGTTAGATTTCTTTATATTGACCTTAAAGTTAGCCTGACTTAGGTCATACAACAGCTTGCGTAGATCTCTGACGTGTTCTTCGACTGTTTCAGATGTCAGTAGCATACGGTTGTTGCTTTTACTTCTTCAGACAGGATCCGATCAAGCGCTCGTATCAACGCTGAACCTGCTGTTTTCAATCCAAATGGGAGACGCACGTAAGAATATGTATGCTGGTCGAATAAAAACCCAGTTAATAAACTTGTTTTCTCCTCCAGAGCAAGATGGTGAAAACTTGCCGTCAGGTCAAGATTTGAGAAAACAGTCTTTCCTTTGAACCACCTGAGGACCTCCTTAATGGGCGGCACTTGGTCAAATTCTGGTATGACCTTGGAATTCAAATTTCGTAGGTCCAGGCATATCCTTACACTTCCGTCCTGTTTAGGTACAACTACCAGTGGGCTGACATATGGTGTGGCCGTCTTCACAATGACGCCTGCCTCTAGCATTTCCTGTATTGCTTCTTTGACCTTTAAATAATGTTTCTCGGCTACACGATACGGCTTCTGTCTGAATGGTGTCCAGTCACTGACTTGGAACGCATACTGGAAATTCTTGATCCGGCCAGGTCTCGAATCGAAGACTCTTTTACATTCAAATAGCAGTTCCCTTAGCATTTGCTTATGCTCTGGACCAATTTTAGCTTCCTCTATCTTTTCTTCCAGGCATTCTTCAAATTTTGGTTCGAGGTCTTTTTCAATGTCTGCGGCCAGTGTTGCCAACTCTTCTTCGATGTCTTATGTTGTCAATACTGCATCCCCAGTCATATCTCCGTATGTATGCCATACTTACTCTTCTGGTCTCGTTTCATTGTGTTTTAATGAGAGCTCTAAATCTTCCTTTCCCTCACTTGCGCGAAACATGACAATGTCTTGCGAGAGATCTATTATAACTTTATATTCTCTTATGAAATCCATGCCGACAATAATGTTAATAGGCAGCTTATTCACAAGTAGGAAGCTCTGTGAGAATGTAGAGTTCCCTATCTGCAAATCTAAAAGTACTTGGTATCTGCATATCGTAACTTTATCTGGTATGACACCTTTTATTTTCACGCTTGAAATAGGTATTTTCAATACGTGGATTTTACTTTGGATTTCATTATATAATGCCTGGGTTATCAAACATACCGTTGAGCCTGTATCTATTAGACTTCTTATCTTCATGCCTGCGATGTTGACAATAATAATGGGTAGTTCCCTTCTCACATTGACCGTCCCTTCATCTAGGTCTTCAATAAGTTCCTCAGGTTTGGCAATCCAGTTAACCACATTCACTGTATTCCATCCTGCATTTATCTCTCTTTGGTCATTTAATTTTGGTGGTTTTTTTCCATTGCTCCATTCTTTGTGGAGTTCTTCTGTCTGTCTTCATACTGCTGAAGTTCCAGACTTTTGGCACCGCCATCATTTTTATAGATGTCGGGTGACCTTCTATTCTTAATCGCTTCATCCCAATGGACTTGCGATTGTCTATGGTCGTCTCCACGCTCTTCCATGTATCTTAAAGATGCGTGATAGCGTTCTTCCGCTTCTTCATCGAACCCGCGACTCTGTTCTTGGGATCTCCATCCTTGGTTGTTCCCATTTCGGCCGTGATTCCTTCTGTTATCAGCCTGCTGGTCTCTTGTGCCGCGCTGATTCCAGGCCTTCCTTCCTCGGTTTCCACGGTTCGATCCTCCTCGATATGCTGGCCTCCAATTCTGGTTTTCCCGTCCTTCACGTTGCCAGTCTGATTTATCCGCTTCGGTGCTCGTAGACTTACGTTTTGTCCGCACCTTAGTCGATTCAGTCGGTGTAGTCGTCATGTTGACTTGTTCCACGTTCCGACTTTGCCTTGTGTGCTGCGCTGTGGTGAGATCGAGTTGTCTCAGCACCTCCTCCATATCGATCGCAGTCTTGGCGTTAGCTGAGATTAATAGACGTTGTACTTCATACGGTAGCTGCTTGGCTATCGCTATACACAAATCTGACTCTCTAATTCCTTCATCAAGTTCGCGGAAAAAGCACAATTGAGCCACAAAAAACTCTGCATACTTCGTCGGATTATTAGTACTATAACGCCTGGAATACAAGTCCAATCTGAGGTTCTGCTGTATACTTGCGTTCCAGTACCTGCTTAAAAATGCCTGGCGAAATTCGTCAACGGTGTCGAACGTGTACCGAAAACTCCTAAACCATAAGGCACACTCGCCTTCCGTCAGTTTTTCAATCGCTCTCAACCTTCGCTCTGGCGGTACCTTCGCGTCATTCAAGTACTCGGAAACCTCTTTAAGCCAGTACTTGGGTGTCATGTTAGAATTACTCCCAGAATATTTCTTCGGTTTCTCGTCACTAGCCCTCACAACAGTGACTATTTGATTTTGAACAGCATTTTCATGCGGTGTTGACATAGCAATTGGCATACCAGGTGTGGTATACGGGCTGTCACTTGGCATGGCTGCATTCTTTGGAGTGGGCTGTATCTCTATATCTGCCCATTTATTTATCCTATTCTCATCTATACTTCCTTCGCTAGACCTAGGATTTCGCAACGTGGATTCCTCCTGTGCGATCATTCTAGTTTCTATTTGGCTGTGCCTATTTTCTGCCCTTTCTAAACGAGCTAATACCTCTCGTTCTATTTTTCTCTAGGCGATCCCGGTTTTTCTCTGCCATAGAAAATACCTTTTCCTTGTCATCCTTAAGGTTTTCTTTCAGGTGGGTAATTTCCCCCGCTAGACTTTCTCTTACCTCGGCAAGAGTTTTATCGCTGGCTTCAGTCTTCAAGCCTTCTCGAAGTTCTAATTCTTCTCGTAAGCCTGTAACTTCTTTTTGTATGTGACCCTGCATATGAGAGATTTCAGTCCTTATTTTCGTGATTTCTCCCTGGTCCTCATCCTGCCTTTTATGAATAACTGCTAGGTCGCTCTGAGTTTGTTCTAACTCTTTTTGCATCTTCCCGACCTGCCTTTTCATATTTGACATTATTTCCTTATTCTCTTGATCAGAAGTTTTTATTTCATGGATTTCCTTGCATTGGTCAAGGATATTCTGATCCTGCTTCCTTAAGGCTTCGTCTACCGCCTTTGCGTAGCCTGCCATCCGACTGTTCCATTTTACGTCGCTGTCTTCGAGCCTTTGATCCACGGTATGAGTGAACGTATTAAATTGCTCCTGTTGACGTTTAGTATTTGCTTCATTCTGACTTTGAATGTCTTTAAGCTCCATGGACATACTGCTTAAGCTATCATTAATCTCACGCTGTGACTCTCTGCACGCTTGCAGATTATTCCCTAGTTTTAGCTCTATAGACTCAAAGCGTTTATCGTTATCAGCTTGCATCTCTGAGACCACGCTAACAATATTCTTAGTTACTTCTTGCTTAATGGACTCTTTAACGTCCTACATTTTTTTATTGACCTCTAACTGATTAGCTTCTAATCTAGTGTTCATTTCAGCTTGATTATTCTCTAACTGAATATTTACTGCAGCCAACATCTGGCTTACCTCAGTTTGACTAGCCTCTAATCTAGTGTTTATTTCAGTTTGATTGGCATTCAATCTATCCGCTATTTCATCTTTAAATGCTTTAGCCTCTTCCTTACTCTTAGCATTAGTATCATCAAAATGTTCTCTTAACTCAGCGATACACCTGAGTATCTCCTCAGTTCCAGCCATCCTGTATTTCTTAATTTGAGATTCAGGTAGGCCGCAGCTGAACATGCTGGCGCGTTCTATTGGAAAGAAAAGGATTCCGATGTCGCGACAACAACAACAACATATTACACAGTTCCGAAACCACCTATGGAATGGGTATAGACCCACGTACCCGTCTGACAACAGTGTCTGACGCCTGAGTATCATCTAGAAAGACTCACAATCGCTCAAACAGAGTTTGAGGAAAAATACTATTATTATGGTTTTCCCCATGAAAACCATGCTATTATTATGGGGTTTTCTGAATCCCATAAGCCTTCCACGTCTCTGGGCGCCATGATAATTGAAAGGATAGGTACGCTTAAGAGCATGGTGGTATTTATCCGTGGCCAGGTTGCGCAATGCCAAGATCGCTCATATTGCAATAATGCAGGCGGTTCCATAATTAATTAATACCGCCCCACGTTGCTCGAGCCATGATAATTAAAAGGGGATACGCACTACATGGTGACCTGTATTTTAAACTGGCCCCACGTATCAGCGTCATGATAAAGTTTAGGTAGTAGTCAGGGCTTTGACATGATAATTAAAAGAGTAATAGCGTAAAGGGGTGACAAGTTACATTTACATTTAAGCATGTCTTATGGAGGATTATCAACATTTATTTTGAGGTGAAGGCTTATTAACAAATGGGACGCGGCCTTTTCCTAATATATCCTAATTTCTCTGCTGTACTTGCTTCTAGCATTAATATCTTGGCCGACTTTTAGTAGTACCTGTGACTCAATCATAGTACAGTGACATCTCCCCCATGTACCCAATTGTCATCATGTGGAACATGTGTTCGTATCCCAGCTAACTCACGGTCTTTCGAGGTATGGGACGTTCCTGCCCACCATACGACCACATGCTCAGGATTTGAGTCTACCAGGTAACTACTCTACATGAAAGAAACAACATATTCCTAAATAAAACATTTACTGATATAAAATCATGGCTATACAACAAAATACAAACAAAGGATAATTTACATTTAATTCCCACAATTAAAATCAGGGTTATTTTGTGAGTCTCTTCTTAATTATTGCTACACTGCACTCAAATCTATTTCTAGCATCCTATCATTGATACTTTCAGACCTCTACGAGTCTCCATAGTGTTCTTTATGTGACACAATTTTACAAAACTGGAGTATCACAACATAAAAGTCACATATCACATTAATTGACATTAGTTCTGTAATAATAAAACATTAATCCGTTTCTTACGGGCATTTACTTTCATTAGCATAAATTCATTATTCTATACCTTAATTAACAAATGTTGTTGTGTCGTGTGAATCATCTTCCTCCTTCCCATCATTATGAAACGCTTAAAAAGTGGTACGTTTTCCCTTCCAAAATACACATGGATAGAAATGTTTATAGTTTCACCATACAACGATTTTCTGGGTCTGGTCGAAATTATTATCGTTACAAACGTGTCATGTTCTTAGAAATCACATACCCGTCTGCATAAATTAGTGTGAACTGGAAAAAAATGCACTTTAAAAATATGCCTAACAATTTATTTGGTTCAGTGTTCCTCCTCAGAGAATAACTGGGCCAAATATTATCCGATTTCAATGATCCGACAATGTATGTGTGTTGAAACACATCATTTAATTCAATTGGCCTCATCATAACAATCATATCTTAATTACATATCAAAATATCGAGATTCTTCAGTGTCCCACTATGACTCTAATTTAAAGGGATCCGGCCGACCGACCTCCCCTCTCTCTAGCAGGCAATAAAATTAGTTCCAGCTGGCCGCGCAAGATGGCCGCTGTCTCAGTGGACTACTTCCACACCCCTCTCATCTGCTAGCAAGGTCATCCTTGTTTACAATTGCAGTACAGTGGAGTGACCCAGAGTATTGTCTCAAGTAATTGAGTCATTCTAATTATTTAACACCTATATTTATAGTGTAATGGGCCCAACTCGGCTCCTTAATTAACATTCATGGCTGGGGATGGATTCTGTAACAGCCTTGCCGTTCTGTGGTGAATACTAGTGGCTTTGGACGCGCATCATAATGAGAATACAAGATTGCTCACCAGCAGCTGTCTCAATAATATAAGGAAATCTGCGTTTCCTAAACGACGAACTTTGATTCTTACCTCTCAGGGCAGATCAAACAATACATGTGCTCACGGGGTCTCGAAGAACATCCCTCGTGGCAATTATTCCTGCAAGCGATGGATACAGACAGGCTCTGTCCAATTCGCTGCGAATAATATAAGTACGCTCCACGGCGGTACTAACTCGTAGATTAGCCAACTTTTCACCTAACGTGCAAGCTATGCTAGAATGGTCCCCGCACTATTATTGACGTAAATCACTTGATTCTACGTTACTTCGCTCGCTCTATGCGGCTTCAAACAAGACTTCTCATAGATGACTCAATTATTGAGGCACCCGCGTCCTCTCTGCAATTACATTTAAGCCAAAGCTTCAAATAGCTCCCAAAAAGAAGTATAAATTTACTGGCTTACATTACTTTAATGGTTCTCAAATACAATCCTAAGAATTGACCATATCAAATATTCATTCAATACTTCACTTGACACTGAAAAACTCTCGTATCTCGCTATTTTCCACGTTACTTTCCTACTGTTTACCAAAATACAGTATCTTTATATTAGACATGACACACTTTGAACGTTATTTAGGCCAGAAATGCCTATTACTTTACATTACTGTTACCGACCGCAGATATTATTATTATTATTATCATTTAACGTTACCGTTACATTCATCACTAATTTTCGCCTGAATGGCCATAAACAAATCACCTTCCAAGCCATATTCTACCAAATACGAGTGGTGAAAGCTCGTACAATAAGTGACTGTTACATTTTATTCTTAAAGTGATGTTTCGTTGTATGGTGAACTATTTAGTTAGAATAACATTGTAAATTTTTACTCACTTTTCATTCTCGCTGGATTATTCCAGCATGACAGCTCCGGGCCTGCCATGACGCTTGTTTTAAGCCATCATGTTATATTTCACATACCACATGGTATCATATTTTTCACACACGATAATCATACTTTTATCAGTGGCTTTTCTCACTTTAACACGACACATTTTAATTCACAATACACATAAACACTTTTGAAATCACTATAACAAAATTATATACACTTTTTCACTATTTCACTGGTTAATCCTTAGTCGAACTCCTCCTAACGCCTGACCCCAGAGATGCGATGACTATGACAACCGCTGGTCTCCGTGAAAGTCTATCTGCGTGTATGTGCGTTCGATTCTCGTTCCCTTCAATACTGTACAGTACCCCAGGGGTATGCACCCCTTGGAGACCACCCCCCCAGCAGCTATCTAAATATCCTAACGGGCAACCCTCGTAAAGCCAGGCCAACATACATCAACGCCGCAAGGACAGCTTGCCATTCTAGAAAGCAGCTCAATCCTTGCACAATTATTACACACAGCGACATATTATTAACTGGGGCAGCTATGCCATCACATTGCTGACAGCATAGCGCCCAAGAATATAAAAGGAGGCCTAAGGAGTTCACAAGGATCTCTCCATTATCAGTCTTTCAGTGGTACAGCCGGAGGCCACGCTGGTGTCATCAGAGGTGAGTCAGTCGTGTTCAGATTTCCTACTTTTGTAACCTTAACCCACAGCTTGTACTTTCACATTGTGAACATTGTTACATTGTTACATTCCCTACAAGGGACTCATACTATAACATCACAGACCAATAAACACTTGGTCAACACTCTACACTCGCCTTACTGTTTATACGCCTCTTTACATCCCAACGCCCTTCCTTATTCCCGTCACGGTTAGACGTGACATACGGTAGTCTGATAGTGCTAGCTCAGATATCATTGTATTCCTCGCGGCGGCCCGGCTGCTAGAGAGCAGCGCGTGCCACTTAGCTGATACAAGCACGGTCAGTTATATAATAAGCCAGTCAGCTGAGCGACCAGCACAGTGACCCTTGCATTGGGTCCCATCCCCTAAAACACTACTACATTATTTACAGGAGCGCCCCCTAGCTCCTAGCACACAACAACACTCTACACTGGTCAGCTTACCCTGCCAAGGGAAGCTACCCCCTTTTAGGCACAGCTCTATAAATTAACACAATAACTCTGTCTTTTAGATCCAACCACCCCCAAATAAGGGATCTAAAACACTGGTGGAGGCGGGGTACTACGCATAGAGAACAGGGCTCAACCAACGAGCCCTCGTAGTTAAAACGACCCCTTCCGTACCGCAAAAAGCCAAGCAAATAGTGAAAAAAAAATTCCCAGACAAAAAACACCATTTTTGCTCCAAAACTAGCTACACAGGGGAAATTCTTACTTAACCAACCCCCCAGCCCCAGAAAGAATCAAACAGATACGAAAATACACTGTCAAACACGCACAGATATTTTATTTGTATTCACATACACTTCATTCAACATGGCCCCCCTATACCGCCTAGCTGTGCTAAGGAGCATTGGGGAGTACCAGGAATTAATTGCCTGGCACAGAGTTTTTGAAACTAGGCAGGACTACCTCAGAAGGTTTCAGCAGCTCCTGCACGCCCAGTACATGCGGATCATAAGAGCCCTTGTCCGGCCACTCCGCAGCGCTAAGAATCGCAAGATTCGGGCGAAAATCCCCACCCTCCGCACACAAATCACAAAAGCACACTGGCAACTACACTGCCGACACGAGTTTATGTTCCAACAATGGGAGACACTCATCCGGGAACACAGACGGATAGCGACACAGGGCACAAAAGTCGCTGAACAGGCCATATGCCTCAATAGGCAGTACACCCAAATTTGGGACGAATACCGTGAGCTCCAATCCAACAAGGCCATTTTTGAGTTCATGGTAGGGCCACCAGCCCAGCCGAGAGAGGACATAAGCGTAGATACGCTAACTCAACAATTTGCGAGGATGTCCCTCTCGCCATGTACTGCCACACATGGGAAGGAGGTCACCATGGCCACAGTCCAGGAGACGGCCAGGTTAGGCTCCAATAGGCTACAAGCACAAAGTTACACAAACACACACCCTTCAGCTCCGGATCGGAAGGTAACTTTGCCAAACCGAGGGGCAGAGCCTAGAACAACCCCCTCGGAACAAAGGGACGAGAGGGAGTTGAAGCCAGGACTCTCAAACACACATAGCATGACAGGGGGACAACGGGGCGTAACCACGTCATGGGCAGACGATATAGAACCCGTCCCACTACACATAAAGCCTACATACATCCACACAGATAGGCTAACGCAACGGCAGGAGTCTGCCGTGGCCACAGACCGAAAAGCGGTCAGGCTACACGCCACCACATTGCTAGGCCAGACACAAGCCATTAAGCGACCTTTACCGCCAGTTCAAAGGGCAAATTTGTCAGAACGAAGGCGAACACCGATATTAGTCCCTCAGGATGCACGATACACGCACGCACATTGGGACCAGACACTACCACACAGTACACGGGGATCAGTAAAAGTGTTATTACCTACCCCACAGAACAGATCGGTCGAAAATACACACACCCCCGTAAACTCTACTAGAGTAGCACGGAGCGCGAGTAGGTCCGCGAACACAGGTACATTTAGGCCAACGGTCTGGCGATACGGTGAAAGCAAGCCCGGTCGCACTTTGCTACAAACTCCTCCGAAAAATAGCAGAGTGGCACCTCAGTGGATCCCAGGGGCTTACACCCTAGTGACGGGGCGACGGTATCCACCTGCCGAGCACTGACGCTCGAAACAGGATAACGGCTTTCACTAGGAATACAATATATTCCGACATCACTTGCACCAATAGTATAGTACACATAAGTTCTTTTACACGGGGGAAACAAAATAATAGACAAAACAAGTACTCACAAACATAAACTGCACATTTTTTCTCTCTTTCTCTATCTGCCTTCTTTCATGTATATGCAGTGCAACGTGGCTAGATCAGAAGTGCATGCTTCAAAATCCTTGTTTTTTTGTTTGCCCCTGACATTTTTTCTCTCAGGCCATCAATGATTATTGGTCGGAGTGGTTATCACCACAAATTGAATAACGTAAAGTTTCTAATATCCAAAGCCAAGTAGAAGCCCATCAGGTGAGCTACGCGGCTTAAAGCCGGAAAGAGATATTTTGAACATAGCTTAAGCATCAAATCACAGCATAGAGCTTAAGCGAGTCTTTATAAGCAGAAATAACTAAACGTTCTATGTTCCGGTTCAACAGTTGGATAGACTCTCTTGTAGAGGGCAAAAGCCATAAGCGTGGCAAGAAATAAAAATCGCAAACTAGTTTTCAAAAATTTTGGTGAGGTGTGCTTTAACCAACTGAAAAGCCCAATTGCACACCGGGGCGAGACACTGTCATTTTGTTGAGTTATGCCGGAACATTTAACACAAATTGTGTTTAAATATATAATGGCTCAACGGACAATACATATTTTTCTTTTGAAAAATATATATTCAATGCCAAGGTAAGGTTATAATTGCTTTGGAGTGGAGTTTCGACTCCCATAGTGCACTGGCTTTGCTCGTAACGTGGATACACATGTATCAAACACGTCTTGCAATGGCCTTCCCTATGTGTACTAGACAGTGTCGGTAGATTCCCCTGAGATGTAACCAGATTACTATAGTGCTAACGTCACCTACTAGGTGGATAGTACGATCAGGACCTACTTACCATTTTCAAGCATTTTTTTTTCATAGTGGTTACGACACAATTTTGGCAGACTATCGCCATCGGGCAACCCGCTTTAATCAGCATAAAGCAGGGGGCTAACGAGATACAGCATAGTATTTCTATTATTTTCTTTCAAAGTGCTCTCTTAATTCAGAGCGGGGCAGGACATATTTTTTTGCCTCACGCATTCGGCCCGAGAAAGGGAGGTGGCCAAGTTGAACTATATATATATATTTAATACCTAGGCATCCGTTACACATAACACTGCCTCTAAAATGACTTTTTCTCACCGGCACATAGTCACTAAACACGCGGCTAGCGGCCCAGACACACTCGGGTATAACGCCATTTTGTATCATGGATTAGGAACATACTCGAACCACGTTACAGTAACACACAATTGGGGACACAAAGGCAGTTAGCAAGAGGTTCTTTTACAGTACGGCCAATGCATGTGAGACTTTCGAAGTGAAATGCCATGGCCTGTGGTTTGGATTCCACGTAAAACGGAAGTCCCGTGGCGCGTGATCTACAGATTAACGGTCATGTTAAACTACAAGTCTTTTTTTTACAATGCGAGAGGCACTGCTCGCAATTACTACAGACAACAATCAAGTTCACACACACACACGTGCAGAAAACAAGGACGTGGGCAGAGCATAAAACAAATGAAAGCCCACAACATCGTAATTCAACACCATCGCGTCAGCAGTAATACACTCCTCAATGGCCAAGACTGCTCGACACAGACGAACCGAGCCAACTCCTACTCGACAGGAACAGACGCATCATTCACGTCCGATCTAAAGACCCTATAAC
Source organism: Meconema thalassinum (assembly GCA_946902985.2). Lineage (NCBI taxonomy): Eukaryota > Metazoa > Arthropoda > Insecta > Orthoptera > Tettigoniidae > Meconema > Meconema thalassinum. The sequence goes on along the minus strand of OX336389.2, from coordinate 1,445,329,861 downwards.
TTCCAAAATTACACTACGAGGAGAGTTCAAAAATACGCAAACTCCTCACAGTAATGAGTACTTTCGTTTGCGCATAGCAAATACACAGTACATGTGCCATAAATATATGCGGCACAGAGAGGGTCACACCAAGTCTTTACAGGCAACCGGGTCCGAACCCATAACCACACACCACACTCGTACCAAAAACTAACTATCCAACGGTATTTTTGGTACGCGAAACACAAGCAAAAACCACACTGGCGACGCCTCAAGCCCTGAAACACAACGCAGACATACAACACAGAGAATGATATAAGGTCACGGGTTCCAATCCCAGTAAAAATTAGACACAAGGGAAAGCAATTATCCAGGCTTCCAACCACACCGAAATTGGCCCATACAAATACATGAACAGGGAATACTACATTTCCTCCCGCCAAAAACCGGGCATAAAATTTCGAATTACACCAGACATAGAAAATACATTTCCCAAACACAGGTAGGAAAATTTCGCAAGACACAAGTCTTAGGAAACAATGGCCACACAACATCATTAGCTAATTAGGATGAATTGCTACATTAGTCCGCCAGGAATCTAAAACAATGACCACACTTGCCTACGTGCAGGAAAGCACATGCCAGCGGATGACAAACAATAACATCCCAGCCTGACATTACACATACCAACTGATGACTTGCAGACTAGTCATACTGCAATACTGCTGATGACAAGACACTATTGTTTACCGGCATTGACAATGAAATTAAAAACGCAAAACAATCATAATAACATATATTTTTTTGAACACTGCAAAAGCACTTGGCAATGGACAAGACGTTGACAGGCCACGGGCGCCTCCCGCCCATACACGTGATACATATTACGACTTAGCCTGCAACAGACCAACCGTCCGCGTGGTGTAGCGGAACATAGTCACACACACGCGCATGCACTCAACGATTAGGAGCAAACACAGACAAGATCTCCCCTCTAATAACTTCTTTTATCGATCGTAAGGCATAGGAGGCATTACAGGTGACTAGGACATGGCCAGTCGCACTACGACCACTGGCCACATTTACACTACAAATGGCAGACCAGATTAGGTCGTGAAGCTTTACTATCCCAAGGCGCGGATAGAAAGCAAGCACGGACCAAGGGAGGATGACAAACCATAGGTGGATAATCCGGGAGGGATTACCGACATACTACAGCAGGCTACCATGGTTAATACCCAATTCCCTTCCAATAACCCTCTCACGTCCAACATAAACCAACGCAGACACATGAACACGATCAAAACAGCTACACTACATTACAGAGTACACACAAGGGGTTGATGGACTTCATGCGTCTAAACAGAAGGCATGCTACGCCTTGGATCACGATGCTACCACCTGAGTATTAGGGGTGGGTCGGCAAAAATTAAATAAGCATAATGCGCATCTCCAAATGAGAGATGAGGCCATAGATATATATATACTAACCATTCTTTATTAATTAAACACTCCCGCATGACAGGAATATATTGGTATTATGCCCCACCCTACACCTATCCTTATATGAGTGCAGATGCCTCATATCCAGACACATGCATGACTATCCCATCCATTCACCAGGGATATTAATATCAAACCTGCATGGAATTTTCGTATCTTTGCAATCCCGGGAATTACCTCCCCAGTCCACTCACTATAGGAGCATCCCAGCGCCATCACCGGTTCCAGGCCACCACTAACGTGGAACCCAAAGGTGCGCAACCCCTTCCTGCCTTGTTTCAGCCCACTCAACAAATAACTACCCCCAGATCATAATAACAGGGTACCTGACATTACAGACCCTACTAACACCTCCATTAAGGTAAAGAGAGCATTATTGCTGGAAAGCTGACGTAGCAATGGTAGACCAGAAGTAGTCTATGTACTTAGAAGATCTACAACCCCACAACACTGGAAATATTTTACATTTTACACAGAGATTAAACTATTTACACAGGTTACGACCACATTTTTTTTACAAAGGAATCTGATACGCTCTGATTGATGACAACGGCGTAAGCCGAAGGTCTGAGGGACCACACTGGAGCAGAGCTGGGGAAGGCGATGTGGACCCTTACCCCAGTTGGCTCAACAGAGCAGCGACCTCACTTAACTTGACGGTTAGACCAAACAGACGACCCACGTAAGGTCAAAGCATTCGCGGCCTGGCCGGGCAAGCTCTGGAATCCTAGGTGCGCATAAACCGCCCCTGGGAGGAAGGGATGCTACACCCACTTTGTGCCACGGTCGTCGAAGCCAAGACCTGCAGGGAGACTTTCTGAGAATGGCGGGAGAAATAGGTCACTCAGCGCCGGACTCGAGAGCTATCCCTAGAGACGACCCCATTATGACTAGACTTCTAGTTAAGTTTAAATTTAAGTAGGCACGGCTTCCATAGCGGGAAGCAAAACTCCTGTGCGTTGGAGTGAAATGTTACTCCGAAATACATAATACTACGGCCGACAAAGGCGAAGAGATTCCTACAATGCGAAAAGCATACTACTACGGCCGATACAGGCGAATATTAATGCGAAAAGCATACTACTGCGGCCGATACAGGCGAATATTAATGCGAAAAGCATACTACTACGGCCGATACAGGCGAAGATTACTGCGAAAAGCAGATTACGATTGCCGACAAAGGCGAAGAGAATATTATGCCATTGGACGACAATGTCCAATGCCCACATAAATGGCGATGCATCGGGCAGCCAATGGGCATTAAGAGAGGGGCATTGCGAGCGCCTCATAAGGGTTACGTGGGCGGCCCAGCTACGACTACACACGCAATGGCAACGGCAAAGAAATGAAAAGTACAGCGGGCGAAACGGTTTGCTTAGTGGCACCGTAAGCCGCCTGCGACTAGATTAGTACTAGTAATAGACGTCGACACCTAGAGTTAAGGGGGCGGAATCCAGCGGTTCTAGAGACAACCGGTGTTTCTGGAATCGTGCGGGTGGTGTCCTGGGGAAGTAAATTGCCCCAGGCGATCGCCCTGGTCGAAATTTACCTGTAAGACGGTTGCATTTGACACGCAACCTAGGATTAAGCAAATTTATTCACCGCTGTTGCCAGGTATGGCACAGCACATTTCGGCAGTAGATTAAGGCAACCCTTTCGGCTTAGAAATAGCATTTTTTTATTTAGACCATAATTAAAATAGATAACGTTAAGTAACGCCGTTCGGCGCCTGATGGCCCACAAACCCGGCATCAGGGTAAGTCCGACAATTCATGGCAAATTCATGGCAACTCATGGCAAACTCATGGCGAGCGCATGGCAAAATCATGACAACTCATGGCAAACTCATGGCAATTCATGACAAACTCATGGCAAACTCATGGCAACTCATGGCAAACTCATGACATTTCATGACCACCCATGATACCTAGTGATAAGGCATTACAACACAGTATAAGTCTACATTTAGGGCAATTTTTTTTTATATATATATTAAGGTAAAATTTCGGCACTCGGTGACTAAAAATCCGTTACCGAGGTAAGCCCGACAATACTTAGGCTAAACTAGACTAACATAGGCTAACCTAGATTAAGTTAGACTTAAGTGGCAACATAATTGATTTTATATACTATGCGCAGCGATGGAACTGCTATATGTATTAATACACTCTATTTGCAGGAAAGCAAGGAAGCGACGGAATGTACATGTTTCCAGATATATGGCCATTAACACATTTTGTTTTGCAGATGACGAGCATTGTACACTAACCTGTTGTATATACATATCCCAACACAAAAAAATACCACACGTTTTTGTACAGAAACATACACCCTTTTTTAATTTCCGTTGCACCTCCTAAAGGTGACAGCGTAGCGACCACCGAAGCACAGTATCCGTGGGATACTGGGCATCGATGAACGCCAAAAACAAGATGCACGCAAATAAGGCGTGACTGCGGCATCTAAGGGCGGCACAAATATTGTAAGGGCCGAACCTTCGACGCCAAGGTGGAATTTCCCAACCCACGGCGGGAAAACCACTAGGACATAAGCTCAATGGAAAAGGAATTAGCGGCCTAGCCACTAAACTACGATAAAACGGCTGAGTGGAAAATGGCCAGGAAAGAATCAGCGAATGGTATACAAAGGCCAGGTAAAGAGCTCTACGAAATGAAAGGTACCAGGCTCATGAGCAAACCGGTTTAATAATAAGATTCTTATTTTTATATATACATTTTATCATGCTTGTAAATTAAAGGTTTATATATATACATTATATCATGCTTGTAAATTAAAGGTTTATATATATATAATATCATGCTTGTAAATTAAATGTAAACAATATGTCACGCCATTCAAAATATCATGCTTGTAAATTAAATGTAAACAATATGTCACGTCATTCAAAATATCATGCTTGTAAATTAAATGTCAACAATATGTCACGCCATTCAACACTGCCATAATGGCAACACCGAACATACGGTTTTGTTTTTTCCTTTCTACTCTACTAACGCCCAAATTTGTCAGGGTGTTCCGTTTTTTCCCCAACCAATAAATACTTTGAATATTTCCCTTAAATTACACCCTGGAACACCCATTTTTTCTATTCTCTTCTATCTTTCTCTTCGCAGGGAGCACTTTTTCCCCAAAATAAAGCCAGACGGCACAATTCCTCGTCTAGCTGGGTTTTTCCTCCCTGCACAACTATGTAACTATCAAAACCATGTTTTTTTTTCTTTTTTGAAACTTGCAACATGCCAACAATGGTAACGTCAATTTTTTTTCAATGTCAATTTTTTTTCAATGTCAAATTTTTCTCAATGTCAATTTTTTTCAATGTCAATTTTTTCTCGATGTCAAAATTTTTCTCAATGTCAATTTCTTTTGTCAATTTCCATTTTCACAATGCCAATGTCAGTGTTATACATATATCTGTACATCCCATAACCCTCCCCTCAGAACACGGGCTGATCTCACACCTACACTTCACGACATCACCCATTCTGTACGACGACGCCGCCGACGACGAGGAAGACACCGCCAGACGATACGAGGGGGCTTCAAAAACGACTACATCAGCATCCCAACCTCAAGTTCCGTTCCCGTTCGCGAGGACGCGAACTAAATAGGGAAGGAGGCTTGTACAGTACCCCAGGGGTATGCACCCCTTGGAGACCATCCCCCCAGCAGCTATCTAAATATCCTAACGGGCAACCCTCGTAAAGCCAGGCCAACATACATCAACGCCGCAAGGACAGCTTGCCATTCTAGAAAGCAGCTCAATCCTTGCACAATTATTACACACAGCGACATATTATTAACTGGGGCAGCTATGCCATCACATTGCTGACAGCATAGCGCCCAAGAATATAAAAGGAGGCCTAAGGAGGTCACAAGGATCTCTCCATTATCAGTCTTTCAGTGGTACAGCCGGAGGCCACGCTGGTGTCATCAGAGGTGAGTCAGTCGTGTTCAGATTTCCTACTTTTGTAACCTAAACCCACAGCTTGTACTTTCACATTGTGAACATTGTTACATTGTTACATTCCCTACAAGGGACTCATACTATAACATCACAGACCAATAAACACTTGGTCAACACTCTACACTCGCCTTACTGTTTATACGCCTCTTTACATCCCAACGCCCTTCCTTATTCCCGTCACGGTTAGACGTGACATACGGTAGTCTGATAGTGCTAGCTCAGATATCATTGTATTCCTCGCGGCGGCCCGGCTGCTAGAGAGCAGCGCGTGCCACTTAGCTGATACAAGCACGGTCAGTTATATAATAAGCCAGTCAGCTGAGCGACCAGCACAGTGACCCTTGCATTGGGTCCCATCCCCTAAAACACTACTACATTATTTATAGGAGCGCCCCCTAGCTCCTAGCACACAACAACACTCTACACTGGTCAGCTTACCCTGCCAAGGGAAGCTACCCCCTTTTAGGCACAGCTCTATAAATTAACACAATAACTCTGTCTTTTAGATCCAACCACCCCCAAATAAGGGATCTAAAACAATACTGTTTATTTCACCGTCATGATTACTTGTGATGCCTCTCGGGCTCCCATAACTGCAATGATCCTGACGATACTGCGTCATTTATAAGTATGACAATACCTCCTGGTATTCAGTGTCCAAAACCATCCTAAATTATTGCTACGCTGTAGCAAACTACACTTGCGTATAATAATGGATAAATGTCTTCTGTAGATTAAATCTTACGCGATTCATGATTACCATTAAGAAGCTATATGATGTGCTTCCATTGTTCTTCATATATACTCGAGCGTCGATACTCTAACATTTCGCGCACTATTGGCAGCGTATATTTACGTGTAGATTAAAGATGAACTGCAGAGCAACTGAAGAAGACTAAAGAACAACTTGAAGACAACTGAAGAATAACTGGCTTGGTCTGTGCTGCTTCCCCTATATAAAGGTTTCTCGTAAAATGTAGTCCACAGGACACACGAGAACGACTCCTTTCTTGAAATAATGTATTTCCATTCAAAATGACGTATACACCTTGTTTATCTAGCGGTGGGAGTCCCATAATCACTTGCGTGCAAGCGATCGCTTCGGCCAATTAATTACAATTAATTGCCTTATTCCATCGCGTCATGACGCCACCATGGTGATTCCCCTCTGGCTGGTCACCAAATTACTCCTCTCGAGCATAAGTTCGGTGTTAATAGGCTTATTTAGAGATATAGGCTTTAATTTAAGTGTAAGACCTCTACTAAATTATCTCTCCCAGAATATATTCACCTGGGTGTACATTTCATTCCATTTCGATGCTCCAATTGGCTGCAATCAATTAATTTCCGTGGGCAATCATCCCCACTACAGTCTCAAGCGTTGTCCATTGGAGAATACCCGATTCATTAATTTCGAGCTGTCTTGGCGGACCAGACGGAAAAAGTCCCTCCGGTGCCATGAATCTTCTCCCATTCGCTGGCTGCAATTAGTAAAATGTCAAGCTGGCCTGCTTTCACGTTTCTATACATTGAAAACGTACATATGACTGCAATTTCTGACAATTATTCCCTTAAACAGCTATGATATTCACATACAAGGCGTGAAATCATGCGATATTATTATATGTCATTATACATCTCATTGCTCTACGGGTTTCCTGTAGCTGTTCCCCCTCAGAGATCAATGGTTCGACTCTAGGCATAATCATGGGCCTGGTCTTCTCTGATAAGACCTGAGTTCGATGCCAGGCTGCCGTGACCGATTGGGCACAATACTAAGACACCCAGGAATAGCAAGCTTAGTTATGGAAGGAAGGGTTGAGGACAAGAACTGTAGGGGTAGACCAAGGTTAGAATATGTTAAACAGATTGCTTCGGATAGGTTGTGGTAGGTATGTAGAGATGACACGATTAGCTCAAGACAGGGAGGCTTGGAAAGCTGCATCAAACCAGTCAAAAGACTGAAGACGCAAACAACAACAACAACACCAGACTATCACGAACAAGGAGAATAGTTGAAAACGTTTTCCGTTTAATGGCTTTACGATTTAGAATTTTTCACACAGAAATCCACCTAAGGTAAGATTGCATTGAAACTGTTGTTTTGGCTTGTAGAGTTTTGCATAACTATTTACGACGTCGATCTTCGTCTTATTGGTCCCCACAACCCTTAAGTAATGAGGAAATCACAGCGGTGCACACAGAACAAGGTGATAATATCTTCATTCCACTACAAAGAGGATTCAATAGGAATTTTGGCCAACAGGACAAGGAAGTAAGAGATATGGTCATGCAATTCTTCAATAATGAAGGCAGGGTAGAATGGCAAGACCAAATGATCGTGTGATAAAGAGGTGCAATTGTGTTTTACAATGTAGGCTTATTACGTAGTCACTTACTTGGAAATATGACAGGTACTCTCCAGTGGCACTGCTTGAGGGAGTATGAGAATTTCCATGGTGCGTGTCATCAGCTCGAATGTAAACACATGACTGTGAGCGAGATTAAATGGATTGCGTCACAATAGTCGATGTTCGATTCAGTGTACCCATCTGACCCTCAAAAATTGCATCATTAAATACTTTTTTACAATATTTAGCCATTTCATCGTCCATTGTTGCAAGTTCTTCTGCAATGTGCCGGCCAAAAGCCATGTATTTGCCCTCTTCCTGTGACTTGAGTTTTTTTTGCCACAACATGTAGTAACTCATCAGTTGGTTCGGTCTTCTTTGGGCGCCTAGCTGAGGAGGACACTGAAGATGGAACTGACGGTGGTGTACTTTGATGAATTCCATCAACATTGTCGACAATATTGTCGTCCTCATTCTGGAAACAATATGAACATACACTTAAGCTATATGAAGATCTTCACCTGTATTATATGAAAATAATAAATACATATACCGTATATAATGTAATACTTTACCGGATTATATAAAATGTCATCCTCTTCTATTGTACAGTCACTTGATCCTGGGGTCTCTTGGTCTGCCGAAAATAGCATTTCGTCATAATACCATAGGGTAGGTTGATACACTTGATGAGCCGCAGTTCCCGTTCCCTTTTTGGAATCCTTGACCTTCTTTAGTTCTCTTCTGAAATAATTTCGCAGCGAGTTATTTTTTTTTGGAAATTCATTTCTTTCGTTGTTTATTCTTTGTGACAAGCGGCTGTCTATAAACAGTTGACATCTAGAAAAAGCACCTATTTTTGTTGTTTGCAACCAAGGAAAGTAAGAGTGAGCATGGTACTTTAATTGTGTGATGAAATTAATGATTACTTTAAATGCATATTTTCATTAATAAATGTGTGAGATTACTCTCTGATTTCACTTTTAATAAATGCCTGTTTTAATTACATTACTGCCTATTTTCAGTACTTTAAGTGACTTTTTGTCAGCCTATTTTAACCGAACTAAATGTATGAACTTCCGGGTGCTATAAAATTGAACAATACTTTTGTCGCCAGCTGCATGACCTATTAACGTCCTGTACCCGAAATTCACGTAACAACCAACTATTATCTGAAGGATGAAAAGGATCACAAGGGACGCTGATCCCCAACTTGAAAAACCAACAAATCCATGCTAGATGGAGAGTTTGGAATCTATACTAATGTAATAAAGCTGAAGGGTTTGTGTGAGTAGTGGACTACTAGGAGTTCTAACGAGTGTCATGGCCGCCGCGTGAGTCCAAGCCAATATCTCGCAAACCCATGGTCCGATTTTGACAAATGAGGTGTCGTTGGACTCGGGCTGACGCCCTCTTTCCAATGGACCACTCATTTCAACCCCTAAATAAAACCTACCCCTACTAGGGGGTTAAATTGTAATTTTTTAGTGAAAGTCTCTTTTCAAATGCGACATGTATAAGGTGCGCTGCAAAAATGAACTTAAACGTTGTTGCTCATATAGCGCATGTGTTTTGCTGGATGCCGCTATGAATCAACATTTTGGTTTTTGTTATTTACGCATGCACACTTGGGATTTTTGAAAGAGGGTGAGCTCTTTGAAAAAATGATTTATAAGAAGGGGTTTTGGTGGTGAGGAGAGAACCAGATAGTCGCCTACTTTCCTACGAAGTTTGCCGATATCTCTCGAACGCAAGGTCGGATTTGGACGTGTGACGTGTCAAATCGCTTGTCTCGAAGCCCTATATATGTTATTATTAGGTTAAAGTTTTGAGAATGCTGGATACATGTTTTTTGGGGTAAAACCATGATTTTAGACTTTTTCCGATATCTCACGAATGCATGGTCGGATTTGGTCCTATGACGTGTCAAATGGCTTGTCTCGAAATCCTCTTTATTTTGGTAATAGTCTAAAGTTTTTGAGAATGAGGGAAACAGAATTGTTTGGTGTAAAACTGTGATTTTAGACTTTCTGTTATATCTCACAAACCAATAACGCCAGAGACGTATACGAGGGGTCCCAGGACTCGGGCTAACGCCCCCTTTCAAATGTGGTAGATATTGTTTCCAAAAAATAATTCACAAAGGGCCTAACGCCATACATGTTGAAAAACTATTTTTCTTTACCTGTTTAAAATGTCCATGAAGCGTGGTGGTTGAGAGAGACGATACTGCTGGGTGTGTGTGTGTGTCAACGAACCTGTCGCTGACCACGGTGGCTGTGTTCAATAGATCAATCGATATTTCGACGGGTCGGTTTATAAGAGAGAGAGGGTGCGTTTTTTTCACACATTTTACCTTTGACGTGTAAACGGTGATGAGAACTTGGTTCTATGTTGGTCGAAGCGAGTACAGAAAACAAACTTGCAGACGAGCAGGAGGTGAATGTCATTTGAGCTTATTGGAAGGCGCTGATCTGACTTTACAACAGGTGCAATGGAAAAATGACAATGACGCTTGAAGGTGAAATAATCTGACCATCGTGGTGGCAGGGGAGTGCGAAATGCATGTGAACATGTGTGAAACCACATGTAGGCTAAACAAGTTACATCCTGTCTTGCTTCGTACGTGACCAAATGCAAGTCCATGTGAAATTTGATCTGCCACAGGTGTTCACCTTGGACGTTATCTGTCCACGTGCACGATAACTGTTAACAAGTCACATCCTGTTTTGCTTCGTACGTGACAAAATGCAAGTTGACGTGAAATTTGATCTGCCACAGGTGTTCACCTTGGACGTCAGCTGTCCACGCGCCTGAGAACAGAATGTTCAAAGCGTGGGGAAAATGATTATACATGCAACGTAACATATATAAAGACATGTCGTAATCATTTCCACTCTCACTTAGGTGACTACCTTTGAACACATTACGTTGCATGAAACACCTGGTCTTGCTTAACAGTTTTGGTGTTGTTGGAAAATACTTAACCTTGTTGTGGGGTGGGTATATATTTATTCATTTATATATTTATTGATTTTTATATAAATACATGCAATTATTTATTGATTAGGTAATTAATGATTTTATTTATTTATTTGTTTGCAGATAACGTGTATAGCCGATATATCGTGTGTCAGTGGGAAATATATTAAAGAAAGAGAAAGATAGAAAAGAAAACCATTTCCACACTAGCCCACGAGACGGGAATATAGCAAGGCATTACACGTCAAGGTGAGATTTGTTTTTTATATATAACCTGTTTGATTTTGTTTTGTTTATGAAATGCATAAACTATATGGAATGGATATACTTATGGTGGTTTATTTTATTTCTTTTTAGAGTGTTGGAAAACGCATGACCTCTGTTGATAACCAGGAACGCGTGTGTTTGAGGCCATTGTCCAGCAGTGTACAGCTGAAAACTCAGGTGAGAGTGTTCTTTCAAGATAATGTCATTTGCCACTGCTATCGATAGCCTAACTTGGGAACCCCTAAACAGTTGTTTCAAATCGCGTGTGTGCTCTGGTCGTGTGGTCAATGTTAGAAAAAGTTTGATTCCCAAAGAATTTTTAGAATCTTGTTTTGAAATTTTTAAAATTGAAATTTGTACAGCGCAAAGGTTGCATACAGGTTTAAAGGTGAATACAGAACTAGAGTGCGATTTCATATATAAAAAGAAGGACGTAGAGCATAAAGAGACATTCTATATTTGCAGTAAAATGCAAGAGATTTTGATAGCCGATAATCTGGACGAGTGGTATCAAAGCCATGTGGTGAATGCCTTGCTATCAAAATTTGATAAACTGCAACAAGCACCGAGTGGTTTAGAGTTAGACAAAATTCATCACTTGCAAATCAACATTTGTCAATTCAACCCGTTGAATGCTGGGTCTCGCTTTATTGAAACACCACCAGCAATAGCTTCGAAAAAGTCTGTGGTCAATATAAAGAATCGTGACAATGATTGCTTTCTGTGGTCTGTGGCTGCCTATTTGCCGCCGGTACAACATGATGGTTGTTGGCCGGGAAAGTACAAGGCCAAGTTTGATGAATTGAATCAAACTTTAAATTTAACTCGAGTATCGTTCCCTATGGACTTAACCGAGATCCAGAGGTTTGAACAAGATAACCAAGACTTTTCGTTCATGGTCTATGGCCTTGACTGTGATGAGATTGTGGGTCCTCTTTATGCCACAAAAGAACCAAAACGACACCACATTCATCTTTTATATCTGTCTTACGGAGAAGTGAATCACTATTGCCTCATTAAAAGCCTAAGTAGATTGCTAAGCAGCCAAATGTCCAAAGCACATGGTAAAAAGCATATTTGTGACCGTTGCCTTCAATACTTTTGGACGCCTACTTCTTTGGAACGTCATAGGGTGGATTGCGTTTCTCAGGAAGCGGTGAGATTGATATTGCCACAAGGGGACAAGGCTGTGTTAAAGTTTAAGGGCATTCATAAGCGTGACACTGTTCCCTATGTGGTATACGCAGATTTTGAAGCACTCACCACACCCATGGCGGGATGTGAACCAGATCCCACCATCAGCTCGACCACACCCATTCAAAAACATGAACCCTTTGCCATAGGATTTAATGTGGTGTGTGCCTATGACCACACGCAATCCGTTTACAAAAAACGCGAGGGGCCAGATTGTGCCAAATGGTTCTTGGATGAACCTGTCAAGTTGGCTCATGATGTACAGAAATTACTGGACCACCCAGTACCCATGAGCCTATCTCCAGAACAGCAGCAGCACTATGAGCATGCCTTGACATGCCATATTTGTGAAAGGCCTATTTTAAATACAGAGGAAAAAGTCAGAGAACACTCGCACTTTACGGGAGAGTTTCGTGGAGCTGCGCATAGTAAATGCAATTTGAACTTTCCAGCTCCTCGTTTCATTAGTGTCTTTTTCCACAATCTGGCGAATTATGGCATTCAGTTTTTGATTCTTGATTTTGGACATGTCAACAAGGGCTCGTTTACCATTATTCCCCAAAACCATGAGCGTTTTACGGCCCTGACATGGTGGTTGGGCGACTTAAGCATTCGATTTTTGGATTCCTTTAAGTTTATGGCATCCTCGCTAGACAGCCTTGTGAATGGCTTGAATGAAGAGGAATTAAAAAATACTAGAATGCATTTTAATGATCCTGAGCAATTTCAATTGTGCATTCGGAAAGGTATATTCCCGTATGATTTCTGCAACAGCTGGGACGTGTTAAAGGAAAGGAAACTCCCACCACAAGAGAAATTTTACTCGAAACTAACACGCAGTACCGTTTCCGATGAAGACTATGCACATGCATGTCAAGTTTGGCGAGTGTTTGGCATGAAGACGCTAAGTGAATATGCCTTGCATTACCTAAAACTGGATGTATTGCTGCTCACCGATGTGTTTCAAAAATTCCGTGAGTTGTGTCAACACATTTACGGTCTTGACCCGGCTCACTATTATACGAGTCCTGGGCTCTCGTTCGATGCCGCTTTGAAATACACTCAAGTGGAATTGGATTTACTCACTGATGTAGACATGGTTCTATTTTTTGAAAAGGGCATTCGTGGCGGCTTTGTGCCGCTTATCCAACGCCATGCCGAAGCGAACAATGTCTACATGCCTGATTATTCTCCAGACAAACCAGAATCGTACTTAATGTACTATGACGTGAATAATTTGTACGGTTACGCCATGAGTCAGCCTTTGCCCTATGGGAAGTTTGCTTGGCTGACAGACAAACAAGTGTCAGAATTTGATGTGAACATGGCTAGCCAAGAAACAGGCCGTGGATACGTGCTAGAAGAGGATATTGAATATCCCTCATCCTTGTATGATGAACATGCCGATTTCCCATTCTGCCTTGAGCAGTAAAGTGGAAAATGAAAAACTCATGGGCACACTTTACAACAAAAATCGGTATGTGCTACATATCCAAATGTTCGTGCAATGCCTCACCCAAGGCTTGGTGTTGAAGAAAATCCACAGGGGTATTTCTTTTGCTCAAAAAGCATGCCTTGAGCCATACATGCGACTCAAAACAGAGCACCGACAAAAGGCAACACAGCAGTTTGAAATTATTTTTTTAAAATTAATGAACAACTGCATCTATGGCAAGTCTATGGAGAATGTTCGCAAATACCGTGACATTAAATAGGTGAATGTCTGGGAGGGGCGGTGGGGTACCCGGCGGTACATTGCCAAGCCAAATTTCAAATCGATCAAAATTATCGATGAGGATTTGGCTACTATTGAAATGAGTAAGACCAGCGTGACCATGGATAAACCCATTTACTTGGGTCAAGTCTTTTTAGACTTTTCTAAATCGGTCATGTATCGATTTCACTATGAGTTTGCCAAACGCCATTTTGAGAACGTCTCTCTTTTGTATATGGATACGGACTCATTCATTTACCACATTTGCCACTGCAACCCCTATGACGTCATGAGGCAGCATAGTGACTGGTTCGACACCTCTTGCTATAGCGCTGACAACGTGTTTCAGCTGCCCATAAAAAAGAAGAAGGAAATGGGCGTTTTAAAAGATGAATGCGGTGATTCCATTATGACGGAATTCGTAGGTTTGGCCTCAAAAATGTATGCTTACCGCACACTCGACTGTTAGGAAGCCAAAAGAGCAAAAGGTGTAGGTAGAGCAGTGGTAAAATCACTACGTGTAGACGATTACTTAGCGGTTTTACGCACTGGCAAAGCTATCTCTCATACACAGTGCAGGATACAATCCAGCAACCATCATTTGTATCTTGTGGAACAGAGAAAACGCACCCTCGCCTCCATGGATAACTAACGTGTGTGGGCTAATGACCTGCTCACCAGCCTGTCCTGGGGTAATGATCGCAAGTAGGAGGAGGTGTGATTTCACTGTTTAATCGTTTATGGGACATAGCTTTATGTAACTTGTAGATTTAGTATTTTGTAAATATTGGTTTCTGCCATTGTAAATAGTTGATTTTGTAAATAGTGTCAAACCACTTGGACCTTTTGTCCTTAAAAAGTTCTATGCAACCTTATTTTTTTAAAATTTTTTGATTGGTGAATAGTTTGATTCTTTTAACGCTGTACAAAGTTCTTTAATTGTAAATATGAAATAAGTAAGATTTTTAGTAACGTTAATAACTAGTATTTAATTATTTTTCGTAATGTAAATGATAAACTAAGAAAGTTCTTTTGGGATGAGTGTGCATGTCGAGAATGTGCTTTTGGGAATAAATAAAGTGGTTGTGTTTGTTCCCCAAAGACAGCTGTGAATGTATGAGTGGAGAGAGAAAGCTGGTGTGTATGTTTTCAATAGTTTTTTTTTTCATTGAAATGTGGCAGTCAAAAGACATTATTTTTGTAAAAACAGTCTTACCTGCAGTAGACCTCGACGTTTCTCCAAACACCCACAAACTCACTGCAGCATCGTCATGATCATGCACTTGCATCAACATCATTGTCAAATCTCAACTTTCGACATACACCAAATGGAAAAATGTGAAAACAGCAAAATGGAAAATCCATGTTTCCATATCACCAAATAAACGCAAAACTTAAAACGGACATTTTTTAAAAACTGGAAATGGCCATGTGTGAAATTTGAAAATTCAAAAAACTTCAAACGGACATTGTTTAAAATGTGTCATCAACAAACTGGAAAATTTAATATCATCAAAAACGTAAAACTTGAAACGAACGTTTTCAAAAACTGTAAATTGCAAAATGACAAATGGCAGTGTGTGAATTCATCATATGTGAAATGTGTAAAATAAAACATAAGCCATCAACAGCACGATTTCTTAAAATTAAAATTAACAAAACATCGTGCTCTGGTAAACCTTTGTTTTTATTTCATAGTCATAGTGAATTGACAAAAGAAAATTAGATTACAAACAAATCCCAATTCCTCACTCCTCAATGTTTATTTCCATGCATCATCAACTTTCCTTTCATAGCACTCATGACAATCAGGGCTGCCATCCTTTCACCCACTGAGGCATCACTGGATGTGAAACGTTGTTTAGCTTTCTTCAATAACAATTTATCTGCCACATGTCTTAAACCAGGATGACTATGGCGATAAGAAAGGTCATGTTCCTTGCATGCTTGATCCAAAAGATTAATGGGTACATCACCACGTTGTAAACGTTTTTCAAGATGAGTTCCAGGGCCGCAAAAACGATAACCTGGAAGATGGATTTCGAAAGGTAGGTATTGAATCACTTTGTCAATGACGCCATTGCCAGTACAGGTCTGGCATATCCTTTTCCATCGATGGTAAAAAGGTTTGGTCTTCCTCCTCCTCTGTGGACGATGTTTGTGTTTGTTGTTGTTGTTGTTGCTTTTTCTCGCCATGACACCCGTGGAATGATTCAACAAAGTCTTTACATGTACTTTTATGACCGTGATACAGTTTCACTAGCTGGCAAGTCGCACACTGACGCATAGACGGTATTTTTTGTCATGGCCACTTGCTTATGGTGATCGTAATCCGTACAGGGTTGCAATTCACTCAACACAGGGTCTTGAGTCCATGATTTTGGTACATGTTGCCAGATTTCTTTCACTGCGTTGGCGGCCACATAATAAATGAAAGACTTGGGGAGTGCCAAGAGTTCCTCTTTGGTAAAACTGTCTAGTTTCTTTTTGCACACAAAGAACTTGCCGATGGCTTTGTCCGTTGCATTGCCTTTCTCCATGGTATCACGTGCTGTAGATGTTTACACGTCGCTTGTGGGAATCTCACTGGCGTCATTCACAGGTAAATCTTGAGTTATAATTTTGTTCAACAACTCCCAGCAGGCATGGGAGGTTAACCAATGAAAGAGATGCCACGCATGCGATAGGGCTGTATGGGTAATGTTGCCACAGGAACAAGTATCCATGAGCGTTTGCAGGGAGGAGCAGCCAAACTCCATGAGGTCGATACATTGGCAGTAAGACGCCAAAAATGGTTGCAACCATTGACGTTTTTCATAACCATTCACAAATACCACATTGGCCGAGGACAAATGTGCTTTCATGACCACGTCCAAATATTTATAGGAAATGGTTCCCTGATTCCAGTCTAGTTGCCTATGTTTTTAAATCCACTGGGTTTGTTTACGGTCTTTTTCACACAACAAATCAAAAGCATGGGGTGGTTTAAATAGCAAATGCGTAGCTTTCGGTATCCAAAACGTGGTACAATCGATAATGGCCACTTGTTTAAATATAAATTTGTTGTCACCAATTCTAAACCCTTGGCAATCCACAATGAGTGTGCGCAACATGTTGACGCTTGCCTGGACCAAGTTCAACTGACGACTGACTGACGATCAATGATTAAGGTGTGATCATGACATGAACTTACCTGCCATGCTAGTTCCAAAAAAAAAGGTTAGGGTAGGACAGAGGGACATGCAAAAATAAGAATTTAAGAATTACATCATTTTATTATCATAACACGTCTTACAGGCTTTTGTCATTTTGGGATAAGGACGATACCAACTGATACAACAATATAGTCTCTTGTGTTTGTAACGTCCATAACACCGATGATGACCCAATGTCTCTTAACTAGGCGTTTTTGATGGTGAGCTGCTCACCGAAGCACCATGGATACCATACCGTCCACACGTATCGTAAATTGTTTTTTCATCACTCAGAGACACAAGTGAGGGACAGCTTGAATGACAGGGTATATTTCCCACTTCCATTCTGCACAGGTAAGGGCAGGTGGGTGACCAGCGCTGATGATCCTGCATGGGTTCAACGCCCTCCTGCCATTGGTCTATGATGATGGGAGAAAAGGCACATTTCACTTCATCTCTTGTTTTTAAATAGTAGAATCCAGCGGCCGCCAAGGCTTGAGGGTTTATGAAAGGCACTGGCCATGTGGCAAAAGTCTTGAAACGTTGTTCCTCAGAGTTTAAATTCATGGATGTGACGTCTCTTGAGGCTTTAAAGCAAGACATGTCTGAGCGGCTTGACGTGGGTTGACGTGTTATTTATACACTCGTCACTTGGTTGGATAGTGGATAATAGTTGACTTGTTTGTGATGAATAATGAAACAGTAGGCCCTGGTATTGGCTGGTACATTGTCATGCGTTTCAAAATCTAGTCGAATGTCGATATTGGATGGCTTGACAGACTCTTCCAGGTAAGAACAGTCAAAGACAATCAGTGGTGCTCTTGCCTTAAACGCTTGGGGTAGTAGCATGGGGCCGTTCTCTTTTTGATAATACGACCATTGAAATTCAGAAAACAAGTCGTACAGGGGGCCAAATTTATTTTTTGAAAAATCCAAATCCAGTCCTTCATAGGAAACACAGCTCCGTTGAGGAAAAGACGTGCATTTCTCAATTGCAGGTGATCAAATTGCGTGGCATCTTTGGTTTGTTGATCCTAGAGATTCGTTTGAAAACCCACGATCAGGTAGAGAGGTCTCTCTGTATAGCGAGCTGTTTTTACAGACCAACTGTGTGTGTTGGTGGTGGGCAATAGCGGATACTCATGGAGTGCCCA
Organism: Meconema thalassinum; assembly: GCA_946902985.2. Classification (NCBI taxonomy): domain Eukaryota; kingdom Metazoa; phylum Arthropoda; class Insecta; order Orthoptera; family Tettigoniidae; genus Meconema; species Meconema thalassinum. The sequence goes on along the minus strand of OX336389.2, from coordinate 1,445,311,535 downwards.
GCTTCTAAATTCCATGGGTACAGGCATATCTCTCTTTACCATTTTGAGTATGTCCAGTTTTTTGCTATCTTCAAGGGTCACATGAGGCACTTTCCATAGCAAGCGCTGTAGTTGAATTTTTGAATCTATGGGGGCATTGTCGGCTCCCTTGAGTGCATTATTATCACTCCTGTCTCTCACTAGATAAAGCACTTGCCTTGCGTTGGCCACAATGCGTTGGTGATCTTTGGCAAAGCCTAAAATCAGTTTAAGAGGTAAATATCCAGTAAAGGTCCCATCAGTGTGTACCATCCAGTCATTGGTCGAGTCAGGACACCAACCTGCCATGCAAAGTGTTTTACCTTCTTCCTCACTATAAGAGGGGTATAGTTTCATGACACTGGAAATGCCCACATTACGAGTGCTATCCACCACGATATCGTTAATGACATACCGCACTTCAGAAAACAGAAAGGCCAAACCATGGTTGGCCAACTTGGATGTGGTGGGTGTAGAGCCATCGGCTTTGGTGAGCCGACCTTCAATCTGAATGACACTTTCATGCGGTAGGGTGTAAATATCTTGGTTGTTGATAACAAATTGAATTTCATCATTGTTATTGAGTCCAGGTGTTTGAGCTTGATAGGAATGGAGATCAATTCCTACCACTCCTGGTTGCTCCTCGATGCGGTTCGCTATCTCTAGGATAGAATTCATCATGAGGGTTGACGTGGTAACCCAAATGCTGTAAAATCTGCTTGCCTTGATATGATAACGTGTATTCACGTGGCAAACAACTAGCACCATTCCTAGACGGTGTTGTTGCTTTATACACAAACTTCATAGTGGCTTTAGCACCAACTTGTAAGTCACTGGTGTGGTAGAATCTAGATCAATGAGTTGTTGATCTCTATTGATCAGTCTTAATGTTATATTACTAATACTATCGACAGCCACAGAATGGAAAAGCACCACTGGAGGGTTTTCACGTATAATATACCCATTGGGCGATGTCACAATAAAGTCATAAAGCGAATGCGATGGTTCTTGATTTGTGTACACTTGGCTAATAATATTACAGTGTCACCGACAAATGATGGTCCTCAATGAATTTCACTTCATGGTCCGATTCATGTTTTTTGTTGGGCTCCAACACACGTGGTTTAAATCCTAGTAATGGGCCAATGGAATCGGGGTGTGTTTTAAAGTCAATGTTGAAGGTAGAGAAAATACTGCAGCGATGAGTGTTGGTATTGCCTACAAGTTCAAACTTGTGCGTTCCATCGATAAATTACTTTAAACCATGCTCATTGATCAACACCACATAAATGTGTTCATAAATGTCATCGATCGTGTATCCACCAGAGTTCAAGGTAAGCACAGAATCATCATAATAAAACTTGTTGTTCACATTTTCACGTATGTTGTATATTCGATTGTACGTTTCAAGAGAAACAAGTCCTAAACCATAGGGTTTTTCATTCAATTCGATAGGCGGGTAAAAGTCTAGGCTGACTTCAGATCCACGTCCATGCAGTGTAAACATTTTACTTTCTGCCGACATACTGGTGGCGTTTTTGCTTATGCTGCGTCTTATATAAAAAAATTAAACACAAACGTCCACACTATTGGCTGTTAAACGTTTGCTCTCGTTTCACATAATAATATATCTTGATCCTGTTTCCAAAATAGGTCACTAGTTCCATGGGCGGAGGCAAATTCCCAAAACTGTCAAAGTACCATACAATGGATCCCTCTTTGACATAAGCTACATAATGCGTTCCTGGTCATCGGTGATCATCCAAATTGACAACAGCACATTCCTGTTTCCAGGGTAGTGGGGGTAATTGGTTTCGCATAAACACACCTCGAAAATGAGAAAGCTTTAGTTGTTTATCATAGCTTTCCACTTGTTGATGCGTCAGGGCATGTCTTGCTATGCCTGAGGTTATTTTTTTTAATACTTCGAAATGGTGAAATCCCAAATCCTTGTAGATAAAAGGCTGGCTTTAAATTGGCATTTCTAGCCCCCATGGCAATCGCTTCCATCGTTTCATTGTGTCGCTGACTTTCTTTGAGTTGTTGCTTGCCCTGCTGCGCGGCTTTAATGGTTTTCGCCACTGCACTGGCACCGCCCAAAAGTGAACCTTGAGCAGCCAGACCGGCAAATAATGCAGGTAAAATCCAGCTCGTTTGGGGACGGGAATCACTCGCCCTTGGTTTGAAACCTGTCGCCGACGTTTTGGAATAACATGTCTCTGTGCTGCTCGAAAGGCTTTCCTTATGGTCAATACATTATTTTTTCTTTTTTTCTTTCGCAAGGGCTTGTCCACGAATGTCTTAAGCCCAGGCTTTGCCAAAGACAAAGCCCTTATTTTAGTCTTTCTCACCGCATACCTTTGTTTCACCATGATGATAATGACCAACAACCTTTCACAAGAAAGTTTAAATCACAACTAACGTCAGATGGTTATTTCATGGCTGTATATCCCAATTCCACATAAAGTGGGAAATCGTTGATGTTTTTTTCCCGCTTGCTTTTCATCCCATGTCAACATGAGATGAAAGGATAATTCGTCACCTGCATTGACCATTTCATGGTTATGGATCAACATCCTATGACCATTTATCTTTATTTGTAAATGGTTCTCATCAGGTATGGCATATTTGATGTGAATGGTTCCATCATAGTGTAATCGATAGTGGCTTAAACCCGAAGCAAGCACATAAGTAGTGTGTTTTGGCCGGTTCAAGGCCCGCCTCCAACTCCCCACCTCACAAGATGGCGGCAGCCCGATATCTCTCGAACGCATGGTCGGATTTTGACAAATGAGGTGTCATTGAACTCGGGCTAACACCCCCTTTCCAATGGACAACATATTTCAACCCCAAAAGTAAAACCTACCACTACTAGGGGGTGAAATTGTAATTTTTTAGAGAATCTCTCTTTCCAATTGCAACATGTGAGAGTTTGAATGCCGATATGGATTTAAACGTTGTTTCACATAAAGTGCATGTGTACGGTGGATAGCCACTATGAATTAACATGCTTGCTTTTTGTTTTTACACATTCCACTCATAGGTTTGGTAAGAGGGCGGGCTTTTTAAAAGATGGTGGCTGTAGTGTAACCTAACCCAACCTAACGGGTCCTTGTGGACAGGTCATTGTTGACAAGTCCTTGTGGACGGGTCCTTGTTGACAGGTCCTTGTGGACGAGTCCTTGTGGATGAGTCCCTTTGGACTGATCCCTTTGGACCGGCCCCTTTGGCCTGATCCCTATGGACCGGCTCATGATTTTATTTAAATTATATTAAAGGGCCTAACTACATTTGTGTGTGTTGAACTGACGTTGTTCACTAACCCCCACTACTATAATGGGTTAACGATATGAAAGGAAAGTGACGAAATACATGTGAACACGTGTGAGATGACCTTATTACCGTCCTCCTTGTGAAACAAGTCACATCCTGTTTTGGTTCATACGTGAGAAAATGCAAGTTCATGTGTAATATGACCTAACACACAAGTGTACACATGTGCACGTGCACGATAAGAGCTAACAAGTCACAACCTGTTTTGACAGTGGTGGGAATAAGGCTAGAGACATGTACAATTAGTCAAATTACTCCGGCAGACAACCCCTTTCCTATGGATAACTTATATCCATTCAAAAATAAAATCTACCCCTACTAGGGGGTGAATAATTTTTAGGTAAAAGTCGCTTTCCATGTGCAACATGTGGGAGTTTGTATGCCAATATGAAATTAAACTCGTACCACATAAAGTGCATGCATACAACTGAATGCCGCTATGATTTATCATTTTTGTTTTTTGTTTTACGAATGCGCAATTGGGGTTTTTGTAAGAGGGCGGGCTTTTTGAATAATGATTTATAGATACGTTTTTTTTTACAAATAAACGAATGATCCGAAAACTAATAGGTCATCGGCTTTTTAATATCTTATGAACTAAGAAAGCTAGGGACTTGTATGAGGGGTCGTTGGACTTGGGGTGACGCCCTGTTTTTGAATGTATTATTCATTTTTTGTCAAAAGGGCCTAACTGCACTTTCGTTAATATCTCGCTAACTAATAATCACAGAGGGTCAAGTGAGGTGTCATAGGACTTAAAATGGCCAACCCCACCCCATGACCAATGAATTTACCCCCCCAAAAACAGCATGGTCATTAACCTAAGATTTTATCAACTAATAATCAGAGAGGGACAAGTGATGTGTCACAAGACTCAGGATGGCCAACCCTTTTCCATGACCAACGAATTTACCCAAAATACCCAAAACAGCAAGGTCATTAACCTAAGATTTTATCAACTAATAATCAGAGAGGGACAAGTGAGGTGTCACAAGACTCAGGATGGCCAACCCTTTTCCATGACCAACGAATTTACTCAAAATACCCAAAACAGCAAGGTCATTGACCTAAGATTTTATAAACTTATCAGTAGAGAGGGTCAAGTGAGGTGTCATAGGACTACGAATGGTTAACCCTTTCCCATGACCAATGAATTTACCTCAAAAATTCAAAACAGCAAGGTCATTGACCTAAGGTTTTATAAACTAATAATCGGATATCAACATGTGAGGTGTCATAGGACTTAGAATGGTCAACCCTTTCCCATGGCTAATGAATTTACCCAAAAATACCCAATACATCAAGGTCATCGACCTGAGATTTTATAAACTTATAATCGGATATGGACATGTGAAATGTTTACAGTGAGTGATGAAACATAGCTAGGTAGTGAAAGAATTATTGTAGGCTACATGTATGGTGACTGACAAATCTTTCACCATTGGAACTTGTTTTCAGATCAAACTGCAGTACAGAGAGAGTACAGGTTGTAGGTATGGGATAATAAAGGACAATTGGTGTATACAAAATCTGATTTATCGATTCAAGAAATAAGAGTAGACAATCTTTAATTGATTGGTTAAAGAGGATAGCTAAAATCCAAAATGGTGACTACATTGAACTAAACTGAACCAAGTTGAATCAAACCCAACCAAACCGAACCAAACTTAATCAAAAACAAGCCAATGGTTTAAGTGTAAAACTTGTGGGTGAATGTCGTCATTGGTAATGTCAGAAGGGAAAGGGATAACGCTCTACCTATAGAGGGTAAGGTAAAGCTAGTGCATGATGCTAATGCACACACACAAGTACATGAACCACACACAACTATCCTATGCAGTTATTATGGGTTGACTGTTAAAACTTGCTCAGTGGTTACTGGGACAAGATGGTCGCTACACACAACAAGCTTTAAATACCTGAGGCTAATAATCTATACACACACTCACACACACTTGTTCTAAACTGAACTGTCTTGCTGGCAGAGCTCACACAGTAGGTAAATGACAGAAATGCTTGGCTAACAGAAATACAATCATTTTCGGTTGTCTAATGTTACCAGCTAAACATTACGTGCTATAGTAGTGAGCACATGTGCCTCTTTCACTAGAGATCTTAACTCGATTTCTAGCTCTAAGGACTAGAACGAATCAAACTAAGAAAAAAGGGTATGGTGACGCAGTGGTTAAACTGTTAGCCTTTCATTAAGGTAGACTAGGGTTTGATTTTAGGTTAATATGCATGTCATAAACAAACAAATAAAAGCAGAGATAATGTTTAAAACTGATTACACTTGTCTCTTTTCAAATTATTACTTAGATTACAAATACAAACGTGGACTGGGTTTGAAATACAGTTAATGCTTCCTATCACATACTAGACTGTAAGAAAGCCAAACAAGCAAAAGGCGTTGGTAGAGCAGTGGTAAAATCGCTATGTGTAGAGAAATACCTAACGGTTTTATGAACTGGCAAAGGTATGTCGCATAAACAGTACAGAATACAATCCAGCAACCATAATTTTTATCTCGTGGACAAGAGAAAACATATATATATAGAGAGATATATAGAAAGCTTGTGTGTGTGTGTGGGTAGCATTGGTTGTTTGACCAGAGAAAATACGGCGAGGTAGGGTGGGGAGAGGGAGAATTAGCACTTATATATGAATGGAAAATAGATTTTTTTCAATCGTTTTGTTTTTTCAAATGCAGTGGTAGATAGCCGTTTTTTGTAAAACATTCTTACTTGCAGTAGTAATAAGCCTCTATGGTTCCGCTAACACATAGATAGACTGTATTATTGCCATGGTCAAGCACTCACATTAAAATCATTTACAAAATCATAAAATGAAAAATAAAAAATCTTGTTTTGGAAATATCGTTTTTCAACATACACAAAAATTTGTAAACAGCAAAATGGAAAATCCATGTTTCCATATAGACAAAATTTAAAAACCTTAAACGGACATTTAAGAAAATATATGCAAATGGGAAATTGACAAATGTGTAAATATGAAAATGGAAAAATCCATGTTTCCATATCATGAAATTGAAAAACATCAAACTGTCATTTTAAAAAATGCATATGGAAAATTGACAAATTGCAATGTGTGAAATGTGAAATTGAACAAATGGCTAACATTATTTAAAATAAAAGAACATGGTGCTCTATGGTTGAGGTGTGAATCAAACCCTCTCTACTTATTTGGACCACTCGAGACTGAGTAGACTAGTTTTAGTTGCCATACCACTTTTAAAAGTTTGTGTTAAATCTAGGAATTGAACCCAAGAGCTTGTAGGGGGGATCCAAGGTTATAATATATTAAACAGATAGCCTTGAATATAGGGTGTGGTAGTTATATAGAGATGAGACGTTTCGCTCAGGGCAGGGAGGCATGGAGATCTGCATCAAACCAGTCAAAAGACTGACGACTCAAACAACAACATGTAGAGCTCACCAAAATAACGTTGTGTAACGGTAAATGTTAGTCAACGAACAGTAATGCATTACTAAAACCCATTTGTTGTTGGTGAAACTTTAGTATTTTTTTCGTTAGTAGAATTTTGGTATTTAATTGTTAGTAGAAGGTTAGTATTTTGTAGTAGAATTGCTCTTTACTTATTCTGAAAGGGAGTAGCAGCCTTTCAGAATAAATCAATTCTTTACTAGTCTAATAGACGGTTAAGATATTGATAATATAAGCCAACTAATGGCTACACTGCTTTCTGCTGCACGGCTGAAAGCAACGGGAAACTACAGCCGTAATGCTATTCCCGAGGATATGCACCTCTCTATGCATAATTACATGTGATGATGGCCTCCTCCCTTGTAAAATTTCAATCCGGAGGTAAACTAGTCCCCCGTTCGGATCTCCGGGTGGGGACTACTCGAGAGGGGGTTAACATCACAGAAGTGACAAAGAGGAAATCTGACATTCTACGGATCGGAGCGTGGAATGTTAGAAGTCTGCTAGGAAGTGGAAAGTTAGAAAACTTAGAACGGGAAATGGATAGGTTGAGGTTGGATTTGGTTGGGATTAGTGAAATGCGCTGGCAGGAAGAACAGGACGTTTGGTCAGGAGACTATAGGGTCATTAGCACTAAATCAAACAATGGCCAAGCAGGGGTTGGTCTCATATTGAGTAGGAAACTTGGACAGCGGGTGGAATATTATGAGCAATATAGTGAACGGATTATTGTAGCAAAAATCAATACTAAACCTACGTGCACCACAGTGGTACAAGTCTATATGCCTACCAGTCAAGCTGATGATGAGGATGTTGAAAAGGTCTACGAAGTAATAGATGACATTCTGAGGTATATCAAAGGTGATGAAAATGTTATAGTAATGGGAGATTGGAATGCTGTGGTAGGAAAAGGGAGAGAAGGGAAGATAGTAGGAGATTTCGGATTAGGTGAAAGGAATGATCGAGGAAGTAGGCTGATGGAATTCTGCACCGAACATGAGTTGGTCATAGCTAACACCTTATTCAATAACCACAATAGAAGAATATACACATGGATGAGACCAGGAGATACAGGGCGTTACCAAATCGACTTCATTATGGTCAAGCAGAGGTTTCGAAACCAGATTTTGGATTGTAAAACATATCCTGGTGCTGACATAAACTCTGACCACAATCTGGTTGTAATGAAATGCAGATTAAAGTTGAAGAAACTGAAGAAAAGTCAAAAGCCAAAAAGGTGGGCAATAGACGGACTGAAAGTAAAGGATGTAAACGAAAGGTTCAAGAAGAGTTTAATCGGAAGGACTAATGAAAAATCATAAACGGACTTCAATTGCAGACGAATGGGCACTTTTGAAGAATGAAATAACAAAATCCGCAGAAGAAAACATTGGTAGGAAAGAAAGAATAGGTAGAAAACCGTGGATCACTCAGGATATACTAGAATTGATGGATGAAAGGCGGAAACACAAGAATCTAAGAGATAAAAAGGGGAAAGCAGAATACAGACGTCTGAGAAATGAGGTTAACAAGAAGTGCAAGGAAGCGAAAGAAGAATGGTTGAAAGAGAAATGTGCAGGTATAGAAAATTGTCTGAAATTACGAAAAGTAAACAAAGCTTATCGAAGGATTAAGAATACTTTTGGGGAAAAGAAGACTAAGTGCTGTAATATTAAGGACACAAATGGAAAGCCTCTAACAGATAGGGAAGAAAAGGTTGAGAGATGGAAAGCTTACATAGAGTGCTTGTATAAGGGAAAGGAGTTTGAGAATCATGTAATGGAAAGGGAGGAAGAAATTGATGAGGATGCAAAAGGAGATTTAATATTGATATCAGAATTTGACAGAGCATTAGAGGACTTAGGCAGGAACAAAGCACCAGGCATAGATGATATACCGATTGAGTTGCTACGCTGCATAGGAGATGAAGGTCTGATCAGGTTATTTCACTTGGTGTGTAGGATTTATGAGACAGGTGAGGTACCCCCTGATTTCAAGAAGAATGTTATCATCCCTATACCGAAGAAAGTGGGAGCTGACAGATGTGAAGATTACCGTACAATCAGCTTGATTACTCATGCTTCAAAGATCCTGTCTAGAATAATTTACAAGAGGATTGAAAGCCAGATAGAAACGGAGTTGGGTGAAGACCAGTTTGGTTCCAGGAGAAATGTAGGAACAAGGGAAGCTGTACTAAGTCTTAGGCTGATTTTGGAAGGTAGAATAAGGAAAGGTAAGAGAATGTTCATGGCATTTGTAGACTTAGAAAAGGCTTTTGATAACGTTGATTGGACTAAATTGTTTGATATTTTGAAATCTATTGGAATAAAATACTGGGATAGGAGGGTGATATACAATCTATACAGAAACCAGACAGCAGTCATTCGAGCTGAAGGTCATGAGAGAGAAGCTGGTATTCAGAAAGGTGTAAGGCAAGGCTGCAACTTATCACCCATACTTTTCAATCTTAACATTGAACAAGCAATGAAGGAAATTGGAGAAAAATTTAAAGTGGGAGTGAAGATTCAAGGAGAAATAATTTCAACTCTGAGATTTGCTGATGACATCGTCATCTTGACCGACACGCCTGAGGATTTGAATCAGTTTTTGAATGGTATGGACTCCGTCTTACAGAATGAATACATGATGAAAATTAATAAATGTAAAACAAAAATACTGGAATGCAGCCGAAATAAATCAGAAACTTCTATGGAGATCAAATTGGCGGGTGAAAAGCTGAAGGAAGTTGGAGACTTCTGTTACTTAGGAAGCAGAATAACCAGTGATGGACGAAGCAAAGAGGATATAAAAACTAGGTTGGCTCAGGCAAGGAAAGCCTTCCTACAAAAATGGAATCTGTTGACATCGAATATAGATTTAGGTATTAGGAAGTCATTTTTGAAATCCTTTGTCTGGAGCGTGGCGCTCTATGGAAGTGAAACTTGGACTATTGGTGCAGCAGAAAAGAGGAGAATTGAAGCATTTGAAATGTGGTGTTACAGGAGAATGATGAAGATCAGATGGGTAGATAGGGTTACAAACGAAGAGGTATTAAGGCGAGTGGGAGAGGAGAGATGTTTCTGGCGACTGCTAATGAAGAGAAGAGATAGGTTGGTAGGACACATACTAAGACACCCAGGAATAGCAAGCTTAGTTATGGAAGGAAGGGTCGAGGACAAGAACTGTAGGGGTAGACCAAGGTTAGAATATGTTAAACAGATTGCCTCGGATGTAGGGTGTGGTAGCTATGTAGAGATGAAACGATTAGCTCAGGACAGGGAGGCATGGAGAGCTGCATCAAACCAGTCAAAAGACTGAAGACTCAAACAACAACAACAACAACAAAACCCATGACACGATACCTAAGAGCTTTTCTAAAATCATTTTAAAATGCCTGCAACCCTATATTAAACACCCAGTTCACAAGACTCATAACTGCAATGTTATGGTGAAACAAAACAAAATCTATATTTCGAAACAAACAAATGGTTTAGTCAATGTATACTGGAAAAAGTTTTATAAACACTCAAGTCCACAAAAATAATTAAATTAGTAACTGTCAGGTTGACCGAGTGGTTATGGTGTTTTACGTAAGTTCAAATTTTCTGTACAAGAAAGCAAGGGTTCGAATCCCTTACCTGATATAACTATTACCTCAACATGGCTTGACCACACTGTATTATTGTGTACTCGGTACACAAACCATAGATAGAGTGTATTGTTTAAGGTCACTCTCTTTGCGAACATAGTCAGAGACTGTTGATGGTTAACAATTGCATTAATAGTGGGACATAGGGATAGCAATTAAGAAAAACAGACAATACCCATACACTATTTTTATTTATTTAATGTAAGTACTTGTACAATAGTTATATACAAACTACAACTCTCTTTTGTCTATTACTATCTAGTCCTTTTCGATCCACTTGCATAACAAGGCAGATGACTTTGTAGTTCAGCCCCTTAAAACAACAACAACACTACCTCTTGCATAGTCTGTGATGTTGATGACTCTTGAGGCGTGGAAGATGGATACAACATAACTTTTACAACAGGGGTTAAACGTTGCTCAACAAACAATGCACTATTTTGAGTAGCAACATCTTTCTCTTGTACTAACTTATTAGCATTCTGATGATTTTTTGCCAACACCATCAGTGTTTTGTCTGGAGCACTACATTGGTGATCACTCACACTTAAAACCACACCATTTCTACTTTTCATATTGCCTCGACATCTTGTTGATCTCTGTTTTGAGCATCGCCAGAATATTATTCCTTTTACATTTTGTCGTCTATAGTTATAAGAGAAGCCTTTATAGAGTACACATTGTTTACCTCGGTTAGTTGTTGTAAGTTCCATAGTAGTAACTAACCTGTTAGTATGATTTGCACACTACAAAGGTTATCTCCGTTCTGGTAATATAATTATTTAGCGTTGGCTTTTATATTTAATATGTACAGTTAAAAGTGATAGAAAAGTGGTAGAAACGTGGTAGCAAAGTGGTAGACAAGTGGTAGACAATTGGTAACATAGTGGTAGAAAAGTGGTAGAAATGTGGTAGCAAAGTGGTAGAAAAGTGGTAGAAAAGTGGCAGAAAAGTGGCAGAAAAGTAGTAGAAAAGTGGTAGAAAAGTGGTAGCAAACTAGAAAAGTGGTAGCAAAGTGGCAGAAAAGTAGTAGAAAAGTGGTAGCAAAGTGGTAGAAAAGTGGTAGCAAACTAGAAAAGTGGTAGCAAAGTGGTAGCAAAGTGGTAGAAAATATTACATGTATTGATAAGAAATAGTTTAGGCGGTTACATGGATTCATTACACTATAATTTTAGCATCACGAAGCTCATTTTCTATATCCAAAAGTTCTTCCTCATATTTAGTATGACCAGCCTGTTTACAGGTATGCAAGTACTGAAGCCGCTGGATTAGCTTATTGGGATTGTTCCAGTAAACAAATTTAACAAATGATTTTTTTGGGTGTAAACCATTATCATCATCATCATCATAATCATCATCATCATCATGGTTATCATCATCAATATAATTATCATCAATATAATCATCATCACTATTACTATCTAATCCTTTTTGTTCATCTTGCAATGCAACAACCTTTGGCATAGTTTGTGTTGTCTTTGATAGTGTTAGAGGTTTCTTAGATGTTAACGACTGTCCTAACATGTCTTTTTCAGGAGATAATAAATGCTCTTTAACAAACAGAGCACTATCTTGAGCCACACTATTTTTTCTTGGTCTTGCTTTTTTACCTTGGTTAGAGTATTTTGTCCATTTAAATGAGAATTATTTTGAGATTTACAATGATGATCGATTGAAATAAGTATGTTGGAGCCTTTTGTTTTAATCAATCCTCGACACTTTTTAGATCGTTGTTTCGAACAGCACCAAATAACAGTTCCATTTGTATTAGTTCTTTTTACAATATATGCATATCCTTTATAGTAAGCACATGGCTTACCATAGCTAGTCGTTGATACTTCCATGTCAACTGTTAAGCATAAACTAATCTCTAGTAAAGTTAACTCGATAATAAAAATGATAGTTTGTAGTATGTGCAGTTTAAAGTAAGAGCAAAAGTGAGAGTCTAATGGTAGAAAATTGTTAGCAAAGTGGTGGAAGAGTGGTAGCAGTTCATAGTAGTCATGATCTTTTTTACCAGAATGTGATTTGAGTAAATGTAATTTCTAAACCTTAGCAGTGAGTAGTCAGTTAGTCTTGGTTCAGACAAGCGTAAACAGTTCTCCAATGAATCAGAGATCAAGATTTTCATTATGAAACAGTTGTGTAACCAATTAGGTATCGGTACTTGATAGCTTCACACATGAACAAAAATTCCAACATATCTGACATGAATTACATGATTTGAAAGTTGACAAAGAATATCCAATCAACCATTTTAGTTGCAATGTCAAACACAAAGACAAAATCAGCATGAACTTTTAAGTTACAGGAAAATTCTATGAAATAGACTATGCAGGAAATTTGGAAATACGCATCAGAAGTTTGCAACACCATCCTTCTAGCTTATATAAATTATCGACATGGAAAGTGTGCACTGCCCCTAACATTAAACCAATTTATCAATAACGCAAGTCAACAATCAAAACATTTTGTGTTGAGTCTATCATTTAATGCATATATTCTGTCTACATTGAACAGTAACAAAAAACGCCATTCATAATTAATTAAGTTTGCTTTAATTCTTTATGTAATGATAAATACATATTTAAAGTTTTGGCTGACTGTTCAGGGTGAATCGGCTTTGAACACATAAGAGAGGGAATATTTTAAGACTTAACCTCAGCTCACCTAACATAACCTAAATTTACCTAACCTAACCTTGTCATATAGGTAAGAAACGGGTCAAGCTATGCTTTCGACTACCGAGTTTCAGCTACATTTCAAGGTTACTCTCCCGAACATTGCCGGAGACTGCTGATAAACACCTATGTTCCCACGGCGGCGGCGCGCAACGACTTACATGACGCGCTTCCCCCTTTTCATTGATCCCTGTTGATTTGTCCCTTTGGACTGGTCCCTGTTGACTAGCCCCTTTGGAAGGGCCTTTTTGAATGGAGTCATTTTTGACGGGTCCCTGTGGACAGGCCCTTTTGGCTGATCCCTTTGGACCGGACCCTTTGACATAATTTGGATAATTGCATGGGCCAGTCCATAGGTACCAGTCCAAAGGGACCGGTCCAAATGGATCAGCCAAAAGGACCTGTCCACAGGGACCCGTCAAAAATGACTCCATTCAAAAAGGGCCCTTCCAAAGGGGCTAGTCAACAGGGACCAGTCCAAAGGGACAAATCAACAGGGATCAATGAAAAGGGGGAAGCGCGTCATGTAAGTCGTTGCGCGCCGCCGCCGTGGGAACATAGGTGTTTATCAGCAGTCTCCGGCAATGTTCGGGAGAGTAACCTTGAAATGTAGCTGAAACTCGGTAGTCGAAAGCATAGCTTGACCCGTTTCTTACCTATATGACAAGGTTAGGTTAGGTAAATTTAGGTTATGTTAGGTGAGCTGAGGTTAAGTCTTAAAATATTCCCTCTCTTATGTGTTCAAAGCCGATTCACCCTGAACAGTCAGCCAAAACTTTAAATATGTATTTATCATTACATAAAGAATTAAAGCAAACTTAATTAATTATGAATGGCGTTTTTTGTTACTGTTCAATGTAGACAGAATATATGCATTAAATGATAGACTCAACACAAAATGTTTTGATTGTTGACTTGCGTTATTGATAAATTGGTTTAATGTTAGGGGCAGTGCACACTTTCCATGTCGATAATTTATATAGGCTAGAAGGATGGTGTTGCAAACTTCTGATGCGTATTTCCAAATTTCCTGCATAGTCTATTTCATAGAATTTTCCTGTAACTTAAAAGTTCATGCTGATTTTGTCTTTGTGTTTGACATTGCAACTAAAATGGTTGATTGGATATTCTTTGTCAACTTTCAAATCATGCAATTCATGTCAGATATGTTGGAATTTTTGTTCATGTGTGAAGCTATCAAGTACCGATACCTAATTGGTTACACAACTGTTTCATAATGAAAATCTTGATCTCTGTTTCATTGGAGAACTGTTTACGCTTGTCTGAACCAAGACTAACTGACTACTCACTGCTAAGGTTTAGAAATTACATTTACTCAAATCACATTCTGGTAAAAAAGATCATGACTACTATAAACTGCTACCACTCTTCCACCACTTTGCTAACACTTTTCTACCATTTGACTCTCACTTTTGCTCTTACTTTAAACTGCACATACTACAAACTATCATTTTTATTATCGAGTTAACTTTACTAGAGATTAGTTTATGCTTAACAGTTGACATGGAAGTATCAACGACTAGCTATGGTAAGCCATGTGCTTACTATAAAGGATATGCATATATTGTAAAAAGAACTAATAAAAATGGAACTGTTATTTGGTGCTGTTCGAAACAACGATCTAAAAAGTGCCGATGATGATTAAAATAAAAGGCTCCAACATACTTATTTCAATCGATCATCATTGTAAATCTCAAAATAATACTCATTTAAATGGACAAAATACTCTAACCAAGGTAAAAAAGCAAGACCAAGAAAAAAATAGTGTGGCTCAAAATAGTGCTCTGTTTGTTAAAGAGCATTTATTATCTCCTGAAAAAGACATGTTAGGATAGTCGTTAACGTCTAAGAAACCTCTAACACTATCAAATACAACACAAACAATGCCAAAGGTTGTTGCATTGCAAGATGAACAAAAAGGATTAGATAGTAATAGTGATGATGATTATATTGATGATAATTATATTGATGATGATAACCATGATGATGATGATGATTATGATGATGATGATGATAATGGTTTACACCCAAAAAAATCATTTGTTAAATTTGTTTACTGGAACAATCCCAATAAGCTAATCCAGCGGCTTCAGTACTTGCATACCTGTAAACAGGCTGGTCATACTAAATATGAGGAAGAACTTTTGGATATAGAAAATGAGCTTCGTGATGCTAAAATTATAGTGCAATGAATCCATGTAACCGCTTAAACTATTTCTTATCAATACATGTAATATTTTCTACCACTTTGCTACCACTTTGCTACCACTTTTCTAGTTTGCTACCACTTTTCTACCACTTTGCTACCACTTTTCTACTACTTTTCTGCCACTTTGCTACCACTTTTCTAGTTTGCTACCACTTTTCTACCACTTTTCTACTACTTTTCTGCCACTTTTCTGCCACTTTTCTACCACTTTTCTACCACTTTGCTACCACATTTCTACCACTTTTCTACCACTATGTTACCAATTGTCTACCACTTGTCTACCACTTTGCTACCACGTTTCTACCACTTTTCTATCACTTTTAACTGTACATATTAAATATAAAAGCCAACGCTAAATAATTCTATTACCAGAACGGAGATAACCTTTGTAGTGTGCAAATCATACTAACAGGTTAGTTACTACTATGGAACTTACAACAACTAACCGAGGTAAACAATGTGTACTCTATAAAGGCTACTCTTATAACTATAGACGACAAAATGTAAAAGGAATAATATTCTGGCGATGCTCAAAACAGAGATCAACAAGATGTCGAGGCAATATGAAAAGTAGAAATGGTGTGGTTTTAAGTGTGAGTGATCACCAATGTAGTGCTCCAGACAAAACACTGATGGTGTTGGCAAAAAATCATCAGAATGCTAATAAGTTAGTACAAGAGAAAGATGTTGCTACTCAAAATAGTGCATTGTTTGTTGAGCAACGTTTAACCCCTGTTGTAAAAGTTATGTTGTATCCATCTTCCACGCCTCAAGAGTCATCAACATCACAGACTATGCAAGAGGTAGTGTTGTTGTTGTTTTAAGGGGCTGAACTACAAAGTCATCTGCCTTGTTATGCAAGTGGATCGAAAAGGACTAGATAGTAATAGACAAAAGAGAGTTGTAGTTTGTATATAACTATTGTACAAGTACTTACATTAAATAAATAAAAATAGTGTATGGGTATTGTCTGTTTTTCTTAATTGCTATCCCTATGTCCCACTATTAATGCAATTGTTAACCATCAACAGTCTCTGACTATGTTCGCAAAGAGAGTGACCTTAAACAATACACTCTATCTATGGTTTGTGTACCGAGTACACAATAATACAGTGTGGTCAAGCCATGTTGAGGTAATAGTTATATCAAGTAAGGGATTCGAACCCTTGCTTTCTTGTACAGAAAATTTGAACTTACGTCAAACACCATAGCCACTCGGTCAACCTTACAGTTACTAATTTAATTATTTTTGTGGACTTGAGTGTTTATAAAACTTTTTCCAGTATACATTGACTAAACCATTTGTTTGTTTTGAAATATAGATTTTGTTTTGTTTGACCATAACATTGCAGTTATGAGTCTTGTGAACTGGGTGTTTAATATAGGGTTGAAGGCATTTTAAAATAATTTTAGAAAAGCTCTTAGGTATCGTGTCATGGGTTTTAGTAATGCATTACTGTTCGTTGACCGTTACACAACATTATTTTGGTGAGCTCTACATGTTGTTGTTTGAGTTGTCAGTCTTTTGACTGGTTTGATGCAGATCTCCATGCCTCCCTGCCCTGAGCGAAACGTCTCATCTCTATATAACTACCACACCCTATATTCAAGGCTATCTGTTTAACATATTATAACCTTGGATCCCCCCTACAAGCTCTTGGGTTCAATTCCTAGATTTAACACAAACTTTTAAAAGTGGTATGACAACTAAAACTAGTCTACTCAGTCTCGAGTGGTCCAAATAACTAGAGAGGGTTTGATTCACACCTCAACCATAGAGCACCATGTTCTTTTATTTTAAATAATGATAGCCATTTGTTCAATTTCACATTTCACACATTGCAATTTGACAATTTTCCATTTGAATTTTTTAAAATGACAGTTTGATGTTTTTCAATTTCATGATATGGAAACATGGATTTTTCCATTTTCATATTTACACATTTGTCAATTTCCCATTTGCATATATTTTCTTAAATGTCCGTTTAAGGTTTTTAAATTTTGTCTATATGGAAACATGGATTTTCCATTTTGCTGTTTACAAATTTTTGTGTATGTTGAAAAACGATATTTCCAAAACAAGATTTTTTATTTTTCATTTTATGATTTTGTAAATGATTTTAATGTGAGTGCTTGACCATGGCAATAATACAGTCTATCTATGTGTTAGCGGAACCATAGAGGCTTATTACTACTGCAAGTAAGAATGTTTTACAAAAAACGGCTATCTACCACTGCATTTGAAAAAACAAAACGATTGAAAAAAATCTATTTTCCATTCATATATAAGTGCTAATTCTCCCTCTCCCCACCCTACCTCGCCGTATTTTCTCTGGTCAAACAACCAATGCTACCCACACACACACAAGCTTTCTATATATCTCTCTATATATATGTTTTCTCTTGTCCACGAGATAAAAATTATGGTTGCTGGATTGTATTCTGTACTGTTTATGCGACATACCTGTGCCAGTTCATAAAACCGTTAGGTATTTCTCTACACATAGCGATTTTACCACTGCTCTACCAACGCCTTTTGCTTGTTTGGCTTTCTTACAGTCTAGTATGTGATAGGAAGCATTAACTGTATGTCAAACCCAGTCCACGTTTGAATTTGTAATCTAAGTAATAATTTGAAAAGAGACAAGTGTAATCAGTTTTAAACATTATCTCTGCTTTTATTTGTTTGTTTATGACATGCATATTAACCTAAAATCAAACCCTAGTCTACCTTAGTGAAAGGCTAACAGTTTAACCACTGCGTCACCATACCCTTTTTTCTTAGTTTGATTCGTTCTAGGCCTTAGAGCTAGAAATCGAGTTAAGATCTCTAGTGAAAGAGGCACATGTGCTCACTACTATAGCACGTAATGTTTAGCTGGTAACATTAGACAACCGAAAATGATTGTATTTCTGTTAGCCAAGCATTTCTGTCATTTACCTACTGTGTGAGCTCTGCCAGCAAGACAGTTTAGTTTAGAACAAGTGTGTGTGAGTGTGTGTATAGATTATTAGCCTCAGGTATTTAAAGCTTGTTGTGTGTAGCGACCATCTTGTCCCAGTAACCACTGAGCAAGTTTTAACAGTCAACCCATAATAACTGCATAGGATAGTTGTGTGTGGTTCATGTACTTGCGTGTGTGCATTAGCATCATGCACTAGCTTTACCTTACCCTCTATAGGTAGAGCGTTATCCCTTTCCCTTCTGACATTACCAATGACCACATTCACCCACAAGTTTTACACTTAAACCATTGGCTTGTTTTTGATTAAGTTTGGTTCGGTTTGGTTGGGTTTGATTCATCTTGGTTCAGTTTAGTTCAATGTAGTCACCATTTTGGATTTTAGCTATCCTCTTTAACCAATCAATTAAAGATTGTCTACTCTTATTTCTTGAATCGATAAATCAGATTTTTTATACACCATTTGTCCTTTATTATCCCATACCTACAACCTATACTCTCTCTGTACTGCAGTTTGATCTGAAAACAAGTTCCAATGGTGAAAGATTTGTCAGTCACCATACATGGAGCCTACAATGATTCTTTCACTACCTAGTTATGTTTCATCACTCACTGTGAACATTTCACATGTCCATATCCGATTATAAGTTTATAAAATCTCAGGTCGATGACCTTCATGTATTGGGTATTTTTGGGTAAATTCATTAGCCATGGGAAAGGGTTGACCATTCTAAGTCCTATGACACCTCACATGTTGATATCCGATTATTAGTTTATAAAATCTTAGGTCAATGACCTTGCTGTTTAAATTTTTGAGGTAAATTCATTGGTCATGGGAAAGGGTTAACCATTCGTAGTCCTATGACACCTCACTTGACCCTCTCTACTGATAAGTTTATAAAATCTTAGGTCAATGACCTTGCTGTTTTGGGTATTTTGAGTAAATTCGTTGGTCATGGAAAAGGGTTGGCCATCCTGAGTCTTGTGACACCTCACTTGTCCCTCTCTGATTATTAGTTGATAAAATCTTAGGTTAATGACCTTGCTGTTTTGGGTATATTGGGTAAATTCGTTGGTCATGGAAAAGGGTTGGCCATCCTGAGTATTGTGACACCTCACTTGTCCCTCTCTGATTATTAGTTGATAAAATCTTAGGTTAATGACCATGCTGTTTTTTTTTGGGTAAATTCATTGGTCATGGGGAGGGGTTGGCCATTTTAAGTCCTATGACACCTCACTTGACCCTCTGTGATTATTAGTTAGCGAGATATTAACGAAAGTGCAGTTAGGCCCTTTTGACAAAAAATGAATAATACATTCAAAAACAGGGCGTCACCCCAAGTCCAACGACCCCTCATACAAGTCCCTAGCTTTTTTAGTTCATAAGATATTAAAAAGCCGATGACCTATTAGTTTTTGGATCTTCCGTTTATTTGTAAAAAAAACGTATCTATAAATCATTATTCAAAAAGCCCGCCCTCTTACAAAAACCCCAATTGCGCATTCGTAAAACAAAAAACAAAAATGATAAATCATAGCGGCATTCAGTTGTATGCATGCACTTTATGTGGAACGATTTTAATTTCATATTGGCATACAAACTCCCACATGTTGCATATGGAAAGCGACTTTTACCTAAAAATTATTTCACCCCCTAGTAGGGGTAGATTTTATTTTTGAATGGATATAAGTTATCCATAGGAAAGGGGTTGTCTGCCGGAGTAATTTGACTACTTGTACATGTCTCTAGCCTTATTCCCACCACTGTCAAAACAGGTTGTGACTTGTTAGCTCTTATCGTGCACGTGCACATGTGTACACTTGTGTGTTAGGTCATATTACACATGAACTTGCATTTTCTCACGTATGAACCAAAACAGGATGTGACTTGTTTCACAAGGAGGACGGTAATAAGGTCATCTCACACGTGTTCACATGTATTTCGTCACTTTCCTTTCATATCGTTAACCCATTATAGTAGTGGGGGTTAGTGAACAACGTCAGTTCAACACACACAAATGTAGTTAGGCCCTTTAATATAATTTAAATATAATCATGAGCCAGTCCATAGGGATCAGGCCAAAGTGGCCGGTCCAAAGGGATCAGTCCAAAGGGACTCATCCACAAGGACTCGTCCACAATGACCTGTCCACAAGGACTCGTCAACAAGGACCCGTCCACAAGGATTTGTCAACAATGACCTGTCCACAAGGACCCGTTAGGTTGGGTTAGGTTACACTACATCCACCATCTTTTAAAAAGCCCGCCCTCTTACCAAACCTATGAGTGGAATGTGTAAAAACAAAAAACAAGCATGTTAATTCATAGTGGCTATCCACCGTACACATGCACTTTATGTGGAACAACGTTTAAATCCATATCGGCATTCAAACTCTCACATGTTGCAATTGGAAAGAGAGATTCTCTAAAAAATTACAATTTCACCCCCTAGTAGGGGTAGGTTTTACTTTTGGGGTTGAAATATGTTGTCCATTGGAAAGGGGGTGTTAGCCCGAGTTCAATGACACCTCATTTGTCAAAATCCGACCATGCGTTCGAGAGATATCAGGCTGCCGCCATCTTGTGAGGTGGGGAGGTGGAGGCGTGCCTTGAACCGGCCAAAACACACTACTCACATAGGTCAAGTGCTGATCATGGACTAGCGGTAAATGGTTTCTGTCATTCACAGGTTTTTCATTTGTCAGATATACTAAAAATAAAGATGGAATAGATTTATAAAGCCTTTTCATTTCATAGGTCATGTAACGCTTGGTACAAACATCGTCTTCGTCTTGTGGGTCTTCCACGTGAATAATCCGATGGTGATTAGCGCTATAGCCATTCACCGTAAGCTGGGGCACTTTGTCATAAAACTCATACACTTTGTTATCCACATACGTTTTCGTAGTAACGTCTGTAGACACTTGAGGATGTTTTACATGGGTTAACCGCTTTCCCTTAAAGTCATAATCTCCCTGTTTTGTGCGTGGCACTACTGACCTATCCACATAGTGTTTATTAGCAGGATCTGTTTCTTGTTTAGGATCATGTATGGGGACAGGCCTAAATTTGGCCATCAACGCACGTCCAAAGACATCCATCGTCAACCTGTAGTACCAGTCTACTGTTTCTATGACAAGGTTCGGTGTCCTGTATATAGACGGCCTGCTAGCCTGTCTAAGCCTAAGTTGAAATGAAGATTATTAATCAGCAAGAGTCATTCCCCGTGGGGGACATGGTTTCCCATCTCTGTCCCACATCACGTGAACAACGCCATGGTTCACTTTTTCCATCTTCCATTCGCTGCATCATTGTGGGGCCTTCCGGCTGTGGAAAGACAAATCTTTTGCTAACGCTCATCACAGCGCCCAATGGTCTGCCTTTTCAAAATATTTATATTTTTGCAAAATCTCTCTACCAACCCCTCTACGTGTTTCTGGATCAAGTCATGTCTGGATTACAAAATGAGAATATGGGGTATTTTATATTTTTCACGCAAGAAAATGTTATTTCACCGGATGAGGTAAAGCCTGATTCACTCATGATTTTCGATGATGTATCCACTGAACGACAAGGCATCATTCAAAGCTATTTCAGCATGGGTCGTCACAAACATATCGATTGCTTCTATCTTGGACAAACGTATTCTAAAATGTCCAGACAGTTGATTCGTGACAATCCCAATGTCATTGTTTTATTTCGTCAGGACGAGAGGAACAGTCGTCACATTTATAATGAACATGCGAATCCCGATATGACCTTTCAAATGTTTACTGAATTGTGTGCCAAGTGCTGGAACACTCAACGTCATGCCTGTTTAGTGATTGACAAACAAAGTGAACTCAACCAAGGACGTTATCGCTTAGGGTTTGATCATTTTATTGCAATTTAAGGCACTGTCTCATTCCCTCTCAAGTCATTTGTCAAGACACCATGGCGTTAGCAGAAAGTCAATTGAAATAGCATATTATTAGAGCAAAAGATACTATTCATAAAAAGTTTCGTCAATTGAAACGATCACGTGCAGATCATGCTTTGTTTATTCAACAACATTTAGCCCCTCCGCTAAAAGCCATGTTGAAACCCTCTTTCAAGCCATTTGAAACGCTACCCACCGTTTCACAAGCCACTCAGGCGCTACACGAGGTCCCTGAGGAAGAGGAAGAGGAACAAGAAGATTTGACTAGTGTTAGCGAAGTTGAGGATGAGGAGGAACAAGTGTTTACGCCTCCAAAAAAAGGCCGCACCCCTTGCAGAGTTTTTGAGAAAAAAGAAATCCTTGGCCATGGTCGAAACACCTTGCCCTTCCATGGCGTCTACGTTTTCACAACTCTTGGCCACCCCTCAACATAAATCTCAACTGAAAACCAGTTTAATAAAATATTATGGATCAACATTGGAACCCTATTTCACCGATCTATTTATTGGAAACACAGATACCACGTATGGTGTTCGCAATGAGAATGATAGTTTTAAAATTGGCGATTCATCCATTAAATTTGCTCGTACTAAAGCTGTCATTAAAAACATCAACTATAAATTAACTCCAGGACTGTTAAAGCTGCTCTTTTCTCGGATCCCCTCTTCCCATGATTATACGTCAGAGGATCTTGACAAATATAAATCCATTTTATTGGATACCCATGCCCACAAAAGACAGTATGATCCCGCTCAACAAGTGAATGCCAATATATCTCAAAAATATAAAACCATCATTGCAAGAATGTTTCCCACCAGTCAAAGTACTCGTCGTAAGGCGTCCGCTTCAGGAGTGACATTTAAACCATTAAAACCCCTTGTGGATGTTACCTACTGGCACAATCCCAATAAGCTCGTCCAACGGCTACAGTTGTTGCATGCTTCACGTCAAACTGGCCATACCGGTCACGATTGAGGAATTCAAGAAATTGAACAAGAATTTCGAAATGCCAAAATTATTGTTTATGCCCTCACTCATTAAAATGGGTATTGCTCACGAGTTGCATCGCCCATCTAGGCGTCACTATTCACGACTCAAGGTGATTTCACGAGGTGTGGATGACCTTTGGCAGGCTGACTTGGTTGAAATGATACCCTATGCTGGCGTTAACGACGGTGTACGCTATATGTTGACTGTCATTGATGTCTATTCCAAAACGGCCTTTGTTGAACCTGTGGGTCGCAAGTCTGGTCCACTAGTTACCAAGGCCTTTCAACATATTATTCAACACTCCAAACGTCAACCTCAGCTGTTACAAACTGACCAGGGGAAAGAATTTTTCAACAAGGATTTCTCCAGTTTTCTCAAATCTAAGGATATTCACCATTACACCACGTACAGCAATCTCAAAGCCAGTGTGGTCGAGCGGTTCAACCGAACATTGAAAACCCATATGTGGATAGTATTTACCGCTCAGGGCAGTTATCGCTGGTTGGACATGTTACCTGAGCTAGTATCACGTTACAACGACACCAAACATAGAACGATTGGGACCAAGCCACGCCTCGTGACTAAAAATATTTAGCGATTGGATAAACTGTTTAACCCCATGAAAACAGCCGATCCTAAACGTCACCGACTGAAAATTGGGGATTTTGTTCGTGTGAGCAAATTTAAGTCTGCCTTCAATAAGGGCTACACGCCTCAGTGGGGGACTGAACTATTTCGAATTCGTCGAGTCAACTTGGACACTCCAGTCACCTATTTACTCGAGAACCTCAACCATCAACCCATAAAAGTAGATTTTATCTCCATGAACTTCAGGAAACAGCATTTCCTAAGCATTATCTTGTGGAAAAAGTGTTGAAACAAAAAGGAAAAAACTATATGTCAAATGGTTAGGATTTAACTCTATGTTTAATTCTTGGATCAATAAATTTCATGTTGTGTGAACCTGTGCACTTTTTATTTATTCACACATGTTGTAAACCTCCTATAGCTCTGTGTGTACAGCGCTCCGCGCTTCGTTCATGTTCATACATGTTTGTCTTTCCCTTTCCACCTGTGTTCTCTCTTACATTACCCCTCCCCCTCTCCCCCCCCCCCTCCACTTCCCACCACTGCTGTGCGCAGCTCTTGTCTATCTATTGGTTGTGACATCATTCCCACAAGTTGCTTCATACTTTTTACTGATTCAGCGATTCCCACGCTTTGAACATTCTGTTATCAGGCGCGTGGACAGCTAACGTCCAAGGTGAACACCTGTGTCAGATCAAATTTCACGTCAACTTGCATTTTGTCACGTACGAAGCAAAACAGGATGTGACTTGTTAACATTTAACGTGCACGTGGACAGCCAACGCCCGAGGTGAACACCTGTGTCGGGTCAAATTTCACCTGAACTTGCATTTTGTCACGTACGAAGCAAACAGGATGTAACTTGTTTAGCATGCATGTGGTTTCACATGTGTTCACATGCATTTCGCTCTTCCCTGCCACCACGATGGTCAGATTAATTCACCTTCAAGCGTCTTTGTCATTTTCCATTGCACTTGTTGTCAAGTCAGATCAGCGCATTCCAATAAGCTCAAATGACATTCACCTCCTGCTCGTCTGCAAGTTTGTTTTCTCTACTCGCTTCGACCAACATAGAACCACGTTCTCATCACCGTTTACACGTCAAAGATCCCCTTCGAGAGTTAAATGTGTGAAAAAAACGAACCCTCGCTCTGTCATACACCGACCCGCCGAAATAGCGATTGTTCTATTAAGCATGGTCCTTGTGGTTAGCGACAGGTTCGTTGAAACACACACACCCAGCCGTATCGTCTCTCTCAACCACCACGCTTCATGAACATTATAAACAGGTATCGATAAATAATTTTTTTTCTACATGTATGGCGTTAGGCCCTTTGTCAAAATTTCAAACATAGTTTCAGACAGGGGGCGTTAGCCTGAGTCCTAGGACACCTCGTACACGTCTCTAGCGTTATAGGTTTGCGAGATAAAGCAAAAAGTCTAAAATCATGGTTTTACCTCAACATGGTTTTTCATTCCTGCTCAACACGAACATCCTCGGAACGGGGCCAACGACATGAACAAAATGACACCTCGCACTTGTCTCTAGGCTTATTGGTTCGTGAGTTATCAGCAAAAATCACAAAAAACACTTGTTTACCCCAAAATCGAGTTTCCAAATTTGTTTAAAAATATAACGAGTAGTCCATAGCAACGAGGACGCCACCTCGAGTCCTTGGACCCGTCATACACGCCTCTGGCATCATTGGTTCGCGAGATATAGTAAAAAGTTTAAAATCACGGTTTACCCCAAAACATTCTGTTTCCCTCATTCTTAAAAACTTTAACCTATTACCAAAATAAAGAGGGTTTCGAGACAAGCCATTTGACTCGTCCTAGGACCAAATCCGACCATGCATTCGTGAGATATCGGAAAAAGTCTAAAATCATGGTTTTACCCCCCGAAAAGCCTGTTTCCCTCATTCTCAAAACTTTAACCTATTAATAACATATATAGGGCTTCGAGACAAGCGATTTGACACGTCACACGTCCAAATCCGACCTTGCGTTCAAGAGATATCGGCAAACTTCGTAGGAAAGTAGGCGACTATCTGGCTCTCTCCTCACCACCAAAATTTTTTTTCATTTTTTTCAAAGAGCTCGCCCTCTTACAAAAATCCCAAGTGCGCATGCGTACAAAACAAAAACAAAAATATTGATCCATATCGACATCCTGTAAAACGGATGCGCTATATGAGCAACAACGTTTAAGTTCATCTTAGCAGCGCACCTTATACATGTCGCATTTGAAAAGAGACTTTCACTAAAAAATTACGATTTCACCACCTAGTAGGGGTAGGTTTTATTTAGGGGTTGAAATGAGTGGTCCATTGGAAAGAGGGCGTCAGCCCGAGTCCAACGACACCTCATTTGTCAAAATCGGACCATCGGTTTGCGAGATATTGGCTTGGACTCACGCGGCGGCCATGACACTCGTTAGAACTCCTAGTAGCCCCCTACTTGTGTGTTTGCTTGTGTGTTTTTGTGTTTAAACGCGCCAATCTCTGGAACTACCAGTCGGATTCGAAATATTCTTTTTTTATATGATAGCCAGATTCAAGAGGAACAGTTAGGCTATGTCAAGTTTCGGACAAAGCACTCCATTCCCTGCATTTAGGAGGTTTTGGCACAAATCCTCACCGTTTCACGGATCTGAACCAAAATTTGTATAGTTACCCTTTGGAAGCCTGCGAGTAACACAGTCTGCATGAAATTTATAACAGACCACACCATTCCCTGCAGTTAGGCCCTTTGGCACAAATCTACACCTTTTCACCGATCTGAACCAAAATTTGTATACTTTCCCTTTGGAACCCTACGAGGAACACTGTCTGCATGTAATTTCGGACAGTCCACTCCATTCTCTGCAGTTAGGCACTTTGGCACAAATCCACAAAGTTTCACCGATCTGGACTAAAATTTGTATAGACTACTTACCCTTTGGAAACCAGCGAGTAACACTGTCAGCATCAAATTTCGGACAGACAACTCCATCCCCTGCATTTAGGCCCTTCGGCACAAATCTACACCGCTTCACCGATCTGAACCAAAATGTGTATACTTACCCTTTGGAACCCTGCGAGTAACACTGTCTACTTTAAATTTATGACAGACCACTCCATTTCCTGCATTTAGGCCCTCTCAAACATATCCACACCGTTTCACGGATCTGAACCAAAATTTGTATACTTACCCTTTGGAACCCTGCGTGTAACACAGTCTGCATGAAATTTATGGCAGACCACACCAATCCCTGCGTTTATGCCCTTCGGCACAAATCTACACCGTTTCACCAATCTGAACGAAAATTTGTATACTTACCCTTTGGAAACCCTACGAGGAACACTGTCTGCATGTAATTTCGGACAGACCACTCCATTCCCTGCGGTTAGGCACTTTGGCACAAATCTACACCGTTTCACCGATCTGGACTTAAATTTGTATAGACTACTTACCCTTTGGAAACCAGCGAGTAACACTGTCAGCATCAAATTTCGGACAGACAACTCCATCCCCTGCATTTAGGCCCTTCGGCACAAATCTACACCGCTTCACCGATCTGAACCAAAATGTGTATACTTACCCTTTGGAACCCTGCGAGTAACACTGTCTACTAAATTTATGACAGACCACTCCATTTCCTGCATTTAGGCCCTTTCAAACATATCCACACCGTTTCACGGATCTGAACCAAAATTCGTATACTTACCCTTTGGAACCCTGCGTGTAACACAGTCTGCATGAAATTTATGGCAGACCACACCAATCCCTGCGTTTATGCCCTTCGGCACAAATCTACACCGTTTCACCAATCTGAACGAAAATTTGTATACTTACCCTTTGGAAACCCTACGAGGAACACTGTCTGCATGTAATTTCGGACAGACCACTCCATTCCCTGCAGTTAGGCACTTTGGCACAAATCTACACCGTTTCACCGATCTGGACTTAAATTTGTATAGACTACTTACCCTTTGGAAAACTGCGAGTAACACTGTCAGCATCAAATTTTGGACAGACAACTCCATCCCCTGCATTTATGCCGACGAGTAACACTGTCTGCTTGAAATTTCGGACAGACCCTGCATTTAGGTCCATTGGCACAAATCAACACCATTTCACAGATCTGAACCACATTTTGTACACTTACCCTTTGGAAACTTCGGGTGACATTGTCCACTTTAAATTTCGGACAGACCACTCCATTTCATGCATTTAGGCCCTTTATCACAAATCTACATCGTTCCTCCTAATTACACTAAATTATACATACACTTTGATAGCCTGCTGGTAACACTGTCCACTTTATATTTTGGACAACGCTCTCCATTCATTCATTCATTCATTCATGCATTCATTCGTTTATTTGCAATTGGGGGTGTGTCCCCCGGTGACAAATTAGATATACATAACAAATAAATAACTGTACATAACAATTCACTAACAATTAAACTGGAGTATTTACACAAATAGTCAGTCTTTTCTTAAACACACCTATATGTTTGGGAAAAGGCTCTAAGACTGCGGCAGGTAGAGAGTTCCAATTATCAATGGCACGGTTTACGAAATAATATTTACCATAATTTGTTCGCTGTGGTCGGCCCTTAACTTTGAAAGGATGATCGCTCCTACCCATGTAAGTAGGCTTTTCCATACGTTTGCTAAGCTCACCCCATGCTGGTTGATTTGTATACGTGTTGTACATAGCGCAGAGTCTAGATTTCATCCTCCTAGCCTCAAGTGATTCCCACCCAAGTTTCTTTAACATACGGCTCACACTGCTCCTGGGATTAAAGTCACTGAGCACAAATCTAGCGGCCTTTCTTTGTACCATTTCCAACTCATTTATGAGCCCTACTTGATGTGGATCGCAAACCGCCGAGGCGTATTCTAGAGTAGGTCTTACAAGTGACAAATATCCTAATTCTTTAGGATACCTAATACCCTCATTACAAAGTGCAGGGATTTGTAAGCTTTAGAAACTACACATCCTATATGACTACTCCATTTCATATCATTTCTTACGTGAACGCCCAAATATTTGCAAGAATCTTCTTCTACAAGTATTTCCGAGCCAATGTTATATTGAAAATCTTGCCTTCGCACTTTCCCTATTTTTATTAGACTACATTTTCTTGTGTTTATTTTCATTTTATTTTCAATCGCCCACTTATAGACCAGGTTCAGGTCATCTTGAAGTACTGCATTGTCTTGTGAGTCATGTATCCTTCGATATATTACAAAATCATCCGCGAACAATCGACAGTCACTGCGAATCCCATTTGGTAAGTCATTTATAAACGCCAAAAATAACAAAGTTCCGATAACGCTGCCCTGAGGGATACCCGACGTTACGGTAATTTCATCCGAGAATCGGCCTTCAACTTTCACTTTCTGGGAACGACCTGTCAAAAATTCTTGGATCCATAAAATTACTCTTCTATCAATCCTCTTCGAAGCTAATTTATGGAGTAGCATGTCATGCGGCACGACATCAAATGCCTTCACAAAATCTATAACTACGGCGTCGACTGAAACTCCATCGTCTAACGATTCGCTAATATCTTGAAAAAGTGATAGCATCTGACTCTCGCATGAGTAACCTTTCCGAAATCCATGTTGCCTATCATTAAACCATGATAATGTTTCCCACTGTTCCCTCAAGTAGTCGCAAATGAGATGCTCCATCTGTTTACAAACGATGGACGTAAGACTAACCGGCCTGTAGTTGCCCAATTCAAGTCTGCTCCCTCCCTTAAATATTGGGACTACCTCTTTTCCAGTCATCCGGGATTTGCGCATTGTTTATGGACACATTAAACATCCTCTCTAAGTATCGTGCCACGGCCCTACCTCCTAGTTTAAGTACTTCACTAACAATATTATCAAGACCCTTCGATATATTGTAACGTAATTTTTGTATTAGCTTTTCAATTGCTGACTGGTTTATTTGGAGAAGTGGAGCATCTGATTCACCGTTAAGGTCCAACACACAGCTATTGGATTTATTGAACACACTACCATAAAATACATTTATTTCATTGGCAATGGCCTGCTTCTCAGTAATTAATTTACCGTCACCGGACATTATCATCAACAAATTATTTGAATTTCCCTTTCTTCTCCTAACATAACTGTAAAATTGTTTCCATCCATCGCGTCCCGAACCAAGTAAACCTTGCATATAATTGTCATGAGCAGCCCTCTTTTTTAATACGAGCTCTCTTGTTAAGGACTTAAATTTCAACATATACTTGTCACTATCATGTCTTTTATTGTATAAATTCCTAATTTTCCGTTTAAGACTCCTGATTTCCCGTGTGTAATACTCAGGATCTGGGTTTTGTTTCAGTAATTTAAATGGAACAAATTTATCAATAGCGCTATTTAAAATTTTCAAAAGTTAGTCCACAGGATATTAATGTGATTTCCTTCCGATGCCCATCCTACAAATAGCTCATCCAAATACCCCTGAAATTTGCCCTGATCCGCCCAGCGATACTGGAATATGATCTTATTTGCTACATCAGAGTCTAATTTTGTAATGTCACCGTATCTAATATTTAATTCAACCCCAGAATGGTCACTAATTCCTGGTACTTTCAGACAGTTAATATACAGCTCTACAGGCCTTACGAGATACACATCTAAGGTATTATTGCCTCTAGTTGGGAAGTCAACTACTTGGGAAAATCCCCCCTCCCTTAAGAATTTGTTTGCAGCGCTCTGAGCTTGACCACAGCTATTTGACTCACCAGACCATTACATACATTTAGAATAACAAACAAACTGAACTTGAAAACCATGTATTAAGGGCCTAGAATCATTCATGTTCGTAGTAGTGTAACTGTAAGAGTATTTTAATAAGTTTATTGTTGACTGGCAATTCGGGCGGCATCACGTTGCCCCTACCAGTGTTTTGGTGCAGAATTGCGAAAATAGTTAAATCTTTCGCTGATTATAAATTGCAGTCAAAGATATATTTTTGCCCCTTAAAACAGTTATCATCATGAACATATTATGCATCTGTATAAGTGCAATGGTGTTGGTGCAATACATTGACGTTATCAGCTACAATAAGCGTTGGTGCTTTCAAATTTAACTTAATTTATTCCGAAACTTATCGTTGAGCGCTATGTAGCCATAAATTATACTATTGCTACCTCAGGAGCTCGGGACAGCCGAAGGTTCCCAAACTGTTCTGATTATTTCCCTGCGGCATTATGCGACAAAAGACGACACTATTGGTCTCTACATTTCTAACAGACAATGAGATATAGGCCCTAGGCAGTGTCTTTTATTGCACTTACTCCTCTTTCTAAGCATTTTTAGAAATTTGTTTGTAAATTACATGTGTCAGTGCTGTAGTTAGTAAATAGCCATTTCCCTATTCATTATTATCATTATTATCATTGGGGGAAAATAACCTAAATGTTACGTCCATTATACTGTACTGCTTATCACCCTCACTACAACTACCACCACCACCACATTTTTTTCTGGTAGTGTAAGTATCATGTGCCAGTTCTGTAGTAGTATTCATTATCATCCATAAAACAAATAAATCCACCGGGCGAAGCCGGGCACTACTGCTAGTCTCTCGATACATAGATATCAAAATACGAGTGAACTACTACTTCGCTACATACAAATCCTACAACAAAGTATTGGAGGACGAGATTCTCGGAATCTCGAGGGTGAACGGTTAACATAAAATAAAGAGGGCCCCAGTATCTAACTAGTAGTGCCACCGTAGTTGTTGTTTGAGTCTTCAGTCTTTTGACTGGTTTGATGCAGCTCTCCATGCCTCCCTGTCCTGAGCTAATCGTTTCATCTCTACATAGCTACCACACCCTACATCCGAGGCAATCTGTTAAACATTTTCTAACCTTGGTCTACCCCTACAGTTCTTGTCCTCGACCCTTCCCTCCATAACTAAGCTTGCTATTCCTGGGTGTCTTAGTATGTGTCCTACCAACCTATCTCATCTCTTCATTAGCAGTCGCCACAAACATCTCTCCTCTCCCACTCGTCTTAATACCTCTTTGTTTGTTACCCTATCTACCCATCTGATCTTCATCATTCTCCTGTAACACCACATTTCAAATGCTTCAATTCTCCTCTTTTCTGCTGCACCAATAGTCCAAGTTTCACTTCCATAGAGCG
Organism: Meconema thalassinum; assembly: GCA_946902985.2. Lineage (NCBI taxonomy): Eukaryota > Metazoa > Arthropoda > Insecta > Orthoptera > Tettigoniidae > Meconema > Meconema thalassinum. The sequence continues at coordinate 1,445,279,533 of OX336389.2, read as the reverse complement.
CCACGCTCCAGACAAAGGCTTTCAATAATGACTTCCTAATACCTAAATCTATATTCGATGTCAGCAGATTCTTTTTTTTGTAGAAATGCTTTGTTTGCCTGAGCCAACCTACTTTTTATATCCTCTTTGCTTCGTCCTTCACTGGTTATTCTGCTTCCTAAGTAACAGAAGTCTCCTACTTCCTTCAGCTTTTCACCTGCCAATTTGATCTCCATAGAGGTTTCTGATTTATTTCGACTCCATTCCAGTATTTTTGTTTTAAATTGATTAATTTTCATCATGAATTCTTTCCGTAAGACGGAGTCCATACCATTCAAAAACTCATTCAAATCCTCAGGCTTGTCGGCCAAGATGACGATGTCATCAGCAAATCGCAGAGTTGAAATTATTTCTCCTTGAATCTTCACTCCCACTTTAAATTTTTCTCTAATTTCCTTCATTGCTTGTTCAATGTAAAGATTGAAAAGTATGGGTGATAAGTTGCAGCCTTGCCTTACACCTTTCTGAATACCAGCTTCTCTCTCATGTCCTTCAACTCGAATGACTGCTGTCTGGCTTCTGTATAGATTGTATATCACCCTCCTATCCCTGTACTTTATTCCAATCGATTTTAAAATGTCAAACAATTTAGTCCAATCAACGTTATCAAAAGCCTTTTCTACGTCTACAAATGCCATGAACGTTCTCCTATCTTTCCTTATTCTACCTTCCAAAACCAGCCTAAGACTTAGTACAGCTTCCCTTGTTCCTACATTTCTCCTGAAACTAAACTGGTCTTCACCCAACTCCGTTTCTACCTGGCTTTCAATCCTCTTGTAAATTATTCTAGACAGGATCTTTGAAGCATGAGTAATCAAGCTGATTGTACGGTAATCTTCACATCTGTCATCTCCCACTTTCTTTGGTATAGGGATGATTACATTCTTCTTGAAATCAGGGGGTACCTCACCTGTCTCATAAATCCTACACACCAAGTGAAATAACCTGATCAGACCTTCATCTCCTATGCAGCGTAGCAACTCAATCGGTATATCATCTATGCCTGGTGCTTTGTTCCTGCTTAAGTCTTCCAAAGCTTTATCAAATTCTGATCTCAATATTAAATCTCCTTTCGCATCCACATCAATTTCCTCCTCCCTTTCCATTACATGATTCTCAATCTCCTTTCCCTTATACAAACTCTCTATGTAAGCTTTCCATCTCTCAACCTTTTCTTCCCTATCTGTTAGAGGCTTTCCATTTGTGTCCTAAATATTACAGCACTTAGTCTTCTTTTCCCCAAAAGTAATCTTAATCCTTCGATAAGCTGTGTCTACTTTTCGTAATTTCAGACAATTTTCTATACCTGCACATTTCTCTTTCAACCATTCTTCTTTCGCTTCCTTGCACTTCTTGTTAACCTCATTTCTCAGACGTTTGTATTCTGCTTTCCCCTTTTCATTTCTTACATTCTTGTGTTTCCGCCTTTCATCCATCAATTCTAGTATATCCAGAGTGATCCACGGTTTTCTACCTATTCTTTCTTTCCTACCAATGTGTTCTTCTGCGGATTTTGTTATTTCATTCTTCAAAAGTGCCCATTCGTCTGCAGTTGAAGTTTGTTTAGGGTTTTTCATTAGTCCTTCCTTTATACTCTTCTTGAATCTTTCGTTTACATCCTTCACTTTCAGTCTGTCTATTGCCCACCTTTTTGGCTTTTGACTTTTCTTCAGTTTCTTCAACTTTAATCTGCATTTCATTACAACCAGATTGTGGTCAGAGTTTATGTCAGCACCAGGATATGTTTTACAATCCAAAATCTGGTTTCTAAACCTCTGCTTGACCATAATGAAGTCGATTTGGCAACGCCCTGTATCTCCTGGTCTCATCCATGTGTATATTCTTCTATTGTGGTTATTGAATAAGGTGATAGCTATGACCAACTCATGCTCGGTGCAGAATTCTACCAGCCTGCTTCCTCGATCATTCCTTTCACCTAATCCGAAATCTCCTACTATCTTCCCTTCTCTCCCTTTTCCTACCACAGCATTCCAATCTCCCATTACTATAACATTTTCATCACCCTTGATATACCTCAGAATTTCGTCTATTTCTTCGTAGACCTTTTCAACATCCTCATCATCAGCTTGACTGGTAGGCATATAGACTTGTACCACTGTGGTGCAGGTAGATTTAGTATTGATTTTTGCCACCGTAGAGAATTATTAAATGAGTAGTCCGTTTGCAAAGGCCACTAAATGCATTATAAACGAAACCGAGTAAATGACGAAAAACGTCTACGACCAAACTATTTAAGCTAATACCATAATTTTTACCCCTGAAAATCAACATAAAAACATTTATTATTCAGTTAAAATTCTGTGAAATCTACGGTTGGATCTTCTGTCCCTAGACATACATTAAAATATTGACTTACCGGTTTTTGCACACGTTATGTGCAGTTAGCGACTTTTGCACCCGTGACGACGAGAGTTGTTAATGCAACTTCGGTTGCAAAACCCTCTATTTTGTTGTTTTACGAATGGCATTTGGACGAGATTTGTAATAAAGAACTATTTTAGCTTTAATGTTGTTTATTAGTAAAAATATATTTTGTAAAAATTTAACACGACGTGGCGGGTGCGATAAAAAGTTGTTTTTAAATACATCTTAAACACCGTGTAACGTCATTTAGACGGCACAAAAATTGTACAAATAAGAAAATGCAAAGAACAAGGACAAATGGCACACCGTCCACCTGCTCAAAATCTGCTGGTTCTTCGTCTTCTTCCTCTTGAGGTTGGACGATATTGTTGCGAATGACTAATTGCTCCTGGAAGACCTCACTGAAAACAAATGTTAGGTTGCCGTTCGCTGGCCATTTCCCCCCGAAGTGCAGCTCTAAAAGCCGTCAAACGTCTTCTAGTTTAGTTTCATTGAGTGCAACACCTACTTGAATTGGTGAGGGATCAGGATGTGAGTTGAAATTCATTCCTCTTTCATGATGCTCTTCCGCTCACCAACCTCAAAATTGTAGAACGGCTCTCCTTGGGCCAGACATGTTATTTTTGTTTCGCCAATTGTGTAAACGATTTTCTTCGCTTTTTGGATTTGAAATGCCTACTACCCGGATTTTTACCATGACATCCGTATACGCTTTCCAATCTCTAACAGGACATTCATCTTGTCCCAGGCAAACTACTGTCGCAAATTTCCAATGTGCTTCATGCATCCGGAGGGATTTTCAAAGACACTCATTTTGCGAAGTTGCCGTTCAATATTTCCGAAAAGTCTGCCAGTTGAGATAAATGAGTGGCCCACTATTTCCTCTAGACATGCGGGAGCTTTGAGCCGTAACCAGTGAGATAGCAGGCTGATCGTAGTCTCGTTTTTGTTCTGTCCCCCACAGCCATCAGAGAATAACCGAAGCATTTTGCACCTTTAAAATTTATGCCGGCCAGTTTTTGATGAACTGCCGACTATTCGGTTTGTTCCTTTGGCATGTTGATGTTCTAACCAGTCGTAAGAAGTTGTTTTCAACTCCAATATCAACGGGTTCAACTACTTCAACTTGCACTATTTCTCCCACTACAGTACTTCTGTCGTGTCAGCTCTTCCCTCCATATTCGGAACATCCACAATAGAATTACAGTCAACAAATGCAATAACTGCTTCACTTAAATCAACAAGATCACTAATCTTTCTGGCTTGAAATGCCCACAAACAAGAAACAACTTGTCGATCAACTGTGCTTCTAAACGGTGTATTTTCACGAAGCAGCATGTCATTGTTGTGTATGCTTCCTGAATAGTGCAGCCAATGTAAATCTGAAACACAAAACTATTCTTCCCGATCGTAATTTATTGTAAAAGAGTTTTGTGGGAGGAATATCGGCAGTTCTTGTACCATTTAGCGTGTTTTGCAGCCGTATGTGGCAAGGCAGACGCCATACTTATGGAACTTAGCGGTCTTTGGAAACGCGGAAAATTAAACTGTCTTTGCAACCGCAGCCAACATGCATTTAGCGTTTTATGCAAACGAACGCGATCTTTGTTGGTCATTTTCAACGGTTTTAGCGGGTTATGCACACTGAAACTTATTCCATCATGTAGACAGTTATAAGACGAACGTGACGGTGTGCTCAACTAAAAATTGATAAAAAAGTGCACTTAGCGGCCTTTGCATCTGGGCTACTCAAATGAAGAGATCGATAATTTCTCTAAAAGGAACAGGCAATCTAAAAAGTGCTAGCTAAGATTTATTCAAAAAGGACGAAAATTACAAATATAAATCATGTCCGAAAACAATTAAATGAAAATCACTCACTTGAAAATAAACTCCCTAAACTAAAATAAAAATTAACTTCACCAGGAAGTAAAATATACCGTGAATTTCGGAAACTGGACTTCACATTTTTATCACCAAGGAGTGAAATAATACTTATTATTTATAGACACCTCGTCTATCAATATTTCTTAAAACCATCAACTACTTTTTGATCATACTGTATTCATTTGTGGTGTTTGAAGCCATATTTTCAGTGTTGCCTTAGTAAACAAGAGTTTAGTGCTTTTCAGTCGGTCAACACGAATGTACCCAAAAGAGATGGGTTATGCCCTAATCCTGAAATAAATTACATGAGATTAATAAAACACTAGGATGACCAGTTTCGATCGTCAAGCGATCATCATCAGATCCAATACACTTAGGCTATAAAATCTATGTTTGAAATACAGGTGAAAATATTTACAATATGTACAATTATTTAGTTGCAGTATTGGTACTGCAACTGTCAGTGTATGCTAAATGCAGTATATATGTTAGGTGAAATGCTAAATGGTGATGGCTATCCGGAGATTGTACTTTAGAGAGATTATATGGTTGTAAACTATGGTTAAACTATAAAATTTTTAGGCTAACTACTTATCTGATTGTCTTCCGTACTACAGCTATTCGCAGTTTCCGTGCTCACTTGAACTCGCTGTGCGGTCGACTGCGGTGGTTATCTTAACGACTGATTTTTCCCTGCCTTCCCCCCCTGTCCCTACGTGCTGTGGGGAGTGATCGCGATGTGTTTATGTGAGGTGTTGCCAACCTAGATAAGATGTATGTTATTGAAGGAGGTGGATCTACAACTATTAAAGACCGTGGATTAGTCCTCGCCACGCGTGGAGCATAACCCATTCGAACTAAGCGTTGACGGTCTTATGAGGACGTCCCGGCACCTTTAATACTGCCTCTAATATGGGCCTTGGTTTATTGCAGAAGAAAAGTACATCGTACACCTGATCCAGATAACATTTACCTATTAAAAACCCCCTAATTTCCCCCCTTATTTTTTTTATCTAGCTTGGCTGTGTCGCTAAATTGTGTTTTGTTTCCGACAAGGTGTGTTTTTTAGTAGCGTGAAGAGGGGTGAGCTCTCCATGAACGTGTGTTCATTTAGATTGTTGGGATTGTTTCGTTTGGCTAGGTGTATCTCGATTGCTTCCTTTATGTCAAGAGCTCTGCCTTTCGATTCGTGATGGATTATTTTAAGGTCCGACTCTATGTTGGTAAAGCTATGCCCTGCGTCACACATATGTTCGCACACGGCTGAATGTGTTCCGTATCTTATCGCATTTCTATGTTCATTATAACGTGTGTCTACTCGCCTTCCACTCTGCCCGATGTAATTAGCTTGACAATCGGTGTCTTGGCACGTTATAGAATATACCCCTGACCTTGAATACGGGTCACGTTTATTTAGATTACTATTTAGGAGGTGCCTAGCGGTTGTGTTTTTCGTCGTGAAAGCTATCTTTATGCCTTGCTTTTTGAATAGGTTAGTGATTTTATATGTATTCGCATTCACATAGTTGAAACGCGCAAATTTTTTCTCAATACTGTCCGGTTTGGGAATCGTTTTATCTTTATTTTTATGTTTGGCTATAATTTGATTTATTTTGCTTGGCGAGAAGTTGTTTTCCTTTGCTATTTGCATAATAGTTCTTATTTCCTTATTATAGTTGTCTTTTGACATGGGTATGTTTAAAGCCCTGTGCACCATTGAATTGAAACCCGCTAGTTTGTGCGTACTGGGGTGATTAGACTGATTGTCGATTGCATGCGAGGTTTGTGTTGCTTTCCGGAATATGGAATATGAAAGGTCGTTGTCTTTACGTTCAATAGTTATATCGAGATAATTTATTTTCCGGTCTATTTCGAATTCCTTAGTGAATTTGATAGAATGGTGAAGGCTATTAATGGATTGGAGAATTGTTTCTTCGCTTGTTAGTTCAGTATCGTAGATGCAAATTACATCATCTACGTATCTTTTCCATATTACTATTCCCTTTGTTGAAGTCTTTTCTAAGAACGCATTTTCTAGTGCATTGATGAAGATGTCAGCGATTAACCCACTTAGTGGCGATCCAATTGCTAGGCCTTCTCTCTGTGTGTATATTTTATTGTCGAATTGAAACACGTTTTGGGTGAGAACGACCCTCAGTAATCTCACAATCTCTTCAATTTCTTTTACCGAATTGTTGGATTTTAAGTTGTTTTCGATAGTGTTGATTGCTTCAATAATCGGAATATTGGTGTACATGTTAGTTACGTCGAAGGATACTAGCCTGAAGCTAGGTTTCATTTGTAGGGTGTTCAATGCTGTTACTAGTTCTGTTGTGTTCTTTACAGAGTTGTTTTTGTCGTTGGAAAGACGGCATTTTAAGATTTTTAGTAACTCTTTGCTGATTTTGTAATTAGGGGCATTCCTACAATTGACTATTGGTCTCATTGGGCATTCCTTTTTGTGTATTTTGTGTATACACAAAAAGGAATGCCCAATGAGACCAATAGTCAATTGTAGGAATGCCCCTAATTACAAAATCAGCAAAGAGTTACTAAAAATCTTAAAATGCCGTCTTTCCAACGACAAAAACAACTCTGTAAAGAACACAACAGAACTAGTAACAGCATTGAACACCCTACAAATGAAACCTAGCTTCAGGCTAGTATCCTTCGACGTAACTAACATGTACACCAATATTCCGATTATTGAAGCAATCAACACTATCGAAAACAACTTAAAATCCAACAATTCGGTAAAAGAAATTGAAGAGATTGTGAGATTACTGAGGGTCGTTCTCACCCAAAACGTGTTTCAATTCGACAATAAAATATACACACAGAGAGAAGGCCTAGCAATGGGATCGCCACTAAGTGGGTTAATCGCTGACATCTTCATCAATGCACCAGAAAATGCGTTCTTAGAAAAGACTTCAACAAAGGGAATAGTAATATGGAAAAGATACGTAGATGATGTAATTTGCATCTGCGATACTGAACTAACAAGCGAAGAAACAATTCTCCAATCCATTAATAGCCTTCACCATTCTATCAAATTCACTAAGGAATCCGAAATAGACCGGAAAATAAATTATCTTGATATAACTATTGAACGTAAAGACAACGACCTTTCATATTCCATATTCCGGAAAGCAACACAAACCTCGCATGCAATCGACAATCAGTCTAATCACTCCAGTACGCACAAACTAGCGGGTTTCAATTCAATGGTGCACAGGGCTTTAAACATACCCATGTCAAAAGACAACTATAATAAGGAAATAAGAACTATTATGCAAATAGCAAAGGAAAACAACTTCTCGCCAAGCAAAATAAATCAAATTATAGCCAAACATAAAAATAAAGATAAAACGATTCCCAAACCGGACAGTAATGAGAAAAAATTTGCGCGTTTCAACTATGTGAATGCGAATACATATAAAATCACTAACCTATTCAAAAAGCAAGGCATAAAGATAGCTTTCACGACGAAAAACACAACCGCTAGGCACCTCCTAAATAGTAATCTAAATAAACGTGACCCGTATTCAAGGTCAGGGGTATATTCTATAACGTGCCAAGACACCGATTGTCAAGCTAATTACATCGGGCAGAGTGGAAGGCGAGTAGACACACGTTATAATGAACATAGAAATGCGATAAGATACGGAACACATTCAGCCGTGTGCGAACATATGTGTGACGCAGGGCATAGCTTTACCAACATAGAGTCGGACCTTAAAATAATCCATCACGAATCGAAAGGCAGAGCTCTTGACATAAAGGAAGCAATCGAGATACACCTAGCCAAACGAAACAATCCCAACAATCTAAATGAACACACGTTCATGGAGAGCTCACCCCTCTTCACGCTACTAAAAAACACACCCTGTCGGAAACAAAACACAATTTAGCGACACAGCCAAGCTAGATAAAAAAATAAGGGGGGAAATTAGGGGTTTTTTAATAGGTAAATGTTATCTGGATCAGGTGTACGATGTACTTTTCTTCTGCAATAAACCAAGGCCCATATTAGAGGCAGTATTAAAGGTGCCGGGACGTCCTCATAAGACCGTCAACGCTTAGTTCGAATGGGTTATGCTCCACGCGTGGCGAGGACTAATCCACGGTCTTTAATAGTTGTAGATCCACCTCCTTCAATAACATACATCTTATCTAGGTTGGCAACACCTCACATAAACACATCGCGATCACTCCCCACAGCACGTAGGGACAGGGGGGGAAGGCAGGGAAAAACCAGTCGTTAAGATAACCACCGCAGTCGACCGCACAGCGAGTTCAAGTGAGCACGGAAACTGCGAATAGCTGTAGTACGGAAGACAATCAGATAAGTAGTTAGCCTAAAAATTTTATAGTTTAACCATAGTTTACAACCATATAATCTCTCTAAAGTACAATCTCCGGATAGCCATCACCATTTAGCATTTCACCTAACATATATACTGCATTTAGCATACACTGACAGTTGCAGTACCAATACTGCAACTAAATAATTGTACATATTGTAAATATTTTCACCTGTATTTCAAACATAGATTTTATAGCCTAAGTGTATTGGATCTGATGATGATCGCTTGACGATCGAAACTGGTCATCCTAGTGTTTTATTAATCTCATGTAATTTATTTCAGGATTAGGGCATAACCCATCTCTTTTGGGTACATTCGTGTTGACCGACTGAAAAGCACTAAACTCCTGTATTCATTTTTTAAAATAAATTTGCAGAACGATTGCTTCGATTTACATTTCATTCCCTACTTTATACATAAATCTCCTTAATTCCTAATCCTATAAATTATATGCATTAATAAATTCTTTAATCCTATCACTTATTATTATTATTTAAATATTTACAATGTTATTTATTTTTATCGTTGTCAGAACGATACTTCCTTCCTCACTTTCTACGATCATGTTATATTTCACATTACTTTTACATTCTTCACATATTATTGTTTTAAGTTTGTAAAATCCTCGAACTGTGCAACGAACAACTAAGTAAATTACAGTTCCATATTATGTCTTAATCTTGATAAATTACGATAAGGATGATATTACTTGTATATCAGACTATCTTCTCAACTCTCCAATTATGTTTAAATAGTTGTTTTACATACTCTTATTTGTTGGAATATGTGACCATGGTTTGTGTTGGTCACACTGTTAATCAGTAAACCTGCTCCATAGAGATGTGTTTCTCTTTTGTTTTTGTTTTGGTGTGTATAAAAGAATGTTGTATCACCTTGTTCGTTCTGTTCTGTTCTAGTAAATGTCAAGTACATTAAACGTGTGTTCCATTTCAATTGCCTGTGTGCCTCGTAATCCTACAGGTTATGGACCCAGCCACGACTTCACCGTGCGAATATAAAGTGCGTATGATAGACTGCTCGTTATATGAATTGTGAATTTCGCTATGTATCGAAATCAACATGTCTGCAACCAGCACCTCGTTACCGGCTATAGATAAGCTGCGAGGTAGTCTAAATTATGTGGATTGGCGATTCGAGATGGAAAACGTCCTAAGACTCAAAGATCTCTGGAGCTGTATAGTCGGCTACCCGGATGGAGATACTACAACATCTACGAAGAAAGCGAATGACGAAAGTCGGGCTAGGGCCAGACTTAACCTCATGGTGGATAAATCAATTTTTCCAATCGTCATGCCTTGTAAGACCGCGAAGGAAGTCTGGGAAGCTCTTGAAAAGGCCTACTCAGATAAAGGAGTGAATCGGCGGATCGTCATCTTTAAGAAATTGTGCAAAGTTAAATTAAAGCACTACAAGACGATGGAGGAGTATGTTAGTGAGGTTTTTTCTTTTCGTGTAGCCTCCTGAGAAGCCAAGTGCAGGTCTTTCTAGGCGACGCCCGTGGGCGACCTGCGCGTCGGGATGAGAGATGGAATGGATGAAGATGAATGAAACTGGTCAAGGATGTGGAAGGAAGCGGCCGTGGCCTGTCTGAAGGTACTGTCCCAGCATTTGCCTGGTGTTGAAAATGGGAAACCACGGAAAACCATTTCAAGGACAGCCGACGGTGGGGCTCGAACCCACGCGTCTACCGAGTCAGCAGCGAGCTTGGCCCCATGACCTAACGCTGCGCTTTAGCCCGCGTAGCCACTACTGTCGGTGTTAGTGAGGTTATGGGACTTGCTCAGCAACTTGCGTCTATGAATAAGGCACTGGACGACGAGTTTGTGGCAGCTCTTATGCCAAAAGGTCTATCAGATGAGTTTCAGCCTATGATTATGGCCCTGAAAAGTTCCGGAACAGACCTTACTGCAGTCCGAACCAAGTTGCTACAAGATACTACTTGGAGTGGGGAAAGTACTTCCAAGCCATCCGAGGATTCTGTTCTGTTTTCACGAGAAGACAAGACGAAGAAGAAGCCTTTCTGCTGGAAATGCAAGAAGCCAGGACACTGGAAGCGGGATTGCAGGAAAGAGGAGATGCAGAGCTCAACTCAACAGAAGTCGAAGAAATACAAGATGATGCTGGCAACCGATGGACAGGCATTAAGTGCAAGGGCCTCTACAAGGGCCTGGTTCGTTGACTCTGGTGCTACTAAACATATGAGTTCAAGCAAGACTGCGATGGTGAACTACACTGCTGGTCCTAATCTGGAGATCAGTAGAGCAAACAATCAAAAATTGTATGGCCAAGGATCTGGCAATGTAACTGTTCAATTAGAAAATGGTATTTCACAAACCTTGTCCAATGTAGAATATGTTCCTGGTCTCACTGCTAATCTTTTATCTGTGTCTGCTGCTACTCAAAATGGTTTTGTTGTGGTATTCCCCGACAATACTTGTGAAGTTTATGACAGTGAAAACTTTGTTGCTAGAGGTAATGTAGCACTGACTGCGAGTAATGTAGGGGTTGTTTACCAAGTCAATGCTCTCAGTGCTCAAGCTTATATTTGTACAGAGGACTCAGCATATTTATGGCATAAACGACTGGGCCATCTCAACAACCACAGAATGAAGTTGTTAAGAGATGGTCTCACTCGTGGAATTAATTTCTCAGATAATGGCTTTAAAAACAGTTTCTCATTTACTGAAGGTAAACAAGCTAGACAACCATATAAGTCAAGTAAGAGTAAAACTGCATGTAAAAATAAGCTAGATCTTATTCATTCAGACTTATGTGGGCCTATGCCAGTTCCATATTGGAGCAATGCTCGCTATTTCTTGAACTTCATTGATGATCATTCTAGAAAGGTTTTTGTGTATTTCCTTGCTAAGAAAAGTGATGTTTTGGATTGCTTTATTGATTTCAAGGCACAGGTCGAGAATCAGTGTGAAAGATCTATTAAGGTCCTACGCACTGATAATGGTGGTGAATTTTGTAGCAAAGCTTTTGAGAGGCTACTTAAATTAGAAGGTATTCAGCATCAAACTACAACTAGCTATTCTCCACAGCAGAATGGTGTAGCTGAACGCATGAATAGAACATTACTTGATAAATATAGAGCAATGATGAGCAAGTCTAAAGTAGATAAACGCATGTGGGCTGAAGCAATAAATACAGCAGCCTATCTTGTAAACAGGTCCCCAACCAGAAAAATTCCAGGTAAAGTTCCAGAGGAGATCTGGACTGGTAACAAGGTAAATATGGAGCATCTAAGAATTTTTGGTTATGTAGCACAAGTTCATATCCCTGATCAAAGGAGAAACAAGTTGGATCCTAAAAGTGAAAAACACATTTGTTGTGGTTATTGTGAGGGCAGTAAAGCCTATAGATTCATGCATCCTGTTACTCATCAACTTGTTAAGTCCAGGGATGCACAGTTCTTTGAAGATGTGTTCCAGGAGGTGTCTAATGTGTCTCCAGGTAATGTTGGCCCATCCTTGCAGTTTAATGAACCTGCAATGTTGCAGATCTTAGTTCCCACTGACAGTGAGGCAGAACCCAACAACTCAGAGGATGGGGCAGAGGGTATTTCGGAACTTGAAAGCGTATCACCCATCAGCAGTGCTGGTGTGGCTGATGCTGTTGACTCAGCTGATTTAAGCTATGTCCCTAGTGGAACAGATTCAACCTGCAGTGATTCTGAGGGCTCTGCCACCATCGTCAACGAGCCAATGGAGGGGGATGCCGAAGGTAGTCAAAGGTATCCTAGGCGCCAAAAAAAAGCCTGTAGACATGTCAGACTATGTAACATACTTGACTCTCACTGATGTTTTAGATCCCTTATTTGGGGGTGGATCTAAAAGGGAGAGTTGCTGTACTAATTTATGAGTTTGTGCCTAAAGAAGGGTAGCTCCCCTTGACAGGGCAAGCTGACCAGTGTAGTGTGTTGTGGTGTGCTAGGAACTAGGGGGCGTTCCTATAAATAATGTGGTAGTATTTGAGGGGATGGGACCCACTGCAAAGGGTCGCGGTACTAGTCGCTCAGCTGACTGCTTGTTATGTAATCGACTCTGCTCGTATCAGCCGGGTGGCACGCGCTTCACTTGAGCACGCGAGCCGCTGTGAGGAATACAATGACGTCTGAGTTGGCGTTATTACTACGGTGTGTCACGTCTGACTGTGACGGGAGTAAGGAAGGGCGTTGGGATGTAAAGAGGCGTATAACAGTAATGCTAGTGTAGAGTGTGGACCAAGTGTTTTATTGGTCTGTGATATTCTTTGTGTGAGTCCCTTGTAGGGAATGAAATTATGTTTATAATGTGATACAAGTTGTGGGTTGCAGGTTACATAAATAGGAACTCTGAACACGATTGACTGACTCACCTCGGTTGACACCAGCGTAGCTTCGGCCGTCTTGATGGAGCACTGACAATGGAGAGAGAGTTTGACCTCATTAGGACGTCGTTTTATACCTTCTGACGCCCTCCTGTCAGCAATGTATTGGCCCAGTTAGTACTATGTCGCTGAGTGTAATGATTACGTAAGGCTTGAGCTGCTTTATGGAGTAGCAAGCTGTCCTTACAGTATTAATGGATGTTGCCCCGGCTTTCCAAGGGTTGCCATTTTAGGGGATTTAGCCAGATGTTGGGGGGATGGTCTCCAAGGGGTGCATACCCCTGGGATGCTGTACAAGAGTCTTCCTTCATTTGGTCGCGTCCTCGCGAACGGGAACGGAACTGGAAGTTGGGATGTTGACGTAGTGGTCCTGGAAAACCCTCTCGTATCTCCTGGTGGCGTCGTATCGAAGTGTGGGTGTGAGGTGAGCCCGTGTTCAGAGGGGAGGGTTATGGGATTTACATATATATATATACATTGACATTGTGAAAAAAAAAAACAAAGAAAAATTGACATTTGCGGAAGATTTGATTAACATTGGGAAAAAATTGACATTTTGAGAAAAATTGAACATTACAATAAATTCGGTATGTAAAAAAAATTGCCCTTGCATTTGCTGGCATATTGCTAGTTTAAAAAAAACATGGCCTCTGATGGTGACGTGTCATATATTTGTGCAGGGAGGAAAAACCCAGGGCCGAACGGATGATTGCTTCGCCCGCCCCATCTTAGGGAAAAAATGCTCCCTGCAATAAGAAAGGTAGAAGAAAATAGAAAAATGGGTGTTCCAGGGTATAATTTAAGGGAAATATTCAAAAGTATTTATTTGTGTGGGAAAAACGGAACACCCTGACAAATGGGGAAGTTAGAAGAAGGAAAAATGAAAGAAAACAAATCATGCACATGCTGGACATTGGCATATTGGTGAACAAACAAAAATATATATAGTGTATAATTGTAGAAAGTTTATCCTGAAAAATTATAAATTACTATGACCTTATGTCTAGTGGAATAATGGTATACAGGTTATCCTGAAAAATTATAATTTACAATGACCTTATGTCTACTTAATCGCGCTAATCCCTTATAACTATAGTTTTCATGAGGTACCTCGCGTGCACGCTACCCGTCTGTACGTACTCTTGCCGTCTCACGGCTGATTCTGTACGGCCACTTCTTGGTACGGTATAGTGGTCGTACCGCTTGCCTGTATGCTTAATACCTAACCTGTGAAGCATCCTCTGTGGGTGAATGCTTTCACACTTGACAATGAGAGTCACTGCCACAAACCGGTTGCGCCCTCATTGTCGTAATCTGCGTCACATTTTGACGCTTTATGTGTTTTAATTGAGTTGATCTGCCAGTAAGCCTGGTACCCCACAGGCACCAGTCCTGCTGTGCAGATTCATTTTAGAGTGTGTATCTGAAAAAGAAAAATGTGGTGAGTGTTTGCGAGTGTGTCGGGATTAGTGCAAGTTGAAAAAAATAAACAAAAAGTGTACACATCATGGCATGCTGTAGATAATATGCCACTGCTATGTGGCAGTGAAATTCCTGTCACCAGTTTTCTGTATCTGGTGACGATGCCTGTGAAAAAAAAATGGCGAGGTTTAGAAAAAAAAAACATATTAGTACCGGTTGAAGCTGGTCTTTTACTGAAAAAAAAAAACATGATTAATGTCACTTAGCTGCAAGGCCGGGCTTACCCTATACGGTGCCGTAATGCCGTAAATAATATATAGTTGGTCTTACCCCGGTAGCGGAATTGTGGTTACCGGGTGCCGATATATTCCACTTTGATTATTCCTATCTTAATCTAGTTTATCCTAAGTATTGTCGGGCTTACCTCGGTAACGGATTTATAGTCACCGAGTGCCGATATATTCTACGGTGATCTATATATATTAAAAAAATGCCTTAAATGTAGGTGTATGTTACCTTATGTCTTACCTTACTTATTTAACTTATTGATAAAATTACTTAACTGTAAAACTATTCTGTATTTACATGCCGAGTGGACCTTATTCTAAAGCCGAAATGTGCTGTGCTATTATTAGCAACAGCTGTCAGTAAATTTGCTTACATCTAAGTGACCTTAACATGGCACTATGACTTAAGTACTAAGATTTAGATGGAGGCTGGCCGCTTGATTTCTCTCGCGGGGGCGCCCTTGTAGTACATTGTCGGGACCGGAACCCAACAATGCCTCGTAGTCCCCTCCGTTTTAATACTATTGTCGACATCTATTCTAGGTCTTAATACTAGTACTAACCTATTCGCAGGCGCCTTACGGTGCCACTAAGCTAACCGTTTCGCCCGCTGTAACTTTCGTGTTCATAACCGTGTGCTGTTCCTATTTGACGTAGGTGAGCCGCCCACTTGGCTCCTGTGAGGGGCGCGCAATGCCCCTCTCTGAATGCCCTCTGGTTGCCCGTTGCGTCGCCATTTATGTGGGCATTGGACAGTGTGGTCCAATGGCATAATATTGTCTTCGCCTTAATCGGCCGTCGCAATCTGCTTTCGCAGTGATATTTGCCTCTATGGGCCGCCGTAGTATGCATTTTCGCATTGATATATAAAGTTGCCTCCATGGGCCGCCGTAGTATGCATTTTCGCATTGATATATAAAGTTGCCTCTATGGGCCGCCGTAGTGTGTTTTGCTCCAACGCACAGGAGTTTTGCTTCCCGCTATGGAAGCCGTGCCTACTTAAATTTAAACTGAACTAGAAGTCTAGTCATAATGGGGTCGTCTCTAGGGATAGCTCCCGAGGCCGGCGCGGAGTGAGCTATTTCTCCCGCCATTCTCAGAAAGTCTCCCTGCAGGTCTTGGCTTCGACGACCGTGGCACAAAGTGGGTTTAGCATCCCTTCCTCCCAGGGGCGGTTTATGCGCACCTAGGATTCCAGAGCTTGCCCGACCAGGCCGCGAATGCTTTGACCTTACGTAGTTCGTCTGTTTGGTCTAGTCGTCAGTTAAGTGAGGTCGCTGCGCTGTCGCGCCAACTGGGGAAGGGTCCACATCGCCTTCCCCATCTCTCAAAGTGTGGTTCTCCTGACCTTTGGCTTACACCGTTGTCAACCATCATACCGTAGCAGATTCCTTTGTAAGAGAGAGAAAAAAAAAATGTGCCGTAACCTGTGTGAAAGGTTCAACCTCTGTGTAAAATGTAAAATATTTCCAGTGTAGCGGGGTTGCAGATCTTCTAAGTACATAGGCTACTTCTGGCCTACCATCGCTATGTCAGCTTCCCAGCAATAATGCCTTCTTTACCTTAATGGAGGTGTTAGTAGGGTCTGTAATGTCAGGTACCCTGTTATTAGGATTTGGGGGTAGTTATTTGTTGAGTGGGCTTAAAGCATGGTAGGAAGGGTTTTGCGCACCTTTGGGTTCCACGTTAGTGGTGGCCTAGAACCGGTGGTGGCACTGGGATGCTTCTATAGTGAGTGGAGTGGGGAGGTAATTCCCGGGATTGCAAAAATACGAAATTTCATGCAGGTTTGATATTAAAATCCCTGGTAATTGGATGGGATACTCATGCATGAGTCTGGATATGAAGTTTCTGCCTTCATGTACGGATAGGTGTAGGATGGGGCATAATACCATATGTTCCTTTCATGCGGGAGAGCTTAAGTACTAAAGCATGGTTAATATGTATCTATGGCCTCCTCCCTCATTTGGAGAGGCGCATTATGCTTCTTTTAATGTTTGCTGAGCCACCTCTAATACTCAGGCGGTGCAACGGGGCTCAAGGCGTAGCTTGCCTGCTCTTTAAACGCATGAAGTCCAACAACCCCAGTGTGTATTTTGTAATGTAGTGTAGCTGTTTATGGTCGTGTAGATGTGGTTGCGTTGTTTATGTCGGGCGTGAGAAGGTTATGGGAGGGGAGTAAGGTGGTACGCTGGTAGCCTGTTCTCCTGTCGTCCTCCCTTGGTCCATGTTGGCTTTCTATCCGCGCCTTGGGATAGTAGGGCTGCATGACCTAATCTGGTCGGCCATTTGCAGTGTAGATGTGGCCAGTGGTCGTAACGCGACTGGTTATGTGCTAGTCATCTGTAATGATTTATTTGGGGAATAGAATCGCGAAAAGAAGTTATTAAGGGGAGGTCCTGTTTCTTCAAAGTCCCTATGTTCGCTCCTAATTGGTGAGTGCGTGTGTGTGTGTGTGTGACTACGTTCCGCTACACCACGCGGACGGTTGGTCTGTTATGAGGCTAAGTCCTAATATGTATCACCTTTGTGGGCAGAAGGCGCCCGTGGCTTGCCAACGTGCCCTTGCGACCGTGCCCTATAGGCCCAAGATAAGTTTCGCTGTGTCACGTCTTGTCCATTGCCAAATGATTTTGCAGTGTGGAGAAAAAAAAATGTATGGCCTTATAATTGTTATGTATGTGTAATTTCACGGTCACGGGCTATACGCAATAGTGTCTCGTCACCGCAGTATTGCAGTGTGAATAGTCTGCAGTCAGCAATTGGTATGTGCAATTCTGCAAGTATGCAAGTGTGGTCATTGTTTTGGATTCCTAGCCTAATGTAGCAATTCGCCCTAGTTAGGTAATGACGTCGTGTGGCCATTGTTCTCTAAGACCTGTGTCTTGCGAAATTTTCCTACCTGTGTTCGTGAAATGTATTCCTCTATGCCTGGTGTAATTCGAAATTTTATGTCTGGCTTTTGGTGGGAGGAAATGTAGTATTCCCTGTTCATGCACTTGTATGGGCCAATTTCAGTATGATTGGACGCCTGAATAGCTGTTCTCCTTTGCGTCTAAATTTTCACTGGAACTCAGACCCGTGACCTTATGTCATTCTCTGTGTTTTATGTTTGCGTTGTGTGACAGGGCTTGGGGCTTTCCCAGTGTGGTCTTTGCTTGTGTTCCGTGTACCAAAAATACCATTGGATAGTTAGTTTTTGGTACGCGTGTGGTGTGTGGTCATGGGTTCGAATCCGGTTGTCTGTAAAGACTTGGTGTGATCATTTCCGTGCCGCATATAATATGGCATGTTCCCGTGGATGTGCGATACGCATATGAAAGCATACATCCCTGTGTAGAGTTTGTACGTTTTTGAATTCCCCTCGTAGTGTAATTTTGGAAGATATAGGGTCTCTAAATCGGGCGTGAATGATGTGTTGATTTCTGTCCAGTAGGCTTTGGCTCGCTTGTCTGCGTCGAGCAGTCTTGCTCATTGAGGAATATGTTACTGCTGATACGACGGTGTTGAATTACGATGTTGTGTGCTTTCATTTGTGTCATGCTCTGCCCACGTCCTAGTTTTCTGCACGTGTGTGTGTGTGAACCTGATTGCTGCCTATAATGATTGCTAGCAGTGCCTCTCTCATTGTAGAGAAAAAAAACTTTGTGGTTTAATATGACCGTTGATTTGTAGCTCATGCGCCAGAGGATTTCCGTTTTACTTGGAATCCAAACCACAGGCCATGGCATTTCATTTCGGAAATCCCATATGCGTTTGTACGCGAGTGTGTCTGGTCCGCTAGTCGCGTATTTGGTGACCAGATGCCAGAGGCGATTGTATTGTTTTTCGTTTATGACCCGCTGTTAGTGGGACTGTCCCAATTAGTCTTAGCTTTCCCATTATCCTTATTCTAGGACTGGATATCTACTCAACCTTATATTCCTGGTATTCAGAAGGTTGCGGGTTTGGAGACCGCCTTTTACCCAGAGTAATTGTTTCCGGCACCATGAAGGTTGTGTCTCCGGGACAGTTCTGGTGAGTGTTAGGATCGTATCCCGGCGCGGTCAGTGGGCTATTTCTTGGCCCTCTTTTCACGCCTGCCCGTGGGATTACTTCCTTTCCTTTTGGCAGTATTTCCGCCTTTACGTGTACCTATGTCTAAAAATTATGTCGTGAACACCATAAAAAATGTTAAAAAATAAAAAAAAATGGTGCTTGGGACCTGAGTGTAATATTTACCATTTTGGTAACGTGAGTACTACCGTGATCTGGTTACGTCTCAGGGGAATCTACCGACACTGTCTAGTACACATTAGGAAGGCCATTGCAAGACGTAACTGATATACCTGTATCCACGTCACGAGCAAAGCCAGTGCACTATGGGAGTCAAACCTGCCCTTCAAAGTAATTGTAACTCACCAAAATGACAGTGTCTCGTCCCGATGTGCAATTGGGCTTTTCAGTTGGCTAAAGCACACCTCACCAAATTTTTGAAGTTAGTTTGAGATTCTTAATTCCTGCCACACTTACGGCTTTCGCCCGCAACAGGAGAATCTATCAAACTGTGGAACCCTAACATAGAACGTTTATTCATTTCTACTTAGAAAGACTCACTTAAGCTTTATGCTGTGTTTTTATGCTTAAGTTGTGTTCAAAATATCTCTTTTTCGGCCTGAAGCCTGCTTGGCTTCCACTTGGCTTAGCATATTAGAGACTTTACGTTATGGCGTTAATCACTTCGCCCAATAACCATTGATGGCCTGAGAGAAAAATGCCATGGTTCCGAAAAAAAAAAAAAAACCGGAAGGATTTAGAATTGTTCCCTCTAATTTGGCTATATTGCACTGTATATACATAAAATAAGAAAGAAAAATATGTGATTTTATGTTTATTATCTACTTTTTGGACCATTCTCTTATCGCCCCCGTGTGAAAGAACTTATGTGGCCTATAATGTTGGTGTTAGCGATGTTAGTTTATTCCTGTGGCCCTGGTGGAAGTCGTTATCCTCTTTCGAGCTTCAGTGCTCCGAAAGGTGAAGGGTTTTGCCCTGTTATTAGATTATAGGCCTTTGAAATCCACTGGGGTGTTCCTTTGCTACCTCCCGGCGGAATTTCTAGCAAAGTAAGCTTAGGCCTCCTTCCACCGTAGCGCGTGTCTATAGGTTTAAATGTACCTGTATTCGAGGGCCTAATTGTGCTTGACGCTGCCCTAGTAGATTTTACGGGAGTGTGGATATATTTGACTGCGTGGTTTTGTGGGGTAGGTGAGAACACCTTTCCTAATCCCCGTGTACTGTGTGGTAATGCCCGGTCAAAATGTTCGTGCGTATATCGTGCACCCTGAGGGCCTAATACCGGTGTTCGCCTTTGTTCTGGCAAATTTGCCCTTTGAACTGGCGGTAAAGGTCGCTTAATGGCTTGTGTCCGGCCTAGCAATGTGGTGGCGTGTAGTCTGACCGTTTTTCGGCCTGTGGCCACGGCCGACTCCTGCCAATGTGTTAGCCTATCTGTGTACGTGTATGTAGGCTTTATATACTGTAGGGCGGGCTCTATGTCGTCTGCCCATGACGTGGTTACGTCCCGTTGTCCCTCTGTTATATCATGTGTATTTAATGGCCCTAGCTTCGATTCCCTCTCGTCCTTTTGTTCCGAGGGGATTGTTCTAGGCTCTGCCCCTCGGTTTGGCAAAATCGCCTCCCGATCCGGGGCTGAAGGACGTGTGTTTGTGTTAGGTTTATTTTGTAGTAAGTTGGAGCCTAACCTGGCCGTCTTCTTGACTGTGGCCACGGTGAACTCCTTCCATTCTGTGGCAGTACGTGGCGAGAGGGACATCCTCGCAAATTGTCGAGTCAGCGTATCTACGCTTATGTCCTCTCTCGGGTGGGCTGATGGCCCTACCATGAACTCAAAAATGGCCTTTATTGGCTTGTAGCTCACGGTATTTGTCCCAAATTTGGGTGTACTGCCTTATTGAGGCTCATGGCCTGCTTGCAAATTACTGTATTAATGTATTAATGTTTCTGTGCTCTGTATTGTTTTGTGGCCGCCAGTTGGAGAAGCGCTTGGACGCGAATTAGCTCCCTGTATTGGGCGTGTAAACTTGTGTAGTGCACCCTCATTCTCTCGAGGGTTGCATTATCTATTACGGGACCATGTGTGGTGATTAATTGTCGGTATATTCTGTTTCTTTGTATATGGAACCTATTGAGGTGTTCATGTATGTGATTCAAGAGTGTATGTGCGCATCTTAATCGCGCTGTCCTACCCTCTGACGGGGTGTATGGCTGTTTGCCCTGTATTGCCCCGATTTTTGTTTGGAGTGCCCGTATTTGTGTTTGCCGGCCTTGTATGTGCCCTTGGCATCTGAACAATAATGTTTATAATATTGGCGTACCCCTATTGCCTCTATGGCTTGCAATCTCTGCATGAGGTGCCATTCTGACTGCAGTGTATGGGCCTACAATAAGAATAATAATAATTAAAAAAAAATCTGTGCGTGTTTGACAGTGTATTCTTATATGTCTCTGATTCTGTATGGGGCTGGGGGGTTGGTTTGTTAAGAATTTCCCCTGTGTAGCTAGTTTGGAGCACTCAAAAAAAAAATGGTGCTTTTTGTCTGGGGGAAAAATTTTCTCACTATTTGCTTGGCTTTTTTGCGGTACGGAAGGGGTCGTTTTAACTACGAGGGCTCGTTGATTGAGTCCCTTTTCTCTATGCGTAGTACCCCGCCTCCACCAGTGTTTTAGATCCCTTATTTGGGGGTGGATCTAAAAGGGAGAGTTGCTGTACTAATTTATGAGTTTGTGCCTAAAGAAGGGTAGCTCCCCTTGACAGGGCAAGCTGACCAGTGTAGTGTGTTGTGGTGTGCTAGGAACTAGGGGGCGTTCCTATAAATAATGTGGTAGTATTTGAGGGGATGGGACCCACTGCAAAGGGTCGCGGTACTAGTCGCTCAGCTGACTGCTTGTTATGTAATCGACTCTGCTCGTATCAGCCGGGTGGCACGCGCTTCACTTGAGCACGCGAGCCGCTGTGAGGAATACAATGACGTCTGAGTTGGCGTTATTACTACGGTGTGTCACGTCTGACTGTGACGGGAGTAAGGAAGGGCGTTGGGATGTAAAGAGGCGTATAACAGTAATGCTAGTGTAGAGTGTGGACCAAGTGTTTTATTGGTCTGTGATATTCTTTGTGTGAGTCCCTTGTAGGGAATGAAATTATGTTTATAATGTGATACAAGTTGTGGGTTGCAGGTTACATAAATAGGAACTCTGAACACGATTGACTGACTCACCTCGGTTGACACCAGCGTAGCTTCGGCCGTCTTGATGGAGCACTGACAATGGAGAGAGAGTTTGACCTCATTAGGACGTCGTTTTATACCTTCTGACGCCCTCCTGTCAGCAATGTATTGGCCCAGTTAGTACTATGTCGCTGAGTGTAATGATTACGTAAGGCTTGAGCTGCTTTATGGAGTAGCAAGCTGTCCTTACAGTATTAATGGATGTTGCCCCGGCTTTCCAAGGGTTGCCATTTTAGGGGATTTAGCCAGATGTTGGGGGGATGGTCTCCAAGGGGTGCATACCCCTGGGATGCTGTACACTGATGACTCTGAACCTAGTACAGTTAAGGAGGCACTGTCCATGCCTGATAGGGTTAAGTGGGAGCAGGCTATGAAAAGAGAAATGGAGATACTTCAGTTAAATGACACCTGAGATCTAGTTGATAAACCCCAGGGCAAGAATGTTGTCAGTAGTAAGTGGGTTTTCAAAGTAAAAAGAGACCCCAATGGTAACATTCAAAGGTATAAAGCCAGACTTGTGGCCAGGGGCTTCAGCAAAAGGTACGGAGTACATTTTACAGAAACTTTCTCTCCTGTTGTTCGACACAGCACGTTAAGGATGCTGCTTGCCTTGGCTGTCCAAACAGACCTGAAGGTGGTTCATTGGGATGCTGAATCTGCTTTCCTCAATGGAAAGTTAGATGAAGAGATCTACATGTATCAGCCAGAAAGTTTTGTCAAGAAAGGTTCAGAGCATAAAGTTTGCAAGTAAAAAAATCTATTTATGGCTTAAAACAATCTTCTCGTTTGTGGAATGAGAGAGCTCACTCTGTTCTTGTCAAATTGGGTTACAAAAATTGTGCTGATGAACCCTGTGTGTACTTTAAGAAACAAGCCCAAGGTATGGTAATTATTGCATTATATGTGGATGATTTCATTGTGGCTTATAATGATGAGTATGCGATCAAGTCATTGAAGACCTGTATTGATAAAGAATTTAAGGTACGAGATCTTGGAACAATTTCTTATATTTTAGGGATTAAAGTAAGGCAAGATGAGAAGAATGGTACAATGTATCTTAGCCAAGAGCAGTACATCAGTGAGATTGCAAAGAAATATGGTATGCACGATGCACGTCCCATTGGTACTCCTTTGGAAACTAAACCAAATCTTGGTGTTTCTGATACAGAAACTAGTAATCTTCGTTATAGAGAACTCATAGGTTCACTCATGTATTTAAGTGTTTACACGCGTCCAGATATCATATCATACGCGATATCATATCTCAGTTAATTGAATCATTGTTACAATGAATCTCACTGGTCTGCTGCAAAGCGAGTGCTGCGTTATTTAAATTGCACAAAAGACTTGTCACTTAAGAATGTCAGGAATGGAGGTCATTTCATGGGATTTGTTGATGCTGACTGGGCTAATGATAGCACTGACCAAAAATCATACAGTGGTTTTGTGTTCAAAATGGCAGGTGGTGCTGTATCATGGGGGGGTGCTCAAAAGCAAAAATGCATTTCCTTTTCATCTACTGAAGCAGAATATGTTACACTGAGTGAAGGTGTAAGAGAAGCTGTTTGGTTGAAACGTGTTTTGTCTAACTTTATAGATCTCAAGTCACCCATCATATTATTGAGTGATAGTCAATCAGCTCAAAAACTGGCAAAAAATCCAGTCCACCATAATAGGGCCAAACATATTGACACTAAATATCACTATGTTAGAGATGCTTTGGATTCTAAAGTCATATGCATCAAATATGAGGAGACTTCAAAAATGACTGCAGACATCCTCTTCCTAAGCCTAAGCATATTTATTTTTATAAAGACTTGGGTCTTGAATCATGTCCTCTACTCCCACAGGTTTAAGGAGGTGTGTTGGAATATGTGACTATGGTTTGTGTTGGTCACACTGTTAATCAGTAAACCTGCTCCATAGAGATATGTTTCTCTTTTGTTTTTGTTTTGGTGTGTATAAAAGAGTGTTGTGTCACCTTGTTCGTTCTGTTCTAGTAAATGTCAGGTAGGCTACATTAAATGTGTGTTCCATTTCAATTGCCTATGTGCCTCGTAATCCAACATTATTTACTTCCATATTCATTGTTTATGTATTACATCGCTTTCATCGACTACACTGTCAGTAGGGGGGTGATGATGGTTCTGCCCCACTTGACACTCCTGTGCCCAACAAACCAACATGGCCGCCGTGCGAAATTGAAATAATTAATATCTCTCAAACGCATGGTCGAATGTTGACAAATGAGGTGTTGTTGAACTCGAGCTGACGTTCTCTTTCTTATCGACCATGTATTATATTTTTCAAAAATTCTTTGAATTTTTTTGTTTTGCAAAGTTGGTGATAGTTTGAAAACCAAACATGGTAGAACGTTGTGCCATGGCTCAAACGAACGGTCTTTATGACCTTTATATTTTGTAATAAAACTTTTTTAATTTTTATGTTTTTTTGAAAACACTCGAAATTTGAAATTCCTATATTTTGGAAACTAGGAAGTTTACAAAAAAGTTTGTTTGACGTCAATCAATGATCCCTACCCCCTCTACCCCCCAAAAAAATTTCAAGTCTCTAGGATGAAAACTTGCAGTAGTGGGGTAAGGAGATAGCTGCTTACAAAAGCAAGTGGTGAGCCCCTGCGACCTTGGAATGGAAGGAGCCATGCTAGGAGGGCGTGCTTGGATTCGTTTTTTTTGTCTCGTCGTGCTCTTTACGGGAATGTAGGTGTCGAAAATGTGAAAATCTGGAAACACAGTCTTCTTGGGGTAAAAACGTGATTTTAGACTTTTTGCTATATCTCGCGAACCAAGTATGCTAGAGGCATGTACGACGGGTCCAAGGACTCGGGGTGACGTCCTCTTTGCTATGGACCACTCGTTATATTTTTTAAAAAAAATTGGAAACTCGATTTTGAGGTAAACACGTGTTTTTTGTGATTTTTGTCGATATCTCACAAACCAATAACGCTAGAGACGTGTACGAAGTGTCCTAGGACTCGGGCTAACGCCCCCTTTCAAATGTGGTAGATTTTTTTTTCAAAAAAATAATTCACAAAGGGCCTAACGCCATACATGTTGAAAAAACGTTTTCCTTTTCTTTACCTGTTTATAATGTCCATGAAGCGTGGTGGTTGAGAGAGACGATACGGCAGTGTGTGTGTGTCAATGAACCTATCGCTAACCACAAGGACCATGCTTAATAGAACAATCGCTATTTCGACGGGTCGGTGTATGACAGAGCGAGCGTGCGTTTTTCTGATATTTTACCTTTGACGTGTAAACGGTGATGAGAACTTGGTTCTATGTTGGTCGAAGCGAGTACAGAAAACAAACTTGCTGAGGAGCAGGAGGTGAATGTCATTTGAGCTTATTGGAAGGCGCTGATCTGACTTGACAATAGGTGCAATGGAAAAAATGACCAAGACGCTTGAAGGTGAAATAATCTGACCATCGTGGTGGCAGAGGAGTGTGAAAGGCATGTGAACACATGTGAAACCACATGTAGGCTAAACCAGTGACATCCTGTCTTGTTTCGTACGTGACAAAATGCAAGTCCATGTGAAATTTGATCTACCGCAGGTGTTCATCTTGGGTGTTAGCTGTCCACATGCGCGATAACTGTTAACAAGTTACATCCTGTCTTGCTTCGTACGTGACAAAATGCAAGTTGACGTGAAATTTGATCTACCGCAGGTGTTCACTTTGGGTGTTAGCTGTCCACGTGCCTGATAACAGAATCTTTAAAGCGTGGGAAAAAAAATGATTATTCATGCAACGTAGCATATATAAAGACATGTTGTTATCATTTCCACTCTCACTTAGGTGACTACCTTTGAACACATTGCGTTGCAGGAAACCCCTGGTCTTGTTTAACAGTTTTGGTGTTGGTGGAAAATACTTAACCTTGTTGTGGGGTAGGTATATATTTATTCATTTATATATTTATTGATTTTTATATAAATACATGCAATTATTTATTGATTAGGTAATTAATGATTTTATTTATTTATTTGTTTGCAGATAACGTGTATAGCCGATATATCGCGTGTCAGTGTGAAATATATTAAAGAAAGCGAAAGATAGAAAAGAAAACCATTTCCACACTAGCCCACGAGACGGGAATATAGCAAGGTGAGATTTGTTTTTTATATATAACCTGTTTGATTTTGTTTTGTTTATGAAATGCATAAACTATATGGAATGGATATACTTATGGTGGTTTATTTTATTTCTTTTTAGATATTTGGAAAAAAAGGGTTCACTGCTATAGCAAATACAGTTGAAAACCAAGTGGCTTTAGAGTGGAACCATTGTCAAGCAGTCTACAGCTGAAAACTCAGGTGAGAGTGTTCTTTCAAAATAATGTATTTTACTGCTGAGGATATGTTTACTTGGGAGCCCATAAACAGTTGTTTTAAATCGCGTGTGTGCTCTGGCCGCGTGGTCAATGTTAGAAAAAGTTTGATTCCCAAAGCATTTTTAGAATCTTGTTTTGAAATTTTTAAAATTGAAATTTGTACAGCACAAAGGTTGCATACAGCTTTAAAGGTGAATACAGAACTGGTGTGCGATTTCATATATAAAAAGAAGGACGTGGAGCATAAAGAGACATTTTATATTTGCAGTAAAATGCAAGAGCTATTCATAGCCCATAATTTGGAACAGTGGTATGAAACCCACGTGGTGAATGCCTTGCTATCAAAATTTGATAAACTGCAACAAGGACCGAGTGGCCTTGCCTTAGACAAAATTCATCATTTACAAATCAACATTTGTCAATTCAACCCGTTGAATGCTGGGTCTAGCTATATTAAAACACCACCAGCAATAGCTTCGAAAAAGGCTGTGGTGAATATTAAGAATCGTGACAATGATTGCTTTCTGTGGGCTGTGGCTGCGTATTTGCAGCCAGCACAAGACCGTCATGTTAACAGACCAGCAAAGTACAAGGCCAAGTTTGATGAATTGAAACAAACTTTAAATTTAACTCGAGTGTCGTTCCCTATGGACTTAACCGAGATCCATAGGTTTGAACAAGATAACCAGGACTTTTCGTTCATGGTGTATGGCCTTAATGGTGATGAGATTGTGGGTCCTCTTTATGCCACAAAAGAACCGAAACGACACCACATTCATCTTTTATATCTGTCTTACGGAGAAGTGAATCACTATTGCCTCATTAAAAGCCTAAGTAGATTGCTAAGCAGACAAATGTCCAAACATGTGCGTGCAAAACATATTTGTGATCGTTGTCTGCAATATTTTACCACTCTTACGCTTTTGGAACGTCATAGGGTAGATTGTGTTTCTCAGGAAGCGGTGAGATTGATATTGCCACAAGGGGACAAGGCTGTGTTAAAGTTTAAGGACATTCATAAGCGTGACACTGTTCCCTATGTGGTATACGCAGATTTTGAAGCTCTCACCACACCCATGGCGGGATGTGAACCAGATCCCACCATCAGCTCAACCACACCCATTCAAAAACATGAGCCCTTTGCCATAGGATTTAATGTGGTGTGTGCTTATGACCCCACACAATCCGTATACAAATACCGTGAGGGGCCAGATTGTGCCAAATGGTTCTTGGATGAACTTGTCAAGTTGGCTCATGATGTACAGGAATTACTGGACCACCCAGTACCCATGAGCCTATCTCCAGAACAACAGCAGCAGTAAGAGCATGCCACGACATGCCATATTTGCGAAAAGCCACTGATCAGTGCTGAAGACACCGTTCGTGATCACTCACACTTTACGGGGGAGTTTCGTGGAGCTGCGCATAGTAAATGCAACTTGAACTTTCCAGCTCCTCGTTTCATTAGTGTCTTTTTCCACAATCTGGCGAATTATGACATTCAGTTTTTGATTCGTGAATTGGGCCATGTCAACAAGGGCTCGTTTACCATTATTCCCCAAAACCATGAGCGCTTTACAGCCCTGACATGGAGGTTGGGCGACCTTAGCATTCGATTTTTGGATTCCTTTAAGTTTATGGCATCCTCGCTAGACAGCCTTGTGAATGGCTTGAATGAGGAGGAATTAAAAAATACTAGAATGCATTTTAATGATCCAGAGCAATTTCAATTGTGCATTCGGAAAGGTATATTCCCGTATGATTTCTGCAACAGCTGGGATGTGTTAAAGCAAAGAAAACTCCCACCACAAGAGAAATTTTACTCGAAACTAACACGCAGTACCGTTTCCGATGAAGACTATGCCCATGCATGTCAAGTTTGGCGAGTGTTTGGCATGAAGACGCTAAGTGAATATGCTATGCATTACCTAAAACTGGATGTATTGCTGCTCACTGATGTGTTTGAAAAATTCCGTGAGTTGTGTCAACACATTTACGGTCTTGACCCGGCTCACTATTATACAAGTCCTGGGCTCTCGTTTGATGCCGCTTTAAAATACACTCAAGTGGAATTGGATTTACTCACTGACGTAGACATGGTTCTATTTTTTGAAAAGGGCATTCGTGGCGGCTTTGTGTCACTTAACCAGCGCCATGCCGAAGCGAACAATGTCTACATGCCTGATTATTCACCGGACAAACAAGAATCGTACTTAATGTACTATGACGTGAATAATTTGTACGGTTACGCCATGAGTCAGCCTTTGCCCTATGGGAAGTTTGCTTGGCTGACAGAGAAACAAGTGTCAGAATTTGATGTGAACATGGCTAGCCAAGAAACAGGCCGTGGATATGTGCTAGAAGTGGATATTGAATATCCATCATCCTTGTATGATGAACATGCCGATTTCCATTCTGCCTTGAGCAAATGGTTCCCCCTGACAGTAAAGTGAAAATTGAAAAACTCATGGGCACACTTTACAACAAAAATCGGTATGTGCTACATATCCAAATGTTGGTGCAATGCCTCGCCCAAGGCTTGGTGTTGAAGAAAATCCACAGGGGTATTTCTTTTGCTCAAAAAGCATGGCTTGAGCCATACATGAGACTCAACACAGAGCACCGACAAATGGCAACACAGCAGTTTGAAATTATTTTTTTTTAAATTAATGAACAACTGCATCTATGGCAAGTCTATGGAGAATGTCCGCAAATACCGTGACATTAAATTGGTCAATGTCTGGGAGGGGCAGTGGGGTGCCCGGCGGTACATTGCCAAGCCAAATTTCAAATCGATCAAAATTATCGATGAGGATTTGGCTACTATTGAAATGAGTAAGACCAGCGTGACCATGGATAAACCCATTTACTTGGGTCAAGTCATTTTAGACTTTTCTAAATCGGTCATGTATCGATTCCACTATGAGTTTGCCAAACGCCATTTTGAGGACGTCTCTCTTTTGTATATGGACACGGACTCATTCATTTACCACATTCGCCACTGCAACCCCTATGACGTCATGAGGCAACATAGTGACTGGTTCGACACCTCTTGCTATAGCGCTGACAACGTGTTTCAGCTGCCCCTAAAAAAACAAGAAGGAAATGGGCGTTTTAAAAGATAAATGCGGTGATTCCATTATGACGGAATTCGTAGGTTTGGCTTCAAAAATGTATGCTTACCGCACACTCGACTGTAAGGAAGCCAAAAGAGCAAAAGGTGTAGGTAGCGCAGTGGTAAAATCGCTACGTGTAGACGATTACCTAGCGGTTTTACGCACTGGCAAAGCTATGTCTCATACACAGTGCAGGATACAATCCAGCAACCATCATTTGTATCTTGTGGAACAGAGAAAACGCACCCTCGCCTCCATGGATAACAAGCGTGTGTGGGCTGATGACCTGCTCACCAGCCTGCCCTGGGGTTATGATCGCAAGGAGGAGAAGGTGTGATTTCACTGTTTAATCGTTTATGGGACATGGCTTTTTGTAACTTGTGGATTTAGAATTTTGTAAATATTGGTTTCTGCAATAGTAAATAGTAGATTTTGTAAATAGTGGCAATCCACTTGGACCTTTTGCTCTTTAAAAAAGTTATATGCAAGTTTATTTTTTTATTTTTTTTTGATTGGTGAACAGTTTGATTCCTTTAAGCTGTACAAAGTTTTTTTAATTGTAAATATGAAATAAGTAAGATTTTTAGTAGCTTTTTTTTCTTTTTTTTTGAAATGGTAAAATGGTAAACTAAAAAAAAAGTTCTTTTGGGATGAGTGTGCATGTCGAGAATGTGCTTTTGGGAATAAATAAAGTGGTTGTGTTTGTTTCCAAAGACAGGTGTGAATGTATGAGTGGAGAGAGAAACTGATGTGTATGGTTGACCAGAGTAGACACGGTGAGGTAGGGTGGGTGGGTGGGGAGGGGGTAAATGGTTGCTTATATACTTATTTTGTTTTCAATAGTTTCGTTTTTTTTTTTTATTGAAATGTGGTAGTCAAAAGACATTATTTTTGTAAAAACAGTCTTACCTGCAGTAGTTGTAGACCTCGACGTTTCTCCAAACACGCATCAGCACATTACAGTATTATCAAGGTCAAGCATTCGCATCAACATCATTGTCAAATCTCAACTTTCGACATACACCAAATGGAAAAATGTCAAAACAGAAAAATGGAAAATCCATGTTTCCATATCACCAAAAACGCAAAACTTAAAACGGACATTTTAAAAAAACTGGAAATGGCCATATGTGAAATATGAAAATTCAAAAACTTCAAACGGTCATTGTTTAAAAAGTGTCATCAGCAAAATGGAAAAATCCATATCATCAAAAACGTTAAACTTGAAACGAACGTTTTCAAAAACTGTAAATTGCAAATTGGCATAATGGCAATGTGTGAAATGTGAAAATGAGAAATCAGCCATCAACATCATGGTTTAAAAAAATAATAAAAACACAAATCATCGTGCTCTGGCAAACCTTTGTTTTTATTTCATAGTCATAGTGAATTGACAAAAGAAAAATAGAGTACAAACACATCCCAATTCCTCACTCCTCAATGTTTATGTCCATGCATCATCAACTTTCCTTTCATAGCACTCATGACAATCAGGGCTGCCATCCTTTCACCCACTGAGGCATCACTGGATGTGAAACGTTGTTTAGCTTTCTTCAATAACAATTTATCTGCCACATGTCTTAAACCAGGATGACTATGGCGATAAGAAAGGTCATGTTCCTTGCATGCTTGATCCAAAAGATTAATGGGTACATCACCACGTTGTAAACGTTTTTCGAGACGAGTTCCAGGGCCGCAAAAACGATAACCTGGAAGATGGATTTCGAAAGGTAGGTATTGAATCACTTTGTCAATGACGCCATTGCCAGTACAGGTCTGGCATATCCTTTTCCATCGATGGTAAAAAGGTTTGGTCTTCCTCCTCCTCTGTGGACGATGTTTGTGTTTGTTGTTGTTGTTGCTTTTTCTCGCCATGACACCCGTGGAATGATTCAACAAAGTCTTTACATGTACTTTTATGACCGTGATACAGTTTCACTAGCTGACAAGTCGCACACTGACGCATAGACGGTATTTTTGCCATGGCCACTTGCTTATGGTGATCGTAATCCGTACAGGGTTGCAATTCACTCAACACAGGGTCTTGAGTCCATGATTTTGGTACATGTTGCCAGATTTCTTTCACTGCGTTGGCGGCCACATAATAAATGAACGACTTGGGCAGCGCCAAGAGTTCCTCTTTGGTAAAACTGTCTAGTTTCTTTTTACACACAAAGAACTTGCCGATGGCTTTGTCCGTAGCATTGCCTTTCTCCATGGTATCACGTGCTGTAGATGTTTACACGTCGCTTGTAGAAATCTCACTGGCGTCATTCACAGGTAAATCTTGAGTTATAATTTTGTTCAACAACTCCCAGCAGGTATGGGTGGTTAACCAATGAAAGAGATGCCACGCATGCGATAGGGCTGTATGGGTAATGTTGCCACAGGAACAAGTATCCATGAGCGTTTGCAGGGAGGGACAGACCAACTCCATGAGGTCGATACATTGACAGTAAGACGCCAAAAATGGTTGCAACCATTGAGGTTTTTCATTACCCTTCACAAATACCACATTGGCCGAGGACAAGTGTGCTTTCATGACCACATCCAAATATTTATAGGAAATGGTTCCCTGATTCCAGTCTAGTTGCCTATGATTTTCAATCCACTGGGTTTGTTTACGGTCTTTTTCACACAACAAATCAAAAGCATGGGGTGGCTTAAATAGCAAATGCGTAGCTTGCGATATCCAAAACGTGGTACAATCGATCATGGCCACTTGTTTAAATATAAATTTGTTGTCACCAATTTTAAACCCTTGGCAATCCACAATGAGTGTGCGCAACATGTTGACGCTTGCCTGGACCGAGTTCAACTGACGACTGACTGACGATCAGGTGTGATCATGTCATGGACTTACCTGCCATGCTAGTTTCAAATTGAGGTTAGGGTAGGACAGGGGGACATGCAAAAATTAGAATTTAAGAATTACATCATTTTATTATCATAACACGTCTTACAGGCTTTTCTCATTTTGGGATAAGGACGATAGCAACTGATACAACAATATAGTCTCTTGTGTTTGTAACGTCCATAACACCGATGATGCCCCAATGTCTCTAATCTAGGCGTTTTTGATGGTGAGCTGCTCACCGAAGCACCATGGATGCCATACGGTCCACACGTATCGTAACTTGTTTTTTTTTCATCACCCAGAGACACAAGTGAGGGATAGCTTGAATGACAGGGTATATTTCCCACTTTCATTCTACACAGGTAGGGGCAGGTGGGTGACCAGCGTTGATGTTCCTGCATGGGTTCGTCGCCCTCCTGCCATTGGTCTATGATGATGGGACAAAAGGCACATTTCACTTCATCTCTTGTTTTTAAATAGTAGAATCCAGCGGCCGCCAAGGCTTGAGGGTTTATGAAAGGCACTGGCCATGTGGCAAAAGTCTTGAAACGTTGTTCCTCAGAGTTTAAATTCATGGATGTAACGTCTCTTGAGGCTTTAAAGCAAGACATGACTGAGCGGCTTGACGTGGGATGACCTGTTATTTATACACTCGTCACTTGGTTGGATAGTGGATAATAGTTGACTTGTTTGTGATGAATAATCAAACAGTAGGCCGTCGTATTGGCTGGTACATTGTCATGCGTATCAAAATCTAGTCGAATGTCGATATTGGATGGCTTGACAGACTCTTCCAGGTAAGAACAGTCAAAGACAATCAGTGGTGCTCTTGCCTTAAACGCTTGGGGTAGCAGCATGGGGCCGTTCTCTTTTTGATAATACGAGCATCGAAATTTAGAAAACAAGTCGTACAGAGGGCCAAACTTATTTTTTGAAAAATCCAAATCCAGTCCTTCATAGGGAAACACAGCTCCGTTGAGGAAAAGACGTGCATTTCTCAATTGCAGGTGATCAAATTGCGTGGCATCTTTGGTTTGTTGATACTTGCGATTCGTTTGAAAACCCACAATCAGGTAGAGAGGTCTCTCTGTATAGCGAGCTGTTTTTACAGACCAACTGTGTGTGTTGGTGGTGGGCAATAGCGGATACTCATGGAGTGCCCAGCTTCTAAATTCCATGGGTAGCGGCATATCTCTCTTTACCATTTTGAGTATGTCCAGTTTTTTGCTATCTTCAAGGGTCACATGAGGCACTTTCCATAGCAAGCGTTGTAGTTGAATTTTTGAATCGATGGGAGCATTGTCGGCTCCCTTGAGTGCATTATTATCACTCCTGTCTCTCACCAGATAAAGCACTTGCCTTGCGTTGACCACAATGCGTTGGTGATCTTCGGCAAAGCCTAAAATCAGTTTAAGAGGTAAATATCCAGTAAAGGTCCCATCGGTGTGTACCATCCAGTCATTGGTTGAGTCAGGACACCAACCTGCCATGCAAAGTGTTTTACCTTCTTCCTCACTATAAGAGGGGTATAGTTTCATGACACTGGAAATGCCCACATTTCGAGTGCTATCCACCACGATATCGTTAATGACATACCGCAATTCAGAAAACAGAAAGGCTAAACCATGGTTGGCCAACTTGGATGTGGTAGGTGTAGAGCCATCGGCTTTCGTGAGCCGACCTTCAATCTGAATGACACTTTCATGAGGTAGGGTGTAAATATCTTGGTTGTTGATAACAAATTGAATTTCATCATTGTTATTGAGTCCAGGTGTTTGAGCTTGATAGGAATGGAGATCAATTCTTACCACTCCAGGTTGCTCCTCGATGCGGTTCGCTATCTCTAGGATAGAATTCATCATGAGGGTTGACGTGGTAACCCAAATGCTGTAAAATCTGCTTGCCTTGAGATGTTAACGTGTATTCACGTGGCAAACAACTAACACTATTCCTAGACGGTGTTGTTGCTTTATACACAAATTTCATAGTGGCTTTAGCACCAACTTGTAAGTCACTGGTGTGGTAGAATCTAGATCAATGAGTTGTTGATCTCTATTGATCAGTCTTAATGTTATATTACTAATACTATCGACAGCCACAGCATGAAAAAGCACCACTGGAGGGTTTTCACGAATAATATACCCATTGGGCGATGTCACAATAAAGTCATAAAGCGAATGCGATGGTTCGTGATTGGTGTACACTTGGCTAATAATATTACACGTCACCGACACATGATGGTCCTCAATGAATTTCACTTCATGGTCCGAATCATGTTTTTTTTGTTGGGCTCCAACACACGTGGTTTAAATCCCAGTAATGGACCAATGGAATCGGGATGTGTTTTAAAGTCAATGTTGAAGGTAGAGAAAATACTGCAGCGATGAGTGTTGGTATTGCCTACAAGTTCAAACTTGTGTGTTCCGTCGAGAAATGACTTTAAACCATATTGATTGATCAACACCACATAAATGTGTTCATAAATGTCATCGATCGTGTATCCACCAGAGTTCAAGGTGAGCACAGAATCATCATAGTAAAACTTGTTGTTCACATTTTCACGTATGTTGTATATTCGATTGTACGTTTCAAGAGAAACAAGTCCTAAACCATAGGGTTTTTCACTCAATTCGATAGGCGGGTAAAAGTCTAGGCTGACTTCAGGTCCACGTCCATGCAGTGTAAACGTTTTACTTTCTGTCGACATACTGTTGGCGTTTTAGCTTATGCTGCGTCTTATATAAAAAAATTAAACACAAACGTCCACACTGTTGGCTGTTAAACGTTTGCTCACGTTTCACATTATAATATATCTTGATCCTGTTTCCAAAATAGGTCACTAGTTCCATGGGCGGGGGCAAATTCCCAAAACTGTCAAAGTACCATACCATGGATCCCTCTTTGACATAAGCTACATAATGAGTCCCTGGTCCTCGGTGATCATCCAAATTGACAACAGCACATTCCTTTTTCCAGGGTCGTGGGGGTAATTGGTTTCGCATAAACACACCTCGAAAATGAGAAAGCTTTAGTTGTTTAGCATAGCTTTCCACTTGTTGATGCGTCAGGGCATGTCTTGCTATGGCTGAGGTTATTTTTTTTTTTAATATTTCGAAATGGTGAAATCCCAAATCCTTGTTGATAAAAGGCTGGCTTTAAATTGGCATTTCTAGCCCCCATGGCGATCGCTTCCATCGTTTCATTGTGTCGCTGACTTTCTTTGAGTTGTTGCTTGCCCTGCTGCGCGGCTTTAATGGTTTTCGCCACTGCACTGGCACCGCCCAAAAGTGAACCTAGAGCAGCCAAACCGGCAAATAATGCAGGTAAAAATCCCGCTCGTTTGGGGACGGGAATCACTCGTCCTTGGTTTGAAACCTGTCGCCGACGTTTTGGAATAACATGTCTCTGTGCTGCTCGAAGGGCTTTCCTTATGGTCAATACATTATTTTTTCTTTTTTTCTTTCGCAAGGGCTTGTCCACGAATGTCTTAAGCCCAGGCTTTGCCAAGGACAAAGTCCTTTTTTTAGTCTTTCTCACTGCATACCTTTGTTTCACCATGATGATAATGACCAACAACCTTTCACAAGAAAGTTTAAATCACAACTAACGTCAGATGGTTATTTCATGGCTGTATATTCCAATTCCACATAAAGTGGGAAATCGTTTATGGTTTTTCCCGCTTGCTTTTCATCCCATGTCAACATGAGGTGAAAGGATAATTCGTCACCAGCATTGACCATTTCATGGTTATGGATCAACATCCTATGACCATTTATCTTTATTTGTAAATGGTTCACATCAGGTATGGCATATTTGATGTGAATGGTTCCATCATAGTGTAATCGATAGTGGCTTAAACCCGAAGCAAGCACATAGGTCAAGTGCTGATCATGGACTAGCGGTAAATGGTTTCTGTCATTCACAGGTTTATCATTTGTCAGATACACTAAAAATACAAATGGGATAAATTTATAAAGCCTTTTCATTTCATGGGTCACGTAACGCTTGGTACAGACATCGTCTTCGTCTTGCGGGTCTTCCACGTGAATAATCCGATGGTGATTAGCGCTATAGCCATTCACCGTAAGCTGGGGCACTTTGTCATAAAACTCATACACTTTGTTATCCACATACTTTTTCGTAGTAACGTCTGTAGACACTTGAGGATGTTTTACATGGGTTAACCGCTTTCCCTTAAAGTCATAATCTCCCTGTTTTGTGCGTGGCACTACTGACCTATCCACATAGTGTTTATTAGCAGGATCTGTTTCCTGTTTAGGATCATGTATGGGGACAGGCCTAGCTTTGGCCATCAACGCACGTCCAAAGACATCCATCGTCAACCTGTAGTACCAGTCTACTGTTTCTATGACAAGGTTCAGTGTCCTGTATATAGGCAGCCTGCTAGCCTGTCTAAGCCTTAGTTGAAATGAAGATTATTAAGCAGCAAGAGTCATTCCCCGTGGGGGACATGGTTTCCCATCTCTGTCCCACATAACGTGAACAACGCCATGGTTCACTGTTTCCATCTTCCATTCGCTGCATCATTGTGGGGCCTTCC
This sequence comes from Meconema thalassinum, assembly GCA_946902985.2. NCBI lineage: Eukaryota > Metazoa > Arthropoda > Insecta > Orthoptera > Tettigoniidae > Meconema > Meconema thalassinum. The sequence goes on along the minus strand of OX336389.2, from coordinate 1,445,242,575 downwards.
GGCTGTGGAAAGACAAATCTTTTGCTAACGCTCATCACAGCGCCCAATGGTCTGCGTTTTCAAAATATTTATATTTTTGCAAAATCTCTCTACCAACCCCTCTACGTGTTTCTGGATCAAGTCATGTCTGGATTACAAAAAGAGAATATGGGTTATTTTACATATTCCATGCAAGAAAATGTGATTTCACCGGATGAGGTAAAGCCTGATTCACTCATGATTTTCGATGATGTATCCACTGAACGTCAAGGCATCATTCAAAGCTATTTCAGCATGGGTCGCCACAAACATATCGATTGCTTCTATCTTGGACAAACGTATTCAAAAATGTCCAAACAGTTGATTCGTGACAATGCCAATGTCATTGTTTTATTTCGCCAGGACGAGAGGAACAGTCGTCACATTTATAATGAACATGTGAATCCGGATATGACCTTTCAAATGTTTACAGAATTGTGTGCCAAGTGCTGGAACACTCAACGTCATGCCTGTTTAGTGATTGACAAACAAAGTGAACTCAACCAAGGACGGTATCGCTTAGGGTTTGATCATTTTATTGCTATTTAAGGCCCTGTCTCATTCCCCGGCAAGTCATTTGTCAAGACACCATGGCGTTAGCAGAGAGTCAATTGAAAAAGCATATTATTAGAGCAAAAAATACTATTCGCCAAACGTTTCGTCAATTGAAACAATCACGTGCAAATCATGCTTTGTTTATTCAACAACATTTAGCACCTCCACTAAAAGCCATGTTGAAACCCTCTTTCAAGCCATCTGAAACGCTACCCACCGTTTCACAAGCCACGCAGACGCTGCACGAGGACCCTGAGGAAGAGGAAGAGGAACAGGAAGATTTGGCTAGTGTTAGTGAAGTTGAGTATGAGGAGGAACAAGTGTTTACGCCTCAAGAAAAGGCCGCACCCCTTGCAGAGTTTTTGAGAAAAAAGAAATCCTTGGCCATGGTCGAAACACCTTGCCCTTCCAGGGCGTCTCCGTTTTCACAACTCTTGGCCACCCCTCAACATAAAGCTCAACTGAAAACCATTTTAATAAAATATTATGGATCAACATTGGAACCCTATTTCACCGATATATTTATTGGAAACACAGATACCACGTATGGTGTTCGCTATGAGAATGATAGTTTTAAAATTGGCGATTCATCCATTAAATTTGCTCGTACTGAAGCTGTCATTAAAAACATCAACTATAAATTAACGCCAGGACTGTTAAAGCTGCTCTTTTCTCGGACCCCCTCTTCCCATGATTATACGTCAGAGGATCTTGACAAATATAAATCCATTTTATTGGATACCCATGCCCATAAGAGACAGTATGATCCCACGCAACAAGTGAATGCCAATATATCTCAAAAATATAAAACCATCACTGCAAAAATGTTTCCCACTAGTCAAAGTACTCGTCGTAAGGTGTCCGCTTCGGGAGTGACATTTAAACCATTAAAACCCCTTGTGGATGTTACCTACTGGCACAATCCCAATAAGCTCGTCCAGCGGCTACAGTTGTTGCATGCCTCACGTCAAGCTGGCCATACCGGTTACGATTGGGAAATTCAAGAAATTGAACAAGAACTTCGAAATGCCAAAATTATTGTTTAAGCCCTCACCCATTAAAATGGGTATTGCTCACGAGTTGCATCGCCCAGCTAGGCGTCACTATCTGCGACTCAAGGTGATTTCACGAGGTGTGGATGAACTTTGGCAGGCTGACTTGGTTGAAATGATACCCTATGCTAGCGTTAACGACGGTGCACGCTATATGTTGACCGTCATTGATGTCTATTCCAAAATGGCCTTTGTTGAACCTGTGCGTCGCAAGTCTGGCCCACTAGTTACCAAGGCCTTTCAACATATTATTCAACACTCCAAACGTCAACCTCAGTTGCTACAAACCGACCAGGGGAAAGAATTTTTCAACAAGGATTTCTCCAGTTTTCTCAAATCTAAGGATATTCACCATTACACCACGTACAGCAATCTGAAAGCCAGTGTGGTCGAGCGGTTCAACCGAACATTGAAAACCCATATGTGGAAAGCGTTTACAGCTCAGGGCACGTATCGCTGGTTGGACATGTTACCTGAGCTAGTATCACGTTACAATGACACCAAACATAGAACGATTGGGACCAAGCCACGTCTCGTAACTAAAAATATTCAGCGATTGGATAAACTGTTTAACCCCATAAAAACAGCCGATCCTAAACGTCACCGACTGAACATTGGGGATTTTGTTCGTGTGAGCAAATTTAAGTCTGCCTTCAATAAGGGCTACACGCCTCAGTGGGGTACTGAACTATTTCGAATTCGTTGAGTCTACTAGGACAGTCCAGTCACCTATTTACTCGAGGACCTCAACCATCAACCCATAAAAGGTAGATTTTATCTACATGAACTTCAGAAAACAGCATTTCCTCAGCATTATCTTGTGGAAAAAGTGTTGAAACAAAAAGGAAATAAACTCTACGTCAAATGGTTAGGGTTTAACTCTACGTTTAATTCTTGGATCAATAAACTACATGTTGTGTGAACCTGTGTACATTTTATTTATTCACACATGTTGTACACCACCTATAGCTCTATGTGTACAGCGCTCCGCGCTTCATGCATGTTCATACATGTTTGTCTTTCCCTTTCCTCCTGTGTTCTCTCATACATTACCCCCTCCCCTCTCCCTCCCTTCACCTCCCACCACTGCTGTTTGCAGCTCTTGCCTACCTATTGGTTGTGACATCATTTCCACAAGTTGCATTATACTTTTTACTGATTCAACGATTCCCACGCTTTGAACATTCTCTTATCGTGCACGTGGACAGCTAACGTCCAAGGTGAACACCTGAGGCAGATCAAATTTCACGTCAACTTGCATTTTGTCACGTACGAAGCAAACAGGATGTGACTTGTTAACAGTTATCGCGCACGTGGACAGCTAACGTCCCAGGTGAACACCTGAGGTAGATCAAATTTCACATGGACTTGCATTTTGTCACGTACGAAGCAAGACAGGATGTCACTGGTTTAGCCTACATGTGGTTTCAAATGTGTTCACATGCCTTTCACACTCCCCTGCCACCACGATGGTCAGATTATTTCACCTTCAAGCGTCTTGGTCATTTTTTCCATTGCACCTATTGTCAAGTCAGATCAGCGCCTTCCAATAAGCTCAAATGACATTCACCTCCTGCTCCTCAGCAAGTTTGTTTTCTGTACTCGCTTCGACCAACATAGAACCAAGTTCTCATCACCGTTTACACGTCAAAGGTAAAATATCAGAAAAACGCACGCTCGCTCTGTCATACACCGACCCGTCGAAATAGCGATTGTTCTATTAAGCATGGTCCTTGTGGTTAGCGATAGGTTCATTGACACACACACCCAGCCGTATCGTCTCTCTCAACCACCACGCTTCATGGACATTATAAACAGGTAAAGAAAAGGAAAACGTTTTTTCAACATGTATGGCGTTAGGCCCTTTGTGAATTATTTTTTTGGAAAAAAAATCTACCACATCTGAAAGGGGGCGTTAGCCCGAGTCCTAGGACACTTCGTACACGTCTCTAGCGTTATTGGTTTGTGAGATATCGACAAAAATCACAAAAAACACGTGTTTACCTCAAAATCGAGTTTCCATTTTTTTTTGAAAAATATAACGAGTGGTCCATAGCAAAGAGGACGTCACCCCGAGTCCTTGGACCCGTCGTACATGCCTCTAGCATACTTGGTTCGCGAGATATAGCAAAAAGTCTAAAATCACGTTTTTACCCCAAAAAGACTGTGTTTCCAGATTTTCACATTTTCGACACCTACATTCCCGTAAAGAGCACGACGAGACAAAAAAAAACGAATCCAAGCACGCCCTCCTAGCATGGCTCCTTCCATTCCAAGGTCGCAGGGGCTCACCACTTGCTTTTGTAAGCAGCTATCTCCTTACCCCACTACTGCAAGTTTTCATCCTAGAGACTTGAAATTTTTTTGGGGGGTAGAGGGGGTAGGGATCATTGATTGACGTCAAACAAACTTTTTTGTAAACTTCCTAGTTTCCAAAATATAGGAATTTCAAATTTCGAGTGTTTTCAAAAAAACATAAAAATTAAAAAAGTTTTATTACAAAATATAAAGGTCATAAAGATTGTTCGTTTGAGCCATGCCACAACGTTCTACCATGTTTGGTTTTCAAACTATCACCAACTTTGCAAAACAAAAAAATTCAAAGAATTTTTGAAAAATATAATACATGGTCGATAAGAAAGAGAACGTCAGCTCGAGTTCAACAACACCTCATTTGTCAACATCCGACCATGCGTTTGAGAGATATTAATTATTTCAATTTCGCACGGCGGCCATGTTGGTTTGTTGGGCACAGGAGTGTCAAGTGGGGCAGAACCATCATCACCCCCCTACTACTGTCGTTAATACCATTAATGTATCGCTATCATTCATTATACCCTCGCTGAAATACTCATATTCACTTACATTACCACTGAACAAGTCTTACATGGCGTTACACTACACGCTAAATCCTCCTACTAACATTCCTTTCGTCTCCAACTTATATAATGCACGGAATTCAAATACCTCAACGTATCACACACATCTACGTAACTTACTCAACAATTCACCACGTTTAAACTTCCTCTCCTTCTTACTTATTTCTACAACAGTATTCGTGTCGATTATACATTATTATACATTTCATCGTGCTCGAATTATTTATGACTTGTTATACTTTCTCTTCCTTAGTTCTTGTTAAACATTTCACCTTCAATACAATGCATTAACGATTCATTTCAACTCATTGTGTCCAATATGACAGTACAATATTTTTATTTAAAATAACCACTATCTTGCTTGTTTAACTTTAAGATAATTTTCCGAATGTAAATATCATATTAATAACAATACGTTTCTTTTCCTCTCCTTTCAGTGTTACAAATTACGGAATATTAATTCCTTCATTCCTTTCCCTTCATCTCTCCTTATTATGTCTATCACAAATATGCGACGATACATTCCAAATACAATTCTGTATTACTTTCATTTATCGCTGGTTTAGCGTTGTCAAGAGTTCTGCTTTGCATAACGAACTATAATTCCTCTCAAAATGATTTTTATATCATCAATGCATTGCTCCAATTAGATTTCAAAATACTGATGTTCACCATCGAACCCAATCAATATTTATTTTAAATCCGAAGATTTAAATAAATAATATAATGACATGAACATATCATAATGTATCGCATAGTAACACATCCTTAAAAATACTCCTAAATATTCTGAAATATTCCTGAAATATTACGAAACATTCCTGAAATAATACGAAACATTCCACATTACATAAATAGGTATTCGCATAAAAATAGAAGAATTAAAAATACCAAAAATGCGTCGAAGAATAAAAATTACGATTCGTCAAAATCAAAGTACGATGACGTTTAAAAATAATAAAATTACAGAAATTAATTTAACGAAACTGGACTACGACATATTAAAAAATTAAACATCGTCAAATAGCTATCAAAAATGGTCAGGTCAAATGTATCCACACTACTGTTAAAAACAAACTAAGAAATGTAAGTCAGATCGAAACATCTTTTTCAATACCTGGATCTCCTGCAAAGCTGGGACTGATGTACCGTTTCTGCTCGAAACAGCTGATTCAGCGTGCTCGGGCAAACAGCTGATTCTCGCTCTTCGTTGCGCCCGGCTCTGCCTCGGTTGACTGAAGTCGGAAGACCTCGCCTTTCGTGGCCCCTCCTGGACTCGAATCTGCCATCACTCGTTCGCTTCTGATTCAGATGATTCTGTTGCTCGAGCGTCGTACGGCCCCTCTCTTGGAGTTCTCTGGTAGTTATTGTTGATCGGAAATATATTATCAATGAAGATTCCATGATAGTGTTGGAAATTCATTTCTTTCGTTGTTTATGTAGTGATTCTCGTGGATGTAGATGTTGGATGTCCACTATACCATTCTATGATTCCCTCGGCGCTTTACGTTACTCCGGAAATCCACATATTGTAGTAGGCTGGTTTTCCTCTAGTTGCTTAGTGTGCCATAATGGATGCCTTCAAAAATTTCACGTGTAACATCCTCGTCGACTCAATTTGAAAACCCATTGAAAATTATGTTTCAAATTCGTTGTAGTAAATGTCGAAATGTTCAATTATTCTTCGTAGAAATTCTGTTACTACATTTTCCAACAACTCATGCAGTTTTACAATTTTGATTATTCTTCAGTATAGTTTGCGTAGATATTCGTGGACTTAGTTTCAACGCTGTTATTTATGTACTTCACTTCGTCGTAATAGTGTCCATTCGTGGCTTCAAAATAGTCTAAGTTCCTTTTCTTTGTGATATCAATACACTGTGGCTTCAATTCAACTTGACCGAAGCTATTCGTGGCCTCGCCGTCAACCCAACTCTTCCTTTTCTCCCACTCAAATTTCCTCCAGTCTAACACGTCTGCACTGTTCCAACTCTCGTGATGGAAGACCCTGATCGAGGACGCGCTTCTCCCCTACTTTTCAAAATTTGATAGCGTCCTTCGCGTAAATTGGCGACTAAAATGTAGGTTCACTTCATATGAAAATATCTCCGTTATCGGATTTTAATTCAACATTCCAATCATTCTTATATGTTCATTTTTAAATCCCATTTATTGTTTTGTCCTCTAATTTCTTTTAAAAGTACTCCAGAGTAATTACAATATAATTGCTTCTCATGGATTAGTAATATTCTGATCGGTTGTGAGCCTGTCACGTGATTTCTTTGTCGCCGAGTTCGGCTTTGCCCGCGCGCGTCTGGCACATGCTAACTCGTGGCTTGGTAACCTGTCCACGTGACTGGTTTGAAACCGGTTCTCACTGACAAGTCCTCACTTATAACTTGAAATTGTCATCTTTCCAGCTCAATCAAATCTTCATTTATAACCATAGTAAGACATTCATTTATACAAAATCTTTCTCTCTCTTCTAATAAATGAACCGATATAATTCTTTCAACGCTTCTGCTTGGCTTCCTAGCTATGCGGAATGCTTTTATGTGAAGCGGGATATCTATCCATTCCCTTTAAATGAAAACATATATTTGTCACACGTGTACGGTTCGATCTTCGTCTTGTGACTTACTCTGAGCTCTTTAAATACGGGTTTAGTACCAGTACCTAACTAATTTAATTCAAGATTTAACTGTTTTTCCTACTTATGAAAAATAGGCAAAGGCGGATTTTGATATGAAACCTCGCTTGCTAAAATACAACTTTCGTGCATTACGCGAATTAAGTATAAAATAATTATTGGCTAATATACATATTAAGGAGGAATTATTTGTAAACGTTATATAAATGGTAGACTTTCACGACGGTTGTATTTTCGTTTCTAAACGGGTCATGTGAGTGCATAATATACCGCTGAAATGACCAGATAGCAACTGCATATAGGCCTAATGGTACCGGTAACTAATTTGGTTTGCATCAACTTAACACCAAAGATTCATGTTCAGAAATGCAAACGGCACACTTAATTGTATACCGGTACTACTGTGCTTGTTAGTGTCCTTTCTGTTTCGAAGTTTAACCATTCTTCTAGGATGAGCTTGTTATTGGGATAAGTTATCTATGGAAGGTCAATCCTCTATTACTTATTTGATAGATTAAACACCCCATACATAACAACAATCAGGCATAATAACGAAAATAATACCGTAGCGTAGTATGATTCAAGTCAGTGAAAGTCATATGGAGAATAGCGAACCAGAACATGAATATCCTTAATGATCGGCACCATTTCCATTTGTACATATTAAGATTGCTCATGGTGCAGCAGGTTGTTCGCACTGTACTGTGGGGAAGGGGACTTATGGCCTGATCGTGTACTCAAGGTGGGGAAGAAATATTTCATTGAACATGAAACTCCATAAACAATGCGAATGCCTGCATAGCGCAACTTTGTAGCATACAGAGCAAGAACCCTGCTCTGTCCTTCTCGACAGCCCACAGCATGAAATACGTTACTGTAATATATTTGGAGAAGAATTTCGGGTGGGGGGTATGGGACCCACCATTTGGCTACGACTCTGCACCAGGGGACAATTTAGTAATGGCTACCGGGAGTTTTTTTAGCGTATGGCTTTTAGTGCCGGGAGTGTCCGAGGACATGTTTGGCTCGACAGAGTTTGTAGCTGCTTCCATGCGTACACCCATGGGATGAGCTACAGGTACCGTCGCGTGTGGAGTGTAGTCTGGGGAGGAAAGTGTGATTGTAAGGAAGAGGAATTGGAAGGTAGCGGCTGTGGCCTATATGTAGGGACCAACTCGGCATTTACCTGGAAGGAAGATGGGAAACCACAGAAGACCATCTTCAAGGTTGCTAGTGGGGGATTCGAACCTCCTCGCCTCCCGGATGTGAGCGACAGCCTGCAGCCACACCGAAACGACCACGGCTAACTCACCCGGTGCTACCGGGAGGAGTACATTTTTACTCGAGAGTCTCATTGGAAATATCGCATATCATCCAATTTCATTACAGAATGTTCCGCCTTTCAGAGTTCAGTAAGTCTGCAAGCAACTGTGAGTGAACGAGGCAATTATCACTAGAGACGCTGTGGACGTTTAATATCAATCAATATTTATCTCTCTCCTGAGGATCGTGATGTCTGAGGAGGCTATTGCCTATTCTTATCCATTTCTTCCGGTCTTCAGACAAACGTGCTGCACCAAGAAGGTGCAGTCACATTCTGGATAATGTTGGACCATGGAGTGGTCACTCGTCCACGGTCTCTCTTTCCTGGGCCATTTCCAAGAATAGTCAATTTCTCTAAACTGTCCTTCCCACGGTGCATTATGTGTCCAAAGAATTTGGTAACTCTTTATTCACATATTGCTGATAACATAGATCTGAGGTGGAGCTCTTTAATAATGGGCTCATTGATTCGAAATGCTGTCCAAGGTATGCGCAACATCCTTCGCCTGCTCCACATTTCAAAATAATTAATCTTTATCCGGTCTATAGCGTGGAGTGTCCATGCCTCGGCTCCATACAGAAATACTGAAAATATTAAACTATGTACTAGCCTTTTCTTTAGCGACAACAAAATGGAGCAATCTTTCCATAAATGGGGCAACATTGTCATTACATTTTTGGCCATAGCAGATCTCCTCTTAATATCAGTTTCACAGCTGCCTGAATCATAAATAACTGAACCTAGGTACAACATTTCTTACACAACATCGAATTGTATCTGGATTGGTCAATTTCCCGGCTCTATCAATGATCATAATTTTGGTCTTCTTGATATTAATATGTAGTCCCATATCAGCAATCACGATTTAGACACAAGTAAGGAGATTGGTCATGTTTATCTTATTAATAGCTATGAGTGCAGTACCTCTGCATAATGAAGGAACCAACAGGAAAGCCACCATCCCATCCGTCTAGTGCAGCTCTTATGATATATTCTTCATAAATATTAAAGAGCACCGGTGACAGTATACAACCTTGACGGACACCTTTCTGTGTCTTGAAATGTTCAGACAGTTTTCCATTTACTCTAATCATTGTCGAATTAGCTTCATAACGATTTCGTATTAGCAAAATCCAGATGTGCAGGAATTCCCATTCCCAACGGTATTTGCAACACCTTCGCCCATTGAAAACAGTAAAAGGCTTTCTTTTAATCTAAAAAGCATATAAGGACAGGAAGCTGAAATTCTCTGTTTTTTATCATCTGATGGATGTTTAATATCTGTTTCCTGGTAGGCTACCTTTACCTCGGACAAATCCAGCTTGTTCATGGGGGATCTGAAATGTAAGGAAAGCTTGCAACCTCTATTTCAATATGTACAGCATTACCTTGTTGTAATTCTTGCTCAATCTCAAACCATACTGTTTTACCTACTTGAGTCTGGACACAGCTGCAACAATTAATGTACATCGATTTTATCATTTGTATTATTTCATGTGAAAAGAGGGCCAAGGTCCTATACTTATCACATTATATCTAATACATTATGATGGAATGGAAGAGTAAGGGAAAATGTGAAGGGAAAGAGGAAGAGTTGGAAAGAGTGGGAAATAGAAAGGACAGAAGAAAGTAGAATAAGAGATGTAGAAGCTAAAGAAATTTGCAAGAAAGTAGTGGCTGAAGAGAAGAAGAAAATTTAGAACGTATTCACACAGGAAATAAAAGATGATTGACAGTGTGGAAATAAACTATTGTTTAGTATAGTCAAGAATAAATGGAAGGAACATGTGAACCCTGGATTTGTGGATAACAAAGAAGGAATGATATTGAAGGAACCTGGAGAGATTAAAAACCGATGGAGAGAATATTCTCAAGAACTGGTAAATGTGAGGAATTAAATGTCCACAGAAGCTACTGAAATGCAAGAGGAAGAAGAAGAAGAAGAAGAAATGGAGACAGACATTACAAAGGCAGAGGTGGAATTCACCATTAAGTAGATAATGGGAAAAGCTGTGGGGGAGACGAAATAGCCGTGGAAATGGTAAAGGCTGCAGGACCCATTGGAATATACTGGACTTGCAGAGTACTCAAGAGTGTGTGGAGAGCAAAACACGTTCCAAGGGTTTGGCAGAAAGGGAGTATTATACTAATATTCAAGAAAGGAGACAAGAAGGTGTGTGGAAACTACCGAGGAATTACTATAACCTCTCATGCTGCCAAGATCATGAAAAGAGTACTAGAAGAAGGAATCCCAAAAAAGACTGAAAACCTAATTCGAGAGGAACAGTTTGGGTTCAGAAGGGAAAGTGGAACCTATTTTTGTTGTAAGACAAACTATGAAAAAACACTGGAAATATGGAAAAGACATGATAATGACCTTAGTTTATTTAGGAAAGGCGTATGTTAGTGTCCCTAGAGACAGAGTTTTGGAAAGCCTAAAACAAAAAGTTACCGTATTGGAGAAGAAATAATACAAATTATAAAAGCGATGTACAGTAATATTGTTGCAGCTGTGTCGTGACTCAAGTAGGTAAAACAGGATGGTATGAAATTGAACATAGATTAAAACAAGGGAGTGTACTCTCACCATTGCTATTTATACTGGTGATGGATGATATACTAAAGGCAACAAAGGAAGCTTACACAGGTAAAAGAATGAATAAAATCCTATTAGCCGATGATGTTCTGATTTGAGGAGAGAATGATAATGTGGTCCAAGAACAGTTGGATGTACTGAAAGAAATATTGAGAAATGGGAAATGAAAGTCAGTGTAAAGAAAAGTAAGACAATGGTAATAACAAGAGGAAAGAAATATGAAAAAGGGATTGTTAGAATTGGAGATGTAGATCTGGAAGTAGTAGATCACTTCAAATATTTAGGAAGTGAATTGATGAAAAATTCAAGATTGGATATGGAGGCCAACAAGAGAATACAATGTGGGAGTGTTTTCTATCATCAAGTTCGGAGTTTAATGTGGGATAAAGACTTGCCACTGGAGGCTCAAGAAGTGATATACAAGACTTATTACTTACCAATGACGTATAGAGCAGAAAGTTGGCCGATGACGAGGACAGATGAATGTAGAATACAGGCAGCCGAATAGAAATCCCTGAGGAGCATGGTACAGGAGACTAGGAGAGATAGCGTGAGAAATGTAGACATTCGAAAGGAATTGAATGTACAGAAGCTGAATGATAAGCTGGAGAAGAACACATTGAGATGGTATGGACATGTGAAAGGTATGAATGATGAACGAATGCCGAAACAAGTGATCGAGAGACGGATGACTGGAAAGAGAGGATGAGGAAGACTTAGAGTACGGTGGCTGGATTTGGTGAAGGACAGTGAGAGAGAACGGGACCTGGAATGGAATTTAATGGTTGGGGAAGTAAAGTGGAGGGGTGTCATATTGCTCCGGCCCGGCCTGAGCTGGAAAACGGAAATTGATAGTAGGGATAAAAGGCCGGAGCTGGGACAGGGGCTAATGCGCAAGATGGCCGTCACGCGCAATCGCACAATTAAATGGCGGGCTTTTCAAATCATTATATATTTGTCATTAACTATGAATTATTATTTATTTATTTATTTATTTATTATTTTTATTTAATTTATTATTTATATAATTTTGAATCCTTAATTTTAATTATTATTTATTTTAATACTTAATTATTATATATTTTTTATTATGTCAAAGCACTAAACTGCAAGGTCATTAACAGTAGGATAAATATAGCGGTTCTGGCGCAGGGGCTAATGGGCAAGATGGCCGCCGCGCGCAACCAGCCCTATGTTATTCTTATGGAGGGGTCAGTCAGAGCTGGCGCAGTGGCTAATGGGAAAGATGGCCGCCGCGCCCTGAGACCGTGAATGACGTCACAGAGAGAGGTCGGCCGTGTAGTTGCTAAGTGGAATATGTATTATTATTATTATTATTATTATTATTATTATTATTAGGTAATTATTGATTGATCATGTGCAATCCAGACCATCTTTATATTGTCAACCACTTGGTGTAGTGGCTAGCATTCTTGGCTGTTACTGCGAAGGCCTGGGTTCGATTCCTGGCTCTGCCAAGAAATTTAATTTCTGGTATCAGGAGTGGAACGGGGTACACTCAGTCTTGTAAGGCAAAAGTAAGAAAAGGCGGGTTTTAATTCATACCTCTGTCATTCAGCCTAACCCAACTTCATTTAACCTCACCTAACCTAACCTAACCTAACTTCAAAGTGGGAGCAAAAAGTGGGAGCAAAAAGTGGGAGCAAAAAGTGGGAGCAAAAAAGTGGGAGCAAAGTGAGAGCAGAAGAGTGGGAGCAAATATATCAGCATAAAGTGGGAGCAAATGTGACAGCACAAATAATAAACTTAGTTACAACCTAACCTAACCTAACTTTACCTAACCTAACTTTGCCTAACCTAACATAACCTAACGTCAAACTGGGGGCAAATATGGGAGCAAAAAGTAACAGCAAACACTGTGAGCAAAAAAAGTGAGAGCAAAATCGTGCGAGCAAAACGTGGGAGCAAAAATAGTGGGAGCAAAAAGTGGGAGCAAAAAAGTGGGAGAAAAAAAGTGGGAGCAAAAAAAGTGAGAGCAAAAAAGTAAGAGCAAATGGGAGAGCACAAATAATAAACTTAGTTATAACCTAACCTAACCGAATCTAACCTAACCCACAGAAACCTCATTTAAAGATTTTAGATTTTACGTTTTAACATTTTACATTTTAACATTTTAGATTTTGATTTTTTCATTTTACATTTTTTAGATTTTACATTTTACATCTTTGATTTTTTTGTATTTTAGTTTTGTTTTTTTAGATTTTACATTTATGTTTTTTGATTTTAGATTTTACATTTTCCGAAAAGAGTAAACTACAAGGTCACATACCTAACCTCACCAAACCTAACTTTACCAAACCTAACTTAAGCTAATCCAAAGGCTAATGCACACACACAAAGTATATAAGGGCACATGCAACTATCCTTATGCTAGTCTTATAGGCTACTGTACAACATGATCACTACCCCAACCGGGTTTTTTTTTCATTTTGTTGCTTACACATTTGTCGATTTTCCAATTTCCCATTTTCAGTTTTTTTAATGTCAGTTTTAAGTTTTTCAATTTCATAATATGGAAACATGGAATTTGCATTTTGTTGTTATCACATTTGTCAATTTTCCAGTTTCCCATTTTCAGTATTTTAAAAATGTCAGTTTTTAGTTTTTCAATTTCATAATATGGAAACATGGATTTTTGCTTTTTGTTGTTTACACATTTATCAATTTCAAAATTTCCCATTTACAGTTTTTAAAATGTCAGTTTAAAGTTTTTCAATTTCATGATATACATGGATTTTCGAATTTGTTGTTTACACATTTGTCAATTTACCAAATTCCCATTTACAGTTTTTAAAATTTCAGTTTAATGTTTTTTCTATTTTATCATTATGGAAACATGGATTTTCCAATTTGTGTTTTACATGTTCATTTTGCATTAGGAGTGGGTAGAGGCGGGTAGTAATTAGAAATGTACAAGCAGTGCCCATAAAATATTTTTATTTTAAATACATGCACACTATTTACACATAATACATTTGTATATATATTCTTTTTTATTTTGTTTTCTATTTTATTTATTTTTGATTATGAATACCATTTTTAATTTTTATTTTTTTATTTTTGTAGTGCTATTGTTTTATTTCCTAAATTGTTTTGTTTTAAGTATTTGCTAGTTGCAGGCAGAAGATTTTGATATTCATAACTTAACTCTTTAAGCATGGTCAATGATTGAGTAATGACCATAGGCATGAGTACCTATACCATCAGCATCAATCACTCTTTTATCATCACCAGGACACAAAGCAATTTTGTTTAGTCTTATAGATGATATGTCATGTTGTTTAGAAGCGATAATGTTCATGGGTATTCTTTTTATATTGTTTTTCATGACACAATCCTTATAATCTTGAAAGCTTATACAATTTTTGACAACACCTCTGTTAATACCTTTAATCTTTTTGATTTCTTTACCATTTATGTCTAAAGCGTACATTTTAGCTCTAAGTCCAACAAATGCTTTTATAATTTGTCCACAAGCCTCGTCTTTAAATTTCCCCCAACGTTTTCTTGTTTGATGTAGAGTATCATATGTGATTAGTAGGATAATCTGATGTGTCCAGGTGTTATAGGAAATCCAACTTGTCTTGATATACATCTTGGGTGTTAACCAAATAAATGAACGAGTCGGTATCCATATACATGAGTTTAAGATTGTTCATTCCATAATAGGGTAGCAGGACATCATAGTGGTGGGAATACATGAGAGTTTTTGAAATATCCAGTATACGCATTCCAATGTAAATAGGCTTATTGAATACAATGTTACGTTTAGCCATGTGGAAAGCAGCTAGGTTAGGACCATAAATTGTTCTGTCAATAAATGTCGGCTTTGCTATTAGCTTTTCTGCCTTTTTGCTGTCAGTCACAAGACTGTAATCTGTAATTTGTACAGATTTTTCTCAAAACCATTTTTGGCTTGTTTTCGAAGGTTATTATTAAAATCAACGTATGCCTTTAACCAAGGTCTTTGCTTAAACTTTATCAACTTTATTCCATGATCCAAAGCCTGTTTTAATGCCATGTAGTGAACAACATATCGCCTTCGATTTCCAAGATGAAGAATTAGTTTTTTCAGAGACGAATCCTTAGGTTGTGTACAGTAGTGGAGTAGTGGCGCTTCTGCCCCACTTCAAAACCCCCCTTGCTCTACTACTAAGCCTCAGCCATGTTAAATATCTCTTGAACGCATGGTCCGATTTTGACAAATGAGGTATTGTTGGACTCGGGCTGACGTCCTCTTTGCTATGGACCACTCATTATATTTTTCAAAATTTTTTTGAAAATTTTTGTTTTCGAAAATAGGCGATAGTTTGAAAACCAAACAGGATAGAACGTTGTGCCATGGCTCAAACGAACAGTCTTTATGACCTTTATTTTTTGTAATAAAAAATTTTTATTTTTTATATTTTTTTGAAAACACTCGAATTTTGAAAATCCTATATTTTGGAAACTAGGAACTCTACAAAAAAAATTGTTTAACGTAAATCAATGGTCCCTACCCCCTCTACCCCCAAAATAAATTTCAAGTCTCTAGAATGAAAACCTGCAGTAGTGGGGTAGTGGGGGAGCTGCTTATAAAAGCAAGTGGTGAGCCCCTGCGACCTTGGAATGGAAGGAGCCATGCTAGGAGGGCGTGCTTGGATTCGTTTTTTTCGTCTCGTTGTGCTCTTTACGGGAATGTCGGTGTCGAAAAGGTGAAAATCTGGAAACACAGTCTTTTTGGGGTAAAAACGTGATTTTAGACTTTTTGCTATATCTCACGAACCAATAACGCTAGAGGCGTGTTCGACAGGTCCAAGGACTCGGGGTAACGTCCTCTCTGCTATGGACTACTCGTTATAATTTTTAATAAAATTGGAAACTCGGTTTTGGGGTAAACACGTGTTTTTTGTGATTTTGTCGATATCTCACGAAGCAATAACGCTAGAGGCATGTACGACGGGTCCAAGGATTCGGACAGACGTCCTCTTTGCTATGAACTACTCGTTGTAATTTTAAAAAAATTGGGAAACGCGATTTTGGGGGTAAACACGTGTTTTTTGTGATTTTTGCCGATATCTCACGAACCAATAACGCTAGAGACATGTACGAGGTGTCCTAGGACTCGGGCTAACGCCCCCCTTTCAAATGTGGTAGATATTTTTTTTCAAAAAATAATTCACATGGGTCTAACGCCATACATGTTGAAAAAACGTTTTCTTTTTCTTTGCCTGTTTATAATGTCCATGAAGCGTGGCGGTTGAGAGAGAGACGATACGGCTGGGTGTGTGTGTGTGTGTGTGTGTGTCGCTGACCACGGTGGCTGTGTTCAATAGATCAATCGCTATTTCGACGGGTCGGTTTATGACAGAGCGAGGGTGCGTTTTTTTTCACACATTTTACCTTTAACGTGTAAACGGTGATGAGAACTTGATTCTATGTTGGTCGAAGCGAGTAGAGAAAACAAACTTGCAGACGAGCAAGAGGTGAATATCAATTGAGCTTATTGGAAGGCGTTGATCTGACTTGACAACAGGTGCAATGGAAAAAAATGACCATGACGCTTGAAGGTGAAATAATCTGACCATCGTGGTGGCAGGGAAGTGCGAAAGGCGTGCACACACATGTGTGAAACCACAGGCACGCTAAACCAGTGACATCCTGTCTTGCTTCGTACGTGACAAAATGCAAGTCCATGTGAAATTTGATCTTCCACAGGTGTTCGCTTGGGTGTTATCCGTCCACGTGCGCGATAACTGTTAACAAGTGACATCCTGTTTTGCTTCGTACGTGACAAAATGCAAGTTCATGTGAAATTTGATTCGCCACAGGTGTTCGCCTGGGACGTTAGCTGTCCACGTGACCGATAACAGAATGTTCAAAGCGTGGGAAAAAATGATTATACATGCAACGTAGCATATATAAAGACATGTCGTTATCATTTCCACTCTCACTTGGGTGGACTACCTTTCAACACACTGCGTTGCATGAAACCCCTGGTCTTGTTTAACAGTTTTGGTGTTGGTGGAAAATACTTAACCGTGTTGTGGGGTAGGTATTTATTTATATACTTATTCATTTATACATTTATTGATTAATATATATGTATATTTACAAGCAATTATTTATTGATTAAGTAATTAATGATTTTATTTATTTGTTTGCAGATAACCGGCATACCTTACATGTCTGAGGGAGAAGAAACCATTGCACTTTTGAGCCCACTAAAAGGGAAGAGTAACAAGTCACTGCAAGTAAAGGTGAGATGATTTTTTTAAACTAACTTGTTTCATTTTTTGTTTTATGTTTTATTTTATGAAATGTATGTATTAACCTGAATTTAGGTATTTATAGCGGTTTATTTTATTTATTTTTAGAAACTTGGAAAGAATAGCCTTACTGCCGTAGCAGTCGCTGAAAAAAAAAACAGAAACGCACTAAAGCGAAACCACTGCCAAAGAGTGAACTGTTTAAAACTTAGGTAAGTCCAACTTAAAAATGCTATTCCATTTTACCACTACTGAAAACTCGTAGACAAAAAAAAAATCATTACCTGTACATGACTGGGACAATGATTGCTTTCTTGATTAATGGCTATGTTGTTGTTGTTGACTGGGAAAAGTACAAGGCCATGTTGGATTTTCTAAAAATAAAAATAATAAATTTAATTTATGGGTGGTTCCCTATGGACTCAACGAATATCCACAGGTTTGAACATGATAATGTGAACAAAATGACATGACATTCATTTTTGTTTATATATTGGTTAAAGGGAGGGTGGGGGAATGTAAATGACTGTAGCTTTATAAAAAAGAAAATAAGTGCATGGGTTACTGTTAGTGCCAACATACAGTTTATTTTTAATGGTGTTTTGATATATTAATACTAATTAACGTTAACGTTTTATTTACAAGTATTGATTGATTGATTGATTGATTGATTGAGTGATGGGTTATTTTGTTTGCTTTTAGGTGTCGTCATGTGCCATTAACGTAATGAACAGACAGTGAACAAGCATGCATTATGCTTTAAAGTACTCTGTGCAATGTTAATAACTTACAATAAGAAAACGTTTTATTATAACACATAGCGTTAGTACTAAATACAACAAGTGAGCAAGTTGGTTTACCACGTGGGTTAAATTTAAAATCAGAACATGATCGATGGTTAACATTTGAATCCTGGCCTGTAGGCTTTTTGTCGACGCATGAACTTGCAAAAGCCGTTTTTTTTTACTTGAACCGAGAAGATGTGGTGCGCTGTGTGTTTTGTCGTATTGAACTTTCACACTGGGAAGAAGGGGATGATCCCTTTAGAGACCATTTGCGATGGTCTCCTCACTGTCCTTACATGCTTGGAAAGCAAGTGGGTAACCTACCCGTGCATTCATTTTACCGAACCACAAGGCCTTTGGCCGCTACTTACGTTGCTGAATCACAAATAAATAATAATAATGATGTATTACCAGTCAACGGTAGTGTCGATATATGTGGTCCATATGCCATAGACAGTGTTGAATTGGCGTGTGCTTTTGAAAAATTGGGAGTTTGCAAGACTAAAGCACTAGCACACCCAGAGTACAGCTCTGTTGAAAAACGTTTCGAATCTTATAAAAATGTTTGGCCATTAATATTAAAACACCTTACCAAACAGCTAAGTGAAGCTGGATTTTTTTATACTGGTGAAGGGGATAAAACAATATGTTTTTATTGCGGATTTGCTTTCAAGGATTGGCAAATGACTGATGACCCTTTAGTGCAACATGCTCGTTGGTTACCAACTGTAAATACATGGTGTTGCTTAAAGGTCAGGAATTTGTGAACACTATTCGTAAAGAAAAAGTGATTGCAGCACAAGACATAAAAGTGCCTTTAGAGTTAGAGCACGCGGAGCAAATACACAAGGCTGAAAGAAAAGACTTGTCTCGCGAACAGATACAAAAGTGTGACCAACAATTACGTAAAATTTGTTATCAAGAAGAACTAGGTGCTGTATTTTTACCCTGTGGACACATGATAGCCTGTGTCAAGTGTGCATTAGAACTTAACACTTGTGCTATATGCAGAAAAGTAGTATCTGCAACAGTTAGGGCATTTCTTGCATAACTAGTATAATTTATTCGCCATGGATAGTGCAAAATCCCTAATTGCACAATATTATTAAAGCTGTTTTAGAGTGTAATAGATATGCTTTTGTTTTGTTTATAGACTACTACAATGAATGTTTTGAATGCTGTGGGACAATCATGTGGCTTAGAGACAAAGAAGCTCAGCGAATTGCCAACGCATATTCCATTCCGCATTATCAAGATTCGGAAATTGAAAACAGCATATGGTGATCGTGTACTTTGTGTATGTGAAAACTTTGAGACATTTCTGCCTATACGGTTTAATGATATGTCGGAGAGTGTTTTTGATGAAGTCAATAATGCTGTGCAACCTGTACACTTAATTTATGAAGGTTTTAAAAACAATAGGTGCATGGTTCGTTTTAATTAAATAAATAAATAATGTGAAATAATAATGGAAAATATAAGTAATGACAATATACTGAAAAAGAAAGAAAATATGTGCATAGAATAGTAATGTTTTAGTGTTTAGTGTTGTCTTTAAAAATATTATGATGAAACCAAAAAAAATGTATATAAAGTTTGTAAATAAATGCAAAATGATGTTACAATGCTGTTTTATTTTATACAAAGTTAGTATATTTAACATTGCAGAGTATACATGATTATGACAATAAATGCATACTGAATACAAGCCTTTCTCACTTTACAATAGTCTGTTATAGTTTTAAACACAAGGCTTGTTGTAGATCATTTTATAGCAATGTTCCTTTAATGTTGTTTTCGAAAAGTGGGGAAGCCGCAATGGTTGTATTGACATAAAAACCTTATGGTTATTACTATTTAGTCACTTTGATCCCCTTGCATATCAAGAGCAGATGACCTAGTTGTTCCACTCTTTAAAACGACAACAACAACACTACCTCTTGCATAGTTTGTGATGTTGATGGCTCTTGCGACGTGGAAGATGGATTAAAAATAACTTTGAGAACAGGGGTTAAACGTTGATCATTAAACAATGCACTATTTTGAGTAGCAATATGGTTTTCTTGATTTTTTGTCGACGGCAACTGTGTTTCATGCGATACACTACATTGATGATCACTGACACTTAAAACCTCACTATTTTTACTTTTTAGGTCACCACGACAATGTTTGGAACGTTGCTTTGAACAACGCCAAATAACAGTTCCATTTTTATTGGTTCGTTTCACAATATATGAATATCCTTTATAGTATGCGTAAGGCTTACCATACCTAGTCACTGATACTTCCATATCAACTGTCGAGCATAGACTAAGCTCTAGTAAAGTCAACTTGGTAATAAGAATACTAGTTTAATGTGAGAGCAAATATGGATCCAAAGAGTTCAGGTAAAAGTGAAAGCAAATAAGCAAATATTAGAAACAAGAGTTGGGGTGAAAGTGGTCGCAAAGTGGTAGACCCATTACACAATAATTTCAGCACGACGAAGCTCTTGTTCAATTTCTTTGATTTCCCAATCGTGACCAGTATGGCCAGATTGACGTGAGGCATGCAACAACTGTAGCCGCTGGACGAGCTTATTGGGATTGTGCCAGTATACAAATTTAACAAATGGATTTTTAGGTGTAAACAAAGCATTACCATTATCATGATCATTATCATCATCGTCATTATCATCATCATGATCACCATTATCATCATGACCATCATCACTGTTACTATATAGTCCTTTTTGATCCTCTTGCAATACCACTTTATTTATAGTCTGAGTTGATTTTGACAGTGTTGAAGGTTTCTTGGACGTTGACAACTGTCCTAACATGACGTTTTGAGGACATGATAAGTCCTTTTGAACAAACACTGTACTATCTTTAGCCGCAATATCGTTTTCTTGAACTTGCTTTTTAGCATTTTGATAATTGTTTGTAAACAGTAAGCGTGGTTCGTTTCGAGCACTACATTGATGAACACTCACACTTAAAACCTTTCCATTTTTACTTTTCAGATTGCCTCGACATTTTGTTGACCTCTCTTTTGAGCATCGCCAGAATATTATTCCATTCACATTCTGGCGATTATAGTTATAGGAGTAGCCTTGATAGAGTGCACGTAGCCTACCTTTGTTGGTTGTAATAAGTTCCATAGTAGTAACTGACCTGTCAGTACGATGTTCACACTACAAAGGTTACAACTGATTTGCTGATGGAGTGACCTACTATAAGCTTATATATTGGCTTATGTGTTGGCTTTTTGTGTTGGCTTTTCGTGTTGGCTTTTGTGTTGGCTTATGTGTTGGCTTTTTGTGTTGGCTTTTTGTGTTGGCTTTTTATGTTGGCGTTTCGTGTTGGCTTATGTGTTGGCTTTTTGTGTTGGCTTTTTGTGTTGGCTTTTCGTGTTGGCTTTTGTGTTGGCTTATGTGTTGGCTTTTTGTGTTGGCTTTTTGTGTTGGCTTTTCATGTTGGCTTTTCGTGTTGGCTTATGTGTTGGCTTTTTGTGTTGGCTTTTTGTGTTGGCTTTTCGTGTTGGCTTTTGTGTTGGCTTATGTGTTGGCTTTTTGTGTTGGCTTTTTGTGTTGGCTTTTCATGTTGGCTTTTCGTGTTGGCTTTTCGTGTTGGCTTTTTGTGTTGGCTTTTCGTGTTGGCATTTCGTGTTGGCTTTTGTGTTGGCTTTTCGTGTTGGCTTTTTGTGTTGGCTTTTCGTGTTGGCATTTCGTGTTGGCTTTTCGTGTTGGCTTTTTTTGTATTGGCCTTTCGTGTTGGCTTTTTGTATTGGCTTTTCGTGTTGGCTTTTTGTGTTGGCTTTAGTATTGGCTTTTGTATTGGCTTATTTGACAAGTTATTTGTGTCAATGTATTTAGTGGATTTTTTCTTGGTGTTGGAAAGTAGTTGAAAGAGAGGGAATATTTAAAGACTTAACCTCAGCTCACTAACCTAACCTAACCTTTCAACTCTCAGATGTTAATTAAATTCTGTGCATTGTCGAGTTGGAGCCCAAGACCTCAGGGGTAAAAAAAACAATTATTTTTGACGACTTATTTTGGTAACTTATTTTAATGGCTAACCTAACTTTACCTAACCTAACCTAACCTAACCTAACCTCAGCTCACTTTGGATATTACTAGTAAGTGTTCATATCCTCTGCTAGGTAGCATGCTAGTAGTACAGGTAGTGCTCATATTTACCGCTAGATAGCGGAAACATACTTTGCATGTTGCATGTGACACTTGTGAAGTTTAACCACATGCAAGACGTGCTTGTATAAGTTCTCTATTTAAACTCAATATACAATTAACCACTAAATGTTCAGAACTAACATGTATAGCCATGTTTAGGGTATATAGGAGACCCTTAGCAAGAAAGGCTGTCTAACCCACGAGTGTACAGCCTTGTCATACGCAGTAAGCCCCTGTTGGCTTTCTCAAATTGTTGTTGTTGTTGTTTTCTGCCAACAGGGGCTTACTGCGTATGACAAGGCTGTACACTCGTGGGTTAGACAGCCTTTCTTGCTAAGGGTCTCCTATATACCCTAAACATGGCTATACATGTTAGTTCTGAACATTTAGTGGTTAATTGTATATTGAGTTTAAATAGAGAACTTATACAAGCACGTCTTGCATGTGGTTAAACTTCACAAGTGTCACATGCAACATGCAAAGTATGTTTCCGCTATCTAGCGGTAAATATGAGCACTACCTGTACTACTAGCATGCTACCTAGCAGAGGATATGAACACTTACTAGTAATATCCAAAGTGAGCTGAGGTTAGGTTAGGTTAGGTTAGGTTAGGTAAAGTTAGGTTAGCCATTAAAATAAGTTACCAAAATAAGTCGTCAAAAATAATTGTTTTTTTTACCCCTGAGGTCTTGGGCTCCAACTCGACAATGCACAGAATTTAATTAACATCTGAGAGTTGAAAGGTTAGGTTAGGTTAGTGAGCTGAGGTTAAGTCTTTAAATATTCCCTCTCTTTCAACTACTTTCCAACACCAAGAAAAAATCCACTAAATACATTGACACAAATAACTTGTCAAATAAGCCAATACAAAAGCCAATACTAAAGCCAACACAAAAAGCCAACACGAAAAGCCAATACAAAAAGCCAACACGAAAGGCCAATACAAAAAAAGCCAACACGAAAAGCCAACACGAAATGCCAACACGAAAAGCCAACACAAAAAGCCAACACGAAAAGCCAACACAAAAGCCAACACGAAATGCCAACACGAAAAGCCAACACAAAAAGCCAACACGAAAAGCCAACACGAAAAGCCAACATGAAAAGCCAACACAAAAAGCCAACACAAAAAGCCAACACATAAGCCAACACAAAAGCCAACACGAAAAGCCAACACAAAAAGCCAACACAAAAAGCCAACACATAAGCCAACACGAAAAGCCAACATGAAAAGCCAACACAAAAAGCCAACACAAAAAGCCAACACATAAGCCAACACAAAAGCCAACACGAAAAGCCAACACAAAAAGCCAACACAAAAAGCCAACACATAAGCCAACACGAAACGCCAACATAAAAAGCCAACACAAAAAGCCAACACAAAAAGCCAACACATAAGCCAACACAAAAGCCAACACGAAAAGCCAACACAAAAAGCCAACACATAAGCCAATATATAAGCTTATAGTAGGTCACTCCATCAGCAAATCAGTTGTAACCTTTGTAGTGTGAACATCGTACTGACAGGTCAGTTACTACTATGGAACTTATTACAACCAACAAAGGTAGGCTACGTGCACTCTATCAAGGCTACTCCTATAACTATAATCGCCAGAATGTGAATGGAATAATATTCTGGCAATGCTCAAAAGAGAGGTCAACAAAATGTCGAGGCAATCTGAAAAGTAAAAATGGAAAGGTTTTAAGTGTGAGTGTTCATCAATGTAGTGCTCGAAACGAACCACGCTTACTGTTTACAAACAATTATCAAAATGCTAAAAAGCAAGTTCAAGAAAACGATATTGCGGCTAAAGATAGTACAGTGTTTGTTCAAAAGGACTTATCATGTCCTCAAAACGTCATGTTAGGACAGTTGTCAACGTCCAAGAAACCTTCAACACTGTCAAAATCAACTCAGACTATAAATAAAGTGGTATTGCAAGAGGATCAAAAAGGACTATATAGTAACAGTGATGATGGTCATGATGATAATGGTGATCATGATGATGATAATGACGATGATGATAATGATCATGATAATGGTAATGCTTTGTTTACACCTAAAAATCCATTTGTTAAATTTGTATACTGGCACAATCCCAATAAGCTCGTCCAGCGGCTACAGTTGTTGCATGCCTCACGTCAATCTGGCCATACTGGTCACGATTGGGAAATCAAAGAAATTGAACAAGAGCTTCGTCGTGCTGAAATTATTGTGTAATGGGTCTACCACTTTGCGACCACTTTCACCCCAACTCTTGTTTCTAATATTTGCTTATTTGCTTTCACTTTTACCTGAACTCTTTGGATCCATATTTGCTCTCACATTAAACTAGTATTCTTATTACCAAGTTGACTTTACTAGAGCTTAGTCTATGCTCGACAGTTGATATGGAAGTATCAGTGACTAGGTATTGGTAAGCCTTACGCATACTATAAAGGATATTCATATATTGTGAAACGAACCAATAAAAATGGAACTGTTATTTGGCGTTGTTCAAAGCAACGTTCCAAACATTGTCGTGGTGACCTAAAAAGTAAAAATAGTGAGGTTTTAAGTGTCAGTGATCATCAATGTAGTGTATCGCATGAAACACAGTTGCCGTCGACAAAAAATCAAGAAAACCATATTGCTACTCAAAATAGTGCATTGTTTAATGATCAACGTTTAACCCCTGTTCTCAAAGTTATTTTTAATCCATCTTCCACGTCGCAAGAGCCATCAACATCACAAACTATGCAAGAGGTAGTGTTGTTGTTGTCGTTTTAAAGAGTGGAACAACTAGGTCATCTGCTCTTGATATCAAGGGGATCAAAGTGACTAAATAGTAATAACCATAAGGTTTTTATGTCAATACAACCATTGCGGCTTCCCCACTTTTCGAAAACAACATTAAAGGAACATTGCTATAAAATGATCTACAACAAGCCTTGTGTTTAAAACTATAACAGACTATTGTAAAGTGAGAAAGGCTTGTATTCAGTATGCATTTATTGTCATAATCATGTATACTCTGCAATGTTAAATATACTAACTTTGTATAAAATAAAACAGCATTGTAACATCATTTTGCATTTATTTACAAACTTTATATACATTTTTTTTGGTTTCATCATAATATTTTTAAAGACAACACTAAACACTAAAACATTACTATTCTATGCACATATTTTCTTTCTTTTTCAGTATATTGTCATTACTTATATTTTCCATTATTATTTCACATTATTTATTTATTTAATTAAAACGAACCATGCACCTATTGTTTTTAAAACCTTCATAAATTAAGTGTACAGGTTGCACAGCATTATTGACTTCATCAAAAACACTCTCCGACATATCATTAAACCGTATAGGCAGAAATGTCTCAAAGTTTTCACATACACAAAGTACACGATCACCATATGCTGTTTTCAATTTCCGAATCTTGATAATGCGGAATGGAATATGCGTTGGCAATTCGCTGAGCTTCTTTGTCTCTAAGCCACATGATTGTCCCACAGCATTCAAAACATTCATTGTAGTAGTCTATAAACAAAACAAAAGCATATCTATTACACTCTAAAACAGCTTTAATAATATTGTGCAATTAGGGATTTTGCACTATCCATGGCGAATAAATTATACTAGTTATGCAAGAAATGCCCTAACTGTTGCAGATACTACTTTTCTGCATATAGCACAAGTGTTAAGTTCTAATGCACACTTGACACAGGCTATCATGTGTCCACAGGGTAAAAATACAGCACCTAGTTCTTCTTGATAACAAATTTTACGTAATTGTTGGTCACACTTTTGTATCTGTTCGCGAGACAAGTCTTTTCTTTCAGCCTTGTGTATTTGCTCCGCGTGCTCTAACTCTAAAGGCACTTTTATGTCTTGTGCTGCAATCACTTTTTCTTTACGAATAGTGTTCACAAATTCCTGACCTTTAAGCAACACCATGTATTTACAGTTGGTAACCAACGAGCATGTTGCACTAAAGGGTCATCAGTCATTTGCCAATCCTTGAAAGCAAATCCGCAATAAAAACATATTGTTTTATCCCCTTCACCAGTATAAAAAAATCCAGCTTCACTTAGCTGTTTGGTAAGGTGTTTTAATATTAATGGCCAAACATTTTTATAAGATTCGAAACGTTTTTCAACAGAGCTGTACTCTGGGTGTGCTAGTGCTTTAGTCTTGCAAACTCCCAATTTTTCAAAAGCACACGCCAATTCAACACTGTCTATGGCATATGGACCACATATATCGACACTACCGTTGACTGGTAATACATCATTATTATTATTTATTTGTGATTCAGCAACGTAAGTAGCGGCCAAAGGCCTTGTGGTTCGGTAAAATGAATGCACGGGTAGGTTACCCACTTGCTTTCCAAGCATGTAAGGACAGTGAGGAGACCATCGCAAATGGTCTCTAAAGGGATCATCCCCTTCTTCCCAGTGTGAAAGTTCAATACGACAAAACACACAGCGCACCACATCTTCTCGGTTCAAGTAAAAAAAAACGGCTTTTGCAAGTTCATGCGTCGACAAAAAGCCTACAGGCCAGGATTCAAATGTTAACCATCGATCATGTTCTGATTTTAAATTTAACCCACGTGGTAAACCAACTTGCTCACTTGTTGTATTTAGTACTAACGCTATGTGTTATAATAAAACGTTTTCTTATTGTAAGTTATTAACATTGCACAGAGTACTTTAAAGCATAATGCATGCTTGTTCACTGTCTGTTCATTACGTTAATGGCACATGACGACACCTAAAAGCAAACAAAATAACCCATCACTCAATCAATCAATCAATCAATCAATCAATACTTGTAAATAAAACGTTAACGTTAATTGGTATTAATATATCAAAACACCATTAAAAATAAACTGTATGTTGGCACTAACAGTAACCCATGCACTTATTTTCTTTTTTATAAAGCTACAGTCATTTACATTCCCCCACCCTCCCTTTAACCAATATATAAACAAAAATGAATGTCATGTCATTTTGTTCACATTATCATGTTCAAACCTGTGGATATTCGTTGAGTCCATAGGGAACCACCCATAAATTAAATTTATTATTTTTATTTTTAGAAAATCCAACATGGCCTTGTACTTTTCCCAGTCAACAACAACAACATAGCCATTAATCAAGAAAGCAATCATTGTCCCAGTCATGTACAGGTAATGATTTTTTTTTTGTCTACGAGTTTTCAGTAGTGGTAAAATGGAATAGCATTTTTAAGTTGGACTTACCTGAGTTTTAAACAGTTCACTCTTTGGCAGTGGTTTCGCTTTAGTGCGTTTCTGTTTTTTTTTTCAGCGACTGCTACGGCAGTAAGGCTATTCTTTCCAAGTTTCTAAAAATAAATAAAATAAACCGCTATAAATACCTAAATTCAGGTTAATACATACATTTCATAAAATAAAACATAAAACAAAAAATGAAACAAGTTAGTTTAAAAAAATCATCTCACCTTTACTTGCAGTGACTTGTTACTCTTCCCTTTTAGTGGGCTCAAAAGTGCAATGGTTTCTTCTCCCTCAGACATGTAAGGTATGCCGGTTATCTGCAAACAAATAAATAAAATCATTAATTACTTAATCAATAAATAATTGCTTGTAAATATACATATATATTAATCAATAAATGTATAAATGAATAAGTATATAAATAAATACCTACCCCACAACACGGTTAAGTATTTTCCACCAACACCAAAACTGTTAAACAAGACCAGGGGTTTCATGCAACGCAGTGTGTTGAAAGGTAGTCCACCCAAGTGAGAGTGGAAATGATAACGACATGTCTTTATATATGCTACGTTGCATGTATAATCATTTTTTCCCACGCTTTGAACATTCTGTTATCGGTCACGTGGACAGCTAACGTCCCAGGCGAACACCTGTGGCGAATCAAATTTCACATGAACTTGCATTTTGTCACGTACGAAGCAAAACAGGATGTCACTTGTTAACAGTTATCGCGCACGTGGACGGATAACACCCAAGCGAACACCTGTGGAAGATCAAATTTCACATGGACTTGCATTTTGTCACGTACGAAGCAAGACAGGATGTCACTGGTTTAGCGTGCCTGTGGTTTCACACATGTGTGTGCACGCCTTTCGCACTTCCCTGCCACCACGATGGTCAGATTATTTCACCTTCAAGCGTCATGGTCATTTTTTTCCATTGCACCTGTTGTCAAGTCAGATCAACGCCTTCCAATAAGCTCAATTGATATTCACCTCTTGCTCGTCTGCAAGTTTGTTTTCTCTACTCGCTTCGACCAACATAGAATCAAGTTCTCATCACCGTTTACACGTTAAAGGTAAAATGTGTGAAAAAAAACGCACCCTCGCTCTGTCATAAACCGACCCGTCGAAATAGCGATTGATCTATTGAACACAGCCACCGTGGTCAGCGACACACACACACACACACACACACCCAGCCGTATCGTCTCTCTCTCAACCGCCACGCTTCATGGACATTATAAACAGGCAAAGAAAAAGAAAACGTTTTTTCAACATGTATGGCGTTAGACCCATGTGAATTATTTTTTGAAAAAAAATATCTACCACATTTGAAAGGGGGGCGTTAGCCCGAGTCCTAGGACACCTCGTACATGTCTCTAGCGTTATTGGTTCGTGAGATATCGGCAAAAATCACAAAAAACACGTGTTTACCCCCAAAATCGCGTTTCCCAATTTTTTTAAAATTACAACGAGTAGTTCATAGCAAAGAGGACGTCTGTCCGAATCCTTGGACCCGTCGTACATGCCTCTAGCGTTATTGCTTCGTGAGATATCGACAAAATCACAAAAAACACGTGTTTACCCCAAAACCGAGTTTCCAATTTTATTAAAAATTATAACGAGTAGTCCATAGCAGAGAGGACGTTACCCCGAGTCCTTGGACCTGTCGAACACGCCTCTAGCGTTATTGGTTCGTGAGATATAGCAAAAAGTCTAAAATCACGTTTTTACCCCAAAAAGACTGTGTTTCCAGATTTTCACCTTTTCGACACCGACATTCCCGTAAAGAGCACAACGAGACGAAAAAAACGAATCCAAGCACGCCCTCCTAGCATGGCTCCTTCCATTCCAAGGTCGCAGGGGCTCACCACTTGCTTTTATAAGCAGCTCCCCCACTACCCCACTACTGCAGGTTTTCATTCTAGAGACTTGAAATTTATTTTGGGGGTAGAGGGGGTAGGGACCATTGATTTACGTTAAACAATTTTTTTTGTAGAGTTCCTAGTTTCCAAAATATAGGATTTTCAAAATTCGAGTGTTTTCAAAAAAATATAAAAAATAAAAATTTTTTATTACAAAAAATAAAGGTCATAAAGACTGTTCGTTTGAGCCATGGCACAACGTTCTATCCTGTTTGGTTTTCAAACTATCGCCTATTTTCGAAAACAAAAATTTTCAAAAAAATTTTGAAAAATATAATGAGTGGTCCATAGCAAAGAGGACGTCAGCCCGAGTCCAACAATACCTCATTTGTCAAAATCGGACCATGCGTTCAAGAGATATTTAACATGGCTGAGGCTTAGTAGTAGAGCAAGGGGGGTTTTGAAGTGGGGCAGAAGCGCCACTACTCCACTACTGTGTACACTCTGGTAGGAAAGGTAAATCGTTGTGTAGATCATGAAGGTCAGATGGGTAATCAACATCAACGTCTAGAATGTATCCCACAGGATCGTCTTCCATTAGTTTTTCTAGATCAACAGTATTTGGAGAAACCCACTGAAATCCCCCATAAGGAAGAGAGTGACACATAGCCCACCCGTATTGGTTGTTGGCATCATCATAGGTAATAAACTGCGATGGTTTCTCAGAATCATAGGTTTCCATGTATTTATTGTTAGCTTCAGCATACCGATTAGACACCTGGCATATGCCTCCACGTATTCCAGACTCAATTAGAAGAATCTGATCGTAATCCTGTAGCAATTCCAGTTCAATGCCTGTGTAAAGGAGCATTGCCTCGAAACTTAAACCAGGCGAAGTAAAAAGTGTGCAGCATCCACTCGGTGTGTTTCTAGTGTTTTGTTTCTAAACGTTTCAAAGCTGTCTGATGTTAGGTAGAGGTCACTATATTCCAATAGTGTTTTAATGTTGAACTGATTCCACACATTCGTGACATGTTCATAGTCTTCTTGACTAACATTTTCTTGACTTAATTTGTTAAAGAATACCTCTTTTGGAGGTAAACACGTTTCACTTAACTTTTCCCATGAATCAATGTAGTCATAACAAAATACCCCTTTACGAGTCATGAGCATTGAATTTGCATGTTAAGTTGGAAACTAAGTTTTCCAAACTACTCGGCATTAACATTTGTAGTAGCTCTTTCAAGTTGTGAGGTGACAGTTTATGGTTTCCAAACTGCGGTATGTAAACATTGGTCATTTATGCGTGGGTTTTTGTTACAATTTCAATTTTTCAATTTTTCATTTTCATTTAGTTTTAAGCTTTACAGGTTGTTGAAAAACATTTTGGCAAAGCTCTAAATAAACAACGTTCGATACCTATTTCTACTTTCCTTTTTCAAGATGCTTGTACAATGGGGTAAGTTTTCTACATAACTAAAGTCAACATTTCTTCATGTTTCCAAGTAGGAACCATAGATTGTTAGGTAATTTTTTATTGTTCCAGGTCCCTCGTTTTGAAAATAGATTAACAAGAATGGAGCCCTCGTTTCAAAATTTCGTGCATTTTTAAATCTTTTAATTTCTTTAAGCATTTTATATTCATGTATTTTAAGCATCCTGACGATGTAAAATTGATTTACAATTTTTTTTATGAGAGACCAACCTTATAATGATCTAGGAGAATTTTATTGATTTTGACTGAAGAATGCTCACAGGGCCGAAACATGTATCAAAATGTATAAATAAAAAGATATTTTGTATTGTAAAGTGGACAAGTACACAACTTATTAACCGAAATGTATCCAGAAATCTAAGCTTAACATTTCCCACATATTTGGTAAAGGAAATGTACTTTTCTTCGGAGTTAGCGATAACATCCACTCTCTCAGTAGTACATCCCAATTGCTTTACAATGAAATTTGCGTCGTAACCACTCATATTATGTAGAAACACAGGAACGGGGTTACGTGTTTTACACCTCAAATTACAGTTATTGTCAGCACTTCCACGGTATTCCCCTGTAATATGGCAGTGGTCTCGAACTTTCCAGTCCTCTTTGGTAAATGGTTTTTGACACAAATAGCAGGTTTCAGAACATTGGAACTCTGCTTCTTGATCCTCAGTTAAAGACTTTGGAACATTTAAGCTGTAAAGGCGATCAATTTCATTAGCTATTGAGATCAAACAGTCCATAAACTTTTCTGCAGCGTCAGGTCCACGATAAATAACAGGTTGGCTAGGAAGGTTTGTCTTTATTTGTTCCACAGCAGGTGAGGGTTTAACGTATATACCAAAGCTCATAGGAACATGACTCTGGTATGGCACTGTATATCTTGCTTCAGGATTGGGTAGACATATTTGATAGGGTAACAATATACTTTCAAAATCAGCATAGATAACGTAAGGTATTCTCAGTATTTTTTCAACATTTAAGAATTTGACAATGGGGTTTTTAATAGGCATTTCAACCCTAGCAATGTCATGCTGGACACACAAAGCTCTATGTTCTTTTAATTTTTCCATTCCTTGTTGCCCATAGTGATTATCAAAGTGAATAAAACACCGTTTACACGTATATATCTTATGTTCATAGCCGGTAATCTGATGTCTTACTAGTTTATCAAAATCATTGATAAAGACGTAGTGGTTCTGGCCAGATGAAGAACTTAGCAGAAGAAGGTCGCGATGGTCTTGCAGCTCATGATCCACAACCTATAGAGGAAACAATTTATTGTCTTGCTCCAGTCCAAGTACATTTATGAATATGTCGTTGACTTTCTCAAATTTGGGAGCTTCAGAAGTAGTCCATACATAGAGGGCGCTCATAGCAGCACATTAGCAGCTAACATTTCTGGCTCTCCCTGAAAGATGCGCTTTCAACACGAATATCATGTACTGTACGTACGGTAAGTTAAGTACCACACGCAAACAACACTTGAACGTAAATGTCAAAAACTACATCTAATGAGAACATATAACCTAACATAAACTCTAATCAAGTTGAGAATTATTCGTTGAAGTTCTCCATCGGAAGGGGGCACAGCTTCTTGACACTTCTCGTAAAGTTCCCTGCCGCTGTTTTCACAGTGACAACTCGAATCTCGCCCCGGATGAACCTGAATTACTCGACCTCGTGGCCATCTTAGAGGTGGTATCTGTTCTTCAACGGGTGTGTTCAACTCGATGCGCTAATTAGAGGTGCATCATTTATTTCTTTTCTGCAATTCTTGCAAATATTCTTGTTGCCATCTTTGCCAAAGTACATGTCGAAGTTTCTTCAAATGTTGCCAACGAGACTGTCGATTATCTGATACTTGAATATGATTGGACTGTACTGGTTGGACCAGTGAATCAACAATAAGAAAATGAGCGGGAGTGAGAATATCAAGATCGTTTGGGTCTCTTGTGAGAGGTGTAAGGAGCTGCGAATTCAGGACGGCCTTAATATCACAAAGCAGAATATACATTTCTTCAAAAGTATTTACTCTTCCTTGAGATGAAGTGTATAAATGTCTCTTTGCTATTTTAACGGCCGCTTCTCATAATCCTCCAAAATGTGGGGATCGAGAAGGAATAAATTGCCATGCAATTTGCTTTTCTCCCAAGTGAGAGGAGGTGATTGGTGATTCTTTTGCCAAAAATGACTGCAATTCTTTTAGTGCAGTTGCAGCCCCGAAAAACGTTCTTCCATTATCTGAGAACATTTGATGACAAATCCCTCGACGAGCAGTGAACCGTTGCATTGCTGTCAAATAGGCTTTAGTTGTGAGCTCTGAGACAAGCTCCAGGTGAACGGGCTATGCACTAAAGCAAGTGAACACTGCTATGTATGCTTTAAAAATGCGTAATCTGCCTCTCCGTCGACTTTTTCGAAATTGGAAGGGCCCCGAATAATCCACACCAGTCACGGTGAAGGGCCTGGTGACTTTCGAAACCCTCTCTTTGGGTAAATCTTCCATGTGGACTTCTGGTACTGTTGGATTGAATTGAAAACACTGGACGCATTTTCGAACGATCTTTTGTGCTTTTCTTCGACCACTTATCGGCCAATATTTTTGTCGAGTTGAATGTAATAATTGCTCCGGTGGACAATGATGAAGTCTCACATGCTCGTATCTCATAATAGCTGTTGTTATGTGATGATTTGCCGGGAGGGGAATGGAATACTTTTACTCTTCAGATAGAGGAGAATGCCTCAATCTTCCACCAACTCGTATTGACCCATCTTCATCAATGAATGGATCAAGGCATCTCAAAGGACTTCCACGAGGTGGTCTTTCCTTTTTGGATAAACATTTGTGTGATGATGAAAAAGCTTCTATTTGCAACATCCTTAATACAGTATTTTCTGCTCGTTTCATTTCTTCAGGAGTGATGTGGTTTGTATTTAGGTCTTTGGATACTCTTCCCTATTTCTTGCTCTGTACTTTGCTTATGGTATTATTGACAAATCTATGACAATAAGCAATGACTCGACATAACTTCGAAATTGGCGAAAATTTGTGCAATATTTTGGAAGTACTTACGATGCTCAACATAACCTTTGAACTCTTCATCTCTGGCAGACTGATGTCAAGTTGCAATGTAGAAGGTGGTTGTGAATTTTCCTTGACTAACCAATGAGGTCCAAACCACCAAAGATGATGGTTAATAATATCTATGGTTGGAATACCTCGCGATATGAGGTCAGCAGGGTCTTCCTGAGAGTGTACGTGATCCCACTTTGCATTCTCAGTTGCATCTTGTATTTTTGTGACTCTGTTAGCCACAATTGTTTTCAGCAATCACGGTTCTGTGTTTATCCATCCTAGAACAATGGTGCTATCACTCCAAAGAAAAACATTTCTTATCTTGTCTGATGCAGCAGCCTTCGTTTCTCGCACTAAACTTGTGAGTAAAAGTGCTGCTTCTAATTCTAGTCTTGGC
Source organism: Meconema thalassinum (assembly GCA_946902985.2). Classification (NCBI taxonomy): domain Eukaryota; kingdom Metazoa; phylum Arthropoda; class Insecta; order Orthoptera; family Tettigoniidae; genus Meconema; species Meconema thalassinum. The sequence continues at coordinate 1,445,208,185 of OX336389.2, read as the reverse complement.
ATGGATATGGTTTTTAGAGGATCCACTTTAGATTTTAAGCTGATTAGATGAGATGTGAACATTCCATCTTGATTTCTGTTTACTGCGTATATTCAGGTTCCATATGCTTTTTCGGACGCGTCACTGAATTCGAAAAGATCAAATTTGTAATTGTAATGTTCAGGATTGACGTTCCTTATGATTCTGAGCTGGTTTAGCTGTGGCACTGAAGAATAATATTGGTTCCAAATGGACAGCTTATCTGTGGTAACAGGTTGGTCCCAGTCGTACCCGTCCGTCCATAGATGTTGCATTATGATTTTACTCTTATTAAAACAGGACTTACCAGTCCAAGAGGATCAAACACTTGCGAGATTTTTGATAAAATCTCACGCTTTGTATACACTACTTCTGATGAGAGGTTAATCTGATACTGCAATGTATCTTTTGTTGAATTCCAGATAATTCTTAACGTCTTACTGGCTAGTCTCGTGCATTCGATTGGATATTCAAGTGTTTTATGATTTCCTTATGGTTGGACCTCAACTTGCGCAACAACATTTTCCCCTTTTGCATTAGTTCCATAATCTGACGAAGAATTTGTATTACTGCATCTATAGTATCGCCACCGGTGATACAATCATCCATGTAAAAGTCTTGTCTCAGATTTTGGATTCTACTGGATATTGAGGGTTATAGATATTAGCAAGTTTGCGAAGACATCTCATCGCGTGGTAAGGTGCTGACGCTGTTCCGTAAGTGACGGTGTTTAGCTGATATGTTTTTATTGGTAACAGTGTGTCCCTTCTCCATAAAATTTGTTGCAATGGTCGATCTTCATGATGTATCATTATCTGCCTAAATATTTTCTCAATGTCGGCCGTTATTACATGCTGGTGCATGCGAAATCTGAGAATGATGTGAAATAAATCTGCTTGAAAATTGGTACCTTGAAACAATTTGTCACTTAGTGATGTTCCTCGTGTAGTTTTGGCGGAAGCATCAAACACCACTCTCAATTTCGTGCTGGAGCTCTCTGGACGTAAATCCGCATGATGTGTTATAAAATAACATTTGTCTGTTTCGTCCTCAGCTGTATCTTCAATGAGTAACATATGTCCAAGTGCTTCGTACTCGTCCATAAAGTCACAATATGCCTGCTTCAAATTTTGTTGTTTGTTGAATTTTCTTTCCAAATCGGCAAGTCTTCTCTTCGCTTGTACTTTGGACTTACCGAGAGTAACTTCTGGTCGTATGGGCAATCTAACCATAAATCTTCCAGATGAGTCCCGCGTGGTTGTTTCAGCGAATGGTTCTTCGCAAAATTGCTCTTCTTTTGTATAGTGCTGCGTTTCTGGGATTATTTTCTGGCAATTTTGACACATTAGTATGAGTTGTTTGAGGAAGTTCTTGTAATTGAAGGTTCTGGGTATTTAGGGTTCTTTGTTGTTGTGCTGTCTCGATGATAGCGTGTAGTTGACTGACTGTGTTGAAATATTGTGCTTCAAATAGAGCGCGTTCACCCTCACATTCTGCCAGATAGCCTGTTGAATGTCCACAAACTCTTTCCAAATGTCCTCTATTTTTTTCTAATTTTACCGTTGCTTCAATTGTTGTGGTGTGTTCTGAGATCCAGTTGGCTGTTCTAGTCATGAATCATTTTACTCGTGCGCGACTTTGTTTTAGCTTTGTGAATTGCGACATCCTGAATTGCGATTAAATATAAAGTTGTGTAGGCCTGTGCAGTGACCAATGCAATGAAGAAATGGCCTATTGTATTCAATTAATTAAATGAATCTGTACAATGGGATTTGAAGTACGGTAGGCCTAGCTTTATGTTTTATTTGTTTTGCTAATATGCCTCTTGAATTTTAGATGACATTGCTTGGGCTATTGCGTTTACGTTTCAGCTGTCGATTGCGACGTATAGTTGTAACCTATGAATGTCTCTCCTAATTATGATTTATTTGATACTCACAGGAGTCGAGATCCCACGTTGGGCGCCAATGTCAATGAGTTGGGGTTGCTTTTGGTGGTGGAATGAATATTTGTCCTCTTTAATAAATATGACTTTTATTTCTGCTTATTGCCTTGTATCTTATCAACGCCAATGGCATGGCTGCTTTTATTTACAATTGACTGCCGACAGCGCAGCGCTATGGCCTATCTAAACCCACGGCCCACTGGATGCTGCTCTACAAGGAGCTTACAAAAGTTGTCCATACATAGAGGGCGCTCATAGCAGCACATTAGCAGCTAACAACTGCATTTACGCTAAATTAATTCAGTTCCACTTTTGTCACAACGTTAGCTCCCAAATCGTACTGATCAGCTGCCATATGCAAGCGTCCATGCACTCCGCGCGCGTGTGGAGCCTCGTATACAAGAATCAACACAAGTAAAATAACAAAAATATTTACATTTACAAAAATATGTCACGCTGCCCCATGCAATGAAATTATTATTATTACATACAATGCGCACAAATGTGCATACGTAAAGACTAATATCCTATATACAATGTTTGATATATTCAGCTCTAGTCTTTGCTATAGTCAATGATTGACTTTGTCCTGTTACGACATTTAGTTAGGTGGTATTTTTCACAATGTTCGTTGCATAGTACGCATACACATGCATTGTTTGGTTCGTGAAATTTGTCATTTCTACATATCTTGTGGTGATAGCCTGTGCACTGAAAGTCTGGTTAGCACCGATCGCAGTTCTTGGTTCGCTTTTGCCCATCTCCTGTCTGTCAATCATGGCGTCTGTAGCGTAAAAGTCTTCGGGTATTTCTTTTGTTTTTTTCCTTAGCTCTATTAATTGAGATACTTGCTTGGTGTGAGGTAGGAGCAGCTTGAGTTTCAGGTCCTCTATGTAGAACGGTTCCCTTGCCAGTTCATATACCAGTCTGGACTTGGTCGTTCTCGCTACTCCAAGTGCTCTCTTCAAATATCTCGATTTGATTTTCTCAAGGTTGGTAAGGTCCGTTAGGGTTAGTCTTTCCCATATTAGTTCAATGCCGTATGTTATAACTGGAGATATTTTGGCATGAAATAGCACAATGGCTGTTTGTAGAGAGAGTTTGGTGATGTTTTTGATTTCAAACATTCCTCTGATGGCGGCAGCAGCTCTTTCTTGTATATGGACCCTGAATGAGTTGCATGTGGTCTGGAGTGTCATCCCTAGGTACTTAAAGGTATTAACTTTTTTGATGTCGTTATCTCCGAGTTTTACCTCGTCATTTGTTGCTAGTTTTCCTCCTTTCCGAAATACCATGTGGACCGTCTTACTGTGGTTAATTAACATTTCGTTTTCTTGCGCCCAAGTGTGGAGAGCATCCAAGGTGTCTTGTAGTTCCGATGTGTCAGATGAACCCAGGGCCATATAATCTGCGTACATATATAATGACACTGTTTTGGTGTTTTCAATTATTTTAGTGATATCTGCTGTGGCGATGTTGAACAGTATAGGGCTCATTGGGTCCCCCTGTAGTACGCCGTTTGTTTGCGTGATTTCCTTCGAAGTTGCCTCTCCGTCTTGTATTACGACTTTGTTGTGGGTCAGTATGTTTCTTATTGCTATTGTGATCTCATTCTTTCCGCCAAGATCTTCGAGTTTGTTTAGATGTCTTGTTCTTTCCAGTATATCGAAGGCTTTGGTGTAGTCAATAAATACAGTGTGGAATTTGCCTTTGGGTATTCTTAGGGCTTGGTAGATGTCGTTCATTAGATTTCCTATGGCCTGTATGGTGGATCTTCCTTTTCTGAATCCGAATTGTTGTTCGGGTATTTTCGGGTCTATTGTGTATCAGTCAACAAACAAACAAGACTACATTTAAAACACACAATGCAAATATTTACAAAAAATATTCGCATGAAAACCATAACCGACATGTCAAGTTAAATACATTTAATTTTGTACTCATTCCTTTCTGCCGTCAGCTTATCAGATGGCATCTCCCGACCCTCTTCTGGATATGTTTAGCTCATATTAGACATCTCCAAAGCGAAGCAATTCTGGATTATTCTTCTTTCAACGGCCTGGGTTGACATCTTGCTACTTGGATAAAAATGTTATTAAATTCACACGCTTAAATTGGCTAGCTATTTTGCTGAATTTGGCTACTCAGTTAGCCAAACATTCCTACAGCAAAAAATACGAAGAGTACTGGCCCTAAGCCTGTAGTTTGACAACTACCTAAATTCACTGACTTTAGCTTGAAGCAAACTTAGTAGCACGCACACAACTTATAATATCACAAAATATGACTCAAAATGTTAAAGTGTTTCAGTGCCATCACGACACGACAAGTATAATAATGTGTCATTTGACACGCTAAGTGGCAGCAAGTCTGTGTCCTCGGACACACCAAGTAGTTAATTTGATCAGCACATGAAGCAGTATTCAAATGATTCTGGACAAAATTGAATGGAGGGAGAAGCTTCAAAATTACCTTCTGTAATAATAGGCTCACTGGCATGCGACAACCATCTTTCCGATCGTAGCACTTCGTAAGTCACGGTGAAGCCAGTCCGCACGAAAATCGGTCGTAGGATAATCTGCTAATTAAATCCCACTCAATCCACAGGCTTCGCGTACGTACGCTGTTTCTCTGCCAAACCATGCGTCCTTACTTCTTATTGATTCCTCAGGATGCCAAACTCGTGGTTATTCTGACGTGGAACCTCTCATAAGCGTGGCTAAAACCTCAGTCTCTCTCAAGATTTTCTACATCTGTCCTCTTCTGATGCTTCGTAAAAATGCAAAATAATTTCAGCATGAGTCAAGACCATGCTGACGCTAGCTTGGCCCTTCGCCTGCTCCCAACGGTACACCGTGCTCTGGGAAGGTTACCATAAATATCCTACAGGCTCAACTCCTTTGTATTTCAGAATTACATTACCCTTGCTCTCGACGCCAGCCAGTACCTGTAATTTCGCAACTCTGCCTGGTTTCTCTTCTTGGCTGCCAGTAGTTTCAATGCAGAATGAATAAACATTAAGAATCATTTATATGGCCTCATATAAAGTGTTCAGTATGTCTATACTTTGACGAATATCTTCCATTGTTTTTCCAAAAATTGCATTGTTGAATAATTTGTACAGATTTTTCTCTAAATCATTTTTGGCTTGTTTTCGTAGGTTGTTATTAAAATCAACGTATGCCTTTAGCCAAGGTCTTTGTTTAAACTTTAACACACGATGCATTTTTATCAATTTTAGTCCATGATCTAGAGCCTGTTGAAGTGCCATGTAATGAACAGCGTATCGCCTTCGATTTCCAAGATGAGGAATTATTTTTTTTGGGAGACGAATCCTTAGATTGTGTACACTCTGGTAGGGAAGGTAAATCGTTGTGTAGAATATGAGGGTCACATGGGTAATCAACATCAACGTCTAGAATGTATCCAACATGGTCGTCTACCTTTAACGTTTCTAGATCAACGGTATCTGGAGAAACCCATTGAAATCCACCATAACGAAGGGTGTGGCACATAGCCCACCCGTATTGGTTGTTGGCATCATCATTCGTAATAAACTGCGTTGGTTTCTCGGAATCATATGTTTCTATATATGTATACCGATGAGACACCTGGCATATTCCTCCACGTATTCCAGACTCTATTAAAAGAATCTGATAGTAATCCTCTACCAATTCCAGTTCAATTCCAGTGTAAAGGAGCATTGCCTCAAATCTTAAACAAGTTGAAGTAAAGAAGTGTGTAGCATCCACTCGGCATGTTTCTAGTGTTTTGGTTCGAAAAGTTTCAAAGCTGTCTACAAGAAGGAGTACATCTGAAGTAAGGTAAAGATCACTATATTCCCCTAGAGTTTTAATTTTGAACTGATTCCACACATTTTTAGCATGTTCATAGTCTTCTTTACTGACATCTTCTTGACTTATTTTTTTAAAGAATGCTTCTTTTGGAGGTAAACACGTTTCACTTAACTTTTCCCATGAATCAATGTAATCATAACAAAATACACCTTTACGAGTCATGAACGTCGCATTTTCTTCACCAAAGTACTTGTCTGTTTCAGGGTAAGATGTTAAGTTTGTAACTAAGTTTTCCAAACTACTTGGCATTAACCGAAACGTATCCACAAATCGAAGCTTAACATTTCCAACATATTTGGTGAAGGAAATGACGTTTCCTTAGAATTAGCTATAACATCCACTCTTTCAGTAGTACACCCCAATTGCTTTACAATAAAATGTTCACCATATCCACTCATATTATGCAGAAATACAGGAACGGGGTTATGTGTTTTACACCTCAAATTACAGTTATTATGAGCACTTCCACGGCATTCACCTGTAATATGACAATGATCTCTAACTTTCCAGTCTTCTTTCGTAAATGTTTTATGAAACAAATAACAGGTTTCAGAAGATTGGATCTCAGCTTCTTGATCCTTAGTTAAAGCCTTTGGAACATTTTAACTGTAAAGGCGATCAATTTCATTAGCTATTGAAATCAAACAGTCCATAAACTTTTCTGCAGCGTCAGGACCACGATAAATAACGGGTTGGCTTGCAAGGCTTGTCTTTATGTGTTTTACAGCTGGCGACGGAGTGAGTACAGGTGAACGTTGAGCTCCGTATGAATGTGTTTTTCAAGTGTGTAATACAGTAATTTTCAGAGTAAAAGTTGGCACAGGGACAACGTATGAACGTTAGATTAATTTAAAGTAATATCTCATAAGCAGATGTGTAAAACAACGTGACATTCCAGTTATATGTGTTAGGGAGCATTCATTTCGCTTTGCCATCATGAGCTCGTGCACGGTGTGCAAGAAGGAAGTGTTTAAGGCAGAAGTGAAGGTACAGTGTGGTACGTGTAAAAAAGGTACCATGGAAAGTGCGTTCAGATAGATGGAAAAGCTGGTGAACGGCTATGTGAACTCTGTTCCACTAAAGACACATCTCCATCATTAGGAGATGTGATGTTGTTATTGAACGAATTACGAGAGGAATTTCGTTCCATGAAAAGTGAGCAACTTCAGAGGGAGAGAGATCTGGGTAAGTCGCAGGACATGTGTCACGATAAATTAGATCATAATACGCTACTGCTAAAATCACAGCAGGTGGACATAGCTCAGTGCTTAGCACAAATAGAATCCCTGAAACAAGAAAACTCTGATCTAAGCGCTAAAGTGAAAGCATTGGAAAATCGTGTGTTAGAATCTGAACAGTATTCCAGGCGCAATACAATTGAGATACACGGTGTTTCCGAAATACAGAATGAGAACGTTCTTAACACTGTCAAACAAGTTGGACAAGTCTTAGACGTAAATGTGACTGATGAAATGGTGGACGCTTGCCATCGTCTACCGAAACAACCAAGCCAACAATACAGTGGTATTGTCGTTAAATTTGTGAGGCGGCTTGACAATGAAACCTTTATGGATCGGCGCCGTGTAAAGAGGAATTTATCTACTGGACATATGGGACTCCCTGGGGAGAGCATGGTGTATGTGAACGAGAGTCTCGCCCCGGAAAAGAGGAGACTGCTGGCAGCGGCTCGTCAGAAGCGGAGAGTAAAGGAGTTAGCTTATCTATGGGTAAGAATAGGAGTCATAAAAATGAAGAAAAATGAGGGTTACCGTATCATAGTAGTTAATAGTATGGACGATCTTGTTGTTGTTTGAGTCCTCAGACTTTTGACTGGTTTGATGCAGCTCTCCATGTCTCCCTGTCTTGAGCTAATCGTTTCATCTCTACATAATTACCACACCCTACATCCGAGGCAATCTGTTTAACATATTCTAACCTTGGTTTACCCCTACAGTTCTTGTCCTCAACCCTTCCTTCCATAACTAAGCTTGCTATTCCTGGGTGTCTTAGTATGTGTCCTACCAACCTATCTCTTCTCTTCATTAGCAGTCGCCAGAAACATCTCTCCTCTCCCAATAGTCTCAATACCTCTTCGTTTGTAACTCTATCTACCCATTTGTTCTTCATCATTCTCCTGTAACACCACATTTCAAACGCTTCAATTCTCCTCTTTTCTGCTGCACCAATAGTCCAAGTTTCACTACCATAGAGTACCACGCTCCAGACAAAGGCCTTCAAAAATGACTTCCTAATACCTAAATCTATATTCGATGTCAACAGATTCCTTTTCTGTGGAAATGCTTTCCTTGCCTGAGCTAACCTACTTATTAAATCCTCTTTGCTTCGTCCATCACTGGTTATTTTGCTTCCTAAGTAACAGAATTCTCCTACTTCCTTTAGCTTTTCACCTGCCAATTTGATGTCCATAGAGGTTTCTGATTTTATCTTAACGGAATTTAAAATAGATAAATTGTCAATTGTGGTATGAAATCTAAATTTTATGTGTTCAACGGGAACCTAATGTGTAATCATATAGATACATGTATTTTAACAGAAACTTGGTTAGACTCCAGCGTTTACGACACTGAGGTCATTAACACTGGTTACAGAGTATACAGGCAGGAGAGAGGTTCAAGCGGGACTGGGGGTGGGGTGCTAATAGCGGTAAAAGAGGGGATTAACGTTCTCAAGGCTGAGGGAAGGTCTCAGAACTTAGAAGTCTTGCTGTTAAAATTAGAAACAAAAGGAAGAGTTTGGTATGTCGGTTCTCTGTTCATTCCTCCTAGCTCGGATCTTGAGTTTTACCGTGAAATGCTAGAGTGGCTAGAGAAGCATTATGAAATGTACAATAATAACATCATTATAGCGGGAGATTTTAACATTCCTACAATAACGTGTACAGAGATTAATGATGTAGATAAGAATACCCATTCACAGTTACTGTATAACATCATGAACCTACTTCAACTTAAGACTTACAACAACATTCAGAATTCGAATGGAAAAACTCTTGATCTAATACTCACTAACTATACAAACCTAAATCTCGTAAGACATAATACTCCTCTTCTACCCGAAGATACCCATCATCCCGCACTGGATTTAACAGTTCCTCTCAATGGAGCCAAAAACATCTTCAGAATTAAAGAGCAAACTAAATTTAATTTTAAAAAGCTAAATTTGATGAACTGTACCTTGGTTTCAGAGACACAAATTGGGACGATCTCTACAAAACTAATGAAATAAATTCAGCAGTTAATATTTTTTATGATAAAGTTTACGAAGTTTTTCAAAATTCCGTCCCAGTATTAGTGCCTTTTAAAACAAGTAAATACCCTGTTTGGTTTACAAAACAAATAATAAATGATTTGAAAGATAAAGACTTCCACATAAAAAGAAAAGACTATTCTGAATATAGCAAAATGAGATACATACAATTCAGAAGCAAGACCAAAACAGACATCAAACTAGCTCATAAATGATATATTACAACAGTTGAAAATAACATTAATAGTGATTGTAAAATTTTTTGGACGTATGTGAAAAGCAGGAGAAGGGCCAATGGTACATGCACAATAATGCAATACAATGATGAAGAGCTGAACAGTGGAGAAGCGTTTGTTCAGGTTTTTGCAAAATACTTCCAGTCGGTGTATTCACAGCGACCTGCTTCCTACAGAATATCGCAAGATGGGGCAAATACACCAGTAACCCTGCATGTAAGCGAAGTAGCAATGGCGGAAATTAATAGAGCGTTTAAAAAACTGAGACGAAAAACATCAACGGGCCCGGACAAAATACCCCCTTACGTAATTAAGGGCTGTTCACAAATTTTAAAAGGTCCCCTTCAGTTTCTTTATAACCTGGCAATTAGTACAAATACATTCCCAGATATTTGGAAAAAAACTCGCGTCTGTCCTATTTTAAAATCAGGTAACCAAACATTAATAAAAAAACTATCAACCCGTGAGTATAGAATCAGCTGTTGCAAAGATTTTTGAATATATCTTCCATGACAGAATTGTTACTCATGTAGCACCAGCCATATCAGAACAACAACATGGATTCATGCAACGGAGATCCACAGTCACAAATCTGATGAATTTCTCCCACGAACTTTCATCCGAGTTGGATATCGGAGGACAGACGGATGCTTTTTTCACGGATTTTGAAAAGGCATTCGATGATGCATGATATTATTTTGACAAAATTAAACAATTTCGGTTTTTCACAAGCAAATTTACGATTTTTAGCTCGTATCTGTCTGGTAGAAAGCAATATGTACACTTTCTAGGAAATTCATCTAGGGAATACACCGTAAATTCCGGAATTCCCCAAGGATCGAACCTAGGACCAATTATGTTTCTGATAGCAATCAATGACATTTCTGACTGTATTGAGCACTCTAAATGTCTTCTATACGCTGATGATTTTAAGATATTCTGTCCTATATCCTCTTCTCATGACTGCTATCTTCTACAAAATGACTTGGACAACATCTTTGAATGGAGTAGGGCAAATAAACTTAATTTTAATCTAACGAAATGTGTCACAATGTCGTTTACCCGAAGGAAGAATAAAGTTAGTTTCCAGTATGAGCTGGGGTTGAACACGCAGCGGGAGGTTGATGGGGTAAGTAACCTTGGTGAGGTACTGGTTAAAGGTATGACTTTCGCTTCTCACATAAACAAGGTAACAAGTGAGGCGTACCGAGCACTAGGTTTCGTCATTAGAAATGTAAGACCTTTTCGGGAGATGAAAAGGGCCATTACACTCTATAATGCTTACGTAAGGACGAAATTAGAATATGCAAGCGTAGTGTGGAATCCGCGGCGTAAAAATACATAAGATTACTAGAAGGAGTTCAGAAGCGATTCGCCAGATTTCTACATTATAAAATGAGCGGAAATTACCCATATATGGTCCCATATAAAATTTTATTGAATAATCTAAAAATTATTGCTTTAGAAGATCGTAGGAAAATAAATGATTCCAAGATCTTACACAAAATTGTAAATTCAATGGTAGATCGCAGTTCATAACAAACTGAAGGCAAAACATCGGCCTGACTTAGAAACTTCCTGCGAAATAATATGGGTTGAGATTATTATCCCAAAAAGGAAGAATTTACTCGTAGGTTGCTTCTACCGCCCACCTTCCAGCAAAATTGACACCTTAGAAGAATGTTTCAACTCTACTGTTCTTGCCCTCAATCAAGAAAATGAAATAGTGTTGCTAGGCGATTTTAACTCCCATATCTCCTGGACATCAATAGACAATGGTACCATACACTCTCCCCAAATAGATACTTTCATTTTATCAAATTTTATAAACGGTCTACATCTGAAACAGTTCAATCTACACCCAACAAGGAAATCTGAAACACTGGACCTCATATTTTCAACCCTGCGCAATGTCACTGTGACCGTTGGAAGAAATATCCTGAACACCGACCATAGCTCAATAGAAGCCACTCTCCCCGTCCCAGCCAGCAGACATAAAAATAGCCCCACCACCGATAAGAAAGCTTTCCCTCCTTGGAGAAAGGTCGACTGGCAAGCTGTCAATCAGGATTTATCATCTCTACCCTGGTGCCTGCTAACAGCTGAGAGAGACGTAAACAGCGCAGTGGCCTTGTTTGAGGATTTACTTTACTCGGCCATTAAACAACACGTTCCGTTCTCCGTACCCAAATCCAACAAATACCCGCACTGGCTAAGTCAAAACACCAAACTCCTTCTCCAAAATAAAACTCGAGCATGGTCACTGTGGAAATCAGTTCCTAATCCTCATACACGCAATGTATTTATTCACCTACGGAAAATTTCAAGAGTTCATATGACAGAAGATTACAACCGCTACATTTCTTCCATAACAGGAAATCTCAAGAATAACCCGAAGAAGTTCTGGACACTTATATCATCCCGTAGAAAGTCTCCCAGAATTCCACTTAACCTAAACCTCCATAATGAAGAAATCCCATTTGAATTGAGGTCCACACATTTCAATGAATATTTCCATTCAACCTTTCCAATTCCCGTGCCAATTCCCAGTCCCCCTCAGCTTACTAGCGTCTGTTCTGATTCACTGTCTCAAATTTCAACGACCCCCGATGAAATTCAAAATATTTTAAAAAGTCTGCCCGCAAACAGATCTACCGGACCATCAGACATAAGCCCTATATTCCTGAAAAACACCTCTGCATCTCTCAGCATCCCCTTATCCATGATACTCAACTGGTGCCTGACTTCCGGCACTTTTCCTGACTCATGGAAAAGAGCTGATGTCACGCCTGTCTTTAAATCAGGCAGCAAGCATGAAATTTCCTCATACAGACCTATATCTATCGTCCCTATACTCTCTTCAGTCTTCGAAAGAATAATACATTGCCGTCTCCTCACTTTCACCAAACCACACCTCTCAGAAGAACAACATGGCTTCGTCCCTGGAAAATCATGTTTAACAAATCTGACTGTTCTGAACCATCACATAATTTCTGCAATAGATCAAAAATCTCAGCTAGATGTAATCTACGTCGACCTGGCCAAAGCATTTGATTCCGCGAACCATTTCCTTCTCCTCCACAAGCTTGCTTCACGATACAACGTACATGGATCCTTCCTATCCCTAATACAAAGCTTCCTGTCCAATAGGCAACAACGGGTAGTGCTTCCAGGGTCTGTATCGTGCTGGCTCCCAGTCTTATCAGGAGTAACTCAGGGCAGTATCCTGGGACCCCTTCTCTTCGTGCTGTATATGGACGATATAAACACATGTGTGCAAAATTCTCCGTGTTCCCTTCTTCTATACGCTGATGACCTCAAGATATTCAGAAAAATTTCCAATTCTGACGACCACGCTGACCTCCAGGAAGCAGTGAATACTTGTACTGATTGGTTCAACAAATGGAAGTTATCCCCAAATCCGAAAAAGTGCTTCAATGTGTCTTTCTCACTACTGAAATCTGGAAATCAGGCGAACTATAAAATATGTGGAAATAAATTGGATACGGTTTCTCAGGTGAGAGATTTAGGTATAATTCACGATGATAAACTAACATTCTCTCCCCACATTGACCATATCAAATCTCGCGCAATGCGCAGTCTCGGCATTCTATACAGATTCACAGAAATTAAAGACCTCACTGCACTTAAATTATACTTCACCACATATGTTCTCCCTATCCTAGATTTCTCTTCTCCAATCTGGTCTACTTCGGCTATAACCAATATTTCTAAATTGAACAGTGTCTTTAATTTCTTCATATCAGTAGTCAAAGCTCGCAATCCTTCACCAAGGCACTTCGCCAAATCCGATATTCTAAACCAGCTCAATGTACTCGACCTGAGAAGCCGTCTACAATTTACTGACCTGTGTTTCTTACATAAAATTATGAATGGTTACACAAAATGTAACATGCTCTTAAGCTACTTCCCACTTCATGTTCCCTCCCGTTCAACACGCCAGAAACATTTACACCACGTACCTCGCCCACGTCTTGAAGTACAGAAGCGCTCTATTTTCCACCGTCTACCTACCCTTAGCAACTCCCTTCCAAACATTGACATATTCTATCCCTATCGAACATTCAAACATAACATTAGAAGATCCCTTTCACCATCTTTTCCTAACCCCTCGCCCTCCTAATCACTCACTACCCCATTCACTCCCTGCGTCCTTCCCGAGATTTATCCTTTCTGCCGTCACTGCCAATTGTTACCTGTTATTGTTGTTGTTGTTGTTTTTGTTATTATTATTTGAAATTGTTAAAATATTAGTGTAAAATGACCTTTTCATGGTTGTATCTAATAATTATTAAATAAATAAAATAAATAAATAAATAAATAAGTATTTTTTATCGTTGCTGAATTTCAATATTCCACGTCTATCCTCAAGAACATGTACAACTTTTAGAAATAGGAAAACATGCACCACGTCATACAAACATTCACCGCTTTATAGTCTCTGCAGTAGTTACAATAAAGCTGTAATGTGTAATAAAAATCTAGACTTCAAACTTCGTCTCCAAAAATTTGTAAATGTATTTATAACCACATTGCCATGAGTGTAATTAATTAATAAAAATGTAGAATATGTAACAGCATTAGAGTTAGGCTATAAATAATATTATGTAATTAATTTAGATGTTAACATTAGATTTAAGTTAGATTTAAGTTATGAAAACATTAGAATTACTGTTCAAAAATTTGTGGGCTTACTGTTATAGGGGTTTAAGACCCTGTTGTAAACCAGCATAAGTAAATAAATAAATAAATAAATAAATAAACATATACACCAAAGTCTCATAGGAACATGACTCTGGCGTGGCACTTGCCTCAGGATTAGGTAGACATGTTTGATATGGTAAGAGTATACTTTCGAATCTGCATAGATAACGTAAGGTATTCTGAGCATTTTTTCCACATTTAAGAATTTGACAATTGAGTTTTTAATAGGCATTTAAACCCTAGCAATGTCATGCAAGACACTCAAACCTCTATGTTCTTTCAATATTTCCATTCCTTTTTGACCATATCGATTATTGAAGTGAGTAAAACACCGTTTACACGTATATCTTATGTTCACGGTGTGTAATTTGATGTCCTACTAGTTTATCAATATCTTTGATAAAGACGTAATGGTTCTGGCCAGATGAAGAACTTAGCAGAAGAAGGTCACGATGGGCTGTACCTCTTTATCCACAACCTTTAGATGAAACAGATTGTTGTCTTCTTCCAGTCCAAATACATTGATGGATATGTCGTTGGCTTTCTCAAATTTGGGAATGTCAGCTAGCGATGTAGGAAAAGATATTACTGAAAAATCATACTTGTTTTCTAGATCCTTGTATTTACTAATGCGTTCAGCTTTCGCTTTAACCAGTTTTGCTAAAATAGCATACATAAAACACCTTTCATCTTTCAAGTTTTGAGGATTACTGCAGGCTTTTCTTGCTTTTACAGTTGCATGTAATGGAATATATGTGGATCCACGCAAGGGATTATACTTATTTATTTTCAAAAGTACCCCTTCAACTGCTAACAAAGCCCAATTACTGCCTTTTAGCTCAGATTCCTCCATTTCCGTAGTTAATTTTCAGCCTATTTTCATTTTATGAAAATATAGCCTTATGAGATCACCTCTTGTCCGTGTGTGCGTAAGTGTGTGTGTCCCTAATAAAATCTAAACGGCAGGAGCAACTTCATTGAAACTCGGTAAGGTCATACGACTATTTCAGCCGACCCCGACCGTGCGCTTAAAATTGTATTACGTCTCACCAATCCAACATGGCGGCTGTGCGATTTATTTCACCAGCATTCCATATCTCCGAAACTATTACTGATATCACCCTGAAATTTTGTACGGTGATAAAGAGCACTACTGGAAGCTCACTTACGAGACTTTCAAAAACCTGTTAACTACAAAACGAACATGGCGGCCAAGAGAATTTGAAACTTTCAAATAGACTCATCTCACGTTTTAACCATCCAAACGCAATGAAACTTGGTAAACCGAATGTTTGGGCACATTGTAATGTACTGGCATCTAATTCAGTTCAATTGTTTGCATAATCTCAAGATGGCGGCAGTGGGAAATATTTCATCGGCATTCTATATCTCCGAAACTATTACTGATATCGCCCTGAAATTTTGTACGGTGATAAAGGGCACTACTATAAGTTTACCGAGGCAACTTTCAAACACCTGTAGAGTACAAATCGAACATGGCGGTCCAGCGAATTTGAAATATTTTAATAGACTTTTCTCGAAATTTAACCATCTGAGCGAAGTGAAATATGGTACAGTAAATATTTATACATATTGTAATGCACTAGCGTCTAATTTAGTTCAATTGTTTATATAATCTCAAGATGGCGGCTGTGCAAAATTTTAAAATTAAGTTTTCATATCTTGTGTCGTAATCATGCGATGGAAGTGAAAGTTTGAACAATGAACCTACCCAATGCCTTTTCTTTAATGGTACGTAACTCTATCGCCTATGGATATAACAATCCAACATAGCGACCATCCGAACTATGTAGACAGTTCTCAATATCTACGAATCTTTTACAGGAAACAGACTGAAATTTTTATGTTCATAGAGGCTATGAACATAAGTTTACCCCTAGGACTTTCAATAATCTGGTGAGCACACATCCAACATGGTGGCGAAGCGATATATAAATATTTAAATGGAAGTTTCTTGCGATTTAACCATCTGAGTGCAGTGAAACGTGGTACCGTAAATGCTTATACAAATGTTAATCCACTGGCATGTAATTTATTTCAATTGTTTTCATAACCACAAGATGGCAGCTGTGCGAAATTATAAAATCTCGTTATTACTTCTTGTGTTCTTATCATGCGATTGAAGTTTGAATATTACACGTACACAATAATCCTCATGTAATAGAGCATAACTCTTAAGACCTACATATATAAAAATCGAACATGGTGACCAAAAAAAAACATTAGACCGCTCTCAACATCTACGAAACTATTACAGCAATCAAACTGAAATGTTGTATGTTGATAGAGGCAATCAACATAAGTGGGATATATGATAATAGGCTTTAGTTCTTCACGGAACTACTTGTTTAAATTGTGTTTCCAAGAAACTACTTAAGTCTGTTTCCAAAAAGATTGCCTGATTACGTGTTTTAAAAGCACGATTTGAAATTTTATTGGTAGACGTACGAATGAATCTACATTCAGCTACAAGATTATCTTTTATCGACTTTTGCTAGTTCTTTCTGCATAGCTTGCATTATTTGATGTTTGGACTCTTTAAGGTATGAATTTAAATCCTTACACGTATCACTACGTATAAAATAGGATTTAAGACGACCTTCAAAAGACGATTCATATTCAGTAAGTCCATTATTATCAGGAACCATTGAGAAGAGGTAATGTTTTGTAGGCTCCGTTTTTTGTCTTTTAGCTGATGACGCAACATTACAACATTCTTCATGGCGACGTCTGTTGTAGGCATTGTTAAATTTACTGCCACAAGTTTTGCACTCATGAAATTCACCACACGATACTTCATGACGCTTTCTATCATTAGTCCCGAAGAAAAGTTTTTCCACACTCTTTGCAAATATACCTTGGAAAGTTTTTTCCATAATGGATGTTGTTTTCTGCCAACAGGTGCTTACTGCTTAGTACAAGGCTGTAGGATGTTTGGTGAGACGGTCTTTCACGATGTGAACACCGTGAGAGGTAGTAGTCAACTGAGATTATTCTTGCCGAGGGGCCTCTAATATACCCAAGTCAAGACCAACAGCTGCTTACTGCGTAGTATAAGGCTGTACACTGGTTGTTTCGTCGGTCTTTCACTATGTGATCACCGTGAGAGGTAGTAGTCAACTGACGATCTTCTTGCTAAGGGTCCTCTAATACAGGGGTTCTCAAACTTTTTCTGTCGCGCCCCCCTTCTGAAACATGAAATATCTAGACCCCCCGCCCTATTCTCATTTCCTTTCTTAGCACTTCTCATAGGCTACTTCCCACAAATAAAAAGATCACACAAGATCTACTGTGTATGCTACTGCCTAATTAGAATTTAAAGTACCAGTTACATTAATTATAATAATAATAATAATAATAATAATAATAATAATAATAACACACAATTCATTATTCTTAGAGTATATCAAAGTACAACAACGTTTTGTAAAAAAAATCATGCATACGTATTACTTTTGCTCATAAAAATAAAAACAACTGATGCACGTGCAGTTATTGGAATTGAGCAAATTTTGTTTGTTTCACTAATTAGCTCTTTAGCTGTGACACCTGTGTTCAGTAATGCTTTTCATATTTGAAAGCTCGTGACTTATAAATGACAATATAAATAATATATATAATTTTCAACATTGCACTGTGAATTTGAAAAATTGTATGTTAAAACTCTTCACCTATGAAAAAGTAAAACAGGAGAATAAATGTGTACATGGATCAGAATTCGGTAATTCTCATACATTTACGGAGTTTGTGTGATGTGTGAGCTTGAATTTAAGATGAAAGTAAATCCAGTCTCGGTTGCATGTTTGAAACAGCAACCCGCAGATCCCCTTCAAGCTTCAGCCGAGACCGATGCTTCGTCTTGACGGATGCCATCGCGGAAAATGTTGACTCACACAAGTAAGTTGAAGCGAAGGATAATAACAGGTCCACTGCTTTTCTTGATAAAATGGGATATCATTCCGAATCTGCACCCAATAATTTTCAAGAGACTTCGATTTAAATTAATTTCGAAGTATTCTGTCACTTGAGAGTTCTATTAGTTCCTCCTGTTCTGACGTTGACAGGTGGGCTGTTAGGTTCATTTCAAACGGACTGCGAATCCAGTCATTCTCAGTTGAAGGTTGTGGAAATCTACCCTCGAATTTTTGACGAAGCTTTTGGAGGTGTTCTACGACAATTCCACTAATTTGACAAATATCTAACTCGTTTTCTTCGATGAATTCATTCAGACAATGAAACATCTCACAGTTACCTTTGTCCTTCTGGGCTTTCCAAAGTTCAAGTTTTCTCTTAAAAGCAAGCACTTTGTCGCTTAGATTGAAAATATTACTATTTCATTCTTGAAGTGACACGTTAAATTCATTCAGTTTTTCAAATACGTCAGCCAAGTAGCACAGTATTAGAAGCCATTTCTAATCCAGAAACAGGGTTGCGAGTGTAGGACTGCTGTCCAATAGGAAAATACGAAGTTCAATCTTCAACTCCACAACGCGACGAAGGACTCGACCACGAGACAACCAACGTACCTCCGTGTGCAATAGAAGCGAATCATGTAAAGATCCCATCTCCTGGCAAAGAATAGAATATAGCCGACTGTTTAAAGCTCTTGCTTTCACAAAATTTACAACACTAATTACATCGTTCAGCACTTTATTGACTTCCGGTTGTAGTTCTTTTGAAGCCAATGCCTCCCTGTGTATCACGCAATGTGTGAATTTTACAGAATTAGTAACAGCAATGACTCTTGCTCTGAAACCCATTTTAGTTCCAGTAAATGCCGACGCCCCATCAGTACATATACCAACACAATTTGTCCATGAGAGATTGTTGTCAAAAAAAAGGAATTCACAAGAGAAAGAATATCTTCGCCTGTAGTCCGCCCTTCCATAGCTTTACAAAATAGAAAATCCTCGTGCATTTCATTTTCATGACAGTAGCGTACAAAACAAGAAGCTGGGCACTGTTTACGATATCAGTACTCTCATCAAGTTTCAGGCAACTTTTGGGCTATCATGAAGACGTGGTAGCAATTGTTTTTTTTTGTCAGAGGCTATTACATCAATACGACGAGTTACTGTATCATTTGAGAGCGGTATCGAGTTCAAACACTCGCCGAACTTTTGTCCCTGCATGATCGCGCAAGTTTTCACGGCTGCTGGAAGAAGTAATTTCTCACCAATAATATGTGGTGATTTGGATTTTGCAATTAAATAGGATACCTCCAAGAATGCTCTTGGCGCTTTCTTAAGAACTATTGCGTGCTTTTCTAGGAATCTAACATTTTCTTTTAGTTGTTGCTCGTGGCGCTTAACAAATTCTAAAGGTTTACTTACACAGTCTGGATGTTTAGTCTGCAAGTGTCTCTTATGTTTCACAGGCTTCAAACTGTCGTTTGCTAAAATCTCCAAACAAAGAACGCATTGAGGTTGTTCCTGATTAACATTCGAAAGAATGCTGGTAAAGCCTAATGTCAAATAACCGTCTTGATATTTAGGCACTTTTACTTTGTGTGTAGAATTAATAATCCTGATGGGAGCAGAAGTAGACGCGGAAGAACAATGGACTTTGTATAAATTCGAACCTTGTTCTTTTCCCGAAGGAAAGCGGTCTCTTTTTACCACTTCTATTAAGCCTCTTATCCATGGGTAATGGCGTCACTCGTATCAGTTTATTGTAAAGTTGGCTAACCACGCACTTGAATTCACCTGTTCACTCACTGTTTTTGAACTGACTGGAAAGGCCTAGCTTGATTCGAATCGGCAATGGCAGAAATAGAAGAATCCATTCTTGTAATCCGTTCTTGAAAGGAAGTGGCGGTCACATTGTCAAGCGGCTTATTATCATTAATTGTTTGGTAAGGAGATGTCACTGCGTGTGGCGAGTGAAAGAGGGCTGTGTGGGAAATGTTACTCGCCACCCTTTCTAAGCATTTCTGCTGGCAGGATCTACTGGTCAGTTCTTGTGAAATAAGACAGCAAAGGTACGAATTTATTATTTTTGAATGGTCTTGGGAGCTACCTGGCTATGATAGGTTCATGAATATGAGGATAGTAATATTTGTTATATAATATGAAATATTAATATTTCAATCCAAGCCTGCGCCCCCCTTTATCACTCTCTGTGCCCCCCTCGAGTGGGGGGGGCGCTTCCCACTTTGATAACCCCTGCTTTAATATACCCTAGTCAAGACCAACAGCTGTTTACTGCATATGACACGTCTGTAGACTGGTTGTTTCGACGGTCTTTCACGATGTGATCACTGTAAGAGGTCGTAGTCAACTGACAATATTCTTATACCCTAGTCAAGGTCAACACGTGCTTACTGCGTATGACAAGGCTGTACATTGGTGGGTTAAGACAGTCATTTTTGCTAAGGGTCCCTTGTTTACCCTAGACAAGGCTATACATTTTAGTTCTGAACACTTAGTGGTTAATTGTATATTGAGTTTATATACACAGCTTAAACAAGCACGTTTACAAGCGGTCAAACATTGCGAGATAGTCACATGGAACAAAAAAGAAATGTTCCGCTACCTAGCGGTGGATATGAGCACTCACTGAACTACTAGCATGCTACCTGGCAGAGGATATGAACATTCACTGAACTACTAGCATGCTTGCCAATAATGGGCGCAATTGTTCTTAGCACTAAACAAAACACACAGCGGGTGTACTTTATCGATTAATACAAATATATCTTGTTTAAATAATGTAACAAAAAGTTAAATGGCGCATTGTATGGATATGTTTCATTACATAAAATGTTATACTATGCGAGTGTTTAACATTCTATAATCGGCATATGTATAGGTTTATGTGTTGGCTATTATGTTGGCTTTTTGTGATGGCTTTTTATGTTGCCTTTTATGTTGGCTTTTGCGTTGCCTTTTTATGTCGGCTTTTGTATTGGCCTAATGTTGACTTTTTGTATTGGCCTTTGTGCTGGCTTTTGTGTTGGCTTTTTATGTTAGCTTTTTGTATTGGCTTTTATGTTGGCTTTTTATGTTAACTTTTTGTATTGGCATTTATGTTAGCTTTTGCATTGACTTTTTGTTGGCTTTTGTGTTGGCTTTTTATGTTGGCTTTTAATTGGCTTTCATGTTGGCTTTTTATGTTGGCTTTTTGTTTAGGCTTTTACGCTGGCTTTTGTGTTGGCTTTTTATGTTGGCTTATTGAATTGGCTTTATGTTGGCTTTTGTATTGGCTTTCATGTTGGCTTTTTATGTTGGCTTTTTGTATAGGCTTTTATCTGGCTTTTGTGTTGGCTTTTTATGTTGGCTTAATGAATTGGCTTTATGTTGGCTTTTGTATTGGCTTTTATGTTGGCTTTATTATGTAGGCTTTTCTGTTTGCTCTTATGTTGGCTTTTTATATGGGCTTTTTGTATTGGCTTTTATGTAGGCTTTTGTGTTGGCTTTATCATGTTGGCTTTTTGTATTGGCTTTTATGTTGGCTTTTTGTATTGGCTTTTAAGTTGGCTTTTGTGTTGGCTTTTTATGTAGGCTTTTTGTATTGGCTTTTTGTATTGGATTATGTATTGGCTTTTGTATTGGCCTTGTGTTGGCTTTTGTATTGGCTTTTGTATTGGCCTTATGTTGGCTTTTTATGTTAGATTTTTGTATTCGCTTTTACATTGGCTTTTGCGTTGGTTATTTATGTTGGCTATTTGTATTTGCTTTTATGTTGGCTCCTTATCGTGTTTTTTTGTATTGGCTTTTATGTTGGCTTGTATGTTGGCTTTTTATATTGGTTATTGCGTTGGTTTTTTATGTTAGCTGTTTTTATTGGCTTTTTATGTTGGCTTTTTATGTTGGCTTTTTATTGGCTTTTATGTTGGCTTTTGTGTTGGCTTTTTATGTCAGATTTTTATTGGCTTTTATGTTGACGTTTGTGTTGTCTTTTTATGTTGGCTTTTTGTATTGGCATTTATGTTGGCTTTTGTATTGGCTTTTATGTTTGTTTTTCATGTTGGCTTTTTATGTTGGCTTTTTATTGGCTTTCATGTTGCCTTTTTATGTTGGCATTTTGTATAGGCTTTTATGTTTGCTTTTGTGTCAGCTTATTGTATTGGCTTTTTATGTTGGCTTTTTATGATGTCTTTTTTATTTGCTCTTATGTTGGCATTTTATTGGATTTAGGTTGGCTTTTTTGTATTGGCTTTAATGTTGGCTTTTGTTTTGGCTCTTTATATTGCCTTTTTGTATTGGCTTTTATGTTAGCTTTTATGTTGGCTTTTGATGTTGGCTTTTGCGTTGGCATTATATGTTGGCTTTGTGTATTGGCTTTTTTGTTGGCTTTTGTGTCGGCTTTTATGTTGGCTTTTGTGATGGCTAATTATATTGGCTTTATGTATTGGCTTTTTGTATTGGTTTATGTATTGGCTTTTGTATTGACTTTGTGTTGGCTTTTGTGTTGGCTTTTTATGATGGCTTTTTGTATTGGCTTTTATGTTGGCTTTTGCGTTGGTTTTTTTTATGTTGGCTTTTTGTATTGGCATTTATGTTGGCTATTGTATTGGCTTTTATGTTGGCTTTTGTGTTGGCTTTTTATGTTGGCTTTTTGTATTGGCTTTTATGTTGGCTTTTGCGTTGGTTTTTTATGTTGGCTTTTTGTATTGGCATTTATGTTGGCTGTTGTATAGGTTTTTATGTTTGATTTTGTGTTGGCTTTTTATGTTGGCCTTTTATGTTGGCTTTTTATTGGCTTTCATGTCGGCTCTTTATGTTATATTCTTGTAAAGGCTTTTATGTCTGCTTTTGTGTTAGCTTTTTGTATTGGTTGTATGTTGACAATTGCATTGCCTTTTATGTTGGCTTTTGTGTTGGCTTTTTATGATGGCTTTTGGTATTGGATTTTATGTTGGCTTTTTATTGCCTTCATATTGGCCTTCTTGTATTGGCTTTTATGTTGGCTATTGTGTTGGCTCTTTATGTTGGCTTTTTGTATTGGCGTTTATGTTGCCATTTATGTTGCCTTTTTATGTTGGCTTTTGTGTTGGCTTTTTGTATTGGCTTTGATGTTGGCTTTTGTGTCGGCTTTTATGATGGCTTTTGTGTTGGCTTTTTATGTTGGCTTTTTGTATTGGCTTTATATTGGCTTTTGTATTGACTTCATGTTGGCTTTTGTATTGGTATTATGTTGGCTTTTATGTTAGCTTTTTGTATTGGCTTTTATGTTGGCTTTTGCTTTGGTTTTTATGTTGGCTTTTTGTATTAGCTTATATGTTGGCTTTTGTATTGGTTTTTATGTTGGCTTTTGGGTTGGCTTTTTATGTTGGCTTTTAGTATTGGCTTTTATATTGGCTTTTGTATCGGCTTTATGTTGGCCTTTATGTTGGCTTTTTGTATTTGCTTATATGTTGGCATTTGTATTGGCTTTTATGTTGGCTTTTGTGTTGGTTTTTTATTGTCTTTGATATTGGCATTTGTGTTTGTTTTATCATGTTGGTTTTTGTATTGGCTTTTAAGTTGGCTTCTTGTATTGGATATTATGTTGCCTTTTGTGTTGTTTTTTATGTTGGCTTTATGTATTGCCTTTTTGTATTGGTCTATGCATTGGCTTTTGTATTGGCTTTCTGTTGGTTTTTGTATTGGCTTTTGTATTGGCCTTATATTGTCTTTTATGTTGGCTTTTGTGTTGGCTTTTTATGTTAGCTTTTTGTATTGGCTTTTATGTTGGCTTTTGCGTTGGTTTTTATGTTGGCTTTTGTGTTGGCTTTTTTATGTCGGCT
The DNA here is from genome assembly GCA_946902985.2 of Meconema thalassinum. Classification (NCBI taxonomy): domain Eukaryota; kingdom Metazoa; phylum Arthropoda; class Insecta; order Orthoptera; family Tettigoniidae; genus Meconema; species Meconema thalassinum. The sequence continues at coordinate 1,445,184,386 of OX336389.2, read as the reverse complement.
TCCTTGTATTGGCTTTTGTGTTGGTTTTTATGTTGGCTTTTTTGTTGGCTTTTATGTTGGCTTTTGTATTTTTATGTTGGCTTTTGTGTTGGCTTTTTGTATTGGCTTTTATGGTTGTTTTTCATGTTGGCTTTTTATGTTGGCTTTTTATTGGCTTTCATGTTGCCTTTTTATGTTGGCTTTTTGTATAGGCTTTTATGTTTGCTTTTGTGTTGGCATTTTGTATTGGCTTTTATGTTGGCTTTTTATGTCTTTTTATTGGCTCTTATGTTGGCTTTTTATTGGATTTATGTTGGCTTTTTTGTATTGGCTTTTATGTTGGCTTTTGTTTTGACTCTTTATGTTGGCTTTTTGTATTGGCTTTTTTGTTGGCTTTTGTGTTGGCTTTTATGTTGGCTTTTGTGTTGGCTTTTTATGTTGGCTTTTTGTATAGGCTTTTATGTCTGCTTTTGTGTTAGCTTTTTGTATTGGTTGTATGTTGGCTATTGCATTGGCTTTTATGTTGGCTTTTGTGCTGGCTTTTTTATGATGGCTTTTGGTATTGGATTTTATGTTGGCTTTTTATTGGCTTTATGTTGGCCTTCTTGTATCGGCTTTTATGTTAGCTTTTAAGTTGGCTCGTTATGTTGGCTTTTTGTACTGGCGTTATGTTGGCTTTTATGTTGCCTTTTATGTTGGCTTTTGTGTTGGCTTTTTGTATTGGCTTTGATGTTGGCTTTTGTGTCGGCTTGTATGTTGGCATTTGTATTGGTTTTTATGTTGGCTTTTTGTATTGGCTTTTTATTGGCTTTTGTATTGACTTTGTGTTGGCTTTTGTATTGGCCTTATGATGGCTTTTATGTTAATTTTTTGTATTGGCTTTTATGTTGGCTTTTTCTTTGGTTTTATGTTGGCTTTTTGTATTAGCTTATATCTTGGCTTTTGTATTGGTTTTTATGTTGGCTCTTGGGTTGGCTTTTTATGTTGGCTTTTTGTATTGGCTTTTTAATTGGCTTTTGCATCGGCTTTATGTTGGCCTTTTTATTGGCTTTTATGTTGGCTTTTTATGTTCCCTTTATGTATTGGCTTATATGTTGGCATTTGTATTGGCTTTTATGTTGGCTTTTGTGTTGGCATTTTTATGTTGGATTTTGTATTGTCTTTGATGTTGGCATTTGTGTTGGTTTTATCATGTTGGTTTTTGTTTTGGCTTTTAAGTTGGCTTTATGTATTGGATATTATGTTGCCTTTTGTGTTGTTTTTTATGTTGGCTTTATGTATTGCCTTTTTGTATTGGTCTATGCATTGGCTTATGTATTGGCTTTCTGTTGGTTTTTGTATTGGCTTTTGTATTGGCCTTATATTGTCTTTTATGTTGGCTTTTGTGTTGGCTTTTTATGTTAGCTTTTTGTATTGGCTTTTATGTTGGCTTTTGCGTTGGTTTTTATGTTGGCTTTTGTGTTGGCTTTTTTATGTCGGCTTCCTTGTATTGGCTTTTGTGTTGTTTTTTATGTTGGCTTTTTTGTTGGCTTTTATGTTGGCTTTTGTATTTTTATGTTGGCTTTTGTGTTGGCTTTTTGTATTGGCTTTTATGGTTGTTTTTCATGTTGGCTTTTTATGTTGGCTTTTTATTGGCTTTCATGTTGCCTTTTTATGTTGGCTTTTTGTATAGGCTTTTATGTTTGCTTTTTTGTGTTGGCATTTTGTATTGGCTTTTATGTTGGCTTTTTATGTCTTTTTATTGGCTCTTATGTTGGCTTTTTATTGGATTTATGTTGGCTTTTTTGTATTGGCTTTTATGTTGGCTTGTGTTTTGACTCTTTATGTTGGCTTTTTGTATTGGCTTTTTTGTTGGCTTTTGTGTTGGCTTTTATGTTGGCTTTTGTGTTGGCTAATTATGTTGGCTTTTTGTATTGGCTTTTTGTATTGGTTTATGTATTGGCTTTTGTATTGACTTTGTGTTGGCTTTAATGTTGGCTTTTTATGATGGCTTTTTGTATTGGCTTTTAAGTTGGCTTTTGCGTTGGTTTTTTATGTTGGCTTTTTTATTGGCATTTATATTGGCTATTGTATTGGCTTTTATATTGGTTTTTATGTTGGCTTTTTATTGGGTTTTATGTTGGCTTTTGTGTTGGCTTTTTATGATGGATTTTTTTATTGGCTTTTATGTTGACGTTTGTGTTGGCTCTTTAGGTTGGCTTTTTGTATTGGCATTTATGTTGGTTGTTGTATTGGCTTTTATGTTTGCTTTTGTGTTGGCTTTTTATGTTGGCTTTTTATGTTGGCTTTTTATTGGCTTTATGGTTGGGTTTTTATGTTATCTTTTTGTATAGGCTTTTATGTCTGCTTTTGTGCTAGCTTTTTGTATTGGTTGTATGTTGGCTATTGCATTGGCTTTTATGTTGGCTTTTGTGTTGGCTTTTTTATGATGGCTTTTGGTATTGGATTTTATGTTGGCTTTTTATTGGCTTTATGTTGGCCTTCTTGTATCGGCTTTTATGTTAGCTTTTAAGTTGGCTCGTTATGTTGGCTTTTTGTACTGGCGTTATGTTGGCTTTTATGTTGGCTTTTGTGTTGGCTTTTTGTATTGGCTTTGATGTTGGCTTTTGTGTCGGCTTGTATGTTGGCATTTGTATTGGTTTTTATGTTGGCTTTTTGTATTGGCTTTTTATTGGCTTTTGTATTGACTTTGTGTTGGCTTTTGTATTGGCCTTATGATGGCTTTTATGTTAATTTTTTGTATTGGCTTTTATGTTGGCTTTTGCTTTGGTTTTATGTTGGCTTTTTGTATTAGCTTATATCTTGGCTTTTGTATTGGTTTTTATGTTGGCTCTTGGGTTGGCTTTTTATGTTGGCTTTTTGTATTGGCTTTTAAATTGGCTTTTGCATCGGCTTTATGTTGGCCTTTTTATTGGCTTTTATGTTGGCTTTTTATGTTCCCTTTATGTATTGGCTTATATGTTGGCATTTGTATTGGCTTTTATGTTGGCTTTTGTGTTGGCATTTTTATGTTGGCTTTTGTATTGTCTTTGATGTTGGCATTTGTGTTGGTTTTATCATGTTGGTTTTTGTTTTGGCTTTTAAGTTGGCTTTATGTATTGGATATTATGTTGCCTTTTGTGTTGTTTTTTATGTTGGCTTTATGTATTGCCTTTTTGTATTGGTCTATGCATTGGCTTTTGTATTGGCTTTCTGTTGGCTTTTGTATTGGCTTTTGTATTGGCCTTATGTTGTCTTTTATATTGGCTTTTGTGTTGGCTTTTTATGTTAGCTTTTTGTATTGGCTTTTATGTTGGCTTTTGCGTTTTCTTTAAGTTGGCTTTTTGTATTAGCTTATATGTTGGCTTTTTTTATTGGTTTTTATGTTGGCTTTTGGGTTGGCTCTTTATGTTGGCTTTTTGTATTGGCTTTTATATTGGCTTTTGCATCGGCTTTATGTTGGCCTTTTTATTGGATTTTATGTTGGCTTTTTATGTTCCCTTTTTGTATTGGCTTATATGTTGGCATTTGTGTTGGCTTTTGTGTTGGCATTTTTATGTTGGCTTTTTTATTGTCTTTAATATTGGCATTTGTGTTGGTTTTATCATGTTGGTTTTTGTTTTGGCTTTTATGTTGGCTTTTTGTATTGGATATTATGTTGCCTTTTGTGTTGTTTTTTATGTTGGCTTTATGTATTGCCTTTTTGTATTGGTCTATGCATTGGCTTTTGTATTGGCTTTCTGTTGGCTTTTGTATTGGCTTTTGTATTGGCCTTATGTTGTCTTTTATATTGGCTTTTGTGTTGGCTTTTTATGTTAGCTTTTTGTATTGGCTATTATGTTGGCTTTTGCGTTTTCTTTAAGTTGGCTTTTTGTATTAGCTTATATGTTGGCTTTTGTATTGGTTTTTATGTTGGCTTTTGGGTTGGCTTTTTATGTTGGCTTTTTGTATTGGCTTTTATATTGGCTTTTACATCGGCTTTATGTTGGCCTTTTTATTGGCTTTTTATTTTATGTTGGCTTTTGGGTTGGCTTTTTATGTTCCCTTTTTGTATTGGCTTATATGTTGGCATTTGTATTGGCTTTTGTGTTGGCTTTTGTGTTGGCATTTTTATGTTGGCTTTTTTATTGTCTTTGATATTGGCATTTGTGTTGGTTTTATATTGTTGGTTTTTGTTTTGGCCTTCTTTTCCCTAGTTTCACGAAGCAGCTGTCAGGACGGGATTTACATAAACTCCTGCTGGACGTTATTCTCGAGGTTGGTTGAACAATGCGGTTTCATAATTATAATAACTGTCTCTGATAATCACAAAACTAACACTACAATGACGAGGCATTTAGGGGGAGGGAATTTGCAACCAATGGTCAAATAAGTCGGCATAAGTCGACGAGTCTAGGAATGTATTCCCTAGTTTTGATCATTGTCTCATTGTCACATTCTAAAATAAAAAAAAACCCATTAGAACGCAGTTTCTGTAACGAGAGATGACTGATGGTTCTGGAATAATTTCAGGGAAATACTTGTCATTACTATACACAATGCAAAAGGGTGAGATCGTCAAACCGGTCAGACACCTCACTAAAAACACCTCGAACCCACTAAATTTGAAAAAATGAATGTTCGGCGTGCCAAGGAAGTGTTCTCGTCAGAAGTTATTGGTGCCATTAGTACACTGAAAGAAAATATAGGCATGCGCCCGGAAGCGTACACATTCATGGACGCAGAAGCAACCATTTTTTTTTGAAAAACGTTAATAAATGGTTCGATATGCATGACGTAAGCATCACATATCATCATATTCAGTCTAGAAATCCAGATAAAGGGCATTTTTTCTCTTTAAATGTCAGTCGCCTAAACTGTCTAGAGGAATATTTTCTTTCTTACCTTGAAACTTTGAAAGCTGCTAGTAACGCTGCTAGAAAGGACTTCCTGAGTTCTGAGACTTACGAAGCTACCTATACAATTAATCACGGATTCAGCTGTCCAGTGCATAAGGTATCTTCTAAAAATGGGTAGAGGAAAGTCGCCAAATATGGGGAGGTTTTTTATAGGGCTCACATTAGACATAAGAAGGAACGGAATAATTTTGGTTTTCTCACCAATGTAAACCTCAGGCGATATACTATGTATATTACAAATATGGGCATGTTTGATGTTGTAATACCCTCTGATATTATTGTTAACTTTAAAAGTGCACTTTCCCCGTATTAGGCAACCGGGTTTCGTAATATGGGGAGGTGAGAAACCTCACGGTTTTTATTTATAATAGGTACACTGAATAGTATACCCTACTAATTAAAGCATTAATTCTGACATTTTTTTCGTGTGGCCTCCTAAGAGGCCGAGTGCAGGGGCGACCTGCGCGTCAGGATGAGAGATGGAATGGATGAAGATGAATGAAACTGGGCAAGGATGTGGAAGGAAGCGGCCGTGGCCTGTTAGAAGGTACCGTCCCAGCATTTGCCTGGTGTTGAAAAATGGGAAACCACGGAAAATCATTTCAAGGACGGCCGACGGTGGGGCTCGAACACACGCGTCTACCGAGTCAGCAGAGAGCTTGACCCCATGGCCTAACGCTGCGCTTTAGCCAGCGTAGCCACTACTGTCGGTAATTCTGACAATGTAATGAAATGAAATGAAAATCCACAGCCTGCTTCCAGTCTCCGACCGGGTCAGGAATGGAATGAATGAAGCCCCCATCTAGCGGCGAGGATATGAACTGTGCCAGCTGCCGAAGCCTGACGCACTCCTCTGGGGCAATGATTAAATGAATGACAGATGAAATGAAATGATAGTGGAGAGTGTTGCTGGAATGAAATTGTGACAGGGAAAACCGGAGTACCCGGAGAAAAACCTGTCTGCCTCCGTTTTGTCCAGCACAGATCTCACATGGAGTGACCGGGGTTTGAACCACGGATCCAGCGGTGAGAGGCCGGCGTTCTGCCGCCTGAGCCACGGAGGCTTCACAATGTAATTAAATCATCAACACAAATAGTACAAAAATACAAAAATGAATATTTTAAGTAAATAACAGTCCTAGTTTCCTGTTGCCGAACTTCCAAACCGTTCAGCAGAAAAATGCATAAACTTTAATGAAAACCGAGTGATTCTGATCGAATTCAACTGTAACGAGGTGCAAGGTATGTCTAATTTCTCTTAAATTTATTAGCACGCTATTTTATTTTGTGAAATAATTTGCATTTTGATATTGTGGAAATTATAATGATAATATAATAGTGTCACTAGCAACCCGCCCCGGCTTCGCCCGGGAACAGTTATGAATGTGCAAGGAATTCCTGTCAGACGTAATTTAAGAATGGCGAGGTGCAAGCCAAATCCCCCTCCCGTCCAAACTAAAAACACTTATAGTGGGCGATGTATCGAAGATAGAGATATGCTCACGCGGACTTTTTTGTACAATTTTTCATGCTGAACAATTCTTACACTCATAGTATATTGATATTTTTAACGGTTTGTCCAGCGTAAGCTTTAAAAGCGCACGGACGTCAAGTTCTTTCTTCGACCTATTCACTGGAATCTAAAATCGTTACTGCTTTGCTCCCTTTGATCATAAATAAATTATTTTCTACAGAAATCTTCCTCGATATTACCTGTACAGAATGGTGAAAGCCGCATCAAAATCCATCCAGTGGTTCTCGAGATTACCCGTGATATCCAAGAATCGGGGACTTTGTTTTACACTAAGTAGGGATAAGTCTTAGTCGTGCAATGCTTGGTTAACAGCGCTGTGTGAGCAGTTGAGTAACTAACAAGATTTCATGAAAAAGGTCTCATTGTCTAGGCCGGTATGAGCGCATTCAGTCGGCCGTGACTTAAGAATCTGTTTAACCATCGCCGTCTATAATTCTATAGCCATGCTGTTAGTCGAATTGGCAACACAGGACCTAGGCTTTAAGGTGTTTGAACAAGATAAGCTCACATGCTTACTTTTAATATCGTTTATTTTGATAGGACAGCATTTAAAAGCAGTTCGAAATTAACTACTTCAAGCATTAACTTTTTCAACACCCGTGAAATTCCTCGTGGTAAATCAGACCTGCTGAAAGTGGTAGAAGTGAGTATTTCCCGTATTAAGTTGTGTAACGAATACCTGCTAATGAATTTAACAACAAATCCTTCACCAATATTTCATTAAAGTATTTGAGATGCCTAAGAAGTGTTGTGTGCCTTGCTGTGAGGCAAACTATGGCAGCATTATTAAAATAACTGGTTATATTACTACGTTGTGATCACTTACAGTGTGGAGGACTTGCAGTGTCTAGTGATAGTTTTGGAAAATATCTACATGTGGCCTCTATACTCCAGTACATTATGAACTGTACTCAGTTGGCAAGTGCATTTAGGTAGATCTCATTTGAAAGCTACCTATTTTTAAATTAAGTGACCAGTGGAGCATTGTTGTTAGACTGTCAACATTAAGCTTGGAGGCCTATTGTGCATCTGTGGACAAAAAGTGAAGGATTTATTATCTAAGGCAGTCTCTAAGTTCGTTAGAATAATTTTAGATAATGTTTCTGAGCGCGTCGATGACGGCAGCGAGCAAAGCAGCAAGAAAAGAGAACTTCAGACGTTGGGACATTGCGGTACAGCACAGCCTTTTATTATTTCCTTAACAGGAATTGACAGTACATAGCATGATAATATTTATGCTTTATATGTGATGTTTATTTGTAGATTGAGTGGTCGTTGTGTTCTGTTGTATTTTCGGAAACATTTCGCGTCAAAATCTATTCGTTTACGCAGTGTTAACAATTACCAAGTGCTTGCGCTAGGCCTACCAGATGACAGATGGGTGGCTTTGCCAAGCGTAACGACACGGTTTGAGAATTGTAGACGGCGATGGTTTAACATAATCTAACCTTGGTCTACCCTTACAGTTCTAATCCTCAACTCTTCCTTCCATAACCAAGTTTGCTATTTCTGGGTGTTTTAGTATGGGTCTTACCAACCTATCTCTTCTCTTCATTAGCAATAGCCAGAAACATCTCTCCTCCCCCACTCGTCTTAATATCTCTTTATTTTTTACTCTGTCCGGCTCCGTGGCTAAATGGTTAGCACGCTAGGCTTTGGCCCGAAGTGCCCCGGGTTCGATTCCCGGCCGAGCCATCAGGGATTTTAATCTCCTGGGATTAATTCCCGTGACTCGGGGACTGGGTGTATGTGACGTCTACATCATCACTTCTACCTCATTACGGCGCGAAGGTCGCCCATGGGCGTCAACTAGAAAGGCTTGCACACAGCCTTTGCGGAGGCCACACGAAAATCACATCACATTTGTTACTCTGACTGCCCATCTGATCTACAGCATGCTCCTGTAACACCATATTTCAACACCATATTTCAAATGCTTATACTCTCTTCTGCTGCGCCAGCAGTCCAAGTTTTACTTCCATAGAGTGCCACGCTCTATACAAAGGCTTTTAAACATGACTTGCTAATACCTAAATCTATATTTGATGTCAACAGATTTCCTTTGTGTGGAAATGGCTTTCTTGGCAGAGTTATCCTCTTTGCTTCCTAAGTGGCAGAGTTCACCTTTTCACTGCCAATTTGATGTCCATAGCGGTTCCTGATTTCCTTCGGCTGCATTCCATTATTTTTGTTTTACATTTATTGATTTGTATCATGAATTCTTTCCTCAAGACGGAGTTCATACCATTAAACACCTTGTAGTGATAGAAGCCATTTTACAGTGTTGCCTAATTCTAATGAGGAAAGCTTTTCAGTCGGTCAACACGAATTTTGGCCAATTAAATTAGGCAGGAAAATAATATGTGCATACGCTACAACCTAACACACTTTTATGTACAAATACCTACGAAATAGGCGGACAAATTCAATATTGAACAGGAAACATACTTCGGCCTGTTGTTGATAGAGTCTTCAGTCTTTTGACTGGTTTGATGGAGCTCTCCATGCCTCCCTGTCCTGAGCTAATCGTTTCATATCTACATATCTACCAAACCCTACATCCGAGGCAATCTGTTTAACATATTCTAAACTTGATCTACCCCTACAGTTCTTGTCCTCGACCCTTCCTTCCATAACTAAGCTTGCTATCCTGGGTGTCTTAGTACGTGTCCTACCAACCTATCTCTCCTCTTCATTAGCAGTCGCCAGAAACATATCTCCTCTCCCACTAGTCTTAATATGTCTTCGTTTATTACCCTATCTACCCATCTGAACATCATTCTCCTGTAACACCACATTTCAAACGCTTCAATTCTCTTCCTTTCTGCTTCACCAATAGTCCAAGTTTCACTTCCTTAGAGCACCACGCTCCAGACAAAGACATTCAAAAATGACTTCCTAATACCTAAATCTATATTCGATGTCAACAGATTCCTTTTCTGTAGAAATGCTTTCCTTGCCTGAGCTAACCTACTTTTTATATCCTCTTTGCTTCGTCCATCACTGGTTATTTTGATTCCTAAGTAACAGAAGTCTCCTACTTCCTTTAGTTTTTCATCTGCCAATTTGATGCCCATAGAGGTTTCTGATTTATTTCGGCTGCATTCCAATCCACATTAATAATAATAATAATAATAATAATAATAATAATAATAATAATAATAATAATGCAACAACCATAGACGTTATTTTGCTGTCTGTAAATATTTAACATTTACACAAGTTTTTACAAACTTATGTATTATAAATATTGTACATATTTATTTGTATTTAAGTGCGATTCATAAACATCCTTACTAGTTAAGCCTAAGTGAACAGGATCTGAGGATGAACGCGTGACGTTCGAAACATCTAATCCAATTAAGCAGGTGTTTGTGCATAAAGAGTTTGTTAGTTTGTATTGTAACGGCTACTAATTAATAAACAACATTGGTCCACTAACGGACGACATACACTTTGTATTGCCATGGGCGCCATCCACTATTTAGGTGGAAAGATGAACAACTTAACCTCGGCTTGCTCCTTCCTAATTAACACAACTCTTCTCTCAGGCGTGGGGTAATTAAACTTACTCATGCCAACTCTTGTCATGGAAAATGCAACACTGGGCCATATTGGCTTGATACATGCAGGAATAAAAGATGATCGGTAAATAATTCGTATAATATCCACAATTGAGACCTAGAACATTTACACTAGTATTGACTGCTAATCTTCCTAATGACGAGGACTTGTAGACAGTTGTAGGTTAATACCTGTTTCGATGATCGGCGTTGGTGTATGCATTACTCCTCTTATTTCTTGGAAACTGGCTGGTTGGCTGACTTCGGCTCCCAGCGAAGTATTGAGAATGAGGTCTTCAATATTGGCGGCTCACTAACGCCCACTGCGGAACGATACTGGAATGGACCTGGACCATACGTGTAGAGACTGGCTGCACTAAGTTAGACTAGCTCGATTTGAGGGAAACTGGCTATAGACTGGATACCATGGTTTTCAAGTTCCATCTTATATAGGTGTCTGTTGTCGTTTACCAAATCTTCCTTTCTTGACACAATACACATTCATCAGGCCTTAATTGCTTCAACCAGATGACCTGTGACGGACTTGAGACATGATGAAGGATTTATATCTCCATTAAAATACAATGAGCCTCGTAAGCTATATTCAATATAGTGGCGAGTGTCATAAACTCCATTGTAGCCCTTCTTAGATTTATGGTCAGGCACCAACCCATGTACTCCAACTCGAAAACTTCTATTGTTCAAACAGGTGTAGGCGACGATCACCCGTGCCTTCAAATAAACTTAAAAAGAAAGGGTTTCTTCATTGTCATATTCTTGTCCCGTCCCCGTCATTCTAACTATACACTCTAACTAAACAATATGCCCAAAGTCTCATAAATTACATTTCCTTAAGCTATAGATACAATTTGACAATAATGAAACGGTCACCATCCCTTCTCCAGACACGAATAAATAAACAACATACATCAAGCTTTGACATGAACGTCACAATAAATGAACTCATATAATAAGCATACAATGCTTGATCCAGGTTATATTGTAATGGATCACATATCCATTACAAACGCCCCTCTAATTTCATTATGAATGCATGAATTATGAAATTACAACCATTTCCTGTAAACATATAAAAACAATAAATATCCTAAACATATATACAATACACTACATATATACATCAAATATACATTTTACCCTTCACACATTGCATATTGGCACTCTTCTTGCAATTATTCTGAGTTAATTGTTTTTTTATTGTCCTGTGCCCCTAAAGAACCGATTTCTGGGTTGCCCCTTGAATCATAACTCAACGCAACACTTTATACACTGAGAGATCATTCGCTCTCTGAGCTATGCCTTAGCTATCTTCAAAACATACACCTTAAGGTGTCGTACGCACTTTCACACGCAATTCTTAAAGCATTCTTCTTGCAACAAAGTTCACTTCTTAACAATGTACTTTCTCAAATTGTGGATATTATATGTCCCTAGTACATTCCCTTCCTCGTCTTTTAACGAATATGCGCTTTTCCCTACGCGTCTCTCAATCACATATGGCCCCTTAAACAAAAGAAATAGTTTGGACATATGCCCTTCTGCAGTGCAAGATAGCAGTGGCGTTCGCAACAAAACTGTGCTACCTACGTCCAGTTCATCGAAAACTCTCAACACAACACTCACTGGTTCTAATAACCTTGCATATAAGTCAACAATATACCTAAAAATAATTACTCAAATGCCCTAACCAAAATAACTAACGATAAGATGATGATGATGATAATTGTTGTTTTAAGGGGCCTAACATCGAGGTTATCGGCCCCTAACTAACGATAAGCTTCTAACTACTACCATTCAATCAATTAACTTCGAATTAAATCATATTCCTTTGAATAACTTGTAAATATTATGTCAACCAATATTTACTATTATTATTATTATTATTATTTTTACTTTTAAACTTGTGTCGGACAATAACACACTATACCATTAATTCCTTATCGTTCATCATCAACGACATTTAAAATTGGGTCAAATATGTAACACGCCTTGCAATATTTTGGACTGTGTACTAACACTTGGATCGTCTCTTATCTGTACTCACCTATTACGTTCTTTCCATGGTGCATACATTCACTCTTTTTATAGCTCAAAAAAAACTCCCAACATCTATTAATACTTCACGTGTTCACTTAGACCCCACAAAAACCTCCTGTAACTGATGGTCTTGATTACCATCCAACTTACCCTCTCACTGCACTATGGATCTTACTTGCCAATTCAGACTCCATTGCTACCTGACAAACTCTAAAACTTTGCTCTCACTAGCAACTCCGCGGTCTACCTCACTCACTTCAGGAAACTCATCACTTAAATCAACACTAGCCTCCTCTTTAAACACACCCATGCATACATACGCACATAATCCTCTCCAAGTACCAGATGTCCTATTAGTTTAATACTGCATTATCTCCATTATGTGTTGATTATCACACCATGACTTACCATCACCCACTCTAAACCATTTTTAAATTTCTCCAGATGTAGTCACTGATGACTTCGCTGTCCTCACATGAAACTCCTTTACTGCATACCAATACCTACTTCTTCACCGCATTACTATTATTCATTACTGTACCTCATCATCGTAGATCAATTATCTATCTCTACCTTATTATTATTATTATCATTATTATTATATCTTCTCCTTATGATTGCCATTATTATTATCATTATTATTGTTATTATTTCTTCTGCTTATTATTATTATTATAGTTATTATTTCTTTTCCTTATTATTGTTCTCATCATTATGGTTGGCATAATAGTTATTACTTTTATCAATTCTTCATCAATCAATGCATATTTCTGTTTAACCATGAACTGAAAATCTCCACTACTTAACTCTCTATGCATACTCTTTACCTCATTATCGTACTATTCTTTAATAACTACGTCATAATTCCCTAGTTTATTTACAGTAAATCAATAAACTTTAATTACACGACTAAGTCTCCAACCTCTATTTACTCTACTCTATCCGATATCTCTATGGACCTGCGGACCGCCGTGCCCCTCAATCACTGGCCGTCTGTCATTGTTTACATTCCGGTCTTGGTGACTCAGCCCAGCTCTGTCTCTGTCTTGGTATTGTGGCCTAATTATTATTTCTTCTAACAACTTAATTTTCTCCTCATTCGTTTTACTTCTGGGATTTCTATCTTTAGGCCTTCCCTTCATTTCTCCCCTACCATTACTTAATACCCTCATCTCATCTTCTCTACTATCCCCGTCCATCATTTCTTCTAACATTGTGCTCTGATTCTTTTTTTTCTTCCTTTTCTTCGAATTGCTCGTCTCAGCGTTCTGCTTTTCTGGTTTAATAACCATGTCTTTCTGACTGTTACTTAACGCACGCATCTCCATCTCTTTTAATTTCCTATTAACTTCTTTTATACAGTCTCTAAATTCTTCCCTTGTCTGTCTATTACCTTCATCCATGATTTCCTGCATTTTTATTTCTTGAGTGCTGAGTACTTTCTTTATTTTACCTTCAATCAACTCAATTTTCTCGACACATTTGCCAGTTTTATTTTTAACTTGATCTGAGATACTATTACATTTACGGTCTACTCCTTTCTTAACTTCTTTACTACTGATCCTATTTTGTTTTCCAAATTACCTATCTTAGCAATATTATTATCGCACTTTACACTCATAATGTTAACTTCACTCTGAATTTGACCAACTCTTTCAGCGGATTCCCCCCTAATTTTATCACATTCAACTTCAAGTTTCTCGTTAATCTTGCCAACTTGCTCCGATACTAGTTGTATTTTGACATCAACCTTTTGTGACCATGATTTATCCAACTCATCAATTTTTCTCTCCAATCTCCTTTCAAAATCCTGACCTACTTCCTGAATTTGTCTATTAAAACTCTTCGTAGCGTCATTAAACATCTTAAATCGTTCTTCTAATTTCTTATTATGTTCGGCCAATTTCGCGTTTTGTTCTGTTATGAGCATCATCAGGTTTCGAAGCCAGGAAGGACTCTCCTCCTCATGACTCTGACTGTTGGTAACACCGCTTTGTTTAGTTTCTGAATTTCGCTCACTAACTCCATCTTATCACTACTAGTACCCTGCTCGTCTACAGTAATAGAAACAATGTTATCCTCCTCTTCATTCAAAATTTTGTTTTCGTTCTCCATTTTCGCAGATCTAATAACACTACGGTTTCTCAAAACAATATACCCCAAGTTACTTCCTTTACTCATTACCCGCAAAAAACAACCAATAAACAACAAACCTAATTTACAACCGTAGTTCCCTAACTTGAATAGCGCATCTTCATTAAAAGCTTGGAAAAATGCAAAGAGTTGACATTTATCGTACTATAAAAGAATTTAAATTTACTCTATACATTCACACCAATTACTATAGTACGATAATGCGTGCCCCATGTTGGTGAAGCCATTTGTAACGGCTACTAATTAATAAACATCATTGGTCCACTAACGGACGACATACACTTTGTATTGCCATGGGCGCCATCCACTATTTAGGTGGAAAGATGAACAATTTAACCTCGGCTTGCTCCTTCCTAATTAACACAACTCTTCTCTCAGGTGTGGGGTAATTAAACTTACTCATGCCAACTCTTGTCATGAAAAATGCAACAATGGGCCATATTGGCTTGATACATGCAGGAATAAAAGATGATCGGTAATTAATTCGTATAATATCCACAATTGAGACTTAGAACATTTACACTAGTATTGACTGCTAATCTTCCTAATGACGAGGACTTGTGGGCAGTTGTAGGTTAATACCTGTTTCGATGATCGGCGTTGGTGTATGCATAACTCCTGTTATGTCTTGGAAACTGGCTGGTTGGTTGACTTCGGCTCCCAGCGAAGTATTGAGAACGAGGAATTCAATATTGGCGGCTTACTAACGCCCACTGCGGAACGATACTGGAATGGACCTGGACCATACGTGTAGAGACTGGCTGCACTGAGTTAGACTAGCTCGATTTGAGTGAAACTGGCTTAGACTGGATACCATGGTTTTCAAGTTCCATCTTATATAGGTGTCTGTTGTTGTTTACCAAATCTTCCTTTCTTGACACAATACACATTCATCAGGACTTAATTGCTTCAACCAGATGACCTGTGATGGACTTGAGACATGATGAAGGATTTATATCTCCATTAAGATACAATGAGCCTCGTAAGCTCTATTCAATATAGTGGCGAGTGTCATAAACTCCATTGTAGCCCTTCTTAGATTTATGGTCAGGCACCAACCCTTGTACTCCAACACGAAAACATCTATTGTTCAAACAGGTGTAGGCGACGATCACCCGTGCCTTCAAATAAACTTAAAAAGAAAGGGTTTCTTCATTGTCATATTCTTGTCCCGTCCCCGTCATTCTAACTATACACTCTAACTAAACAATATGCCCAAAGTCTCATAAATTACATTTCCTTAAGCTATAGATACAATTTGACAATAATGAAATGGTCACCATCCTTTCTCCAGACACGAATAAATAAACAACATACATCAAGCTTTGACATGCACGTCACAATAAATGAACTCATATAATAAGCATACAATGCTTGATCCAGGTTATATTGTAATGGATCACATATCCATTACAGTATGTTATGTAAGTATGTGTTTCCCGCCTAATGTAATTGGGCTCAATTCGTGTTGACCGACTGACGAGCTTTCTTCATTATTTAAAAACTTATTCAAATCCTCTGGCGAATTGGCAGAGATGACAATGCCATCAGCAAATCTCAGAGTTGAAATTATTTCTTCAAGAATCTTCACTTCTACTTGAATATTTTCTCTAATTTCCTTCATTGCTTGTTCAATGTGTAAATTGAAAAGTATGGGTGATAAGTTGCAGGCTTGCCTTACACCTTTATGAAGACCAGCTTCTCTCTCATGTCCGTCTAGAGGGTTATCTACAATCTATACAGAATCCAGACGGCAGACGCAATTGTAAAAGTATTGTTCTTCCTAGCATTATTTATTACGGTATTTTAATAAACAATAGGCAATACCTTGAACAGTGAGCTCAATTACACAGTGTAAGCAGCGGTTTGTTGACGTTCATATCCCCATTCCTTAGCCAGTCCACCGGCAGCACCGTCGCTAGAGATTGCAATATTTACTTTGAATAAGAAAATCCACATCCTGCTTCCAGTCTCCGACTGGGTCAGGAATGGAATGAATGAAGCCCCCATCCAGCGGCGAGGATATGAAATGTGCCGGCTGCCGAAGCCTGTCGCACTCCTCTGGGGCAATGATTAAATGAATCACAGATGAAATGAAATGATAGTGGAGAGTGTTGCTGGAATGACATTTTGACAGGAAAAACCGGAGTACCCGGAGATAAACCTGTCTGCCTCCGTTTTGTCCAGCACAGATCTCACATGGAGTGACCAGGGTTTGAACCACGGACCCAGCGGTGAGAGGCCAGCGTGCTGCCGCCTAAGCCACACTTTGAATAATAATAATAATAATAATAATAATAATAATAATAATAATAGTAATACCCCAACTGTGTCGAGTTCCGCTAAGCCTTTGTTGTTGATGACTTTCTTGAACATCGTTGTCATTTCAGCCTAGTGTTCTTCAATGTGTGTGTTGGATTTGTCAGTTAACCTGTCTTATTGTGGTGTCTGAATTTGTAATTGAGGTGGGGATTGGCCGTGGCCTTAAGTTAGGAACCATCCTGCCATTTGCCTAGAGTAGACGTGGGAAACAGGAGAAAACCATTTCCAGCATGGCTGAGGTGAGAATCGAACACCGCCCTCTTCTCAGTTAAGCCTCACGAGGCTGTGTGTACCCCGTTCCAGCCCTCTGATTAGAAGGACATTTCTTGGCAGAGGGAATCGAACCTGATCCTATGGGGCGACAGCCAAGAAAGCTAGCCGCTACACCGCGAGGTGGCTACTCTATTCCACTTAACTACCGGAATGAGGTGCTCTTGTTCTCTTGTTAGAAATGGTACAACACGACTAGGCCTACCAAAACAAATAATTTAAATCAGGTCATCAAGATGTAGTTGTGTTGTTTGAGTCTTCAGTCTTTTGACTGGTTTGATACAGCTCTCATGCATCCCTGTCCTGAGCTAATCGTTTCATCTCTACACAGCTACCTCACCCTACATCCGAGGCGATCTGTTTAACATATTCTAACCTTGGTCTACCTCTACAGTTCTTGTCCTCGACCCTCGACAAAAGAAGGCTGCTAAGTTTATGGTTAACGATTTTAATCCTAAAAGTAGTGTAACTCGAATGATTGAAAAACTGGGGTGGGAATCCCTGGAAGATGGAAGGACGAAATCCAGACTATACGCTATGTTTAACACTTACACTAATCAGCCAGCATGGGGAGAACTAAGCAAACGTCTGGGAAATCCCACCTATCTGAGCAGAGCAGATCATCAGCAGGGCCGACCACAGCGTACAAATTATGGGAAATATTATTTCATTATATAACCGTGGTATTGATAATTGGAACTCATTACCTGCCTCAGTCTTAGAGCCTTTCCCCAAACATATTGATGTGTTTAAGAGAAGATTGAAATGTTCTGTGAATACTCCGATGTAATTACTATAGTTCCCAAATCGCGACTTGTGTACTTTGTGTGTTTGATATTATTGTTGGAAAATTTCTGTATCTCTACAATTTGCCCCCGAGGCATCACTCCCATTTGCAAATAATGTAAAAAAATTAATGAATATCTCCTCCAAAGTTCTAGAAAAATTCTGCTCCAGAATAAATGTCAGTATTTTATGTGATAGGCTGTAGGGAGAGATAGTTCAAGATGAATGCGCTGTCAGTGACACATTTCTTCCCCACCTTGAGTAGACGATAACAGTACGGTACTGTTTATTGCGAACAACCTGTTACACGCTGGTTTGTACAAACTTAATAAGCATCATTACCACGATGATGAATGGCACGGCGAAGCACATATGAGATACATCCATTAAACTGCTAAATAGACAACAACACCGTCATCATATGTTTAATGATTCACGTTCCATGGAATAACGAAGAGCTAATTCAAGCTCGCAGTGTATGTGTGTGTGAGAGAGACACTCGGTGTCTCTAAATAGCCAGCGTAGTAACCATCGATTGGGGCAGGCCTACTAAAGGTGAGCCTAATCGATTTAATCACACATGTATGAATGCACTGGGAACTGTTTGTAAACAACGAAATCGGGAAAACTGTATCAAACTATTGATTCGGAAGAATGGTAATAGATTCTCAATCTACCACTTGGTCAAGCATCTTATAATAACTCTGCAGTGTAGCCATAGGCTTTATATCGTGCACCACGACTGCAAGGGTGATCTGAGGATCGAAGGTTCGATTCCCAGCGCTGATATCAGCCATCTGAGTATGGGGTTTTCTCCGGGTTTTCCCCCACACTCCCTCCATGCAGATGCAGTTCAGAAGCACCTACCCCAATCTTAGACCCTAATACAGTACGGTAGTTACAGTCACCACAGTGACAAAAGTTATCAAACACAAATATGTGGGACTGATGACCAACATGTCCAGCAGAATATTATGATAAGACGGGAGAACATTCTTGGGTCCTTCAATTATCTCTGTGAGCCAAATAACCACAATCAATACTCATGCTGAGAACCTGTTTGGCTATCAGTGAAGCGAGGCACATTTGAAATCTGTGACGTACTGGACTGAATTTTCCCTAACTGAATGGACAGCCTACCGCTCTACTCTTGCCTCTTTATTTACCCCCCTTTCCCTCCCTCTCCCCATACCTCTCACCCCACACTTTCGCACCTTATTTATCAGGTAGAACAGACTTTGCTTACTGCTGATTTGCAACATGTCCCACAACGCTCCTTCCACCTTTCAAAGCCCCTATTCCTCGCGCTTACGTCTCATTCGCACTGTCCATTAAGTTTACCTTGCTTATCCCCGTACCTGTGGTTCTAGCCCTCTCCATGAACACCGTAAAACCCCTCATCATAGTCGGTCCTTTATCAAAGACATCCGTCGCAAATATAGGAACGACGCCTGCACCGACTTTTCACACACCTCTGATCCAGCACTATTTTGGAAACATTTTAACCGTATCTTCAAAACCAACAAATCTTACCCGTCCTATCCTATCTCCCGTGATGGTGTCCCTATCGATTCCGATAAACAGAAAGCCGATATGTTTTCCCTTCACATTCCCTGAATTTGCTCCTACTTTTGGCCCACATATGGTCCATCCCGATGAACCTGTCATCCATGCTTCGTTCCTCATTCACCGTGGCTCACCCCTTCCTTCGCCCATCTTCCAAGAACCAATTACAATCACCTGCTTAATACCCCCATTTCTCCCTCAGAAATCCGTAATCTCCTTTGTCATCGCCGCAACATTGGCCTGATGGGTGACGGTATTGCTTACATGATGATGATGATAATTATTGTTGCTTTAAGAGGCCTAACATCTAGGTTATCGGCCACAAAGGTATTGCTTACGTCATCTCCGCGAGGCCCCGGACGTTCATTTCCTGTACCTCTCCTGCATTTAAAATACACTCTTCTACACAGGTAATTTTCCCCATCATTGGGGAAACGCCAACATTCTTCTCTTCCTCCAGCCCTTTAAGTCCCCCTTCGACCTGAATTCCTATCGACCCATTTCCCTCTTCCCTGTCCTCTCTTCGTTGGAGGTTATTCTCACCAAACGCCTCTATCCTTGACCTCTACAAGTTACACCTCCTCCCATCGCATCAAGCCGGTTTTCATCCCCAATTTTCTACACTTGGTCATCTCTTCCACACGCCATCCATTGATCCTACTTCTTTCGTAACAATAAACACATCCTTTTCCTATCTTTCGATTTTGAAAAGGCTTTTGATAAAATCTGGTTTTCCGGCCTTCTACACCAACTGCTCCATCTCCCTCTGCCTCTCACCCACGTTCGCTTCCTTGACAGTTTTCTCTATCACCGAACAGCTCAAATAGTACCTTTTCCACTAACTGCCTGAGTACCCCGAGGTAGCCCATTTCCCCTCTCCTATACATTATCTATACATACGACATTCCTCCTCCTTTACATCTGCTCTACCTCTACCAATACGCCGACGACCTTGCTATCCTTGCCTATTTCATCGCTCCCATCTCCTACAGTCCTATGTCCAAAAGTATCTTCACACTCTCCAGACCTGTTAAAATGATTGGCATATCCAAATTGATCCCCCAAATCCCAATATATCCATATCAAACGCTCCCGTTTTCCCAGTCGCCCTACTCGTGAACACCACCTTACCTTTAACAACTCAGCTATATCTCAACCCAGTCACTTTGAATATCTGGGTATTACCTTCCAAAACAATCTCCACTGGAACCTCCATTTTGATTTCGTTTATAAACGCTCCCTCACCCGTTTCCTATTCCTTCGACTCCTCGCCGGTAAGATGTGGGGCTTACGACCCCACCAGAACCTTAACCTCTACAATACCATTATCCATCCTGCCTTCACACACAGTTCCTTAACCTGGTTTAGCGCCCATCCTCAACATTATTTCCGTCACCAAAACCTCGACAGGCACGCTATCCTTATCACCTACCACTATAACATTGACACTTCCTCTTCTATCCTCAACTCTATGATCAACTTCCCTATTATTCTCAACCATCTTAACTCTGTCCGTCTTTCCTATCTCACCCGTGCTCGTCACTTTAAATCAGCCATTGGAAGATTTAAGTTTGTCCCCCCTTGCCCATGGTATTCGAAACTCCACACAAAACCCAGAAACCATTCATCTCTTTCCCCCACCAAATGACTAATTTCCCGAGGCTACACTGGCTACACGATTCTGCATACGCTGCGTTAGGGCTGTGGGGTGGAGGGTGGGTGGATGGGTGTTGTCAACCCGACTCTTGATACTGATGGCACCAAAAGTGCCATCTCCATTTCACTACCTTTTCATTCTTTGTTTCATTACACATAGGCCCTGCCGCAGTGCTTTGTGAATCATTCCTCTTTTGATTAGGCACTATCGGTTTGTTCGTTCTGACATGTTTTCCTTATGTTTTGTATATTTTTTTTATCTCCAACGATTCCATAGATGAAGCTTTTACTCAGGACAATAGACATTCAATGACCTTTGTACATCCACTGTCTCACCATATCTTATTTGAACACCGAGTAGTGCCGGGTGCTTTTTCTTAACTTTTCAAGTTTCAAGAAGAATGAAACACTTTTTCATTTCCAGGACATTTTCAGCCTCACAGTGCTTTGGTCTTTTCACGATTGTTTGTGCTCTGTAATATTGCCAACTGTTTATTTGTATTTCTTATATCTTTGTTTTGTCCAACAAATGGGGCTATCGGAGTTAGGCTCTGGTGGTTGCTTTGAGGGTTATTCCGAGGATGTCACCTTGAAAGACGCGGTGTGAGTGTGCGCCATTTCTTCACCCTTCCTAGTTCCTCTTTTTCCTCCTCAATTCTTCAATTTTTCCCCAATCTATGGCTGGGCGCCCGCCCTCCTGCTACCTATCTAGGCAAGCACCGAGGTAGAGGTGAACATGTACAAGTCATTGATCAGACCAATCATGACGTACGCCTCCCCTGCCTGGGGTTACTCAGCCAAGTCAAATCTCCGGGCACTGCAGCTCTCGCAAAACAAATGCTTGCGGTTAAATAAATCAGAAACCTCTATGGCCATTAAATTGGCAGGTGAAAAGCTAAAGGAAGTAGGAGGCTTCTGTTACTTAGGAAGCAAAATAACCAGTGATGGATGAAGCAAAGAGGATATAAAAAGTAGATTGGCTCAGGCAAGAAAAGCATTTCTACAGAAAAGGAATCTGTTGACAACGAATATAGATTTAGGTATTAGGAAGTGATTTTTTAAAGCCTTTGTCTGGAGCTTGGCACTATATGGAAGTGAAACTTGGACTATTCGTGCAGCAGAAAAGAGAAGAATTGAAGCGTTTGAAATGTGGTGTTACAGGAGAATGATGAAGATCATATGGGTGGATAGTGTTACAAAAGATGAGGTATTAAGACGACTGGGAGAGGAGAGATGTTTCTGGCGACTGCTAATGAAGAGAAGAGATAGGTTAGTAGGACACATACTAAGACACCCAGAAATAGCAAGCTTAGTTATGGAAGGAAGGGTCGAAGACAAGAACGGTAGGGGTAGACCAAGGTTAGAATATGTTAAACAGATTGCCTCGGATGTAGGGTGCGATAGCTATGAAGAGATGAAACGATTAGCTCAGGACAGTGAGGCATGGAGTGCTGCATCAAACCGGTCAAACGACTGAAGGCTCAGACAACAACAGCTAAATGGCTCATGTATGGCACGCCAATACGGGAGCTTGAAGCAATAACAAATATGATGATGATGATAATTGTTGTTTTAAGGGGACTAACATCTAGGTTATCGGCCCCACAATAACAAATACTTCAAGCTTGGAGCAACACATAAAACTCACCCGCCAAACCTGTCTCACCACACTAGCACGGTCAACCCACTAGTTAGTACACTGCATTGGCAGGCACAACAATGTCTGTGGAATAAAGTACCCTACACCTAAACACATCGTGTTGAGGTGATGGCGACGGGACAGATAAGGCATGGAGAACACATCCAATATAATCAAGAGGGACACTACACCGCCCCGCACTAACTGGCCACACATTATCACTACTAATGAGGTGTAGTAACACCCAGCAGCTGCAAGCACAAAAAAAAAATTAGCACCAACTAGGCATACCTAGAATATACACCAACTAGGCAGTCAGCTAGTCAGCTAGTCAGCTAGATGGACAATTAATAGAGCTACAGCTAGGCATTAGCTAGCTGCATATGAACCTCACCAGTTAGGCAGTTAGCTATAAGGCATCCAACGCGCGTTACGACAGGGTTGCCACTCCATGAGAGGAGGCAGTACAAAGCGCTTCACGTACACTTTCCGCACATTCAGCGATTGTGAAGTGACGAAGACTTTTAACTATAACGTATGCTGAATGTAACATAAAGAAAACAATCTATATAAAATAAATAAATAAATAAATAAATAAATAAATAAATAAAGTACAAGGACAAGGAAATGTGTGAAGTTTCGACTGCAGTTAAAGTTGAAGTACGTTATTAGAGAAAATCTTCCTCATTGGCTTACCTTTCATGATTTATACTTTCGTTAGGTTTAAGATTCTTAAAATAACTGAACACATTAATTACGACCTGTTTTTCCCTCCTTCTGAGCCCTTGAGCACGCTTTCGTTCCACAAAATTATCCATTGTTGTACGTGAAATACGTAAAATACAACACGTTAAATCTAACAGAACTGCTGCACACACACTCAAGGTAGAGACAGCTGAACTACTGAAATACAAGCTCGGAAGGCACAGTAATAAAGCTGTGAGTAGCAGGCAGTAGTGGAAATGAATCGGTTCTATATCCACCGCCTCCGCTCCACCGCTGGAATACTAAAATAGCAATATCTCGCGAACCAATCAGGCTAGAGACTTGTACGAGGTGTCATTGAACTCGAGCTAACATCCCCTTTCCATTGGACAACATATTTCCACCCCAAAATAAAACCTACCCCTACTATGGGGTGAAATTGTAATTTTTTAGAAAATCTCGCTTTCCAAGTGCAACATGTGAGAGTTTGAATGCCAATATGAAATTAAACGTTGTTGTACATAAAGTGCATGTGTTCGGTGGAAAGCCACTATGAATTAACATGCTTGTTTTCCGTTTTTTACACACATGTCCACTCATGGCTTTTGTAAGAGGGCGGGATTTTTAAAGATGGTGGCTGTAGTGTAACCTAACCTAACCCAACCCACGAGGGGTGATCATAACGTTTTCCAAGTGGTGCTTGTCGATAGGCAAACTGATAAACAAAGAGGGGCATGTTAGGCCTTGAGGTGAGAGCCCCTGTTATTGTTGATGAGCCCCTGTGGTCGGGCCCCTGTTGATGGGTTATTGTTGTCAGGTCATTGTTGACGGGTCATTGTTGACAGGTCCTTGTGGACAAGTCCTTGTGGACGAGTCCTTGTTGACAGGTCCTTGTGGACAAGTCCTTGTGGACGAGTCCTTGTGGACAGGTCCTTGTGGACGAGTCCTTGTTGACAGGTCCTTGTGGACGAGTCCTTGTTGACAGGTTATTGATGACAGGTCCTTGTGGACGAGTCATTGTTGACGAGTCCTTGTGGGCAGGTCCTTGTGGACGAGTCCTTGTGGATGAGCCCCTTGAGACTGGTCCCTACGGACTAGCCCATGAATTTATTTAAATTATGTCAAAGGGCCTAACTACATTTGCGTGAAAAGCAATGTGTTGAACTGACGTTGTTCACCAGTCCCCCACTACTATCATGGGATAACGATATGAAAGGAAAGTGACGAAATACATGTGAACACGTGTGAGATGACCTTATTACCGTCCTCCTTGTGAAACAAGTCACATCCTGTTTTGGTTCGTGTAAGTGTAAAACTTAATAGATAGAGGACATGTCATGGGGTAAGTGCAAAACTTGTTGGATGAATGTGTTCTAGTGCTAGGGTTAATGAACACACACCCTAGTACACGGGCCACATGTAATTTGTGAACAGGCCAAGAGACCTAACTTGGTGGATGGATGTGTCGTTTGTTGTTGAAAGAGAATAATGCACATTCTTAAGATGTTAAAACTAAGGAAATGGTACATGTCGTAAGACGTCTTATTATTTCCTATGTCATATTACAGACATGGCAGAGAGCGCAGAGATCTGTTGCTATAACTAACGCTGCAGAAATTTGAAACCGCAAGTGCTCATTAAGACAATGAGTGATGATCATGCAAAGTTAGCAGTTATTGGATATTACACAGGTGTTCCTTCCGGTGTTATGTTGCTGACATAGCAGAGAGCGCACACTGCTGTTGCTATGACTGACGCTGCAGTAATTTGAAACCCCAGGTTTTCATTAAGACAATGGGTGATGATCATGCAAAGTTAGCAGTCATTGGATACCACACAGGTGTTCCTAGTGTACTTTGAACTCTCAGCTGTATTGGGAAAGGAATTGCAATGATCAGCAAAAAACTACTGACACGAGCGATGAGAGTTTATATAAGAGAGGTATCATATATTACCCTACTGTCAGTCTTTATTACTCGCTTAGAGTGAACAGTGCTCTATTACTGCTCAAGAGATGTAAAAAAGCCTTTTTGGTAGAAAATCATTAAATTATTTTGCAAGGTAAGTACTTATTATTAATGGATTGTAGTCTTTTTTATTACTAATTAATGTTGAAGTTATTGATTGGAATGTATTTATTGATTGATTGATTTGTTTACAGATAATTGGGTACCTGTAGGTTACCAGATTCTTAAATCTGTTCACTCAGTGGCAGCAGTTGATAAATTATAAAAAGGTAAGTGCCCCTCTAATAACTTTTAAACAGTTAGAGTGATATTTTCCAATGTTCACCACTACATGTCAGTGAAAATGGTATATTTGGCAGTCAAAAGTTGGCACTACTTGACCATGGTGTGTAAAGCTAATTTTGTAGGTTAGAATTTGATTACCGCTCTATTAAGTCTGAATGTTCATTGCTAGGTGTAAGTGACACAGGGAATATTAACCTTGTCACGTGACATGTTTTACAAGTTTAGACTTGATTTATGATTGACTATGACGTCACACTTAGCTCACTTAACTGGTGGCTGCTGGTTTCTATTACGTGACATGTTTTACAAGTTTAGACTTGTTTTAAGACTGGCTATGACGTCACACTTAGCTCACTTAACTGGCGATCGCTGGTTTCTATCACGTAACATGTTTTACAAGTTTAGACTTTCTTTATGACTGACTATGGCGTCACACTTAGCTCACTTAACTGGCGACCGCTGGTTTCTACCACTCTATCAAGTTCCAACGTTCACCACTAGGTGTCAGTGACAGTGGTATATAGTAACCCCCAGTTAGAACTACATGAAGTTAGACTTGCTAGGAGTTCACAGATCGATTTAAATACCCTGCTATAACCATCGACTGGAATATAATTAAACTATTTATATTGTACTTTGTTTTATCTTTTATTAACATTGATGATTTCTTTCTTTTATAGATAACTTGGAAAGTAATCATCATGTTCAAGTGTGGTGACTGTAAGAAACAGTTCTCAAGACCTGACAGCCTTCAACGCCATGCAAGTACAAAACATAATCAGAAAATGTTTGTATGCAGTCATTGTGCTACAACATTTAACAGACAGGATAGTCTTACACGACATGTAAATTTAAAACATGTCAGTACTGCACCATTTTCGTGTTCAGTTTGTGAACTTGGTTTTTCTGCTGTAAAGCGATATCAATCCCACATGGTTAAAGTACATGGGGAACAACAGGAATTAAAAACTGTAAAACCATCAACTAGCACGGAACCTTTAAATGAATGTAATGCTCAAAAGCGTAAACGTTCTCAAGATTGAGAAAATAGTTGTGCAACAAAAAGAAAAAAGAATGGTGAACCTTCAATAACACATTGTAATGTATGTAATATTGATATACCTTCTTCAATCATTCATGGACATTTACGCAGTATTCAACATAAAAATAACACTTGCCATGAAAGAAATTCTGGAAATATTCAACTAATTGGTAGTGCATTTAAAAGTCGAATTGCTAGTTATAGACTTTATAGTAAAGAAAAAACTCAAAGTATTGAATCATTTTTTAAAAATGTTCAACCTACTGTGTTTGGCTTGGTAGTGAACCCTTGCAAAGAAGCTTATGAGAAGCAGTTTCGGGGGGTGTAACAGTCCATATCGCAAGTTGTTGTCAAAGCGCTTCAATAACATGCAGGGTAACATATAACAAAATAACATGCAGGAAAAAGTGAAGCCAGGGTTAAAAACAATGAATTTAATAACAAATCACCTAACTATACAAAAGAATTAACAAAACAAACTCCCAAATGGCTCCCACTTAATAAAAATGAAATATGCCAAAACTAAGCCAAGTCTCTGGAGAGATTAATTACACGGACAAAGTGTCCTTAAGAAAATCAACAAAGGTAACAATGTATGCGCGCGTGTCGTTCTGCATGCTTCACGATGTGTACAATCGAATGTATGATTCGTCATCATCCAGAATGAACATTCAGACAACGAATCCACATTGCTTAGACCTAGACGGACGCGGGGAACAACTATACAACACTTAAAACTAAACCGACACTTCCTATACTTAAAATATACAACACAAGAATTTCCGTGTGAAGTTGGAATCAAACAGCCGTAGCAAAACATTACTGCCTAAAAACTTAGGACTTCTCACACAAATCAACACAAGTAAGTTAACACGTGACCAATAAAAGAAATACACATATGACCGCCGTCAAATTTACAAGTACACTACCACTACACCACACGGGTGTGACATCCAAAATTACATGAATTGAGTCATAAACAAATCACTAGGCTCAAAGCCAACATTTACATTATTAACACAAATATCTATCCATACAACATGCCATAATCCGTCACACACATGGCGAACTCCCCAATTAATTATGGTTCCAAAATAACCATCACAATGAACAGGTTTGCTACATGAAAGCTTAAAAGGGGCCAGTCGGGACATAGGACTGCCTATCAAAAATAAGTCACCAGGCGAGACGGGCGATTTGTGGAAATCTGCAAATCTGCCAACCCACGTGTGTATCGAAGAAGCGTGCCCCAAAGCACAATAATACGTG
Organism: Meconema thalassinum; assembly: GCA_946902985.2. Classification (NCBI taxonomy): domain Eukaryota; kingdom Metazoa; phylum Arthropoda; class Insecta; order Orthoptera; family Tettigoniidae; genus Meconema; species Meconema thalassinum. The sequence goes on along the minus strand of OX336389.2, from coordinate 1,445,156,714 downwards.
TGTGTGTCAGAACAAAATATCCCGGCATTTCCACTAGGAAATCCAAGAAAACACCAATATGGACAAGGAACAGCGGTCTCCCTAGAGCACCCTGCCTTTCCATCAAAATACAACAACAACAAAATACGAGGGCGGTAGGACCTCTACCCCTCTTCACGTAGAATCAACACACATACCTGACACAGTAACACACACAGAATCACACGTATGGGTTTGACAGACCCTGAAATAAAAGACATAAATATTTTCCACGTGCTGGCGCCACCGTTCCACGCCGTGACTAATTAACCTGAAATGGACTCAAAAAATCTATCAAATTAGAACGAAGGTGTTCTACAATTACATCTTAAATCGTTGCACTTGGCAACCCTAATATAAACAATAACCTGTTCAGCAAACATCTTACAGTAATTACCTCCCTTTTCCTATCACAAATATGAACTTTAATAAAGCACCACTTATCGAATGTAACGGGTTTCGCATTTGCATGGATAAACATCACGTACACGCGCCGTGCACATTAAATATGACTCAAAAAAAATATACAACATACACTTTGGCCACGCCCCAACGTACATTTAAAACATTTAGTGTCGGTACAAAGAAAAACACTCCAAACAAGAAAAGACAAATAAACTATTTACAAAAGTTCCCCCCGCCAATCCAACTACATAATTGAATACTCAATTGTTGTACATCACCGTCTCAGCTTGCAGAACATTATGACATCCATCTCAGCCCATTTCCCTATGGAAAAGTTAGCACTCCATAGTCGTCTTCGTTGAAGCGCCGGACGTCATCCCAACTCCAGACCACATGTTGGACATCTTGATGTAGTCTCCTTGGAAGAAAAGTTCAATGATTATATTTCGACCTGGCTATAATCGCTTGTGGGTTACTAAATTCGCCCACAAATAGTCCTATGGGATTAATTACGAAGGCTTTCCCTAAATATCGCTCACACACGCGCAATACACACATGAAAAATACACTTAAAAATATACATGAAGTACACACTTCGAGTCCAACGTCACTGGCTCGACAAACAATTTACAAAGACTACCTGACTCACAGTCGCTATCTCGCTCGGTAATCTACTGCTCTGCTCTGCTTTGACCTTCGCTCGGGTGAGCGCTAATTAGAATGTTACAAGTCTTGCCCCTAAGAGCTGAAATAGTTGTCTTTAAGATAATATTACACCTTTCAAATCATCACGCACGCTGGCGTGAATTTAGCTCACAAAGCTCACAAAGTAATTGACTTCAAATAAATAAGAGCGTTCAAAATTTGCTACGCAAACTAGCGTGAGTTTAGCTCATCAGAGCTCACAAATAAAATAACTTCAAATATATCAGAGCGTTAAAATCGTTATGCAAATGGGCGTGAAGTTAGCCCACAGAGCTCACGAACAGAAAGACATCGAACAGCTTCACGTCGACCAATTAATTAGAAACTGACAGGGTACGGAAGAGTGGGGTGGATTTAGAAAATTCTTCCAGAGTTTTCATCTCACATGGATGGGACTAGTGTCAATCTTCTTCAAATAAATCAAACGTCTCATCGCACTCGTGCGGAGATAATTCCGATCGGCGGTTCTTTAGATAATCAATTCCGCGCGCTTTTTACCACTGACGCCATCCATCGCGTGATATTGGCGTGGTCTCTCCCGATTGGTTGATTCAATTGTAGGTCGGTTGTAAGTAACTCGTGACCATTCCTTTATGATTCCAATTCTGGTGCAAGTTGTTACACAATTTGGCCTTGAACTCAGCTTACCAGGCCGTTCTTCAAGAATAGCTACAAGCTCTACCTCTGTGGCAATCATTGCGACACGCTACCTTGCCTTTATTCTCGTCAACTTCCTCAAGTACTGTCTGGGCTGCAGTAATAATGATAATAATAAATTATGAAAACTTATTTATCGTAGATCAATAAGGGTTCATTTATCCTCAGCAAGGTTTTGAAATTCGAAGCAAGTAATTGATTTGGATTTCAAAAACAATATCCACAGTAGTAACAACAACATCTCTTTAGTACCTCGCTCAGCTGCTCGAGTGTACTGTCCGCTGACCCAATTAGTGTGCGCGCTCCCTCGCCGGAATGTCATTCATACTTCTTCGCTAGACCTCCCCCTTCTCCTCACGTGATTGCCACTCCTGTCGTCTCAGCTGCTTGTTGTTTACAAAACAAAGCGCTCGCTCTCCTGCGCTCCACGTCCACGTACATTTGAGTGTTGGCTCTCAAAATAAAATTTCTGCAATACTGATTCCGCACACATCATCTTTCTTGTTCATCAAATGGTTCCCTTCTGTAATACAGTTTTAAGTTGGCGCTATTAAAAACAGATTTAGCACCAGTGCTCACTTCTTCAAGCCTGTAAGCATAGTTACCCAGATTCTTAACGACTCGGAACGGGCCAATAAATTTTGGACAGAATTTGGCAATGACTTTGTTTTTGGGGTCAGATATCGGTGGTCTGCGAACCAGCACTAACTCTTGTTCTTGTAGTTCCCGGTGAAACTTCTTTCCTCTGTATCTTCTGAGTCTTCGGTCCGCTTGGTTCCTCATGTGCTCTCTCGTTCGCTGGATTCGCAACTCATGCGCTAATAGTGGATCCCTTGGACACGGAATAATCTTGTCCCAAGACCTCTCTGGCAACCTGTTGTGATGTACAATTAGTGGAACTTGACCCGTCGACTCGTGCTTAGTGGTGTTCATGCACATCTCAATCTCTCCTACTTTGTCAACCCATTTATTATGATCGTTAGGAATCATTACTCTGTAGTATTTTGCAACACAGCGAATCGTTCTCTCGCTCGGATTCCCACAAGGATGACGAATGCTTGAAAATATGTGTTTTATTCCTAGGCTCTCCAAACCTTGCCTAAAAACATTGCTCGTGAAATAAGTACCATGATCTGATAAAATGGATTCCGGCTTCCCAAGCATCGGAATTACTTTGTTCTGAATTCTACTGAGGACTTGTTTTGATGTCGTTTTCTGGATTGGACATAACACGACCATCTTTGAAAATACATCGACACACACTAGAAGATGTCGGCATCCACGCTTTCCTTTGACTAGAGACCAAAACAGTCGATAGCGAGCATCTCGCATGGTTTCTGAGGTAATAGTGGTCTTGGAGGTTGTTTCATAATGAAGTTGTTCGGTTTAGTGCGCTGGCATGCGTCACAAGTTCTTATCACTTCCACGATTGTGTAATATATCGAAAGATACATGACTCACAAGGCAATGCAGTGCTTCAAAAGAGGACCTGAACCTGGTCTATAAGTGGGCGATTGTAAATAAAATGAAAATAAACACAAGAAAATGTAGTCTCTTAAAAATAGGGAAAGTGCGAAGGCAGGATTTTCAATATAACATTGGCTCGGAAATACTTGTAGAAGAAGATTCTTGCAAATATTTGGGCGTTCACGTAAGGAATGATATGAAATGGAGTAGTCATGTAGGATGTGTAGTTTCAAAAGCTTACAAATCCCTGCACTTTGTAATGAGGGTATTAAAAGGAAGTAGTACCTCTGCTAAAGAATTAGGCTATTTGTCACTTGTAAGACCTATTCTGGAATATGCCTCGGCGGTTTGGGATCCATATCAAGTAGGGCTCATAAATGAGTTGGAAATGGTACAGAGAAAGGCCGCTAGATTTGTGCTCAGTGACTTTAATCCCAGGAGCAGTGTGAGCCGTATGTTAAAGAAACTTGGGTGGGAATCACTGGAGGTTAGGAGGATGAAATCTAGACTCTGCGCTATGTACAACACGTATACAAATCAACCAGCATGGGGTGAGCTTAGCAAACGATTGGGAAAGCCCACTTATATGAGTAGGAACGATCATCCTTTCAAAGTTAAGGGCCGACCACAGCGAACAAATTATGGTAAATATTCTTTTGTAAACCGTGCCATTGATAATTGGAACTCTCTACCTGCCGCAGTCTTAGAGCCTTTTCCCAAACATATAGGTGTGTTTAAGAAAAGACTGACTATTTGTGTAAATACTCCAGTTTAATTGTTGCATAATTGTTACCGTATTGAATTGTTATGTATAGTTATTTATTTGTTATGTATATCCAATTTGCCACCGGGGGACACAGCCCCCATTGCAAATAAATGAATGAATGAATGAATGAATGAACAATGGTGAATCGCATCTTAGGCCAAGTAAAAGTCTCCCCTATCGTAGCTTCAGTCTTATCCGTGCCTATATGTGCTAGGCTCTCGTGGACATGCCACGTCAATCCTCTCTGTAGTGATGCTGGAACTAGGATTCGCAGTTTGGTATGATGCTCATCCACGTACTTATGCAACAAGTTATTTAAGTAGTGAAATCTCGCTTCTTTAGCACGGGCTTCTCGGTATTCAGGTGAATCTGGTTGTAATTCCTTCCTATAGAACTTGATCATCATGATCATCCATGGGTCTGCTTCTTGCTCCTTCCGAATTTCCTTTAATTTCTCCAAGAACTCACGAGCCTTAGGTGTTAGCGTTATACTGTGAACTTACGCTGTTACTTCGTTCTCGTCTTCAGGATTCCTGCTCAAGGCATCAGGTATGACGTTCATCCTTCCAGGGCAATGCTCTATTGTAATGTCAAACTGCTCTATGTAGATGGACCAGCGCGTAACTCTCTCACTTGCCATCGTCGTCTTGAATAAAAATGTCAGTGCATGGTGGTCGGTTCTAACAATAATGGAATAGCCGTAGATCATCTTACGCCACTGTTGAAGAGAATATAAAATTGCTAGCAGCTCAAGCTCCGTCACGGTGTAGTTCCTCTCATGCTTCCTCAATTTACGACTCGTAAATGCCAAATATGATTTCTTCTTGGGTTCTTCAGCGTCCTCTTGGTACAGCATAGCACCGATTCCAATCAATGAAGCATCTGCTTGAATAATAAATCTCTTCTCAAAGTCCGGATATCCAAGCTTCACACAGTTTTCCAATAAATATTTCGTGGCTCTAAAAGACCTGTCGCACTCCTCGTTCCATGACCATCGATTTGCCTTCTTTAACATCTCTTGCATAGGTGCTACTGTCTCTGTGTATCCAGGGCAATTTTCTTTGAAGAAGCCTGTCACTCCCAAAAACGCTCTTACATGCTTGACTTTAGTTGGTGTGGGAAATTTCTTGATAGCATCAATCTTGGCTGGATTCGGTATCACGCCCTCAACATCAATTATATGTCCCAAATACAGAATCTCACTCTGGCAAAAGTGTGATTTCTTTAGATTAATCTTGAAGTTCATGGTTCTCAAGTTATCCAGAAGTTTATTTAAGTTTATCAGGTGTTCCTCCATTGTTTCAGATGCAATTAATATGTCGTCAACATATCTCGCAGTGAAGCTCTTGACCTCCTCAGTCAGATTCCTATCGATTGCTCTTATCAGTGCACATCCAGCAGTTTTCACGCCAAAGGGCATTCGAGACCAGATATAACTTTGGTTATCGAATAAAAATCCCGTCAACAGTTGAGATTTTTCTTCAAGTTCAAGATGGTGGAAACTATTTGTCAAATCGACACTCGAATATATCTTCTTCCCACGGAAGCCTTTCAAAACATCTTTGATCCTAGGTGCTTGGTCATGCTCAACTAGCAGTATACTGTTCAAAACTCGCGCGTCTAGGCATAGCCTAATTGATCCATTTGGCTTGGCCACAGCCAATATTGCGTTCAGGTACGGGGTTGCTGCTTTCCTTATCATGCCGGATTCTAATAAATTAGTAATAATGTCCTTCACCTGAGCAAAGTGTTTCTCTGGGATCGGGTACAATTTACTTTTAAATGGGGTCCAGTCTGTAACTTGCATGGCATATTGAAAATTTAAAACCTTTCCAGGGATGGTGTCAAAAGCTCCTTTATGTAATCTCAAAATTTCTTCCAGTTTTCTTCTATCAGATTCCCCTACTATGGCCTCCTTAAGTCGTTCCTGAAGTAGAATTTCAAATTTGGTTCCGCTAATTTCTTCTTCCACCAAATGTACCCAAAGTTCCTGCGAAATATCTCGGCTGTCAATTTCCACCACCGCTGTCTGGCTTACACGCTCCTCCGTCAAGTTCTTATCTCTGATCACCTCATTAGTGCATTCCTCAATGACCCAGGTATTCGCCTCTCTCTCTAGTGGACTCTCTTCCATATTTAAACCAACGTGATTCAACCCCTCAACTTGTTTGAAACTTACAGTGTTGTTATGTAAGTCAATTACAGCATGAAAATCACAGATGAAGTCGGCTCCCAAAATAATGTTATAGTTCATCTTTGGTATGACAATGAATGTTTGCGAAAAAGTGTGGCTCAATATTTCCAGGTCTAAATATGCTTGCTGTTTACAATTGATGGTTTTGTCAGGAATGACCCCTCTGACTTTCATTAGCGGTACAGGCATAATTGGAACAGTTTGTTTTCTTCCGATTTCTTTTACCAAAACTTCAGTGACTAAGCTCACCTGGCTACCTGTGTCTATTAAACATCTCACCCTCATACCTCCAATATGTGCGTAAATAATTGGCAATTGTCTGATGACGTTTTCTCGGTCTTTCACCACTTCCTCCAGGCAATCGTCCGGGAATGCTACCCACTCTTCTATATTGGCCACTATCAGCTCTTCTCGCTCCCTGGCGTCCTCCGTTTTCAGACTATCATTTTTTAGTTCAATTGAAGTTTTTTTTTATCCCGGGGCCCATTTGTTGCGTTCCGCCGGTTGTCATCGCGCCTCTCCTGTTGCCTCAGTAAACTTTCTGCCCCCTCTCCTTGATGATTGTCTGGGCTCTGTCTGTTAGCCATCGCGCGCCCCCACTTCTCTTTTTCCGTCTCTTCGGCATTTAATTGGTCTAAGTACTTTTGTGACTCGACATACCGCTCGTCCCAATTGTTGCGATAGTCTCCCCTATTTTCCTGGCGATAGTTCCTCGCGTTGTTCCACCTGCCATCTCCATTTATTTGGTAAGGTCGACCCTGTCTTTGGTTTCCCCTCCAATTGGTGTATTCCCGCTGGTACGTCCATTGATTGTGCTTGTTTTGGTTATTCTGGTTATATCTATCGCGGTTATTCTGAAAATTTCGATTGTTTCGGTTGAACTGGTTCCGGCCATCGAAATCTTGCCTTCTCGGTGTAAACTGTGTTCCTGTGGACTGAGTTTTCGTTTGGTTCCCCTGGCTGTGACTATTTTGGAGTCCCTGAACCACCTCTGCCGTGTTGACACATTCCATATTTCTCCTTCCCGTCTGTGGACTCACCATACTCGTCTCGTCGAGGTGTCAGAGTAGTTCTTCTGCCTGCACTGCAGTCTGAATATTTCCAGCTACTAACAGCTGTTGAATGTGCATGGGAAGTTGTTTCCCGACGGTTAGAACCATATTTTGCTCGCTAGGGGGGTCGTCAAAATCGCGGAATTTTACCAGCTGTTGGCTACAGAATTCCGAAAATCTGGTCGGATGCGTGCTGTGGTATTTTCGTGTATACAGGTCCATTCTTAACCCCTGCTGTAAAGAAGGGCTCCAAGACTTCTTTAAAAATGCTTCTCGGAATTGAGCCATGTCAGTGAAAGTATATTTAAAGCTTAAAAACCAGGTTAAGCTTGGTCCATCTAAAAATTTCTCCACGAGTCTCAGCTGTTTTTCGGGACCGATATGTTGATCATTGAGATAATCAGTCAACTGTCGTAAAAAAGCTTTGGGAGTGGTTCCTGAGTGTTCCTTAAATTTATCGGGCGTGAAATCGTTTCCCCGAATGACTTGGATTACTTGGGCGGGTGCCAAATTTGGTTATGGTGTGGAAGTCTCTCCCCTGTACTCTTGGAATGCGTTGCTCGTTAATTTGGGACTTTGAACCCGGCTGTTATCCTCAGCCAACTTCAAGCCTACCGGACTTCCAATGCTTGCCTGCTTTTCTGGTATATTTTCAGCCGAGAATAATGTAGCATTCTCTAATGATCTAATTTCGTTCTTAATTATTAAATCTGAGTGCTCTTGTAATTTAGATTTTTCGCCTTCCTCCAAAGCCTGCATTCTCGAGTTGTATTCCCCTAAGCGCTTTAAAATTGCCAGCCTGTCTTCTTTATTCGCGTTTGCCTACTGTTCCCAATCTCTTCGGATCGTACTTTTCAAACTGTTAATTTTCTCTTCGCTCCTTTCCTGATTCTTTTCTAGCTCTTCTCGTATCTGTTCTCCAACCTCCTCTCTTATAACCTCTTGTATTTTAACCAATTGTTCTCCGACCTCTTGTATCTGCTGCTGTGTTTTGCCTAATTGTTCTCCAACCTCCTTCCTTATGACCTGCTGGGTTTTACTTAATTGGTCCTCTAAGTTTTCACGCAAGTGCCTACGTTCTGTTTCGGCCTTGACCTCAAGTTTATCCATTTCTTTTATTAATTCCAGTACGTTGCTGTCGACTGAATTAATTTGTTGCTGCAATTTATCTTGTGTTTTCTTTATTCCCGCGGTGTTATTGACACATGCTGCCTCTATCTGCTGTAGTTTACCGGCCACCATTTCGTCAAATTGTACGAGTTTGTTTGCAAACTTCGCCTCCAACTTTTTAATTTCACCCAATTGTTTGACGTTATTTTCTGCGACCTCACCTGCCAGTTTCTCTACCTCCCTAACGCTCTGATTGATGTCATTAGTGATCTTCTCTAATTACTCTGTTTGTGTTACCGCCTGTTCTGTTAATTTGTGATTTAATTCGTGAAATTGTTTATCAGTTTCCGATAGTTTGTGATTTAATTCGTGAAATGGTTTATCAGTGTCCAATTTCTGGAACTCTAATTGGACCGAAATATTACCGCTCATGTCGTGTAACTGTTTTTCACAATTCTCGCTCTGAATTTTAAATTGTTCCTCCGTTTTCGCGGACATTTGTATCGACATCTGTTCTAACTGTTTATTTAATTGTTTCTCATTGTCATCGCTTATTTCCTCCTTCATGTTCTTTAACTGCTCTTCCGTTTTTACGGACATTTGGGTCGACATCTGTTCCAACAATGCCTTGATCTCCTCAACACTCGCCATTGCACAATACACAAATATAACCAGAGAAAACAGGGTCATGCACTAAGATTTCAGTCATACACACGCATACATGTCATAACATTTAAATATTACTGATTCAAATTTAACAAAATTTTCAGTAACAAAATTTACTGAATAAATTACTCTTATTTCCAAACAACAAAATAACCCCTAGTGATCTGCTTTTAAATTCCTAACCAACAGAATTTACGAAGAACACCAATTAACCGAAGTTAATTAAATGTCAAATATTAGGCAACACCTTCCTGCTTTGACTGAGTTCAAAAATATGCAAATTTCTAATTTTAATGCCGGGCGCCAGAACAGGTTTATAACAAATACAATATCAAATTCTGACCTTGTTCAATATCTCTAACTTTAGGAACTCAGTGATTTTACTAATGCACATGGCGGTACAACATCGCCTCAATTTACTGAATTTACTTTGCCCGCTTGACCTGGCATTATTTCTCAACGAAATAAATATGAGATCAGCGAAGCAACAACAACAACAGTCCCACTTGGGCAGCCATTTTTGTTTTATGAACCCTTGCAAAGAAGCTTATGAGACTCAGTTTCGGGGGGTGAAACAGTCCATATCGTAAGTTGTTGTCAAAGCGCTTCAATAACATGCAGGGTAACATATAACAAAATAACATGCAGGAAAAAGTGAAGGCAGGGTTAAAAACAATGAATTTAATAACAAATCACCTAACTATACAAAAGAATTAACAAAACAAACTCCCAAATGACTCCCACTTAATAAAAATGAAATATGCCAAAACTAGACCAAGTCTCTGGAGAGATTAATTACACGGACAAAGTGTCCTTAAGAAAATCAACAAAGGTAACAATGTATGCGCGCGTGTCGTTCTGCATGCTTCACGATGTGTACAATCGAATGTATGATTCGTCATCATCCGGAATGAACATTCAGACAACGAATCAACATTGCTTAGAGCTAGACGGACGCGGGGAACAACTATACAAACTTAAAACTAAACCGACACTTCCTATTCTTAAAATATACAACACAAGAATTTCCGTGTGAAGTTGGAATCAAACTGCCGTAGCAAAACATTACTGCCTAAAAACTTAGGACTTCTCACACAAATCAACACAAGTAAGTTAACACGTGACCAATAAAAGAAATACACATATGACCGCCGTCAAATTTACAAGTACACTACCACTACACCACACGGGTGTGACATCCAAAATTACATGAATTGAGTCATAAACAAATCACTAGGCTCAAAGCCAACATTTACATTATTAACACGAATATCTATCCAAACAACATGCCATAATCCGTCACACACATGGCGAACTCCCCAATTAATTATGGTTCCAAAATAACCATCACAATGAACAGGTTTGCTACATGAAAGCTTAAAAGGGGCCAGTCGGGACATAGGACTGCCTATCAAAAATAAGTCACCAGGCGAGACGGGCGATTTGTGGAAATCTGCAAATCTGCCAACCCACGTGTGTATCGAAGAAGCGTGCCCCAAAGCACAATAATACGTGTGTGTGTCAGAACAAAATATCCCGGCATTTCCACTAGGAAATCCAAGAAAACACCAATATGGACAAGGAACAGCGGTCTCCCTAGAGCACCCTGCCTTTCCATCAAAATACAACAACAACAAAATACGAGGGCGGTAGGACCTCTACCCCTCTTCACGTAGAATCAACACACACACCTAACACAGTAACACACACAGAATCACACGTATGGGTTTGTCAGACCCTGAAATAAAAGACATAAAAAATTTTTACGTGCTGGCGCCACCGTTCCACGCCGTGACTAATTAACCTGAAATGGACTCAAAAAATCTATCAAATTAGAACGAAGGTGTTCTACAATTACATATTAAATCGTTGCACTTGGCAACCCTAATATGAACAATAACCTGTTCAGCAAACATCTTACAGTAATTACCTCCCTTTTCCTATCACAAATATGAACTTTAATAAAGCACCACTTATCGAATGTAACGGGTTTCGCATTTGCATGGATAAACATCACGTACACGCGCCGTGCACATTAAATATGACTCAAAAAAAATATACAACATACACTTTGGCCACGCCCCAACGTACATTTAAAACATTTAGTGTCGGTACAAAGAAAAACACTCCAAACAAGAGAAGACAAATAAACTATTTACAAAAGTTCCCCCCGCCAATCCAACTACATAATTGAATACTCAATTGTTGTACATCACCGTCTCAGCTTGCAGAACATTATGACATCCATCTCAGCCCATTTCCCTATGGAAAAGTTAGCACTCCATAGTCGTCTTCGTTGAAGCGCCGGACGTCATCCCAACTCCAGACCACATGTTGGACATCTTGATTTAGTCTCCTTGGAAGAAAAGTTCAATGATTATATTTCGACCTGGCTATAATCGCTTGTGGGTTACTAAATTCGCCCACAAATAGTCCTATGCGATTAATTACGAAGACTTTCCCTAAATATCGCTCACACACGCGCAATACACACATGAAAAATACACTTAAAAATATACATGAAGTACACACTTCGAGTCCAACGTCACTGGCTCGACAAACAATTTACAAAGACTGCCTGACTCACAGTCGCTATCTCGCTCGGTAATCTACTGCTCTGCTCTGCTTTGACCTTCGCTCGGGTGAGCGCTAATTAGAATGGTACAAGTCTTGCCCCTAAGAGCTGAAATAGTTGTCTTTAAGATAATATTACACGTTTCAAATCATCACGCACGCTGGCGTGAATTTATCTCACAAAGCTCACAAAGTAATTGACTTCAAATAAAAAGAGCGTTCAAAATTTGCTACGCAAACTAGCGTGAGTTTAGCTCATCAGAGCTCACAAATAAAATAACTTCAAATATATCAGAGCGTTAAAATCGTTATGCAAATGGGCGTGAAGTTAGCCCACAGAGCTCACGAACAGAAAGACATCGAACAGCTTCACGTCGACCAATTAATTAGAAACTGACAGGGTACGGAAGAGTGGGGTGGATTTAGAAAATTTTTCCTGAGTTTTCATCTCACATGGATGTGACTAGTGTCAATCTTCTTCAAATAAATCAAACGTCTCATCGCACTCGTGCGGAGATAATTCCGATCGGCGGTTCTTTAGATAATCAATTCCGTGCGCTTTTTACCACTGACGCCATCCATCGCGTGATATTGGCGTGATCTCTCCCGATTGGTTGATTCAATTGTAGGTCGCAGGGGCCGATAACCTAGATGTTAGGCCCCTTAAAACAACAATTATCATCATCATCATCAATTGTAGGTCGGTTGTAAGTAACTCGTGACCATTCCTTTATGATTCCAATTCTGGTCCAAGTTGTTACACAATTTGGCCTTGAACTCAGCTTACCAGGCCGTTCTTCAAGAATAGCTACAAGCTCTACTTCTGTGGCAATCATTGCGACATGCTACCTTGCCTTTATTCTCGTCAACTTCCTCAAGTACTGTCTGGGCTGCAGTAATAATAATAATAAATTATGAAAACTTATTTATCGTAGATCAATAAGGGTTCAGTAGGTAATGTTTTATTAGAGCATAAAACAATAAAAATGAATTTTGAACTTTTTGGACTCTATATAAAAACTGGGAGCGAAGGTGAAATTACGGATATCAAATCCTTTAATACAAAAAACATAATTGTTAGCGAATCAACTAACATTAGTGATATATACCAAAATATTCCAAGTGCTATCATTGTGAAGAGTGAAGAGTTCCAGGAAAGGAGTCAGGCTGGGCGTTGGTTGAAGTACTTTATTTAGAAACCAACCTGAATAAATACAACCCCCTTCGAGCATCATCATACATTGATTTGCCAGGATGGATTAAACGAAAGAAAGCTGTTGTGAACGATTTGAATAATGATGACGCATGTTTTGCGTGGGCTGTAACTTCAGCTCTCCATCCAGCAGTGGAGAATATGGATAGATCATCATCTTATCCTCACTATTCTTCAATGTTAGATTTAAAAGAAATAGAATTTCCTATGGCGATAAAAGACATTCAACGTTTTGAAGAGCTGAACAATGTAAGTATTAATGTTTATGGAATTGAAAATAAGAGAATAGTAGGTCCTCTATATTATACTCAGGAAAAAATGATGCTCATGTAAATTTACTATACATAACTGAAGGTTAAGTTGCTCACTATTGCTGGATAAAGCATTTCAGTAGACTTGTTGGTAGTCAGCTATCAAAAGGTGAATCTAAGAAGTGGTTGTGTGATGGCTTTTTGCTATATTTCAGAAAAGAGGATCAACTAACTCAACATCAAAAATGGGGGTGTAATCATGTGTGTACGGTATTACCGACTCCTAAAAATAACATTCTAAAATTTAAGGATTATGAGAAACAGGTTCGAGTACCATTTGTTATATATGCTGACTTCGAGGCTTTGCTAAAACCATTTAATACATGTTCATCGAATCCAGCCCAACCTTTCACCAACATTACTCACATTCATGAACCTTTTAGCTTTGCATATTATATTAAATGTAGTTATGATGACTCTTTAAATAAGTTTGAGGACCTGAAGCACTTAAAGTTTTTTGGAAAGGCTTGAGAAAGATGCCGTCCGTATATCCTCTATTTTAAATACGATTATTCCAATGGAGCCACTAACTTCATCAGAGCAAATGAATTTTGAAACTGAAACTAATTGTTTTATATGTGGGGAATGTTTATATACAGACAGGTTTCGCGATCATGACCATTTAACAGGAAAATATCGTGGTGCTGCTCACCAAGAATGTAATTTAAATTATAGAGTAAGTAAATTAATTCCAGTCATTCTACACAACGTTAGCAAATACGATAACCACTTTATCGTTAAAGAATTTGGAGCTTCAGATGTGAAAATTGATGTTACTGCAAATAATAAGGAACAATACATATCGTTCACAAAATACATCAAAACTAGCAATAAAAAAACATTAAACTGCGATTTTTAGATTCATTCCGCTTTATGTCGAGTAGTCTTGATAAGCTGGCTAGTAATTTAAAATCAGATCAGTTTCATGAAATTCAACGTGTCTTTCCTAAAGAAGATGATTTTAATTTGATACGTCAAAAGGGCATATTCCCTTATGAATATATTAACTGTGTGGAACGTCTTGAGGAGTGTTCTTTACCACCGAAAGATGCATTTTACAGTTCCTTAAACACAAGTCATATCAGTGATCAGGAATATTTACATGCACAACGTGTATGGGCACAGTTTGACATTCAAACTTTAGGAGAATTTTCAGACATATATTTGAAGACAGATGTGTTGTTATTAGCAGATGTTTTTGAAAATTTTCGGAATGTTTGTATGAAAACTTATGACCTTGATCCTTGTCAGTTTTTCACTGCTCCTGGGTTAAGTTTCAGTTCAATGTTGAAAAAACCGAAAGTAAATTTAGAATTAATGACTGATATAGACATGATCAATTTTATAAAATCATCAATTCGAGGTGGATTAAGCCAATGTAGTCGACGGTACTCTAAAGCGAATAATAAATACATGCCTAGCTACAACCCTTGTGAAGAGTCAAAGTATATTGTCTACCTCGATGCAAATAACCAATATGGTTGGGCTATGAGTCAATATCTACCACTGAAAGATTTTCGCTGGCTGACACAACCTGAAATTAATGTCTTACATGTTGACACTCATAATGATAACGATGATAAAGGATATATTTTAGAGGTAAATCTGGAGTACCCTAAAGAGTTACATGATGATCATAATGATTTACCATTTTGTCCTGAGAATATGAAATCTCCATACATCACATCACGAACAAAAATGTTAATTGCTAATGTAAATGATAAATGTAAATATGTAATACATCATCAAAACTTAAAACAGTGCCTACAGCGTGGATTGAAATTAACTAAAATTCATCGCGTATTGCAATTTCATCAGTCAGCAAGGCTCAAACCGTATATTGATCTAAACAATAATTTAAGAACACAGTCAACAAACGCGTTTGAAAAAAGATTTTTATAAACTCATGTATAATAGTGTTTTTGGAAAGACTATGGAGAATGTTGATAAACGAGTTGAAGTAAAGCTGATAACAAAGTGGGAGAATGATGGTAAAAGGTATGGTGCGAGCAACTCAATAAGCAAGCCTAACATTCATAGCTGTTCAATTATTCATGAGGATTTAGTTGTAATACAAATGAATCGTCTTAAAGTAACTTACAACAAACCCATATATGTGGGTTACACCATTCTGGAATTATCAAAAACACTTATGTATGAATTTCACTATGATTATGAAAAGAAAAACTATCTTGATAATGCTAAATTACTCTACACAGACACAGATTCTTTTATTTATGAGTTTAAAACTGATGATTTTTACGAGGCTATCAAAACTGAGCTAAATAGGTTTGATACAAGTGACTACCCCAAGGATAATATTTACCATTTACCTCTAGTAAACAAAAAGGTTCTTGGGAAATTTAAGGATGAATGTGCTGGTGTTATTATAGACACCTTTGTAGGCACAAAATCTAAATCATACAGCTATATGACAATTGATGATGTAGTATTAAAAAAATTAAAAGGAGTGAAAAAGAATGTTGTTAGTAAAGAGTTAGATATAAGTGATTATAAAAACTGTATAGTTAGTAACCCACCTGTATTATATAAGAAAATGTGTGTATTTAGAAGTAAAAATCATCAGCTACATACCAATTTGTTGAACAAAGTTGCTTTAAGTAATGAAGACAACAAACGATTCATTATACCCAACACATTTGATACTCTTGCTTGGGGAAACAGTCGCATTGACGACTATTACTTTACTTAAGTCTAATGATCACTATATTGTAATATTTGTAGTGTGTTTATATTGTAATATTTTTTGTAAAAACTGCAAGTAGAATGTATAATGTTAGGCTACAGTAGTTTAGTAAAAATAAGATAAGTAATACATTTTAGTGTAAAATGTTTTGTTTTTGTATATTACGAAAAAGATTTTTAAAGATTTACAGAATGTGTGAACTAAACAAGGGGAATGTAAAAAATGTAAAGTGGAAATTGTAAATATCCATGTGTGAAAAAGTGAAATGGCTATTACCATTTTAAAAAATTAAAAGTTATAGTGATTTGGTGAACCTTATTTATATTTCACAAAAAATGTACAGAACGTGTGAACTAAACATGGGGAATGTAAAAAATTTAAAGTGGAAATTGTAAATATTCATGTGTGAAAAAATGAAATGGCTATTACCATTTTAAAAAATTAAAAGTTATAGTGATTTGGTGAACCTTATTTATATTTCACAAAAAATGTACAGAACGTGTGAACTAAACAAGGGGAATGTAAAAAATGTAAAGTGGAAATTGTAAATATTCATGTGTGAAAAAATGAAAATAAAGAAATGGCTATCACAATTTTTAGAATTAAAAATATAGTGATCTGGTGAACCTTATTTTTTATTTCATAACAAAAAATGTACAGAATGTGTGAACTAAACAAGGGGAATGTAAAAAAGGGAAAGTGGAAAATGTAAATATTCATGTAAGAAAATAATGAAAATGAAGAAATGGCTATCACCATTTTGTAAAAATTAAAAGTCATTGGAGATCTTGTAAACCTTGTTTTTATTTCACAACAAGTAGAGCTTTACAAAAATAGAATACAAAGAAATACCAATTCCTCAATCCTTTTCAATGTTCATGTTCACTCATCATTAACTTTCCTTATATAGCACTAATCACAATGAGGGCTGCCAACCTCTCTCACACTGAGACATCACAGGATGTCAGACGTTGTTTAGCTTTTCAACGATACTTTATCCGCTACACATCTTAATGCAGGATGACTGTGGTGATAAGAAAGGTGCATGCTCGATCCAAAGGATTAATAGGTATATCACCACGCTGCAAAGGTTCTTCAAGATAAGTTCCAGGACCACACAAATAATAACCAGGTAGGTAGATTTCGAAAGTCAAGTATTGAATTACTTTGTCAATGACGCCATTGCCAGTACAGGTCTGGCATATCCTTTTCCATTGGTGGAGAAAGGGTTTCATCTTCCTCCTCCTCTGTGGATGATGTTTGTTGTTGCCGCTTTTTATCTCCATTACACTCGTGGAATGAGGAAACAAAGTCTTTACACTGACTTTTATGACCGTGATACAGTTTGACCAGCTGACAAGTAGCACACTGCCGCATAGAGGGTATTTTTGCCATAGCCACTTGCTTATGGTGATCATAATCCGTACATGGTTGCAATTCACTTAACACAGGGTCTTGAGTCCATGATTTTGGTACATGTTGCCAGATTTCTTTCACTGCATTTGCTGCCACATAATAAATGAATGATTTTGGAAGAGCCAATAATTCTTCTTTAGTAAAACTGTCTAGTTTCTTTTTACACACGAAGAACTTTCCAATCGCTTTATCGGTAGCATCCCCTTTCTCCATAGTATCACGTTGATGTTTCCACGTCGCTTGTAGAAATCTCACTGGTGGCATTCACAGGTAAACCTTCAGTATTAATTTTATTTAACAACTCCCAGCAGGCATTGGTGGTTAGCCAATGAAACAATTGCCACACATGTGCCAGGGCTTTATGGGTAATATTGTCACAGGGGCAGCGGTCCATAAGTGTTTGCAGCGCGGGACAGCCCATGTCCATTAAATCGATACATTGACTGTAATACGCCAAAAATGGTTGTAGCCATTGACGTTTTTCACTACCTTTCACAAATACTACATGGGCAGAAGACAAGTGGGCTTTTATGACCATGTCCAGGTGCTTATATGAAATGGTTGCTTGCTTCCAGTCTAGTTGCATATGAGTTTCAATCCACTGTGTTTGTTTACGGTCTTTATCACACAACAAATCAAACGCATAAGGTGGTTTAAACACCAAATGGATAGCTTGCGATATCCAAAAAGTGGAACAAAAAATAATGGCCACTTCTTTAAATATAAATTTGTTATCTCCAATTTTAAACCCTTGACAGTCGACAATCAGTGTACGCAACATGTTCACTCTTGTCTGGATCAAGTCCAACTGACCACATACTGACAATTGTTCAGTAGGGTGTACCCATGTCATTTACTTACATTCCATTCTAGTGAAAGAAAATAAAAATATCAAGTAGTCACTATAAAGGTTAGGATATGACAGGGGGGGGGGGGGGGGGCATAAGAAATAATAATATAACAACAACAACAACCAATTTTTTATTACATTATTTTATTAGCATAACAAGTTTTACATTCGTTTTTCATTCTAGGATAGAGGCGGTACCAACTCATACAACAAAAAAGTCTTTTGTGTTTATAGTGTCCATAACACCGATGATATCCCAATGTCTCTAAACTGGATGTTTTTAACTGTGAGCTGCTCAATGAAGCACTGTTGACACCATAAAGTCCACACGTATCATAACTTTTTTCATTACTTAGAGGCACGAGTGAGGGGTAACTTGAATGACAGGGTATATTACCCACCTCCTTTTTGCATAGGTAGGGGCAGGCAGGTGACCAGCGCTGATGTTCCTGCATGGGTTCATCGCTCTCTTGCCATTGGTCTAAGATGATGGGACAAAACACACATTTCACTTCATCTCTTGTTTTTAAATAGTAGAATCCAGCGGATGCTAAGGCTTGAGGGTTTATAAAAGGCACCGGCCACGTCGCAAAGGTCTTGAAACGTTGTTCCTCAGATTTTAAATTCATGGATGTAACTTCTCTTGAGGCTTGAAAGCAAGACATGACTGAGCGGTTTGATGTGTGTTGACCTGCTATTTATACACTTGTCACTTGGTTGGACAGTGGATAATAGTTGACTTGTTTGTGATGAATAATCAAACAGTAGGCCGTCGTATTGGCTGGAACATTGTCATGCGTTTCAAAATCTAGTCGAATGTCAATATTGGATGGTTTGACAGACTCTTCCAAGTAGGAACAGTCAAAGACAATCAGTGGCGCCCTTGTCTTAAAAGCTTGGGGTGACAACATTGGACAATTCTCTTTTTGATAATACGACCATCTAAATTTAGAAAACAAGTCGTACAGGGGCCAAACTTATTTTTTGAAAAATCTAAATCCAGCCCTTCATAGGGAAACACAGCACCGTTGAGGAAAAGACGTGCATTTCTCAATTGCAGGTGATCAAATTGCGTGGCATATTTGGTTTGTTGATACTTGCGATTTGTTTGAAAACCCAAAATCATGTAGAGAGGTCTCTCTGTATAGCGGGCTGTTTTTATAGACCAACTATGTGTGTTGGTGGTAGGCAATAGCGGGTACTCATGGAGTGCCCAGCTTCTAAATTCCATGGGTAGAGGTATATCTCTCTTTACCATTTTGAGTATGTCCAGGTTTTTGCTATCCCTAAGGGTCACATGAGGCACTTTCCATAGCAAGCGTTGTAGTTGAATTTTTGAATCAATGGGGGCATTGTCGGCTCGATTGAGTGCATTATTATCACTCCTGTCTCTCACCAGATAAAGCACTTGCCTTGCGTTGACCACAATGCGCTGGTGATCTTCAGCAAAGCCTAAAATCAGTTTAAGAGGTAAATATCCAGTAAAGGTGCCATCGGTGTGTACCATCCAGTCATTGATCGAGTCAGGACACCAACCCGCCATGCAAAGTGTCTTAGCTTCTTACTCACTATAAGAGGGATATAGTTTCATGACACTGGAAATACCCACATTTCGAGTGCTATCCGCCACGATATCGTTAATCACATAACGCACTTCAGAAAACAGAAAGGCGAAAGCATGGTTGGCTAACTTGGATGTGGTGGGTGTAGAGTCATCGGCTTTGGTGAGCCGACCTTCAATCTGAATAACACTTTCATGCGGTAGAGTGTAAATATCTTGGTTGTTGATAACAAATTGAATTTAATCATTGTTATTGAGTCCAGGTGTTTGAGCTTGATAAGAATGGAGATCAATTCTTACCACTCCTGGTTGCTCCTCGATGTGGTTCGCTACCTCTACGATGGAATTCATCGCGGGGGTTGATGTGGTAACCCAAATGCTGTACAATCTGCTTGTTCTGAGATGTTAACGTGTATTTATGTGGTAAACAACTAACACCATTCCTAGACGGTGCTGTTGCTTTATATACAAACTTCATAGTGGTTTTAGCACCAACTTGTAAGTCACTGGTGTGGTAGAATCTAGATCAATGAGTTGTTGCTCTCTATTCATCAGTCTTAATGTTATATTACTAATACCATCGGCAGCCACAGAATGAAAAAGCACCACTGGAGGGTTTTCACGAATAATATAGCCATTGGGCGATGTTACAATAAAGTCATAAAGCGAATGCGACGGTTCTTGATTGGTGTACACTTGCCTAATAATATTACACGTCACCGTCACGTGATGGTCCTCAATGAATTTCACTTCATGGTCTGATTCATGTTTTTTGTTGGGCTCCAACACGCGTGGTTTAAATCCTAGTAATGGACCAATGGAATCGGGGTGTGTTTTAAAGTCAATTTTAAATGTAGAAAAAATACTGCAGCGATGAGTGTTGGTACTTCCTACAAGCTCAAACTTGCGCGTTCCATCGAGAAATGACTTTAAACCATATTCATTGATCAACACCACATAAATGTGTTCATAAATGTCATCTATCGTGTATCCACCAGAGTTCAGGGTGAGCACAGAATCATCATAGTAAAACTTGTTGTTCACATTTTCACGTATGTTGTATATTCGATTGTACGTTTCAAGGGAAACAAGTCCTAAACCATAGGGTTTTTCACTCAATTCGATAGGTGGGTAAAAGTCTAGGCTCACTTCAGGTCCACGTCCATGCATATAAAAAAATTAAACACAAACGTCCACACTGTTGGCTGTTAAACGTTTGCTCACGTTTCACATTATAATATATCTTGATCCTGTTTCCAAAATAGGCCACTAGTTCCACGGGCGGGGGCAAATTCCCAATACTGTCAAAGTACCATACAGTGGATCCCTCTTTGACATAAGCTACATAATGTGTTCCAGGTCCTCGGTGATAATCCAAATTGACAACAGCACATTCTTGTTTCCAGGGTTGTGAGGGTAATTGGTTTCGCATAAACACACCTCAAAAATGAGAACGCTTCAGTTGTTTAGCATAGATTTCCACTTGCTGATGCGTCAGGGCATGTCTTGCTATGGCTGAGGTTGAAGATGTTTTTATTTTATTTCGAAAAGGTGAAATTCCAAATCCTTGTTGATAAAAGACTGGCTTTAAATTGACATTTCTAGCCCCCATAGCAATGGCCTCCATTGTTTCATTGTGTCGCTGACTTTCTTTGAGTTGTTGCTTGCCCTGTTGCACGGCTTTAATAGTTTTTGCCACTGCACTGACGCCACCTAAAATTGAACCTAGAGCAGCCAGACCAGCGAATAATGCAGGTTAAAATCCCGCTCGTTTGGGGACGGGAATCACTCGCCCATGTTTTGAACTCTGTCGTTGACGTTTTGGAATAACATGTCTTTGTGATACTCGAAGAGCTTTCCTTATGGTCAACACTTTATTTTTTCTTTTTTCCTTTCGCAAGGGCTTGTCCACGAATGTCTTAAGCCAAGGCTTTGCCAAGGACAGGATCATATTTTTAGTCTTTCTCACCACATATCTTTGTTTCACCATGATGATAATGACCAACAACCTTTCACAAGAAAGGTTAAGTCACAACTAACGTCAGATTGTTATTTCATGGCTGTATATTCCAATTCTACATAAAGAGGGAAATCATTTATGGTTTTTCCAGCTTGCTTTTCATCCCATGTCAACATGAGATGAAAGGATAATTCGTCTCCCGCATTGACCATTTCATGGTTATGGACCAACATCCTATGACCATTTATCTCTATTTCTAAATGGTTCTCATCAGGTATGGCGTATTTGATGTGAATGGTTCCATCATAGTGTAATCGATAGTGGCTTAAACCCGAAGCAAGCACATAGGTCAAGTGCTGGTCATGAACTAGCGGTATATGGTTTCTCTCATTCACAGGTTTTACATTTGTCAGATACACTAAAAATACAGATGGGATAAATTTATAAAGCCTTTTCATTTCATAGGTCACGTATCGCTTCGTACAGACATCATCATCTTCTTGTGGGTCTTCCACGTGAATAATGCGGTGATGATTAGCGCTATAGCCATCCACTGTAAGCTGAGGCACTTTATCATAAAACTCATACACCTTGTTATCCACATATTTTTTGTAGTAACGTCTGTAGACACTTGAGGATGTTTTACATGGGTTAACCGCTTTCCTTTAAAGTCATAATCTCCCTGTTTTGTGCGTGGCACTACAGACCTATCCACATAGTGTTTATTAGCAGGATCTGTTTCTTGTTTAGGATCATGTATGGGAACAGACCTAGCTTTGACCATCAACGCACGTCCAAAGACATCCATCGTCAACCTGTAGTACGAGTCTACTGTTTCTATGACAAGGCTCGGTGCGATGTATATAGACAGCCTGCTAGCCTCTCTAAGCCTTAGTTTAAATGAAGATAATTAAGCAGCAAGAGTCATTCCCCGTGAGGGACATGGTTTCCCATCTCTGCCCTACATCACGTGAACAACGCCATGGTTCACTGTTTCCATCTTCCATTCGCTGCATCATTGTGGGACCTTCCGGCTGTGGAAAGACCAATCTTTTGCTGACACTTATTACAGCGCCCAATGGTCTGTGTTTTCAAAATATTTATATTTTCGCAAAATCTCTCTACCTACCCCTCTACGTGTTTCTGGATCAAGTCATGTCTGGATTACAAAATGAGAATATGGGGTATTTTACATTTTCCACGCAAGAAAATGTTATTTCACCGGATGAGGTAAAGCCTGATTCACTCATGATTTTCGATGATGTATCCACTGAACGACAAGGTATCATTCCAAGCTATTTCAGCACGGGTCGACACAAACATATCGATTGCTTCTATCTTGGACAAAGTATTCTAAAATGTCCAAACAGTTGATTCGTGACAATGCCAATGTCATTGTTTTATTTCGCCAGGACGAGAGAAACAGTCGTTACATTTATAATGAACATGTGAATCCGGATATGACCTTTCAAATGTTTACAGAATTGTGTGGCAAGTGCTGGAACACACAACGTCATGCCTGTTTAGTGATTGACAAACAAAGTGAACTCAACCAAGGGCGGTATCGCTTAGGGTTTGATCATTTTATTGCTATTTAAGGCACTGTATCATTCCCTCTCAAGTCATTTGTCACGACATCATGGCGTTAGCAGAGAGTCAATTGAAAGAGCATATTATTAGAACAAAAAATACTATTCGCCAAAAGTTTCGTCAATTGAAACGATCGCGTGCGGATCATGCTTTGTTTATTCAACAAAATTTAGCACCTCCGCTAAAAGCCATGTTGAAACCCTCTTTCAAGCCATCTGAAACGCTACCTACCGTTTCACAAGCCACTCAGACGCATCACGAGGACCCTGAGGAAGAGTAAGAGGAAGAGGAAGAGGAAGAGGAAGAGGAAGAGGAAGAGGAAGAGGAAGAGGAAGAGGAACAGCAAGATTTAACTAGTGTTAGCGAAGATGAGGATAATGAGGAACAAGTGTTTACGCCTCAAAAAAAAGGCATCACCCCTTGCAGAGTTTTTAAGAAAAAGGAAATCCTTGACCATGGTCGAAACACCTTGCCCTTCCAGATCGTCTCCATTTTCACAACTCTTGGCCACCCCTCAACATAAAGCTCAACTGAAAAACATTTTAATAAAATATTATGGATCAACACTGGAACCCTTTTTCACCAATCTATTTATTGGAAACTCAGATACCACATATGGCGTTCGCTATGAGGATGATAAGTTTTAAAATTGATGATTCATCGATTAAATTTAGTCGTACTAAAGCTGTCATTAAAAAGGTCAACTATAAATTAACACCAGGACTGTTAAAGCTACTATTCTCTCGGACTCCCTCACCTCAAGGTTATACGCCAGAGGACCTTAGTAAATATAAATCCATTTTTTGGACACCCATGCTCACCAAAGACAGTATGATCCCACTCAACAAGTGAATGCCAATATATCTCAAAAATATAAAACCATCATTGCAAAAATGTTCCCCACTAATCAAAGTGGTCGTCGTAAAGTGTCCACTTCGGGAGTGACATTTAAACCATTAAAACCCCTTGTGGATGTTACCTACTGGCATAATCCCAATAAACTCGTCCAGCGACTACAGCTGTTGCATGCTTCACGTCAAGCCGGCCATACTGGTCACGATTGGGAAATTCAAGAAATTGAGGAAGAACACAGAAATGCCAAAATTATTGTTTAAGCCCTCACCCATTAAAATTGGTATTGCTCACGAGTTGCATCGTCCAGCTAGACGTCATTATCAGCGACTCAAGGTGATTTCACAGGGTGTGGATGAACTTTGGCAAGCAGACTTGGTTGAAATGATTCCCTATGCTAGCGTTAACAATGGTGTACACTATATGTTGACGGTCATTGATATTTATTCCAAAATGGCGTTTGTTGATCCTGTGCGTTGCAAATCTGGTCCACTATTTACCAAGGCCTTTCAACATATTATTCAACAATCTAAACGTCAACCTCAGCTGCTACAAACCGATCAGGGAAAAGAATTTTTCAACAAGGATTTCTCCAGTTTTCTCAAATCTAAGGATATTCACCATTACACCACGTACAGCAATCTCAAAGGCAGCGTGGTCGAGCGGTTCAACCGAACATTGAAAACCCATATGTGGAAAGCGTTTACCGCTCAGGGCACTTATCGCTGGTTGGACTTGTTACCTGAGCTAGTGTCACGTTACAATGACACCAAACACAGAACCATTGGGACCAAGCCACGCCTCGTGACCAAAAATATTCAGCAATTGGATAAAATGTTTAACCCCATTAAAATTGCAGACCCTAAACGTCATCGCCTTAACATTGGGGACCATGTTCGTGTGAGCAAATTCAAGTCCATCTTCGACAAGGGCTACACACCAAATTGGGGGACTGAACTATTTCGAATTCGTCAAGTCAACCTGAACAGTCCAGTCACCTATTTACTCGAGGACCTCAACCATTAACCCATAAAAGGCAGGTTTTATCTCCAAAAACTCCAAAAGACAGCATTTCCTAAACATTACCTTGTGGAAAAAGTGTTGAAACAAAAAGGAAATAAACTACTGTATATGTAAAATGGTTGGGATTTAGCTCAGTCTTTAATGCTTGGATTAATAAATTACATGTTGTGTGAACCTGTGTGCCTTGTATTTATTTATTCACTCATGTTGTACTTAACCTACAGTCCTATGTACAGTCCTCAGCTCTACATGTATTATGAGCAATACATATTTATTTCTCTCTTCACCTGTGTTGTCTCTTACACCAACTCTCCCCCTCGCCTCCCCTTCACCTCCCAACACTGTCAAAACAGGTTGTGAATTGTTAGCTCTTATCGTGCGCGTGTACAGGTGAACACCTGTGTGTTAGATCATATTACACATGAACTTGCATTTTCTCACATATGAACCAAAACAGGATGTGACTTGTTTCACAAGGAGGACGGTAATAAGGTCATCTCACACGTGTTCACATGTATTTCGTCACTTTCCTTTCATATCGTTATCCCATTATAGTAGTGGGGGACTGGTGAGCAACGTCAGTTCAACACATTGCTTTACACGCAAATGTAGTTTGGCCCTTTGACATAATTTAAATAAATTCATGGGCTAGTCCGTAGGGACCAGTCCAAAGGGGCTCATCCACAAGGACTCGTCCACAAGAACCTGCCCACAAGGACTCGTCAACAATGACTCGTCCACAAGGACCTGTCATCAATAACCTGTCAACAAGGACTCGTCCACAAGGACCTGTCCACAAGGACTCGTCCACAAGGACTTGTCCACAAGGACCTGTCAACAAGGACTCGTCCACAAGGACTTGTCCACAAGGACCTGTCAACATTGACCCGTCAACAATGACCTGTCATCAATAACCCATCAACAGGGGCCCGACCACAGGGGCTCTTCAACAATAACAGGGGCTCTCACCTCAAGGCCTAACATGCCCCTCTTTGTTTATCAGTTTGCCTATCGACAAGCACCACTTGGAAAACGTTTTGATCACCCCTCGTGGGTTGGGTTAGGTTAGGTTACACTACAGCCACCATCTTTAAAAAGCCCGCCCTCTTACTGTCCCCGTAAATCCGGATAGTAGGCTGTCAGATATCCACCCCCTCAATCGGATTGCCAATAATCAATCGCACCGGCACAGCTACATCAATGAAAATGGCACTGACAGATACTACCGAGATTAGAGCACAGCAGTTAACAAGAAATTATTGTGGAACACACCAAAATATACGGGGGTTCATACTTACCTTTACTTACCTCTTCAAATTAATCTCGGGAATGGGTTGCCAACTGGATCACTTAAAGTATGCCCACACAATAACCTCCACCATGATATTTAAAATGAACCAAAACGAAGACAAGAAACTTTAAACTGTACAATAATTTATTTCACTTAAAGGGAATGACTTTAACAAAAACTCAACAAAATACACGTGGCAATCAGAAGCCATTGTCAATATAATCATGTCCTCCTGTAGGACTGGTAGACGTTACATACAAAATTTTATCTTTCACTAGCTTATAAAGAACGTAATAATAGTAATACACTTGGAATGGATGAGGGAATTTGGACAAGACACGTAGCAATTGTTTTCCTCTTTCATAAACATCACACTTTATTTATAACTGCAGGCCTGTTATGTAATTGACCTTGGCCTCTAACATACAGTTGTCAGGCCAGCTGCGATCCACCCTTCAACAAGTCGGATGCCCACGTCGTCAAACGGGCCCACCTGTGCGGCTAGTGCTAGCATATGCTCGTAACCTCAGAGCTTAGCTCTGTTTCAAACACTTTAAATGTCCTCAACTCAACTCAAATATTAACACGCAAATCTTTTAAATGCTTCATTCACATGTTACTGGATTACTCTAATAATCCCAAAACTTGTTTAATGGTATAATCCACATGTATAATTAGCGTTCTTTAGAGTATATTAACAAAACTCTTAATGTTTATAACAAATGCTCATTAATTGTTTATAACAATTACAAATTGTTTGTAATATTGTCAAATGACAATTGAAAAATCTATACACGCCTCTCTTAATTCCTTTCATTTCCAATTATTATTAAAGATAATTACATAATTTATTTACAATATTTATATTTATTTATTTATTTTAGAAATACATTAAACCACACGTTTATCCGGTTGATAATTACTCAAATCAGGTTAACATAATCGACCAATGAAGGTTTGTTATATTTAA
Organism: Meconema thalassinum; assembly: GCA_946902985.2. NCBI lineage: Eukaryota > Metazoa > Arthropoda > Insecta > Orthoptera > Tettigoniidae > Meconema > Meconema thalassinum. The sequence goes on along the minus strand of OX336389.2, from coordinate 1,445,129,356 downwards.
GTGTTATAAATCCAGGTTTAATAAGTTTTAATAATTATTATTATTATTAGTGACGGTAACCTCTATTCAAAATCGTTATCTCAAATTATTTAACACTCTTGTTAATTTTAACAGTAATTTCACAGGATTAATTTTCAAAGGACCTGGACAATAAACTCAGCGGAAAAATACTTCGCTTCAAACGCACTAAAATGCATAGAATAGGCTCAGAATTCATCATATATTTCAATATATATGGCATAAAAATCTTCCATAATCCATACACAAAACCTCCACTTATAATCTCATCAACATCATTAATATTACTGTGGGAACCTCCTTCAATTATTCAAGGGCATTATTCATCAGCGACTTTTACATGTCCACTGGACTAACGATTATACATCCATAGTTCCACTTTAAAAATTCTTATATTCATTAATTGTTTCAAAACTGTTATTTTATTTAACCTTCGTGGGTTTCATTCATGAATCGATATGAAGTAAAAATTTGCCAATCACAAATAAATTTAATAGCAAATACGATTATACACGCCTTTCTGGTCTATCAAAATTGAGATTAATATCTCCTAAGTATCGTAGTATAAAAATACTATCTTCAAACAAAGTTCATCTAAACTGCAAAATAGGCGAATAGAATACAATTAGACTGTGGAATGCAAACATTATTGTTCCAATCTAGTATTGAGAAAAATTCCTATCAAATGTTCATTACTATAGTGTATTCAATAAATCAAAATCAACGTTCATATTTCATAAAATTGTCTGTAATGCAATGGTAATGACGATAACTGACGATAAATGTCTATGTTGCAATCATGTTCATAAAACGACTAGTATTTCCAAGATCGTCGATACAGAAATAGATTTTAACGCTCTAAAATCTTTTAATTATTCTCCTTTCTTGAGGATGACAGAAAATTGGTCAAAGTAATTTACTGAATAGAATTACTTTAATAAAATGACACGCTGTCTGAATTCAAATCTGCCATAGAAAATCGTTAACTTTACAGTCAAATCGTGACTACAAAAATATGCAAATTACTGAAAGAAAATTAATTATCAGTCTCAACTGATTCAAAATTATTTAAATCTGCCACTGACATAACAATGTCTTAATAAATCGTAGAAAAAGCGTAAATCATCGAAGTGTACTGAGTACATAGATATCAGGCAAGAAAATGGGGCAAAATATATATAGGACAAAAATATGGGAAAAATGGTTGCTCAGACATCGCTAAATGGCTCAAATAAAACAAGAAACGTTCACGACTACCTTATCTGTTGATTGAAGTTCCAGAGGAAAATCTTCCAAAGAAGACTGGTGATGGTTCCATTTCACCAAAAAGATGTGCTCCGTCCTCGAACCTGGAATCAGCGCCCTCGGAGAATCGAACTGCTTCCTCCTCCGGAAATTGCACTGCTCCGTGTATACGATAGACATCCTTCTGGCAAAACTCTTCTGTGTGAGCCGGGTCCACCCTGGCCTCTCTTGATAGGTCCTGAAGTTCTGGTAGTAATTCGCCATGAAGTTTATTGCAGTTATTTCCGCAGAAATATTCATAGTTGTGGAGTATGAATACGTTTCCACTGCCATTTGAAATAATTCAGCGTTGGACTACGATGCATGAGTGTAGTTGGATGTTCACTACATGCTCGCTTTTGTAGAAAGACGATTAGCGAAGTTCCATGCTGTTAATTCACTCCATCGATATATGTCCCAATTGCATTAAAGTCTTTAGTCTTCCATCTCCACTTCCGTTATAATAGTTGAAAGAATTGCCATATTATATTGTTCCATGTTAGAATGCAGCGTTATATTATCAAAAACAATATGTAGTAGCACGGTTGCAATACCAGTGTCAGCCGTAGCGTACAATGTGATATTTTAAAAGTGCTTCTCAGGCGGCGAGAAAATCACTTTTGTCTGCCGTCTTAAAATGCCAATATCTTTCGAATTATAATGTTGAAAATGTTCAACCTTTCTACACACTTTAATATAGTACTGCACAATCGAATTAGCTTAAAGGCGTTAGTCAACTCTTGATATGTTAACTTGTAGACTTGAAAATGAGTGCGTTTCAACTTCGCCTAGTTTCCAAACACCGTAAAATGGAACTGCGGCGCGCTCGAAGCTCGTTCGATGCGGTTGGCTTTACCACACGCTAAAGACGACTTGTTTCACTTATTCACTCGAAAACGACTATAACATCAGCAATACATATGCGGTATCAGACACATGAGATATGAGATATGAGAGCTCCTCTCTGCTGTGCAAGACCTTTTATCAACTTCTTAAGGGGGCGTATCCATCCCTTCCATAGCTTGTTTCTCCGTCATTGCTAGAAGTTCTAACTTTGGCAATACTTGACGGATTTTCAAATTTCAAAAACTCAAAAATAATTTCTTCAAAATTCCAAATCAATGCCATAACTGAAAATAGGTTTCCACAATTCTGCATTCCAAAAGTAATTAAAAATGATAGCTTCAGTAATCTCCGTCTCCCTCCTAACTATCGTTCATTGGTTTGAGTCTTTCCTCCAATCGCGTAACTTCTTCCTCAGCACAATTCCACGTTTCCCTGCGACTGCGTCGTAAATCTCAGATCTTTCTCGAACAAAATCATGACGTCACCAAGAATCTCAGCTCAAGCAGCCTACTTGCATAAAGTCTGCGTCATCCGTGCCTACGTCATGAATATCCACGTCACAACTATGACAGCCATAACTTAACTCATATTTTCCAATACAGCCACCGTGGTCTCAATATAATTCAATTAACGGGGGCATTCTCCCTTCACCACGTTTTAAAAACAGTTGCAAATTGTTTTTAAACTCTGTGTTATAAATATCTCAATTCACTTGAACACGAAATTGAATTATCATTGGCTTACTCTTATATGATATTTCCTCAATGTTCCTTAATCATAAGTCTCTTCTACTCTGGTTTGTGTGTGGCTAATGTATTCTCTCCTCTCTACTTTCTTGTCTGTCCTGAATTCCTATTCTGCTGACTTGTAGAAGGACCAGGATCGATCACTACATCCTGTCTTTTCTTTTGGTTTTCAGCTTCCTTCTCCCGTAATTCCTTTAGATACTGCTGACTTTCTTTCTCTCTTTCCTGATATTTGTCGGGTGTCATAACCTGACCTTGAGAATTCTGATTTTGATTCTGGTAATTTCTATTGTAATTCCTATTGTAGCCCTGGTTATTGTAGTATCTACCTCTTCCGTTGTTGTAGTTTCCTCTATTATTATTCCAGCCTCTTCTTTGCTGATATGGACGGTAACCTTGCGATCTGTGGTTGCGAAAGTGATTATTCCTGTGAGGACCTACATTTTCAGTTTTTTCTTCATCAGGCTTGTCAGTTTGCTGAACTTGATCCATATAGACAGTATTGATGTCTTTGAATTCGTGCCTCTGACCTTTTTGTACCACATTTGGCATTGGACTCGTGTAGTCAGCCTTCTCAACAATTCGTCCATACTGGTCAAATCCCTGATGTTTGACGATATGATGAGTCTTCTCACCTCCACAGGCAGCATACGAGAAATCGCATCTATCAACTGCTCTGTTGACAATGGGGGTTGCAAAAATCTCAAGCGTGATAATTGGCTCGTGAAGAAATCAGCGTACCGTGTTGGAAGAGTACCTGAATACTTCCTTGAGTATACCTCCGCTCTTAATGAATTCTGCGCTTCGATGGACCAGAATCGTTTTATCAGTGCCTCTGCAAATTCGTCAAAATTACTGAACGTATAGCGAAATGCTCTGAACCATTCAAGGGGTCCTCCAGCTAGAAATCTCTCCACTATCCTCATCTCTCTTTCTCTGGGAATGTGAGCTTCAATGAAATAGTCTTTCAGGTTCCTGATATATTCTATCGGTGTTAGACTATCAGTATTGCTAAATTTTTGAGGTTTGTCCTCGAAGTTCCGGATGACTGTCACATTTCTCGGATATGAATCCATGTAATTCTTCCCACTATCACGATATCTCCATTCAGGTTCAATATTCCTATCCTCATCTTCTTCTCGGAATCTGGATATACGTTCCTCAGGACTAATATCTCTTTCTTCTGTAGCGAGGTTACATCGTCTGACGTAATTCCTATCATCTTCACCAGTCAAGCCTTCTGGATCCTTATCCGTGATTTCCGTGATAACTTTCCTAATTAACTCTTCTTTATAGGTTTCCATCATGCTGGCTTCTCCTAGTTTCAAATTCTGAAGTTTGCTCGCAGTTTCATTAACATCAGAGACAACCTTATGAATTTGTTCCTCTAACGCGGTTTTTAATGCCTGCACGTCCTGACCTATTTGCGTTCTATCCTCTACCTGCTTTTCGGATAGCGAGTCCATCCTTATACTCAAATCTTTCCTAATTTGCTCTACCTCATTATTAATGTCTACTTGTGTACTGGCAAGTTTTCTTTCAATTCGTTCCTGAATCTGAGTTACATGTTCCCCACTTGACCTATTCCATTCATCTTTCCACACCGTTACATTTTCAGTTAACATTTCCGCAATATCTACTTCGATGTCTTCTTTAAGTAAACGATTATGATCTAATACTTGGGTTCTCATGACCTCTACATCATACTTTAAACCTGCTAAAGAAGCTGTTGTCCTAACAGACTCGTCAACTAACCTAGTTGTTAATGCACTAATGTTACGAGTACAAAGTGTTTTTGAAGTTTCAATTTCTTCTCTAACTTTATTGACATCAGTTTGAACTTTAGCAATATCTACAAAAACGGTGTTAACTTCTACTTGTATCTTAGTTATATCGCTTTGCATCTCATTTACATCTGAATGAATGTTATTAATGTCTACTTGAACATTTGACACATCGGTTCGAACATTTATAATCTCTCTTTGAACCTCTTCAACCTTATCTTGTACAGTAGCAACATCGTTCCTAACAACTATTACTTCAGCTCTAGCACATGAAATATCACCCCGAACATTAGCAACATCAAGATTCAACATAGTAAGATCTTTCTGTACCTTAGAAACATCAGTTTTAACATCAGAAACATCTTTATGCACATTGGACAAATCTTTATGGACATTGGACACGTCTGTGCGCATGTCAGTTACAGCATTCTCGATTCCCTGGGTACTGATCTGTAAACGCGACATATCATTTTCAAAGTTTGCAGAACTAGTCTGAAGAACTTTCAGATTTTCATCCAGCATCTGCTTTGTTCGATTAGCATTCCTAGCTTCCATCTCCTTCATGCTTTCATCCAGCCTAACAGACATGTTACTAGAATTCTCCTCCATTCTAATAGATATATTACTAGAATTCTCCTCCATCATCTGCTTCATTCTGTTGGACATCTCCTCCAACATCATTCTCAAACTCTCTTCTGCCATTTCAATAATATTCAAGAATAAACTGCTTTAGGGACATACATCAAACAGAGCAAAATAACAACATCTGAGCAACATATTTCACCATATATAAGTTTGAGCAATTTTCTGTCTTAAATCTAACTTATAATTACCTTATAATTAACCTTCGTAGACATCTTATGTTGAAATAAACTCAAGCACATGTTCAAATTTCTTTGGTTCATTTTAAAATATCCTAACACAAATAATTTACATTTACAATCCAAATAGTTTAATTTTATCTTTAATATGACGAAACATGTCATAAGCCGGTCAAATAAAATACGATTCCAGATTATAGGCGATTTTTCTAAGTTTCCAGCCTATTTAACCTCTCTCAAGTTGTATAAGATCTGATCTTTTCTGAGTGTAATTTTCCTAATACAACACAACATTTAATCCCTATATAATCACACTCTCAAATTCTACAATTGGCCAAGACATCTAACAAAGAATCAACCTCTTTATTTGAGTCTTCACAATCCCATTGACATCGATAACTTGGTAATCCAATGTTATTCGAACACTCCACAAAATTGCGGTGCCAATTTTACTGCAATAACTTGGTAATCCAATGTTTTGCTGAACGTGCCAATCGAGCTGATCGTGCCCCACGAAATTGCGGTGCCAATTCTACTGGCGTTCAACCTGGTAATCCAGTTTTGTCGAACCTGCCCCACGTTATAGGCTCGCCAATCCTACTGTCCCCGTAAATCCGGATAGTAGGCTGTCAGATATCCGCCCCCTCAATCGGATTGCCAATAATCAATCGCACCGGCACAGCTACATCAATGAAAATGGCACTGACAGATACTACCGAGATTAGAGCACAGCAGTTAACAAGAAATTATTGTGGAACACACCAAAATATACGGGGGTTCATACTTACCTTTACTTACCTCTTCAAATTAATCTCGGGAATGGGTTGCCAACTGGATCACTTAAAGTATGCCCACACAATAACCTCCACCATGATATTTAAAATGAACCAAAACGAAGACAAGAAACTTTAAACTGTACAATAATTTATTTCACTTAAAGGGAATGACTTTAACAAAAACTCAACAAAATACACGTGGCAATCAGAAGCCATTGTCAATATAATCATGTCCTCCTGTAGGACTGGTAGACGTTACATACAAAATTTTATCTTTCACTAGCTTATAAAGAACGTAATAATAGTAATACACTTGGAATGGATGAGGGAATTTGGACAAGACACGTAGCAATTGTTTTCCTCTTTCATAAACATCACACTTTATTTATAACTGCAGGCCTGTTATGTAATTGACCTTGGCCTCTTAACATACAGTTGTCAGGCCAGCTGCGATCCACCCTTCAACAAGTCGGATGCCCACGTCGTCAAACGGGCCCACCTGTGCGGCTAGTGCTAGCATATGCTCGTAACCTCAGAGCTTAGCTCTGTTTCAAACGCTTTAAATGTCCTCAACTCAACTCAAATATTAACACGCAAATCTTTTAAATGCTTCATTCACATGTTACTGGATTACTCTAATAATCCCAAAACTTGTTTAATGGTATAATCCACATGTATAATTAGCGTTCTTTAGAGTATATTAACAAAACTCTTAATGTTTATAACAAATGCTCATTAATTGTTTATAACAATTACAAATTGTTTGTAATATTGTCAAATGACAATTGAAAAATCTATACACGCCTCTCTTAATTCCTTTCATTTCCAATTATTATTAAAGATAATTACATAATTTATTTACAATATTTATATTTATTTATTTATTTTAGAAAAACATTAAACCACACGTTTATCCGGTTGATAATTACTCAAATCAGGTTAACATAATCGACCAATGAAGGTTAGTTATATTTAAGTGTTATAAATCCAGGTTTAATAAGTTTTAATAATTATTATTATTATTAGTGACGGTAACCTCTATTCAAAATCGTTATCTCAAATTATTTAACACTCTTGTTAATTTTAACAGTAATTTCACATGATTAATTTTCAAAGGACCTGGACAATAAACTCAGCGGAAAAATACTTCGCTTCAAACGCACTAAAATGCATAAAATAGGCCCAGAATTCATCATATATTTCAATATATATGGCATAAAAATCTTCCATAATCCATACACAAAACCTCCACTTATAATCTCATCAACATCATTAATATTACTGTGGGAACCTCCTTCAATTATTCAAGGGCATTATTCATCAGCGACTTTTACATGTCCACTGGACTAACGATTATACATCCATAGTTCCACTTTAAAAATTCTTATATTCATTAATTGTTTCAAAACTGTTATTTTATTTAACCTTCGTGGGTTTCATTCATGAATCGATATGAAGTAAAAATTTGCCAATCACAAATAAATTTAATAGCAAATACGATTATACACGCCTTTCTGGTCTATCAAAATTGAGATTAATATCTCCTAAGTATCGTAGTATAAAAATACTATCTTCAAACAAAGTTCATCTAAACTGCAAAATAGTCGAATAGAATACAATTAGACTGTGGAATGCAAACATTATTGTTCCAATCTAGTATTGAGAAAAATTCCTATCAAATGTTCATTACTATAGTGTATTCAATAAATCAAAATCGACGTTCATATTTCATAAAATTGTCTGTAATGCAATGGTAATGACGATAACTGACGATAAAAGTCTATGTTGCAATCATGTTCATAAAACGACTAGTATTTCCAAGATCGTCGATACAGAAATAGATTTTAACGCTCTAAAATCTTTTAATTGTTCTTCTTTCTTGAGGATGGCAGAAAATTGGTCAAAGTAATTTACTGAATAGAATTACTTTAATAAAATGACACGCTGTCTGAATTCAAATCTGCCATAGAAAATCGTTAACTTTACAGTCAAATCGTGACTACAAAATATGCAAATTACTGAAAGAAAATTAATTATCAGTCTCAACTGATTCAAAATTATTTAAATCTGCCACTGACATAACAATGTCTTAATAAATCGTAGAAAAAAGCGTAAATCATCGAAGTGTACTGAGTACATAGATATCAGGCAAGAAAATGGGGCAAAATATATATAGGACAAAAATATGGGGAAAATGGTTGCTCAGACATCGCTAAATGGCTCAAATAAAACAAGAAACGTTCACGACTACCTTATCTGTTGATTGAAGTTCCAGAGGAAAATCTTCCAAAGAAGACTGGTGATGGTTCCATTTCACCAAAAAGATGTGCTCCGTCCTCGAACCTGGAATCAGCGCCCTCGGAGAATCGAACTGCTTCCTCCTCCGGAAATTGCACTGCTCCGTGTATACGATAGACATCCTTCTGGCAAAACTCTTCTGTGTGAGCCGGGTCCACCCTGGCCTCTCTTGATAGGTCCTGAAGTTCTGGTAGTAATTCGCCATGAAGTTTATTGCAGTTATTTCCGCAGAAATATTCATAGTTGTGGAGTATGAATACGTTTCCACTGCCATTTGAAATAATTCAGCGTTGGACTACGATGCATGAGTGTAGTTGGATGTTCACTACATGCTCGCTTTTGTAGAAAGACGATTAGCGAAGTTCCATGCTGTTAATTCACTCCATCGATATATGTCCCAATTGCATTAAAGTCTTTAGTCTTCCATCTCCACTTCCGTTATAATAGTTGAAAGAATTGCCATATTATATTGTTCCATGTTAGAATGCAGCGTTATATTATCAAAAACAATATGTAGTAGCACGGTTGCAATACCAGTGTCAGCCGTAGCGTACAATGTGATATTTTAAAAGTGCTTCTCAGGCGGCGAGAAAATCACTTTTGTCTGCCGTCTTAAAATGCCAATATCTTTCGAATTATAATGTTGAAAATGTTCAACCTTTCTACACACTTTAATATAGTACTGCACAATCGAATTAGCTTAAAGGCGTTAGTCAACTCTTGATATGTTAACTTGTAGACTTGAAAATGAGTGCGTTTCAACTTCGCCTAGTTTCCAAACACCGTAAAATGGAACTGCGGCGCGCTCGAAGCTCGTTCGATGCGGTTGGCTTTACCACACGCTAAAGACGACTTGTTTCACTTATTCACTCGAAAACGACTATAACATCAGCAATATATATGCGGTATCAGACACATGAGATATGAGATATGAGAGCTCCTCTCTGCTGTGCAAGACCTTTTATCAACTTCTTAAGGGGGCGTATCCATCCCTTCCATAGCTTGTTTCTCCGTCATTGCTAGAAGTTCTAACTTTGGCAATACTTGACGGATTTTCAAATTTCAAAAACTCAAAAATAATTTCTTCAAAATTCCAAATCAATGCCATAACTGAAAATAGGTTTCCACAATTCTGCATTCCAAAAGTAATTAAAAATGATAGCTTCAGTAATCTCCGTCTCCCTCCTAACTATCGTTCATTGGTTTGAGTCTTTCCTCCAATCGCGTAACTTCTTCCTCAGCACAATTCCACGTTTCCCTGAGACTGCGTCGTAAATCTCAGATCTTTCTCGAACAAAATCATGACGTCACCAAGAATCTCAGCTCAAGCAGCCTACTTGCATAAAGTCTGCGTCATCCGTGCCTACGTCATGAATATCCACGTCACAACTATGACAGCCATAACTTAACTCATATTTTCCAATACAGCCACCGTGGTCTCAATATAATTCAATTAACGGGGGCATTACAAAAGCCATGAGTGGACATGTGTGTAAAAAACGGAAAACAAGCATGTTAATTCATAGTGGCTTTCCACCGAACACATGCACTTTATGTACAACAACGTTTAATTCCATATTGGCATTCAAACTCTCAATGTTGCACTTGGAAAGCGAGATTATCTAAAAAATTACAATTTCACCCCATAGTAGGGGTAGGTTTTATTTTGGGGTGGAAATATGTTGTCCAATGGAAAGGGGATGTTAGCCCGAGTTCAATGACACCTCGTACAAGTCTCTAGCCTGATTGGTTCGCGAGATATTGCTATTTTAGTATTCCAGCGGTGGAGTGGTGGCGGTGGATATAGAACCGATTCATTTCCACTACTGCAGGCTGCACCCCGCTGTCCTTCGAAACTTCATTCTTATAATCCGCGGTCAATGAACAGCCAGGCCTGTCTAAACAATTAAACCTACACTCTGGGTAAGCAGGTAGAAAACTTCTTCCAACATTCCTCTACAACTCTCAAACTGACATGACATGGTTATCTATAAAAATAAGAAGTTGGCAGCATACGAACTTTTTCAATGCTGCTATGCGGTTATGAGAGAATATTCAGAAATTTTACCTACATGAAAATTGTAATATTGCCAGTATAAAATATTGCAATAATCCATCATCAAGACGGCACATTTAGCTACACGTGTATGAAAAATAGGCATCACAAAGTCAATGCAAGATGATATGAGATCAATTTTACTAAAAAGAGGACACAGTTTGTCGTTTTAAAAAAATATGGATATCTAATTTTTCTGGCATTACTATCAAGTTTACGTAGTTCTAATATAGGACAAAAAAGATCGGCAAAACATAGTTCTACCCAAATATGCTGTTTTTTATACAAAGACAAATTTTCGACTGATATGGCAACAGTGGATTGCTAGAAAATGACAGCGTCATACATGTCTCGCGTGCAACAGAAAGAGAGAAGAATATCCCTATCTAACCAGTGCTTCATTCTAAACGTTGGATGCCTTATAGTTGGATAGCTAGGAACCATCAGCTAGGCAGGTAGCTAGTTGAATAGCTTAGGGAATAGATTATAGGAACCTCACCAGTTAGACAGAAAGCTAGCTGGACAGGACACCAACTAACTAGGCAGATAACAGTAGCTAGTTAGATAGCCAGTAGAATAGTTGGTATAGGCTAAAACAGACAAACACGGCACAGCCAGTAGAGTTTAGAATAGGACCAGGGACACTTCACCCAATACACTTCGGACCAGGTGCTACGCACCCACGATAGCGTACATCCCTGTCTGATTCAGCAGCAGCTACGGATGAGCAACACCGATCAAAGCGTAGCTACGACGTGAGCAGGAAGAAAGTTGAACACGTCTTTACTTGTAGGCAGGTTGTCCCCCTCCGGATCGGAGAACTGTTACAGGAAGCAGGGGTAGATGCGAAGCGCTACTCCAGAGTGTGGCCACCTACTGCCCGTGCGACCGAGCTAACTCCACAAGCCACAGGAGACCAGGTGTCTGGGAAATGAACACACTTTCTCAGCAGATACAACAGGGGATGGTTACAGACTCCTTGCCCAGGTGACTATTAACTTGGGTCTATTTACGGAAGGGTCAGGGATGGGATTTGGAAAGGTAGTTGGCCGTGGAACCGTTCCGGCATTTCCCTGGTGGAGCAATTGGAAGCGAGTCCAATCGCCACCATAGGGAAGATGAGATAGAATAAGGAACAGGTCTGGGAGCGAAATCACAAGATCAGGTAAATGGGAAGAACTCAAAACAATAACAAATTTATTTGTAACAAAAGTGGGAACCAACAAATAGCTTAATAGAAAACAAGCTAATTTAGTACTGAAATCTAAAGGACTTAGAACTTTCCTAATCAGAGTAGCATGAGGGAAGGGCTAGCCCGTGGCACATTAATGTTTCTTATAAATGTAAATATAATTAAGCTTAAAGCTTTTGGAAAGAAGTGCTTGTTGTGCTTGAAAAATTAAACTAAATCTCTCAGAAGAAAGGTACTAATAAGCGATTTATCTAGGTTAAACACAGTCTTGATTACGAAAGAACAATAATCAAGATGCATAATTTGGAAACGACCCTAGGTAGGAAGTTAGCTGAGCGAACTGTACCAGCGATAAACAATTTAAAGAGATCTGTGAAAACCTATAAGCTAAACAGAAGTAGTAGTTAGGAAAGCTTGGATAAGCGCACAACAAGTAAAAGAATAATCAACAAAGTTCACGAGGCGCATCTCCAGTTGCTGCCATAAGTGAAAGTAGGGAAAAAAGTGTGTTAACGTTAATTAGTTTCAACAATAATTGAGTATGCATTCTTAAGTTTGAGTAGTTACAAAGTAGTATAAGATACTAGCCGTGGCTAAAAATTTAAAAATTATGCTACGCATATAAAAATAGAGCAATTCATTTGCTGTGAGGTTAACATACAAAATAGAGCAATTGCTGATAAAGAGAGGTTGTGGGCAATGCCACTCAATTTTACAGAAATACGAAAGTTATACATTCAAATTAGGGGGAGGGACGTCCATAGACAGAACCTCAGAATTACAAAAATAAATAGACCAGAGATTGCTTAATTTACTTAGATGATTGTTAGTGGGGTGAAAATAGGGGAGGACAGGAAATAGGATATTTTCACTGTACGTTCATGCATGTATTTATGTATGCGCAACACTGTAACCGGTTTTTGTGAACCAAACTGTTTTCAGGCACGAAGCACTTGAGAGTTTGTGGCTGGAACTTTTTTTTTATAAAAATGTCACTGGTTGAGAATTTGCTTAGCTTTCATGATATTTCAATCTTGAACATAGATCTGCTTGTGTGAAGTTGAGAATCTAGGATGTGAGCAAAATTGACCCATTAAACTGAGTTGGGTGGATTTCACAAAAATGTCAATCACAGACTTTGTATCCCACGGTTATGCTAGAAGAACTTTCGAAAAGAGTTTGCCAATATTGTAAGGAGTACCGTTAAAGTCTCGCGATGTGCCCATTTATTTGCATTTAACAGAATTAAGTGTTACACTCCCACGATTCGTCAAATGGTTTACTATGACAGAAATAAGATGGAAATAGATTAAATCCCACGGTGCGCCTAACCGTTAACTATACTTCATGCAAAAAAGCTCTCCTTCGGTGTACAGAATTAACAATAACATCATGGCAAATATTCCTGCCAGCAGGATAAAACTGAAAGTATGAAATTTTTTCTTTGCAAGTGAGCTTAATAGTATTCCATGAGAGTTAGTTTAAAATTGTATTGATAACTTATCTTTCATGTCGGCTGGTGATGCTGATGCACAATTGTCAACTCATGATTTTCACAAGAATTCAGGTGACAACTAACCCTTGTAGAACGGCCTGGGAAGTCTGCCGTCTGTACTCAGAAGAATGACAAGCTCAAGGGGCAGCCGAGTGGTGAACAAGCAGGTAGGGGAAGGAGGGGAGGGAAGGTGACGTAACACATACCAACATAAGAGCGATATAAATGCCCTTTAAAATTACAAATTTCTTTCTTGACGCTAAGTCCAGAGAACGTAGAAGCGAGTGGGCGGCCATCTGTTTGGAATGAGTTGAAGTAGTAAGTATTCTTCAGTAGCTGGTGACAGAGTTCCAGCGCTGGGCGCAGGGGACTATTGAGTTGAGCGAAGTGTTACATGATGGCGCAGTAAGGCAAAGCTTGACGCTTCCTTACAACAGGAAGAAAGGCGGCACGTACCTGGAACATACTGATACAAAAATTAAACAAAGGCACAAGAGGAGAGCAAAATCACACATAACACTCTGTTGGTGGTTTTCGCAGGATAAAAGATAAAAAAGGCGAAAAATTAAATAAAATCCAATATGGGTGCGAAGTTACGTTAAGCGTATATTCCTAGAATATACCACCTGGTGGTGAAAATGGGAAACAAAATATTTCAACGCCACGTCACCGCATAATGTAAAATCAATTCATCGTGTGGTGTTGGCTTAATCAAATACCATATCTCATCAGTACATTCATTCACTCATCACATACAGCACTAACCATTTCTACCCTCATCAGCCTCGCCTGCCACATTCATTTCACAACATTTTTATTCATCCCATTTCAACTCCATTTCATTATACCACACACTACTGACGTGTTCTCTTATCACCATTCATGCAGACACCGCTGCCAGTGCTTAACCTGCCGCATCCATTCCATAACATTTTCACTCATCGAATACCAATTTCATTTCATTACCCCATTACACCACACACTACTGTGGTGTCCCACCATACGTACCCTATAACTCTATCCCTTTAGTGGCATTTTGTGCCCATCCTCACATACCCCAGCCTCAACTCATCATTTTCAAATCAATTCAATCATTTCAACCATATCAATTATTATATAACTCTTCATATCTCAACCCTTTTTTCCCCTCTTTCTGCCTTATTGGGGACTTAGTGCCCTACTCCTAAAATTCCCTTGCGGTCTTCAGAACTGCATCCCCCTCCCGTGACAAATTAGCCCCATCTTTCCCACGCTCTTCACTCCCACATCTCCACAATTGGTCGCGGCTAGGGTCGTGCATCGCCAAACCGTGATCTGCGAAACAAGGTGACTCCTAAGACACCTCCCACGCGCCCTGGTCCTCAAGCCACCAACCTCAAAACATCCTCTGCTACCACCTCCACCCCTTCCACCTCCACCGGCACACATAACCGCCTCCCCCAAATGATTCTCCAGACCACGAGTAGGTCAGAAAAACGTCGTGGATCCGAGTCCTCTGACACTTGAGGCCGGAACTCAGCGTGCTCGTCAACGTGTGTATGAGGGAATGGAGGAGGGTGGAGATCCCCGTATAAACCCCACACCCTCCAGCTCTGAAGCAGGAGCCCCATCCACTCCCTTTTAGACCTATCCCCTCCCCGCTCGATCGGCGATTCTCCCCGGGAGAGTGGAAACCTACCCCTCCCCCTACCTCCGTTCACCATCTCCTATGCAGCAAAGATTGCCCAACCCCAACTCAAGCACTCTTTTCTCCTCGCCGGCCTACAACATCTCTCTCGTCAGGAGATATCTGGGGCGCTTGAGTCCGTAGTGCCTCCTCAACTGAAATTCATCCTGGTATCAGTCTCCAACGGAGTTGTCCTCAAAACGGACGACGACACAGTCGCCACCATTATGCAGGACCCCACCACAGCCCCCCGCCTTGGCCCCGCTGTAACTATTGGGCCCCTCACACCTCGTCAAACACCTATCTCTCCTCACCCCTCCCCCCGCCTCGGCAACCACTCTTCTCGTGCGTCATCAGGGGCGTTGGCCATGACGTGCAAGAGGAAGTTATCCAGCAGGAGCTAAACCGCGACCAGGTGCAAGTGAAGCGTGCTTTCCGCATCAAATGCACCACAGGATCTACCTGGATGGTCAGAATCCTCCTGGCCACCCAAGCAGAAGTTGACCGCCTCCTACAACTTGGTGTTCAGATACCACCACCGTGTAGAACCTTCAAAGGGTCCACCCCCATGGCTCTCCCCTGTAATAGAAGTCTGGCAAATAACCAGCATTCTACGGACCAGTGTCGCCAACCCCGCATCAGCCACCACTGCTCCCTACCCGACCAGCCCCTACAACAGGGCCCCAACCTTGCCCAACCACCGAAATGCCATCAGTGCTCCGGCCAACACCCAACTCACTCATACAAGTGCAAGGGTAAACCAGCACCTCCACCAGACCACCCAGAGTTCGTCGCCCCTATCAAAACCATCGATCCCCCAACTCGCATCTCCAACACCCAATCCCCCCCTTGTCGGTGGAAAACCTCCTTCATTTCTAGACCGTCTCCCTACAGAACTTAATGCCCTTCCAACGCCCATTGGTCCTCACCCACCTGCAACAAGCAGCGCTCCAAATTTTCCATCTTCGGTTCTACCCTTCTCACGCCGGACCTCTCACACACTTCACCTTCTCCCCCCCCTGAATGCACCACAAAATGGCGAATAAACCCCCACACCCTGGGCCTCTTAAACTATCTCCCTCCTTTACAGCAACATCTGTTCCTTCACGAAAAGGCGACCCCTCCTCAAATACCCCTTAGCTTTACACTCCCCAGACGCAGTTCTCCTCAACGAAACCTTCCTACGTCCCCACCTAGAAGCCAATATGCCAGGCTACATCATGCATCGTGCGGATCACCCCCGTGACATCGGACACGGTGGCGTTGCTCTCCTCCACAAGCCACGCATCCCTATCTGAATCCACGTCCCAATCCCTTCCCTCTCTTTTCCCGAAAGCCTCATTGCTACCATCTACTTCCCTTCTCGTGTTCTCCATATCGCCACTATTTACACCCGTCCAAAACACCCCTTCCCACGGGAGTTTCTAACCCATCTCCACGCCACCTTTCTCCACTTCCCCATACTCGCCGACCTAAACATGCACTCCCGAACAGCGGCGGACATGGCAGTTATCAACCTTTTCCTTCAATCCATTGACTGGTCACCATCCCCTAACCAACCCACCCCATTTCAAAATTCCACACCAGATGCTGTAATTGCTCACAACCGCCTAGCCAACCTTCTCACCATCGACGTTCTACTAAGCATCAGCAGCGACTACCTCCCCATCCTAGTCACCATACCCATCCACTCTTCCCCCCGTGACTCCCACCCCTCCCATCCTCCGTCAAAACTTCCAGAATGCCAATTGGCCCGCTTATCGAGACCAAATCACTGACTTCCTACAACACCCACTCCCAAACCTCACATCCGCGGCTACGGTGGACGCTTATGCCCGAACCCTACAATCCACCCTCACCAGCGCTGCTTCCACACACATCCCCCTCACCCCATACTCTCCCTCCCGACCTCATTTGCTCCCAAAATCCCTCCCTCTCCTCCTCCTATCTCACTAATATCTGGAGCATTTCAAACGCACTCGCGACCGACATCACCAGCTCCTACGTCAGGTAACTTCCTACCTCCGAGCCTTCCACCGCCGAAACTGGGTAACTGTTTGTAACACCCTACAACAGAAACCATCCAGTCCAGCCACCTTCTGGAAGAAGCTTAACACACTCACTGGTCGTTCCCCAATCCCGTCCTACCCCATCATTTATCGAGGCACTGCCCCACCAGATCTGCCAGCCAAACTCGAAATCTTCGCCCGGCGCTTCGAGAAAGTCTTCGACCCCGCTTGAAATTTCAACCTGCACCACATCGACGACGATGAGATCGACTCCATTCCAAATCACCCATACCCCCAGCCCCACCCTCTACATCTAACACCCAATCAACGAACCTATTTCACCCATCGATATCCAACTCGCCCTCTCCCAAACTAAAAACACTGCTCCCGGTCCCGACCAAATTCGCTACGTCCATATTAAGGAAGCCCCTCCAATCTTCCTGCAGCTCCTAGCCACCCTTTACAACTACCTCCTCCTAACCGGCTTCTATCCCGCAGCTTGGCGCACTACTTTTCTCCAAACCCCGCAAACCACCTTCCGACATCACATCCTACCGACCCATCTGCTTAACAGCTGTTCTCTGGAAACTCTTCGAGAAGTTCCTCGTCCGTCGCACCCACCTTCACCTTTCCCGCCACAACCTTCTCCCACTTTCTCATTGTGGTTTCAGACCAGTTCTTTCCACTCACGATCAACTGCTACGCCTCACCACCCTCATAGCCGATAACTTCAACCGATTCCGTCCAACCCTCCTCCTTACCTTCGATTTCCAAAGCGCATTTGACACAGTCTGGCACGCCGCCCTCCTCCTGAAGCTTCACTACTTCCTCCTCCCTATCAATTTCATCCGCCTCATCCGCAATTTTTTCAGCCCCCGCTCCGCTCGCATCTCCATTCATCACACTCTCTCTCGCTCCTTCCCCCTGAACCAAGGTGTGCCCCAAGTTTCAGTCCTCTCACCTCTTCTCTACATCCTGTTTGTCGGAGATATCTCCCAGCCTCCGGCTCCTCTTCACCTCCTACAATTTGCGAATGACACCGCCATCCTCGCCCCCTGCCCCCTCCGTCGTCACCATCAATCGTCTTGTTCAACCATATCTCAACAGTTTCACGGCCTGGTGAGACCGTTGGCACCTAACGTTGAACACAGACAAAACCCACGCTGTCCTCTTTCTCCTTCGTCGCCACGCCAACACACCTTATAGAAATCCTGCCTTACTCAACCCCCAAATACACGACCATCGTCTCCATACTGGCCCATCTCTCCGCTATCTTGGGGTAGAGGTCGACGAGCACTTCACTTTCAGGTCCCACCTCCGAGCTCTCACGGCCTCCGCACAACAACGCTCTCGACTACTCACCCGCCTACTTGGCACCTTCTGGGGTATTCACCCACCTACAGTATTCTACACCTACTAGGCACTCATCCGCTCGTGCATCATCTACGGCCACGTGGTATGGGCCCGCTGCGTCGCCTGTCGCTTCCGTCCTCTTATTACAATGGTACGCCGTATTCCTCGCATCGCTCTTCGACTTTCTCCGATACAAATGCCCCTGCCACCCATCACCACCTACATCGACCTCCTCCAACTTCGATACCTTCAACGTGCTCGCCGTACTCGCAACCCCATATTACAACAGCTTGAAGCTCTCCCTGCCAGAGCTCCTCTCTACACCAAACTCGGCCTCACACACCTAAAACCCCTCATCCCAGCCCCCGACTAAACATCCCCCCACCTCATCTCCTCAACCAAAACGTGGCATCACATCGCCAATCCTAAAACACCTAACTATAGATACTTCCTGACGACGGCGAATGCTCGCCTATAGTCTGAAGTATAAATCCCCCCTATCCCCCCTCCACACTTCATTCTCAACCTTAAATCGACCACATTCAACCACCACAATCGAAATTATCTTCATCTTATCGCTTCATCAAATTATTATCATCCACCACTTCTATCAAAACACCCCTCTCATTTCATCCACTTATCCAATCGCTATATATTTAAAAAACCTTTTGTTACCATCCATCTTTCCATCACAACGCAGCAACCCATCTAACTTCATGCAAACATCCATTTCATAACTCCATACGCACAAGCCACCTCATTTCATCAATCGTCCACGATCATCTCATCTCATATACTATTCATTCTTTTCTCTTTTTTTCTCTCTCTCTTCTACAGCACCGCTCTCCTTCTCATCTCTACAAACATCATCCACATCATCCATTACTCCCATCTCAAACACCATCACCCATTTCTTCCATTGAATTCATTTCAAAATAATAAAAACAACAACTACTTACTCTCATCTCTCACATTCCACCTCAATCATCATCTCATCACATACCATCACCCCATCCACCTCCAAAGTATTATCGAAATCATACGATCATCTCATCTCATACCGTATATACTTTTCGTTGCTCCTCCTTCTCTCTCTTCTACAGCACCACCTGCTTCCCATCTCCACAAACATCATCAATTACTCCCATCTTATAATACGTCATCATCCATTTCTCCCATTACATTAGGAAAAAAAACATAAATAAATAATTATTCACAACAATTTCAAAATTATACAAATTCCCTAACTTCCACAATTATAAAATCACAACTTTTCTAAATTTCTAACATACAAAACTTAATAAATTCAAAAAATCTCAAAATTGAACCTTCAAACTCTACAAACTACAGTAGTACACAGCATAAAAAGAGCAAATTTTCTCAAACTTCTAAATTTCAAAACTTTCATCTTAGACAAGAGGTCATGCCATTTCTTCTTCTCAAACTTTTACAATTCACCACCACCCTTCTATAACTCTCAATCTCCCAAACACTACCCTCCTCTGGCCCAAGAGATGGTGTGGCCATCTATAGGGGCCCGCCCGCCCTTCCTGGGTGAGAATGAAATGACTTAATATATATACAGTATATATAAATGGGAAACCATGGGGACCATTCTCAGGACGGCTGAGACGAAAGTTTCGAACCCACGCCCTCCCGTTGCCAGCGAGGTATGAAGTAACGCATTAGCGCTGTCGGCGACCATGGCTGGTCTAGTGTATAATACAACTATGATAATATTATTTGGGCAACGACTTTATATTTGTATTCAATTACAAACCTTGCATGTATTGATGAGGCAATTGTGTGCTTACAATCTACTTACTTTTAATATGAACTGCTTTCTCTTTTTATGATCTAACTGAATTAATTAGAATACTAAGATTCCTTGTGCTGAAATACTTGGAAACAAAACTTAAACATACTTTTTAAATGATTCAGTTGTATTTTTGTCTCTTTAACTAGCTCGCACGTAACAGTAGGCCTAAATGTGGAGATGGTTGATGTGTACTTGGTATATAGTGTGGCGGAGGCCATGGGAGTGGGAGGAATTGGTTCGGCTGGCCGTCGAAGGAAGCCGAGCGTGGCCGCGCTGAACTTTAAGTATGGTTACACGACAGGCCTCTCTCTGTCATGTTATCCACAGTCTCAGGGTGTGGGGCGGTAGGTATCAATCACTAATGACCTAATAATAATAATAATAATAATCATAATAATAATAAATAATCCATGGTTATACGGCCGGTCTCTCCCTGTTATGTTATCGACGGTCTCAGGGTGTGGCGGCTATCTTGTCCCTTAGCCTCTGGCTCAGTAGTTAATAATGATAATAATAATAATAATAATAATAATAATAATAAAAATAAGAATCATAATAATAGTAAATATTCCATGGTTATACGGCCGGCCTCTCCCTGTCATGTTATCGACAGTCTCAGGGTGTGACAAACATCTTGTCCCTTAGCCTCTGGCTTAGTAGTTAATATTAATAATAATAATAATTATAATAATAATAATATTAACAATAATAATAATAATTATGCCATTGAGTAACTAAACGACTGATCTCTCTCTGTGACGTCATCCACGGTCTTAGGGTGTGGTGGCCATCTTGTCCCTTAGCCTCTGGCTCAGTAGTTAATAATAATAATAGTAATAAATATTCCATGGTTATACGGCCGGCCTCTCCCTGTCATGTTATCGACGGTCTCAGGGTGTGGCGGCCATCTTGCCCTTGGCTCAGTAGTTAATAATAATAATAATAATAATGAATAGGCCATTGAGCTACTACACGGCCGACCTCTCCCTGTGATGTCATCCACGGTCTTAGGGTGTGGCGGCCATATTACCTCTGGCTCAGTAGTCAATGAGCAGGGAGAATGCTAACACTCTAACCTGTGTTGTTATAGTGTCTGTACACACATGTGGTCAGACTCTAGCTGTAAAATCTATAATAACTGTTTTAAGGGTGCAATGATCCACTAAGGTAAAAGAGTATTTGATTACCTATTTTTAGAGCTATAACACATAATTTTAGGGTTCTTAGTTTCCAACGTATCAATTTTTCAGTTTTAGGGTAGTTTTTCACCCCCTACTATTTTTCATCAAAAACAAAATTTCTTAGGTTAATTTATCATTATTAGATGTTTAGCACCTTTTTCCTCTGTAAAATCTATAATAACTGTTTTAGGGGTGAAATGATCCACTAAGGTAAAAGAGTATTTGATTACCTATTTTTAGAGCTATAACACATAATTTTAGGGTTCTTAGTTTCCAAGGTATCAATTTTTCAATTTTGGGGTAGTTTTTCACCCCTTACTATTTTTCATCAAAAACAAAAGAGGTTAATTTAACATTTTATGTCTCTTAGTTAACAAGATTTTAAGTAATCAATGACCTATTAGTTTTGAGTTCTTTGGTTACAGTAACTAAGCTATGGAAAAGAGGAGGGCATCAGCCCGAGTTGTAGGACACCTCATACAAGTCTTTAGCTTTATTGGTTAGGAAGAAGTTAAAAGCCGATGACCTATTAGTTTTGGTTTCTTATTTTTGGGGTTGGAAATAAGTTTTCCCTAGAAAAGGGGGCGTCACCCCGAGTCCTGCAACTTGCTACATGCCCCAATCCAACCATGGGTTTGCAAGATATCAGCTAGAGTCGGGCCACATGTGTGTACAGCCACTATAACAACACCGGTTAGTGTGTTAGCATTCTCCCTGCTCATTGACTACTGAGACAGAGGTAAGATGGCCACCACACCCTACGACCGTGGATGACATCACAGGGGAGGTCGGCCGTGTAGTTGCTCAATGGCCTATTTATTATTATTATTATTAACCACTGAGCCAAGGGCGAGATGGCTGTCACACCCTGAGACCGTCGATACCATAACAGGGAGAGACCGGCCGTGTTACGCTGCTCAATGGCCTATTTATTATTCTTCATCTTCTTATTATTATCATTAACTACTAAGCCAGAGGCTAAGGGACAAGATGGACGCCAAACCCTGAGACCGTGAATGACGTCACAGAGAGAGATCGGCCATGTAGTTGCTCAATGGCATATTTAGTCTTATTATTATTATTATTACTCGTATTATTATTATTTTTATTATTATGATTATTAGGTCATTAGTGATAGATACCTACTGCCACAGCTTGAGACTGTGACTATCATGACAGAGAGAGGCCGGCCGTGTCACAAGACTTAAAGTTCAGCTCGGCCACACTCGGCTTCCTTCGCCAGCCAGCCGAACCGGTTCCCTCTCTCCCATAGCCTATTTACTATAACCAAGTACACACTAGCCTGCTCTGTCAGTTGGCCGTAGTATTGTGTAGTTCGCGAACGAACTAGTTCGGAAGAGCGGGTCCCACAGACGAACTACCGAACTAGTTCCCAGATCCATCGCTTGTTACTTCGTTCGATCTTTTTCCGCTGACCGACTTGTAACAGCGCGAGAGCGTGGGTCCGCCGTAGCTCGTCAGCTGGTCACGTCACCACTTATTGCACAATCACATGCGCTTTGTTTCGTTCAGTCAGTTCAGTTGATTGAGTGTATCTATTGTTAGTGGCAAGATTGTCAAGTTTTGGTGCGGCGATTGTTCAATGTTGGTTTATAATAATAACAGTATAACACACTACTAGTGCTAACACGCTAATAGGTAATAACTACCATATATTTGTAATGTAATACAGTGGCGGTTCATAAATTGAAGTTACTGATAGTTAACTGATTTAGATGTGGGGATAATTCCACAGTTGTATTTAACTTAGTCATTTCGGATTATTTGAAAATATGTCCAATTACTTAGAAAATCGGCGAACTGATTAACATTACCATTTTAATGAACTGGTTGATATTTATTTTTGTCGATACGTGGTGATACAACTACTTTTACCTGTTTTTAAGAAATGAACATTATGATGATTCACAAAGAAAAGCGATCTTCTATGTACAAAAACTCTGAACTAAAAAATACTATTCCTCCCATTTGTGCCATAAAGATAATGTACCCAACGAAAATTGCGGGGTGGGGGTGGGGGAGGTACGTCTTATCATCACCTAGTGACAAGTAGAAAATTGAATCGGATGGTGATGCGCCGATATACGCGAAAAATGATGATAATAATTGTTGTTTTAAGGGACCAAACATCTAGGTTATCGGCCCCACGCGAGGAAAAAATAAGGAGAATAATAAGTGTATGCTTCTACGAACACATCGTCCATACTCTTTATCTTTTAGGTACGGTACTGGTATTTCACTAATGATAAACAAATGACGACTTTTGGCTTTATAAACAATAGAAAGAGAAGTTTTCTCAGAAGGAAAGACATGGACCCCAATTAAAAGGATGGCCAACAATAGAGTGAGATGGATGACTTTGTAGCTACCCTATGTTCCTACAAGGAATAGAAGGAATAAGGAATTTCACTAATGTTTTAATACTCATATTTTTGTATTTTTTATCTTCGATTATCAAAATTTAAAACACATTACTACACACGCAACATGTCAATAACTAATACACGAACTGCACGTGCAGCAAGCACAGTAACTCTTACTGCAGTAGTCTACAAGATTGCTTGAAACGGGAGTAATGTGGATGAGCATCACTGGTGACGAGTAATCACTGGTGACAGACTGCTATAACAAACAAAGAGCGCGTGCAGTGGCAGTAGCAAGGCGAGCGAATGATCTGCCCTACAGGGAATTCGAGATGGGAGTTAACGAACAAAAAAAGAGCGAAGTAGTTCACTAAGAAGCTGCGAACTAAACTGATCGCTCCCAGCCGCGAACTATTTAGGGCAAGACTAGTTGGCCGGCTGGCACTGGCTGAGCAACACCTGCTCCCAGGCCAGGTACCCTCCCCGGCCCCTGCCCACACCCCAGCCCCCAACTCCACCACTCCCCTCCACCCCCGCCCCTCCCCCATCCTCCCCCAAGCCCCCAGGGACGCCTGGGATCACGTGACCACGAGAAACCATGGATGACCTTGAAATTGCTTCAGAACCCACCTAGCCCTACTACTAACTAGCAACCCGACCCGGCTTCGCCCGAGAACAGTTATGAATGCATTACGTGATAAGCGCTTTTTTCAATGTCATTGAACAACGACCAATATCCGTTTTACGTCTCGGCATGATGGGTTAATATCACTGACTGAATTATTAATTATATTATCATGGAGATGCATGTGCAGCAAATTCTTGACAGACGAAATTTAAGAATGCCGAGGTTATAAATCTTACCTTGACTGTGAATTTTGCGGAGCGAAAAGTTCACAGGCGAAATGAAGAAAAGCCGAGTTGCACTTCCAGGGAAACTCCAAACACAACCACTCTTCTCTAAAGTTTTTAACTCAACACGACTCGACAGTTTGCTGCTGACTGTATCTGGGGCAATAAGCTCGTCCGCTAGCTAAGCTGTAACTGGGGTGATAGACTCGCCTCTAGCTAGCTCGTAAACTGTCGCCTCAGTAACTGAATGGAGATTGTTGGAAGAAATGAAAACGTAAAAACACTTATAGTAAGCGATGTATTGAAGATAGGGATATGCTCTACCGGGCTTTTTTGTAGAACTTTTCATGCTGAACAATTCTTACACTTGATGAACTGGTTGATATTTATTTTTGTCGATACGTGGTGATACAACTACTTTTACCTGTTTTTAAGAAATGAACATTATGATGATTCACAAAGAAAAGCGATCTTCTATGTACAAAAACTCTGAACTAAAAAATACTATTTCTCCCATTTGTGTGTATATAGATATTTTTAACGGTTTGCACAGCGTAAGCTTAAAAAGCGTACGGACGCCAGTTTTTTCGACCTTTTCACTGAAATCGTTAGTGCTTGACTTCCTTTGGTCATAAATAATTTATTTTCTACAGAAACCTTCCTCGAGATATCCTTTACAGAATGGTCAAAACCGCATCAAAATCCATTCAGTGGTTCTCGAGATTACCCGTGACATCCAAGAATCGGGGACTTAGTTTTATACTAAGGAGAGATTATAAGCCAATTAGTATAATTTAAAATAATGTAATCCCCCTTCCGTCCAATCTTAAATTGACTGTGAATTTTGCGGAACGAAAGGTTCACAGGCGAAATAAGAGTTACACTTCCAGGGAATGGCAAGGTGAACGAAACTCAAATCCCCCTTCCGACCAATCTTAACTTGACTGTGATTCACAGGCGAAATGAAGAAAACCCGAGTTCCATTTCCAGGGAAACTCCAAACACAACCACCCTTCTCAGAAGTCTTAACTCAACACGACTCAACGGTTTGCTGCTGGCTGTATCTGGGGCAATAGGTTCGCCCGCTAGTTAGGCTGTATCAGGGATTATAGACTCTCCCTTAGCCAGCTCGTAAACTGTCGCTTCAGTAGTTGAATGGATATGGTTGGAACAAATTAAAACTAAAAAACACTTATCGTGGGCGATGTATTGAAGATAGACATATGCTCTCGCGGACTTTTTTGTAGAACTTTTCATGCTGAACAATTCTTACACTCATAGTATTTAGATATTTTTAACGGTTTGCCCAGCGTAAGCTTACAAAGCGCTCGGACGCCAGTTTCTTTTTCGACTTTTCCACTGAAATCGTTACTGCTCGGCTTCCTTTGATCATAAATAAATTACTTTCTGCAGAAATAATCCTCGAGATATCCTTTACAGAATGGTGAATACCGCATCAAAATCCATCCAGTGGTTCTCGAGTTTACCCGTAACATCCAAGAATCGGGGACTTGGTTTTATACTAAGTAGAGATTTTAATGTTTTTTGTTTAATTTTGAAGAATCTTGCTGGGATTAAAGGATTTTCAAACTCTTTCATGATTTTGTTAAGTTTTCCGAAATCATCTACGATCACGTCGTTCAGGTCCAGGTGTGGGCATACTTTAAAGACATCTCTGTGCTTACAGAGACAATTCA
Source organism: Meconema thalassinum (assembly GCA_946902985.2). Taxonomy (NCBI): domain Eukaryota; kingdom Metazoa; phylum Arthropoda; class Insecta; order Orthoptera; family Tettigoniidae; genus Meconema; species Meconema thalassinum. The sequence goes on along the minus strand of OX336389.2, from coordinate 1,445,103,079 downwards.
TGCAATGTGGAGGGACGTTTGCCAGGACATCACTGTACGATGCTTTCTTTTTTCAGGAATACATGCCAATAAGCTTAAGGTTAGCACGTGTTTCGACCATAAAAGTCCAGGATTTCGGTACGGTAATCGGATAATATGGATTATTTCATCTTTAAATCTATTGTCATGATTATAGATGGAGCATATGCATATTTTGGGCTATCTCCCGAAATAAATGCATGTGATTGTAGAGAGCCAACTTCGCATTCGATTATTGTATAAACTCCATTTGTTGAAGGTTATGAACCATTCTCTTCAGTGAGCGCTTACTAAATCATGTGTAGCCAATGCCTTGCTCTTTTTAAGTTGGCAACACGCTTCTAGATCCGGTGGCCTTGAGTAGGTAATAACAACAAGGGTCATAAAACTTAATATCCCAAGCATTTATACACCGACTGGCGCGTGCCGGCGATAAGATCAGCGTTTGATCGCACTATTAAGAACAAGGAATTCCAATGAGAACGAAAAAGTATATTTTTCCTTCCTATCAGAGATTCACTTGCTTACATGAGAAGTAGATCTAATATCGACAAAATGTTCTCTTAAGATCTGGGTAGATAGGGTAACACATAAAGAGGTACGGTAACCTATTAAGATGAGTGGGAGAGGAGAGATGTTTCTGGCGACTGTTAATGAAAAGAGGAGATAGGTTGATATTAAGACACCCAGGTACAGCAGAATTAGTTATGGAAAGAAGGGTCGAGGACAAGAATTGTAGGGGTGGACAAAGATTGCCCCGGATGTAAGGTATTGTAGCTATGTAGAGATGAAACGATTAGAGCAGGACAGGGAGGCATGGAGGGCTGACTCAAACAAATCAAAAGGCTGAAGACTCAAACAACAACAACAACAACTGAACGTCTTTTATTTACCCGTAGGGCGTGTCATCGCAAAGTCAACAATCGCTACTGAATTATGACTGTTGAAGTCTGTAATGTAATCAAATTGCATGCTTCAATTCCAAATTGATTGCATCCGAAGGCAGGAAACAAACTGTTTAAGTTATAAGTGGTATTAAGTCATTTACAAATTAAACAAGTCGTTCCGTGAAGAATTAAATAGCCTATTTCCATTTATTCTACTGTACCGGTAGTGGTAAAGTATAGAGCAAGAAAATCAAACTCATAAGTTGCAGTCATTATGAAATGTAGAGACTTGAAACCATTATTTTTCAATGTTGCCTCTACAAAATTGTCATTTGTAGCTCTTCAGTCGGTCAACACGATTGTGCCCAATGAATGGGCGGGGTGCAAGATATGTGACAACTAAGTATTTAATACATGTTATTTTTTCCAGGAGTGTGTTTACATATTTATATCTTGTAACCCCCCCATTCATTGGGCACAATCATGTTGACCGACTGAAGAGCTACAAATGACAATGCAGTCATTATAGTCAAGAAACATAAAGAAAGCATAATCGTCGCACTATGGTACTAGTGCATGGTCTGTCTTAAATTAAAGCTTTCATCGTTCTTCACGATAACTCACTTCAACAGCACTGGAAAATATGTGTTCCAAGTTACAGGATGAGACTTTTAACGCAAAGGAATTGTGTACTGGTGCAGCCCATCATACGAATCTTCTCTTCAGTCACCTGAATAAGCTGCGAGAATTTAAAAGAAGTTTTAAAATTTCGAACTGATGTGATCTTGAATTTTTGAAGATAATTTAACATCATCGGATGTCTCAATACTAAGCTTAGAATAAAGATTCACTGTGCCCATATTTCATTGCACTCGGGTGATCAGATCTCCATAAAAGCTATTTTAAATATTTGAAAATCACTCGGCCGCTTTGCTGTTTTTATGTTTCTCAGGATTTTGAAAATCACATATATGTCTGTGTTTAATAGTCCTCTACAACCATACAAAATTTCAGTTTGATTTCTTTAATAGTTTCGGAAATATTTTGAACCGATGAAATATATCACATGGCCACTATGTTGGATAGTTTTATATATGGGCTATAGAATTATATGCCAGACTATGAACATTATAATGATAGCTCAATATACCAACCTACATTTCAATTGCAGTTTCTCATGAAAATTGAATTCAATTTGATGCCAGTACATTAAACCTTGTATGAGGATTCACCGTACTAAGTTTCACTGCGCTGGGATTATTAACTCGCGACAAAAATCCGTATAAATATTGAAGTTTCGCGTCGCCACTATGTTGGTTTTGTGCTCGCTAGGTTATTGAAAGTCCCATAGGTGAACTTATCTTAAGGCTAAATGCCCCGTTTTTTAGTTTGTTATTCTGACACCACGTAGCAGCACCAAAGTGAGACAATTTCTTTTTTCAGTTTTCTCTTGAACGAAAGCTCGTATTTGCGATCTGAAAACCACTATGTATACTAGACTGCAATTGATTTGATATTAATTCGAAGCATTTTCCAAAATGTGAAAAATAAAAAAGTTACTAACTGTTTTTTATATCTCTGCTTAAAATATGAAAAATACTGGTAATACGAAAACGGAGATTTATTTCTTGATTCCAATGCATTTTTCAGAATTAAAATCGGGTGAATGGAATCGACAGCATTAGTTTGGGAATTGTTTTGAAAAGGGTGGTAGGCGGCGCAGCTTCACAAGATCTCTTGCGCAAGGAAAATGATGAACACGCTGACAGGGCGGAGGGTGAAGGGAACGATTTGACGACAGGAAGGAGTTGTCTTCCTCTTGTCATAAATATTATAGTTCGGCAAGTTACATGTACAAGTGCCTAGTCGTGGAACAATATCTGAACAATAAAATTATACTGTAGTAGTGTCACAATATGTAACGCTGACACAATGGGTTTGTACAGATTTCTTTCTTACTCCCTCAAACATTCTTGTTGATAATAATACATTGTAGGGGCTTGGGACATCTTGGTCATCAGTCCCTTTGGCTGGGTGGGTGGCTCAGCGGTAACTTTCTCTCTTACTGTGCCCAAGGTTGCAGGATTGAATCCTTGTGCAGACAGTTGGCATATGAGGGTGCGCGAAAGCGAGGGAGCCGTGTCATTAGATTTACTGGCACGTTAAAGATCCCTTTCGGGGCAAAATTCCAGCACCCCAGCGTCTCTAAATGCCACAGTAGTTAAAAGGGACGTAAAACCAATAACGTTATTATTATTATTATTATTATTATCATCATCATCATCATCAGTCCCGTGTAGTTGATTATGTGTGTAACTGTATTAGAGTCAGGGATGGGGCAGGTGCCCTGAGACTTCGTGTACGGTTCTATCTCGGCATTTACCTGGAGGGATTGTGGAAAATCCGGTGAAAACACACTCAGGATTGATGCAGACTTGCGCTGGATTCCCTTCTAGGTAACTATTTTAGAGTTATTTGAGGATAAACTCCCGAACAAAAACATATTGTCCCGACATTAGTAATACTTTGTAGGGCATAATTCTTACCACACAGAACAGCGACTGGTTTCACTCGATGCGAAATTGAATACTGTATAGAAAGATATGACTGGTTTGTAGTTAACACGTTCTTTATATTTTAGAAGAAAGATGGACAAGATATGTTCGTGTTCAGGTTTATTGGGAATATCTATTCTAAAAACCATCCTATGCAGACGTCCAACTCTAGGTATCGTCTTCTAGACATAGCAAACAAGACCACAAACCGTGAAAAATTCTAATCAATGGAGCCAGCTATTATCGAATATAAGAGGCCAAATGCGCACACACATAGACCTACCTACCTACCTACATACATACATACATACATACATATATTTATTTTGGTGATTCGTATGGGTCTTTGGTTCTTTTGACTCTAATTCCCTTTTTTGTTTTCGTGAGATCTGGAAAGATTCCGTGAGGCCAATCACTATAACTTACTTCAATTTTCATGGAAATAATAATAATAATAAAAGTTCATTTATGTAGGACATTTTATTAAAATAAACAAATGATGTAAATACATTCCAAGAGCAAAAGTATTATGTACACATATATAATTAAAGTTCCTAAGATATTCTCATCTGCCTATTCTTAGCACAGGCACTACTAGTACTGCGTACTATCAACAAACAGAAAATATTATACCTAATTATTTCCTGTTCTTGAAATCAATGCTTCACTTTCTTCCATATCAAAGATAACTTTTCGTGATTTACACACACTAATGAGTATTTTACTTCACCTCAGGTTCTCTCATATCCATTGATCTGGTCATCCTGGGATCAATGATCTCTGCCAACAAGATTTTCTCGTAGCAGAATGTGAGTTACATAAGCATTTTTTGTCTCCAGAACTTTTCGTCCCTCTTTATTGTTTCTATGTGAATGTCCTTAGGCGTCCATACCACAAAATAACATATTTACCGCTATGTTATTCCAACTGGCCCTGGTTCTGGAAATAAAAATCATGTGAGTGTTAGAGAGTTATCAATCTGTTCTCTTCTGAATGTCACTGTTCTTTACATTCTCTAGGTTTTTTTCGCCTACTTTCTGGCTAACAAAACTTTTTTTCTTTTTTCAGGCTTCCAGTATGGTCATATTCCGTGCAGGGCACTTGACTTCAACTATAGCGTTGTCTCCTATTAATCCGTCTGGGGAGGTACCTGAAAACCCATAAGTTTTATGTACGAAAAGACCACATTCTTCGACTTTTCTACCGATTTCTCCTGTAAATTTCGTTTCACAATTCGCTCATTATCACAGTCATACTGCATTGCTTTTGAGTGAAATTCGCAGTACAGAATGTTTTTTGCTACTGGAGCCCATTTTGAAGTAGGTTTCCTCTTGCATACATATCCAAAATTGGATGCCGTAAGTCTTTCCTTTCTAGCTGTGTGCCACTTTTCATTTTCTTTGTGGCCCCTTGTTTCCTTTTCCAGTTTTTGTATATGGCCTTCACTAAGCGTTAGTTGCTTTATCTACTCATCACCAAACCCTCTCAACAGTACCTAATCGAAATCCAACTGCATTGATCGGTTTCCATAATCACGTGAGACAGTACGTTTCATTTCATTAGACTGTTGTCGGGACATTCTTTTCCCTTCTCGTGACGCAAATAAGCTAATTCTGAAAGCTGCTCTTATTCTCTTTCTGCTGAGTGCAGTGTCCTTCACTATTGTGGCAGTTTTAAAAAACTGATTTCAATGTTTTATAGTGCCAGGATGGCACAAACTGAAAGACCAGCCTGGCAGCTTTGGTTCAATGAGTGAAGGAACCACGTTTCCCTCGATTGATCTGCTTACCTCCCGTGAATTTTGCTACAAGGGACTTATAATTTCCGGCAGCATTAATGGTGGTGTATGGTACTAGCTGGGAACGTTTTTGCAATTAGGGGTTGCAAGCAATAACGCATAAGTTTGGTTGCAGTTAGCTGATTGTCTTCACGTTGCCCGCTGGTAGTTAAAAAGTATAGTTTGCAGTCTTAATGGATCCCAATCCAATCCAGTATTTTCGGAAACCAATTTTCCATTTTCACAATCGCTACGCCTTTATTTTTCCACACAACGGATTGTTTTTATTCGAAGTCAAACTTGCTTCTCCGAAAAAAGTTGACACTGAATAGTTCTTGATTCTGTTCTCCTACACTTATGTATTAGAAGTAACAAACAAACTACACCCGTGGCGCGACAGCCCATGAAGGGATTAGGCCTACCAAGCAACCGCTGCGCTGTAGCCATGTAGCCTGCAGATTGCGGGGTAACGTTTAGGTATCCAACTTGTAGGCTACAGGTAAAATATAAGTGAAATCATAACTGCTCAGTGCATTACAGATTCTCTAATGCAAGCGTCAAGAAATATATATATATATTTTTAGGGCCTGGTGTCCTTTTCTTGGTACTTAGTCGCAATCTCCCCTGGGATTTAGTGGAACGCCCTTGAATCGGTTTTGGTGATGGCTCCATTTTTCAACAAAAACTTAAAAATAACTCCACGTGATGACCGTAATGCTCTCCTCCAGTCATAGCCTACCTATATTTAAATGTATCTATTCTACCAGAAACACTGTCCAAAATATAAAGTGCCGAAAATAGAACACATAACGGGCATTAAAAAATAATACTGTTGCAGGTAAAATAAATTAAACAAAAAGTAATTAATGAGATCGATGAACTGAAAACAAGAAGTCGTAACTAGGAACTGGTAAAATATCAAAGGATCACTCAGAAATATCCAGACCTTGACAATAATTCAGAACTAACCAGCACAGTCAATCGCAACATTGCACTAGATGCTTGGGAATTCCATACCGGCTGGCAAGGTTGTCGCTCTCTCAGATCATTCGAGCTCCGCTCCCCTCCCCTCCTTCAAACCCTCCCCCAACCCGCTCTCCATGACCTTGATCTACTGCCGCACCTTGTTGCAATTACAGTACCACTTTATTCACAAACTTTCCAAAGTGATCCCGACGATTCTATTCAACCGATTTAGGTTTTCGATGCGACTTTGGAATCAGTGAGTAAAACTCAACTTTCGTATTACCCATTTTCTTTCGAATTTTAGTCAGATATCTGAAAAATAAACAGCAACTTTTCTGTTTTTGGAAATTAAAAAGTAAGCAATGAATTAATATCAATTCTGCTACTAGACAGAGTACATAGCATTTTTCAGATCGCAGATCGGAGCTCCCCTTCGGTATATAAATACATAAATAAATTCAGCTTAGCTTGTGCTGCCATCTGTTGAAATATATTCTTACCAAAGTGTCGGGACATTTAGCCTTAACAATGTTTATATTAACATAAAAAAAATTAGTTTGATTGTTATAATAGAGGTAAAGATATTGAGAACCGTCTAAATATTTCGGATGATCGCCATGCTCGAATGTTCTATATATGGGCCATAGTGTTATGTACCTTTAGATAAAGATTTTTGAGTAGGTTGATTATACAAAAGTCCACTTTGATCTCATGATTAGGACACAAAAAGTGAAATCTTAATTTCAGAATTTTGCACTGCCGCCATCTTGAGTTTATGAAAAAAATTGAATTAAATTAGATGCCAGTATATCAAATCGGATATAAAAATTTATCGTACCAAGTTTCACTGCGCTCGGATGATTAAATCGCGAAAAAATGCAATTTCAATATTTTGATTTCGCTTAGCCGCCATGTTGGTTTTGTACTTAACAGGTATTTAAGTGCCACACAACGGTACATAATATCTTAGTATCCTCTATCACCGTACAAATTGTGGGGGTATTATCAGTAATAGTTTCGGAGGTATGGATTACCGGTGAAATACTTCGCGTGGCTGCCATGTTGGATAGGTGAAACAATCTTTCCTAAAGAATAGAGGAAGAGGAAGAATTCAGATGATTCGGCTACAGACCGTTTCAAAAGAGCACCGGCAAGAGGTGAAAGAAATGCACGTGCTTAAATTTTGATTGTGCAATTGGTTGGGTGGATAGGTCTATGGGAACTGACGTCATCGATAGTACTCGTAAGCATAGTAGGCCTACATCGCATGAATTTAATTTTACCTGCACGTGTCAAGGCAATGTCATTTGTACACAAGCATACATCCCATATATCAAAGCGCTATGGTGGCAGATACAGAGACACCTTTATTACTAATGATAGTTATATGCTTTCCTTGTTAAAAGCAGGTGATGGCGTCATGGCTGATAAAGGATTTCCTGGAATAAAAACAAACAAAGTTCAATGCATTGTTGTCGTCACACCGACCTTCTTAAAGAGCGAAGTAGACAAGAGCGAAGTAGATTGAAGACTAGACACGACTATTGTTTGGCACAAGACAAACACTAGACATAATAATGTTATTGGTTTTACGTCCCTTTTAACTACACTGGCTTTTAGAGACGCTGGTGTGCCGGAATTTTGCCCCGAAGGGGATCTTTAACGTGCCAGTAAATCTACTGACACGGCTCCCTCGCATTTGCGCACCCTCAAATGCCAGCTGACTGCGCCAGGTTTCGAACCTGCAACCTTGGGCTCAGCAAGCGAGAACGTTACCCCTGAGCCACGCAGCCAGACGAAAACACTAGACAGTACTGTTGTTTGGCACAAGACAATGACTAGAAACTACTGTTGTTTGGCACAAGACAAAGACTAGACACTACTGTTGTTTGGCACAAGACAAAGACTAGATACTACTGTTGTTTGGCACAAGCCAAGAGCGAAGTAGATTGAAGACTAGACACTACTGTTGTTAGGCACAAGACAAAGACTAGACACTACTGTTGTTTGGCACAAGACAAAGACTAGACACTACTGTTGTTTGGCACAAGACAAAGACTAGACACTACTGTTGTTTGGCACAAGACAAGAGCGAGGTAGAGCGAAGACTAGACACTACTGTTGTTAGGCACAAGACAAACACTAGACAGTACTGTTGTTTGGCACAAGACAAGAGCGAGGTAGAGCGAAGACTAGACACTACTGTTGTTTGGCCCAAGACAAAGACCAGACACTACTGTTGTTTGGCACAAGACAAGAGCGAGGTAGAGCGAAGACTGGACACTGCTGTTGTTTGGCACAAGACAAAGACTAGACACTACTGTTGTTTGGCACAAGACAAAGACCAGACACTACTGTTGTTTGGCACAAGACAAAGACTAGACACTACTGCTGTTTGGCACAAGACAAGAGAGCAGTAGAGCGATGGCTAGACACTACTGTTGTTTGGCACAAGACAAGAGTGAAGTAGAGCGATGACTGGACAGTACTGTTGTTTGGCACAATACAAGAGCGAAGTAGAGCGAAGGCTAGACACTACTGTTGTTTGGCACAGGACAAGAGTGAAGTAGAGCGATGACTGGACAGTACTGTTGTTTGGCGCAAGACAAAGACAAGACACTACTGTTGTTTGGTACAAGACAAGAGCGAAGTAGAGCGAAGGCTAGACACTTCTGTTGTTTGGCACAAGACACGAGCGAAGTAGAGCGAAGGCTAGACACTACTGTTGTTTGGCACAAGACAAGAGTGAAGTAGTGCGATGACTGGACAGTACTGTTGTTTGGCGCAAGACAAAGACAAGACACTTCTGTTGTTTGGTACAAGACAAGAGCGAAGTAGAGCGAAGGCTAGACACTTCTGTTGTTTGGCACAAGACACGAGCGAAGTAGAGCGAAGGCTAGACACTTCTCTTGTTTGGCACAAGACAAGAGCGAAGTAGAGCGAAGACTAGACACTACTGTTGTTTGGCACAAGACAAGAGCGAAATAGAGCGAAGACTAGACACTACTGTTGTTTGGCACAAGACAAGAGTGAAGTAGTGCGATGACTGGACAGTACTGTTGTTTGGCGCAAGACAAAGACAAGACACGTCTGTTGTTTGGTACAAGACAAGAGCGAAGTAGAGCGAAGACTAGACACTTCTGTTGTTTGGCACAAGAAAAGAGCGAAGTAGAGCGAAGACTAGACACTACTGTTGTTTGGCACAAGACAAGAGCGAAATAGAGCGAAGACTAGACACTACTGTTGTTTGGCACAAGACAAGAGTGAAGTAGAGCGATGACTGGACAGTACTGTTGTTTGGCGCAAGACAAAGACAAGACACTACTGTTGTTTGGTACAAGACAAGAGCGAAATAGAGCGAAGACTAGACACTATTGTTGTTTGGCACAAGACAAGAGTGAAGTAGAGCGATGACTGGACTGTACTGTTGTTTGGCGCAAGACAAAGACAAGACACTACTGTTGTTTGGAGCAAGACAAAGACTAGACACTACTGTTGTTTGGCACAAGACAAGAGCGAAGTAGAGCGAAGGTAAGACACTACTGTTGTTTGGCACAAGACAAGGGCGAAGTAGAGCGAAGACTAGGCATTACTGTTATTTGGCACAAGACAAGAGCGAGGTAGAGCGAAGACTAGACACTACTGTTGTTTGGCAAAAGACAAAGACTAGACACTACTGTTGTTTGGCACAAGACAAGAGCGAAGTAGAGCGAAGCCTAGACACTACTGTTGTTTGGCACAAGACAAGAGCGAAGTAGGGCGAAGACTGGACACTACTGTTGTTTGGCACAAGACAAGAGCGAAGTAGAGCGAAGACTATACCAGGCTCAAAACAACTGTGAACATGAACGGGGAGCCAGATTCACGCGCTCACCCGCGCCAGCCAATTGCATAGCGCGGCGTTGCCCTGTTAACTGCCCAGTCTGGGCTCGCTGTGCCGTACGAAATCTCTATTTCTCTCCGCGCACGAAAATCATTAAATATCCAATTATTTTGATGAACCTATGTTACAGAGCTAAACATTCTGAAGCTGACTGTGCAAACCCCGTGACGATACGACCAGCCGTTCGGGAGATATCATCTGCCCTTGAACTGAAGGGATAATTAGAGCGAAGAATGGTTAGGTGTTGAAATATTTCGTTTCGCTGGGGAAGATAACTAAGAGTGACAGCATGGCTGTATCAATTCAGTAGTGAAGCTTTAAGAAGTTAGTGCTGTGAGGTGAAGTTTAGAACTCATAACAATGTTCCCTAGCAAACCGAGTGGCAGTCGAACAGCCAGGCAAGGAATATAAATTTCAGGGTATACGGCCTTTTAAAGAATCTTTCGAATACAGAAGTACGTGAAAACACAAAATCTGATAACCTGTGTTGTTGTGGTGTCGGCATTTATTTTCTTTTTTTTTATTGAGTCGAATAAAACTCACCTCTTCACAGTCTTACCTCACCATGCATAGAGTACCCGGTGCTAACCCTGAGACTAGAACTAAATGTATTGATTGAGCCGTGGATCGAATCTGGACATCATGGGTGACAGCAAGAGTTGTTGTTGTTGTTGTTGATGATGATTGTTGTAGGGGCTTTGTGACATCGTGGTCATGTAGCCCCGTGTATTTGGGTGTGTGTGGAATTTATCTGATAAACTGTGCCACTGTGATGTCTGTACTAGTGTGTATATTTGTAACTGAGGAAGGATTTGCGTAGGAAGCGGCCGTGGCCTTACATTAGGTACCATCCCGGCATTTGCCTGGAGTAGAAGTGCGAATCCACAGAAGAACCCCTTCCATGATTGCTGAGGTAGGAACCCAAACCACATATTCCCAGGTTTGCATCACGAGGCTGAGTGTACCCTGTTCCAGCCCTCAGACCAGAATTACATTTCTTGGGAATCGTACCCGGGCCTCCGCGGTGACAGCCAAGAATGGACAGCAATGTGCTAGCCAGTACACCACAAGGTGGTCTCCAATAAACAACACTGATCCCAACAAATTGTTTTCTCTATTTCAATTACCTTATAAAGGGCCTACAAGCAATGTTACTCAGAATGGCTTGGGGTGTAGATTACGTCATGTGATGTAATAACGTTGTAATTGTTTCATTTGAGGGGCTTGGACATATTGGTACTTTAGCTCCGTGTACTTGTCTGAAAATCTGGGTTACTGTGGTGTCTGTATTAGAGTGTGTGTATTATTATTATTATGGTGAGGATTGGGAAGGAGGTGGCCGTGGCCATAAGTTAGGAACCATCCCGGCATTTGCCTGGAGTAGAAATAAGAAACCACTTTCAGGATGGCTGAGGTAGGAATCTAACCCACATCTTCCCAGTTTTGCCTCGCGAGGTTGAGCGAACCCTGTTCCAGCCCTCAGACTAAAATTAAATTGCTTGGCAGAGCCGGGAATCGAACCCGGACCTCTTGGGCGACAGCCAAGAATGCTGGTCGCTACACCAGGAGGTGGTCACTTGCACGAATAACGTTTGTGTGCAATCTTATATCTGGCTCATATCACATTGTGTGCAGTCCGTTGTGAGGATAGATATTCGTAGGATTAGGTCCCTCAGCTCGTACATGCACTTACATTCGGAGCGCCTTGTGTTCCGGGGAAAGGTCGTGTGTATACTGCGAGTGTAGAGCTGTGTCAACTCCGCAAGTCTCACTGTGGCAACAGTGCTCAGCTGGACGCACGCTACTGGGCGATCCCATGTTCACAGTTGTTTTGGGTCTGGTATAGACACTACTGTTCTTTGGCACAAGACAAGAGTGAAGTAGAGCGAAGACTAGACACTACTAGTAGTGGTTTTTGGATGGTTCTAGGCCCTCCACCTCCACATTCCTCCACACAAGATGGCGGCGGCGCGATATCTCTCGAACGCATGGTCGGATTTTAACAAATGAGGTGTCGTTGAACTCGGGCTGACAACCCCTTTCCTATGAACTTTTTATTTCCACCGCAAAATAAAAGCTACCCCAACAAGGGGGTGATTTTTTTTAGAAAATCTTGCTTTCCAAGTGCAACATGTGGGAGTTTGAATGCTAATATAAAATTAAACGTTGTCCCACACAAGAGACATGTGTACGGTGGAAAGCCACTATGATTTAACATGCTTTTTTTGTTTTTTACGCATGCCCACTCACAGCTTTGTAAGAGGGTGGGCTTTTTAAACATGACGGCTGTAGTGTAACCTAACCTAACCCAACCCATGAGGGGTGATCAAAGAGTATTCCAAGCGGCGTTTGTCGATTGGCAATCTACTAATCAAAGAGGGGCGGACTGACCCCTGTTGACGGGTCATTGTTGACAGGCCATGGCTGACGAGTCCTTGTGGACGAGTCCCTGCGGACAAGTCCTTGTTGACGGGTCCCTTTTGACTGATCCCTTTGGACCGGTCCCTTTGGCCTGGTCCCTATGGACTAGCCCATGAATTTATCCAAATTGTGCCACAGGGTCTAACTACATTTATGTGTAAAGCAGTGTGTTGACCTGACGTTGTTGCAAAGTCAGCAGTAATCTGATACCGCACAGGTGTTCCTAGTGTACTTTGGACTGACAGGTGTACAGGAAAGGAATTGCAATGATCTGAAAAACTGCTGACACAAGCAATCTCAGCCTATATAAGGGAGGTGTCATATAATTCCCTACTGTCTGTCTTTATTACTTGCTACGAGTGAACAGTGCTTTATTACTGCTCAACAGTTGCAAAAAGACTTTTTGGTGGAAAATCATTAAAATATTTTGCAAGGTAAGTACTTATTATTAACAATGGATTGTAGTCTTTTATTACTAATTGATGTTGAAGTTATTGATTGGAATGTATTTATTGATTGATTGATTGATTTATTTGTTTACAGATAATTGGCGTACCTGTAGGTTAGCAGATTCCTGTACCTAGTTCAGTCAGTGGCAGCAGATGATGAATTATTAAAGGTAAGTACCCCCTCTAATAAATTTTAAAACAGCTAGAGCGATATTTTCCAATGTTCACCGCTAGATGTCAGTGACAATGGTTTATTTAATAGTCAAAGTTGCAACTACTGGACTATGATGTGTGAAGCTAAATTTGTAGGTTAGATTTGATTAGCACTCTATTAAGTTCCAACGTTCGCTGCTAGGTGTCAGTGGCAATAATATTTGTTAACCAATGTTGGAACTACTCGACAATTATGTGAAGCTGAATTTGTAATTTAGATTTTATTAACGCTTTATCAAGTCTCAACGTTCACTACTAGGTGTCAGTGACAATGGTACCTGATAACTAAAGTTGAAACTACTCCACAATGGTGTGTGAAGCTAAATTTGTAGGTTAGATTTTATTAGCACTCTAACAAGTTCCAATGTTCACCGCTAGGTGTCAGTGACAGTGGTATATAGTAACCCAGCGAGAACTACATGAAATTAGACTTGCTAGGAGTTCACAGATGATCGATTTAAATACCCTGCTATGACCATTGACTGGAATGTAATTCAACTATTTATATTTTACTTTGTTTTATCTTTATTAACATTTATGATTTCTTTCTTTTATAGGTAATTTGGAAAGTGATCATCATGTTCAAGTGTGGTGACTGTAGGAAACAATTCTCAAGACCTGACAACCTTCAACGCCATGCAAATGCTAAACATAGCATTAAAATGTCTGTGTGCAGTCATTGTGCTATGACATTTAACAGACAGGATAGTCTTACACGACATGTAAATTTAAAGCATGTCCGTTCATCACCTTTCTCATGTTCAGTTTGTGATCTTGACTTTTCTGCTGTAAAGCGATATCAATCCCACATGGTTGAAGTGCATGGAGAACAACAGGAAGTGAAATCTGTAAAACCATCAACTAGCATGGAACCTTCAAACGAATGTGATGCTCAAAATCGTAAACGTTCTCAAGATTGTGAAAATAGTTTTGCAACAAAAAGAAAGAAGAATGGTGATCATTCGATAACACATTGCGATGTATGTAATATTGATGTATCTTGTTCAATGATTCAAGGACATTTACGCAGTATTCATCATAATAATAATGCTTGCCATGAAAGAAATTCTGCTAATATTCAACAAATTGGTAGTGCGTTTAAAAGTCGAATTGCTAGTTACAGACTTCATAGTGAAGAAAAAACTCAAAGTATTGAATCATTTTTAAGAAATGTTCAACCTAGTGAGTTTGGCTTGGTAGAAAATGTTTTAGTAGAGCATAAATCATTCAAAATGAATTTTGAACTCTTCGGACTATATGTAAAAAAGGGAGTGAAGATGAAATTACTGATATCAAATCTTTTAATACAAAAACATAATTGTTAGTGAATCAACTAATATCAGTGATATATACCAAAATATTTCAAGTGCTATCATTGTGAAGAGTGACGAGTTCCAGGAAAGGGAGTCAGGCTGGGCGTTGGTTGTAGTACTTTATTTAGAAACCAACATGAATAAATATAACCCCCTTCGAGCATCATCATACATTGATTTACCAGTATGGATCAAACGGAAGAAAGCTTGTGTAAACGTTATCAATAGTGAACATGCATGCTTTGCGTGGGCTGTAACCTCAGCTCTCCATCCAGCAGTGGACCATCTGTATAGAACATCATCTTATCCTCACTATTCCTCAGGGTTAGATTTAGAAGAAATGGAATTTCCTATGGAGATAAAAGACATTAAACATTTTGAAAAGCCGAACAATATAAGTATTAATGTGTATGGAATTGAAAACAAGAGTATAGTAGGTCCTCTATATTATACTCAGGAAAAAAAGGATGCTCATGTTAATTTACTATACATAACCGAAGGTGAAAATGCCCACTATTGTTGGATAAAACAATTAAGTAGACTTGTTGGTAGTCAGCTTTCAAACCGTAATAATAGGAAGTGGTTGTGTGATGGCTGCTTGCTATATTTTAGAAAAGAGGACCAACTAACTCAACAGCAACAATGGGGTTGTAATCATGTTTGTACGGTATTACCTGCTCCTAAAACTAACATTTTAAAATTTAAGGACTTTGAGAAGCAGCTTCGAATACCATTTGTATATGCTGACTTTGAAGCTTTGCTTGAACCTTTTAATACATGTTCATCGAATCCAACCAAACCATTCACCAACACTACTCACATTCATGAACCTTTTAGCTTTGCATATTATATTAAATGTAGTTACGATGACTCGTTAAATAAGTTTGAAATGTATAGAGGACCTGATGCACCTAAAGTTTTTATGGAAAAACTTGAAAGAGATGCAATCCGTATTTCCTCTATTTTAAATACTATCATTCCAATGGAGCCACTATCATCATCACAGCAAACGTGTTTTGAAAGTGAAATTAATTGTTTTATATGTGGTGAATGTTTATATACAGATAGGGTTCGCGATCAAGATCATTTAACAGGAAAATATCGTGGTGCTGCTCACCAAGAATGTAATTCAAATTATAGAGTAAGTAAATTCATTCCAGTCATTCTACATAACGGTAGCAAATACGATAACCACTTTATCGTTAAAGAATTTGGAGCTTCAGATGTGAAAATTGATGTGATTCCAAATAATAAGGAGCAATACATATCGTCTACAAAATACGTCAAAACTGACAGTAAAAAAAAACGATAAAACTACGATTTTTAGATTCATTCCGCTTTATGCCAAGTAGTCTCGATAAACTTGCTAGTAATTTAAAATCAGATCAGTTTCGTGAAATTCAACGTGTATTTCCAAAAGAAGATGATTTTCATTTGATTCGTCAAAAGGGTATATTCCATTATGAATATATTAGCTGTCTAGATCATCTTGAGGAATGTTCTTTACCACCAAATGATGCATTTTACAGTTCTTTAAACACAAGTCATATCAGTGATGAGGAATATTTACATGCACAACGTGTATGGACACAGTTTGACATTCAAACTTTAGGTGAATTTTCAGATATATATTTGAAGACAGATGTGTTATTATTAGCAGATGTTTTTGAAAATTTTCGGAATAGTTGTATGAAAACTTATGACCTTGATCCTTGTCAGTATTTTACTGCTCCTGGGTTAAGTTTCAGTTCAATGTTGAAAAAGACAAAAGTAAATTTAGAATTGATGACTGATATAGACATGATTAATTTTATAAAATCATCAATTCGAGGTGGATTAAGCTAATGTAGTGGGCGATATTCTAAAGCAAATAATAAATACATGCCTAGCTACAATCCTTGTGAAGAGTCGAAGTATATTGTCTACCTTGATGCAAATAACCAATATAGTTGGGCTATGAGTCAATATCTACCACTGAAAGATTTTCGCTGGCTGACACAACCTGAAATTAATGTTTTACATGTTAACACTTTAAATGATAACGATGAAAAAGGATATATTGTAGAGGTAAATCTGGAGTATCCTAAAGAGTTGCATGATGACCATAATGATTTACCATTTTGTCCTGAGAATATGAAATCTCCATATATCACATCACGAACTCTTCTTCTTCTTTTCTTCGACTTTTCACAATTAATTGGGGTCGCCGGAGCCAACCAGGCTCATTTTGGTTTTGGCCGGGGATTTAAGGCCGAATGCCCTTCCTGACGCCAGGTGATTTTTCAGGTGAAAATTCCACCCCACTGTCACCGGGATTCGAACCCCGGCCGTCCGGGTGAAAGACGAGCAGCTAAGCCACTGCGCCATCACGCTCCCCATATCACATCACGAACAAAAATATTAATTGCAAATATAAATGAAAAATGTAAATATGTAATACATTATCAAAACTTGAAACAGTGTCTACAGCATGGATTAAAACTAACTAAAATTCATCGCGTATTACAATTTCATCAGTCAGCATGGCTCAAATAATATATTGATCTGAACAATAATTTCGGAACATTATCAACAAATGCCTTTGAAAAAAAATATAAACTCATGAATAATAGTGTTTTTGGAAAGACTATGGAGAATGTTGATAAGCGAGTTGATGTAAAGCTGATAACAAAGTGGGAGAATGATGGTAAAAGGTATGGTGCGAGCAACTTAATAAGCAAGCCTAACTTCCATAGCTGTTCAATTATTCATGAGGATTTAGTTGTAATACAAATGAATCGCCTTATAGTAACTTACAACAAACCCATATATGTGGGTTACGCCATTCTCGAATTGTCAAAAACACTTATGTATGAATTTCACTATGATTATGTTAAGAAAAACTATCATGATAATGCAAAATTACTCTATACAGATACAGATTCTTTTATTTATGAATTTAAAACTGATGATTTTTATGAGGATATCAAAACTGAGCTAAATAGGTTTGATATAAGTGAATAATTGCACTCATTCCAGGTTCCGTATTGACCATGTTAACATGAAGTATAACATAAAGTATTGATTTGGCGAGAAATTTATGTTATACTTCATGTTGATACAAGTGACTATCCCAAGGATAATATCTACCATTTCCCTCTAGTAAACAAAAAGGTTCTAGGAAAGTTTAAGGATGAATGTGCCGGTGTTGTTATAGACACCTTTGTAGGTACAAAATCTAAATCATACAGCTATATGACGATTGAAGATGTAGTAATAAAAAATTAAAAGGAGTAAAGAAGAATGATGTTAGTAAAGAGTTAGACATAAGTGATTATAAAAACTGTATAGTCAGTAACCCACCTATATTATATAAGAAAATGAGTGTATTTAGAAGTAAAAATCATCAGCTACACACCAATTTGCTGAACAAAGTTGCTTTAAGCAATGAAGACAACAAACGATTCATTATTCCCAACAGATTTGATACTCTTGCTTGGGGAAACCGTCGCATTGACAACTATTACTTTACTTAAGTATAATGTTCACCATATTGTATCATTTGTAGTGTGTGTTTTATATTGTGATATATTTGTAAAACTGTATGTAGAATGTATAATGTTAGGCTACTGTAGTTTTAGTTTAAAATAACACACTTTACTGTAAACATTTGCTTTTTATATAATGGTTAAAAATTATTTTTAAAAAATGTATAAAATGTGAAAACTGAACAAGACAATGTAAAAAATGTTAAGTGAAAATTGTAAATATCCATTTGTGAAAAATAGTTAATTTTTTTTAATGTACAAAATGTAAAACTAAACAAGGGCAATGTAAAAATGTACAGTGGAAATTGTAAATATCCATGTGTGAAAAAATTTTAAAAAATCATGAAATGACTATCACCATTTTAAAAATTAAAAGATATTGTGATCTGGTAAACCTTGTTTTTATTTCACAACAAATAGGGCTTTACAAAATAGAATACAAAGAAATACCAATTCCTCAATCCTTTCAATGTTCATGTCAACTCATCATTAACTTTCCTTTTATAGCACTAATCACAATGAGGGCTGCCAACCTTTCTCCCACTGAGGCATCACAGGATGTCAAACGTTGTTTAGCGTTTTTAAACAATATTTTATCCGCCACACGTCTTAATGCAGGATGTCTACGGCGATAAGAAAAGTCATGTTCTTTGCACACTTGATCCAAAGGATTAATAGGCACATCACCACGTTGCAAACGTTGATTCAGTTTTGTTCCAGGACCACAAAAACGATAACCAGGAAGATAGATTTCAAAAGGTAAGTATTGAATGATTTTGTCAATGACGCCATGACCAGTACAAGTTTGACATATCCTTTTCCATACGTGGAGAAAAATTTTCCTCTTCATCTGTAGACGATGCTGATGTTGTTGCTAGTTTCTCGCCATCACACCCGTGGAATGAGGAAAGAAAGTCTTTACACTGACTTTTATGACCATGATAGAGTTTGACCAAATGGCAAGTAGCACACTGTCGCATAGAGGGTATTTTTGCCATGGCCACTTGCTTATGGTGACCATAATCTGTACATGGTTGCAATTCACTTAACACAGGGTCTTGAGTCCATGATTTTGGTACATGTTGCCAGATTTGTTTCACTGCATTTGCTGCCACATAATAAATGAACGATTTTGGAAGAGCCAATAATTCTTCTTTGGTGAAACTGTCTAGTTTCTTTTTACACACAAAAAACTTTCCAATCGCTTTATCGGTAGCATCCCCATTCTCCATGGTATAATGTAGATGTTTACACGTCGCTTGTAGGAATCTCACTGGTGTCATTCACAGGTAAACCTAGAGTTTTAATTTTATTTAATAACTCACGGCAGGCATTGGTGGTTAGCCAATGAAACAATTGCCACACCTGTGTCACAGGGGCAGCGGTCCATGAGTGTTTGCAGCGAGGGACAGCCCAAGTCCATTAAATCGATACATTGACAGTAAGACGCCAAAAATGGTTGTAGCCATTGACGTTTTTCACTACCTTTCACAAATACCACATGGGCAGAAGACAAGTGGGCTTTCATGACCATGTCCAGGTGCTTATATGAAATGGTTCCTTGCTCCCAGTCTAGTTGCATATGAGTTTCAATCCACTGGGTTTGTTTACGGTCTTTATCACACAACAAATCAAACGCATAGGGTGGTTTAAATACCAAATGGGTAGCTTGCGATATCCAAAAAGTGGAACAATCGATGATGGCCACTTCTTTAAATATAAATTTGTTATCTCCAATTTTAAACCCTTGACAGTCGACAATCAGTGTACGCAACATGTTCACTCTTGTCTGGATCAAGTCCAACTGACCACAGACTGACTATCGTCCAGTAAGGTGTACCCATGACATTTACTTACATTCCATTCTAGTAAAAAAATAAAAAATCACTGACTAGTCACTATTGAGGTTAGGGTATGACAGGGGGCATAAGAAATAATATAACAAGAACCAATTTTTATTACATTATTTTATTAGCATAACAAGTTTTACATTCTTTTGTCATTCTGGGATAGGGGCGGTACCAACTCATACAACAAAAAAGTCTTTTATGTTTATAGCTTCCATAACACCGATGATATCCCAATGTCTCTAAACTGGGTGTTTTTGACTGCGAACTGCTCACCGAAACATCATTGACACCATAAAGTCCACATGTATCATAACATTTTTCATCACTCAGAGGCACCAGTGAGGGGTAACTTGAATGACAGGGTATATTACCCACATCCATTTCACAGTTGTAGGGGCAGGTGGGTGACCAACCCTGATGTTCTTTCATGGGTTCATCACTTTCTTCCCATTGGTCTATGATGATGGGACAAAAGGCACATTTCACTTCATCTCTTGTTTTTAAATAATAGAATCCAGCAGCCGCCAAGGCTTGAGGGTTTATGAAAGACACAGGCCACGTCGCAAAGGTCTTGAAACGTTGTTCCTCAGAGTTAAAATTCATAGATGTAACGTCTCGTGATGCTTTAAAGCAAGACATGACTGAGCAGCTGGACGTAGTTTGACCTGTTATTTATACACTTGTCACTTGGTTGGACAGTGGATAATAGTTGACTTGTTTGTGATGAATAATCAAACAGTAGGCCGTCGTATTGGCTGGAACATTATCATGCGTTTCAAAATCTAGTCGAATGTCAATATTGGATGGCTTGACAGACTCTTCCCAGTAGGAACAGTCAAAGACAACCACCCTTGTCTTAAACACTTGGGGTGACAACATGGGGCAATTCTCTTTTTGATAATACGACAATCTAAATTTAGAAAACAAGGCGTACAGGGGGCCAAACTTATTTTTTGAAAAATCCAAACCCAGTCTTCATAGGGAAACACAGCACCGTTGAGGAAAAGACGTGCATTTCTTAATTGCAGGTGATCAAATTGTGTGGCATCTTTGATTTGTTGATACTTGCGATTAGTTTGAAAACCAACGATCACGTAGAGAGGTCTCTCTGTATAGCGAGCTGTTTTTACAGACCAACTGTGTGTGTTGGTGGTAGGCAATAGCGGGTACTCATGGAGTGCCCAGCTTCTAAATTTCATGGGTAGAGGCATATCTCTCTTTACCATTTTGAGTTTTTTGCTATCGTCAAGGGTTACATGCGGCAATTTCCATAGCATGCATTGTAGTTGAATTTTTGAATGTATGGGGGCATTGTCTGCTCCCTTGAGTGCATTATTATTGCGACCACCCGGAATTGGATTGGCCTAACTTACCTTTATTTTCAGAGGTCCGCGGCGCTTTCTGCAAAATCACCGCCAGATGACATGCCCCAACAGAAGAACACCTAAGGGTGGAAGGAAGGTGGAGAAGAGGGAAACGCACAGGCTCGTCTACAGACACATTCCGATAACTAACAGGACTGTCACCGACGAAATGATGCCACAACAGTTGCTTAATATTTAAAAGAATATTTCATTACCAAAAGGGAGCAAGAAAAATAATAAATGAATTAAAATCCTCCAGCCAAAAAAATTAAAAAAAGACTATTACTGCCACAAAAAATCAACTTCTCTGGTGAAGCACATGGCTTAAGGCCAACATAAGTTATTTACATAAGTAGGCAAGAGACGGTTTAACATGCTTGCTGAGCGAAATGAAAACATTTAATTTAAAATTAAAATAATAACGCCCAAAAGATAGAAAACCAGAATACAGGTATTACCAAATGAGAAAGGGCTTGATAATTTACTAAGGTACGCAATACCGACCCGACATGCAGACATCAAGGCCACGATGAAACAAACAAAAATAAAATTAAATTAATAAAATAAAAATAGTACCAATTTACAATTCCACCGCTTTCATGACGGAGAAAAACTTAGGAACACTCACAAAAACACAAAGTTAAACCAACAAGATTAACAAAAAACATACTAAGCTATCACCACAACACGTTTGAGTCTCCCGCTCGACGCCTAGAGAATGCTCTCTCAAGACCAGAATGCACTCGGGCAAAACAAAAAACAAACATGGCAACCAAATAGATGACCGCATGTACAATCGAATTACGGCAAACAATTAGCTTAAAATTAAATTTAAAGTCACCAGAGAGAACAGAAAGGAAGGAAAGAATTACGCCTTAACACTATTGACACGAGGCAATTTAGGCTGCAACGGATAATAAATCAAATTAATAATTGGGAAATCCCAAAGTTTACCAAAAACTAAATAAATAAAAATTTACAACGTAAGATAAACTAGAAACGTGTCTCCAGAAGGTATGAAGGAAAACAACAAAATTTACATATTTGGTAACATTAGCAAAACAGAAAAATTAGGCCTACCAGGCGAAACAAAATACAGTATTAAAACATTAATATAAGGTCAATATCGGAGTTCCCGTAACAATATATATATATATTAAATAATAACGTACCTTAAAAACTTCTCTGTGGAGACACAATAATAATAAAATAATTAACACACAAATTAAAAAATAGTATACGGCACTATATTGCCTCAAAATGGCTAACCCGCACATGTGCTGTTTTGGTAACAAGCACTCCTGTTTGCATCTAGTTGCGATTATTATTATTTCAATCTTCATCTTCAATGCGAAATGGCGAAAATACAGCCTTAAGGGCACAGGCAATTCCTTTTTAGCATATATCCATATTTCGTAGAGGCTAGGGGCCAAAGCCCCCAGTACACGGAGAGATACTCTTTCACCAGCAGCCGGCTTGTTGCTTTCTTCACGACAGACTATTAAAATGCCAAGATGGCGGAGAAACCAAAGTCAAAAGCCGCACTGCATTAATGTTAATGTAATTGTCCAATCACAGATTGACACATCAAGTAACAATGTGCATAATATACAATTATTTTGGCGGCATGATGTATATATAGTCTTTTGTTCAATGACGTAGAATACAATATCCTTCAAATATGTCTCAATTAGGATGAGATCAGAAGACACCACAAACACACTCTAGCAGTCTAAGATACAACTCGGCAAGAGGCTACAAGTCCGGCAAGAGGAGTCGATAGATGTTGCCACCTCGAGTTCATAAGCGAAACTAAACCATCAAGGCTGGCGCTTTAAACGTCGGGAACACACATGTAGGGGGGATGCATATTTAATAACGTTGGGACGGGCTTTTGCACGTAACAATTATCACTCCTATCTCCCACCAAATAAAGCACTTGCCTTGCATTCACCACAATGCGCTGGTGATCTTCGGCAAAGCCTAAAATCAGTTTAAGAGGTAAAAATCCAGTAAAGGCGCCATCCGTGTGTACCATCCAGTCATTGGTCGAGTCAGGGCACCAACCCGCCTTGCAAAGTGTTTTACCTTCTTCCTCACTATAAGAGGGATATAGTTTCATGACACTGGAAATACCCACATTTCGAGTGCTATCCACTACGATATCGTTAATGACATACCGCACCTCAGAAAACAGAAAGGCAAAAGCATGGTTGGCTAACATGGATGTGGTGGGTGTAGAGCCATCGGCTTTGGTGAGCCGACCTTCAATCTGAATGACACTTTCATGCGGTAGGGTGTAAATATCTTGGTTGTTGATAACAAATTGAATTTCATCATTGTTATTGAGTCCAGGTGTTTGAGCTTGATAGGAATGGAGATCAATTCTTACCACTCCTGGTTGCTCCTCGATGTGGTTCGCTACCTCTAGGATAGAACTCATCATGGCGGTTGACGTGGTAACACAAATGCTGTAAAATCTGCTTGTCCTTAGATGTTAACGTGTATTCACGTGGCAAACAACTAACATCATTCCTAGACGGTGTCGTTGCTTTATACACAAACTTCATAGTGGCTTTAGCACCAACTTGTAAGTCACTGGTGTGGTAGAATCTAGATCAATGAGTTGTTGATCTCTATTGATCAGTCATAATGTTATATTACTAATAACATCAACAGCCACAGAATGAAAAAGCACCACTGGAGTGTTTTCACGAATAATATAGCCATTGGGCGATGTTACAATAAAGTCATAAAGCGAATGCGATGGTTCTTGATTGGTGTACACTTGGCTAATAATATTACACGTCACCGACACGTGATGGTCCTCAATAAATTTCACTTCATGGTCTGATTCATGTTTTTCGTTGGGCTCCAACACGCGTGGTTTAAATCCTAGTAATGGACCAATGGAATCGGGGTGTGTTTTAAAGTCAATTTTGAATGTAGAAAAAATACTGCAGCGATGAGTGTTGGTATTTCCTACAAGTTCAAACTTGTGCGTTCCATCGAGAAATGACTTTAAACCATATTCATTGATCAACACCACATAAATGTGTTCATAAATGTCATCTATCGTATATCCACCAGAGTTCAGGATGAGCACACAATCATCATAGTAAAACTTGTTGTTCACATTTTCACGTATGTTGTATATTCGATTGTACGTTTCCAGTGGAACAAGTCCTAAACCATAAGGTCTTTCACTCAATTCAATAGCTACATAATGTGTTCCTGGTCCTCGGTGATCATCCAAATTGACAACAGCACATTCCTGTTTCCAGGATCATGGGGGTAATTGGTTTCGCATAAACACACCTCGAAAATGAGAAAGCTTTAGTTATTTATCATATCTTACCACTTGTTGATGCGTCACGGCATGTCCTGCTATGGCTGAGATTAAATTTTATTATTTTTATATTTCGAAATGTTGAAATCCCAAATCCTTGTTGATAAAAGGTTGGCTTCAAATTAGCATTTCTAGCCCCCATAGCAATGGCTTCCATTGTTTCTTTGTGTCGCTGACTTTCTTTTAGTTGTTGCTTGCCCTGCTGCGCGGCTTTAATAGTTTTTGCCGCCGCACTGGCGCCGCCCAAATGTGAACCCAGATTAGCCAGACCAGCGAATAATGCAGGTAAAAATCCCGCTTGTTTGGGGACGGAAATCACTCGCCCTTGTTTTGAATCCTGTCACCGAAGTTTTGGAATAACATGTCTCTGTGCTGCTCGAAGGGCTTTCCTTATGGTCAATACATTATTTTTTATTTTTTTCTTTCGAAGGGCTTGTCCACGAATGTCTTTACCCCAGGCTTTGACAAGGACAGAATCTTATTTTTAGTATTTCTAGTCTTTCTCACCATATACCTTTGTTTTACCATGATGATGATGACCAACAACCTTTCACAAGGAAGTTTAAGTCACAACTAACGTCAGATTGTTATTTCATGGCTGTATATTCCAATTCCACTTCAAGTGGGAAATCGTTTATGGGTTTTCCTGCTTGCTTTTCATCCCATGTCAACATGAGATGAAAGGATAATTCGTCTCCTGCATTGACCATCTCATGGTTATGGACCAACATCCTATGACCATTTATCTCTATTTGTAAATGTTTCTCATCAGGTATGGCACATTTGATGTGAATGGTTCCATCATAGTGTAGTCGATAGTGGTTTAAACCCGAAGCAAGCACATAGGTCAAGTGCTGGTCATGAACTAGCGGTATATGGTTTCTCTCATTCACAGGTTTTACATTTGTCATATGCAATAAAAATACAGATGGGATAAATTTATAAAGCCTTTTCATTTCATAGGTCACGTATCGCTTGGTACAGACATCATCATCTTCTCGTGGGTCTTCCTCGTGAATAATGCGGTGATGATTAGCGCTATAGCCATCCACCGTAAGTTGAGGCACTTTATCATAAAACTCATACACCTTGTTATCCACATACTTTTTTGTAGTAACGTCTGTAGTCACTTGAGGATGTTTTACATGGGTTAACCGCTTTCCTTTAAAGTCATAATCTCCTGGTTTTGTGCGTGGCACTACTCACCTATCCACATAGTGTTTATTAGCAGGATCTGTTTCTTGTTTAAGGGGCCGATAACCTCGATGTTAGGCCCCTTAAAACAACAATTATCATCATCATCATCATGTTTCTTGTTTAGGATCATGTATGGGAACAGACCTAGCTTTGACTATCAACGCTCGTCCAAAGACACCCATCGTCAACCTGCAGTACGAGTCTACTCTTTCTATGACAAGGCTCGGTGTCCTGTATATAGACAGCCTGCTAGCCTCTCTAAGCCTTAGTTGAAATGAAGCTAATTAAGCAGCAAGAGTCATTCCCCGTGAGGGACATGGTTTCCCATCTCTGCCCCACATCACGTGAACAACGCCATGGTTCACTGTTTCCATCTTCCATTCTTTGCATCATTGTGGGACCTTCCGGCCGTGGAATGACCAATCTTTTGCTGACACTTATTACAGCGCCCAATGGTCTGTGTTTTCAAAATATGTATATTTTCGCAAAATCTCTCTACCAACCCCTCTACGTGTTTCTGGATCAAGTCATGTCTGGATTACAAAATGTGAATATGGGGTATTTTACATTTTCCACGCAAGAAAATGTTATTTCACCGGATGAGGTAAAGCCTGATTCACTCATGATTTTCGATGATGTATCCACTGAACGACAAGGCATCATTCAAAGCTATTTCAGCATGGGTCGACACAAACATATCGATTGCTTCTATCTTGGACAAACGTATTCTAAAATGTCCAAACAGTTGATTCGTGACAATGCCAATGTCATTGTTTTATTTCGCCAGGACGAGAGGAACAGTCGTCACATTTATAATGAACATGTAAATCCAGATATGACTTTTCAAATGTTTACAGAATTGTGTGGCAAGTGCTGGAACACACAACGTCATGCCTGTTTAGTGATTGACAAACAAAGTGAACTCAACCAAGGGCGGTATCGCTTAGGGTTTGATCATTTTATTGCTATTTAAGGCACTGTATCATTCCCTCTCAAGTCATTTGTCACGACATCATGGCGTTAGCAGGGCGTTAATTGAAAAAGCATATTATTAGAGCAAAAAATACTATTCGCCAAAAGTTCCGTCAATTGAAACGATCACGTGCGGATCATGCTTTGTTTATTCAACAACATTTAGCCCCTCCGCTAAAAGCCATGTTGAAACCCCCTTTCAAGCCATTTGAAACGCTACCCACCGTTTCACAAGCCACTCAGGCGCTACACGAGGTCCCTGAGGAAGAGGAAGAGGAACAAGAAGATTTGACTAGTGTTAGCGAAGTTGAGGATGAGGAGGAACAAGAGTTTACACCTCAAAACAAGACCTCACCCCTAACAGAGTTTTTAAGAAAAAAGAAATCATTGGCCATGGTCGAAACACCTTGCCCTTCCAGATTGTCTCCGTTTTCACAAGTCTTGGCCACCCCTCAAAATAAAGCTCAACTGAAAACCATTTTAATAAAATATTATGGATCAACACTGGAACCCCATTTCACCGATTTATTTATTGGTAACACAGATACCACATATGGTGTACGCTATGAGGATGATAGTTTTAAAATTGGGGATTCATCGATTAAATTTGCTCGTACTGAAGCTGTCATTAAAATATCAACTATAAATTAACACCAGGACTGTTAAAGCTGCTATTCTTTCGGACCCCCTCTTCCCATGATCATACGCCAGAGGAACTTGACAAATATAAATCCATTTTGTTGGACACCCATGCCCACAAAAGACAGTATGATCCCACTCAACAAGTGAATGCCAATATATATCAAAAATATAAAACCATCATTGCAATAATGTTCCCCACCAGTCAATGTGGTCGTCCTAAACCGTCCGCTTCGGGAGTGACATTTAAACCATTAAAAACCCTTGTGGATGTTACCTACTGGCACAATCCCAATAAGCTCGTCCAGCGACTACAGCCGTTGCATGCTTCACGTCAAGCTGGCCATACCGGTCACGATTGGGAAACTCAAGAAATTGAAGAAGACTTCGAAATGCCAAAATTATTGTTTAAGCCTTCACCCATTAAAGCATCGCTCATGAATTGCATCGTCCAGCTAGACGACACTATCCGTGACTCAAGGTGATTTCACGAGGTGTGGATGAACTTTGAAAAGCCGATTTGGTGGAAATGATTCCCTATGATAGTTTTAACGATTGTGTACGCTATATGTTGACGGTCATTGATGTGTATTCCAAAATGGCCTTTGTTGAACCTGTGCGTCACAAGTCTGGTCCACTAGTCACCGAAGCCTTTCAACATATTATTCAACAATCTAAACGTCAACCTCAGCTGCTACAAACCGACCAGGGAAAAGAATTTTTCAACAAGGATTTCTCCAGTTTTCTCAAATCTAAGGATATTCACCATTACACCACGTACAGCAATCTCAAAGCCAGCGTGGTCGAGTGGTTTAACCGAACATTGAAAACCTATATGTGGAAAGAGTTTACCGCTCAGGGCACTCGCCTCGTGACCAAAAATGTTCAGCGACTGGATAAACTGTTTAACCCCATAAAAACAGTACACCCTAAACGTCACCGACTGAAAATTGGGGATTTTGTTCGTGTGAGCAAATTCAAGACCGTCTTCGACAAGGGCTACACACCAAATTGGGGGACTGAACTATTTCGAATTCGTGAAGTCTACCTAAACAGCCCAGTCACCTATTTACTCGAGGACCTCAAACATCAACCCATAAAAGGCAGGTTCTATCTCCAAGAACTCCAAAGGACAGCGTTTCCAAAACATTACCTTGTGGAAAAAGTGTTGATACAAAAAGGAAATAAATTATATGTAAAATGGTTGGGATTTAGCTCAGCCTTAAATTCTTGGATTAATAAATTATATGTTGTATGAAACTGTGCACCTTATATTTATTTATTCACTCATGTTGTATTTAACCTACAGCCCTGTGTGCATTCCCCAGCTCGACATGTATTAGGAGCAATACATATTTCTTTCTCTCTTCACCTGTGTTCTCTCTTACACCGACTCTTCCCCTCTCCTCCCTTTCACCTCCCACCGCAGTCAAAACAGGATGTAACTTGTTAGCTCTTATTGCGCACGTGCACAGCTAACATTCAAGGTGAACACCTGTGTGTAAGGTCATATTACACATGAACTTGCATTTTCTCACGAACGAACCAGAACAGGATGTGACTTGTTAGCTTACGTGTGGTTTTCACAAGGAGGTCGGTAATAATGTCATCTCACACGTGTTCACATGTATTTCCTCACTTTCCTTTCATATCGTTATCACATTGTAGTAGTGAGGGCTGGCGAACAACGTCAGTTCAACACACTGCTTTACACATAAATGTAATTAGACCCTGAGCACAATTTGGATAAATTCATGTTCTAGTCCATAGGGACCAAGCCAAAGGGACCAGTCCAAAGGGATCAGTCAAAAGGGACCCGTCAACAAGGACTCGTCCACGAGGACTCGTCAACAATGACCTGTCAACAATGACCGTCAACATTGACCCGTCAACAGGGGTCAGTCCGCCCCTCTTTGATTAGTGGATTGCCAATCGACAATCGCAGCTTGGAATACTCTTTGATCACTCCTCATGGGTTGGATTAGGTTAGGTTACACTACAGCCGTCATGTTTAAAAAGCCCACCCTCTTACAAAGCTGTGAGTGGGCATGCGTAAAAAACAAAAAACAAGCATGTTAAATCATAGTGGCTTTCCACCGTACACATGTCTCTTGTGTGGGACAACGTTTAATTTTATATTAGCATTCAAACTCCCACATGTTGCACTTGGAAAGCAAGATTTTCTAAAAAAAATCACCCCCTTGTTGGGGTAGCTTTTATTTTGCGGTGGAAATAAAATGTTCATAGGGAAGGGGGTGTCAGCCCAAGTTCAACGACATCTCATTTGTTAAATTCCGACCATGCGTTCGAGAGATATCGCGCCGCCGCCATCTTGTGTGGAGGAATGTGGAGGTGGAGGGCCTAGAACCATCCAAAACACCACTACTAATACTGTTGTTTGGCACAAGACAAGAGTGAAGTAGGGCGAAGACTGGACATTACTGTTGTTTGGCACAAAACAAGAGCGAAGTAGAGCGATGGCTAGACACCACTATTGTTTGGCGCAAGACAAAGACAAGACACTACTGTTGTTTGGCACAAGACAAGAGCGAAGTAGAGCGAAGACTAGACACTACTGTTGTTTGGCACAAGACAAGTGCAAAGTAGAGCGAAGACTCGACACTACTGTTGTTTGGCGCAAGACAAGAGTGAAGTAGAGCGAAGACTAGACACTACTGTTGTTTGGCACAAGACAAGAGCGAAGTAGAGCGAAGACTAGACACTACTGGTGTTTGTCGCAAGAAGAGAGCGAAGTAGAGAGAAGACTAGGCACTACTGTTGTTTGGCGCAAGACAAGGGCGAAGTAGAGCGAAGATTAGACACTACTGTTGTTTGGCACAAGACAAGAGCGAAGTAGAGCGAAGACTAGACACTACTGCTGTTTGGCACAAGACGAGAGCGAAGTAGAGCGAAGACTAGACACTACTGTTGTTTGGCACAAGACGAGAGCGAAGTAGAGCGAAGACTAGAACTACTGCTGTTTGGCACAAGACAAGAGCGAAGTAGAGCGAAGACTAGACACTACTGTTGTTTGGCACAAGACAAGAGTGAAGTAGAGCGAAGACTAGACACTACTGTTGTTTGGCACAAGACAAGAGTGAAGTAGAGCGAAGACTAGGCATTACTGTTGTTTGGCACAAGACAAGAGCGAAGTAGAGCGAAGACTAGGCATTACTGTTGTTTGGCACAAGACAAGAGCGAAGTAGAGCGAAGACTAGACACTACTGTTGTTTGGCACAAGACGAGAACGAAGTAGAGGGAAGACTAGACACTACTGTTGTTTGGCACAAGACAAGAGTGAAGTAGAGCGAAGACTAGGCATTACTGTTGTTTGGCACAAGACAAGAGCGAAGTAGAGCGAAGACTAGGCATTACTGTTGTTTGGCACAAGACAAGAGCGAAGTAGAGCGAAGACTAGACACTACTGTTGTATGGCACAAGACAACGGCGAAGTAGAGCGAAGACTAGGCATTACTGTTGTTTGGCACAAGACAAGGGCGTAGAGCGAAGACTAGACACTACTGTTGTTTGGCACAAGGCAAGGGCGAAGTAGAGCGAAGACTAGGCATTACTGTTGTTTGGCACAAGACAAGAGCGAAGTAGAGCGAAGACTAGACACTACTGTTGTTTGGCACAAGACGAGAGCGAAGTAGAGCGAAGACTAGACACTACTGTTGTTTGGCACAAGACAAGGGCGAAGTAGAGCGAAGACTAGACACTACTGTTGTTTGGCACAAGACAAGGGCGAAGTAGAGCGAAGACTAGACACTACTGTTGTTTGGCACAAGACAAGAGTGAAGTAGAGCGAAGACTAGACACTACTGCTGTTTGGCACAAGACGAGAGCGAAGTAGAGCGAAGACTTGACATTACTGTTGTTTGGCACAAGACAAGGGCGAAGTAGAGCGAAGACTAGACACTACTGTTGTTTGGCACAAGACAAGAGCGATGTAGAGCGAAGACTAGACACTACTGTTGTTTGGCACAAGACAAGAGCGAAGTAGAGCGAAGACTAGACACTACTGGTGTTTGGCGCAAGACAAGGGCGAAGTAGAGCGAAGACTAGACACTACTGTTGTTTGGCACAAGACAAGAGCGAGGTAGAGCGAAGACTAGACAGTACTGTTGTTTGGCACAAGACAAGAGCGAAGTAGAGCGAAGACTAGGCACTTCTGTTGTTTGGCGCAAGACA
This sequence comes from Meconema thalassinum, assembly GCA_946902985.2. NCBI lineage: Eukaryota > Metazoa > Arthropoda > Insecta > Orthoptera > Tettigoniidae > Meconema > Meconema thalassinum. Next base: position 1,445,071,508 of record OX336389.2, on the reverse strand, counting down.
AGGGCGAAGTAGGGCCAAGGCTAGACACCACTGTTGTTTGACACTAGCCAAGAGTGCAGTTGGGCAAAGTCTAGACATGCATTATTTTTTTGGGGGCAATAGTTAAAAGTGTGGATTGTTGAAGAAAGTTTCATTATTTATTCGTGCAAGTGCCTGCTAGTTGTCTCGTGGCTGTCAGCCGGTAATTGCTCGTCATTCAAGTGGTAGCGGTACGGTAGAGCGCCGCCGATCAAACCCTAGCTCGGGAATATTGGCGTTTCCCTTAGGGCGGGGGATGGAAAGGGTGTGGGGGTAGGGGTGGGGGAGGGGGCTAAGCGGATAGTCTCTCGCACCGCCCATAGTAAGTGTGGAACCTCCGTGAGACGTGCCCGTCGCCACCACCAGTGCTCTCAGGTAACGTGTCAGTTCACTAATAACTGTGACAACTGAACCCCAGCTAGTTAATCTCCATGGCTTGCGTGAGACGCTAGACCGCCCCCTAATAGTCTTGAGAGCGGATCGTTTGTGGTACAAGGATCTTTATAGCTTGCGCGATTCTCGAATTGTTTTTTTCAATCTGTTGCTAGAGACGAGGGTTGGACATAATGTTAACCCTTGAGAACCGGCTTGAAAAAATATAACACGTTGACTCGCGCCGGGTCATTTTGACCCATAGTGTGTCACTCCCTCTTTGTCCTAGTCGTACGGATTTTAATTAAGTAATTTTACACCTGGTGTCTTCCTGTGAACTATTCCCCAATATAAAAAGAGTTTTATTTATATTTTTCAAATTTAACATGCAGAAAAATGACAATAATTTTCGTAACAGTATAATTGACATTGATAGTGGCGGTAAAGCAGTCATCTCAATTCTCTTGAACAAAGGAGCTGATGACCAAGGTGTCCCTAGACCCTAAACATGGATCAACAAGTACGTCAGCTATGTGATTGTGTTGCAGCAAAATAGGTGGATTCCCCCCCATGTTTTACAGATTGTCTCGACTATCGTAAGCCGAAAATTGTCACGCGAGGATTGGCGCCATGGGTAAATCTGACCCGACCGTAAATAACATAGAAATAACTTGAGTGTTAAAAAAGCTATGGACATGTTTCTTTTGCAGGGTAAAGTTCAAGGCTAGGAAGGAAGGAACAGTGAGTGACAGGAAATAAGGGCTGACCAAAACGAAAATAAAGAGCATTATTTAAGTCTCGGGTCAAAAATAGCCATACGCAAGTCCTCGCGGGTTAGTGCAAGTTTGGCTCCTTGAAGGCTCCTTATGATCGCAGCCGCTCATTGTTTGGCCACGTACAAGGCTCCTTGAAGGCTCCTTGTGATCGCAGCCGCTCATTGTTTGGCCATGTACAAGGCTCCTTGATGGCTCCTTATGATCACAGCCGCTCATTGTTTGGCCATGTACAAGGCTCCTTGAAGGCTCCTTATGATCGCAGCCGCTCATTGTTTGGCCATGTACAAGGCTCCTTGAAGGCTCCTTATGATCGCAGCCACTCATTGTTTGGCCATGTACAAGGCTCTATGAAGGCTCCTTATGATCGCAGCCGCTCATTGTTTGGCCATGTACAAGGCTCCTTGAAGGCTCCTTATGATCGCAGCCGCTCATTGTTTGGCCATGTACAAGGCTCCTTGATGGCTCCTTATGATCACAGCCGCTCATTGTTTGGTCATGTACAAGGCTCCTTGATGGTTCCTTATGATCGCAGCCGCTCATTGTTTGGCCATGTACAAGGCTCCTTGAAGGTTCCTTATGATCGCAGCCGCTCATTGTTTGGCCATGTACAAGGCTCCTTGAAGGCTCCTTATGATCGCAGCCGCTCATTGTTTGGCCATGTACAAGGCTCCTTGAAGGCTCCTTGTGATCGCAGCCGCTCATTGTTTGGCCATGTACAAGGCTCATTGAAGGCTCCTTATGATCGCAGCCGCTCATTGTTTGGCCATGTACAAGGCTCCTTGAAGGCTCCTTGTGATCGCAGCCGCTCATTGTTTGGCCATGTACAAGGCTCATTGAAGGCTCCTTGTGATCGCAGCCGCTCATTGTTTGGCCATGTACAAGGCTCCTTGAAGGCTCCTTATGATCGCAGCCGCTCATTGTTTGGCCATGTACAAGGCTCCTTGAAGGCTCCTTATGATCGCAGCCGCTCATTGTTTGGCCATGTACAAGGCTCCTTGAAGGCTCCTTATGATCGCAGCCGCTCATTGTTTGGCCACGTACAAGGCTCCTCGAAGGCTCCTTATGATCGCAGCCGCTCATTGTTTGGCCATGTACAAGGCTCCTTGAAGGCTCCTTATGATCGCAGCCGCTCATTGTTTGGCCATGTACAAGGCTCCTTGAAGGCTCCTTATGATCGCAGCCGCTCATTGTTTGGCCATGTACAAGGCTCCTTGAAGGCTCCTTATGATCGCAGCCGCTCATTGTTTGGCCATGTGCAAGGCTCCTTGAAGGCTCCTTATGATCGCAGCCGCTCATTGTTTGGCCATGTACAAGGCTCCTTGAAGGTTCCTTATGATCGCAGCCGCTCATTGTTTGGCCATGTACAAGGCTCCTTGAAGGCTCCTTATGATCGCAGCCGCTCATTGTTTGGCCATGTGCAAGGCTCCTTGCAGGCTCCATAAGATCGCAGCCGCTCATTGTTTGAATAAGGAAGTATTGTTGTGTGAAGTAAGCACGCGATGGGTTGGGAGGTGAAGGGAGAATGCAGTATCTCCCACTGTGGCCCAAGTTATTGAAGGGGTGAACATCACTACAAGCGCACATTCCTAGCAAGTTAAATGAATTACAAGTGATTGGTACCTTGGAGCTCTTTTCTATCTGTGTGTTTGTTTGTCTGAAAGCATTCTTTGCTGTCACCGTGGAGGCCTGGGTTCGATTCCCGGCTCTGGCAAGAAATGTAGGCCTAATTCTGATCTGAGGGTTGGAACGGGGTACACTCAGCCTCGTGAGGCAAAACTGACAAGAGATGGATTCGAATTCTACCTCAGCCATCCTGGAAGTGGTTTCCCGTGGTTTCCCCACTTCTACTCCAGGCAAATGCCGGGATGGTACCTTATTTAAGGCTACGGCCGCTTCCTACACAAATCCTACCTCAATTACAAGTACACGCACTAGTACAGACACCACAGTGACACAGGTTATCAGACAACTTCTACACACACCCGAGTACATGGGGCTACATGATCACGATGTTGCAAAGCCCCCAAATAATCAACAACAACTCTTGGTGGAAGACAGCGAAGTCTGGTGCTCAAGATAGGAAAGCCCTGTGCGGATAGCGGATAAGTTGCGGAGAACGTTTGGGCTAAATTTGCGGATAGTTTTTAGAATACAATCCGAACTTGTTGAATATCATTACTAGGACCCGGATGTTTATGGCATATCATATATTTCCGTTATTCTTTTTTTTCATGACAAATGTAAGATGATGATTTACGTTAATCTCATTCAAATTATGTCATTTAGCATAATTAACACTCCGAACTCAAAAGGGTTGCAATTCTGGCTGTATAAGTTAACATTCATTCCAAACATAGCTCATGACTAGAGCTGGGATTTTTATGTAATATCAAGTGGCATAATTTATGAACATAAATATGTAACAAAAGCACCAAAATATGTGGATTGGCCAAAATATGTAATATCAGATAATTAATATAAACTTACCATTTTGTCAGTTACAACACACTAAACACGCTTCATATTACATTTTGTAGCTCAGTGAACAATTAAGCATTTTACGATGTTCTCTGTGATCATAAAAAGGCGTTTGTGAGAGAAAGATCTTTCAACATCACATGATGTAACTGGGGCAAATTTTAGGAGAGGAATTTTCGCTGGAAAAATGTCCTCGGGAGGATCAACGTCATCTCCGTTTAGAATTCGGCACGCACTGTGAAATGTTGAATAACCAGGATTTCTCTTCAACACTTTTTGCAATTGCACCAGTTTCCCCATGCACAGCACTTATCATCCTATCATCCTCGCAAATACCTGTCACTCATAATTACCTTAATCCCCCTGTTGAGAGGACAGTCAACAGCCCCACAATAATTGTGAAACTTCAATTCACCAATTTATTTCATATAAAAACAGGAAAACACTGAAATATGTAATTTTATGTAATATCAGTAAGAATATGTAGAATACCCACAAATATGAAAAAATATGTAAAATATGTAATTACATAGAAATCCCAGCTCTACTCATGACATACAAAGCTTAAGGGAACGATTTTCTCCTCAAATGTCTAAATGTGTTGCCTTAGTAAAGTAAATTTAAGTGTTTTTCAGTCGGTCAACACTAGTGTGCCCTGGTACTGAAAAGCATTAAAGTTTCGTTTAAATTATTTTAGTGGTAAATTTAATGCTATTGAGTTACTGATAAAAATGAGCTTTAATACAAGGTAAGGAGCCTGCGTGGCTTAGGCGGCAGCACGCCGGCCTCTCACCGCTGGATCCGTGGTTCAAATCCCGGTCACTCCATGTGCGATTTGTGCTGGACAAAGTGGAGGCAGACAGGTTTTTCTCCGGGTACTCCGGATTTCCCTGTCACAAATTTCATTCCAGCATCACTCCCCACTATCATTTCATTTCATCTGTCATTCATTTAATCAATGACCCAGGGGAGTGCAACATGCTTCGGCAGCCGGCACAGTTCATATCCTCGCCGCTAGATGACCCGGTCGGTCGACTGGAAGCAGACTGTGGATTTTCAATACAAGGTAAATATTGTTACTGGTATTGGTTGAGGATTACGAAATGCGAGGAACAAGTCTAATAACCAGTGTTGTGGTGTGTACTGGGGGCGGCTGTGACCATCCCCGAGTTGTAATTGGAAAACGGTGGAAAGCCACTTCTAGAAAGTTTCAGGGATTGGATTCAAAGTCACCTACTCTCCACTACTACTAGCCAACACTCACCGTCCACGGCAGCTTCTACCCTCACCACGTTGGTTGTTGCTAATTCATTTTAGGGGTTTGGGATATCTTGGTCTTCAGCCCCGTGTACATGGGTGTGTCTGATAACCTGTGTTTCTGTGGTGACTGTAGCAGTAATTATTAGGGTCGGGAAATGAATAGGAACCCCGCGACTTGGCATAAGGAGCTATCCCGACATTTCCCTTTAGGTAGTGTGAAAACCACTCTGGATAATCGCTTTCATCCCCGGGATACGAACCTTCGATATCCAGACTTGCTTCAGCTCTCCATTGTGGTCGTGGTGAACTACTGCAGGCCATGGCCACCTCTTTCCCAATTCTCACCTGAATTACAAATACGCACACTAGGACAGATACCATAATAACACAGGTTATGAAAAATCTACACACACCCAAGTACATGGGACTAAATGACCACGACGTCCAAGTCCCTCAAATTAACATCAACAGCCTATCACGCCCACACGTTTCCGGTAGGTATTCAGTGAACTGTTCAACCAGCTGGAATTTTAAAGATAAAATACATTATTATTATTATTATTATTATTATTATTATTATTATTATTATTATTATTATTATTATTATTATTACTGCGTGTGGCCCCTGGAGAGGCCAGATGCAGGTATTTTAGGTTGACGCCCATGTGTGGTGTGATGAGTATAAATAGATAGATTTATTTTGTGTGGCAAGATTAAGGCATTGAGCCCTCTTTTCCATCTAACCAGATTATTCAATTGATACATAATACACCATACAAATACTACTTAAATCTAACAATAATACAATGTTGATACAATATAAAACACATATAAAAGCAGATTAGCTTGGTATAGGCAGGGAATTGTAGTATTGCTAATTCATTGCCAGGGTGAATAAGTAAGATACTTACAAGTAGGTTTAAAATTGGAGTAAGGAAAGGTAAATACTGATAAAATGTAGACTGATGATGATGAGTCATTACTGACTGATGAGCAAGGTTATTTATGCAGTGTATTTTGAATGGATGAAGAAGGTTATTTAGATGTCTAAATAGAAAGTAACTACGAAAGTGGAATTAGGAAAGATTGAATATCTGTAATACGACATATCATAATAAGTGTTGAGTTCAACTTTCATTTACTCAGTGATTATGTACTGCTAGCAACGCTGCTTGAAGCTGGACGGGGTTGCTCCCCTGAGAGAGCGAGGCAGATTGTTCCACGATGGTGCAGTAGCAACAACGAAGGAGTAGGTATAACGTACTGTGCGGTGTATGTGTATCAGCATGAGAGTGTCGATTTTTGACCGTGTTCCGTGTTGATGTTGTTTTATTTCTTGGACTTGGACGTTGTGGTCATTGAGTCCCATGTACTTGCGTGTGTGTAGGATGAGAGGAGAACGAAAGGAATCAGAATTTACCTAGTAGGTACACACATTCAGAGAACATAGATACTTATAGTTAAAGCCACCGTAAATAAGTTACTAAAAACCGAATGGCCGTCACATTCGGTGTTGCCAACTTACATCATTTAACAACAAGAAGTCACCACTCACATCCATGTAACAAGTATCGCAAATGTTCCAAACTAAATAAAGGCCTTCTTACGAAAATACATTTTACATAAAAATGTGAGGCAGTCTTTACTCAATTTGGGACATCTTGGTCATCAGTGCTCAACAGTCAAACACTTAAGCAGTATTATGGTAGTGAAGTTAAAGTTAACTTTTAAGTTAGCTCTTCTAGATTGCCTTTTAAACTATCATTTAAATGCATCAATACAGAAACATTAATACTTCCTCAAAGTATTTTCCTGTTTTGCCGGGGAGCAATAGATGAACATGTGCTTTTCTTCTTATAGGCTATATTTTCATAATTGGTGCAAAAATACAGACCGTTGTATGAATGTTCAGGGATGGATTCAGGAGTAGGAGACAAATAAATAGTAGGGTACATACTTACTTATTATTTCTTTATTTTTGAAAAATGCTAATTTCTTGCATATATAGGCCTACATACGTGGAGGCAGAATTGAGACATGATGCACGCCGATGGTTGTTCTATTGCTTAGGCCTGAAACCACTCGAACTAGTCGTGGATAATTCAGCAATGGCAACCATTCTTGGAATGGTAGAATGCAGTTATTGTTGATTGATATAGGGGCTTTGCGACATCATGGTCATGTAGACCCGTGTACTTGGGTATGTGGAATTTGTCTGATAACCTGTGTTATTGTGATGGCTGTATTAGTGTGTGCATTTGTAATTCAGATGAAGATTGGGAAGGAGGCGGCCTTGGCCTTAAGTTAGGAACCATCCTGGCATTTTCATGGAGTATCAGTGGGGAAACCATGGAAAACCAGTTCCAAAATGGCTGAGATGGGAATCGAATCCTCCTCTTCTCTGTTTTGCCACACGAGGCTCAGTGTATCCTGTTCCAGCCCTCAGACCAAAATTAAAATTTCTTGGCAGAGCCGGGAATCGAACCCGGACTGACTGCCAAGAATGTTAGCCGCACAGCACGAGATGGTCGGTAGAATGCTCTCCAGACCTCTCATCACATTAAAAGCCACTTCCAGAAACATCGTAAACAAAAGTAGATTTGTCGTGAAATATCGATTGAATGGCTGCCTGTAATTGGCTAGTTAAGGCGATTTCTCTGGTGACCACCAGGTAGCCCTATCGTAGCACTGGAATGTCAAGTCGGAAGTAACAATGGTATCACTCTATAGGATACAATACAAAACTCTTTATTTCCAGAACCTGCATCATACAGAATTGGATACGTCACACAACATACTCACAGTTAAATTTACATATTTACAACTTTTTTACATAATTAAACAGTTACATGGTTCTTTAAAATTCACTTAAAGAATACAACACTTTCTGGGCTAGGTATATATTGAGAGACTTTCTGAACCCAGTTCCAGTCAAAGATTTTAAGTGGTTTGGAAGCTTATTGTGGTTTTTTGAAAGGATCCTTTTCTGCATATTATTTATTTACCCTCTTTTGAAAATAGTCATTCTGCCCTCTGGTTTCATGATTGTGGACATTGTTGATTGTGACAACTTTATGTTGATTTTCCCTTACAAGCAAGATAACTTTGAAAATTTACAATGAAAATATTGTTAAAATATTATGTTTCTTAAATGCAACTTGGCATGATTCTCTCTATTTCAACCCAAACAAGTATCGTATTACTCGTTTCTGCGGTTTAAATATTCTCTCCATATATAACGCAGTCCTATCCTACCACACGGCAAGATTTTCTGAAAATGGTTCTCACCTAACCGCCTAACAGGAAGAATTATCACCAACCTTAGGAAGTTCAATGTTATATTGATTGAAATGTGTTTCTTTTTAATTCCCATATTATAAAGAATATATTTCAGCCAATGGCCATCATTACATAGAAAGCAATAGAAACAAAGATGTAAGTCTGCAGTACAGAATCTAGTCAGTAACTCCTTTCGGAGTATGCAGTACAAAACATGATATCGGTCACACAACTTCTCACATCTTTCAAAAACACAATTCAAGCTCGGCTCATGGTATTCCCTGGTTTTACACAGCTTGTGATGAAACCCATGGACAACGAATCTTGTGACGGAGTGCCTAGGCGCAAAACCTTAATTCCCATAGGATAGGCCATTCGGATTAAACAGAGGACTGCAGTTCGCCGTGCTTCACAGTTTATACACTTTCTGATGCAGTTCACACAACATTTTGGAAGAAATGCACGTTTTTACGACTTGGAGTTAAAAACCAGCGCCTTATGTCCCTCTCGACATTGCAAAGTTAAGACATTAAAATGGCAAACTTACCGGTGTATTGAACGTTGACTGTCAGTCGCAGACCCATTCCGAGAGTTTACAATCCAACAGAAATTGATTCTAGTCAAAGACTAGTCACTTAGTCTTGTGGGGCAGAACTGGGAAGAGCTGGGTTCGATAGGCTATCCTAGAAGTGGTTTCCCATTTCTACTCCAGACAAATGCCGGGAAGTTTCCTAATTTAATAAATCTCTTAAGGAGATGAAATACCTCGGAAGTACATTCTCAGAAGGAATCGCAGGATTTAGCCTACACTACGTCCGTAGCTTAGACAATGCGCATGCCCTGGGAAGTTACCCCCTCTTACAGATGGGATGAGAAGATACCAACACAAAACAATATTATGTGGAGAGCTGAGATATTTAAGTTGCGAGAGCAGAATATACGAGAGGGTATACGGGTCAACCTCCATCACAATCTGGAACATTTCCTACAGTAGACTAAGGTACAGGTGTTGAATATTTTATCGCTAAAGGGTGCTATTATATATTTCAGCAGTGCCAACATTATTGTTTGGCTCTGGTTTTGCCGCTTAGTTTGAAAGTGGTGAACGCGGTATAAGGCTTTACATACAAACACAAACACAAACCTAACCTGGGGATTACACCGCCGACCCCATTGCTTGTATTACAAGCAGTCACCTAGCCTAGTAGCGGCCAATTGTTTCGTCCAGACAGTCGTATATTCCAGGGTTGTTTTTTACAGAGATGCGTTCTGACAGTTCGGCGAAAAAGCATTGAACTGAAGACAGCGTTGCCACGAATGCTGCTGGCTACGCCTACTATGCACTTACGTTCACCACACTTCCTTTCATTTCTACATGATCGTAATATTAATAACATTATTATGAAAGTGTTACTCAAATGGTTTCTAAAAATCAAAGTGCTTAAAATTTTCGGTGCACAACTCTACAAAGTCCACGATTCTTGGATGTAACGGGTAATCTCGAGACCACTGGATGGAGTTTGGCACGGTTTTCACTATTCTCGAGGGAGGTTTTTGTAGAAAACCATTCATTCATTTCGCTCTCTGCTGGGATCCTCGTTTTTCCATCACTCACTTCACTTGGATCCGCATAATTATACACAATTTGACAAGACAGCAAGTCTTTCTATTGAACAGGATGTACTTCTAATTGTTTTCATCCTAGTTTATTAACGCTAAATATTGTTATTTAAATTGTACAACATAAGACTTGGTCAATTTATGAGATGTCACATAGGGACAGCTTCATATTACAGTGTTCCCATATTGGATTGGATAGATGCTCTACCACATAATAGACACCTAGCAAATTTATGCTATTAACCTTCATTAGGACTATCGAGCAAAATTAATATTGCATGAATGTTTAATTTTAAAGTTTTTTATTTTAACGTTTTGGCTTTCTATATATATTTACTTTTGGATGTGTGTGTAATAATCAGTATTTACTTTAATGAGTGACTTTCTAGAGTACTTCTTAAATGTTTGTGAATCGATGTGTCGTTAGATGTTTGTTGATAAGTGGCTGATAAAGGGAGCCTTTGAGCCCCGAAACATGCACCACCAACATATGACTATGTACATCTAGTTTCATGTATAAATAATGTATTGATTGACGGAGAAGTTCACAAATATATTTTATAAATTACAATTGTCAATACGGACCAATAAATGGATTCGAGTAATTCCAGAAAGACCGAAGGAAGCCAAGCAGGAACGATTTCAGTGAATCGAGCCGAAGAAAAACCTGCCGTCCGTGTGCCTTTTAAGCTTACACTGGGTAAACCATTAAAAATATCCATATACTGTACTATGAGTGTAAGAATTGTTCTGCATGAAAAGTTCTACAAAAAAAGTGCTTCGCCCACTATAAGTGCTTTTACGTTTTCATTTCTTCCAACAATCTCCATTCAGTGGGAATTTAAATTACTAGCTTTGGGGGGAGTTTAAGAGCCAGCGAACGAACCTATCATCCCAGCATCGGCCAGCATCAAACTGTCGAGTTGTGTCGAGTTAAGACTTCGGAGCTAAGAGTATATGTGTTTGGAATTTTCTGTTTACCTCGGCTTTTCTGAATTGTGTCTGCGATCTGCCGTCTGTGCGCCTTTTAAGCTTACGCTGGGTAAGCCGTTAAAGATACCGGGCGAAGCCGGGGCAGGTTGCCAGTTATAAAAGAAAATAATAGCCCGTCAAATTGAGAAGCCTAAAACATTTCACTGGGCAGCAATATTACAATAACCAACTTAAAACAAAAATGTTCATGGCAAATCGACATCGACCTACGTGATAGATTCCTTGATTCCTTATTAGGCTATTTATATTTCCTGTTGAATATGAAGTTTCGAGGCACACAAAAAACACTACTGTATTACTGGCAGCACTGTATAGTTTCCATGACAACAAGCCCTGCGCGCGATCTAGTCGTCCACACTTAGACTATTGTACAGTAGTGCCGAAACGTCAGATCGCTTCTATGGAAAATACAACTAGGCTATAGTAGCGACCAATAGTTTCGTCCAGACAATCATATAATCTATTGGCAACCAGTGGCTTCACCCAAACTGTGTCATCTAGGCAAGTAGCGACCAATGGCTTTGTCTCACCCAACTTTAGTACATCAGTAATTTTCGCCCAGACATTCAGTTGTATAGTACGTCGAGAACTAAGGAAGAGCTATGAGATATTGTTGGTATTCTCTGAAATGTTGCATCTGTGACGTATGCGCAGTGCGTACGTATCCTGTGCGCATGTGCAGTTGAGTATATGGCTCTTCAGATGATTGATTCATGTTGCATTATCAGGAGGTAGGCCCTACCACACTAATCTGTCGCAACCATGACTGAAACAAATAGAAATAATATAAATATTTTATCTGCATACTACTAAGTATCGGTCAGTACTACATAAGCTACATAAATAATCACCAATACATTCACACGAATGAACTACCACTAGCCGAGTGTGAATCATACTTCCAAGTTTACGAATAACATTGCACCATGAAAAGTAACCAATACTAATTATAATGGCTCACAGCACTTGGAATTTGAGAATAAGATAAATTACAATATAATAAGGTGAATTTAACCTAAGAGTATGTTCACTGGCCGTGAAAGCCAATATACCTTCCTTTTAAGAATATGTTGCTTAGTGTAAATTTAGATATGTTATGTTCGGTTTGAATTATACGAAAAATGCAGTCAGAAGACTATTTCAACATTTCCAAAGACCATTGAGTTTTTTTATTACGTTATTTGTGCCCTAACTGAATATAAAAATAAATAAAACAACGAATAAGTAACTTTTTCCTTTATATATAAGCTTAGGCTACTTACTCAAATTCATAATCCATTCGCCAAGTTATCTTCCGTAGAGTTTCTGCAATCTTGTTCTCGCGTGTTTTAGGCATCTTGATGAAATCTAAATACGAATTTATGCCAAAAAATAATTAAATAGAAGCTTCCAAACATGTCAGACTAGTGAGTTTGAACACACACATATTTTATAATCTGAGTCTATAATAACCGTAAAAACTGATTTAATCGATGTACCGGTATTTCAGTAGTACTTACCTTGTACAACTTCATTAGACTTGAAATTCCAAAGAAAACTGTAAAATTATTGAAAGTAATGGACATTAGTGAAAGACATACTTGTAATGTTGGGAGACATTGTGTGTAATGTAATCTGGGAGTTATCGCCAGAAAACTGACGGCAACTGTGTGGTAAGAAATCTTAGTGGTATTGTCGTATTTGGAGATGGCGAGATTTTAAGCAGGGTTGGCGACAATGTGCTGACATAAAAAAAACTTAACTTTAAGAAATTAAACTATAAACCAATATGCATGTAGGCATAGGAGATGGATGTTAAAGTTGGCTACATGTTTATCGTTTAGTAACATATTTTAGGTGGCGTGGACTTAAATGTAGGAAGCCCCGGACATTCACTCCATATCGCCAAATCACTTTCCTCTGTTCAGACACACATATGCCATTCTTTTTGTGCCCAACCTTCACAATTCTTTCAACGCTGCATCAAGTTCTCTTCAGGAGCTTCCGCACAAACAATACTCGTGCATTTCACTTTTACTCCTCTCAAAGTAGAGATTCGTTTTCCTTTCTTCTCCAGAACTAAAGAAACAGTTTGCCCTTGTTCATGCTGGCAGCTTGCTTTCCACAGCTGCTTTGTGAGGGTCGAAGGCTTCTGGAGGGGCATGAGCTGACGTGAGTCAAAATTGCATTGAGGTGGGGAGTGAAAGCTCGGACATAATCAATGAAAGCAAAATACACGATCCCAAAGTTTCAAAACCTACTATGTACTGTTCATTTTATCATAGTTGATTTCATTAGCATTTGATAAGTTGTATTTGCACTTATCAATGTGCAAATGCTCGAAAATTAACGGCTTTGTTGGTAGGCCTGCTAAGATTTAATTGTTAATTGTGTTCGTAAACTCCCATTCGCGATCTATGAGCCCCCTTAAATTATAAGATCCAGTTTACTTCGCAACATTACTTGACCCTTTCTATTGCCCGACATTGTATAAGTATTAATCAAGTACAGTTTCCAACTAAAGCTTAACTTACAACAGCAATAAGACTTAACAAAATAGTATCCCCTTTCCAAAATGATAATTGCACACGATGGCAACTGACGAGTGGAATGGGATGAGGTAAGATAGTGCCACGCTCATCTCACTGCCACCCCTTTGGCTAATGCACAGCTGATCAATTTGCTCATTCAATGAGTGGTGAGTTAAGGTAACGCTTAACATTTTACACGAGTCAAAATAAATACTCTCAAATTGTCACGTGTAAACTTATGTACTCCAGTCATTTGTCCTCAATCCGATGATTGCTATCACTCAAAATTAAAAACTTCAACAAATTTCATTTCATATTTTCATTATTTGGATCGAATGGGGGGGATTCATCCGCCTAGAAAAAAAAACGTCGTTACGCCACTGGTCGAGTGCTAGGGTACTTCAGGAAACAAGCATTTCACCAACATTCAGTGGGCGGGAGGAAATGGTATAGCATTATCATACGATCATACTAATGTCAATAGTTACCGGTGACGGTGACGGTGACCGAGAGCGCTAACGTGCTATCTCGTGCCTTTCTGGCATCGCAAGAGGCTGGGTTCGAATCCCATCTCGGCCATCCTGCCGGGGTCCACCCATCCTGAAAATATAATAATAAAATTAATATCGAAAGTTGGTCAGTTTGTGTTTCTTTCACGCAAAAACTACTTAAACCAATTGAGCAGAAATTCTACAGGGTTATAGTTTTTATGGTGACCCACAAATAGGCCTGTTCAGATTTTCATATAGTCAACAATTTTAAGGTGATGGTCATTTATATGCAATTTGTTTTACTAAACGTGCTCATGTCTTATCTACTGAAAACCAAAATAACGGGTAAACGAATAATCCTATCATTAAACAAAGACCCCCAAGTACGGTATACTTAAAATTCAATTTTCTACAAGAACCTCCTTCTTAACCTTATTGGATATCCAGGGAATTATAGTTTTCCGTAGACCTGCTGAAATCCAACACAACGATCCTTTCATGAAACAAGATCCACCATACATGTATTAAAATTCAATTTAGAACAGATAAAAAATCGTATAAATTTCTTAATTTTAATGGTTTTCCAGGAAATTATCTAAAGCTCCATCAAGTGCTGACATAACTTGAATCTTGCTTGGCTATTCCTTTCATAAATATACGTACTTAGCAGAATGAGCTGAAATTTTGCCTGGGTATAGTTTCTATGGTCGGCTAACAGTCCTATTCCGATTTTGATAGATCCGACCGTTTTAGAATGGCATCTATTTATGTATAGGATGTCTTTCCTGAGCAAGCATCCATGGCTTAGGCGGCAGTGCGCCAGCCTCTCACCGCTGGGTCCGTGGTTCAAATCCCGTTCACTCCATGTGAGATTTGTGCTGGACAAAGCAGAGGCAGACAGGTTTTTCTCCGGGTACTCCGGTTTTCCCTGTCACAAATTTCATTCCAGCAACACTCTCCACTATCGTTTCATTTCATCTGTCATTGATTTAATCATTGCCCCAGAGGAGTGCGACAGGCTTCGGCAGCCGGCACAGTGCATATCCTCACCCCTAGATGGGGGTTTCATTCATTCCATTTACGGTCGGTCGACTGGAAGCAGGCTGTGGATTTTTCATATCTTTCCTGAACTTGTATGTCGTACATACCAAGTACGAAAATAACAGATAAACAGTTAGTCCTACAACAACAAAAAATACCATCAAATGTTCTTGGAATTCAATTTCCCAAAGCCCCTTCGAGTTCTGTACACAGCATGGCAGTTTTTTTTTCAGTTCATAGGCAATGTGTAAGAAAGAATTTGTCCAAATCCATATTCCTAAGGGTTGAAACCGATTGAGTTACAAACATTAAATCTTCGATCAAATTGAAAAGGTTGTCGTCGTCGTTGTTCTTGTTCTTTCATACAAAAACAAACGTTTGGTGCTTTTCAGTCGGTCAACACGAATGTACCCAAAAGAACTGGGTTATGTCATAATCCTGAAAAAGTTACATGAGATTAATAAATACAGTACACTATGAAGACCAGTTTAGATCGTCAAGCGATCATCATCATATCCATTACACTAAGGCTGTAAAACCTATGTTTGAAAATACAGGTGAAAATATATACAATATGTACAATTATTTAGTTGCAGTATTGGTAATGCAACTTGTCAGTGTATGCTGCTCCAAGAGGGAAGTTGATACTACACGCAGCTACAGAACGGAAGACATCCAACCAGATAAGTAATAGCCAGCACTATACAGTACAACCATAGTTGACTTTTACAACCATAAAGTCACTCCAAACAGACAAATTCTGGATTTCTATCACCATTTTAGCATTCCACCTAACATCATATAAACTACAACTAGCATACACTGACAAATTGCATTACCAATACTGCAACTAAATAATTGTACATATTGTATATATTTTCACCTGTATTTTCAAACATAGATTTTACAGCCTAAGTGTAATGGATCTGATGATGATCGCTTGACGATCGAAACTGGTCATCCTAGTGTATTTATTAATGTCATGTATTTTTTTCAGGATTAGGGCATAACCCAGCTCTTTTGGGTACATTCGTGTTGACCGACTGAAAAGCACCAAACTTTTGTTTACTACTACACTGAAAAATGACTTGAATCCCCACAATGATGTTTCATATTTATATATAGGCTATATATAATATATACACACACACCCAAGTACACGGAGCTAAATGACCACGATGATCAAGCCCCTCAAATTTAACAACAACTATACGTTTTCCACATTTTTAGGCGCTTGGAATCATACGGTATGTCCCTGGCCTCCTACCACAGGCCCACAATCCACACCAGGTCGAGTTTCCGGTACCGGTACTCTATGCGGAAGGAAACTTGTAGGTTTATATGACTGTTAATCTCACGATCATAAGCCACGGAACCTACCATTTATTATTATAATTATTAATATTATTAGACTATGGATTTTCATTTCATCTATATATTTATATATCTATATATCTATATATTTAAAACGCTAAGGTGATTTTTGTTACTACGAGATTGACAGAACGGCTGAACCGATTGACTTCGTAATGCACTCTGACGAAAGCCCTTGGTCTCTATATTTGCAGAGTGTCTTTAAAATAAACAAATATGTTACCATATATTTTTTAAATTTATAAACAAAATTGTCAAATTATTGGAGTAGTGGTTTTTGGGGGGTTCTACAGCCTCCTCCTACTCACCCTCCTCACAAGATGGTGGTGACGCGAAATCTCTCGAACGCATGGTCGGATTTTGACGAATGAGGTGTTGTTGAACTCGGGCTGACACCTCCTTTCCATTGAATAACATATTTCCACCCCAAAATAAAACCTACCCCTACTAGGGGGTGGAATTGTAATTTTTTAGAAAATCTCGCTTTCCAAGTGCGACATGTGGGATTTTGAATGTTAATATGGAATTAAACGTTGTTTCACACAAGAGACATGTGTACGGTGGAAATCCAAAATGAATTAACATGCTTGTTTTTTGTTTTTGTTTTTGTAAGAGGGTGGGCTTTTTAAACATGGTGGCTGTAGTGTAACCTAACCTAACCCAACCCACGAGGGGTGATCAAAAAGTATTCCAAGCAGCGCTTTTCGATAGGCAAACCAATAATCAAAGAGGACATGTCAAGCCTTGAGGTGAGAGCCCCTGTCATTGTTGACTTGTCCCTTTGGACTGATCCCTGTGGACGGGTCCCTGTTGACGGGTCATTGTTGACGGGTCCCTATGGACGAGTCCTTTTGACGGGTCCCTGTTGACGGGTCATTGTTGACGGGTCATTGTTGACGAGTCATTGTTGACGGGTTATTGTTGACGGGTCCCTATGGACGAGTCCTTTTTGACGGGTCCCTGTTGACAGGTCATTGTTGACAAGTCATTGGTGACGGGTCCTTGTTGACGGGTCCTTGTTGACAAGTCCCTGTTGATGGGTCCCTGTTGACAGGTCCTTTTTGACATATCCCTTTAGACCGGTCCCTTTGGACTAGTCCCTATGGACTGGCCCTTGAAATTTATCCAAATTATGTCAAAGGGCCTAACTACATTTGTGTGTGTGTGTGTAAAGCAGTGTGTTGAACTGACGTTGTTCACCTGCCCTCACTACTACTACTACAATCTGATAACGATATGAATGGAAAGTGACGAAATACATGTGAAAACGTGCGAGATGACACTATTACCGGCCCCTCTGTGAAAACCACATGTAAGCTAACAAGTTACATCCTGTTTTGGTTCGTACGTGAGAAAATGCAAGTTCATATGTAATATGACCTAACACATAGGTGTTCACCTGTGCACGTGCACGATAAGAGCTAACATGTTACATCTTGCTTTGACTGTGGTGGGTGGTGAAGGGGAGGAGAGGGGAAGAGTCGGTGTAAGAGAGAACACAGGTGATGAGAGAAAGAAATATGTATTGCTCATAATACATGTGGAGCTGAGGACTGTACACAGGGCTGTAGGTTAAGTATAACATGAGTGAATAAATGAATAAATACAAGGTGCACAGTTTCATACAACATGTAATTTATTAATCCAAGAATTAAAGGCTGAGCTAAATCCCAAACATTTTACATATATTTTATTTCCTTTTTGTTTCAACACTTTTTCCACAAGGTAATGTTTTGGAAACGCAGTCCTTTGGATTTCTTGGAGATACAATCTACCTTTTATGGGTTGATGGTTGAGGTCCTAGAGTAAATAGGTGACTGGACTGTTTAGGTTGACTTGACGAATTTGAAATAGTTCAGTCCCCCAATTTGGTGTGTAGCCCTTGTCGAAGACGGACTTGAATTTCCTCACACGAACAAAATCCCCGATTTTCAGTCGGTAACGTTTAGGGTCTGCTGTTTTTATGGAGTTAAACAGTTTATCCAGTCGCGGAATATTTTTGATCACAAGGCGTGGCTTGGTCCCAATGGTTCTATGTTTTGTGTCATTGTAACGTAACACTAGCTCAGGTAACATGTCCAACCAGCGATAAGTGCCCTGAGCGGTAAACTCTTTCCACATATGGGTTTTCAATGTTCGGTTAACCCGCTCGACCACGCTGGCTTTGAGATTGCTGTACGTGGTGTAATGGTGAATATACAAAGATATGAGAAAACTGGAGAAATCCTTGTTGAAAAATTCTTTTCCATGATCGGTTTGTAGCAACTGAGGTTGACGTTTGGATTATTGAATAATATGTTGAAAGGCCTTGGTGATTAGAGGACCAGACTTGCGACGCACAGGTTCAACAAAGGCCATTTTGGAATACACATCAATGACCGACAACATATAGCGTACACCATCGTTAACACTAGCATAGGGAATCATTTCCACCAAATCGGCTTGCCAAAGTTCATCCACACTGCAGGAAATCACCTTGAGTCGTGGATAGTGACGTCTAGCTGGACGATGCAACTCATGAGCGATGCCCACTTTAATGGGCGAAGGCTTAAACAATAATTTTGGCATTTCGAAGTTCTTCTTCAATTTCTTTAATTTCCCAATCGTGACCAGTATGGCCGGCTTGACGTGAAGCATGCAATAGCTGTAGTCGCTGGACGAGCTTATTAGGATTGTGCCAGTAGGTAACATCCACAACGGGTTTTAATGGTATAAATGTCACTCCTGAAGCGGAAACTTAACGACGACCACTTAGACTGGTGGGGAACATTTTTGTAATGATGGTTTTATATTTTTGAGATATATTGGCATTCACTTGTTGAGTGGGATCATACTGTCTTTTGTGGGCATGGGTGTCCAATAAAATGGATTTATATTTGCCACGGTCCTCTGGCGTATAATCATGGGAAGAGGGGGTCCGAGAGAATAGCAGATTTAACAGTCCTGGTGTTAATTTATAATTTATCTTTCAGCTTTAGTATGAGCAAATTTAATCGATGTATTGAACCCGCTGAGCTATGGTTCATGTGATATTTTTTTTATGACAGAGCATTTATGATGGGATGTTGTACTTTTGAACACACCCAGGAAGCCACGTGAAGCTGAGAGATCACGCGATACTTTGAAGTAGCGGTGAATCGCACTTTTGACTTTGGTGTAAACTGCTAATTATTATCTAAGGTCTTATTAATTATTTTTATCTTTCCTACGAGACTCAGAATATTCCATTTCGTCATGCTGCATTATTAAAACATTTTGGAGAATGTTTATTTTTACTTTAGGTAAGGTAATACCCTTGCAGATACGCAAAAAGGAACGTAAGTAGTCGCTCAACGTTTTCGTTTTGACGACCTACTTTCTAGAGACACCCAGTACCGGAGCACTGCGTCTTGAGAATCCGCCTTGTGTAGGCGTGGAATTACATTTGTCCTACGAGACGTAGAAGAATATCCGCTGTTTAGCGTTAAAAGTGATTATAAGGTGCCAGCGAGTAAGCAAATACTAATATTCACTGTCGATGAAGTCCCGTGAATTAAATAAGAAGCTTGGGAAATAATTATTGGCAAGTATAGTGTATTGCACAACATTGCTGTGACATCACATATTACCCACGCGTATGTGGAGTGCAGATGCCTAGTGGAAATATACAGGTAATAGTGTTACAATTATCCTGAATAAGTGTGATTATAATAGTATGAGATATTTAAATTGCCAAAGTGGAAATTTCATCTTTGAAACGTCGTATAATTCACGGATGCTGCGTGATACCAAAAGTAGCGTCACTAGCACGTGCAGCATTATAAAATAGTATTAGCTCATATGCTAATCCACATCTGCAAGATTAAGGCTGTGTCATATTTTATAATTGAAGCCTATAATAGTCACGACGGACATTATAATTTTGGAAGTGAGAGGATGAATAATCACGCAACTTATTTCGCTACCCACGTGATTGGACTTTTATTCACCATGGTTGAAGCAGTCACCATGGGCTAATACCATCCCAGTATGGGGGGGGTGACGTTCCTACAGGGACCCGCATGATGGTGGAACTTCCAGAACGATGAACGAGAGGGAAGGAGCCAAAATGCCATTTCCAGGCATATCCACGAAGATGTCGACAGGGACAAATCGAACCCTGGTCTTTGGGGGAGTCCAGATGGGAATCCTGATGAGGAGGATACCGATCCAGAGAGCCAGAGAGGTTTATGTACAACCCTTGTTGTGGAATAGAGAGCTGAGTGAGAGCTCCTCCATTTCGTGAGTTTTTGTCACACCCCTTCTTTGTTCTAGTTTCTGGTGGTGTAGTAGTTTTAATGTAGTTTGTGAATCAACCACACTCAGTGTCAGCCATTTTTCTAGGTAGGGATGTAACTAGATTAGTTAGATGTCATTTATTTCAGTTTAGAGTGAGACACCTTGGGGTCAGACATTTTGGTCAGCCCTGGTGCAGCTTGGTGAACGTCGTGGAACGTCAATGCCTACCTTTTTGCTGAACCTGATCGTAGTCATTTTGAGGCTATTTTGTTCAACCCTACTTGGGGTAATTTTCAAGTCTTTGCTGACTGTAGTTATGGCAATCAGATGCCTTGGTTATTAATTGACTGCATTCTTCGCAGCCATCCTTTGTTACACCCCTGACTGTCGTTAGAACGGTCGTATCATTTAGGTAGTCGACAGTAACTACCAGTTTGTAAATGCATTATATTTCATTTTGAATAAGCTCAGAAGCTATTCTTGTTCATGTTTGAACCTAACAACTAGAAGGAATGTTTCGTTGCCTAGCATCGAACGCGGTTCCCAACGTATCATTAAGCAGATCTAGTGTGTGAATCTGTGCCACATTTATCATATTTTTCTTGTGTCGTGTGAGACACGTTTTTATTTGATGTTCTAGCAACTACTGAGTTGCATTTTTAAAGCAAAGAGCTTCAGTTATTGTAAGTTTACTTTCATTTAGACGTCTTTGGTAGAAAGACGGAAGTGTATTACTATACTCAGATTTATAGCGTGCATTTGATACACGGACTCTGTAGAGATCCGTAACATATGGTAAAGTTTTTATGAACCGGCCAAGTGCAGGTTTTGTATTGATTAAATCGCCGGCCTTGAATAAACTGGTTATGTAACCCAGTGACCTAGAGCACGCCTGCTTCATTGTGTGACAAAACTACTATAGACGAGGACAGAGTACGATTTGTATTCGCTCTTCCTTTCATTGCTATTTTGCTTATGGAAACCAGTTTCCACTCTTGTATTTGATCACTTGTTTTATGGATCGGTTTTTGTTAGTTTAACGCTTTGTTGCGTGTATTGTCGTATGACAGGTACAGTTATGTAAGGTTTTCTATAGGATGGTGAAGTCTACCCTGTTATAGCAGGATGTTATTGTATGCTTTGTCCGGGGATGATCCCGTTGACCAGATGTTACTGGAAGGTAACTGTTGTACAGGCCTATCCCAGAGTTATTGAACGCGAGCTTAGCGCCGCTGGTAACCCGTGTTATTGTGTGTCCGAGTTGTTATACTCGTTGATTATATTCCGACTGTTGAGTCGAGGCTTTTTGGTGGAGAATGATCTCAGTTGGAGACACTCCGTGCCCAGGCTATTGTCAATGTTATTCGCCATAAACCTACGATAAACCTATAAACCGACATTCTAATAATAAAATGCATAATTGTTGTAAAACAAGCCTAACTAACGATTCTTTCTATCTAACTTTGTTCTTTGCATTCTGGAACTGTTGACATAGCCGTGCAGTTGAAGATAATTTCCTTGTGAGGAAATGACTAGGACAGTTGACATTTTTTTGTAGCGACCTGAAGCATGTGCGAACCTAGAGTTCGTAGCTTGTGGAGCTCAGGCCATGCGATGTCAGACGTGGTCTCAACTGCGCATTCGTCACCGTAACCATACACATTAGATGACTATGGTTTACAAAGAGTAAACCAAGGTGTAGGCAGGAATTTTTAATAAAACTACTGTGTCTATTTCGTTATTAATTTATGATGTCAAGTGTATTAAACCCTACATGTTACTTTATTATGTGCTGTTAGCGCATAGTTATTAAGCATAAATAAATTGTTTGTTTTTCATGGCTGTACACTTAGCTTTTGGATGTAATTGTTTTCTTTTACGGACGTCATCGCCGTAAATTTTGTTAATTGATAGGACTTTGCTAGTTGTATTAATGTTAAATTTAAATGTCGAAATGGTACCATCCTAACCTAGATTTGTTTTGCTGCCCTGTTAAATGTAAATTCAGATATTAGCTTGATCTTGTAACTTGAACTAGGGACTTGCGTCGTACCATATTCCTAGCGTTGCTGTTGTTGCTTTATCATTGTGAGTTAGATCTTTCGCGAGGGTTTTCAGTAACTTCTCAGGTAGGGGACCTGTTCTTTATCTTAGTTTATTTATTAATTTGCGGACTAGCCGATTATAACCCTCCGAACTAGGCTAGGGGCTTGTGAATTTTAATAAATTTTCACGGTGTTTTACATGAGTCTGGATGTTTATTTTCTCAGTCTAGTTTTAAGGTGAACCTTTCCTTAGGCGGTCTATGACCATCGTCACCATGTACCACGATCCCTGTGGACTACGGACTCTCGTGCCGCTTTAGCCTTTATGGAAGGTCACCTGATCCTCACGGTACTTCTTATTCGATTTATGTGTCGTTAGTTGAGTCATCGTGGTTGTTGACATCAACTAAACGGTCACATAAAATGGCGCACAACATTGTGGGCGGACTTGGGCTTCATAAAATGGCGCCCAACTCATGTGCCGACGTTAACGTGGTGACCCTCAGTACCATGTTATTTTTTTTGAGGATCCTAATGTTGATTAATGGTAAATTGACAGGACTGGGACGAACTTAGAAAGTCGTACTGCAGATCAATTGACCACATGGCATTCATGTTTGATAGAAGTCCATGGGGTGAGGCTTTAGTGTTGAATAAATGAAGGATAGGATTTTCTTTGATGATGCCTCATCCTAAGTAAATGTAATACTTTGCTTTGCTCACCGTTGTCTTTGTAAATGTAGAAGCACTTAGTTTGCATACTCCAGCTGTACTCGTGATATTTATATAAATGAAGCAAGCTTTATACCACCAAGTAACTAATCATAGCTGTAAGTTCCAGTAGAAATTGATCCCTCACTTTCTCATATATTTCTTATCTATGGATGAGGAAACTATTCGTCGTGTGTTTGGAGAGATGATGGCAGGTGTGAATGCCAATCTTCAACAGAATACTCAGGCTGTAAATACTGTAAGTGGTCATGTGGACCAGGTTAGACAGGAAGTCAACAATGTAAGACAGGACTTAGAGATTAACACTCAGTCTATAAACAATGTAAGACAGGACTTAGAGATTAACACTCAGTCTATAAACAATGTAAGACAGGACTTAGAGATTAACACTCAGTCTATGAACAATGTAAGACAGGACTTAGAGATTAACACTCAGTCTATAAACAATGTAAGACAGGACTTAGAGATTAACACTCACTCTGTAAATAATGTTAGGGCTGATTTAACTCAAGTCAGGGCAGACATGGACACATATAGGATCGAAGCGAGAAATGATCTGACGACAGGTTTAGCAGCTGTTAGGGTTGATGTCATACGACACCATCAGGAGGCTAACCAGCGCGTAGATTGCTTAACCGACCAGATGAATAGAGCTAGGGAGGAGGTGCAAAACCGATTGGAGGAGCACACAGCTCAAATTCAGACAACCTTGAATAAAGTCCAGATAGACATGAGAGCAGATCTGGAACATACCAGGGAAGAATTCGGGACTCGACTAGATCACGTCGAGGGATTTATCGGAAATGTGAAGAAGGACATGGCAACCATGAACGTTGGTTTAATCTTGATGAGAGGAGCTGCCAATGCCGTTAATAACAACGTGAAGACTATCGTTGATGGCATGATGGAGATTAAAGAGGAACTTAACACCAACAGGAGAAACATTTCTGAATTGACGGAAACCGTAGCCAGTCTACGTGAGACAGTTGATGTTCATCATGAGGAACACAAAATTGACCTCATGTTATTGAGAGGTGACCTCAACGAACACGAAGCTACAGTCGAGGCTAAGGTAGCCGAGGTTAGAGACGATGTTGGTAAAATCCAAGAAAATATGTCCAGAGTTGAAGGAGATATCGATTCCTTACAAAAGAGATTTGAGGAAGTCGCGGTGACCGAGAGGTTAGACCTCAGTTATAACCTTAGGACGGCCATACGCGAGGTAGACACAAACCTCAAGGGAAAGGTTGACAGGATCGAGCTGCAATTGAACGACTTAGGCAACAAAGTCGCAGCCAGAACCATCCCAGGTCTTGAAGTAATAGAAAGACGCCTGGACAGACTCGAGACGACTCCAAGAGAGAGACACGTACACCCACAGATGGGAGAATCTCAGGAAACGCCTATATCTCAATCAGGAGGAATGATGTCTACCCATTTCCAACCCAGCGCGCCTATGGAACCGCAACCGTCACAATTCACTAATATAGCGCAAGGTCAGACCTTGAACTTTAACGCTCACCCGTTTCAACCAGCATCTAATCGAATTAGTCATGAGACTAACACTCCTACGCAGAGTTACATGCAAAATACTTTCAGACCCGCGAATACGCAGGGAAATGTCACCATAATTCGTTCAAGAGAGGAGCAACCAGCTCGCTTCTCGGGAACTGGGAGCAGTGTTACTCCCGTGGAATTCCTAGCAAATGTCGAAAGCTACTTACGTGATACTATGGTAACTCCAGAGAGGGAACTAAGAGTTATAGAGCGACTGCTTGAGGGACAAGCCGGTACCTGGTTCAGAGCATTCCGATACTCATTCACAGGCTACCAAGACTTTAAGGAAGCGTTATTAAGAACATATTGGTCGAGCGACATCCATCAGAGCATCCGAGCTGAGATGTACACTCGAAGGTACAGTTCCAATACACTTACTCGTTATGCGAATTACTTCGCAATACAGCTCGCGAAGCTCCGTTGTCTTCAGCCTCCATTGTCCGAAAAAGATTTGGTGAACACAATTGTTTGGCAGTACCCTGCGGATGTACAACGTGTGTTAATCGCTGCAGGGGCATCCACTTTCCAGCAGTGTGACCAGATACTGCGAAGGTTGGACGCTAACACAGAACAGTTTCCTACACACCGTCAGCAGAAGGCTGATAGGCGCGAGGATAGACATATGAATCTGACGACTGTCGATAAAGTAAGCCAGACGCCACAACAAACACAAACCACAGAGGATTCTGGGCGACGTGATAACAATTACAGTTATAACAGGAGAGAATAACACTCCGTATACTCGAAATCAACATGATGACCGGCGAAGTCATTGGGACCGGCGATTCGACCGAAGGACGGACGACAACCGACGTCATGAAAACAACCGCCGAGGGAATGAAGGAAGAAATCAGCAACACGGACGTATCCGTAGAGACTATCGATATAGTGGGGGTTACGACAGAAATCGAGACCCTAGATACCAGCCAGACAGGGATTGGAAAGGAAGAGCGCGGGAGAGCCGTGAGTACCTCCAACAATTGAGAGAATTGCAGATCCAAGAAGAGGGAGAACGGAACCCTACTTCGAGGGAAAATAGACATTCGGCGCAGGAAACGGAGCAGAACCAGCCCAGTACTTCTCGCCATGACAGAAAAAAAAACTCCGAAAAATCAATAGATTCTTGTTTGGTTGAGCACCGAGTAACTGCCTCTATATTACTCTGGGAGCCAATCCAAGAAGACTTGTTGGACGAACGACGAACGACGAACCACAATTATGAATTAACACGTCTGCCCTAGATTGTAGCCACCTTGAATGAAGTCAGTGTAGTCATACTCATCGATACTGGAGCGATGATTAGTGTAATTTCCGCCGATTGCCATGCCAGACTTAGAGCAAACTCTGAGGTGACGGAGTTGCCCATTTCAGCTATAAGAGTCAGAGGTGTCATACCTGACCGCGTTGTAACGTGCAAAATCCAGATTTTGTGTACTGTGAAGATTTCGAGCCACGTGTACTTGCACGAATTTCTCGTAATGAAGGGCCTGCATCATGATGCCATTTTAGGCGCAGACTTCATTAGAAAATATGATGGAATCATTGACATGGGACGGAATACGGTAGAGTTTAAGCCGAACGAACCCATTCAGATGAGCCTAATTGAAGAAGAACCGGAATTCCTATCCGAAGTAGACGTAGTCGAAGCATTAAAGGGCAAGGAAATTGAGGCGACACTAGATGCCGACGAAGAGGCAGAATCGTTATCAGCACCCACACATGAGGATCTTGAGGCAATACTGAACGAATACAGAGATATATTCGACACCACACCTGGTGAGATATTAGACTACGAGTATGATCTTGTATTACTGGACGATTCCCCATTCCAGAAAAGGATCTATCCGATTGCCGAGAAACATCTCGAAGAAGCTGCTAAGAAGATCCATGAGATGGAAGCAGCAGGTACAATCAAGAAATCACCGACTCCTTTCTTGAATCCCATAATACCTGTGGTTAAGGTAGACGGAAGCTTGAGACTTTGTCTTGATGCCAGAGCCTTGAATGAACGCCTAGCTCCTGAGCACGACAGACCGCCCAAGATTAGGGACATTCTCAGGAAGTTCAAAGGAAAAAGGATATTTTCATCATTAGACTTGGTTCAGTCTTATTACCATATCAGATTATCTGAGCATACTCAGAAATATACTGGATTCTTGTTTGATCAGATTACTTATGTATTCCAAAAACTACCATTTGGATTGAAAATGCCGGAGCCGCATTAATCAGAGCACTTGATGCCAAGCTGACTCATGAAGTGAAGCAGAAAGTAATATGTTATGTGGATGACATAATCATAGCTTCGGGAACAGAAGAAGAGCATTTAAAGACATTGCGCCTTGTTTTTGAGAATCTCCGACAGGCAAATTTTAAGGTCAAGTTTGACAAGTGTCGATTTTTTCAGGAAGAAGTGAAATTCGTAGGACACATAATCAATGGAGAAGGATATAGACCGAATCCGGCAAAGATTAGAACTGTTGCTGCATTTCCAACACCAACCCGTGTGAAACACGTGAGACAATTCTTAGGAATTCTCCAATTCTTTGCTGCTCATTGTGAGAAGTATTCCGAAACTGTTGCACCACTGCAAGGATTATTGAAAAAGAACTGCAGGTGGAACTGGAATGATGAATGCGAGATAGCTTTCAGGAGAGCTAAACAGATGCTTGTGGACTCAATTCAGTTAGAATATCCAGATTACTCTCGGAACTTTATTCTAGAAACTGATGCATCTGCCATTGGTATAGGAGCCATTTTACTGCAGGAAGATGATGAGAAGAAACGTCATTACATCGCTTTCTTAAGCCGACGTTTAAGAGCACATGAATCTCACTACTTCACGACCGAGATAGAAGCACTTGCAATTGTTTACGCACTTGAATACTGGCAGAAACTTCTGTTAGGTCAGAGGATTATTGTGAGAACCGATCATCATGCGTTGACCTTCATCTTGAGAACAAGACTGGCAAGCGACAGGATCACACGTTGGACGCTGTTTCTCCAACAGTTCGATTTGGAAATAGTTTATCGACCAGGCAGAGAGAATGTGTTGGCCGACATCCTCAGCCGGAATCCTGAAGCTACTGTTAATGCCATAGACATCGAGGGAGAATGCGAGGAACACCTTCGCCGATTTCGTCATTTACCTGAAGGACAGCGACGTGAGGAGGAACTCAGACATATTATCCGTTTCCTAGAACGAAGAATGGATCCACAGGATGATCATTATGCAAGGATTGCTGCTGTTGCAGATGATTATTTGATTTATCATCGTGTCTTATACAAGTTTGAAGACGAGGACCACACTCAACTGCGTGCAGTTATTCCTAGGAGATACCAAGAATCTGTTATTCTTATGGTACATTTATCCATTGGACATGGTGGAACAGACAAAACCATTGCAACTATCAAGGAGTCTTTCACATGGAAAGGGTTAGGAGCCACCGTTAGACAGTGTTTACGTGCTTGCGACGCATGCCAGCGGAACAAATACACGTCACACTTGCTGAAGGAACAACCTAGACCAATACTACCAACTCAACCTAGAGAGTTGTATGCACAGGACCTGTATGGCCCAATACCTAAGGCTCGTCGTGGGAATCGATACATCGTTGTAACGGTGGATGTGTTCACGAAATATACGATGCTTCATCCGATTCAAAAAGCTACTGCACATCAGATTATTCAGAGGATTAGACGTCCAGTGATACCGGAGGCAGGAAAGCCACAATTCTTGTTGACTGATCACGGATCACAGTACACCTCAGCAGAATTTGCCAATGCCATGAATGAGCTTGAAATAGGTCATGTTTTATCATCTATTCGACATCCAGAGAGCAACCCAGCAGAATGCGTGATGTCTATTATCGCAAAATTCTGTCGATTATATTGTCAAGAAGAACACTGGCGATGGACTGAAGTCCTTGTTATTATGGCAAAATGTATTAATTCAACAGTACATGAAAGCACTGGTCAAATACCTATGGTCTTGCATTTGAACCAGATGCCGCTGAGAATATGGGATCG
Organism: Meconema thalassinum; assembly: GCA_946902985.2. Taxonomy (NCBI): domain Eukaryota; kingdom Metazoa; phylum Arthropoda; class Insecta; order Orthoptera; family Tettigoniidae; genus Meconema; species Meconema thalassinum. The sequence continues at coordinate 1,445,042,679 of OX336389.2, read as the reverse complement.
TGTGATTGTAAATCCACCTTGTTTACAACCATCACATGCCAGCAGACTTTTAGCTGCGAGAGAGACTATGGACAGACAAGCTGCCAAGCGCTTGAGAAGAACTAGACGCCAGAGGTTTAGAGAACCACTAGTAGAAGGAGACCTTATCCTTATAAGGAGACCCGGAATTTCTAGTCCTATAGACCGCATATATGGGAAATTTCTATCCTTGTATTATGGCCCTAGTCGTATCCGACAGCCTTTAAACAATGGAAGTTATGTGATAGAAGACATTAGGACAGGAGAGCGCATTGGAACCTTTAATGCAGCCAATCTAAAAAAATATCACTCTTGAATGAATTTCAAAGCAAATAAAAATGTTATCCCAACATTTTATTTGAAACGACAGAGAGGCAGATGAACCCGCTGAGCTATGGTTCATGTGATATTTTTTTTATGACAGAGCATTTATGATGGGATGTTGCACTTTTGATCACACCCAGGAAGCCACGTGAAGCTGAGAGATCACGCGATACTTTGAAGTAGCGGTGAATCGCACTTTTGACTTTGGTGTAAACTGCTAATTATTATCTAAGGTCTTATTAATTATTTTTATCTTTCCTACGAGACTCAGAATATTCCATTTCGTCATGCTGCATTATTAAAACATTTTGGAGAATGTTTATTTTTACTTTAGGTAAGGTAATACCCTTGCAGATACGCAAAAAGGAACGTAAGTAGTCGCTCAACGTTTTCGTTTTGACGACCTACTTTCTAGAGACACCCAGTACCGGAGCACTGCGTCTTGAGAATCCGCCTTGTGTAGGCGTGGAATTACATTTGTCCTACGAGACGTAGAAGAATATCCGCTGTTTAGCGTTAAAAGTGATTTTAAGGTGCCAGCGAGTAAGCAAATACTAATATTCACTGTCGATGAAGTCCCGTGAATTAAATAAGAAGCTTGGGAAATAATTATTGGCAAGTATAGTGTATTGCACAACATTGCTGTGACATCACATATTACCCACGCGTATGTGGAGGGCAGATGCCTAGTGGAAATATAAGGTAATAGTGTTACAATTATCCTGAATAAGTGTGATTATAATAGTATGAGATATTTAAATTGCCAAAGTGGAAATTTCATCTTTGAAACGTCGTATAATTCACGGATGCTGCGTGATACCAAAAGTAGCGTCACTAGCACGTGCAGCATTATAAAATAGTATTAGCTCATATGCTAATCCACATCTGCAAGATTAAGGCTGTGTCATATTTTATAATTGAAGCCTATAATAGTCACGACGGACATTATAATTTTGGAAGTGAGAGGATGAATAATCACGCAACTTATTTCGCTACCCACGTGATTGGACTTTTATTCACCATGGTTGAAGCAGTCACCATGGGCTAATACCATCCCAGTATGGGGGGGGGTGACGTTTCTACAGGGACCCGCATGATGGTGGAACTTCCAGAACGATGAACGAGAGGGAAGGAGCCAAAATGCCATTTCCAGGCATATCCACGAAGATGTCGACAGGGACAAATCGAACCCTGGTCTTTGGGGGAGTCCAGATGGGAATCCTGATGAGGAGGATACCGATCCAGAGAGCCAGAGAGGTTTATGTACAACCCTTGTTGTGGAATAGAGAGCTGAGTGAGAGCTCCTCCATTTCGTGAGTTTTTGTCACACCCCTTCTTTGTTCTAGTTTCTGGTGGTGTAGTAGTTTTAATGTAGTTTGTGAATCAACCACACTCAGTGTCAGCCATTTTCCTAGGTAGGGATGTAACTAGATTAGTTAGATGTCATTTATTTCAGTTTAGAGTGAGACACCTTGGGGTCAGACATTTTGGTCAGCCTGGTGCAGCTTGGTGAACGTCGTGGAACGTCAATGCCTACCTTTTTGCTGAACCTGATCGTAGTCATTTTGAGGCTATTTTGTTCAACCCTACTTGGGGTAATTTTCAAGTCTTTGCTGACTGTAGTTATGGCAATCAGATGCCTTGGTTATTAATTGACTGCATTCTTCGCAGCCATCCTTTGTTACACCCCTGACTGTCGTTAGAACGGTCGTATCATTTAGGTAGTCGACAGTAACTACCAGTTTGTAAATGCAATATATTTCATTTTGAATAAGCTCAGAAGCTATTCTTGGTCATGTTTGAACCTAACAACTAGAAGGAATGTTTCGTTGCCTAGCATCGAACGCGGTTCCCAACGTATCATTAAGCAGATCTAGTGTGTGAATCTGTGCCACATTTATCATATTTTTCTTGTGTCGTGTGAGACACGTTTTTATTTGATGTTCTAGCAACTACTGAGTTGCATTTTTAAAGCAAAGAGCTTCAGTTATTGTAAGTTTACTTTCATTTAGACGTCTTTGGTAGAAAGACGGAAGTGTATTACTATACTCAGATTTATAGCGTGCATTTGATACACGGACTCTGTAGAGATCCGTAACATATGGTAAAGTTTTTATGAACCGGCCAAGTGCAGGTTTTGTATTGATTAAATCGCCGGCCTTGAATAAACTGGTTATGTAACCCAGTGACCTAGAGCACGCCTGCTTCATTGTGAGACAAAACTACTATAGACGAGGACAGAGTACGATTTGTATTCGCTCTTCCTTTCATTGCTATTTTGCTTATGGAAACCAGTTTCCACTCTTGTATTTGATCACTTGTTTTATGGATCGGTTTTTGTTAGTTTAACGCTTTGTTGCGTGTATTGTCGTATGACAGGTACAGTTATGTAAGGTTTTCTATAGGATGGTGAAGTCTACCCTGTTATAGCAGGATGTTATTGTATGCTTTGTCCGGGGATGATCCCGTTGACCAGATGTTACTGGAAGGTAACTGTTGTACAGGCCTATCCCAGAGTTATTGAACGCGAGCTTAGCGCCGCTGGTAACCCGTGTTATTGTGTGTCCGAGTTGTTATACTCGTTGATTATATTCCGACTGTTGAGTCGAGGCTTTTTGGTGGAGAATGATCTCAGTTGGAGACACTCCGTGCCCAGGCTATTGTCAATGTTATTCGCCATAAACCTACGATAAACCTATAAACCGACATTCTAATAATAAAATGCATAATTGTTGTAAAACAAGCCTAACTAACGATTCTTTCTATCTAACTTTGTTCTTTGCATTCTGGAACTGTTGACATAGCCGTGCAGTTGAAGATAATTTCCTTGTGAGGAAATGACTAGGACAGTTGACATTTTTTTGTAGCGACCTGAAGCATGTGCGAACCTAGAGTTCGTAGCTTGTGGAGCTCAGGCCATGCGATGTCAGACGTGGTCTCAACTGCGCATTCGTCACCGTAACCATACACATTAGATGACTATGGTTTACAAAGAGTAAACCAAGGTGTAGGCAGGAATTTTTAATAAAACTACTGTGTCTATTTCGTTATTAATTTATGATGTCAAGTGTATTAAACCCTACATGTTACTTTATTATGTGCTGTTAGCGCATAGTTATTAAGCATAAATAAATTGTTTGTTTTTCATGGCTGTACACTTAGCTTTTGGACGTAATTGTTTTCTTTTACGGACGTCATCGCCGTAAATTTTGTTAATTGATAGGACTTAGCTAGTTGTATTAATGTTAAATTTAAATGTCGAAATGGTACCATCCTAACCTAGATTTGTTTTGCTGCCCTGTTAAATGTAAATTCAGATATTAGCTTGATCTTGTAACTTGAACTAGGGACTTGCGTCGTACCATATTCCTAGCGTTGCTGTTGTTGCTTTATCATTGTGAGTTAGATCTTTCGCGAGGGTTTTCAGTAACTTCTCAGGTAGGGGACCTGTTCTTTATCTTAGTTTATTTATTAATTTGCGGACTAGCCGATTATAACCCTCCGAACTAGGCTAGGGGCTTGTGAATTTTAATAAATTTTCACGGTGTTTTACATGAGTCTGGATGTTTATTTTCTCAGTCTAGTTTTAGGTGAACCTTTCCTTAGGCGGTCTATGACCATCGTCACCATGTACCACGATCCCTGTGGACTACGGACTCTCGTGCCGCTTTAGCCTTTATGGAAGGTCACCTGATCCTCACGGTACTTCTTATTCGATTTATGTGTCGTTAGTTGAGTCATCGTGGTTGTTGACATCAACTAAACGGTCACATAAAATGGCGCACAACGTTGTGGGCGGACTTGGGCTTCATAAAATGGCGCCCAACTCATGTGCCGACGTTAACGTGGTGACCCTCAGTACCATGTTATTTTTTTTGAGGATCCTAATGTTGATTAATGGTAAATTGACAGGACTGGGACGAACTTAGAAAGTCGTACTGCAGATCAATTGACCACATGGCATTCATGTTTGATAGAAGTCCATGGGGTGAGGCTTAAGTGTTGAATAAATGAAGGATAGGATTTTCTTTGATGATGCCTCATCCTAAGTAAATGTAATACTTTGCTTTGCTCACCGTTGTCTTTGTAAATGTAGAAGCACTTAGTTTGCATACTCCAGCTGTACTCGTGATATTTATATAAATGAAGCAAGCTTTATACCACCAAGTAACTAATCATAGCTGTAAGTTCCAGTAGAAATTGATCCCTCACTTTCTCATATATTTCTTATCTATGGATGAGGAAACTATTCGTCGTGTGTTTGGAGAGATGATGGCAGGTGTGAATGCCAATCTTCAACAGAATACTCAGGCTGTAAATACTGTAAGTGGTCATGTGGACCAGGTTAGACAGGAAGTCAACAATGTAAGACAGGACTTAGAGATTAACACTCAGTCTATAAACAATGTAAGACAGGACTTAGAGATTAACACTCAGTCTATAAACAATGTAAGACAGGACTTAGAGATTAACACTCAGTCTATGAACAATGTAAGACAGGACTTAGAGATTAACACTCAGTCTATAAACAATGTAAGACAGGACTTAGAGATTAACACTCACTCTGTAAATAATGTTAGGGCTGATTTAACTCAAGTCAGGGCAGACATGGACACATATAGGATCGAAGCGAGAAATGATCTGACGACAGGTTTAGCAGCTGTTAGGGTTGATGTCATACGACACCATCAGGAGGCTAACCAGCGCGTAGATTGCTTAACCGACCAGATGAATAGAGCTAGGGAGGAGGTGCAAAACCGATTGGAGGAGCACACAGCTCAAATTCAGACAACCTTGAATAAAGTCCAGATAGACATGAGAGCAGATCTGGAACATACCAGGGAAGAATTCGGGACTCGACTAGATCACGTCGAGGGATTTATCGGAAATGTGAAGAAGGACATGGCAACCATGAACGTTGGTTTAATCTTGATGAGAGGAGCTGCCAATGCCGTTAATAACAACGTGAAGACTATCGTTGATGGCATGATGGAGATTAAAGAGGAACTTAACACCAACAGGAGAAACATTTCTGAATTGACGGAAACCGTAGCCAGTCTACGTGAGACAGTTGATGTTCATCATGAGGAACACAAAATTGACCTCATTTTATTGAGAGGTGACCTCAACGAACACGAAGCTACAGTCGAGGCTAAGGTAGCCGAGGTTAGAGACGATGTGGGTAAAATCAAAGAAAATATGTCCAGAGTTGAAGGAGATATCGATTCCTTACAAAAGAGATTTGAGGAAGTCGCGGTGACCGAGAGGTTAGACCTCAGTTATAACCTTAGGACGGCCATACGCGAGGTAGACACAAACCTCAAGGGAAAGGTTGACAGGATCGAGCTGCAATTGAACGACTTAGGCAACAAAGTCGCAGCCAGAACCATCCCAGGTCTTGAAGTAATAGAAAGACGCCTGGACAGACTCGAGACGACTCCAAGAGAGAGACACGTACACCCACAGATGGGAGAATCTCAGGAAACGCCTATATCTCAATCAGGAGGAATGATGTCTACCCATTTCCAACCCAGCGCGCCTATGGAACCGCAACCGTCACAATTCACTAATATAGCGCAAGGTCAGACCTTGAACTTTAACGCTCACCCGTTTCAACCAGCATCTAATCGAATTAGTCATGAGACTAACACTCCTACGCAGAGTTACATGCAAAATACTTTCAGACCCGCGAATACGCAGGGAAATGTCACCATAATTCGTTCAAGAGAGGAGCAACCAGCTCGCTTCTCGGGAACTGGGAGCAGTGTTACTCCCGTGGAATTCCTAGCAAATGTCGAAAGCTACTTACGTGATACTATGGTAACTCCAGAGAGGGAACTAAGAGTTATAGAGCGACTGCTTGAGGGACAAGCCGGTACCTGGTTCAGAGCATTCCGATACTCATTCACAGGCTACCAAGACTTTAAGGAAGCGTTATTAAGAACATATTGGTCGAGCGACATCCATCAGAGCATCCGAGCTGAGATGTACACTCGAAGGTACAGTTCCAATACACCTACTCGTTATGCGAATTACTTCGCAATACAGCTCGCGAAGCTCCGTTGTCTTCAGCCTCCATTGTCCGAAAAAGATTTGGTGAACACAATTGTTTGGCAGTACCCTGCGGATGTACAACGTGTGTTAATCGCTGCAGGGGCATCCACTTTCCAGCAGTGTGACCAGATACTGCGAAGGTTGGACGCTAACACAGAACAGTTTCCTACACACCGTCAGCAGAAGGCTGATAGGCGCGAGGATAGACATATGAATCTGACGACTGTCGATAATGTAAGCCAGACGCCACAACAAACACAAACCACAGAGAATTCTGGGCGACGTGATAACAATTACAGTTATAACAGGAGAGAATGGAATAACACTCCGTATACTCGAAATCAACATGATGACCGGCGAAGTCATTGGGACCGGCGATTCGACCGAAGGACGGACGACAACCGACGTCATGAAAACAACCGCCGAGGGAATGAAGGAAGAAATCAGCAACACGGACGTATCCGTAGAGACTATCGATATAGTGGGGGTTACGACAGAAATCGAGACCCTAGATACCAGCCAGACAGGGATTGGAAAGGAAGAGCGCGGGAGAGCCGTGAGTACCTCCAACAATTGAGAGAATTGCAGATCCAAGAAGAGGGAGAACGGAACCCTACTTCGAGGGAAAATAGACATTCGGCGCAGGAAACGGAGCAGAACCAGCCCAGTACTTCTCGCCATGACAGAAAAAAAAACTCCGAAAAATCAATAGATTCTTGTTTGGTTGAGCACCGAGTAACTGCCTCTATATTACTCTGGGAGCCAATCCAAGAAGACTTGTTGGACGAACGACGAACGACGAACCACAATTATGAATTAACACGTCTGCCCAAGATTGTAGCCACCTGGAATGAAGTCAGTGTAGTCATACTCATCGATACTGGAGCGATGATTAGTGTAATTTCCGCCGATTGCCATGCCAGACTTAGAGCAAACTCTGAGGTGACGGAGTTGCCCATTTCAGCTATAAGAGTCAGAGGTGTCATACCTGACCGCGTTGTAACGTGCAAAATCCAGATTTTGTGTACTGTGAAGATTTCGAGCCACGTGTACTTGCACGAATTTCTCGTAATGAAGGGCCTGCATCATGATGCCATTTTAGGCGCAGACTTCATTAGAAAATATGATGGAATCATTGACATGGGACGGAATACGGTAGAGTTTAAGCCGAACGAACCCATTCAGATGAGCCTAATTGAAGAAGAACCGGAATTCCTATCCGAAGTAGACGTAGTCGAAGCATTAAAGGGCAAGGAAATTGAGGCGACACTAGATGCCGACGAAGAGGCAGAATCGTTATCAGCACCCACACATGAGGATCTTGAGGCAATACTGAACGAATACAGAGATATATTCGACACCACACCTGGTGAGATATTAGACTACGAGTATGATCTTGTATTACTGGACGATTCCCCATTCCAGAAAAGGATCTATCCGATTGCCGAGAAACATCTCGAAGAAGCTGCTAAGAAGATCCATGAGATGGAAGCAGCAGGTACAATCAAGAAATCACCGACTCCTTTCTTGAATCCCATAATACCTGTGGTTAAGGTAGACGGAAGCTTGAGACTTTGTCTTGATGCCAGAGCCTTGAATGAACGCCTAGCTCCTGAGCACGACAGACCGCCCAAGATTAGGGACATTCTCAGGAAGTTCAAAGGAAAAAGGATATTTTCATCATTAGACTTGGTTCAGTCTTATTACCATATCAGATTATCTGAGCATACTCAGAAATATACTGGATTCTTGTTTGATCAGACTATTTATGTATTCCAAAAACTACCATTTGGATTGAAAAATGCCGGAGCCGCATTAATCAGAGCACTTGATGCCAAGCTGACTCATGAAGTGAAGCAGAAAGTAATATGTTATGTGGATGACATAATCATAGCTTCGGGAACAGAAGAAGAGCATTTAAAGACATTGCGCCTTGTTTTTGAGAATCTCCGACAGGCAAATTTTAAGGTCAAGTTTGACAAGTGTCGATTTTTTCAGGAAGAAGTGAAATTCGTAGGACACATAATCAATGGAGAAGGATATAGACCGAATCCGGCAAAGATTAGAACTGTTGCTGCATTTCCAACACCAACCCGTGTGAAACACGTGAGACAATTCTTAGGAATTCTCCAATTCTTTGCTGCTCATTGTGAGAAGTATTCCGAAACTGTTGCACCACTGCAAGGATTATTGAAAAAGAACTGCAGGTGGAACTGGAATGATGAATGCGAGATAGCTTTCAGGAGAGCTAAACAGATGCTTGTGGACTCAATTCAGTTAGAATATCCAGATTACTCTCGGAACTTTATTCTAGAAACTGATGCATCTGCCATTGGTATAGGAGCCATTTTACTGCAGGAAGATGATGAGAAGAAACGTCATTACATCGCTTTCTTAAGCCGACGTTTAAGAGCACATAAATCTCACTACTTCACGACCGAGATAGAAGCACTTGCAATTGTTTACGCACTTGAATACTGGCAGAAACTTCTGTTAGGTCAGAGGATTATTGTGAGAACCGATCATCATGCGTTGACCTTCATCTTGAGAACAAGACTGGCAAGCGACAGGATCACACGTTGGACGCTGTTTCTCCAACAGTTCGATTTGGAAATAGTTTATCGACCAGGCAGAGAGAATGTGTTGGCCGACATCCTCAGCCGGAATCCTGAAGCTACTGTTAATGCCATAGACATCGAGGGAGAATGCGAGGAACACCTTCGCCGATTTCGTCATTTACCTGAAGGACAGCGACGTGAGGAGGAACTCAGACATATTATCCGTTTCCTAGAACGAAGAATGGATCCACAGGATGATCATTATGCAAGGATTGCTGCTGTTGCAGATGATTATTTGATTTATCATCGTGTCTTATACAAGTTTGAAGACGAGGACCACACTCAACTGCGTGCAGTTATTCCTAGGAGATACCAAGAATCTGTTATTCTTATGGTACATTTATCCATTGGACATGGTGGAACAGACAAAACCATTGCAACTATCAAGGAGTCTTTCACATGGAAAGGGTTAGGAGCCACCGTTAGACAGTGTTTACGTGCTTGCGACGCATGCCAGCGGAACAAATACACGTCACACTTGCTGAAGGAACAACCTAGACCAATACTACCAACTCAACCTAGAGAGTTGTATGCACAGGACCTGTATGGCCCAATACCTAAGGCTCGTCGTGGGAATCGATACATCGTTGTAACGGTGGATGTGTTCACGAAATATACGATGCTTCATCCGATTCAAAAAGCTACTGCACATCAGATTATTCAGAGGATTAGACGTCAAGTGATACCGGAGGCAGGAAAGCCACAATTCTTGTTGACTGATCACGGATCACAGTACACCTCAGCAGAATTTGCCAATGCAATGAATGAGCTTGAAATAGGTCATGTTTTATCATCTATTCGACATCCAGAGAGCAACCCAGCAGAATGCGTGATGTCTATTATCGCAAAATTCTGTCGATTATATTGTCAAGAAGAACACTGGCGATGGACTGAAGTCCTTGTTATTATGGCAAAATGTATTAATTCAACAGTACATGAAAGCACTGGTCAAATACCTATGGTCTTGCATTTGAACCAGATGCCGCTGAGAATATGGGATCGTGTGATTGTAAATCCACCTTGTTTACAACCATCACATGCCAGCAGACTTTTAGCTGCGAGAGAGACTATGGACAGACAAGCTGCCAAGCGCTTGAGAAGAACTAGACGCCAGAGGTTTAGAGAACCACTAGTAGAAGGAGACCTTATCCTTATAAGGAGACCCGGAATTTCTAGTCCTATAGACCGCATATATGGGAAATTTCTATCCTTGTATTATGGCCCTAGTCGTATCCGACAGCCTTTAAACAATGGAAGTTATGTGATAGAAGACATTAGGACAGGAGAGCGCATTGGAACCTTTAATGCAGCCAATCTAAAAAAAAATCACTTTTGAATGAATTTCAAAGCAAATAAAAATGTTATCCCAACATTTTATTTGAAACGACAGAGAGGCAGATGAACCCGCTGAGCTATGGTTCATGTGATATTTTTTTATGACAGAGCATTTATGATGGGATGTTGCACTTTTGATCACACCCAGGAAGCCACGTGAAGCTGAGAGATCACGCGATACTTTGAAGTAGCGGTGAATCGCACTTTTGACTTTGGTGTAAACTGCTAATTATTATCTAAGGTCTTATTAATTATTTTTATCTTTCCTACGAGACTCAGAATATTCCATTTCGTCATGCTGCATTATTAAAACATTTTGGAGAATGTTTATTTTTACTTTAGGTAAGGTAATACCCTTGCAGATACGCAAAAAGGAACGTAAGTAGTCGCTCAACGTTTTCGTTTTGACGACCTACTTTCTAGAGACACCCAGTACCGGAGCACTGCGTCTTGAGAATCCGCCTTGTGTAGGCGTGGAATTACATTTGTCCTACGAGACGTAGAAGAATATCCGCTGTTTAGCGTTAAAAGTGATTATAAGGTGCCAGCGAGTAAGCAAATACTAATATTCACTGTCGATGAAGTCCCGTGAATTAAATAAGAAGCTTGGGAAATAATTATTGGCAAGTATAGTGTATTGCACAACATTGCTGTGACATCACATATTACCCACGCGTATGTGGAGGGCAGATGCCTAGTGGAAATATAAGGTAATAGTGTTACAATTATCCTGAATAAGTGTGATTATAATAGTATGAGATATTTAAATTGCCAAAGTGGAAATTTCATCTTTGAAACGTCGTATAATTCACGGATGCTGCGTGATACCAAAAGTAGCGTCACTAGCACGTGCAGCATTATAAAATAGTATTAGCTCATATGCTAATCCACATCTGCAAGATTAAGGCTGTGTCATATTTTATAATTGAAGCCTATAATAGTCACGACGGACATTATAATTTTGGAAGTGAGAGGATGAATAATCACGCAACTTATTTCGCTACCCACGTGATTGGACTTTTATTCACCATGGTTGAAGCAGTCACCATGGGCTAATACCATCCCAGTATGGGGGGGGGGGTGTGACGTTTCTACAGGGACCCGCATGATGTTGGAACTTCCAGAACGATGAACGAGAGGGAAGGAGCCAAAATGCCATTTCCAGGCATATCCACGAAGATGTCGACAGGGACAAATCGAACCCTGGTCTTTGGGGGAGTCCAGATGGGAATCCTGATGAGGAGGATACCGATCCAGAGAGCCAGAGAGGTTTATGTACAACCCTTGTTGTGGAATAGAGAGCTGAGTGAGAGCTCCTCCATTTCGTGAGTTTTTGTCACACCCCTTCTTTGTTCTAGTTTCTGGTGGTGTAGTAGTTTTAATGTAGTTTGTGAATCAACCACACTCAGTGTCAGCCATTTTTCTAGGTAGGGATGTAACTAGATTAGTTAGATGTCATTTATTTCAGTTTAGAGTGAGACACCTTGGGGTCAGACATTTTGGTCAGCCTGGTGCAGCTTGGTGAACGTCGTGGAACGTCAATGCCTACCTTTTTGCTGAACCTGATCGTAGTCATTTTGAGGCTATTTTGTTCAACCCTACTTGGGGTAATTTTCAAGTCTTTACTGACTGTAGTTATGGCAATCAGATGCCTTGGTTATTAATTGACTGCATTCTTCGCAGCCATCCTTTGTTACACCCCTGACTGTCGTTAGAACGGTCGTATCATTTAGGTAGTCGACAGTAACTACCAGTTTGTAAATGCATTATATTTCATTTTGAATAAGCTCAGAAGCTATTCTTGGTCATGTTTGAACCTAACAACTAGAAGGAATGTTTCGTTGCCTAGCATCGAACGCGGTTCCCAACGTATCATTAAGCAGATCTAGTGTGTGAATCTGTGCCACATTTATCATATTTTTCTTGTGTCGTGTGAGACACGTTTTTATTTGATGTTCTAGCAACTACTGAGTTGCATTTTTAAAGCAAAGAGCTTCAGTTATTGTAAGTTTACTTTCATTTAGACGTCTTTGGTAGAAAGACGGAAGTGTATTACTATACTCAGATTTATAGCGTGCATTTGATACACGGACTCTGTAGAGATCCGTAACATATGGTAAAGTTTTTATGAACCGGCCAAGTGCAGGTTTTGTATTGATTAAATCGCCGGCCTTGAATAAACTGGTTATGTAACCCAGTGACCTAGAGCACGCCTGCTTCATTGTGAGACAAAACTACTATAGACGAGGACAGAGTACGATTTGTATTCGCTCTTCCTTTCATTGCTATTTTGCTTATGGAAACCAGTTTCCACTCTTGTATTTGATCACTTGTTTTATGGATCGGTTTTTGTTAGTTTAACGCTTTGTTGCGTGTATTGTCGTATGACAGGTACAGTTATGTAAGGTTTTCTATAGGATGGTGAAGTCTACCCTGTTATAGCAGGATGTTATTGTATGCTTTGTCCGGGGATGATCCCGTTGACCAGATGTTACTGGAAGGTAACTGTTGTACAGGCCTATCCCAGAGTTATTGAACGCGAGCTTAGCGCCGCTGGTAACCCGTGTTATTGTGTGTCCGAGTTGTTATACTCGTTGATTATATTCCGACTGTTGAGTCGAGGCTTTTTGGTGGAGAATGATCTCAGTTGGAGACACTCCGTGCCCAGGCTATTGTCAATGTTATTCGCCATAAACCTACGATAAACCTATAAACCGACATTCTAATAATAAAATGCATAATTGTTGTAAAACAAGCCTAACTAACGATTCTTTCTATCTAACTTTGTTCTTTGCATTCTGGAACTGTTGACATAGCCGTGCAGTTGAAGATAATTTCCTTGTGAGGAAATGACTAGGACAGTTGACATTTTTTTGTAGCGACCTGAAGCATGTGCGAACCTAGAGTTCGTAGCTTGTGGAGCTCAGGCCATGCGATGTCAGACGTGGTCTCAACTGCGCATTCGTCACCGTAACCATACACATTAGATGACTATGGTTTACAAAGAGTAAACCAAGGTGTAGGCAGGAATTTTTAATAAAACTACTGTGTCTATTTCGTTATTAATTTATGATGTCAAGTGTATTAAACCCTACATGTTACTTTATTATGTGCTGTTAGCGCATAGTTATTAAGCATAAATAAATTGTTTGTTTTTCATGGCTGTACACTTAGCTTTTGGATGTAATTGTTTTCTTTTACGGACGTCATCGCCGTAAATTTTGTTAATTGATAGGACTTAGCTAGTTGTATTAATGTTAAATTTAAATGTCGAAATGGTACCATCCTAACCTAGATTTGTTTTGCTGCCCTGTTAAATGTAAATTCAGATATTAGCTTGATCTTGTAACTTGAACTAGGGACTTGCGTCGTACCATATTCCTAGCGTTGCTGTTGTTGCTTTATCATTGTGAGTTAGATCTTTCGCGAGGGTTTTCAGTAACTTCTCAGGTAGGGGACCTGTTCTTTATCTTAGTTTATTTATTAATTTGCGGACTAGCCGATTATAACCCTCCGAACTAGGCTAGGGCTTGTGAATTTTAATAAATTTTCACGGTGTTTTACATGAGTCTGGATGTTTATTTTCTCAGTCTAGTTTTAAGGTGAACCTTTCCTTAGGCGGTCTATGACCATCGTCACCATGTACCACGATCCCTGTGGACTACGGACTCTCGTGCCGCTTTAGCCTTTATGGAAGGTCACCTGATCCTCACGGTACTTCTTATTCGATTTATGTGTCGTTAGTTGAGTCATCGTGGTTGTTGACATCAACTAAACGGTCACAGTATCCCCAATTTTAAAACTATCATCCTCATAGCGAACACCATATGTAGTATCTGTGTTTCCAATAAATAGATTGGTGAAATAGGGTTCCAGTGTTGATCCATAATATTTTATTAAAATATTTTTCAGTTGAGCGTTATGTTGAGGGGTGGCCAAGAGTTGTGAAAACGGAGACGATCTGGAAGGGCAAGGTGTTTCGACCATGGCCAAGGATTTCTTTTTCGTAAAAACTCTGCGAGGGGTGAGGTTTTTTTTTTTTTTGAGGTGTAAACACTTATTCCTCGTCATCCTCAACCTCGCTAACACTAGTCAAATCTTCCTGTTCCTCTTCCTCTTCCTCTTCCACAGGGTCCTTGTGTTGCGTCTGCGTAGTTTGAGAAACAGTGGGTAGCGTTTCAGATTGCGTGAAAGAGGGTTTCAACATGGCTTTTAGCGGAGGTGCTAAATGTTGTTGAATAAACAAAGCATGATCCGCACGTGATCGTTTCAATTGACGAAACTTTTGGCGAATAGTAATTTTTGCCCTAATAATGCTTTTTCAATTGACTCTCTGCTAACGCCATGGTGTCTTGACAAATGACTTGAGAGGGAATGACACAATACCTTAAATAGCAATAAAATTATCAAACCCTCAGCGATATCGCCCTTGGTTGAGTTCACTCTGTTTGTCAATCACTAAACAGGCATGACGTTGAGTGTTCCAGCACTTAGCACACAATTCAGTAAACATTTGAAAGGTCATATCCGGATTCACATGTTCATTATAAATGTGACGACTGTTCCTCTCGTCCTGGCGAAATAAAACAATGACATTGGCATTGTCACGAATCAACTGTTTGGACATTTTAGAATACGTTTGTCCAAGATAAAAGCAATCGATATGTTTGTGTCGCCCCATGCTGAAATAGCTTTGAATGATGCCTTGTCGTCCAGTGGATACATCATTGAAATCATGAGTGAATCAGGCTTTACCTCATCCGGTGAAATAACATTTTCATGCATGGAAAATGTGAAATAACCCATATTCTCATTTTGTAATCCAGACATGACTTAATCCAGAAACACGTAGAGGGGTTGGTAGAGAGATTTTACAAAAAATATAAATATTTTGAAAACGCAGACCATTGGGTGCTGTAATAAGCGTCAGCAAAAGATTGGTCTTTCCACAGCCGGAAGGTCCCACAATGATGCAGCGAATGGAAGATGGAAACAGTGAACCATGGCGTTGTTCACGTGATGTGGGACAGAGATGGGAAACCATGTCCCCCACGGGTAATGACTCTTGCTGCTTAATAATCTTCATTTCAACTAAGGCTTAGAGAGGCTAGCAAGCTGTCTATATACATGGAACCGAACCTTGTCATAGAAACAGTAGACTCGTACTACAGGTTGACGATGGATGTCTTTGGACGTGCATTGATGGCCAAAGCTAGGTCTGTTCCCATACATGATCCTAAACAAGACACAGATCCTGCTAATAATCACTATGTGGATAGGTCTGTAGTGCCACGCACAAAACAGGGAGATTATGACTTTAAGGGAAAGCGGTTAGCCCATGTGAAACATCCTCAAGTGTTACAGACGTTACTACAAAAAAGTATGTGGATAGCAAGGTGCATGAGTTATATAACAAAGTGCCTCAGCTTACTGTGGATGGCTATTCAGCTTATCACCATCGTATTATTCACGTGGAAGACCCGCAAGAAGATGATGATGTCTGCATCAAACGCTACCTCACCTACCAAATGAAAAGCCTTTATAAATTTATTCCATCTATATTTTAGTGTATCTGACAAATGAAAAACCTGTGAATGATAGGAACCATTTACCGCTATTCCATGACCAGCACTTGACTTATGTGCTTGCTTCGGGTTTAAACCACTATCGATTGCACTATGAGGGAACCATTCACATGAAATACGCGATGCCTGATGAAAACCATTTACATGTAGAGATTAACGGTCATAGGATGTTGGTCCATAACCATGAAATGGCCAATGCAGGTGACGAATTATCCTTTCACCTCTTGTTGACATGGGATGAAAAGCAAGCTGGAAAAACCATAAACGATTTCCCGCTTTATGTGGAATTGGAATATACAGCCATGAAATAACAAGCTGACGTTAGTTGTGACTTAAACTTTGTTGTGAAGGGTTGTTGGTCATCATCATGGTGAAACAAAGATATGTGGTAAGAAAGAATAAAAAGACTAAAAATAAGACCCTCTCATTGGCAAAGCATGGGCTTAAGGCATTCGTGGACAAGCCCTCGCGAAAGAAAAAAAAGAAAAAATAATATGTTGACCATAAGGAGAGCTCTTCGAGCGGCACAGAGACATGTTAATCCAAAACGTCAGCGACAGGGTTCAAAACAAGGGCGAGTGATTCCCGTCCCCAAACGAGCTGGATTTTTACCTGCATTATTCGCTGGTCTGGTTGCTCTGGGTTCAGTTTTGGGCGGTGCCAGTGCGGTGGCAAAAACTATTAAAGCCGCACAGCAGGGCAAGCAACAACTAAATGAAAGTCAGCGACACAATGAAACGATGGAAGCCATTGCTATGGGGGCTAGAAATGTCAATTTAAAGCCAGCCTTTTATCAACAAGGATTTGGAATTTCACCATTTCGAAATAAAATAAAACATCTTTAACCTCAGCCATAGCAAAACATGCCCTGACGCATCAACAAGTGGAAAGCTATGCTAAACAACTGAAGCTTTCTCATTTTTGAGGTGTGTTTATGCGAAACCAATTACCCCCACGATCCTGGAAACAGGAATGTGCTGTTGTCAATATGGACGATCACCGAGGACCAGGAACACCTTATGTAGCTTATGTCAAAGAGGGATCCAACGTATGGTACTTTGACAGTTTTGGGAACTTGCCCCCGCCCATGGAATTAGTGACCTATTTTGGAAACAGGATCAAGTTATATTATAATGTGAACATTTAACAGTCAACAGTGTGGACGTTTGTGTTTAATTTTTCTATATAAGACGCAGCATAAGCAAAAACGTCAACAGTATGTCAGCAGAAAGTAAGACGTTTACACTGCATGGACGCGGACCTGAAGTCAGCCTAGAATTTTAACCGCCTATTGAATTGAGTGAAAGACCTTATGGTTTAGGACTTGTTTCACTTGAAACGTACAATCGAATATACAACATACGTGAAAATGTGAACGACAAGTTTTACTATGATGATTGTGTGCTCACCCTGAACTCTGGTGGATATACGATAGATGACATTTATGAACACATTTATGTGGTGTATATCAATGAATATGTTTTAAAGTCTCTTCTCGATGGAACGCACACGTTTGAACTTGCAGGAAATACCAACACTCATCGCTGTAGCATTTTTTGTACATTCAAAATTGACTTTAAAACACACCCCGAATCCATTGGTCCATTACTAGGATTTAATCCACGCGTGTTGGAGCCCAACAAAAAACATGAATCTGACCATGAAGTGAAATTCATTGAAGACCATCACGTGTCGGTGACGTGTAATATTATTAGCCAAGTGTACACCAATCAAGAACCATCGCATTCGCTTTATGACTTTATTGTAACATCGCCCAATGGCTATATTATTCGTGAAAACCCTCCAGTGGTGCTTTTTCATTCTATGACTGTCGATGGCATTAGTAATATAACATTAAGACTGATCAATATAGATCAACAACTCATTGATCTAGATTCTACCACACCAGTGACTAACAAGTTGGAGCTAAAGCCACTAAGAAGTTTGTGTATAAAGCAACAACACCGTCTAGGAATGGTGTTAGTTGTTTGCCACGTGAATACACGTTAACATCTAAGGACAGGCAGATTTTACAACATTTGGGTTACCACGTCAACCCACATGATGAATTCTATCCTAGAGGTAGCGAACCACATCGAGGAGCAACCAGGAGTGGTAAGAATTGATCTCCATTCCTATCAAGCTCAAACACCTGGACTCAATAACAATGATGAAATTCAATTTGTTATCTACAACCAAGATATTTACACCCTACCGCATGAAAGTGTCATTCAGATTGAAGGTCGGCTCACCAAAGCCGATGGCTCTACACCTACCACATCTAAGTTGGCCAACCATGCTTTTGCCTTTCTGTTTTCTGAGGTGCGGTATGTCATTAACGATATCGTGGTGGATAGCACTCGAAATGTGGGTATTTCCAGTGTCATGAAACTATACCTCTCTTATAGTGAGGAAGAAGGTAAAACACTTTGCATGGCGGGTTGGTGTCCTGACTCGACCAATGACTGGATGGTACGCACTGATGGCACCTTTACTGGATAGTTACCTCTTAAACTGATTTTAGGCTTTGCTGATGATCACCAGCGCATTGTGGTGAATGCAAGGCAAGTGCTTTATTTGGTGAGAGACAGGAGTGATAATAATGCACTCACGGGTGCCGACAATGCCCCCATAGATTCAAAAATTCAACTACAACGCATGCTATGGAAAGTGCCTCATGTGACCCTTGACGATAGCAAAAAACTGGACATACTCAAGATGGTAAAGAGAGATATACTTCTACCCATGGAATTTAGAAGCTGGGCACTCCATGAGTACCCGCTATTGCCCACCACCAACACACACAGTTGGTCTGTAAAAACAGCCCGCTATACAGAGAGACCTCTCTATATGATCGTCGGTTTTCAAACAAATCGCAAGTAGCAACAAACCAAAGATGCTACACAATTTGATCACCTGCAATTAAGAATTGCACGTCTTTTGCTCAACGGTGCTGTGTTTCCCTATGAAGGACTGGATTTGGATTTTTCAAAATATAAGTTTGGTCCCCTGTACGACTTGTTCTCTAAATGTAGATGGTCGTATTATCAAAAAGAGAATTGGCCCATGTTGTCACCCCAGGCTTTTAAGACAAGGGCGCCACTGATTGTCTTTGACTGTTCCTACTTGGAAGAGTCTGTCAAGCCATCCAATATTGACATTCGACTAGATTTTGAAACGCATGATAATGTTCCAGCCAATACGACGGCCTACTGTTTGATCATTCATCACAAACAAGTCAACTATTATCCACTGTCCAACCAAGTGACAAGTGTATAAATAACAGGTCAACCTACGTTAAGCCGCTCAGCCATGTCATGCTTTAAAGCCTCAAGAGAAGTCACATCCATGAATTTAAACTCTGAGGAACAACGTCTCAAAACCTTTGCGACGTGGCCGGTGCCTTTTATAAACCCTCAAGCCTTGGCGGCCGCTGGATCCTATTATTTAAAAACAAGAGATGAAGTGAAATGTGCCTTTTGTCCCATCATCATAGACCAATGGGAAGAAAGTGATGAACCCATGAAATAACATCAGCGCTGGTCACCCACCTGCCCCTACCTGTGCAGAATGGATGTGGGTAATATACCCTGCCATTCAAGTTACCCCTCACTGGTGCCTCTGAGTGATGAAAAAAGTTATGATACATGTGGACTTTATGGTGTCAACGGTGCTTCAGTGAGCAGCTCACAGTCAAAAACACCCATTTAGAGACATTGGGATATCATCGGTGTTATGGACGCTATAAACATAAAAGACTTTTTTGTTGTATGAGTTGGTACCGCCCCTATCCTAGGATGACAAAAGATTGTAAAACTTGTTATGCTAATAAAATAATGTAATCAAAAATTGGTTGTTGTTGTTGTTGTTGTTATATTATTATTTCTTATGCCCCACTGTCATACCCTAATCTCAATAGTGACTAGTCAGTGACTTTTTATTTCTTTACTAGAATGGAATGTAAGTCAATGTCATGGGTTCACCTTACTGGACGACAGTCAGTCTGTGGTTAGTTGGACTTGATCCAGACAAGAGTGAACATGTTGCGTACACTAATTGTTGACTGTCAAGTGTTTAAAATTGGAGATAACAAATTTATATTTAAAGAAGTGGCCATCATCGATTGTTCCACTTTTGGGATATCGCAAGCTACCCATTTGGTGTTTAAACCACCCTATGCGTTTGATTTATTGTGTGATAAAGACCGTAAACAAGCCCAGTGGATTGAAACTCATATGCAACTAGACTGGAAGCAAGGAACCATTTCATATAAGCACCTGGACATGGTCATGAAAGCCCACTTGTCTTCTGCCCATGTGGTATTTGTAAAAGGTAGTGAAAAACGTCAATGGCTACAACAATTTTTCGCGTCTTACTGTCAATGTATCGATTTAATGGACTTGGGCTGTCCCTCGCTGCAAACACTCGTGGACCACTGCCCCTGTGACAATATTACCCATAAAGCCTTGGCACAGGTGTGGCAATTGTTTCATTGGCTAACCACCAATGCCTGCCGTGAGTTGTTAAATAAAATTAAAACTCTAGGTTTACCTGTGAATGACACCAGTGAGATTTCTACAAGCGACCTGTAAACATCTACATTATACCATGGAGAAAGGGGATGCTACCGATAAAGCGATTGGAAAGCTCTTTCTGTGTAAAAAGAAACTAGACAGTTTTACCAAAGAAGAATTATTGGCTCTTCAAAAATCGTTCATTTATAATGTGGCAGCAAATGCAGTGAAAGAAATCTGGCAACATGTACCAAAATCATGGACTCAATATCCTGTGTTAAGTGAATTGCAACCATGTACTGATTATGATCACCATAAGCAAGTGGCCATGGCAAAAATACCCTCTATGCGACAGTGTGCTACTTGCCAGCTGGTCAAACTCTATAACGGTCATAAAAGTCAGTGTAAAGACTTTGTTTCCTTATTCCACGGGTGTGATGGCGAGAAAAAAGCAACAACATCAGCATCGTCTACAGATGAAGAGGAAAATCAAACCTTTTCTCCACCTATGGAAAAGGATATATCAAACTTGTACTGGTCATGGCGTCATTGACAAAGTCATTCAATACTTACCTTTTGAAATCCATCTTCCTGGTTATCGTTTTTGTGGTCCTGGAACAAAGCTGAATCAACGTACACATCCAGCATTAAGACGTGTGGCGGATAAAGTATTGTTGAAAAACGCTAAACAACGTTTGACATCCTGTGATGCCTCAGTGGGAGAAAGGTTGGCAGCCCTCATTGTAATTAGTGCTATAAAAGGAAAGTTAATGATGAGTGGACATGGACATTGAAAAGGATTGAGGAATTGGTATTCTTTGTATTCTATTTTGTAAAGCCCTATTTGGTGTGAAATAAAAAACAAGGTATATCAGATCATAATGTCTTTTAATTTTTTAAATGGTGATAGCCATTTCTTTATATTTTTTTCACACATGGATATTTACAATTTCCACTTTACATTTTTACATTACCCTTGTTTAGTTTTACATTTTGTACATTTTTTTAAAATAATTTTTAACAATTTTTCACACATGGATATTTACAATTTTCACTTTACATTTTTACATTGTCTTGTTCAGTTTTTCACATTTTGTACATTTTTAAATCATTTGTTTAACCATAATATAAAAAGCAAATTTTTAAAGTAAAGTGTGTTATTTTAAACTAAAACTATAGTAGTCTAACATCATACATTCTATGTATAGTTTTACAAATATATCACAAAAATAAAACACACTACAAATGATACAATATGGTGATCATTAGACTTAAGTAAAGTAATAGTCGTCAATGCGACGGTTCCCCCAAGCAAGAGTATCAAATGTTTTGGGTATAATGAATCGCTTGTTGTCTTCATTACTTAAAGCAACGTTGTTGAGCAAATTGGTATGTAGCTGATGATTTTTACCTCTAAATACACTCATTTTCTTATATAATATAGGTGGGTTACTGACTATACAGTTCTTATAATCACTTATGTCTAACTCTTTACTAACAACATTCTTTATCACTCCTTTTAATTTTTTTATTACTACATCATCAATCGTCATATAGCTGTATGATTTAGATGTTGTGCCTACAAAGGTGTCTATAACAACACCAGCACATTCATCCTTAAATTTCCCTAGAACCTTTTTGTTTACTAGAGGTAAATGGTAGATATTATCCTTGGGATAGTCACTTGTATCAAACCTATTTAGTTCAGTTTTGATATCTTCATAAAAATCATCAGTTTTAAATTCATAAATAAAAGAATCTGTATCTGTATAGACTAATTTTGCATTATCATGATAATTTTTCTTAACATAATCATAGTGAAATTCATACGTAAGTGTTTTTGACAATTCCAGAATGGTGTAACCCACATATATGGGTTTGTTGTAAGTTACTTTAAGACGATTCATTTGTATTACAGCTAAATCCTCATGAATAATTGAACAGCTATGAAAGTTAGGCTTGCGTATTAAGTTGCTCGCACCATGCCTTTTACCACCATTCTCCCACTTTGTTATCAGCTTTACATCAACTCGCTTATCAACATTCTCCATAGTCTTTCCAAAAACACTATTATTCATGAGTTTATAAAAATCTTTTTCATACGCGTTTGTTGACTGTGTTCTTAAATTATTGTTTAGATCAATATATGGTTTGACTCATGCTGACTGATGAAATTGTAATACGCGATGAATTTTAGTTAATTTCAATCCATGCTGTAGACACTGTTTCAAGTTTTGATAATGTATTACATATTTACATTTATCATTTACATTAGCAATTAACATTTTTGTTCGTGATGTGATGATATATGGAGATTTCATATTCTCAGGACAGAATGGTAAATCATTATAATCATCATGTATCTCTTTAGGATACTCTAGATTTACCTCTAAAATATATCCTTTAACATCGTTATCATTTAAAGTGTCGACATATAAGATATCAATTTCAGCTTGTGTTAGCCAGCGAAAATCTTTTGTTGGTAGATATTGACTCATAGCCCAACCATATTGGTTATATGAATCGAGGTAGACAATATACTTTGACTCTTCGCAAGGGATGTAGCTAGGCATGTATTTATTATTTGCTTTAGAATACCGTCCCCTACATTGGCTTAATCCACCTCGAATTGATGATTTTATAAAATTAATCATGTCTATATCAGTCATCAATTCTAAATTTACTTTTTTTTTCAACATTGAACAGAAACTTAACCCAGGGGCAGTAAAATACTGGAAATGGTCAAGGTCATAAGTTTTCATACAAACATTCCGGATATTTTCAAAACTGCTAATAACAACACATCTGTCTTCAAATATATGTCTGAAAATTCACCTAAAGTTTGAATGTCAAACTGCGTCCACACACGTTGTGCATGTAAATATTCCTGATCACTGATATGACTTGTGTTTAAAGAACTGTAAAATGCATCTTTTGGTGGTAAAGAACACTCTTCAAGACGTTCCACACAGTTATTATATTCATAAGGGAATATACCTTTTTGACGGATAAAATTAAAATCATCTTCTTTAGGAAAGACACGTTGAATTTCTCGAAACTGGTCTGATTTTAAATTACTAGCAAGCTTATCAAGACTACTCGGCATAAAACGGAATGAATCTAAAAATCGCAGTTTTAACGTTTTCTTTATTGTCAGTTTTGATGTATTTTGTGAACGATAGGTATTGTTCCTTATTATTTGCAATCACATCAATTTTCACATCTGAAGCTCCAAATTCTTTAACGATAAAGTGGTTATCGTGTTTGCTACCGTTATGTAGAATAACTGGAATGAATTTATTTAGTCTATACTTTAAATTACATTCTTGGTGAGCAGCACCGCGATATTTTCCTGTTAAATGGTCATGATCGCGAACCCTATCTGAATATAAACATTCACCACATATAGGACAATTCGTTTCAGTTTAAAAACGCATTTGCTGTGATGATGTTAGTGGCTCCATTGGAATGATAGTATTTAAAATAGAGGATATACGGATTGCATCTTTTTCAAGTCTTTCCATAAAAACCTTAGGTGCATCAGGTCCTCTATAGAGCTCAAACTTATTTAAAGAGTCATCATAGCTACATTTAATATAATATGCAAAGATTTTTATGATCTACTTTCCTGGCTAAAAGTAGAACAACAAAGAAACCTGCACATATGTACCCTCATCTATAGACTTCTCAATGAAAGAACTCCTCACTATCTCTCTTGTAATTTTCGTTTTCTTTCTTCCTTTCATGATCGTCACACGCGATCTGGATCTATAATTGCAATTCCTCTACATCATTCAACTGCCTTCAGTAACTCTTTCCTCGTGTCGGGAACTAGAATTTGGAATAACTGTCCTCGTGACGTCAGAAATTGTACATCCCTAACAACTTTCAAACGTGCATGAAAAGATTTCCTCTTGAATTCGTAGGCCAACTGGAACAATTTGTGTATGAATGTGTGAGTGAATGACCATAGTACAATTTTGTTAAAAATGTATGTCATTTAAATTATATAGCTTAGTTAATATCACGCAGTCGCAAATTTAATTTAATTTAATTTTTATTCTATTTTATTTTATTTTATTTTATTTTATTTTATTCTAGTATTTAAGGTTTTCCTAGTATTTAAGTTTGGTAGGTTAAGAATAATATATGTGAGTATTCATGTAAGTTGCACTGTGTGTGGTTAAGTGTAAGAGAGGGCCTAGAGCCCTAACTTCGCCACAATAAAGGCACCAATAAATAAATAAATAAATAAATAAATAAAAGGTTCATGAATGTGAGTGGTGTTGGTAAAAGTTTTGGATGGATTCGATGAACATGTATTAAATGGTTTTAGCAAAGCTTCAAAGTCTGCATATATAACAAATGGTACTCGAAGCTGCTTCTCAAAGTCCTTAAATTTCAGAATGTAATTTTTAGGAGTCGGTAATACCGTACGAACATGATTACACCCCCATTTTTGATGTTGAGTTAGTTGATCCTCTTTTCTAAAATATAGCAAACAGCCTTCACACAACCACTTCTTACCTTTGTGTTTTGATAGTTGACTACCAACAAGTCTACATAAATGTTTTATCCAACAGTAGTGAGCATTTTTACCTTTAGTTATGTATAGTAAATTAATATGGACATCCTTCTTTTCCTGAGTATAATATAGAGGACCAACTATACTCTTGTTTTCAATTCCATACACATTAATACTTACATTGTTCAGCTCTTCAAAACGTCTAATATCTTTTATCTCCATAGGAAATTCCATTTCTTCTAAATCTAACACTGAGGAATAGTGAGGATAAGATGATGTTCTCTTTTCATTCATCACTGCTGGATGGAGAGCTGAGGTTACAGCCCACGCAAAACATGCATGATCACTATTCATAATGTTTACACAAGCATGCTTACGTTTGATCCATGCTGGCAAATCAATATATGATGATGCCCGAAGGGGGTTATATTTATTCATGTTGGTTTCTAAATAAAGTACTTCAACCAACGCCCAGCCTGACTCCCTTTCCTGGAACTCTTCACTCTTCACAATGATAGCACTTGAAATATTTTGGTATATATCACTAATATTAGTCGATTCACTAACAATTATGTTTTTTTGTATTAAAAGATTTGATATCCGTAATTTCACCTTCGCTTACAGTTTTTACATAGAGTCCAAAAAGCTCAAAATTCATTTTAATTGTTTTATGCTCTACTAAAACATTATCTACCAAGCCAAACACAGTAGACTGTACATTTTTAAATGATTCAATACTTAGAGTTTTTTCTTTACTATAAAGTCTATAACTAGCAATTCGACTTTTAAATGCACTACCAATTTTCTGAATATTTCCAGAATTGTTTTCATGACAAGCGTTATTTTTATGATTAATACTGCGCAAATGTCCCTGCATCAATGAAGAAGGTATATCAATATTGCATACATTACAATGTGTTATTGGAGGTTCACCATTTTTCTTTCTTTTTGTTGCACAACTATTTTTACAATCTTTAGAACGTTTACGCTTTTGAGAATCACATTTGTTTAAAGGTTCCGTACTAGTTGATGGTTTTACAGTTTTTAATTCCTGTTGTTCACCATGCACTTCAACCATGTGGGATTGATATCGCGTTACACCAGAAAAATCAAGTTCACAAACTGAACACAAAAATGGTGCTGAACTAACATGTATTAAATTTACATGACGTGCAAGATTATCTTGTCTGCTAAATGTCATAGAACAATGACTGCACACAAACATTTTAATGTTATGTTATTATTATTATTATTATTATTATTATTATTTGGATTTATTGTGCTTCTAACAGGCATATGCCTAATAAAAAGAAACACATGTACATTTGGTTACACAATTCTATCAAATTATAATATAATTGACAGACATAATGCTGAGATTGTAATGCAAATTAATTCTACAACTAAATACGAAAATATAATAATACTGTGCAGGTAATTGGTAGGTGGAATGTACGAGTTCATGTGATCGCACAGCAGGCAGAAACAAAGGAACTATATGTGTAACTGAATAAGTCGAGGTTGTTTGCTATTGAATGTTCATTGTATAATTGAATAGCACTTATTATTGGGGAATGTTTATGCTGTTCAGTTCTAGTTCTTGGGCAGTAAAATGTAATAAACTTAGGTCGAGTTGATGGAGGTGGGACACGTAAATTAAACTGTGATATTAAATACGGACTATACAAAAGGTTATGTTTAGTACTTGCGTGCCGTTGAAGGTTGTCAGGCCATGAGAAATGTTTCTTACAGTCACCACACTTGAACATGATGATCTCTTTCCAAATTACCTATAAAAGAAAGAAATCATAAATGTTAATAAAAGATAAAATAAAGTAAAATATAAATAGTTGAATTGCATTCCAGTCAATGGTCATAGCAGGGTATTTTAATTTAATCGTTTGTGAACTCATACCAAGTCTAATTTCAAGTAGTTCCAACTTTGGCTACCAGGTACCATTTGTAACTGACGTCTAGTAGTGAACATTGGAACTTGATCAAGAATGAACCAAATCTAACCTACAAATTTAACTTTACACTCCATGGTCAAGTAGTCCCAACTTTAGTTACCAGGTACCATTGTCACTGACGCTTAGTAGTGCACGTTGGAACTTGATAAAGCGTTAATCAAATCTAACATACAAATTCAGCTTTACATATTTGTTGAGTAGTTCAAACATGGGTTAACAAACATTATTGTCACTGACACCTGGCAGCGAACATTGGAACATAATAGAGTGTTAATCAAATCTAACCTACAAATTTAGCTTCACACATCATAGTCAAGTAGTTCCAACTTTGACTATCAAATACACCTTTGTCATTGACATCTAGTGATGAACATTGGAAAATATCGGTCTAGCTGTTTAAAAGTTATTAGAGGGGTTACTTACCTCTAATACTTTATCAACTGCTGCCACTGACTGAACTTGGTACTAAAATCTGCTAACCCACAGGTACACCAATTATTTGTAAACAAATAAATAAATAAATAAATAAATCAATCAATAAATACATTCCAATTAATAACTTCAACATCAATTAGTAATAAAATACTACAATCCGTTAATAATAAGTACTTACCTTGCAAAATAATTTAATGATTTTCCACCAAAAAGTCTTTTTTCCAACTGTTGAGCAATAACTCTTCACTCGTAGCGACTAATAAAGACAGACAGTAGGGAATTATATGACACCTCCCTTATATAGGCTGAGATTGCTTGTGTCAACAGTTTTGCAGATCATTGCAATTCCTTTCCTGTACACCTGTCAGTCCAAAGTACACTAGAAACACCTGTGCGGTATCAGATTACTGCTGACTTTGCATGATCATCGCCCATTGTCTTGATGAACACCTGCGGTTTTAAATTACTGCAGCGTTAGTCATAGCAACAGAACTGTGCGCTCTCTGCCATGTCAGCAATATAACACAGGAAATAACAAGTGGACTTACTACACGTACAATCTCTTCATTTTTAACATCTTAAGAACGTGCATTATTTTCTTTCAACTACAAGTGACACATCCATCCACCAAGTTATGTCCCTTGGCCTGTCCTCAAATTACATGTGCCCCGTGTACTGGGGTGTGTTCATTAACCCTAGCACTAGAACATATTCGTCCATCAAGTTTTGCACTTAGCCCTTGGATGTCGTCTATCCACCAAGTTTTACACTTATACAAACCAAACCGGATGTGACTTGTTTCACAAAGGGGCCGGTAATAATGTCATCTCGCACGTGTTCACATGTATTTCGTCACTTTCCTTTCATATCGTTATCAGATTGTAGTAGTGAGGGCTGGCGAACAACGTCAGTTCAACACACTGCTTTACACACACACACGCACACACAAATGTAGTTAGGTCCTTAGACAAAATTTGGATAAATTTCAAGGGCCAGTCCATAGGGTCTAGTCCAAAGGGACCGGTATTAAAGGATTAGTCAAAAAGGACCTGTCAACAGGGACCCATCAACAGGGACTTGTCAATAAGGACCCGTCAACAAGGACCCGTCAAAATGTCCTGTCAACAATGACCTGTCAACAATGACCTGTCAACAGGGACCCGTCAAAAGGACTCGTCCAAAGGGACCCGTCAACAATGACCCGTCAACAGGGACCCGTCCACAGGGATCAGTCCAAAGGGACAAATCAACAATGACAGGGGCTCTCACCTCAAGGCTTGACATGACCTCTTTGATTATTGGTTTGCCTATCGAAAAGCGCTGCTTGGAATACTTTTTGATCACCCCTCGTGGTTGGGTTAGGTTAGGTTACACTACAGCCACCATGTTTAAAAAGCCCGCCCTCTTACAAAAACAAAAACAAAAAACAAGCATGTTAATTCATATTGGCTTTCCACCGTACACATGTTTCTTGTGTGAAACAACGTTTAATTTCATATTAACATTCAAAATCCCACATGTCGCACTTGGAAAGCGAGATTTTCTAAAAAATTACAATTTCACCCCCTAGTAGGGGTAGGTTTTATTTTGTGGTGGAAATCTGTTGTTCAATGGAAAGGGGGTGTCAGCCCGAGTTCAACAACACCTCATTCGTCAAAATCTGACCATGCGTTCGAGAGATATCGCGTCGCCACCATCTTGTGAGGAGGGTGAGGAGGAGGCGGCTGTAGAACCCCCCAAAAACCACTATTTATTGGGCCTAGCGCATGCCCAGAATCAGCTTGGTCATGACAGATATGGCGGATGTCCACACAGCGTTTTAATGTGAGAGTTATTTATAAGAATTATGAAGGAGGGGAAGATTCTTTAATTGTTGAGAGTATGTGCTCCTCCCTTTTCATAACTTTGACAAGGCAGATTATTGAAAATACTGTATATTATTTATGATTCGCATACCTTTCTGGGAGTCATTAGAAGTTGATTTCAATTTGAATTGTCACTGCTGAACTGGAAATATTTATTTTATTACGACAATATATCATTTTCATACCTTATTTAATCTTTTTGGGAGGGCTCCGTGGCTTAGGCGGCAGCCCGCCGCTCTCTCATCGCTGGGTCCGTGGTTCAAATCCCGGTCACTCCATGTGAGATTTGTTCCAGTAGTAGCCTATGTTGCAATGTCGAGAGTGCAATCTTTTGAAGGCCTTAAAGTTGCAATAGTGCCAAAAAGTAATCGTAGAAAAATGTAACGTTATATAGGAAACTTCTTCGGTAAATACGTTGTTCATTGTCCGTCATGTTTTGACGGGTTTCAACTAGTATTATTATTAATATTATTATTGGTGGCTTTATTGTGGTGAAGTAAGGGCTCTTGGCCCTCTCTTACACTCACCCACATACAATGCAACTTCCTCGAATACTCATATATATTATTCTTAACCTACCCAACTTAAATACTAGAATTAAAGTGGCAACTGTATGATATTAACCAAGCTATAAGAATTACATACACTAAACAATTCATGAAGTTTTAACAAAGTATTACTATAGTCATTTACTCACACATGCATAAACAAATTGTTCCAGTTGGCCTAGGAATTCCAGAGGAAATCTTCACATGCACGTTTGAAAGTTGTTAGGGATATACAATTTCTACAATTATTCCTAATTCTTGGAATCCGAATCACTGGACATGACATTTCTTATCGGATATACCAAATGCATTATCCAGGACTAGATCACGGTCCGCCTTGGTGAGAGGTGAAGCAGTTTGACCACTACTCCTTCACGGGACTCATGGGGTAAAATGATCCCTTGCGCTGATAGCTTTCCGCATCTGCTCCTGACAGAAAGAAAAACAACGCTATAGTACGACTAAGCACCATCTAGTGTGGACGATATGAAGTGCCAACAAGCATCTACAAAATTAATACTTAAACACTTGCGTACTTGTGAATAAATTTATTTATTCACTTTGAGACACACAAAACATGTACAAAATAATCACTTGGCTTAGATCAATATGGTTTGAAACAATAGGCCACAGTTTTGAAAAATAAAGCACTGCGAATCTAACTCACACGCTCAAACGTAACTTAGCCTCAACTGAAGACTTAGCCTTCGATTTTTACACACGATGGCACCACAAATCGAGGAGAAATTAACCATGAACGTTTTTTCCCCAGGGGATCGTTATGCCTTTGTTTATTAGCACGCCGAACCGTCCTCTTGAGTTGATTAAGTCATTGACATTGTGCTTAGTGTAGATAATGTTTCTAGCAGGAGTCTAGTTTCTTGCGAAAGTTCGTCATGGTAGCTTACAGTCAATTTTAGTGATATTTTCAACATGGTGGCAGCGTGCTATTGCACCCTTCCGTCAGGAATAATTTATAGCCATACTTCGCCTAGCTCAATCGGTTCGGGGATTGTACGTTCATTTCCCACGATTATGACATATACATTCGGGATGATGAATTGTTTATTTATTTTCGACAATATTATCTTATCAATTCATCAACTTATCAACACTCTCAACTTTGGTTTTTCTTTTTCTTATAATTTCAAACGTTCTCTCTCAGCATTCAACATGTAAAGTACTACAAACAGTAGGTGATCGTGCATTCTTTTTTATCCAACATTTTGGATATTTCACCTGGATCATGTCTCAAATAACATATTCTTTATCCGTTTTTATTATTTTACAAGAAATATTACATATTTTTCAGTATGTCCAGCATGGGTATTTATTAATATTATCAAGCCGTAAAAGTCCCAAAAATTTACTTTCAACATAAATTTTTAGCAAGAATTTATTATCACAAGGAATGCTAATGGACTGAACTGTCCAGGCATTTATCTAATGAGCCAATTTTTACTTTAACTTACAGTAATATAATTACTACTGCTCCCATATAAACACTTGAGGTTAGCGACCTTCTTCTGGAGCTCGGGCCCGACATTAAAATGTATGGCCTTCGACTCGCCCATGTCTGCGGTGATGTGTGGGAACCCTCACTTACAGACCGTGACATATCTTAGCTTGACACTGGGCCACACACTCTCAACATAGTGGTTTCTTTTTGATTGAAAGGCTTTAAAAATTCACTTCCCCATTCTTTAATTCCTTCTCATTTACATGAACTGATTCATCATGGCATTAATCCAAATCCCGAAGGTAGGGTGATCTAGTCGTAGTTATCCTCATTGTAAGGAATCTATGCGGCCAATTACTGGGAGTATTACCAAATTGTGCTCCTCATACGCAATACCTAAAATCCTCCCCAAGGGACATACTATACTGGGGACATCGTGAAGGCGGGGCACACCGTCGGACCCTTCTACGGAACATTACCAAACGTGCTCTATACGGCACTACCTAAATCCTCCCCAAGGGACGCACCACTACACTGGGGGGAAAATTGTGCTTTACAGCAGCACCACATACACTCATCCCCAACAAGCGTCCTCAAGACGCACGACGATTTAGACCCGACATAGATTTCCTTTCCAACTACAACCACGATAAATGCCTCCATAAATAAAATCGCAACTATTCATCTTGATTCTGCATTTAATTCCTCACCTATTCCGGTGGCAACAATATTTTCTTTTAAAACCTTTCATATAGTCTACGTGGTTCATTCTAGTGTATTTTTGGCTCCATCTAAATTTTATAAATTAGGGTTATTATTACTTTCATTTTTAATTATTCCGGCCTTGTTCTTAATTCTCTTCAGATACACTTCCCACACACAAACACTTCTGAGTTAACACACATTTCCCTATTTTCTCTACTTTCCACATGCTGTAACATATATTTTGGAGTGCACGATCCCTAAAAAAAATATTTAGGTAATAATGTTTAGTACTTACATATTTCTTGGTGGTCTCCACCAGTGATTTGGGAATCTTTCATCCATCTCCGTGATGCTGTACACTTCCATTTTACACAAATCACGGCGATACACTCTTTTACAATACATATTACTCATTTTATTTTCACTTTCTTCACAAATCTCGACACTCACTGACATCCCTATTTCTGGGATGCTTTTTCACCTTTGATCTCAGTTATTCACTTAATTGTTAACACTTTGAAAAATACACAAATTTTACTTGTGGCATGAGATCGATGCCTTCTTTCTACACTATCTAATACATATGATTATAATCCTTCCCATCTACACACGCATTACAACTCCTTCTAGCGTCTCGTCCTGGAATGCTGGTATCTATTTACCCCTGTTTCCTTTCTTAGATCTCTCATCCGGGCGATTTTCAGTCTCTGGACCTCAAATCCGCGATTCCTACTCAGATAGTTTCCTTTTCACCTCGGAAAAGTAGAATACTCAATGTTTTTATTTCCAATTCCTATCTGCGCGTAACTTCACTCGTTCCGGTATCCGCCTCAGCGTAACGTCTACTTCCTTTTAACGACGGTAATTATTTCGTGATTACTTTAATTACTTGCGACTTCGTTATCCTCGAGCGTGGTTATACTTATTATAATCACTTTTGAGCCGTGGTTTATCGTTTGAACGTTCCATCTTGGACTCCTACTAATTATATTCGCAACTTCCTCTAGTTATTATACTCGGTTATCGAGTATGACTTTGTGCTATTTCGTCCATTTGGACCGTATAGTGTCGAGAACTTCCCTCACAAAGATTTGAAGACTTGTAGTAACTATCGTGGCCTCCCCTCAAGAGGGCCTGAATACTGTGATATACTAGATTTATCTGCAAATGTTCATTCCCATTCAAGAGCTAGTTCCTTATTTTACTCTAACACTCGTGTACCGAATTTGACTTGGTACTGTATAGCGTCCATTTGGACCGTCGAGCGTCGTGGACTTCCCTCACGAAGGCTCGATAACTCGTAGTAGACTGTGTTATGACGTGAACTGAGATGAACTGCATTGAAGACTAAACGACGTCCGTAGTCTCCCCTCATTAGGGCCTAGATACTGTGATCGACTGTAATGAACTGCATGCTGTTCCAAGCGGCTGCCTCCTTATATATTCATTTCCCCTTGAAACATAGTTCCACCTCTTACTCGTGAACTCAATTCTTTAATCTAAAGCGACTTTTGTCTTCAAAATCATTTCCTGGTTGTATGTGATCCGCAGTTTTCAAATATAACCATCGGAATGAGATTCGATCGGCCAATTTCTTGTAATTAATTCCCTTTTTCGACGGCATGGATGACGCTACTTCGGAGATTCCTGGCTCTCATCTGAAATCAATGCTTTGGCTGCGTTTAGGTGGTGTACCTCCGCGGCCTGATTCAGCAATTTGTAATATCCATTTATTAGAGAGTTTTATCCTTCCTTAATTTGCATATTCTCTTTTTGTTTACGGGACGATCTTTAGTATTCATCTCCATTGGTTAATTCCTAAGATATTTGTGAATTACTCTATCCATTCCCCCCTCCCGTCTCTATTCCTCTTTTATTGGTATTCCCCTGGCTGTACGTAATCTTATCTAGTGGCTATAATGTATCCCTGGTGCCAGCCAGCCGGGTCCACTTGAGATATCACGTCACCCCTCTGACCTCATCGCTTAGTCATACGATCTACTCCTATGTTAAGTTGGAATATATATTAAGTAAGTTCAAGACCTGATATTTCCTGTGGTACAGATGCACTTTACTGACAACTCCGTTATTAATTAGATTTGTGTAGAAAGTGAAATTCCAGGGATCATGGATTCGTTTTTCTCGGTCTCAATTCGTATATACAGGGTCATTTGTTCGTATTCTTCTATCCGAGCATCGGATAGCCACACCATAGGCTGCGTGATACTCTTATAACTAATGCTAGCAAGGTCTCTTATATGAAACCCTTTTTTTTCTCTTATGTTACACGTTAATAGCGCAATTATATCCTGATTTGTTGATTTTACTATTTGAACAGTATGCCCAGCCGCCATCTTGAATATATACAGTGGTCCTTTAGCTGTGGGCCTACAAAGCCATCTATATTACTGCCATCCTTCGTCACTGTGCCTCTGATATGTTGAATTTTATTAAATTTTGTATTCTAGAATTTCAAGATGGCGGCTGCGCGTAGTATTCAATTATATAAGGGCAGCATAAGTTCTACTGTGAACAGTGCTTCATTGGAAAATGAGTTACAGATTATGTTTAAATGTGTCGCATCGTTGTCATCTGAAAACTTTGTATTTTTGGGCTTCCAACGTTTGACATAAGATAGTTTGTTTATGAAAATGTAGTAATGTTTGGATGATTAGTTTTGTCGGTACTTGATTTAGACACTGAACTCCATTTTGTTTCGTTAAGATGCCGGCGACATAAAATATGGGATTGAAGTTTCCTTTACTAGTGCTACCTCTGTATCAAATTTCAATCAGGCCGGTATCGTCGTTTGGGAGTTGATAGGGGACACATGCAGACAGTCTTGGTGATGTGTGTCATACTAACTGAAGCACCCTTTGGTATAAGTATGATAAGTATGAAAAGCATTAATTCCTATGAATCCCTACTGTATGTTGCATTTTTTTTGTAGATTTGCTTCTTTATGTTAATTTCCTTAAAATCGATATCATGATATATTATAATAGAATGGTACCCTGACTCTCACAAGGGATGTACATACGAATAAAACGCCAGGCGAGGTTATAAGAAGATCTTTGCTGAGGTGTTGTGGTGGTATTGACAAGTAGATCTCTGCTCATTGTCAAGGGAGTGGACAGTTTATTTGATCCGAGAACCGAATATGTACTTGAGCTCAGTTCCGGTGCACGCCAGTTCTTGTCCAAACTGATAGTTCGTATTTGGCACACGTTTGGACATGTTCTTAGAAATGTCAAACATTTCACAGGTGTACGTGGTGGGAGGTGGGGAGGTGAAGATCTAATATAATTTACAAAGAAATGCTCCAGAAACTGAAAACCAACAGGGTAGCGTATCCATTCCAAAATAAGC
The DNA here is from genome assembly GCA_946902985.2 of Meconema thalassinum. NCBI lineage: Eukaryota > Metazoa > Arthropoda > Insecta > Orthoptera > Tettigoniidae > Meconema > Meconema thalassinum. Next base: position 1,445,007,355 of record OX336389.2, on the reverse strand, counting down.
CACGGTTTGTTCCCCTTTCATGGTGGACCTTTTGGCATATTTTCAACTATTTAGAAGCGAGGTGGATTAGAATCTCCTTCTATATCAATGTAGAATTGGATTTCTTGTCATTCGGCCAAAATTCCCAGAAAAATTCAGAGACAAGAGTTATGCTCGCCCAGAGAATTTCGCCTGTGATGCTTACAGCAATTTTGGAAAGCTCATAAATTTGAAAATGGCGATAGAAAGAAGCACATTGCTATCCCGCACTATGGAAATGTATAAGTGGTTTTTCCTCACTAAGTCACAAATGTCTCAATAATATGCCGACAATTATTTACACTGAATTTTGCATTAAAATATTGGATCATTGATACATAATATATTTTCAAGAAATCGTAACTACACATGTTATGCACGGGGGATGGAGAAAGGACAAGCCCCACATACACATCTCCTCTACTACATAGGCCTATATAACATTCACATTTATATTATATATATTGTACCCAAGCCCGTATTTAGGGCTCCTGGTGCCCCTGGGGGAAAAAAGGAAAAATCCTCTGCTCACCCCGGCTTGGAATATGTAGATTCCTTCGTATTAAAGTTTCCTTAACAGATGGGGCCATTTCTTCATCTGAGGATGTACAGTACATAACTATGAGTGGCAAAGACAATAAATCTGCGTTTACTAAAGTTACCACTAGAAAAAGACTCAGTACAAACAATTTACATTAAATTCTAACAGATATCATACACAACCAATGGCCAAAACACCAATTATTTAAATAACAAGGGACCTCTTTCTTGTCTTGTCATTTGCAAACAGGTTTATAATTTCTTCATAATAACAGTTTCACTTTCAACTCAGATTCAACAGCAAGATGACTTAAGACAATCCTTCTTTTTATGTCCTTAAAAATCAACATTGCCAATGGATATTCCCTTGTGTGGGGGTTTAACTTTAATTAGGCTACTGGACGTTTAATGCCCAAGCGGTTTTCAAGCAAAATTTGCCGCCCCTAAAACATGCTGCTCTGGGCAGTTGCCCAGTTTGTCCCCCCATAAATGCGGGCCTGATTGTACCCGTATATAGAGCCATCTAAGATAGAACTCTATCATGGTCGTCGCACTCAGTCCACTTCTGAACTTTAAAACTATCCTAGGCTTTCGTTTTATGAAATCATACAGGGCTGACTACAATCAACACACATGGTATATCTCAACGAAACAGTTCATTCAAAGTTATACAAGTTAAATCCGAAGATGCAGAAAGTAAAATGGAAAAGGAACATGAACGAAAATAGAAAAATGACCCATATATTCCACGGGACCTGACTACAAAATTCCACAAGGAAATAAAATCAAGGTCTGGGAAGATCTGATCTACGTTACTTTACAATCACAACAAATAGTTACATGTCCGTTCACCAAACAAATTGCACGTGACATTTAAAATAGCAACAAGATGCAGGGTCTTCTTCTTCTTCTTCTTCTTCATCTTTTCCCGCTCATGCGGGGTCGACGTTTTTGGCAAGTCTTTTCCATTTCCCTCGGTCCCAAATGGTGTTTTCGGTTAACTGCTTTTCTGCGAAGTCTTCCCGCACGCAGTCCATCCATCTTCTTCTAGGTCTGCCTCTGTCCCTCCTGCCCTCCAGCTCAAGATCCAGCACTCTTCTTCCCACATAGGTCTCATCCCTGCGCTTAATGTGACCATACCAGAGCAACCGCCTTTCTTGAACTTTCCTTGATGCTTGGGTTACCTTGACACTTCCTCGTATGAAGCTGTTCTTGATGCGGTCTTTCCTAGTAACACCACACATCCATCTCAGCATTTTCATTTCGGCTACATCCAGCCGTTTATTTTGCGACTGTACTATTGGCCAAGTTTCTGCTCCATATAGCATGGCAGGTCTCACCACACTTTTATAGGCGTTCCCCTTTACTTGGACATTTAGTCTCCTGTCACAGAGGACACCAGACAACCTTTTCCAGTTTAACCAGGCAGCCTGAATTCGGTGGGTAATTTCCAGGTCTAGATTGCCATCGTCAGATACCGTTGATCCAAGGTACTTGAAAAAAATTACTTGCTTGGAGCTGATTTCCGTCCATCTTCACACTGTCATTTCCCTTTCCACCGAGGCACATGTATTCAGTCTTATTCCGTACTAAAATATTTACGAGCTGTAGTCGGCTGAGGGGAATTTTCATGGCGTTGCTTTTATCTGGAAGAGTAAGCATATATTAAGATCCATTTCCCAAACAACAATACATCTGGGATGTGAATCTGTTGTTAGTTGCCGTTGAACCATGGCTACAAATTAAGTCACTATATTACAGACGACGTGCCTCGAACCTTATTTACCTAATCCATGCGGCACGATTCGACGTTACTCTAGTTATTCATGTTACAAGGATCCTCAATAACCAAACTGAATCTAATTCAACACGTTCAGTCACATAAATAGTGGCTGTCCTTCCAAGGGTTAACTGACAACAAATCTAAATGATCTAGCTCAATGTACCGCCTCAATGAATGTACACTTCGCTAGTCGCAACTCTGTTTTACTGCATAGCTAATCTATACTAGCTACCATAAACAAAAATAAAACAACAACTACGTTGAATACCAAAAACATACCAAAAATAATAATTGGAGAAGTCGCGAGACATTGAAAAGTTTTTGAGGAACGCCTCCTACATAATTAAAATGGATTAAGAGGAACAAAGAAGTTACTGATCTGCATCATCGGACAACGCATTAGCTGCTGCATCCATTGTACACACTCTATATATTTGTAAATAGACACAAAACTTGACGAGGCTGAAAGGCCGCTTTTAGCATTTCCAGATTTGGTCTGTGTTTTCAATCAAATCTTTCTATTAATGTGAAAATTGGCTGAACGTGACTTCGTAGCAGTCTCGAGGAACGTAGTTAATAGTTAGTATATATATATTAGTATCATAAACTAATCATGTAAATTTTAAGCGTATGGTGTGCCATCCTGGGCGATTACCTTATTGGACCACACATCTTTGACGGCCATCTCACAGGGGATCGCTACCGGTTTTTCTTAAATGAATACCTACAGTTGTTGGAGGACTGGGTTACGTGTGAATGTGGTTTCAATACGACGGAGCGCCACCATTTTGGTCGGTAGTTGTCTGGAACCATCTGCTTGCAGATTCCCCGACCGGACATCACTTGACGCCTTTCTGTGGGACAATTTAAAGCTAGTAGTTTACGCACAGCAGGCACAACCCCGAGGCCTGCTAATTCGTGCAGCCTGACATGTTACGACGTGCCCAGCTCTATATCGACCAGGGAGGGCATCTTTCCGACAATTGCTGAGTAAACCATCGAAGTTCCACAGCACCCTGGTACCATGCTACATCAAACGCCAAGCGGCTCATTTCAGGGCCAAATGCAACGTACTTCGTAGGAAGTTTGTAGGTAGGCCTGTGCTTCCATACCTCATTACAAACACCAATGCCAGGACTCGAACCTTCCAGTATATTCCACGTTGGCTACTGGGAGGTTTGAGAACCAACTGGCCGTGCATGGATTCCCTGTTCCTCGCCTGAATAGTTTTAACGTATGTGTCCTTAGCATTATTATTATTATTATTATTATTTATTTACCATAAATCGTACACGAAGTATGGAAGGCCTAGTGAAAAAGGGCAAGCCCCACATACATATTTCATGCTTCACAGGCACAGCTTACATCTATATTTGTTTTAACAATATTTACAAGTTTTACAAAGATATTTGCAGTATTTACATATTTAGAATATTGACATAGTACATTTTCCTGTTCACTCACTCTCTCACGCACGCACTTTCATAACCTCGATCACGCGATACATACATTCATTCCATTCAGATACTCATTCATTCAGCGAGACAATCAATCACTCATACATACGTTTATTTATACAATGTACTTTTTTACGTACGGCTTGAATTTCCTAAGAGGCAAGATCTTGGCATCCCCTGGCAGCGCGTTCCATAACCGCGCAGAGCGGCCGTAGAAACCTGTCAGGTAAGCATTGCTACGTGCGAAGGGCAGAACGAGGGTTACACCTCGTCCTCTCCGAACTGAGCGGTATGCCAATGACAGTCGGCAAAAAGGGCCAATATTAATGGAACCTGTAAGGGATTTTTTAAGAAAAATTAGATCAATTTGTTTGGCTGTTGCCTCTATAGATGGAAATTTTGACAAAGGGGAAGGGGAATAACGAGCTATTAGCCTTTCTGCGCGGCGCTGTACACGCTGGAGCTTGTTCATGTTTTCCGCTGTAGTGGGATGCCAAGCAGGTAAGCCGTACGTTAATATCGGACGGACCATGCATGTGTAAGCCATCCTGAAGGCTCTAGGTTTACAACCTCTCATGTTTCTGTACAAGAAACCCAGAACTTTGGTGGCCTTACATCTTGCCTCTTCACTTTGCATGTTCCAATTCAGGGTGTCGGAGATTGTTACCCCTAATAGCTTTAAGTTTGTGCACTGTGGGATGACACTGTTCATAATTTTGTATTCATTCTCAATGGGTTTTTGTGACCTGGTTATTCTTATGTATTTACATTTTTGTACATTTATATTTAAATTATTCACAGAACACCACAGCGATAAGTTGTCCAGATCTGATTTAAGACAGAGGGAATCTTCTTCACATTTAATGCCCCTGTATAGCACGGTGTCATCTGCATATAGTGACATTGATGAGGTGACACAGCCAGGAAGATCGAGCACATATATAGTGAAGAGAAGAGGTCCGATCACAGAGCCCTGAATCACTCCAGAAGTAACTTGAGCAGCCTGCGATCGAGCTCCTCCGTACACCACACACTGTGTTCGACCCTCTAGGAATGACCTCACCCATGCAAGTAAGCTACCCCTTATGTTAAGCTGCTGTAGCTTTAACAAAAGTCTTTCATGAGACACTTGATCGGAGACCTTAGCCCAATCCAGTGCAATACAATCCACTTGTTTCACTTCTGGCTGATTCAAGTAGAACTGAAACTCATCAATGACTTTTGTCAATAGAGTAGTGCAAGAACGACCCGGAAGAAAACCGTGTTGATTTGGGTCGAGCAGATTGTTCTCCCGTAGGAATTCCAGCACACTGTTTGCTACTAGCCGCTCCATACATTTACAAATTATAGATGTTAGACACACCGGTCTGTAATTTGCAACATCTTCTCTGTCACCTTGCTTATAGATTGGCACCACGTTAGCACATTTCCACCCACACGGCACAGAACCTTGGTTGATAGACAGGTTGAATAACGCACTCAGAGAGGGCGCTAATGCTTCCGCACACTGCAGCAGGATCCGTCCGGGAACATCATCTGGGCCGGTCGCCGCATGTGGTCTAATCTTCCGTAGGCTCTGAATCACCTCAGTTGTTGTGAAGTACAGGTTGGAGAGTGGGAGGGGTGGAAGTGATGACCTTGGCAGAAGCAGGTTCGTGGTCATATCCGGCTTAGAAAAGTTCTGCTTGAAACTGTCACTGAACGCTGTTGCAATATCTTGGGGTGCACTGAGGAATGTACCGTTACAGTGAAATGAGGCTGGCGCAGCGGTGCCGCGTCTTCTGGACAAAAATTTCCACATTTCACTGGTGCTGCTTATTTTGTGAATATAATTGTCGTATGTTTCGCGAATTAATTTCTTTGTTTGGTTCCTGATGTTCTTGTATTTTTCCCACATGATGTCAGTTGAGCAACTTTTCCATTTCTTGTATAAAACGTTCCTTTTCCTAATCATTTTAATGACTTCCTTCGTCACCCATGGAGAATTTTTCTTCCCACTAATGGTTATTTTCGGTATAGCTATATCCACACATTCAAAGAAACAATTTCACCAGGCGTGCCACACTGAGTTGATGTCGCTGGTGTCCAGAATACATGGAGTGGGAAGGTGTTTGAGGTATAAAGATGATAGCAATTTCCAGTCTGCCTTTTTGTAATTGTATACTGTCCTCACTGTGCTCTTGCTGCGTGGTTTGTTGTAATGCAATGTGGTAAAGATGGCTGCGTAATCACTGAAACCGGGTATGACTTCAGCTTTCTGTACGGAGGAAGGAAGGCTTGTTAGGAATAGGTCTATTGTGGAGCGTGTAGTTTGTGTGATTCGAGTTGCTTCGGTTATTAATTGGTCAAGGAATAAATCGTAGAATGCGGTAAGGAATTCATTAGCAATGGGATCCTTGGGAGTGGGAGGAGAGTTTTGCCAGTCTATTTCTAAATTAAAATCGCCTGTTATGTAAATGGCCTTGTATTTGTGCTGGATGTATTGTACACGACGGAGGGACTCCAAAAGTTCATCATTGATGTGCCGAGTTGAATTTGGAGCACGGTATACAGAGCCTATTAGAAATGTATTGTTCGCACACGTGAATTCCACCCACACAGCCTCAGCATCAGTTTCAAGCTCCCGTTGGCGAACAGGCCTTAACTCTGGTTTCATGGCTATTAGTACCCCTCCCCCTGATGTCCAGGTTCGATCTTTGGGCGTTTTCCACACTTATCCACGTTTTCACTGTCGTCCGTCACCTCATCTCATGTGCAGGCCAGGGGTCGATGTTTATGGATGTCTATAAACTACGAATTGTATAAATCTAAATTTTGAAGGGTTAATGGACTACTCTCTCTTTCTTTGTCCCTACATCTCTCGCATCTAACGTTGCGAACTGAAATATTTTGGAAACGGTACCAAACAATGAACAAATCAGAGTTCACAGGAATGTCCTCATGTAAGGGGTTCACAAATTGAGAGGATACAGTTTACTTCAAAAATACCAGTTTCGACACAAAGTTATGCAGGTGTCTCACTCAATCTCAGGACCTGGTTTTCCCTTATAACATTCGAACTAATTTTCAAAATTCAGTGAAATTTGACATGGACATACCTTGATGTATGAAAAGCAAGCACCCCTCCACACACCTCTCCTTGTTACGAAAGTTAGCTGCTAACACATCGTTGAAGATACAGCAAAACATTATTGTCTGTTGTCTTCCATTTTCCTGAGAGTCCGTGGCCAGTTACAGCACACTCATGTATGTCCATTAACTTGAAACAACAAGAGAAAAAACTATGGATTATAAAATTTGTTTCGTTTTTCTAACATCAGAAATGTTTGAGATATTAATGGCTTATATGTTGGCTGAGGGAACGAGGTAGCAATAAACATACAGCCTACTGTGCACTGTTCAAGGTTGTTGCGTTATATCTGATAATAATAGTCATAATAATCATAATCATAATCGTATGACCTCAGCTACCTGCTATAGATCTATCAGGTGGTGCCATCTAGGTGACCTACCCACCAAATTGTGCGGCCATTCAGCAGATAAACAAGAACTCTACTGGACTACCTGTGTCTAACATTTAACACAACACAAATCTGACGCGGTCGGAGTGGGGCCGTATTGGTGAAGTGGCTAAATCCACCTGCCCGCATGGCAGGAGCTTCGGGTTTAAATCTTGACTTAGTCATACTCAACAGATATGATCTCTCCATAGAGACCTATGTCCTGAAGCCATTTCTATGTTACAATGCAGGCATTTCCATACATAATACTCGTAGTTCAAGCGGATTTCAATTCTACATGTATCTACTTAGAATTATCGTCAAGGAGGGGGGGGGGGGCGGATGACTCAGCGGTCAAACTTCTTGCCTCTCGCTAAGTTGGACTGTCTCAATTTCTGGTGAGATGTGAGATTTCCGAGGTGATACGCTACGTACAGTGGCTTGGATTCCATTTTGAAAGGAGGTCCCGTGACTTAATACTGCGTCAAACAACAAGCAACATTTGTTTCACATTTCTAACTTCAGTACTTCTTGAGATATACTGTAAATAGTTACCTGATGTAGGTACGGTATGTATTTGTTTTCTAATGTTCTAGTCCCATCCGGGTAGTAAGTTCCAAAAAGCAAACTTGTAGTTTGAGGCAGTATTAAGTCACGGGACCTCCTTTGAAAGTAGAATCCAAGCCACTGTACGTAGAGTATCACCTCGGAAATCTCACATCTCACCAGACATTGAGATGGTCCAACTTAGCGAGAGGCAAGCAGTTTGACCGCTGCGTCCTACCCCCCCCCCCCCCCCTCCTTGACGATAATTCTAAGTAGATACATGTAGAATTGAAATCCGCTTGAACTACGAGTATTATGTATGGCAGGGCCATCCAGTCATTGCGCTCCGGGAGCACTGGGCAGTCAGACTAGCGCTCCTTCCCCTACCACCACTACACTCTGGCAGCGAGGAGACGGAAGATGTTCGGACCACACTGACTAGCTACGTACGTACAGTCGTGCGGCCGATGGCTCTTGTGGGATTGTTGACATATTAATAGGGCTGTTTTGCCATAACAAATATACCGCATATACAAATCGAATGGTACTCCGATGTATGGAATGTGCAGGAAACGAACACAAGTGTTAAGTAAAGAATATTTATTCCAAACTGAAATGTGAACATAACTTATTAGAGAGGAAAATTCAACAACAAATTATGTTCTTTTTAACATATTACATCTCTGTTGCACATTAAATATTTGGCATGCCCATTATAAGCTGTACAGAAAAATGAAAATTCCCATTCTGCTTTAAAGACTGCTGCTTCACCACTCCTTTTTTGTTTGCTGTTCAGTCATGACCACTGCGAAAGTGATTTACTTACACGCTGTCAACAATGCGCATTGGACTAGACTAGCGACTGATGGATCGGCTGCACACTTCAGCGCGCTCAGCCAGCCAATCTGCTCCCACCACTTCTGAAACTACCTTCCAACAAAGCGCTCGGAGCATTGCCTTAGAGCGCAGCCGGAGCGCTAGCGCTCCGGGAGCGCTGTCTGGATGGCCCTGATGTATGGAAATGCCTGTATGGTAACATAGAAATGGCTTCAGGACATAGGTCTCTTTGGAGAGATCATATCTGTTGAGCACGACTAAGTCAAGATTTAAACGCGAAGCTCCTGCCATGTGGGCAGGTGGATTTAGCCACTTCACCAATACGGCCCCACGCCGACCGCGTCAGATTTGTGTTGTGTTAAATGTTAGACACAGGTAGTCCAGTAAAGTTCTTATTTATCTGCTGAAAGGCCGCACAATTTGGTGGGTAGGTCACCTAGATGGCACCACCTCAAAGATCTATAGCAGGTAGCTGAGGTCATACGATTATGATTATTATGACTATTATTATCAGATATAACACAACAACCTTGAACAGTGCACAGTGCTACCTCGTCCCCTCGTCCAACCTCAAACATTTCTGAAGTTACAAAAATGAAACAAATCTTGTAATCCATAGTTTAGCGACTAGTTTTTAATTTGACAAGAAAATGGGCACGTTCCATTTTAATGGCATGACTGTGTTGAAACAGGCATTTTCGAAGTTTATTGATGTGTAACATCTTTCCGCTCGGTTGCTGGATAGTTTTGTGGAAAATTGGGGACGGAAGTGGATCGGAACGATCGAGCTGGCAGTGGTGGATCGAACGGAAGAATGCACTGCCCGCTCGATCGATTGAACGGTAGTGTACTAGCTGGCAGTGGTGGAAAACGGAAGTATGCACTGCCCGCTCGATCAATCGAACGGAAGTGTACAAGCTGGCAGTGGTGGAAAACGGAAGTATGCACTTCCCGCTCGATCGATCGAACGGAAGTGTACTAGCTGGCAGTGGTGGAACGAACGGAAGTATAAGATGCACTGCCAACTCGATCGATCGATCCAGCTGGCAGTGGTACGAGAAACAATGAGCGTGCGGGGTCGGAAATTGATACCATGACGTACTCTCGGCCATGTGGAATGAATATGACGTACTGAACGGAAAACGCTCATGCGAACTCTGGTGTCAAGTGATTGAAACAAATGACATGGTACATGTTCGAAGTCTTCCTATCAGTATTTAAATGGTAAAATGCCTGAATATCAAACATTGTAAGTAGTCGGCATTGCCGGTATTATGTTTCTGCACAATGGCTATTCAAATATTAACCCACATAACGGTAATGCAGTCATCAATATAATATAACCGTTGTGGTTATACGAGAATTGAGCAAGCCTTCATGAATTATTACTGAATACATCTCTTTACTCACAAGAGGGCCTATTCATAAGGCATTTTAAACTCAATTTCACGCAGGAACATTATCGAAACAAGCAAATTATAAATGAAACTTAATTCCATAATGCAGTATTATTGGCACGTTGAAATAAGTCACCATCCTGTGCACAAAATTTGCGTCATCGAAATAGCCGTGGGGTTAGTGCTTATGACTGTGAATCTAGAGATCTTGGGTTCGAATCCCGGACGGGATAGATATTTTTGCTACCGGATTATCATTTTAAACGATATTTATCATATCAGTCGCCTCCGTAGCGTAGCGGTCAGCATGGTTAGCTGCCGCCCCGGAGGTCCTGGTTTCGATTCCCGGCTCTGCCAAGAAATTTGAAAAGTGGTATGAGGACTGGAACGGGGTCTACTCAGCCTCGGGTGGTCCAAATGAGTAGAGGGGGTTCGATTCCCACCTCAGCCATCCTCGAAGTGGTTTTCCGGGGTTTCCCTCTTCGTCTTCGGGCAAATGCCGGGAGGGTAGTGTACCCGATAATCCGGAAAGGATCCTGTTGGAATATCCATTGCCCCCGCTGGATTGCCTATTTCTAACTACTCCGGCAAATACAACATTAGAAATCGCTTCCAACACGGCCTTTAGGGATTTACAGACAGCAGTTACAAGAATATTGTTGATCAACAACCAACTACACGGGGCACTCACCTTTACTTACCTCTCGGGGACTGGGAATTCAGCTTCGCCTACACTACATCCACAATATTCTTCACCTTATATTTAAAATGAATCACACCCCAACAACAACGGAAAACTATCTGAACAAAATTTATTAACAATAGGGTAAACTAATCTACTATAAACAAAATAACAATAAAGGAATTAAACAATAGACATTACTATTAAAACACGCAATCATTCACCCCTCCTTTCAACTCTACATCTTACTACCATGCTGTATTAAAAATTATGACTATAAAATCTTGGCTTGTTCTAGGCCTGCACTGCGTAAAAATAAAAACGTTTAATGAAGCCTCTTTATGGCATTCCAGACACATGGTTTCATTCACAAGCCTGCGTTTGCAGAACGTACGTGCATTAACTTTGTTTCATCTATGAAATCCTGGCACCACGCCGTACTCGAATCTGGTTTATACAATAAATACAAGGCGGTGGGTCTACACCTGTTCATATTATATCATCGCTCTCCAATGCTAACGGTGAATCATTCTCGCTAGCCCATAGAGGCTGCTTGTGTGTGCATTTATAAAACACGTAAAAATTAACGTTTAAATCTTACAAAAGTTCACATTACTATTTCGTTTCTTAAACAATCATTCTAAAAAATTTTATACACTCTTTCATTCCCACTCCGCAAATGTTCTAGACCAATTCGGTTCCACATTTGCTCTTAACAATGAATAATCATACACACCAAAAACATCCGCTCATAAACACACACTGTTCCAAAACAATTGATTAATAAATCCTACTAAATTATTTAACTAATTAAATCATTTCCGCAAAAATTATTTACATGTAATATGTTTATAATAATATCCATTATCTAGTGTTGCTAAAGCGACACATTCGAGATTCTAAGTTCCGGTTACAATATAATTCTTCACTAAATATATACACTAGTTTTTCACATAACCATCCTTCTCTAACGTTCTGTAGTTTTAATATACTGCTTACACATCGTCTTATATAGGTTTCATTACATTATCGGTATAATACAGTCGACTAATTAAGGTAAACTGTACGTAATTACATCACTTCGAGTTTAATAAAATTCAATAATTGTATTATAGACGTGAGTAGACAATCTTTCTCAAGTTGCATTTCCGCTGAAACCCTCCTGTTAACACAGCTAAATCGTTAATTCACAAGAACTGGACTACTTGTATACAACGGCTCTTATCATGATACATGCCTTTTATCAAAGAACAACAATACTTTGACTTCCTTAAAATGCGGAATTCCCTCGCACGAGCACTCCATAGCTCTACAAATCCTCATATAATAATATATATGGCATAAACAATTATCATCTACTATGTTAAACAATAACCAAAAAGGGATTAATTGTTATTAACATATCTTATGTAGGAACTTCTCTCAAATAATGGCATGACCCTCAGTGTCATTGCACATGACTACTGGACTACAATTAAACACACGTAAATTCTTCAAACGAAACTTTCAATTGTAATAAACGATATTAGACAGTCGTGATTAACCTCCTAATGTTTACTCCACAACAAGATAATTAACTGTTAACTCGTCTGTCGCAAATACATGTAATAAAAATAATACTCCTTTCTCTTCTCACTTGTCGAGCTTTAAATTGTTTATCGTTGTAATATCATGTCCACAAATGACGTGATGTTACACAAATAGGATAAAATAACACACGTGTTATTTATAGTGTCAGATATAATTCAATCTTGACCGGGATAAACTAGCTTCGAATTCCTAGCCAAAGATTTGAATAATCTTCTATCAAAAGGTATTTCCTCTAACATATTAAATGAACAAAGCTCTTAGCTTTACAAATAATAAGGAAGGTTTGTCAATGTCGTAATGTTTTTCCACTCTACACAAAGAATGTTCATAGGAATTAAGACGTCGGTCTTATCAAACGACTAGTATTTCTTAGATCGTCGATAGTTTATGTACAATAATGATATAACAATATCATTCTATGTTCTTCTTTTCTTGAAGTTATATGTTGTTACATTAAATTGCTCAAATTAAATTTAATAAAAATTTAATTTGAAGCTATGACACAATGTCAGAATACTTGGTTTAAGTGAAATTATTAAAATTCGAGAGTCAAAATGACTGAACTTCTATGAGGCAATATGAATCCTCAAACAAAATTTTAATGTCAGTTCCACAAATGATCCGTAGATTAAAATTGAAAAATAGAGGGAATGAAATCATCTTCTAAATAATCTTGAAGTATAAAAAACTCAACACACATCTGAAGTGTAAACTACATAAAAGCACTGAAATACATGAAGTGTGAAAATATAGAAATATGTGGAATAAGATCGCTGAAAATATGGAATAAGATCGCTGAAAATATGAAATAAGATCGCTGAAAGTATGGAATAAGATCGCTGAAAATATGGAATAAGATCGCTGGCTCAGAATGTTACTAATCAAGCTCTATATAACAATTGAGATACACTAATACCTTATTTGGACGAAAACTTGAAGATCTATGTAAGTATTCCCACAATACTTTAGATGTTTCCTCAGTACAAGACACTGATATGGATCTGCATTCGAACCTCGGATCTGCGACCTCAGAGATAAGAAACGTCTCTCTCTGGAATTCACCAACATTCGCCTGGGCTCGAACGACATCCTTCTGGCAAATTCTTCTGGGTTGCTGGGCTACCTTTCCCTAGCATCTTGACAAATCTCTTCTGTAAAGTCTTCATTCTCCGTCGTAAATATGTATCAGCTTCATCATTGGAATATAATTATGGAAATATTCATATAAATAGTGAATGAAATGTTTCCATTGCTAATTGATGTTATATTAGTGTTCGTAGACTGACGAAAATGCACAAGATGGACCGTACACTACGTCTGTATTTAAGAATACGTTGTCTAACGAAGCTCCATCGTTGTATCTTAACTCCTGTTATCGAATATGTCTCTGGCGCATGACTATCAAGTTCATCATATCAACAATATTAATTATACTGAATAATAGTCATTCTGTTAATGTTTATGTGTTGCGCCAATATTAAAAGTTCTCCGCCACTGTTCACTTGAACTGCGTTCGTCAACTTCACGTTGCAATTTATAATGATATTCAGCTTTATTTCCAACACATTTGGAAATCTAACTTAACAGGCTTATATTGTCGAAACGGTGAATAGTAAAACGCTCGACTTTTCACAATATAAAGTAAGCGACCTGTTCTTAATATATATTCGCTTATTTAACTTCAGATCTCAATAATATATGAGATATAATCAATACAATGTTCCTCGCAACTTCACGTAGAATGGAAGTGCGGTGATCTCTAACGTTCCACCTAGCTATCCTCGCGTCTCCACAAGTCGACAGTCGTCGCACTCGGACTAAGCTTTGGGATCTCCGTTAACCCAGTAAAAACACTTCCTCACTCTTCAAAGTCTGCTGGAATAAGAGCCTCGATCCTTGGATCTCCCCCTCCAAGTCGAATTTTTGGCGGCCATATCAATCTCCCACCATAATTTTAGCGCGTGGATTATCAATGCTTATTACTGCGTAGATTAACCGATCTGCGGTTTTTAAAGTATCAGACATAATTTCTCTTAATATTCTCTTCATTACCAAATAAGAAAATCTTCTTCTAAGGGACTAAATGCATAATTTCATCATGTTGTGTAATTAAAGTTGATCCCGTCTTCAATAAGACCTGTTCTCATTGGCTCTGGACTGGGATCCAATAGCATAATTTATAACAATATTTATAATATTAATTTCCAAACTCGCTGTTGCTATGCTAAATATAGCTTTCTAGAAGCGTCCATTGTGCAATATATCACGTGATCGGGCTCTCCCACAGTCTCGAGCTTGTAACACTACACTCTTGTGTCACACTTCCAGAAATTATATTTGCTGGTTAAATTTTATCATGGGGACGGAAAATACTCTCATTATGTCCCTAAATAATTCAATTTACGGGGGCATTCCTCCGTCATCTCAAGTTAAAAACAGTTGCAAATTGTTTTTAATCATCCAAATTCAAGACTTTTGATATGTTACTTGAACTCGTATATATGAATTATTTTAGCCTATTTTCTTATGATACTTCTTTAAATTTTTAGCGTTGAATTTTCCTAGAAAAACGTTGTTTTCATCGTCAAACAACTCATAACAGTTGCATTAGTTATGCGGAACGCTCTTTCTTCTTGATTTTACTGCAGTTATCTTCATCTGACCCGTTCCTCTTCTTCTATTCTTCTTTTCTTCAACGTCTTCTTCTTCTTCTTTTCTTGGTTCTTCAACGTCTTCTTCTTCTTCTTTTCTTGGTTCTGTGTAGCAGTATATCCTCTTCTCTCTTCTACTTCTATTGGTCAACGTAAATGGTCCCTCCATATCGTCTATGAGAACCATTTCCATTACCTTCTCCTTTACTGGTGTTTGGTTTGGATTCAACACTCAAATCCTTTTTATCACCATTCCCATTTTCCTTGTCTCTTAAATCTTTAAGATATTCTTGTCCTTCCTTATGACGTTCATCATACTTCTCCTTCCTCATTATTTCATCTTGGGAGTTTCTGTTACGATTATCGTTTTGGTTATTCCTATTGTTATTCCTGTTACAATAACCATTATTATTGTATCGGTAGTTATTATTATTGTGATAATAACCACTTCTACGGTTGCCATTGCTATTATTGTTATTACGTCCTTGCTGTTGCTGATATGGACGATCTCCACGGAATCTCCTGTATATGGGTTCTGGTCTACGATCCCGGAAATAATTATTCCTTTCAGGACCAATATTTCTCTTTTCTGGTTCTTTCGGATTGTCTGTCTGTTGTGTTTGGTCGAGATATACTGTGTTAATGTCTTTGTACTCTTGCCTTTGGTTCTTCGCAACAACGTTTGGCATAGGGCTCGTGTAATCGAGTTTTCAGAGCAATTCGTCCATGCTTGCTAGATCGTTGATCCCTGACGAGATAATTAAACGTCTGACTTCAACAGGGAGCATCCTGGCTATCGCGTCTATCAACTGAGCTGTAGTTAACGGGGGTTGAAGAAATCTGAGTCCGGCTAACTGACTCGTGACGAAGTCTGCGTAGCGTGTAGGAAGAGTTCCTGAATATTTCCGTGAGTATACTTCTGCTCGTAGGGAGTTTTGTGCTTCAATAGACCAAAAATGCTTTATTGGTGCTTCTGCGAATTCATCGAAGTTCATGAAGGTATATCTGAAGGCTCTAAGCCATTCAAGGGGCCCATCTGACTGATATCATTCTACGATCTTCAATTCCCACTCTCTTGGAATATGCGTTTCGATAAAGTTATCTCTGAGATTTCTGATGTACTCTATCGGTGTGAAACTATCTAGGTTGCTGAACTTGCGCGGTTTGTCTTCAAAGTTCCTTATGACCGTCACGTTTCTCGGATATGAATCCTGAAGGTTTTGTCGAAAATCTCTATTTTAACTTTCGAGCTCTTTACTCCTCTCCTCTAAACCTTCCGTAAACCTGAATAATCTTTCTTCCGGCCTAATTTCCCTTTCTTCCACTTCTAGACTATTTCTTCTAGTCTGATTCCTCGAATCTTCGAAATATATCTTCTCCCTTTCCTTTTCTTCTATCTCAGCGATAATCTTCTTCAGCTGTTGGCCTACTTCGGTCTTTAAATCTTCCTTATGCGTCTCAAGCTAGGCAACATCTCCTAGATTAAGATTTTGTAACTTCTTGGATACGTATTCTTCTAGTTCATTAGTTTTCTCCTCACTCATGGCATTAACGTTAGTGACAACCTTGTTTAATCGTTCTTCTATCGTTTTAGTTTTATTCTCTAACGATTCTTTCAAAGCTTGCACATCCTGACTAGACTGAGTTCTATCTTCTACTTGCTTTTCAGTGAGCGTATCAATCCTTTTACCTAGATCTGTTCTTACTTCAATAACCTCTCTATTAATTTCTACTTGGGTACTGGCTAATTTCTTTTCTATGTTATCTTGGATTTGCTTAACATGTTCCCCACTAGATTTGTTCCACTCGTCTTTCCATACAACTACATTAGCTTTTAACATTGCAGCTTTGTCCTCCTCAATATCAGCCTTAAGAATTTTATTATGGTCAATAACCTGTGTTCGTCAAGTTTCTACGTTACCTTTTAATTCGACCAGAGAAGCTGTAGTTTTTAACGCATCGTTAACAAAACGTGTCGTCAAAGCAGTTATATTTTGTGTACACAATTCTTTAGACGCCTCTACCTCTTGTCTAATCTTATTAATGTCCACCTGGACTTTTGTTACATCTACAAATACCGTATTCACTTCTGTCTGTATTTTACCTATGTCAGACTGTACATCAGTGACATCTGACTGCATATTATTTATGTCAACCTGAACATTGGTGACATCGGCTTGGACTGTATCTACTTTAGATTGGATATTGGATACCTCTAACCTCTCATTACCAATATCAGACTGTACTATGTCTACTTTGGATTGGACTGTGGATACATCTACTTGGACTGTATCGACTTTACTTTGAACATGGGATACATCTGACCTAACATTACTAACATCGGACTGTACTATGTCTACTTTGGATTGGACTGTACCGACCTCTGTTCGTACACCACTTACATCATCTTGTATCTGCTTGGAGCAGGCCTGTAATCGCGTGACATTTGCAACCATTTTAGATGCACTAGTATGCAAACCCTCTAAAGAAGTCTGAACTTCCTGAATTTCAGTTTAGAAACTCTCTTTGACACATTCAGCGACTTTATCTGTAAGAGAATCAACAACTTTAACAATCACTGTGTTAAGGTCCTCCTTCCGTTCCCGCTTAAGTTGTTCTAGGTCCTGCTTCGCTTCCTGAAATTTACCTTCAACAACATTTAAACTGCTCTGCAGTTGCTCCTTCAAATTCTGCTGCAACTCTTCCAACATTCGCTTTACATCCTCACTTGCCATTGCAATAACCCTTTATATAATGCTGTAGAGACATAAACAACAGCAGAGCAAAATAACAACATCTGAGCAACGTCCTATTCCACATATATTTTTGAGCACCTTAATTTCTAAAAGTAACTTAAAATTACCTTAGCATTAATTTAAAGTACACCCTATGTTGAATAAACCTACTCATAATGTTTGTTCTCCTGTGATTCACTTTAAATATACTACCACACAGAAAAATTCTACCATTATAATCATCAAAACAAGTTAGCTTTAGTTTTACACATTACCTTAGCAATCGTCATGTACCGGTGAAATAAAATAAATATTCAGATCGTAGGTCGTTTTTCGAAACTGTCCACCTACTACACCTCTCTCAGGTTTCTAAGATCTGATCTTTATCTGAGTGTAATCTTCCTAATATTAATTTAAATTAAGCCTATATAATTTCACTCACATCCATCCGAAATTGGATAAGACATCCCACAAGCCTGGTAATTAATTCTTTCACTAGAAATGTTCAAACCAACTTCCTTTAGAGACACCACGAAGCTAATTTCGTATCCCCAAGGTTCATAGGCGCCATTCCTACTGTACCCGATAATCCGGAAAGGATCCTGTTGGAATATCCATTGCCCCCGCTGGATTGCCTATTTCTAACTACTCCGGCAAATACAACATTAGAAATCGCTTCCAACACGGCCTTTAGGGATTTACAGACAGCAGTTACAAGAATATTGTTGATCAACAACCAACTACACGGGGCACTCACCTTTACTTACCTCTCGGGGACTGGGAATTCAGCTTCCCCTACACTACATCCACAATATTCTTCACCTTATATTTAAAATGAATCACACATCAACAACAATGGAAAACAATCTGAACAAAATTTATTAACAATAGAGTAAACTAATCTACTATAAACAAAATAACAATAAACAAATTTAACAATAGGCATTACAATTAAAAACACGCAATCATTCACACCTCCTTTCAACTCTACATCTTACTACCATGCTGTATTAAAAATTATGTGTATAAAATCTTGGCTTGTTCTAGGCCTGCACTGCGTAAAAATAAAAACGTTTAATGAAGCCTCTTAATGGCATTCCAGACACATGGTTTCATTCACAAGCCTGCGTTTTCAGAACGCACGTGCATTAACTTTGTTTCATCAATGAAATCCCGACACCACGCCGTACTCAAAACTGGTTTATACAATAAATACAAGGCGGTGGGTCTACACCTGTTCATATTATATCATCGCTCTCCAATGCTAACGGTGAATCATTCTCGCTAGCCCATAGAGGCTGCTTGTGTGTGCATTTATAAAACACGTAAAAATTAACATTTATATCTTACAAAAGGTCACATAACTATTTCGTTTCTTAAACAATCATTCTAAAAAAAATTATACACTCTTTCATTCGCACTCCGCAATTGTTCTAGACCAATTCGGTTCCACATTTGCTCTTAACAATGAATAATCATACACACCAAAAACATCCGCTCATAAACACACACTGTTCCAAAACAATTGATTAATAAATCCTACTAAATTATTTAACTAATTAAATCGTTTCCACAAAAATTATTTACATGTAATATGTTTATAATAATATCCATTATCTAGTGTTGCTAAAGCGACACTTTCGAGATTCTAAATTCTCGGTTACAATATAATTCTTCACTAAATATATACACTAGTTTTTCACATAACCATCCTTCTCTAACGTTCTGTAGTTTTAATATACTGCTTACACATCGTCTTATATAGGTTTCATTACATTATCGGTATAATACAGTCGACTAATTAAGGTAAACTGTACGTAATTACATCACTTCGGGTTTAATAAAATTTAATAATTGTATTATAGACGTGAGTAGACAATCTTTCTCAAGTTGCATTTCCGCTGAAACCCTCCTGTTAACACAGCTAAATCGTTAATTCACAAGAACTGGACTACTTGTATACAACGGCTCTTATCATGATACATGCCTTTTATCAAAGAACAACAATACTTTGAATTCCTTAAAATGCGGAATTCCCTCGCACGAGCACTCCATAGCTCTACAAATCCTCATATAATAATATATATGGCATAAACAATTATCATCTACTATGTTAAACAATAACCAAAAAGGGATTAATTGTTATTAACACATCTTATGTAGGAACTTCTCTCAAATAATGGCATGACCCTCAGTATCATTGCACATGACTACTGGACTACAATTATACATACGTAAGTTCTTCAAACGAAACTTCCAATTGTAATGAACGATATTAGACAGTCGTGATTAACCTCCTAAAGTTTACTCCACAACAAGATAATTAACTGTTAACTCGTCTGTCGCAAATAAATGTAATAAAAATAATACTCCTGTCTCTTCTCACTTGTCGAGCTTTAAATTGTTTATCGTTGTAATATCATGTCCACAAATGACGTGATGTTACACAAATAGGATAAAATAACACACATGTCATTTATAGTGTCAGATAGAATTCAATCTTGACCGGGATAAACTAGCTTTGAATTCCTAGCCAAAGATTTGAATAATCTTCTATCAAAAGGTATTTCCTCTAACATATTAAATGAACAAAGCTCTTAGCTTTACAAATAATAAGAAAGGTTTGTTAATGTCGTAATGTTTTTCCACTCTACACAAAGAATGTTCATAGGAATTAAGACTTCGGTCTTATCAAACGACTAGCATTTCTTTGATCGTCGATACTTTATGAACAATAATGATATAATAATATCATTCGATGTTTCTTCTTTTCTTGAAGTTATATGTTGTTACATTAAATTGCTCAAATTAAATTTAATAAAAATTTAATTTGAAGCTATGACACAATGTCAGAATACTTGGTTTAAGTGAAATTATTAAAATTCGAGAGTCGAAACGACTGATCTCCTATGAGGCAATATGATTCCTCAAACAAAATTTTAATGTCAGTTCCACAACTGATCCGTAGACTAAAATTGAAAAATAGATGGAATGAAATCATCTTCTAAATAATCTTGAAGTATAAAAAACTCAACACACATCTGAAGTGTAAACTATATAAAAGCACTGAAATACATGAAGTGTGAAAATATAGAAATATGTGGAATAAGATCGCTGAAAATATGGAATAAGATCGCTGAAAATATTAAATAAGATCGCTGAAAATATGTAATAAGATCGCTGGCTCAGAATGTTACTAATCAAGCTCTATATAACAATTGAGATACACTAATACCTTATTTGGACGAAAACTTGAAGATCTATGTAAGTATTCCCACAATACTTTAGATGTTTCCTCAGTACAAGACACTGATATGGATCTGCATTCGAACCTCGGATCTGCGACCTCAGAGATAAGAAACGTCTCTCTCAGGAATTCACCAACATTCACCTGGGCTCGAACGACATCCTTCTGGCAAATTCTTCGGGGTTGCTGGACTACCTTTCCCTTGCATCTTGACAAATCTCTTCTGTAAAGTCTCCATTCTCCGTCGTAAATATGTGTCAGCTTCATCATTGGAATATAATTATGGAAATATTCATATAAATAGTGAATGAAATGTTTCCATTGCTAATTGATGTTATATTAGTGTTCGTAGACTGACGAAAATGCACAAGATGGACCGTACACTACGTTTGTATTCAAGAATACGTTGTCTAACGAAGCTCCATCGATGTACCTTAACTCCTGTTATCGAATATGTCTCTGGCGCATGACTATCTAGTTCATCATATCAACAATGTTAATTATGCTGAATGATAATGTTTGAAGAATAATAATAGTCATTCTGTTAATGTTTATGTGTTGCGCCAATATTAAAAGTTCTCCGCCACTGTTCACTTGAACTGCGTTCGTCAACTTCACGTTGCAATTTATAATGATATTCAGCTTTACTTCCAACACATTTGGAAATCTAACTTAACAGGCTTATATTGTCGAAACGGTGAATAGTAAAACGCTCGACTTTTCACAATATAAAGTAAGCGACCTGTTCTTAATATACATTCGCTTATTTAACTTCAGATCTCAATTATATATGAGATATAATAAATACAATGTTCCTCGCAACTTCACGTAGAATGGAAGTGCGGTGATCTCTAACGTTCCACCTAGCTATCCTCGCGTCTCCACAAGTCGACAGTCGTCGCACTCGGACTAAGCTTTGGGATCTCCGTTAACCCAGTAAAAACACTTCCTCACTCTTCAAAGTCTGCTGGAATAAGAGCCTCGATCCTTGGATCTCCCCCTCCAAGTCGAATTTTTGGCGGCCATAACAATCTCCCACCATAATTTTAGCGCGTAGATTACCAATGCTTATTACTGCGTAGATTAACCGATCTGCGGTTTTTAAAGTATCAGACATAATTTCTCTCAATATTCTCTTCATTACCAAATAAGAAAATCTTCTTCTAAGGGCCTAAATGCATAATTGCATCATGTTGTGTAATTAAAGTTGATCCCGTCTTCAATAAGACCTGTTCTCATTGGCTCTGGACTGGGATCCAATAGCATAATTTATAACAATATTTATAATATTAATTTCCAAACTCGCTGTTGCTATGCTAAATATAGCCTTCTAGAAGCGTCCATTGTGCAATATATCACGTGATCAGGCTCTCCCACAGTCTCGAGCTTGTAACACTACACTCTTGTGTCACACTTCCAGAAATTATATTTGCTGGATAAATTTTATCATGGGGACGGAAAATACTCTCATTATGTCCCTAAATAATTCAATTTACGGGGGTAGTACCTACTTTAAGGCCACGGCCGCCTCCTTCCCTCTTCCTCGCCTATCCATCCCAATCTTCCTTCCCTTCCCATCCCTCATGAGGCCCCTGTTCGCTTTGCTGGTGAGGCCGCCTGGGCGAAGTGCTGATCACACCTCCCCAGTTGTATCCGTCCTGACCAGATGTTCCAGGCTCCAGGACACTGCCCATAGAGGCGGTAGTGGTGAGTTCCCTCGCTGAGTCCGTGGGAACCAGCAACCTAGAGGGTAAATTGACTAAATAAAAATAAATAAAATAACTTATCATATCAATGACTCATTTTAACAGAATCCATATGAAATTACGTGTTGGTCTGGGAATGAAGAGGACCTGTTTATAAGGAATTTAAGGTTAAGAGCGGTGTCGCGTCTATTAATCTAGTTGATCCATATCGTATTCTTTATTTAGGCTAGTGCTGGTGGAAGCTACAAATCATCTAATAAAATGAGTTCCGTATTATAAACTACAATATCTGTAAAACACTCCCTTTTACAATAGATTAATATTTGGGCCAATAATAGTATAAAATACCGGTGTATCAACAATTTCACGTGAGGTTACTTCTATGTTAGATGTTACACATCATATGCGACTACTGTAAGGCTCGTTTTTTTTTTTTTTTTTTTTTATTATCTGTATTCTCTCAATGTGTCAGCCCCTTACGTGAAACATTCCTGTGAATTATTTCTTTCAGTGTTTGTATAGGATCAAAAATATTTCAGGTCGCAACGTCAGGTGATTCACCTTTTATGTTTCAAGGGAGGTTCAAATGTTCATCCGACTGAGTACATGGTGTATTGTTCGTTACGTATCACGAATGTTTGAAATAGCTGTGCCACAAAAATGTTCTTGGCTCTGTGCTCTAACAGCTTTAGAGGCTGTAGATCCCGGTTCAAATCTCGGAAAGTCTCTTTCTTTGCTTCATCATTATTGTCTCTTCATATGGAATTTTCAATAGCTTGTTTTGTGAGAATGCACAGCGATAATGGATCGCAGTTAACACGAATCTCTGTTAAATATTGAATCACTTCATAAGTTTCCTGTTCATTTCAAAGGAACAGGACACCGGACTTTAAATCTTCATTTTTGTATTTTTATGTTGGTGGTCGAATTCTGTAGCTGGATCAAACACAAAGAATGTGATATAGCTTCAGGAGTGTATTAGTACCGGTACCACTTAAAACAGGACGGGCGAGCCGACTGGCAAACTACAAGACTGCGAGTTCGCAACTGGCCAGCCCGATATCATTGAAGGGTATTGAAATCTTGTGTCGGCAGATTTAAAGAAACGTTAATGAACACCTTCAGAGCAAAATTCTAGTAGGCTTACCTTATTACGCAAAGAAATAAAAGAGGCGTCAATATAATGAGTATTATTATTATTACCAGCGATGGTGGGCAAGAGCACTGACGCGCTACATCGTGCATCGGGGGAGCGTGGGTTCAAATCCCACCTCAGCCGTTCCAAAAATGATTTTCGTGGTTTCCCCATTTTCACCGCAAGGCAAATGCTGGCAGGCGCTGATCTAGAGTTAGGGGGGGGGGGGTCAGAGAATCGAAATTGTTAAGTAAAATGGTATCACTAAAAACGCAATCACAAAATAACCGAACGTACAAAACCAGACCAATTTTTTTGCAAGCTGCATGGATAGAAATTTGATGCGTTTAGCGCACCAAAAATATTCGTACAAATTGCAACGGCGTGTTTTGCGACTTTTACATCGAGCTTCGAGAAAAGTATCAAGGTACGTTACAGTCGAATTGGTACCGACAAAGGGAGAAAGTCACAACTTAAATTGCCAACCAAGCTTGCAGTTTGGACGTCGGCAAAATTTTTGGTGCAGAAAAAGCCCCAAATTCCTACCCGTGCATTGCTGCACATTCATCGTGACATCACTATGAACATCGATTCGGTAATCACAAGGTTTGCTAAACAAAATAGACGAGTTGATTTTGTTATATAAATAATCTTTTTTATATAAGAGGTATGAAGTTGTAAATATGTACAGTTGTAACAGAACATAATAATTCCAATAAAGATATTTCAGTATTGAATAAAATGAAAAAACTGTTTTTCAGTTAAAATTCGTTAAGTTTTATTTGTCTGGTTATTGTGTTTTCGTTTTTTGAGTTTGCAAAAGAAATTTGGTCTCCGTTTGGGGGGAGGGGGATCATGACCCCGTGCCCCCCCCCCCCCCTGAATCCGCGCCTAAATGCTGGGACGGTTCCTGTTAACAGGTCCACGGCAGAATTCCTTCCAAATTCCCTTCCCTGAACCCTCCTTAATTAGACCCAAGTTAGCGGTCACCTGGGCGATTGGCCTGTGACCATCCCCAGTTGTATCTGCTGACAAAGAGTGTTAAGCTCCCAGACACTATCCTTGAGAAGGTAGAGGAATGATCCCTCGCGAGTCCGTGGGTGAAGCCAAGCTGGAAGGATAGGCTAAGCGATAAAATTATTATTATTATTATTATTATTATTATTATTATTATTATTATTATTATTATTATTATTATTCCTTCGTTACGGCCAACTAAGGACCACGTCATGTCAACTGTTTTTTCTGCATTTTAATGTTAGCCCAGTACTCCTTCATTCGCAATCGATGTTGCACCTTTCTCTCTGTCGTCCATGCCTTCCCGGTTTTTAGCTTCGGCTTAAGTTGAAAACTCCGATGTTTCTGAAGTTTCTCCCTAAGTGGGCCACGCTCTTGGATATCTTCACGTGTAATCCCAGTCTCCGACAGATCTTTCTCTACTTCATTGAACCAGGCCCCCTTTGTCTTTTTCTCGCGGAGAAAAGCAAAAATTCTGTTGGATAGCCGTGTTGATTTAATTCGGGTTATATGTCCATAAAAAGAAATCCTCCTTTTCCTCATCACGTCCGTTATTTTCTCTACGTGAATGTACAACTCGTGGATGTGGCGTCTTCGGAACTTGCCGTGTTCTTTGATTGGACCCAGGATTTTCCTCAATATCTTCCTTTCCTTGGTCTCCAGTTTTTCCATTATGCCTTTTCTATTCATGGAGAGACATTCCGCTGCATACAAAGCTTCTGGCCGGATGACCGTGCAGTAGTGCTTCAGTTTTGCATTCAGGGATATAGATCTTTTGTTGTACACATTCTTAGTTAGATGGTAAGCCATTTGAATTTTATTCAAGCGTGACGCAAAAGCCTCGTTTTCGGACATTGTAGGGTCTATCCATTCCCCAAGATACTTAAATTTCACAACCCGCTTGATTTTCCCATGATTCACTTCAATATGTTTTGGAGCCGTTTTGATGTTAGTAATAAATTCTGTTTTCTCGAAAGAGATCAGGAGGCCCACCTTTGCAGCTTGTGTTTGAAGCTGGTTGATCTGTTTCCTGGCCGTATCCAACGAATCTGCAAAAACCGCAAGGTCATCTGCAAAGGCTAGACAGTCAATTGATAGGTTCTTATTCTTGTGACCAAGTCTGATTCCATTTTCGACTCCTTCATCACTCATTGCTTTGCGCCACTCACGGATAACTTTCTCAAGAACGCAGTTGAATAGTAGAGGCGAGAGACCATCTCCCTGTCGAACTCCTGTCCTTATCTCGAAGGCATTGGAAATCTCGCCTCTAAACTTAACTTTTGAAGTGGTGTTGGTGAGAGTCTGTTGGATGATCGCTCTGGTTTTGTTGTCTAGGCCGAACTCCTTTAAAATCTTAAGTAGGGTAGTCCGATCAATGGAGTCATAAGCTTTCTTAAAATCAATGAAAGTTACTACAAATTTCTTGCTCCTTAGTTTCAGATATGAAAGGATAGATTTCAGATTCATGATTTGCTCCACACCTGACCGTCCCTTCCTAAAACCTCCTTGATAATCACCCAGTTCTGTATCTAGCTGTTCTTCACCCCTAGTTTGAAGAGCTTTTGAGAGGATTTTGTAAGTTATCAGTAGAAGGGAGATGCCTCGATAGTTGTTAACATCTGCTTTATCGCCTTTCTTATGAAGGGGGTGGATTAAAGCAGAAGTCCAATCAGTTGGAAGTCTTTGGTATCCCAAATTTCATGTATGATGTCCGTTAATTATTCACTGTATTGTCACTAGCAAACTTCCACAGTTCAGCGATTATCGAATCTTCACCTGGAGCTTTATGGTTCTTTAGAGATCGGATAATCTGTTTGACTTCCTCTTTCGAGGGTGAAGAGGAATCTGGGTGGACTTGCGCATGGTCATTAAATGTGAATATGGAACTTGGAGTCTCACAGTTAAGAAGGGACTCAAAATATTTTGCAAGCACCTGACAATTATCTTTGTCGCTATAAACTAGTTTTCCATTGCAATCCCTGAACTGAAGACATGGAGGGCTATATTTCTTCAAGTTGCTTTTAAATGTTCTATAGAAGTTGCGCATATTATTCTTCTGGAAATCCTGTTCGATTTGATCCATCTGGATTTTATGAAAGGCACGTTTAGCATTGCGGATGGTTTTTGCTGCACTCGTTCTCTCATTCAAGAAGTCTGTCCAGTTGACTTGATTTTGTTGCGAATTCCATTTCTGCCAGGCATGCTGTCTCTTCCTTATTACTGCGACACATTCACTGTTCCACCATGCATGCTTCCTCGTTTTAGTTAGTAGGACGGTCTCTTTTGCTGTCTCAACCAGCGCCTGTCACAGTTGTTCCCAGTTCTCTGCATCCACAGTTCGTAGTTTTCGTGTAAACTCATTACCGGACGCCAGTTTTTCAACATCATACCTTTCAGTCTTTTTGGCTCGGAACCTCCGTGTGTTTCTCGGGAGGAGTTTGATTTTAATTTTAGATAGATAATGATCCGAGTCCAGTTTTGCATTTCGTAGAACTTTCACATTCTGAATTTCTCTTTGAGCTTTCCGTGTAATTGCGACGTGATCAATCTGGAATTCGCCAAGACTGGGATTTGGGGATTTCCAGGTCTTTTGTTTCCTGGGCAGATGTTTGAAAGCAGTGGATTTCATTACCAGGTTGAAGGCCCTACATAGCTCTATTAGCCGTTCTCCATTACGATTCGTTCTGTGATGAGCGGAGTAATTTCCAACAATGTTTCGAAATTTTCTTTCTTTGCCTACCTGGGCATTGAAATCCCCAAGTAAAATGATATTATTATTATTATTATTATTATTATTATTATTATTATTATTATTATTATTATTATTATAACCCTATTATTGTTCTTATTAGAAAGATAGCGTGAGCTATTCTCGTGGCATACACCTGTAAGGAACCAGGAAATCCAATTGAAAATGGTCGCCTGGCGTCGCAGCCCCGCCATCTCGAAGAACGAGCTCCAGATTGTTGCTGCTGATAGCAAATCTAATAATATTTGACTCGTTCGATTTTCTGACTTTCTCATTCTTATTTCATTTTGTTGATGAGAGTGCGTGCAGCTAGGCTCTGCGCCTCTTACAGCGAGATATCAAATTGTTTACCCGTGTGTAGTCGATTATCGAAATGAGATTATACGAGTAAGTTTGTAAATTGCAGTTGTTTCTCTAGTAAATTATGCGCAAAAGAAAGAATTCCATTTGTCTGAGGTGTGTTGGCGTGCGAACTCGGGGGAATATCATGTTGTCACGTCACCGAATGTCCCGCGAGGAATGAAGTGAGAACATTACCTAACTTGGCGCTAGTTTGTCCCATTGTAAGAGTGCTGCTGTAGGCTACTGTTAAATTACTCTGCCTATAGCTGCATGTGTATTAATGGTGCAATGCCTTCAGACCAGGTCAATTTAGTAAACATGGCCTCCGCAGAATATTACAGGATTTAATGAATAAATTACCATCTTCTTTGTCTTCTCACTGTGGCATATTCCTAATTTGCCTTCAATTTTGCTCCGAACTATCATTAACCAATTTATGGCCAGAATTTTCCTTGCGATTCTGCAGTTCCCACCTCGCGCAATCCTGGCTTAGCAGATAAGCGGAGATTGGAATAAATTTAAAACAAGAATATAACAAATTACATAAGTGATGAAGCCCGTTTCCACAACCTCCAATCCCTAGGAATAAAATTTGCGCATACCTGTTTCCAGTGGCGTACCGAAGCCGGAGGGGGGGGGGGGGGTTCCAACCCCAGAGACATTTCTTTACTTGAATCTCTATATTTTCCCATCTATCACCTACCTGTTTTACCCTACCGCTAGTGAGGCGTTTTAACTCCTGTAGGCTATATATTTTAAAAGTGATCACGCTCGTCACTTGGTAAATGCCCTTCACTCTACTCGCTGCGAGACCCCTCCTACAAAGGAAGGAAGGAAGGAAGGAAGATTGTAGTTTTACGTGACTGTGAATCTTGTGATTATGAGCCACGGGACCTCCTTTTTACGTGGAATCCGAACCACAGGACATGGCATTTCACCTCGAAAATCTCACATGCATTGACCGGGAATCGAACCCGGACCGCCTTGGTGGGAGGCATACAGCTAGACCGCTGAGCCACCACGCCCCTAACCCCCCCCCCTCCCCCCCCCCCTCCTACAGTGTTGGAGCTAGACATCGAACAGTTTTACTGTTGAAGTGTGCGATCGGTAACCTTGTTCACGTCGCTTCGGGCTGCTTTGTGTGTGCGTTTTGTTAAAGATAATTCAGTACATGAGGAGTTTCTGCAATTTATTCCAATTAATGATACAGATAAAATCATCCCGATAGGCAGATTTTGAGAGTCTATAGTAATGGCAGTGGGAACACGGAGATCAAAACATTATTTTTCTCTCACATAATATCAATTAATATTTTAAGCAATCACGTAACTATGGTCATGATGATACCACTGCATGTTTAGTTACTGTTTTCAATATTTTTATCTTTTGTTTTTCATTTTTTTATTGTTTCGAAAAAATAATGAGGCCTAAAATAGTTTTTATGCAAAGAGAACGGTTATTTAATTATTGTTTTTTTGAATATTAATCGAAATATCGTTTTAATTATGAAGATCACTGTCGTTTAAGGGGCGTAACAGCAAGGTCATCTGCCCCTTTAATAATGAACACAATTACCCTATTATATTAATGACCTCCCCAGAAGGAAATCCTGCCTACGCCACTGCCTGTTTCACCGATATTATATTAGGAAATTTTACTGTCCACAATCGTCGATAAACGAAGTTGCTTTTGCTCCGCCGTCAGCAGCTTCGGCAGGAATTTCGTGGCGAAGTCTCACAGGACTTGCTGGACACCACAAACTAAAATTCCATTAAATTACACAATAATAATAATAATAATAATAATAATAATAATAATAATAATAATAATAATGTTTTTGGTTGTACGTCCCTTTTAACTACTCTAGCTTTTAGAGACGCCGCACAGAGGGCTAGAATCTTGAAAACGATGGCCAAAATATAAAGAGTTGTTCAATTTGTACGAAATTTAGTATGTAAAGGTTATCGAAGTTGCTGATTAATAATATATCAAAAAGTCAAAATGGCGGATCCAAGATGGCGGGCAAATATTGATAAGTCATTTTATTCATATAAAAGTATTTTTTGGGAATTATCGAGGTTGCTAATGAAGATTGAGTTCAAAATTTTTAAAAAACAAAATGTTGGATCCAAGAATGGCGGACCAACATTGATAAAAGTCTTTTTATTTATATAAAAGTCAATATTTAGGGATTGGTGTAGTTAATGATTAAAAATATAAGCTCAAAAACTGAAAAGCTTCAAAAAAGAACCAAATAGAGGATAGAAGGTAGGGTAAAATATGGTACAAAAAATAATTTTAATTCAAAGAAAATTATTCATTTAGTAAAGTATTTGTAACTATAATTAGAAGTTGTCGTTTTGTTCTTCTTTTCATCTTTCATCATCTTCTTTATCATTTTCTGCTTCTTCAACTGAATCGTCGTCATCATCATCATCATCATCTTCAAAGACTGTTTCCTCATCATCTGCATCGGAATCTTCGTAATATTCCGCCACAGGAACTAAGAGGGCAACGGCTTCTGGCGACAAACTCTTCTGTTTCTTTGGTGATGTTTTGCGTAGAGAAGAAATATAGGGGACTGTGGTTGCCAACGATCTCCCGAACACGTCTACCATAGTCTTAACTCTGGAAAACCTTCGAGAAAAATTCAGGCGATATTGCCTTATCAACTTATTGGTTGATTCTTGAGTTGACCGATCGGTAAAATGGCCGAAGAAATAATTTCTGGTCCGTGGATCAACAATCTATGGACTGTTGTTGGCATGTTGTACCAGGGGTATTCTTTGGCGTAGTGTCTGGCAGTAGCTATGGCGTAAGCTCGAAACTTTTCAACTTCGCTTTGACGTCCGCTCGAAATTGTCTGCAAAATAATGTGAAAACTGTGGATTAGTTCTTCGAAAACTCCAGTTAACAACGCTGATGTTGGAGTGTTTTCAATGAAACGTCTAGAGGTGTTCCCGTCCTTTTTCAACTTATTATATTCTTTACAATGCTTCTAGGCATCGATTATAATTTAAATTGTACAAATATAGCTCATAATTAATGAATTTTATTGTCATTTTTCAACATATCTCAATAATGACATTTTGCAAGTATCGCTTAAAACGTGGCTCAAAGCCGGAGTTGGTAATAGTTGGTGGATTTGAAGGTTAATTTACAAAGGTAATAATGTATACTTGCGGACACAGTGCAAATGAAATCGGAATGTCGTGGAATTCGTAACTTATCTCTATTTTTAAGCACGTTTTACAATTTTTTCGTGCATTTTCCGGTATTGAGTTAATTAAAAGAAACAAGAAGTTCCGTGACGAACTAAAGAGCCTACTTTTCTTAATATTTAAGATTCATGCCAATGATTAATCTATATGGATCTATCTAGAATAATGACGAAATTAACTTGGTAATATCGATATTTCTAATTAG
The DNA here is from genome assembly GCA_946902985.2 of Meconema thalassinum. Taxonomy (NCBI): domain Eukaryota; kingdom Metazoa; phylum Arthropoda; class Insecta; order Orthoptera; family Tettigoniidae; genus Meconema; species Meconema thalassinum. The sequence continues at coordinate 1,444,975,997 of OX336389.2, read as the reverse complement.
ATCGAAATACTGTATACCTCGCATAATGTAGCCTAATAGATAACTACAGTTGGCAGCCCTGGTGACTCAATATATTCTTAGCTCCATCTCTTAAGGAACAGAATACAAAATTTGGTTGAAGTCCAATGGATAGCATGGACGTTACATGCAGTTAAACATTGGATCTAACAGCGCGCGTAAAACCATGTTGGCAAAAATGACATACATGTATTGGTCAGAAATAATCTGAAATAATATGATCTATTGTTGTGTCAATTTTGAATGAAATCGATAAGTTAGTATAGAAGTTATATGCATTTTAAAATTGGACCTATCAGCAGGCTTAGAATCATGTTGGCAGCACTGACGTATATTAGTTACTCCAAATTAATCTAGAATGCCAGGTACTGTCCGTGTGCAAAGTTTAGAGCTATTGGCTTGCATACTTTCTGATATATTGCTATTAGGGTAACAAAAATAGAGACTGTATTTGTTAACAGTTGGCAGCCCTGGTTACTCTTAAGAATCGGCATAGTCATATCTGTTATGGTACACATAGCACACACGAAATTTTGTTGAAATCCAAATGATAGTATAGAAATTACATGTATTTGAAGTTGGACCTCTCAGCAGGCTTAGAATCATGTTGGTAACACTGAAGTATATAAGTTACTCTAAATTAACATAGAATGTCAGGTACTACACGTGTGCATAGTTTAAAGCTGTCGGCTTGCATACTTTCTGATATATGGGTATTTGGATTTAAAAAAATTGAGAGCATTTATTAACAGTTTGCAGCCGTGGTGGCTCTTAAGAATACGCTCAGTCATATCTGTTTATGTACACATAGCACATACGAAATTTGGTTGAAATCCAATTGATAGTGTAGAAGTTATATGCATTTAAAATTAGGGCCTATCAGCAGGCTTATAATCATTTTGGCAACACTGCCATATATGGCCTCCTGGAAATTAAACTGCAATATTATTATCTTTACGTGTGCCAATTTTGAAATAGCTCCCATTCATACCTTCCAAGATATCGAACATGGAGCTCAAATTTCAATTGCGATTTTTCAGCAGTTGGAAGCACTTACATCATTTTCAAATATGGCCGTGAGATATTCAGGTATAGATCTTTACTCCTACCAAATTTTGTTTTGATTGCTGCAGCCGTTTAGGAGTTGATAGGGGGACACACACACACACACAGCCAGACAGACAGACAGACAGAAGGACAGACAGAAAGACAGACAGACACACATTTGCCCGATCTCATAAGTCTACTTTTTCCTCATTTTTGCAAAATGTGAAAAGTAGGCTAAAAATGTATAATTTAATGGCTTAATAATGATATAAATGGTTTTTATATAGTACATACCTTCGCTTCACTTACACAGAACACAAATATTTGTCTGGTCGGCCGCACGTACCGCTAACAATGAATTGCCGTTATTGACCTGAAATATAATGGACGAAATGGACACCTACTCGTCCGCACAACCGGTATTCAGTAGTCCCAACATTACTGTAACCAACCTGATAGTCCAAAATTCCCATCTAGAAACTTTTTTTTTTCCTTTTGGCCACGTTTTCAAGATTCTGGCCCATTGTGCGCCGGGGTGCCGGAATTTTTCCCCAAAGGGGATTTTTAACGTGCCAGTAAATCTACTGACACGGCTCCCTCGCATTTGCGCATTCTCAAATGCCAGCTGACTGCGCCAGATACAAACCTGCATCCTTGGACCCAGCAAGTGAGGACGTTACCGCTGAGCCACGCAGCCAGTCTATTAAATTATATATCAGCATATTAAGGCTTGTATGAAGATAGGCTATATCGTGCCAAGTTTCACTGCGCTCGGATGATTAAATCGCGAGTAAATTCCATTTAAATGTTTAAAATTCGCTTGGCTACCATGTTTGTTTTGTGATCACCAAGTTATTAAAAGTCCCATAGGTGAACTTAAGTTAATAGCCTCTATCAACATACAAAATTTCAGTTTGATTGCTGTAAATTTGTAAATATTGAGAGCCGTCTAAATATTTCGGATGGTCGCCATGTTGGATTGTTATACAGGGTCATCGAAAAATAATGCCAACATTTAAAAAAATGATAGCATCGAAACCCTTTATGTTAAACGTGCAATTCTTTCACTGAACGCCAGCTGCTTAAAGTAAGTTTTGTTTTGGAGGGGACGTGACCTTGTTATGCGCACACTAGATGCGCAGTAGCCAAGGTCGGCCGGGGGCGCGGCTGCCAATGACTGCACCGCCCGACAAACTGCACCTGATTACAAAGCTGTCATTCGATGGTTTAATCAGTTTAAGGAAACAGGGACTGTAGAGAAAAATCTAGGCCAGGCCGACCACCAACATCAGCATAGAACGCACGCTTTCCCAGTGGTTGGATTGGTAACTTACGTGCAATCATTTCAGGAGTAACTGTCAACATTGCGGCAGAAATTCGCTCCCGCAGGTGCTCCAAATCCCGATTTTTTTCTGCATACACAATGTTTTTAATGTACCCCCAGAAAAATATCCTAAGGGGTGAGATCAGGACTTCATTGGCGCGCGCGCTCCCGGCCGACATTGGCTACTGCGCATCTAGTGTGCGCATAGCAAGGTCACGTCCCCTCCAAAACAAAACTTACTTTAACCAGCTGGCGTTCAGTGAAAGAAATACACGTTTAAGATAAAGGGTTTCGGTGCTATCATTTTTCTAAATGTTGGCAATATTTTTCGATGACCCTGTATATGTAGGCCGTAGAGTTATGCACCATTAGATGAAGATTATTGCATATATTCATTATTCAAACTTTCACTTCGATTGCATGATTAGGACACAAGTAATAAAAACTTAATTTAAAAATTTTGCATAGCCGCCATCTTGAGGTTATGTTTACAATTGATCTAAATTAGATGTCAGTGCATTACTATGTGTATAAACTATTTGCTGTACCCAGTTTTACTGCGCTCAGATGGTTAAATCGCGAGAAGAGTCTATTTAAGTGTTTCAACTTCGCTTGGCCACCATGTTCGTTTTGTACTTAACAGGTTTATCAATGTTACATAGATGAACTTTTAACAGCACCCTTTATCACCATTCAAAATTTGATGGTGATATATGTTACTGTTGCGGAGATATAGAATGCCAGTGAAATATTTCGCGCGACTGCCATGTTGGATTGGTGAAACGTATTAAAATGTGAAAGGCACGGTCGAGGTAGTAGTTTGCACTTACCGAGTTTCATAGAAATCGCTCGGCCGTTTAGATTTTATAAGGGAGGGGGAGGAAGGTGGGAGGGGGGGGGGGCACACATAGAGACACACACACACGGACAAAAGTTGTTCTCAAAAGCCAATTTTTTCATGAATGAAGATAGACTACAATGAGAGGACTGGTAGGCTACTGTTTAGTTAGGGAAATAATGAATACAACCTTGAGTGAACAAAAACATGCTTCATGAATGGAAAAGAAAAGGTCTGAACCTAGAAGATTGAGGGTATCCGGATAGATAAGACAAGGGCCAATTAAGACGGGAAAGTGAAACGACACTCTAGGACTCAGATACCCTAATACCGTAGGGGTCGGAAAGGAACAAGGGTTGTCCAAGGCAGGTCGACAGGAAAGTTGACAGAGAGGATCCCGGCACAAGTAAGTGGAAGCAACGCCGGACCCAGCTGAGGTCCCGTGATCACCACCCCACGTCCCACTAGTTGTGAGCCCCGGGGGATTGTCTTGTAATTATATTATATCGTGAATTTATTTTAGCCTTTTATTTGTTCACATTACTTTGTGTAGCTGAAGAAGGTTAAAGTATATTTTGAGAAGATGGTATATTGGCTTTCACGGCCAGTGAATTAAAACTCAGCAATTCTTCTAGGTTTGTGCCGTGTCTTGTGTGGGGTTTCGCCTAGGAAACAAAGCTGGCTCATCAGCAGGCTTTCACTGGCCGTGAAAGCCGATATACCATCTTTCTGGAAGCCTTCATAGGGAGGTTAAGGCTGCTTGAGCTTTTAGTTCTCGCAGTGAAAGGCGCAGGTGCGCTTTATAAATAGGGAGATAGCGCGCTGTTCGCTACTCGTGTGTGGGGGGGGGGGGGGCGGAAACCGCCCGCTGATGAGCCAGCTTGTGGTCCTAGGCGAAATCCCACACAAGACACGGCACAAACCTAGAAGAATTGCAGAGTTTTATATTTTGAGAATTCGTGTTAAAAATTCTGCATTTGATATACTCACTTTGGAAGAATAAGTGAGTGGGATAGCGAGCTGAAGAAAGGGTTGAGGACCAGGCAGGGAGAAGTGGGAATATGGAGGGGGATCTCCCGCGCATTATTATTGTTCTGGTCACTTGTACGATCACTCAAGCCTAGAGCTAAGCCCTAATGCGACCCGAGTCGTACCACTGCTGCTTGCATTCATTTTGAGTGATTGTGATTGTTAAAACTCAGCAATGTTTCTCTAGGTTTGTGCCGTGTCTTGTGTGGGGTTTCGCCTAGGACACCAAGCTGGCTCATCAGCGGGATCTTGGTATCCCAGCACGGACCCCCACAGGAGTAGTGAACTGCGCGCTGCCTCCCTTTTTATGAAGCACACCTGCTCCTCTTTACTGAGAGAACCAAAAGCTCAAGCAGCCATAACCTCCATATGAAGTCTTCCAAAAAGATGGTATATTGGCTTTCACAGCCAACGGAACAAACCTAGAGAAATATTGCTGAATTTTAATTGGCTGGCCGTGAAGGCCAATATACCATCATTGTGATTGTATTACAAATATTGTTGATGCGTTTGTTGTTTTACTTAGGGACTTGCACATCGTGGTCATCAGTGCCATGCACTTGGGTGTGTGTAGAATTAGTCTGTAGTAGTGGAATTGGAAAGGAACCCTCCCGGCATTTGCCTGGAGTAGATAGAGGAAACCACTACCAGGTAGACTGAGGTGGGAATCGAGCTCACACCCTTATCAGTTAGGATGCTAGCAACTACCACACAAGGGTGTCAAAATATTATTTCTCTTTCTGATAATTATGAAATGATAAGACGTAGCCTTGCCACGTGCACGCACGTTAAAGACAAGCAATACGATGAGAAGAAGTGGGTTACTGCGGTAAACAAGAGGACGCGTGCATGGATTCTCCCGTGACTCCAGCCACTTAGTTAGCGCATGGTTTAATTTCCTGGTGTCCGTCTCCTGGAGTCATGACATGTTGATATTAACATCGGGTTGAAGTACAGGCTCGTACAGCGTGTCGCCCGTCATCCTGCGTTGGCGTAGGCAATATACCCTAACAGGGGCCAGGTGCTTTATCCTTTATACCCCGTCCCACTGCCCCTTTAGCGGCCAGTGGCGAGCATGAACTCTCGACGGGCAAAGTGAGAGCAGAGGAGAACTGGCGCATGCGCTGAGTACCGAACCAGAGAGAGAAGCATCAGATCGGCGTGCTCGAGTTCTTCGATTGCAAAGCAGCATGGCAGAAATACATGATTGTACTGAGCTTGTGGTCACGAATGGAAGTGTGTGCTATCGGGGCTATTAACTGGCGCGAGCGGCTAGTGTTTCAGATAGCATCGCTACCTACAGAGCGTCTATGGATACAACGTCAAGTTCCGCCAAATGGTTAGGCGCTGGTGTTCAATTTCTTAGCAAACGTAGTCACAGTATGGAAGAATAAGACCGATCTGGGCGCCCCTCAATGTCCACGACTGCAACAAATAAATGAATTAGAGCACAAAATATGCAATTGAATTAAGCATTACTTATCTTTTTCTAGAACATCGTAGAAAGGAAACAGAAATTTGGCTGGACATTTACAGCACAGACGCGACGACCACTGACAAGTGGAAAGAAGCCAACTAACATAACGAGTAGTCTACTGAGTTGTGCAGGAAGGACAATTCCTTTAACTAGGTTCTGCACAGAATGACTGTGAAATAAACTTCCACATTGTGCAACAAACGTCGACAGAATACAGGAAGTGGCGTTAGCCGACATGCGCGTAACTCGTGCCTGATGCCACATCCGCATCTTAGGTTTCGATCACATTGGAGGCACGCTTGTGCAAGTAATTTGGTGGCACGTGTGTGCGTAAGCGTGCACATATAAACAAAATTTGTAGGAGAGCGGCAGAAACAAGTGGTGACGTGTCCATCGCTGCTCACACTGCCCGCCACAAGCAAGTGCATGCTTGCGCAAGCTTGATCCTACTCCTCTTTGAAACAAAAATATTTGTTTTGTAGTTGCAAGCGTGCGTGATCTCAGTTGATTTCTGACCATCGACGCATCGAGGCAGTGACAGTCTAGTGTTGTGGAGCTCCTGATTTGTGTGTTTACGAGTAGATATGATGGATACGGAAACGCTTATCGATGCCGTGAGAAGAAGACCGATTTGTCCAGTATATAGTAGAAAGTGTCTGGTATCATTCTGAAGTAGTCAAAACACTTATCAGGCTGTCTAAGCAAATCGTTGAATATTCGTGCATACTCTCCATCTTGATCTGTCCAAAAATACTCGTTCACCCATTCTTCCCTGATTTCCTGCTCATCCAAAAATAAAAACTTTAAAACACCATTTTCCAAAACAATGTCCTCATCGTCTGACATCTCCATTTTGACTGACCTGTTTATAATAATTAACTTGCACCTGCTTGCATTTAGTGTGAGCACATTGCTGTTCACGCCAGCTCGCGCACACTCGTGCCTCCAATGTGATCGAAGCCTTTAGACGGCATAACAAAGCTTGCACCCGCCACCCGAGGCCATACAATATTATTAATATTATTATCTGTGTCGGTAGTGACTGAGTGGAACGACAGCCAAAGGTTTGTCTTTTGTCACGGCGATGCGTTATCTGATTTTTTCAAATGAAGTTTCCAGGAAAAAAATGACGAAACTCGTAGTTCAGGTCGGAGGTAGTTCTGTGATGTTTAGGGTGTTTTGGTCCACTCATTGTGGTCACTGAACATGAATCAGGATGTTAGTTCAACACTCGTGGTGACGTAGGTGTTGCATTTTATTCAACGTCTTCTTGATGAATGTGCAGTGGATACTCCCATTTTCCAAGATGGCAACACCTGTGTTCACATAGGCCTACATGACTGGTCTGACGGATACACTAGATCACCCGATATTAAATCCGTAGGGAATGTATGAGACTATTTGTAACAGTGGGAAAAACATAGATATCAGCTCCCCCCACAACTTGGTAGCTCAAATTGCTGCCGGACATTGGAGACATTTTGTCGCTGCCAATTTTGTCGCAAGGGGAAGGGCAAATTGCGCACACTAGTGACACAAAGCCGAGGAGGGAAGCGTGTCTCCGGGCTATGGCGACAGACTGTTGGCCACTTGTGTTATCACTAGGGATCGGATTGTTTGGAAATGCAAATGCGCACATGCAAATGCATATTTTGTGGGTTTATTGCATATTCTGAACATAACAGCATATTTTAGCAAATACAGTTGAAATTAAGAATAATTCAAAACATTTTGAACAAAATTGGTTTTGCCTGTGTGTTGGACATCCCTTGTAAGAAACTTTCTGAGAAACAAATAACGAGATAACAGTATTTTAAGGTTGGCTATTTCAAGAAGGGAATCAAAAAAGACAACACACATTACGGCAAACGAAGGAAAGAAGAGTGAATAAGAATGGCTTATTGTTAAGTGCATATTTTTCAATTTTTAATGCATAATTTCTACATTTTAGTGCATAATTGTCCGGTCCCTGGTTATCACATTGAAGAGCGCAAAGTGTCGCGCACCACTTCATATCCACAATCGTGCACGGCTTGGGCTTTCTAAACCACAGACTTGAATGCAGGGGCGGATCTAGGGCAGGGCGAGGAGGGCGACCGCCCAGGGCCCCGCGGTACAGGGAGCCCCGCGCCATGGATTTTTAAAATTTAATTAATTAATTAATTATACTTTTCAAACTAATTTATAATTCATATTCCTTTTTTCAGTGCAGCTAGGACCTTCCGTGACCGATTAGCAAGTTTAGATTTCAGTGAAATAATAAAAGACTTCAGCCGGGAAAAAAGTCGCAAAATAATATTTTAATATTTCATAGTTGACATAATCTTCTTCAAGAGGACTTAAAGGTTTCTTTCATATTATTAAAAAAACTGTAGTGTATTAAAAATATTGCAACTATTCTTTATTTTATTATTATTATTATTACCAAACTATTTTCAATTGGATTTGATATTTTTTTATTTCCTATTGTTGTGAGCCGCACCTTATGGCCCCGCAAGGCCTGGATCCGCCACTGCTTGAATGTTCAATAATGCGGATCAAGTAGCGCAAATCTCTTGGGTCCTTATGTCCCATATCTGCATATTGTCATGGAGACTCGAGATGCCCAGTAGACCCGACCCGAGAGAAGCAGTTGTTTCCGTGTAGTTTTCATTTTCAATTTCAAATGCTTACACATTCATACGAAAGTATGACCAATATTCTGTTGGGTGCTCACGAAGGTATTCGTATAAGGTATGAAAATGAAAATCCACAGCCTGCTTCTAGTCGACCGACCGGGTCAGGGAATTGAATGAAAGAGGCTCCCATCTATCGGCGAGGATATGAACTGTGGCGGCTGCCGAAGCCTGTCGCACTCCCCTGGGGCAATGATTAAATGAATAATAATAATAATATCGTATGGCCTCGGGTGCCGGGTTCAAGCTTTGTAATTTGACACCCAGAGGGTAGTTTGCATGTCGAATTTCGTTGTTCCTTGAATCACTGTGAAAGTCAAGGAGGTTAGATATCTAAGCTCTTTGAACACATTAGCGCTTTCTAGTATAGAAATGAGGAACCTTGTGTTGGCGGAAACTCCCTAGATTAATTTTGCCATTATGAACACGGCCTACTGAATTCAAATGGGTTCATTGACATGCCAACATCGTATGACATGCGTGTCGTATTTTTGCCGCCGTTCAAAAATCACTTACCACGGCCAGGAGCGAACCTGCAATCTTGGGGTTAGTAGACCGACACGCTATCCACTCACCCAATTAAATGAATGACAAATGAAATGAAATGACAGTGGAGAGTGTTGCTGGAATGAAATTTGTGACAGGGAATACCGGATTACCCGGAGAAAAACCTGTCTGCCTCCACTTTGTCCAGCACAAATCTCACATGGAGTGACCGGGATTTGAACCACGGACCCAGCGGTGAGAGGCCGGCGTGCTACCGCCTAAGCCACGGAGGATCATCGTATAAAGTATAAACTGTAAATTGTATGGATCCAATACTGTCTCCTTAATTCCTTTTTCCTTCGTGACCGAATAACAATCACACAAACAACAGTCTTATGATTCGTGGAACTAAGGTCTACATACAGTACGCCTCTTTCATAATATTCTCGTGCTTATTGTTCAACCACATCCTGATTAACCAATGTTTATGGTACAATAGTGCGCATAGCCACCATCTTGATTGTATAAAGACTTGTGCCCCAGTGGTGACTGTTGATTTTTATAATATGTAAGACGTAATATGATAGGCTTAACTTAAGATAATTATTATAGGTGGGCTAAATTGAGAAATTGGACTCAGTCTAACATTACTTATTCAGTCGCAGAGCTCTATTACAAACACATTACACATTACAACACAATCGAATACCACTCCAAATATGTGCACACGCTGAAAACAGACCATCCAGTCTGACCGCGCGAAATCGTAACCAACAAACCCGTAGTGTTGGTTTCAATTCAACCAATAGCGAGACTTGAGGATCTCAGTCGACGTCCTCAGAGCGCCATTAAACAGACCAAACCTGCCCCTTCTCCCTCAAGGGCTCCCGCACATTTCTAAAGCTATAAACACGTGCTTTGAGGATGCAAGATTTTCTTCCTCCGGTTTCTAATCCGGGCGGTGAAGGTCACACTTCACCCTTCTAGGGGTGAAATGTAGAACTAGATACAAGTACTGACAGTGTAGTACAGGACAGCTGCACAGAAAAATAACCTTTTGTTCCAAAAACTGTGCTATGGTTGGCTTTTTGTAAATCGTTAGAAAAGCACAAAAAAAGCTTAACTCTGAATTTTAGAATAATTTGCACGATCATTTTGTCGAAAAACTCAAAAAAACATTGAAAAGCGTTTTTCTCTGAATCGACGTATTTTAAAGAAAAGTTTTTTGAACAAAAAATGTAGAGGACATTGTCACCTACAATTCGTCTCATTGAAGTCATGTCATACGTTTTGAAATGCAGAAGCTAGGTGGCGCCAACGTTTCCCAAAAAGTTTTTTTTTTCTCACTTTTTGTCCTAGAAAAAATGTTTTGTTCACAAAAGAGCGAATCAGAAATTTGTTCCTCTCAAAATTGTCTACAACATTTATTGAAACATTTTTTCCTCCGCCTTACCGTTCCAATGTTATAGTCTGCCGAAGTGTGAAAATTGTACTATTCAGATGGCACAAAGGTTAATATGTTGATACGTTGCGATTGAAATAGATATGATTGTTTGAGCTAATTAACAAACACAGCCCGCGTCCTGTTTGACCGAGCCTTAGGCAGCTGTCCGACACCGGTCCCTGTCTAAATTATGCCCATCGCTCTCTCCGCAGTAACAATAGTAGCCTTGACTACGCAGCGTTCCATTCGCTGCGCTATAACTTTGGAACGGTAAGTCGGAGGAAACAAATGTTTAAATAAATGTTGCAGACAATTTCGAGAGGAACACATTTCTGATTGACTCTTTTGTGAAAAACTATTTTTTCTATGACAAAAAGTGAAAAAACACTTTTTTGGAAATGTTGGCGCCACCTAGCTTCTGCATCTCAAAACGTATGACATGACCTCAATGAGACGAATTGTAGGTGACAATGTCCTCTACATTTTTTGTTTAAAAACTTTTCTTTAAAATACGTCGATTCATAGAAAAACGCTTTTCAATGTGGTTTTTTTTTTGTTTTTTTTTTAGTTTTCCGACAAAATGATCGTGCAAATTATTCTAAAATTCAGAGTTAAGCTTTTTTTGTGCTTTTCTAACGATTTACAAAAAGCCAACCATAGCACAGTTTTTGGAACAAAATCATTCCAGCTGTACTGTACCAGTGACAATGAGACAGAGCTTATCGAGAGGGCGCGCAAGGTAGCCCCAAAGACTAGTTTACAATACAATCAATTTAATTTTTTTAAACAGTTACAGAGGAGAGCTGACTTAGGATTATCCTCACATCCTACATGGAGGAATCGCCAGTGTTGTGCCCTGCTCTGCACAATAGGTTATTACATGTTTGCAAGATTTGAAGTTGTAAGTTAATTAGATGGTGAATAAGTAGGCCTAAGTGATTTTAATAGACTACAGTAGCCTACTTATATATTCACTATGGGGGATGATTGTGTTGTAACCCTGGCAACTTATTTCTGTCATATGAAGCTTCCTAAATGCAGATTCCAGTGATCATTGATATATTGGAATGTAAGAAAAAACTACCTCACTCCTCTTCTTGCCTAGAACGCCTCAAAATAGCGCTGCCTTGGGTTTTTGTGGGTATCTACTCACATAACGTAACGGCGGTACTTTTTGAGGATCCAACCAGCCTTCGGGCTGACTACCTAACAGACAGACAGAAGTAATACATTATAATACTTGAAAAGTAGGCACAGTTCTCATAATGAAATTACTGAACCTAGAATTTTTTAATTAGGGCGTTTGACTCCCCCGTAGAAGATGGTACTCGACGCTTGTGTTTAATACACATGGGATGATTAGTTTAGCCGGTTACCAGGTGGCTGCCATATTGTTAGCATTCTTGGCTCTTGCCCCTGAGGTTCGGGCTCGGTTCCCGGCTCAGCCTGGTCTGATGGCTACACTAAGCTTCGTGAGGCAAAACTGAGAGGAGATGGGTTCGATTCCCACCTCAGCCATCTTACAAGTGTTTCTCCGTGGTTTCCCACTTCTACTCCAGGCAAATCCCGGGATGGTTCCTAACTTCAGGCCACGGCCGTCTCCTTCCCAATTCTAGAATTTGGTTACAAATAAATACACTAGTACAGCCAACACAATGACGCAGGTTAGCATACAGATCACACACACACACACACACCCAAGTATACGGGGCTACATGATCACGCTGTCGCAAACCCCTAAATAAAACAACAAGGCAAAGAAACATTGCAAATGATACTGTCCATCCTTCGTCCTGCCCGTCGCTGTCACCCCGGAGGTCCGGGTTCGATTCCCAACTCTGCCAAGAAGTTTATTTCTTATCTGAGAGCTGAAACACTAAGGTACACTAAACCTCGTGAGGCAAAACTTAGGAGATAAAGGTTCCATTCTCACCTCACCCATTCTAGAAGTGGTTTTCCGTGGATTCCCACTTCTACTCCAGGCAAATGCCCGGTTGGTTCCTAACTCAAGGCCACGGCTGCTCCCTTCCCAACCCTCACCTGAATTACAAACACACACATTAATACAGCCATCACTATAACACAAGTTATCAGACAGATTCCAAACGCACCCAAGTACACCGGGGTAAATGACCAATATACCTAAGCCCCCCAAATGAAACAATAACAATAGTTTTCAATATTCTCTGCGAACTCGGTGATTTCATTTGAAATCTCGAAATTGTCAGAACCATTTGCTCCTAGCTCGTAAGTCGACGAGTAGACTAATATGCAGAAACACGAAGTAGTCAATCTTCTTGGCGTCAGGTCAGAGCTTCCTTGTTGTCATGACAGATGGGTGTATCCTGTATGCAACAGCGATCAATCTTCTCAAGTTGCTGACTGCTGTCTCTGTCTTCTCAGCATGCTAACTTACAGTTCTCATTAACTTCACATTCTGATTCTAATGTGTATCGACATGAATATCGACCCACAACCTAACTAATGAGGGACGTGATAAAAATGTTATTAACATCCTTTTGATTGGTTAAGACCAGGGCCATCCAGTCATTGCGCTCCGGGATCGCGGTCGCGCTCGGGGAGGACTGGGCAGTCAGGCTAGCGCTCCTTCCCCTACCACCACTACACTGTGGCAGCGAGGAGACGGACGATGTTCGGACCACGCTGACTAGATACGTACGTACAGTCGTGTGGCCGACGGCTCTTGTGGGATTGTTGACATATTAACAGGGCTGTTTTGCCATAGCAAATATATCGCATATACAAATCGAATGGTACTCCGATGTATGGAATGTGCCGGAAACGAACACAAGTGTTATTAAGTAAAGAATATTGTGATTTATTCCAAACTGAAATGTGAACATATTAGAGGGGGAAATTCAACAACAAATTGTGTTCTTGTTAACACATTACATCTCTGTTGCACACTAAAAATTTGGCATGCCTTTTATAAGCTGTACAGAAAAATGAAATTTCCCATTCTGATTTAAAGATTGCTGGTTCACCACTCCTTTTTTGTATGCTGTTCAGTCATGACCAGTGCGAAACTGATTTACTTACACGCTGTCAACAAAGCGCATTGGACTAGACTAGCGACTGATGGATCGGCTGCACACTTCAGCGTGCTCAGCCAGCCAAGCTCCTCCCACCACTTCTGAAACTACCATCCACCAAAGCGCTCGGAGCAGAGGCTTAGATCGCGGCCGGAGCGCTGTCTGGATGGCCCTGGTTTAGATGGTTGTGTGCCATTTATATTCCTGCTTTTATGCTCTCCCACCTTGCCACGGTGGGTGAGTGGTTATCGTGTCGGACTACCAACCCCAAGCTTACAGGTTTACTCCTGTCAGTGGTAAGTGATTTTTGAAAGGCGACAAAAATCACGACACGCATGTCATACGTTGTTGGCATGTTAAAGAACCCATTTGAATTCAGTAGGCCGTGTTCATAATGGCAAAATTAATGTCGGGATTTTCCGCCAACACAAAGTTCCTCCTTTCTCTACTAGAAAGCGCTATAGTGTCAAGGAGCTTAGATATCTAACCCCCTTGACTTTCATAGCGCTCCAAGGAACAACAAAATTCGACATGCAAACTGCCCTCTGGACGTCAAATAACAAAGCGTGCTATCCCCCCCCCCCCACACAGAAACAATAAATTCAAATTCACACACATTTATCCAAATAATTGTTGTCGTTGATTCATTTAAGGGCTTTGAGACATCGTGTTTTTGGGTGTGTGTGTGTGTTTGTAATTGGAGCTGGGATCCATGTAGGAGGTGGCCGTGGCATTTATTTAGGTACCATCCCGGCATTCGCCTGGAGTAGCCTAGAAAATGGTGAAAACCACGGAATCCCACAAATAGGATGGCTGAGGAACTCATCCTCACTCTGTGGCACGGGGTTCAGGATATCAGCCACTTGACTGATATGAGGGTAAAACAAATTATTGCTGCGAAAAATAGATGGGTGCAATGGGAGGAGAGTAATAATAATAATAGTTTGATCGATCGCTTGCGAGCGAAGCCCGTGTTCATCTGCTTCAGAAAGTAACAAAGACAAAGTCCAAGTGTCATTGACTATCAATAATCTAAATTATCAGCAGAGGATCTGATAGTGAACGAAAATAGGAAGTAATCATTTTTTATTTTATTTTATTAATGCAGCTAATGACCATTTATTTTATGTTCATGACGGGTCAGGGAAGGGATTCTGGAAGGAAATCGGCCCTGGTGGTCGAAATGAGAAACCACGAAACCAGGGAGGTACGAGTTAGCGCGTGGCCGGTTCCAGTAGAATATATGAAAATAGGCTAGTTCCTCATGGAAGATGGAACTACTGGTTTGTTATTGTGTAAACCTGGTATCCTTACTGTGAGATAGGTATACTATCATGAATGTTCGAATCACTTTGCCAATAGTGAACAACATGAGAGTGGTTTTCCGCCAAGTATTTCCTCACAGACTTCAAGCAAATTCTGGGACGGTGCCTTGTTCCAACCTCGGGACATTAAAATATCCTAAAACATAAAAATTACCCTGTTATAGACTCCATGACAATACTGGTCGTCATAAGTACATGAGGATGACGACCAACATGTCTCTATCCCCAAGATAAACCAACAGCAATGTGCAATTAGGTAAATGGTCACCTTGTTCTTTTGAATGTACAAACTCCATCCAGTACACACAAGAAGCATTCACAAGCTCTTGTATTAGACTGCTCATAAAGCAAGATTCTCTTGATTTCATGAAAATATTAGTTCAAGTATAAGGTGCGTTCAAAAAGTAACGAGCCGGAGGCATGATTACAGAAACCAGTACCTGTATGTTAGAAGTATTGGCCCTGGCTGTTGAGGCACTTGTCCCACTGTGACACGAGGCGGTGAATGGCTGTCTCATAAAATTCCCTGGGCTGCGATGTGAACCAGTTCCACACGTACAGCTGGTCGTCGGCGTCCGAGGTGAATCGTTGGCCCTGCAGAGCCCTTTTCAGGGAACCAAACATGGCGTAATCACAGGGAGAGAGGTCTGGACTGTATGGAGGGTGGCCGAGAACCTCCTATTTGAATTTCTGCAGGAGTGCCGCGACTGTGTTGGCCGTATGAGGTCGTGCATTGTCGTGGAGCGACCACGGCGGCTGTGGCGTTCACTGTCACTCGGCGGTCCTGGGTAATGAGTGCATCAACCAGCTGGACGTTGTCATCGGTAATGCAGGGGGGTGCCCCAGACCGGGCATCATCGGCTAACGACACCCGTCCTACCCTGAAGCGCTTGTGCCACGCCTCGACCCTTGCAAGGGACATGCAGTGTTCGCCGTACACTTGTGATATTCGGCGATGAATGTCCGTTCCCCTTACTCCTTCCGCTGTCAGAAACCGAACAACACCTCTTTGCTCTTCGGTTGACGCCTCCATGTCACTGTTTGCAATGCGACTGGTAGCGTTGGACGATTGATGCATGCTGCTGCATGCTCGCTTTTTTATCATCACGTGACGTGCACGCGTGCCCTCTAGCGACGGGCTGTGACCTTCCACGCTCTGCTCGAAACCACACCTCGTTACACACGCCACAATTAGCCGATGTAGTCACCGGTTTGCGCATTCCAGCCTCCGGCTCGTTACAATTTGAACGCACCTTATAAATAAGCAAAGAAACACAGCAGTAATGGCGAGGAACCAAGCAGTTGAGTCAAAGATGCCGGCCGGCCCCGCTCTACTCTGTTTATGAAGCGGTATGTACTGTGTAGTGTCTCCTGCATGCTGCCGATGCCTCTCCGACAGGATTCGCTTTCCCCACTGCCGCAATGAAGTCGCAGGTCACGGTTGCACAGAGACTGCTAACCAAGAGTAGAGAGAATGTTATACGGATCATGGGACATTAATGGCATGGCTCATCCACATGGACTCACACGCTGTCAACATAGTACATTATGCAACGAACCTATAATGGCTATAATGAAGACACGAGTATTTTTATAAAACGAGCGTATGCGAGTTTTATAATTTCCATACGAGTGTCTTAATTACCATTATAGGCGAGTTGCATACGACTGTTTATGTTCGACGATAACTTAATTATAACTTTATTACATGTTTTAACATGATAATGATAATCCACAGCCTGCTTCCAGTCTCCGACCGGGTCAGGAATGGAATGAATGAAGCCCCCATCTAGCGGCGAGGATATGAACTGTGCCGGCTGCCGAGGCCTGACGCACTCCTCTGGGGAAATGATTAAATGAATGACAGATGAAATGAAATGATAGTGGAGAGTGTTGCTGGAATGAAATTTTGACAGGGAAAACCGGAGTACCCGGAGAAAAACCTGTCTGCCTCCGTTTTGTCCAGCACAGATCTCACATGGAGTGACCGGGATTTGAACCACGGACCCAGCGGTGAGAGGCCGGCGTGCTGCCGCCTAAGCCACGGAGGCTCTACATGTTTTAACATAAATATTCATAAATATCTGTTCAGTCACTAGAATGTTGTGATCGGGTGCTGCGGTGGGTAGTATATCTCCGTTTTCCAATCTCTCTGGACAACCGACGCATGCGCTCTGTGTGCTTCAACCATACGTGCAGATTTTGCACCAGTATTCAGTAAAACTGTCACCGAAGTTGTTTTAAAACCACGCGCTGTGTAGAAATCGGTTTTGTGGATATTAAGGTACAGTGCTATTTCTTGTCTCATATTCATCAGTTTATTTACGCGAACATATGGACGGTGCACTTTCGGTTATTTATATAGACATGTTGGATTTTGAGCGCATACGCGAAGGTATCCTTATCTAATTGGTCACACAACTGTTTCTTGAGCTCTGATTGGTGGGAGAAACTGTTTCATAATGAAAAATAATGTTATAATGAGCCACATTATGATACAGATTTCTGACACATAATAGTTAGGGTCGAACATAAAATAATTTTAGGTACTGTTAATACGTTTCTAGGGTATGGTGTGATATAAATTGGTTATCCTCTGATTATTTCTCGCGTCATTGGTTATAAAATTCCTGTTATGATGGCCAGTGGCATACACAGGATATTCTTCTGGGGGGGGGGGGGTCATTAATATAATACGGTAATTGTGTACATTATTAAAGGGGGAAGATGACCTTGCTGTTCCGCCCCTTAAAACGACAGTCATCATCTTAATTAAAATGATATTTCGATTAATGTTCATAAAAACAATAATAAAATAACCGTTCCCTTTGCATGAAAAAAAATTTAGGTCTCATTATTTTCTCGACACAATAAAAAAATGAAAAGAAATAAAAAATACGAGCCTTACAGTAGTCGCAGTCGCCTCCGTAGCGTAGCGGTCAGCATGGCTATCTGCGCCCCGGAGGTCCTGGGTTCGATTCCCGGCTCGGCCACGGAATTTGGAAAGTGGTATGAGGACTGGAACGGGGTCTACTCGGCCTCGGATGGTCCAATTGAGTGGAGGGGGTTCGATTCCCACCTCAGCCATCCTCGAAGTGGTTTTCCATAGTTTCCCACTTCGTCATCGGGCAAATGCCGGGATGGTACTGTCCCCGTACATTCTAGAAGTGGTCTGTTGGATATCCGAAGCACCAGCTGGATTCGTAGACCCTGACTGCTCCGGCGCAAAATACTAGTCAAGGATCTACCTCCAACTAGACCCTCGCGAATATACGTGGCGGAAATTACAATACAACTGTGAATTACATGAAAAATACACTTAGCTCACAGTAAAACACCTACCTTATTCTCGGGGATCTCGTGGTCAGCCTCTCTGGACCTAAAATAGGTTTCACAGTTGCATCTCCTTATATCTAAAATGAATCATGACGACACGGCTTCTAATAAAACTAAACGATTTAATAACAAAATGTAAACTAGGGCTAAACATTCACACAACAAAATAAAATAACACACTCCCATTCGCTCGTCTCTACACTCACGCCACTGAAAGAACTGCGTTCTATGAACATTATGACAAAATTTGGTGTAGCTTGTGTCCATACATTAAGCTGTACAACAATTACACACCTCTGTGTATTTACATTCTTCTGGCACGCTCCCAAGAACATATGGACGCTCGGCGCACGCGACCCTCGCCACGTGTCCGATGACATAACATTCACCACTACATTCCCAGTCTAGCTGGTTTAAAAAAGAAAAAGAGCGAGCCGTGCGGTTCGCAACATCTCTCCCCAATTGTGCGGCATGGCCGAGCTATGGCCCTTGGGTAGAAACGAGTTTTAAAGAAGTCCTCGCTATTCCTGCCTGGTCCACAAATGAGCCCTTCATAACAGTAAAAGCTGTGTTACAATGAACCAGATTCACGTCAGACAAATACGTGAACTGTACGCAAATTCTACATGCTATTGATATATAACTTCTATACACACTCTCATTCATACTCTCGCATTGTGACGTCCCAATGGAGTTCATTTCATTCGCACTGAACAAGAAACAAACCACATACAGTCGCATACTCATTCATACTCTAACCTCTACGTTAAACAAATTATAAACTTCCTATTCCTAACATGTTATACACTCGATTGGCAAATAATAAAGGTTAACACTAAATGAATTTATAATGACGCTTATAGCATCAGCTATAGTCCTTTCAAAGTAATAGCGTCTAAATACACTCGAGCCTGTGCTCTGATCTAGCAGTTATGTCAAATACAGTGAACTGTGATCTTTAAAACCTTCTACATCACCAGAAATAACCACCACCAGTTTCTCCTCTCTGATCTGGTGTCAAAATAGTTTAAATACATTCGACCACTTAATGTGAAACATATGCCGTTACATGTTTGGGTTTAATAATCTCGATAAGAGTATAGCATAACAGCTGTCATCATCAATTTCCCGTACCAATTTCAACCGTGACCCTTCCTGTCCTCTCTAAATCCCAGGTCGTGTTTAACAAAATAAGGAGTACTCTCTACTCACACTTTAATGTCTTGCCAATCCTAGTCATGCCCACGCAATGACTGTACCTTATAAATGTGGAACACACCTTCGCAATAACCTCGTATGCCAACTACATACGGAAATACACAAAAAACCACTATCAAAGGGTTATCAACTCCTCTTCTTTCAACCTGGCATTCCTTACAAAAGGGCATAATTTCTCAGCGTTGTCACCACAATCGCTGGTCTCATGAATAATAACAACAATTGTTAAATTATTAATTTATACATCTTAACGACCTCTGGAATTTACGATACTGACCTCCTCACTTAATACTCTTGAAACGATACTCTGATAAGTATAAACTGTCGTGCATACATTTACTAAAAATACTACATCTCATCTTCACACATCTGGCTTCGACTTTAATCGAGGAAGGAATATTATGTCTACAGCGTGACATGATATTACTCCTCGTAAATATTTAATCACAACATCACATCTATGTGGATGTTTATCTCGTAAGGCCTGTAGAGCTGTATATTAACTGTCTGAAAGTACCAGGAATTAGTGACCATTCTGGGGTTGAATTAAATATTAGATATGGTGACGTTACAAAATTAGACTCTGATGTAGCAAAAAAGATCATATTCCAGTATCGCAGGGCGGATCAGGGCAAGTTTCAGGGGTATTTGAATGAGCTATTTGTAGGATGGGCATCGGAAGGAAATCACATTAATATCCTGTGGACTAACTTTTTGAAAATTTTAAATAGCGCTGTTGATAAATTTGTCCCATTTAAATTGCTGAAACAAAACCCAGACCCTGAGTATTACACACGAGAAATTAGGAGACTAAAAAGGAAAATTAGGAAATTATACAATAAAAGACATGATAGTGACAAGTATATGTTGAAATTTAAGTCCTTATCAAGAGAACTCGTCTTAAAAAAGAGGGCTGCTCATGACAGTTATATGCAAGGTTTACTTGGTTCGGGAGGGGGTGGGTGGAATTTTTTTTACAGTTATGTTAGGAGAAGAAAGGGAAATTCAAATAATTTGTCGATGATAATGTCCGGTGACGGTAAATTAATTACTGAGAAACAGGCCATTGCTAATGAATTAAATGTCTTTTACGGTAGTGTGTTCAATAAATCCAATAGCTGTGTGTTGGACCTTAACGACGAATCAGGGGCCCCTCTGTTCCAAATAAACCAGTCAGCAATTGTAAAGCTAATACAAAAACTGCGTTTCAATGTATCAAAGGGTCCTGATAATATTGTTAGTGAATTACTTAAATTAGGAGGTAGGGCCGTGGCACGATACTTGGAGGTGATATTTAGTGTGTCCATAAACAATGCGCAAATCCCAGATGACTGGAGAAGAGCTACGGTAGTCCCAATATTTAAGGGAGGGAGCAGACTTGAATTGGGCAACTACAGGCCGGTTAGCCTTACGTCCATCGTTTGTAAGCAGATAGAGCATCTCATTTGCGACTACGTGAGGGAACAGTGGGAAACATTATCATGGTTTAATAATAGGCAGCATGGATTTCGGAAAGGTTACTCATGCGAGAGTCAGATGCTATCACTTTTTCAAGACATTAGCGAATCGTTAGACCATGGAGTTTCAGTCGACGCCGTGGTTATAGATTTTGCGAAGGCATTTGATGTCGTGCCGCATGACATGCTACTCCATAAATTAGCTTCGACGAAGATTGATAGAAGAGTAATTTTATGGATCCAAGAATTTTTGACGGGTCGTTCCCAGAAAGTGAAAGTCGAAGGCATATTCTCGGATGAAATTACCGTAACGTCGGGTATCCCTCAGGGCAGCGTAATCGGAACTTTGTTGTTTTTGGCGTTTATAAATGACTTACCAAATGGAATTCGCAGTGACTGTCGATTGTTTGCGGATGATTGTGTAATATATCGAAAGATACATGACTCACAAGACAATGCAGTGCTGCAAGAGGACCTGAACCTGGTCTATAAGTGGGCGATTGTAAATAAAATGAAAATAAACACAAGAAAATGTAGTCTCTTAAAAGTAGGGAAAGTGCGAAGGCAGGATTTTCAATATAACATTGGCTCGGAAATACTTGTAGAAGAAGATTCTTGCAAATATTTGGGCGTTCACGTAAGGAATGATATGAAATGGAGTAGTCATGTAGGATGTGTAGTTTCAAAAGCTTACAAATCCCTGCACTTTGTAATGAGGGTATTAAAAGGAAGTAGTACCTCTGCTAAAGAATTAGGCTATTTGTCACTTGTAAGACCTATTCTGGAATATGCCTCGGCGGTTTGGGATCCATATCAAGTAGGGCTCATCAATGAGTTGGAAATGGTACAAAGAAAGGCCGCTAGATTTGTGCTCAGTGACTTTAATACCAGGAGCAGTGTGAGCCGTATGTTAAAGAAACTTGGGTGGGAATCACTGGAGGCTAGGAGGATGAAATCTAGACTCTGCGCTATGTACAACACGTATACAAATCAACCAGCATGGGGTGAGCTTAGCAAACGATTGGGAAAGCCCACTTACATGGGTAGGAGCGATCATCCTTTCAAAGTTAAGGGCCGACCACAGCGAACAAATTATGGTAAATATTCTTTTGTAAACCGTGCCATTGATAACTGGAACTCTCTACCTGCCGCAGTCTTAGAGCCTTTTCCCAAACATATAGGTGTGTTTAAGAAAAGACTGACTATTTGTGTAAATACTCCAGTTTAATTGTTGTATAATTGTTATTGAATTGTTATGTATTGTTATGTATAATTATGTATTTGTTATGTATATCCAATTTGCCACCGGGGGACACACCCCCCATTGCAAATAAATGAATGAATGAATGAATGAATGAATGAATGTGTTTGTGTCCATCAAGAATCTATCACGACGAGGATATCGAACGATAACTACCCTAACGTCGGATGATAATTTTAATCTTCCATGAAGATTCTAACTCCAATAAATTTACATGACTGAAAGTTCAAAGCTTTCTTCAATAAAAAAAAAACAGTTAGTCATAATCGTATTCTCTTCATTCAGAACGAATGTCTATGTGTTCTGACGATATTAATCGTGTCCACGTTAAATGCTATTTTTACACAATGTGACATGATATTTCACAATATATCACTACCAAGATCTTCTTTCTTGACGTTTCTTCTCGACGGATAAAATGCCCAAATTAAACTAATAAAAATTAATTTAATGGGTAACATAGACGAAAATGTCTATCACCTGCCTTCAGAATGAATACAAAAACGTCGAAAATAAAATACTGTTCCTTAAAGGAAATGACAAAAGCTTGTTCCTCGAACAAGTAAAAAATCTCAGTTCAGAAACTGGATTCCTAACAAACGTAGTTAATAGCGTCGCAAGACGATCACTATAATACATTTCGAAGAATAAAAATGCTATACATGGAGTACATAAATATTGTGTCGAAAAATGGATAAAGGATTTGTTCAGAAAATGTCACGACAAGCTCTAACTTCAAGGTTAGTGAACACTGCTACCTGGTCTCGAAGTCTAGAAGATCAAGATAGAGTATAACAAAATACTCGGATGTTACATCTCCCAAAGATCTGGGCTGGATCCTAGCTCGTCTCCACGAACTCGTGACCTCAGGAAAGGAACGAATTCCCCCACTGGAAACAGCAAGCTCCGACCGGGATCGAACTGCGGGCCTCCAATCATCATCTTCCTCGTGACCGGGATAACCTTGGACCTCTTGATAATCTTGATGTTTCTTCTATCTCCGTCACAGCACAGTCTCATCATAACAGTGAGTAGCGTCGAAATTCTGCTTTCCACTTCAAAAGGCATTTGAAAAGAAAGTCTTGGACCTCACTCGTATAACGAACATTCGTGTAGATGGAATCTGAACATCGTTCTGTAGTCTCTGATGTTAATGTTGAGCTCATGTTTGACTAGAATGCACTAGAATAGAGTTGTGCATCAAGTCTCATGATCACTCACTAAGTAGACATTAACGAACCATCTCCTCTAACGAAGCTCCATCGTTGACTATACTGCTTCTTTCTGCCTATACTCCTGGCGCACATAATAATTTAGTCCATAATAATCTTCATAATATTAGACTGAATATTGTTCTTCACTATGGAATACATCTCCATCCTAAGTGTTGTAATACAGTTCCACACAAGCAATATCAATATGCACTCGTACTCACGGGTGGCTGTTGCCTGAGCTGCAGTCGCTCGGACAAAGTGCCGTATCGTGCTGGAAAGAAGCACTTTTCTCGCGCTTCGCAAAACTGCTTATAATTGCTGAAATATTACTCTCAAACCTCTGAAAGTTCGTAATATTCAATATCTGCTAGTCAGCTACAATATGTAGTTGAAATAAATTCTATGAAGTCGATCAGACCGAAGTGATTGCGGTATATGTGATCCTCGCAACTTCACCTAGATTCAAGGCGCGGTCGTCTCCTAATTCCGCCCTTGCTTAAGCCTTGTCTCCACGAGTCACCTTCTACTAGACCGGTGAAACACTCGGAACTCCTTTCTCTTCCAATCGCACACGTCTGACCTCTCGGGCGTTCAGATACCCAAGAGCCCCGGTGCTTGGCGTCTCCCCTCCAAGTCTACCGATATTAGTCGTCATTTCGAGTTCCCTCTCGAATTCGCGGCGGGCTCTAGCAAATCGCTTATTCCTTCCTATAGCGACCTGCTATTGACTTATAAAATATTTCCAATATTTTATTATCATATTCTTCTCTTTTCCAATATATAAATTCACTCTCTAAGGGCTTAAATGAATTAAATATCCATAAAAATTTAGTTGCTGGAACTCCCGTCTTCTCTAGAAGTCCTTCCTGTTGGCTGTAAGCTCATATCCAATGGGATAATTTATAACAATATTTAAAAAATCCTGGGAATATTCGCTGTTGCTAGGTCGATTCCAAGCTTCTGGAAACTTCCATTGCGCAATACAATCACGTGACGGAATTTCCCTCCTTGCTTGACGTCGCCTCACGACTGGTTTCTTTCAAGTTCCAGCCATCATATTCCTTGGTTAAATTTCATCATGGGCTTCGAAAAAAATGTATTATTCCCATTTTCATACCTTATAATTAATTTTACGGGGGCAGTACCTTCTGTACAGGCCACGGTCGCCTCCTTCCCTCTTCCTAGCCTATCCATCCCTATCTTCCATCCCTTCCCCTCCCTCATGAGGCCCCTGTTCGCTTTGCAGGTGAGGCCGCCTGGGCGAAGTGCTGATCACACCTCCCCAGTTGTATCCATTCCGACCAGATGTTCCAAGCTCCAGGACACTGCCCATAGAGGCGGTAGTGGTGAGTTCCCTCGCTGAGTGCGTGGGAACCACCTACCTAGAGGGTAAATTGACTAAATAAAAAAAAACAGTAGTCGCATATGATGTGTAACATCTGACATAGAAGAAACATCACCTGAAATTGTTGATAAACTGGTATTTTTTACTATTATTGCCACAAATATTAATCTATTGTAAAAGTGAGTGTTTTACAGATATTTTAGTTTATAATACGGAACTCATTTTATTAGATGATTTGTAGCTTCCACCAGCACTAGCCTAAATAAAGAATACAATATGGATCAACTAGATTAATAGAAGCGACACCGCTCATAACCTTAAATTCCTTATAAACAGGTCCTCTTCATTCACAGACCAACACGTAATTTCATATGGATTCTGTGAAAATGAGTCATATTGATAGGATAAATATCGTTTAAAATGATATTCTGGTAGCAAAAATACATATCCCGCCCAGGATTCGAACCCAAGATCTCTAGGTACACAGTCATACGCACTAACCCCACAGCTATTTCGACCACGCAAATAGTGTGCACAAGATGGTGACTTATTTCCACGTTCCAATAATACTGCATTACGGAATTAAGTTTCATTTATATTTTGCTTCTTTCGATAATGTTCCTGCGAGAAATTGAGTTTAAAATGCCTTATGAATAGGCCCTCTTGTGAGTAAAGAGAATGTATTGAGTAATAGTTCATGAAGGCTTGCTCAATTCTCATATAACCACAACGAATATATTATATTGATGACTGCATTACCGTTATGTGGGTTAATATTTGAATAGCCATTGTGCAGGAACATAATACAGGCAATGCCGACTACTTACAATGTTTGATATTAAGGCATTTTACCATTTAAATACTGATACGAAGACTTGGAACATGTACCATGTCATTTGATTCAATGACTTGACACCAGAGTTCACATGAGCGTTTTCCGTTCAGTATGTCATATACATTCCACATGGCCGAGAGTGCGTCATGGTATCGATTTCCGATACCGCGCGCTGATTGTTTCTCTTACCAGTGCCAGCTGGATCGATCGATCGAGTTGGCAGTGCGTCTTATACTTCCGTTCGATCCACCACTGCCAGCTAGGGCACACTTCCATTCGATCGATCGAGCGGGCAGTGCATACTTCCGTTTTCCACCACTGCCAGCTAGTGCACTTCCGTTCGATCGATCGAGCGGGCAGTGCATATTTCCGTTTTCCACCACTGCCAGCCAGTACACTTCCGTTCTATCGATCGAGCGGGCAGTGCATACTTCCGTTCGATCCACCACTGGCAGCTCGATCGTTCCGAACCACTACCGTCCCCAATTTTTAAATCACTCCCACAAAACTATCCAGCAATCGAGCGGAAAGATGTTACACATCAAAAATATGGAAAACAGTAACTAAATATTAAAACTGAAACCATGCAGTGGTATCATCATGACCACAGTTACGTGGATGCTTAGGCTAATATATTGATATTATGTGAGAGAAAAATAATGTTTTGCTCTCCGTGTTCCTACTGCCATTACTATTGACTCTTAAAATCTGCCTATCTTGATGACTTTATCTGTATCATTAATTGGAACAAATTGCTGAGACTCCTCACGTACTGAATTATCTTTAACGAAAAGGCCATACAATTAAAGCAACCCGAAACGACGTATAAACGGTTACCGATCGCACACTTCACAGCAAAACTGATCCATGGCTAGCTCCAACACTGAAGGAGGAGTCTCGCTGCGAGTCGAGTGCGGGACTTTTACCAAGTGAGGAACGCGAGCACATTTACAATATATACAGGAGTAAAAAGCCTCAATAGCGGTAGCGTAAAACTGGTGATAGATGGGACAATATCAAGATTCAAGTAAAGACATGTCTCCGGGGGGGGGGGGGGTAAACCCTAAACCCCCGTCGGTACGCCATATCCCTACGCATACTGCAATCCTTCAGAAAAGAGTGCTTCGCCAGCGAGATGCATTACACGCATTTTCACTAACATTTCCGCTAGAAAACTTTACTGTATATCATCAACATGTTGTTCTCCCTGTCAGAAGTTGCCGAAAAACACGCGATTCGCAGTGTGAAAGAAACTCCGTTTTCAGGTCAATGCCAACCAATGTTACAGCCTTATTTATAGCCTCTGAATGGGGGCTGCGAACTCATAAATCCTGGTGGATAATAGCTGCACCGTGTGTTCCCTGTGTTCTGCTCCTTTCCACATGTGGTACATTTTTACACAAGGTCGACCTCATCATTAATTATAATGATAATGATGATAATTGTTGTTTTAAAGGGCCGAACATCTAGGTTATCGGACCTAATGGTTTGGGTGATAGTGGAAAATATAAACGAAAGGAAACTAAACCTAAAACTAACTACAAACTAGAAGAGGAAATGGAAACCAAATAAAGAATAAGGGTGACAAAAGACAAGCCTCGAAAAATGAGAATTAAGGGACTTGGAAAAAGGAGAGCCAGATAAGGCAGATACGAAAGGTAAAGAGGAGAGGGATCACTCCAAAGGTATTGGAAGAAGGAGGAAAACCGGAACCAGCTCGGGAAGCCCTCGGGGTCGCCAAATCTTGAACTCAACAGACATGAGCCCTTGAGGGTGTAGCACAATCCAGGGTGCACCAGAAGTGGTGGGGCTACACACACCCTGCCACCATGAGGGCTTGAGCAGAAGGCAGGAGATATAATGAAAAGAAAGCAAGAGGGCTGACCCATCGAACAATGAGGGATCAGGAAAGATGTGACACGGGCAAATTAAGGCTGGATAGGAAGAGACTCCCTAGGCCTCGGAAACCCTAATACCGTCGGGGTCGGAAAAGAACAAGAGTTGACCATGGGAGGTCGAGAGGAAAGATAATAGAGAGGAGCCCGGCACAAGTAAGTGGAAGCAAAGCCGGACTCAGCTGGGGTCCCGTGGTCACCAACCCACGTCCCACAAGTTGTGAGCCTCTGGGGCATCATTATAATGCTAAGATCGAAATTATGATTAAAAAATCCATCTAAAGATGCTTATCTAATGTTCTACTCAGGGCTTGGCCAACGGGATATAAATATGTCTCCATCAATCGTCGTACGTAAAATTATATTATTGATGAACTCTTTGGGGATCGATAAATACTCGCGTGCAATTGGTATCACTTCAGCCTTGCAGACTGAGTACACGAAGCAATTATGTTTTGCTCTCCTGCTGAATATTGGACAGCACAATAAGCTAGGCTACTCAAAGAAGGCCCATTGCCAGGTGTGGTGCAACGGTAACGTTCTCGTCTGCTGTTCCCAAGGTTGTAGGATCGAATCCAGGCGCAGTCAGTGGCATTTGAGGGTACTCAAATGCGAGGGAGCCGTATCAGTAGATTTAAAGACACGTTAAAGATCCCCTTCAGAGCAAAATTCCGGCACCCCGGCGCCTCTAAGAGCCGCAGTAGTTATGATGATGATGATGATGATGATAATTGTTGTTTTAAGGGGCCTAACATCTAGGTTATCGGCCCCTGATGGTTTGGGTGATAGTGAAAGATGAGATGAGAATGAAAACCTTAACTAATACTAGCTACAGACTTACATACTAGAAGAAGAAATGGTAAACAAATAAAGGATAGGGCAAATAAAGGACAGGAAGAAAAGAAATGCCCTCAACCCTCGAAGAATGAGGAATGAGGGACTTGGAATGAACGAGAGCCATGAAAGGCAGATAGGAAAGGGACATAGGAGAGGGCCCACCTCAAAGTCAGTGGAAAGTGGGGAAATAACGGACCCAGCTCAAGAATCTCCCCGGGATCGCCAACTCCCGAACTCAGAAGCCGTGAGCCCTTGAGGGTGTAGCACTATCCAGGGTGCTCCAGAAGTGGTGGGGCTACATACTCCCTGCCTCCTTGAGGGCCATGCGTAGGAGGCAGGAGATAACATGAAAAGAATAACGAGACTGATCCATCGCAGAAGGAGGGAATCACGAAATATGAGACAAGGGTCAATTAATGCGGGATAGGAAGAGACTCCCTAAGCCTCGAGTAGTGTGTTTTGGTGTGTTCTAGCACCACCTCCACCTCCCCACCTCACAAGATGGTGGCGGCCCGATATCTCTCGAACGCATGGTCGGAGTTTGACGAATGAGGTGTTGTTGAACTCAGGCTGACACCCCCTTTCCAATGGACAACATATATCTGCCCCAAAATGAAACCTACCCCTAATAGGGGGTGAAATCGTTATTTTTTTAGAGAATCTAGCTTTCCAAGTGCAACATGTGAGAGTTTGAATACCAATATGGAATTAAACGTTGTTCTACACAAGAGACATGTATACGGTGGAAAGCCACTATGAATTAACATGCTTGTTTTTTGTTTTTACGCATGCCCACTCATAGCTTTTGTAAGAGGGCGGGCTTTTTAAAGATGGCGGCTGTAGTGTAACCTAACCTAGCCCAACCCACGAGGGGTGATCAAAAAGTATTTCAAGTGGCGCTTGTCGGTAGGCAAACAAATAATCAAAGAGGGGCATGTTAGGTCTTGAGGCGATAACTCCTTTTGATTGATCCCTGTTGATTTGTCCCTTTGGACTGGTCCCTTTGGACGAGTTATTGTTGACGAGTCATGGTTGACGAGTCCTTGTTGACGAGTCCCTGCGGACGGGTTATTGTTGACAGGTCATTGTTGACGGGTCCTTGAGGACGAGTCCTTGTGGACGAGTCCTTGTGGATGAGTCCCTTTGAACTAGCCCATGAATTTATTTAAATTATGTCGAAGGGCATAACTACATTTTGCGTGTAAAGCAGCGTGTTGAACTGACGTTTTTCACCAGTCCCCACTACTATAATGTGATAACGATATGAAAGGAAAGTGACGAAATACATGTGAACATGTGCGAGATGAAATTATTACCGTCCTCCTTGTGAAGACCACATGTAAGCTAACAAGTCACATTCTGTTTTGGTTCATGTAAGTGTAAAACTTGATAGATAGAGGACATGTCAAGGGGTAAGTGCAAAACTTGGTGGATGAATATGTTCTAGTGCTAGGGTTAATGAACACACCTTAGTACACGGGCCACATGTAATTTGCGGATAGGCCAAGGGACCTAACTTGGTGGATGGATGTGTCATTTGTAGTTGAAAGGGAATAATGCACATTCTTAAGATGTTAAAACTGAGGAGATGGTACGTGCAGTAAACCGACTTGTTATTTCCTGTGTCATATTACAGACATGACAGATAGCGCACAGTTCTGTTGCTATGACTAACGCTGCAGTAATTTGAAACCACCGGTGTTCATCAAAACAATGGGTGATGATCATGCAAAGTTAGCAGTCATTGGATATTACACAGGTGTTCCTTCCGGTGTCATGTTGCTGACATGGCAGAGAGCGCACAGTTCTATTGCTATGACTAACGCTGCAGTGATTTGAAACCCCAGGTGTTGATCAAGACAATGGGTGATGATCATGCAAAGTCAGCAGTAATTGGATACCACACAGGTGTTCCTAGTGTACTTTGGATTCTCAGCTGTAATGAGAAAGGAATTGCAATGATCTTAAAAAACTGCTGACACGAGCGATGAGAGTTTATATAAGAGGTGTCATATATTTCCCTACTGTCAGCCTTTATTACTCGCTTTGAGTGAACAGTGCTCTATTACTGCTCAAGAGTTGTAAAAAGCCTTTCGGTAGAAAATCATTAAATTATTTTGCAAGGTAAGTACTTATTATTAATGGATTGTAGTTTTTTATTACTAATTGATGTTGAAGTTATTGATTGGAATGTATTTCTTGATTGATTGATTGATTGATTTGTTTACAGATAATTGGGTACCTGTAGGTTACCAGATTCCTATAATCTATTCATTCAGTGGCAGCAGTTGATAAATTATAAAAAGATAAGTGCCCCTCTAATAACTTTTAAACAGCTAGAGTGGTATTTTCCAATGTTCACCACTACATGTCAGTGAAAATGGTATATTTGGCAGTCAAAAGTTGGAACTACTTGACCATGGTGTGTAAAGCTAAATTTGTAAGTTAGATTTTGATTACCGCTCTATTAAGTCCGAATGTTCATTGCTAGGTGTCAGTGACAAAGGGAATATTTAAAGACTTAACCTCAGTTCACGTAACATAACCGAACTTTACCTAACTTAACCTTGTCACGTGACATGTTTTAGGAGTTTAGACTTGCTTTATGACTGACTATGACGTCACACTTAGCTCACTTAACTGGTGGCTGCTGGTTTCTATCACGTGACATGTTCTACAAGTTTAGACTTGTTTTAAGACTGGCTATGACATCACACTTAGCTCTCTTAACTGGCGATCGCTGGTTTCTATCACGTGACATGTTCTACAAGTTTAGACTTGTTTTAAGACTGGTAATGACGTCACACTTAGCTCACTTAACTGGCGATCGCTGATTTCTATCACGTGACATGTTCTACAAGTTTAGACTTGCTTTAAGACTGGCTATGACGTCACACCTAGCTCACTTAACTGGCGACCGCTGGTTTCTACCACTCTATCAAGTTCCAATGTTCACCGCTAGGTGTCAGTGTCAGTGGTATATAGTAACCCCCAGTTAGAACTACATGAAGTAAGACTTGCTAGGAATTCACAGATGATCGAATTAAATACCCTGCTATAACCATTGAATGGAATGTAATTTAACTATTTATATTTTACTTTGTTTTATCATTTATTAACATTTATGATTTCTTTCTTTTATAGGTAATTTTGAAAGTGATCATAATGTTCAAGTGTGGTGACTGTGAGAAACAGTTCTCAAGACCTGACAGCCTTCAACGACACGCAAATGTTAAACATGACATTAAAATATTTGTGTGTAGTCATTGTGCTACCACATTTAACAGACAAGATAATCTTGCACGTCATGTAAATTTAATGCATGTTAGTTCAGCACCATTTTCGTGTTCAGTTTGTGAACTTGGTTTCTCTGCTGCAAAGCGATATCAATCCCACATGGTTGAAGTGCATGGTGAACAACAGGAATTAAAAACTGTAAAACCATCAACTAGCACGGAACCTTTAAATGAATGTGATGCTCAAAAGCGTAAACGTTCTCAAGATTGTGAAAATAGTAGTTCAACAAAAAGAAAGAAGAATGGTGAACCTTCGATAACACATTGTAATGTATGTAATATTGATATACCTTCTTCAATCATTCATGGACATTTACGCAGTATCCATCATAAAAATAACGCTTGCCATGAAATAAATTCTGGAAATATTCAACAAATTGGTAGTGCATTTAAAAGTAAAAATGCTAGTTATAGGCTTTATAGTAAAGAAAAAATTCAAAGTATTGAATCATTTAAAAAAAAATCAACCTACTGTGTTTGGCTTGGTAGGTAATGTTTTATTAGAGCATAAAACAATTAAAATGAATTTTGAACTTTTTGGACTCTATGTAAAAACTGGGAGTGAAGGTGAAATTACGGATATCAAATCTTTTAATACAAAAATCATAATTGTCAGCGAATCAACTAATATTAATGATATATACCATAATATTTCAAGTGCTATCATGTGAAGAGTGAAGAGTTCCAGGAAAGGGAGTCAGGCTGGGTGTTGGTTGAAGTACTTTATTTAGAAACCAACATGAATAAATACAACCCCCTCCGAGCATCATCATATATTGATTTACCTGCATGGATTAAAAGAAAGAAAGCTGTTGTAAACGTTATGAATAGTGACCATGCATGTTTTGCATGGGCTGTAACCTCAACTCTCCATCCAGCTGAAAAGGCTGTGGAGAAAATATCATCTTATCCTCACTATTCTTCAGTGCTGGATTTACAAGAAATGGAATTTCCTATGGCTATAAGAGACATTAAACGTTTTGAAGAGCTGAACAATGTAAGTATTAATGTGTATGGAATTGAAAATGAGAGTATAGTAGGTCCTTTATATTACACTCAAGAAAAAAAGGATGCTCATGTAAATTTACTGTACATAACTAAAGGTGAAAACGCCCACTATTGTTGGATAAAACATTTAAGTAGACTCGTCGGTAGTCAGCTATCAAAAAATAAACTTAAGAAGTGGTTGTGTGATGGTTGCTTGCTATATTTTAGAAAAGAGGATCAACCATCTCAACATCAAAAATGGGGATGTAATCATGTGTGTACGGTATTACCAACTCCTAAGAATAACATTCTGAAATTTAAAGACTTTGAAAAGCAGCTTCGAGTACCATTTGTTATATATGCTGACTTTGAGGCTTTGCTAAAACCATTTAATACATGTCCATCAAATCCATCCAAACCTTTCACCATCTCCACTCACATTCACGAACCTTTTAGCTTTGCATATTATATTAAATGTAGTTGCGATGACTCGTTAAATAAGTTTGAGCTCTATAGAGGACCTGATGCACCTAAAGTTTTTATGGAAAGACTTGAAAAAGATGCTATCCGTATATCCTCTATTTTAAATACGATCATTCCAATGGAGCCACTAACATCGTCACAGCAAACGTGTTTTGAAACCGAAACTAATTGTTTTATATGTGGTGAATGTTTATATACAGATAGGGTTCGCGATCATGACCATTTAACAGGAAAATATCGTGGTGCTGCTCACCAAGAATGTAATTTAAATTATAGAGTAACTAAATTCATTCCAGTCATTCTACATATGGGTAGCACATATGATAACCACTTTATCGTTAAAGAATTTGGAGCCTCAGATGTGAAAATTGATGTGATTGCAAGTAATAAGGAACAATACATATCGTTCACAAAATATATCAAAACTGACACTGAAAAAACTATAAAACTGCGATTTTTAGATTCATTCCGCTTTATGTCAAGTAGTCTTGATAAGCTGGCTAGTAATTTAAAATCAGATCAGTTTCATGAAATTCAACGTGTCTTTCCTAAAGAAGATGATTTTAATTTGATTCGTCAAAAGGGTATATTCCCTTATGAATATATTAACTGTGTGGAACGTCTTGAGGAGTGATCTTTACCACCAAAAGATGCATTTTACATTTCCTTAAACACAAGTCATATTAGTGATCAGGAATATTTACATGCACAACGTGTATGGACACAGGTTGACATTCAAACTTTAGGTGAATTTTCAGACATATATTTTAAGACAGATGTGTTATTATTAGCAGATGTTTTTGAAAATTTTCGGAATGTTTGTATGAAAATTTAAGACCTTGATCTTTGTCAGTATTTCACTGCTCCTGGGTTAATTTTCAGTTCAATGTTGAAAAAAACGAAAATAAATTTAGAATTAATGACTGATATAGACATTTCAATTTTATAAAATCATCAATTCGAGGTGGATTAAGCCAATGTAGTGGACGGTAATCTGAAGCGAATAATAAATACATGCCTAGCTACAACCCTTGTGAAGAGTCAAGGTATATTGTCTACCTCGATGCAAATAACCAATACGGTTGGGCTATGAGTCAATATCTACCGCTGAAAGATTTTCACTGGCTGACACAACCTGAAATTGATGTCTTACATGTTAACACTCTTAATGATAACGATGAAAAAGGATATATTTTAGAGTTACATGATGATCATAATGATTTACCATTTTGTCCTGAGAATATGAAATCTCCATACATCACATCACGAACAAAAATGTTAATTGCTAATGTAAATGATAAATGTAAATATGTAATACATTATCAAAACTTGAAACAGTGTCTACAGCATGGATTGAAATTAACTAAAATTCATCGCGTATTACAATTTCATCAGTCAGCACGAGTCAAACCATATATTGATCTAAACAATTATTTAAGAACACAGTCAACAAACGCGTATGAAAAAGATTTTTATAAACTCATGAATAATAGTGTTTTTGGAAAGACTATGGAGAATGTTGATAAGCGAGTTGATGTAAAGCTGATAACAAAGTGGGAGAATGGTGGTAAAAGGTATGGTGCGAGCAACTTAATACGCAAGCCTAACTTTCATAGCTGTTCAATTATTCATGAGGATTTAGTTGTAATACAAATGAATCGTCTTAAAGTAACTTACAACAAACCCATATATGTGGGTTACACCATTCTAGAATTCTCAAAAATACTTATGTATGAATTTCACTATGATTATGTAAAGAAAATCTATCATGATAATGCTAAATTACTGTACACATACCCTGATTCTTTTATTTATGAGTTTAAAACTGATGATTTTTATGAGGATATCAAAACTGAGCTAAATAGGTTTGATACAAGTGACTATCCCGAGGATAATAATTACAATTTACCTGTAGTTAACAAAAAGGTTCTTGGGAAATTTAAGGATGAATGTGCTGGTGTTATTATAGACACTTTTGTAGGCACAAAATCTAAATCATACAGCTATATGACAATTGATGATGTAGTAGTAAAAAATTAGAAGGAGTGAAAAAGAATGTTGTTAGTAAAGAGTTAGAAATAAGTGATTATAAAAGCTGTATAGTTAGTAACCCACCTGTATTATATAAGAAAATGTGTGTATTTAGAAGTAAAAATCATCAGCTACATACCAATTTGCTGAACAAAGTTGCTTTAAGTAATGAAGACAACAAACGATTCATTATACCCAACACATTTGATACTCTTTCTTGGGGGAACAGTCGCATTGACGACTAGTACTTTACTTAAGTCTAATGATCACTATATTGTAATATTAGTAGTGTGTTTTATATTGTAATATTTTTTTTGTAAAAACTGTAAGTAGAATGTATAATGTTAGGCTACTGGAGTTTAGTTAAAATAAGATAAGTAATACGTTTTAGTGTAAAATGTTTGCTTTTGTATATTACATAAAAGATTTTTTTAAATGTACAGAATGTATGAACTAAATAAGGGGAATGTAAAAAATGTCAAGTGGAAATTGTAAATATCCATGTGTGAAAAAAATGAAATGGCTATCACCATTTTAAAATTAAAAGACCTAGTGATCTGGTAAACCTTATTTTTATTTCATAACAAAAAATGTACAGAATGTGTAAACTAAACAAGGGGAATGTAAAAAAAACGTAAAGGGGAAATTGTAAATATCCATGTGTGAAAAAATGAAATGGCTATCACCATTTTTTTTAAATTAAAAGATATAGTGATCTGGTGAACCTTATTTTTTATTTCACAACAAAATATGTACAGAATGTGTGAACTAAACAAGGGGAATGTAAAAAAATAAAGTGTAATTATTCATGTGTGAAAAAATTAAAATGAAGAAATGGCTATCACCATTTTTAGAATTAAAAGACATTGTGATCTTGTAAACCTTGTTTTATTTCACAACAAATAGAGCTTTACAAAAATAGAATACAAAGAAATACCAATTCCTCAATCCTTTTTTGTCAACTTTCAAATCATATAATTCATGTCAGATATGTTGGATTTTTTTGTTTATATGTAAAACTATTAAGTACTGATACCTGATTGGTTACACAACTCTTTCATAATCAAAATCTTGAGCTCTGATTCATTGGAGAACTGCTTACGTTTGTCTGAACCAAGACTAACTGACTACTCACTGCTAAGGTTTAGAAATTACATTTACTCAAATCACATTCTGGTAAACAATCATGACTACTATAAACTGCTACCACTCTTCCACCACTTTACTAACACTTTTCTACCATTTGACTCTCACTTTGCTCTTACTTTAAACTACACATACTACAAACTATCATTTTTATTATCGAGTTAACTTTACTACTAAACTTGTAGAACATGTCACGTGATAGAAACCAGCGGCCGCCAGTTAGGTGAACTAAGTATGACGTCATAGCCCGTCCTAAATCAAGTCTTAACTTGTAGAACATGTTACATGACAAGGTTAAATTAGACTAAGTTAGGTTATGTTCGGTGAGCTGAGTTTAAGTCTTTAAATATTTCCTTTCATTTGAAATAATTTCCAAGACCAAGAAAAAAAACACTAAATACATTGACAAAAATAACTTGTCAAATAAGCCAACACACACAAAACCAATATAAACCAACACAAAAGCCAATACATAAGCCAATACAAAAGCCAACGCAAAAGCAAACACGAAAGCCAATACATAAGCCATCATAAAAGCCAACACACAAGCCATTGTTTATTTGGCATTTCATAATCTCCTTTGATACGTCGTAAGCTGTATATATCAACATACGTTTTAGTACATGCATTTGTAGAAAAATAACTTGTCAAATAAGCCAACACAAAAACCGATATAAGCCAACACAATAGCCAATACATAAGCCAATACAAAAGCCAACACGAAAGCCAATACATAAGCCAACGTAAAAGCCAACACAAAAGCTAGTTCCAAAATGGCCTAACCTAAACTAACCTACGAGGTGGGTTCAAAAAGTTCCAAAATGGCTGCCGTAGCTTAACTTAACCTTTGATTGATCCCTTTTGATTGATCTCTGTTGATGTATCCCTTTGGACTGGTGTCTGTTGACTAGCCCCTGTTGACTAGCCCCTTTGGACGGGTCCTTTTTGAAGGGAGTCATTTTTTACGAGTCCCACAGGACGGGTCCTTGTTGACGGGTCCTTGTGGGCGGGTCCTTTGGACTGATCCCTATGGACTGGCCCATGCATTTTATCCAAATTATGTCAAAGGGACCCGCCGTATCAAAGGAGATTATGACATGAAAATAAGCAATGGCTTGTGTGTTGGCTTTTATGTTGGCTTATATATTGGCTTTTGTGTTTGGTTTTGCGTTGGCTTTTGTATTGGCTTTTGTGTTGGTTTATATTGGTTTTGTGTGTGTTGGCTTATTTGAAAAGTTATTTTTGTCAATGTATTTAGTGTTTTTTTTTCTTGGTCTTGGAAATTATTTCAAATGAAAGGAAATATTTAAGTCTTAACCTCAGCTCACCTAACATAACCTAACTTAGTCTAATTTAACCTTGTCACGTAACATGTTCTACAAGTTTAGACATGCTTTAGGACTGGCTATGAAGTCATACTTAGGTCACCTAACTGGCGGCCGCTGGTTTCTATCACGTGACATGGTCTACAAGTTTAGTAGCAAAGTTAACTCGATAATAAAATGATAGTTTGTAGTATGTGTAGTTTAAAGTAAGAGAAAAAGGGAGAGTCAGATGGTAGAAAAGTGTTAGTAAAGTGGTGGAAGAGTGGTAGCAGATTATAGTAGTCATGTTTTTTTACCAGAATGTGATTTGAGTAAATGTAATTTCTAAACCTTAGCAGTGAGTAGTAAGATAGTCTTGGTTCAGACAAACGTAAACAGTTCTCCAATGAATCAGAGCTCAAGATTTTGATTATGAAAGAGTTGTGTAACCAATCAGGTATCAGTACTTAATAGTTTTACATATAAACAAAAAATCCAACATATCTGACATGAATTATATGATTTGAAAGTTGACAAAAAAGGATTGAGGAATTGGTATTTCTTTGTATTCTATATTGTAAAGCTCTATTTGTTGTGAAATAAAACAAGGTTTACAAGATCACAATGTCTTTTAATTCTAAAAATGGTGATAGCCAATTCTTCATTTTCATTTTTTTCACACATGAATATTTACAATTTCCACTTTACATTTTTTTACATTCCCCTTGTTTAGTTCACACATTCTGTATATATTTCGTTGTGAAATAAAAAATAAGGTTCACCAGATCACTATATCTTTTAATTTAAAAAATGGTGTTAGCCATTTCATTTTTTCACACATGGATATTTACAGTTTCCACTTTACGTCTTTTTACATTCCCCTTGTTTAGTTTACACATTCTGTACATTTTTTGTTACGAAATAAAAATAAGGTTTACCAGATCACTAGGTCTTTTAATTTTAAAATGGTGATAGCCATTTCATTTTTTTCACA
Organism: Meconema thalassinum; assembly: GCA_946902985.2. NCBI lineage: Eukaryota > Metazoa > Arthropoda > Insecta > Orthoptera > Tettigoniidae > Meconema > Meconema thalassinum. The sequence goes on along the minus strand of OX336389.2, from coordinate 1,444,937,642 downwards.
CATGGATATTTACAACTTCCACTTGACATTTTTTACATTCCCCTTGTTTAGTTCACACATTCTGTACATTTAAAAAAATCTTTTTTGTAATATACAAACGCAAACATTTTACACTAAAATGTATTACTTATCTTATTTTTACTAAACTACAGTAGCCTAACATTATACATTCTACTTACAGTTTTTACAAAAAAAATATTACAATAAAAAACACACTACTAATATTACAATATAGTGATCATTAGACTTAAGTAAAGTAATAGTCGTCAATGCGACTGTTCCCCCAAGAAAGAGTATCAAATGTGTTGGGTATAATGAATCGTTTGTTGTCTTCATTACTTAAAGCAACTTTGTTCAGCAAATTGGTATGTAGCTGATGATTTTTACTTCTAAATACACACATTTTCTTATATAATACAGGTGGGTTACTAACTATACAGTTTTTATAATCACTTATATCTAACTATTTACTAACAACATTCTTTTTCACACCGTTTAATTTTTTACTACTACATCATCAATTGTCATATAGCTGTATGATTTAGATTTTGTGCCTACAAAGGTGTCTATAACAACACCAGCACATTCATCCTTAAATTTCCCAAGAACCTTTTTTTAACTAGAGGTAAATGGTAAATATTATCCTCGGGATAGTCACTTGTATCAAACCTATTTAGCTCCGTTTTGATATCCTCATAAAAATCATCAGTATTAAACTGATAAATAAAAGAATCAGTATCTGTGTACAGTAATTTAGCATTATCATGATAGATTTTCTTTATATAATCATAGTGAAATTCATACATAAGTGTTTTTGACAATTCCAGAATGGTGTAACCCACATATATGGGTTTGTTGTAAGTTACTTTAAGACGATTCATTTGTATTACAACTAAATCCTCATGAATAATTGAACAGCTATGAAAGTTAGGCTTGCGTATTAAGTTGCTCGCACCATAACTTTTACCATCATTCTCCCACTGTGTTATCAGCTTTACATCAACTCGCTTATCAACATTCTCCATAGTCTTTCCAAAAACACTATTATTCATGAGTTTATAAAAATCTTTTTCAAACGAGTTTGTTGACTGTGTTCTTAAATTATTGTTCAGATCAATATATGGTTTGACCCATGCTGACTGATGAAATTGTAATACGCGATGAATTTTAGTTAATTTCAATCCATGCTGTAGACACTGTTTCAAATTTTGATAATGTATTACATATTTACATTTATCATTTACATTAGCAATTAACATTTTTGTTCGTGATGTGATGTATGGAGATTTCATATTCTCAGGACAAAATGGTAAATCATTATGATCATCATGTAACTCTAAAATATATCCTTTTTCATCGTTATCATTAAGAGTGTTAACATGTAAGACATCAATTTCAGGTTGTGTCAGCCAGCGAAAATCTTTCAGCGGTAGATATTGACTTATAGCCCAACCGTATTGGTTATTTGCATCGAGGTAGACAATATACTTTGACTCTTCACAAGGGTTGTAGCTAGGCATGTATTTATTATTCGCTTTAGTTACCGTCCACTACATTGGCTTAATCCACCTCGAATTGATGATTTTATAAAATTGATCATGTCTATATCAGTCATTAATTCTAAATTTACTTTCTTTTTTTTTCAACAATGAACTGAAACTTAACCCAGGAGCAGTGAAATACTGACAAGGATCAAGGTCATAAGTTTTCATACAAACATTCCGAAAATTTTCAAAAACATCTGCTAATAATAACACATCTGTCTTAAAATATATGTCTGAAAATTCACCTAAAGTTTGAATGTCAACCTGTGTCCATACACGTTGTGCATGTAAATATTCCTGATCACTAATATGACTTGTGTTTAAGGAACTGTAAAATGCATCTTTTGGTGGTAAAGAACACTCCTCAAGACGTTCCACACAGTTAATATATTCATAAGGGAATATACCCTTTTGACGAATCAAATTAAAATCATCTTCTTTAGGAAAGACACGTTGAATTTCATGAAACTGATCTGATTTTAAATTACTAGCCAGCTTATCAAGACTACTTGACATAAAGCGGAATGAATCTAAAAATCGCAGTTTTATAGTTTTTTCAGTGTCAGTTTTGATATATTTTGTGAACGATATGTATTGTTCCTTATTATTTGCAATCACATCAATTTTCACATCTGAAGCTCCAAATTCTTTAACGATAAAGTGGTTATCATATTTGCTACCGATGTGTAGAATGACTGGAATGAATATAGTTACTCTATAATTTAAATTACATTCTTGGTGAGCTGCACCACGATATTTTCCTGTTAAATGGTCATGATCGCGTACCCTATCTGTATATAAACATTCACCACATATAAAACAATTAATTTCAGTTTCAAAACACGTTTGCTGTGATGATGTTAGTGGCTCCATTGGAATGATCGTATTTAAAATAGAGGATATACGGATGGCACCTATTTCAAGACTTTCCATAAAAACATTAGGTGCATCAGGTCCTCTATAGAGCTCAAACTTATTTAACGAGTCATCGCAACTACATTTAATATAATATGCAAAGCTAAAAGGTTCGTGAATGTGAGTGGTGTTGGTAAAAGGTTTGGATGGATTTGATGGACATGTATTAAATGGTTTTAGCAAAGCCTCAAAGTCAGCATATATAACAAATGGTACTCGAATCTGCTTTCAAAGTCTTTAAATTTCAGAATGTTGTTCTTAGGAGTTGGTAATACCGTACACACATGATAACATCCTCATTTTTGATGTTGAGATGGTTGATCCTCTTTTCTCAAATGTAGCAAGCAACCATCACACAACCACTTCTTAAGTTTATTTTTTGATAGCTGACTACTGACGAGTCTACTTAAATGTTTTATCCAACACTAGTGGGCGTTTTCACCTTTAGTTATGTACAGTAAATTTACATGAGCATCCTTTTTTATTGAGTGTAATATAAAGGACCTACTATACTCTTATTTTCAATTCCATACCCAATAATACTTACATTGTTCTGCTCTTCAAAACGTTTAATGTCCATTATAGCCATGGGAAATCCCATTTCTTGTAAATCCAACACTGAAGAATAGTGTGGATAAGATGATGTTCTCTCCACAGACTTTTCAGCCGGATGGAGAGCTGAGGTTATAGCCCATGAAAAACATGCATGGTCACAATTCATAACGTTCACAACAGCTTTCTTGCGTTTGATCCATGCAGGTAAATCAATATATGATGATACTCGAAGGGGGTTGTATTTATTCATGTTGGTTTCTAAATAAAGTACTTCAACCAACACCCAGCCTGACTCCCTTTCTCGAACTCTTCACTCTTCACAATGATAGCACTTGAAATATTTTGGTATATATCACTAATATTAGTTGATTCGCTAACAATTGTTTTTTGTATTAAAAGATTTGATATCCGTAATTTCACCATCGCTCCCAGTTTTTACATAGAGTCCAAAAAGTTCAAAATTCATTTTAATTGTTTTATGCTCTAATAAAACATTACCTACCAAGCCAAACACAGTAGGTTGAACATGTTTTTAAATGATTCAATACTTTGAATTTTTTCTTTACTATAAAGTCTATAACTAGCAATTCGACTTTTAAAAGCACTACCAATTTGTTGAATATTTCCAGAATTTATCTCATGGCAAGCGTTATTTTTATGATGGATACTGCGTAAATGTCCATGAATGATTGAAGAAGGTATATCAATATTACATACATTACAATGTGTTATCGAAGGTTCACCATTCTTCTTTCTTTTTGTTGAACTACTATTTTCACAATCTTGAGAACGTTTACGCTTTTGAGCATCACATTCATTTAAAGGTACCGTGCTAGTTGATGGTTTTACAGTTTTTAATTCCTGTTGTTCACCATGCACTTCAACCATGTGGGATTGATATCGCTTTGCAGCAGAAAACCCAAGTTCACAAACTGAACACGAAATTGGTGCTGAACTAACATGCATAAAATTTACATGACGTGCAAGATTATCTTGTCTGTTAAATGTGGTAGCACAATGACTGCACACAAACATTTTAATGTCATGTTTAACATTTGCGTGTCATTGAAGGCTGTCAGGTCTGAGAACTGTTTCTCACAGTCACCACACTTGAACATTATGATCACTTTCGAAATTACCTATAAAAGAAAGAAATCATAAATGTTAATAAATGATAAAACAAAGTAAAATATGAATAGTTTAATTACATTCCAGTCATTGGTTATAGCAGGGTATTTAAATCGATCATCTGTGAACTCCTAGCAAGTCTAACTTCATGTAGTTCTAATTGGGGGTTACTATATACCACTGTCACTGACACCTAGCGGTGAACATTGGAACTTGATAGAGTGGTAGAAACCAGCGGTCGCCAGTTAAGTGAGCTAGGTGTGGCGTCATAGCCAGTCTTAAAGCAAGTCTAAACTTGTAGAACATGTCACGTGATAGAAACCAGTGATCGCCCGTTATGTGAGGTAAGTGTGACGTCATAACCAGTCTTAAAACAAGTCTAAACTTGTAGAACATGTCACGTGATAGAAACCAGCGATCGCCAGTTAAGTGAGCTAAGTGTGATGTCATAGCCAGTCTTAAAACAAATCTAAACTTGTAGAACGTGTCACGTGATAGAAACCAGCAGCCACCAGTTAAGTGAGCCAAGTGTGACTTCATTGCCAGTCAAAAAGAAAGTCTAATCTTTTAAAACATGTCACGTGACAAGGTTAAGTTAGGTAAAGTTAGGTTATGTTAGGTGAACTGAGGTTAAGTCTTTAAATATTCCCTCTCTCACTGACACCTAGCAATGAACATTCGGACTTAATAGAGCGGTAATCAAAATCTAACCTAAAATTTAGCTTTACACACCATGGTCAAGTAGTTCCAACTTTTGACTGCCAAATATACCATTTTCACTGGTGAACATTGGAAAATACCACTCTAGCTGTTTAAAAGTTATTAGAGGGGCACTTATCTTTTTTATAATTTATCAACTGCTGCCACTGAATGAATAGATTATAGGAATCTGGTAACCTACAGGTAACCGATTATCTGTAAACAAATCAATCAATCAATCAATCAATCAATAAATACATTCCAATCAATAACTACAACATCAATTAGTAATATAAGACTGCAATCCATTAATAATAAGTACTTCAACCAATTGCAAAATAATTTAATGATTTTCTACCGAAAGGCTTTTTACAACTCTTGAGCAGTAATAGAGCACTGTTCACTCAAATTGAGTAATAAAGTCTGACAGTAGGGAAATATATGACACCTCTCTTATATAAACTCTCATCGCTCGTGTCAGCAGTTTTTGCAGATCATTGCAAATCCTTTCCCAATACAGCTGAGAGTCCAAAGTACACTAGGAACACCTGTGTGGTATCCAATTACTGCTGACTTTGCATGATCATCACCCATTGTCTTGATCAACACCTGGGGTTTCAAATTACTGCAGCGTTAGTCATAGCAATAGAACTGTGCGCTCTCTGCCATGTGAGCAACATGACACCGGAAGGAACACCTGTGTAATATCCAATGACTGCTAACTTTGCATGATTATCACCCTTTGTCTTGATGAACACCTGGGGTTTAAATTACTGCAGCGTTAGTCATAGCAACAGAACTGTGCGCTCTCTGTCATGTCTGTAATATGACACAGGAAATAACAAGTCGGTTTACTGCACGTACCATCTCCTCAGTTTCAACATCTTAAGAATGTGCATTATTCCCTTTCAACTACAAATGACACATCCATCCACCAAGTTAGGCCTCTTGGCCTATCCAAAAATTACATGTGGCCCGTGTACTAGGGTGTGTTCATTAACCCTTGCACTAGAACATATTCATCCACCAAGTTTTGCACTTACCCCTTGACATGCTCTATCTATCAAGTTTTACACTTACACGAACCAAAACAGAATGTGACTTGTTAGCTTACATGTGGTCTTCACAAGGAGGACGGTAATAATGTCATCTCGCACATGTTCACATGTATTTCGTCACTTTCCTTTCATATCGTTATCACATTACAGTAGTGGGGACTGGTGAACAACGTCAGTTCAACACGCTGCTTTACACGCAAAATGTAGTTAGGCCCTTTGACATAATTTAAATAAATTCATGGGCTAGTCCATAGGGACCAGTCCAAAGGGACTCATCCACAAGGACTCGTCCACAAGGACCTGTCAAAAATGACATGTCAACAATGACGTGTCAACAATGATCCGCCAACAATGACCCGTCAACAAGGACCCGTCAACAATGACTCGTCAACAATGACCTGTCAACAATAACCCGTCCGCAGGGACTCGTCAACAAGCACTCGTCAACAATGACTCATCAAATATAACTCGTCCACAGGGACCAGTCCAAAGAGACAAATCAACAGGGATCATTCAAAAGGGGTTATCGCCTCAAGACCTAACATGCCCCTCTTTGATTATTGGTTTGCCTACCGACAAGCGCCACTTGAAATACTTTTTGATCACCCCTCGTGAGTTGGGCTAGGTTAGGTTACTCTACAGCCGCCATCTTTAAAAAGCAGGCCCTCTTACAAAAGCTATGAGTGGGCATGCGTATAAACAAAAAAACAAGCATGTTAATTCATAGTGGCTTTCCACCGTATACATGTCTCTTGTGTAGAACAACGTTTAATTCCATATTGGTATTTAAACTCTCACATGTTGCACTTGGAAAGCTAGATTCTCTAAAAACATTAAAATTTCACCCCCTATTAGGGGTAGGTTTTATTTTGGGTTAGAGATATGTTGTCCATTGGAGAGGGGGTGTCAGCCTGAGTTCAACAACACCTCATTTGTCAAAATCCGACCATGCGTTCGAGAGATATCGGGCCGCCGCCATCTTGTGAGGTGGGGAGGTGGAGGTGGTAATAGAACACACCAAAACACACTACTGCCTCGGATACCCTAATACCGTCGGGGTCGGAAGAGAACAAGAGTTGACCAAGAGAGATCGACAGGAAAGAAGACGGAGAGGAGCCCGGCACAAGTAAGTGGAAGCAATGCGCGGTCCCGTGGTCGCCAACCCACGTCCCACTAGATGTGAGCCCCTGGGGGGCCAAGTATTGAAAAGGGACGTAACGCCGATAACATTATTAACAAACTGTGCCCGTTGCACCAGACCATGAGAAGCGCTCAAGCTGAGTAGCTTTAGCCAGAAATATGGCTTAGGTCGTTTTGCTCACCCGTCAAAATGGCGCCTTGTCCACATTTCAGTAGGTTGAGAGTGGTGCACGTAACAATATAGAGTACCGTACATTATGTATTACAGTACTTAGTTTATAATGAGCAAAGTGGTCAAAAGTCATGGGAAGGCAGCAATACGGCGAGGCATCGACTCGACAAGAAATGGGTTCCTGACTCCCAACATTCAACTGGGCGGTGATCTGACTCACAGTAGGCCTTCGATCGCCCCGTATGGTTCTGCTGAGGCAACGTGATGTCCGTTCGTTAAACACCTGTGGTAGTCCCGTGCGGCGGTTTACGCGGATGGTAAAATTATTTCTGCGATATTGAAGATCCACTCTCGACACTGTTGACCTCGGAAACCCGAATTCGCGTGTAATCTCCGAAATGCTATGACCCATGTGTCGGGCGCTGATGATCATCCCGCGTTCAAAGTCGGTTAATTCGCGACGTGTTGCCACTTTCCCTTACAGGGTCGTATATACAATTTTTCGCAGGGGGGCTGACTATCCTGGAAAATTGTGAGTATTCTCAGGGGATTGTCACCGCAAAATACCCAGAAATATCAACCAATATCATAGAGCATATAACTTTGGGTAATTATTTTAGATAAGAGTTAATTGTAAAATTCTAAGTTCATATAGCCTAGCCTACAATTAGTGGCGATACAACACAACACACAAATACTTAATGAATTGTCTATTATGGCCTATGGAGCATGAATGGCAAATATCTAAATGTTTGTCAATTTATTAAGCAGAAAGGTAAACAGTTTCTTATTTACAAATTGATAATTTATTTCTCAAAAGTACCGTACTATAGAATTCTCAGTTTTGCTTCACAAGGCTGAGTGTAGCCCGTTCCAGCCCTCAGACCAGAATTAAAATTTCTTGGCAGAGCCAGGAATAGAATTCGGACCTCCGGGGCGGCAGCCAATAATGCTAGCCACTAAACCGTGAGGTAGTCTCATTTCAATCTTAATGTTGTTTATAACTTAGCCAATAAGTTAAGATTAGGGTACAACCAAATTTACAATTATTTTATGGTTTAACAAACCAGCACTTACTTAATTTTTATTGTTTTTTTCGGGAGGGGGGGGGGGGGGGGCTGGAGCTCCCTCAGCTCCCCCTTATATACGCCCCTGCTTCACTACACTCGTGTCTCTGCCCCGCCGCAAAGCTCAGGACTCATGGGACTACCCGTGTGGCCACTCAGTGTAATCCGCTGAAGAGTCCTCTTGTTCTCAATCATTATTCTCTATGCAATTGTAAGTAGAGCTCTTGATAACTTCTTATCTTATCTTATCTTATCTTTGGCCTAGTGCTCAAAGTGATGGACTCTCACCTGGACTTTGGTTCGAAACCCAGGAACGTTATATATAAGGTGCGTTCAAAAAGTAACGAGCCGGAGCCTGGTATGCGCAAACCGGTGACGACATCGGCTAATCGTGGCGTGTGTAACGTGGTGTGGTTCCAACCAGAGCGTGGAAGGTCACAGCCCGTCGCTAGAGGGCACGCGTGCACGTCACATGACGATACAAAGCGAGCAGCAGCATGCATCAATCGTCCAACCAAGACCAGGACAGTAGGCCATTCGACATGCTTCTTGGTGTGGTTAAAGACTGTGGGGCACCCATTGGGCACACTCTTTCCGCAAGTGCAGTCGTTCCTTCATGATGGTGTGCACACTTCCGACGCTCAATCTGACCACGGCGGCTGTGGCGTTCAGTGTCACTCGGCGGTCCTGGGTAATGAGTGCATCAACCAGCTGGACGTTGCCCCAGACCAGGCATCATCGGCTAACGACACCCGTCCTTCCCTGAAGCGCTTGTGCCACGCCTTGATCCTTTTAAGGGACATGCAGTGTTCGCCGTATACTTGTGACATTCGGCGATGAATGTCCGTTCCCCCTACTCCTTTCGCTGTCAGAAACCGAACAACACCTCTTTGCTCTTCGTTTAACGCCTCCATGTCACTGTTTGAAATGCGACTGGCAGCGTTGGACGATTGATGCATGCTGTTGCTAGCTTTGTATCGTCACGTGACGTGCACGCGAGCCCTCTAGCGACGGGCTGTGACCTTCCACGCTCTGGTTGGAACCACACCTCGTTACACACGCCACGATTAGCCGATGTCGTCACCGGTTTGCGTATTACAGGCTCCGGCTCGTTACTTTTCGAACGCACCTTATATTTTTCTTGATTTTTGTTATATTATTGTTTTATGATTACCTAGACGTTATAATATTAAGCCTAGTGCGTATTTTGCAGTGTAAAATGGATATTTTCGAAAAGATAACACACCACACATTGTTTCAGCACGTAACCACAACGATTTTGTTCTCCATCTTTGAACCACTATAGCATCTACTATAGTATCTGACACAAAATATAACGAGTAGTAGTGTATTTGTTGGTCGTCAGCCTGAAAATGGGCCCAGGGGCGAGGAAGTATTCAAGAATACTTAGCCACTGGAAGCTTATAATAAAACGTGCGGTGTAATACGCTCTCGCTTGCCACGGTGGGTGAGTGGTCAACGTGTCGGTCTACTAACCCCAAGCTTGCAGGTTCGCTCCTGGCCATGGTAAGTGATTTTTGAAAGGCGGCAAAAATCACGATACCATGTCAATGAACCCATTTGAATTCAGTAGGCCGTGTTCATAGTGGCAAAATTAATCTCGGGAGTTTCCGCCAGCACAAAGTTCCTCATTTCTCTACTAGAAAGCGCTATAGTGTTCAAGGAGCTTAGATATCTAAACTCATTGACTTTCATAGTGCTTCAAGGAACAACGAAATTTGACATGCGAGCTACCCTTTGGGTGTCAAATAACAAAGCTTGCACCCGGCACCCGAGGCCATACGATATTATTATTATTATTAGTAGTAATATTATTCATTTCTCACTAGAAAATACGCACTACATAGCTTATGCTTAGTATTATAACGTATGGGCAATTATAAAACTTTTTTATTAATCAATTATCTTCCCAGTTCGGCTTGCCCACGGACTCTGGGAGATAATGTTATTGGTTTTACGTCCCTTTTAACTACACTGGCTTTTAGAGACGCCGGGGTGCCGGAATTTTGCCCCGAAGGGGATCTTTAACGTGCCAGTAAATGTACTGACACGGCTCCCTCGCATTTGCGCACCCTCAAATGCCAGCTGACTGCGCCAGGTTTCGAACCTGCAACCTTGGGCTCAGTAAGCGAGAACGTTACCCCTGAGCCACGCAGCCAGACAGGACTCTGGGAGATGAACCCACTTTATCTGCAGATACAACTGGGGAAGGTGACAGGCCGATGTATGTGTATGTGTGTGTCCCCCCTAATAAAAATCTATACGGCCGAAAGCGATTTCAATGAAACTGGGTAAGTGCATACTAAATCCTTGTTCAACCTCGACTGTGGCTTTCAAATTCTCCAATCCAACATGGCGGGCGCACGAAATGTTTCGCTGGCATTCTATATCTCCGCAACATTAACAGATAGCACTAAGAGATTGTGTATGGTGATAAAAGGTACTACTAGCAGTTCATCTATGTGACTTTCATAAGCCTGTTAAGTACAGAACGAACATGGTGGCCAAGCGAAGTTAAAACATTTATATAGACTTTTCTCGAGATTTAACTATCCGAGCGCAGTGAAACTTGGTACAGCAAATTTTTATACACATTTGTAATGCACTGACAACTAATTTAGTTCAGATTACATCAATCAAACTGAAATTTTGTAATGTTGATAATGGCTATTAACATAAGATCACCTATGGATCATTCAATAACCTGGTGAGCACAAAACCAACATGGCGGCGACAAAAATTTAAATATAGGTATAAATGGGTTTGTCTCGCGACTTTTCATCTGATCGCTGTGAAACTTGGCACAGTATATCTTCATACAAGCCTTAATATACTGTTGACTAATTTACTGGAATTTTATGAGAACTTAAAAATGGCAGCTGTGCATTTTTTTAAATCTCGTTTTCATTTCTCGTGTCCTAAGTAAGACTAGTAGGATAAATTAAAATAAGCTATTTAGTTCTTCACGCAACTACAGTACTTGTTGATTGTGTATCAACAAGTGACGACTGATACATTCTCGCAATATACGCCATTCTAGTCACGGCCTCCTGTAAATAGCTTTGGCTAAATACAGAAAACCAATTCTATTTTATAAAACACCAAACTAAAAAAAAACGACATTACTTAAGAGACTTCCTAATAGTTAACCACGATGAATAAATAAATAAACAAACAAATAAATAAATGGAAAGATAAATAGATAAATACATCGATAAATACATAAATAGATGGATAGATAAACAAATTCGTTAATAAATAAAGATATTAATGTGTAAATAAATAAATAAATAATAATAATAATTATAATCTCTACTTAGTATAAAACAAAGTCCCCGATTCTTGGATATCACGGGTAATCTCGAGAACCACTGAATGGATTTTGATGCGGTTTTCACCATTCTGTAAAGGATATCTCGAGGAAGGCTTCTGTAGAAAATAATTTATTTATGACCAAAGGAAGTCAAGTAATAACGATTTCAGTGAAAAGGTCGAAAAAAGAACTGGCGTCCGTGCGCTTTTTAAGCTTACGCTGGGCAAACCGTTAAAAATATCTATATACTATGAGTGTAAGAATTGTTCAGCATGGAAAGTTCTACAAAAAAGCCCGGGAGTGTTTTTACGTTTTAATTTCTTCCAACAATCTCCATTCAGTTACTGAGGCGACAGTTTACGAGCTAGCTAGGGGCGAGTCTATTACCCCAGTTACAGCTTAGCTAGCGGACGAGCTTATTGCCCCAGATAGAGCCAGCAGCAGACTGTCGAGTCGTGTTGAGTTAAAACTTTAGAGAAGAGTGGTTGTGTTTGGAGTTTCCCTGGAAATGCAACTCGGCTTTTCTTCATTTCCGATTCGCAAAATTCACAGTCAAGTTAAGATTGGACGGAAGGAGGATTTGTGTTTCATGCACCTCGCCATTCTTAAATTATGTCTGACAAAAATTCGTTGCACATGCATCTCCATGATAATATAATTAATAATCCAGTCAGTGATTTTAACCCGTCATGCCGAGACGTAGAACGGATATTGGTCGTTGTTCATTGACATTTGATTTAAAAAACGCTTATCACGTAATGCATTCATAACTGTTCCCGGGCGAAGCCCGGTCGGGTTGCTAGTAAATAATAAATAGATACATAAATAAGTTAATTAATGGCCATATAAACTATTTATTTATTTATTAGATAGACATTGTATTGATAGAAACCATTTTTCAGTGTTGCCTAATTCTAATAAAGAAAGCTTTTCAGTCGGTCAACACGAATTGTGCCCAATTACATTAGGCGAGAAACAAATATGTAAAAATCCTACAAGGTATTTGTACATAAAAAGTGTGTTAGCTTGTAGGGTATGTACATATTTGGTTCTTTATTATTTTTAGATACAACCATGAAAAGGTCATTTTACACTAATAGTATAACAACAAGTAACAAATGGCAGTGAGGGACAAATCTCGGGAAAGTCGCAGGAAGAAATTGAGGTAGTACATGATCAGGAGGGGGGAAAGGGAGTTGTTAAGGGTAGGTAGATAGTGGAAAATAGAGCGCTTTTGTAGTTCAACTTTAATTGTTACTATTAGGTGTCCCCAGGGCCGTATTTAGTGCCCCTGACGCCCCTGGGCAAAAAGAAACTTGCTGCTCCCGACTTAGTATATGTAAATTTATTTAAGTTTCCTTAGCATATTCATCATCTGTTTGTGTATTTAACTAAGAGTGGCAATCATTATAAATATTCGTTTACTAAAATTACATATAGAAAAAGAACTATACAAAGAATTTACATAAAATTTTAACAGATACCATACACAACCAATGGCCAAATCATCAATTATTTAAATAACGAGGGGCCTTGTGATTTACAAGCAAGTTTAGGATTTCTTCATTAGCACAGTTTCACTTTCGAATCAGATTCAACTGCAGGAAAACCAAAATGACTAAGACTATCCTTTTTTTATGTCCTTAAATAATCATCATTGCCATTGTGTGACAATAATATGCCTTGTTGGGGTATTTTAAATTTAAATAAGTTTACATTTAATTCCCAAGTGGTATTGTACAGTTTTCTAGAAATGTTGCCGTCCTGGGCAGTTGCTCAGTTTGTTCCCCCATAAATACGGACATGGCTGTGCCCAATTACAGCATACTCTCATAGAAACTGTTTTGTACTTCAGAATCAGAATCACTTTATTTGGCGTTAAACAAAAGTGCAATAGCCATCGTCAGGTTAATAATACAAAACAATAAAATCAAACAATCCTACATTACTTAGCCTACTTATAACAGTATATACAAACAGCTTATTATCGTTATAACAAAATGTAACCTACTTCTATTGCACTAAGAATTACACCAATCTGCTTCCATACATTCTTCCAGGGAATACCATGGATTCACCAGCAACCACTTTTGCAGCTGTTTCTTAAATATTTTGGTTGGTAATTGTTGGAAAGACAAACTCAGTTTGTAAAAAAAATTTATGCCAAGAATTTCATGACTGTTCTGTGTTTTTGAAAGCCGACACCATGGTACCTCTATCTGGAGTGAGTTTCTTGTGCTGTATGAGTGAACTGTTACCCGTCTGCCTGGCAATTCATGTGGATGTTTATTTTTCATATACATGAGGATATTTAAAACAAAAAGATTTATAACTGTTAGTTTGGAAGATTCAATAAATAAATGTCTACAGGGTGTGTTAGGAGGAGCATTTGCAATAATACGGATTGCCTTTTTCTGTAATTTTAAGATATTTACAATGTGTGCACTATTTCCAAAAAATACGAGTATTAATCCATAACTAAAGAGACTTTGAAAGAAAGCAAAATAGGCTGTGTGTAAATATGTCGTAGGAACCTCATTATTTAAATGACGGAGTAGATACACCACCCTTGCAAGTTTATTCGAAAGGTTATGAATGTGAGGTTCGCATGTTAAATTTGAGTCAAAATTCATTCCTAGTAGCTTAGCTTCTTTTATATCATTACTTATGTTTTTAAGGCTAAATATTAAATTTTGAGTTTTAGTTTCATTTAAGTGGAATCCATTCTCACTGAACCATTTCCTAGCTTCTAGCAAGCACTGACTTGATAAATTTTGTAATTCACTTATACATTTGCTAGAACACAAAAATGTAGAGTCATCTGCATAAAGAATTGTTTTTCCAGAAACATTTACTGCTAAGTCATTCATCATAACGACAAAAAGAAATGGACCCAGAACCGAGCCTTGGGGTACACCATACCTAACTTCTAACACATGAGATTTCCTATCCCCATTCTCTACAAACTGTACTCGGTTTGTTAGATATGATTTAAAGACTTCATACTCTGATCCTTTAATTCCGAACAGTGCTAACTTTTGCAGAAGTATATCATGTGACACACAATCGAAGGCCTTGGATAGATCACACAGGAGTGCATCTACTGAGCTCCCTTCTTCAAAATGGTGCATTATGTGACAAACAAAATCATCCAGTGCACTAATTGTAGATTTTCCCGGAAGGAACCCAAACTGAGTTGGTGATAGAAGGTTGTTGTTGATGAAAAATTCATAAATTTGACCAACTATAACATATTCAAAGACTTTTGACAGGATGGTTACTACAGACACAGGCCTGTAACTATCAGGTTTAGTCTTATCCCCTTTTTTGTATACTGGAACAACCCTCTTAATTTTTAACTGAGCTGGGAAATAGCCTACGCTAAGGCACTCGTTTATGCAGTGCGTCAAAGGAATTAAAACGCTGTCAATAATATCCTTTAAAATGTTGTTGGTGAACCCATAACAATCCTTACTATTGGAAGGTTTCGTATTTCTTACAATTTTCTTTACCTCACTACAGTTTACCTTTCTCCATTTAAAAGTATTATTTGATAAACTCGTAACTATTTTTTCTACTCTTTCAATTGCTGCTGTAGGCAGCTGTGAGGCAGGTGAGTAAATCCTTTCGACAGACTCAATAAAATGTTTATTCAGAACCTCAGGACTGATTTCTATTGTGGAACATTTATTTGCGACTCTAACATTGTTAATTACACTCCAAGCTGCTTTACAGGGGTTATTTGAATTCTCTATGAATCTGACGTTTGCTTCAAGTTTAGCTTGCTTAAGGGCACATTTATACTTATTACGCATTTGTAGATAATTCTGTTTAGATTCAATAGATCCCTGTTCATTATGTATTACATAAAAAACATAACCTGTGATTTCATTTGTTCAAGCTCAGGTGTATACCATTTTACTTTATTTTTAGAATTACTCCTTTTCTTGGAACTTTTAATCTCCACCATTGGGCATGAAGTATCAAAGTATGAAAGAAGTATGTGAAAGAAATCATCAAAACATGTAATGGGAGAGTAGGAGTTATCAGTAATAACCCAATCAGATAGGATATGCCTAAGGTATGAATTAAATAGCTGTAATCTGTCAGGGGAAATATGTCCAATATGAATTATTGTGGGTGATTTACCTATATTCCCATTTGAAAAACTACTGGATTGAATCACTTGAAATAAAACTGCTGAATGATCTGACAAACATGGGGCAATAACTTTAGTCTGGTACTGGCTGTGATTTAAATCCGTGAATACATTATCTAAGCAGGTTGATCCTCTTGTTGGTTCATTAATCGTGTGATATAAGCCAAAGGATTTGAAAAAATTCCGAACCATAATATCTTCTCGTTCATTGAATCTCAGGTCTACATTAATGTCTCCACAAATAACTAACTTATATTTTCGGTATGACTTTATAACACTTTCCAAAACCCCTTCCATACTTTTTAAAAATGTATAAATATTACAATCAGGTGTTCGGTAAAAGGCTATCATAACAATGTTAGAATCTACAAGTACTGCTGCCACAAATTTTGACACATCAATCACTTGGTAATGCGTTTCTTCTGACACAAATATGGCACTTCCACCAGCCTGATACAAACATGACTTGCGACAAAAACTATCTACTAGGACATAACCCTCAAGTTTAATCAAATCAATTTCTTGACTAGCAAGCCAGTGTTCATTAATACATAAAACTTGGTACCTACTACTATTTAAAAATGCATTAAGTTGGTTTACTTTGTTTCTTAAACTACAAACATTTAAATGAAGAAAACAAATATTATCTTCACAAGATGCTTTAGGTGTAGAAAATGCAGTTGTATCAACCTTCATATTTGAATGAATGTGAGCAGTATGCCTACCAGTTTTGGCTTTTGGCCAAGTTTTCTTTAAAAACTTGGCCTTAATACAGAGTTTCCCTGACTACCAACCGAATCACATTCCAATGGACGATTATCAGTGCTTAGGCCTACAGTGTTTAGAATAATCTTACTAATATCTAGAGCCAATTTTCTTTTACCTTCACTGTTTAAGTGCATACCATGGTTAGTAAACACGTTTCTATTATAATTACCTAAATCTACAATCTTAACATTTGGAAATTTACTGCAAAAGTACAGTGGCGTATACTGGTCTGAAGATCTGGGCTACCACTGAGCTTAATATTACACAAATGATGCTTTTGAACTGCCGTGCGAAAAAAAACCTTCCTTTCACGGCTAAATAACAAACACGGCCAGCAATACAATTTAGACAGTTTAGAACTGCCAGATAACCTATTCCACCTAGCATGTAGATGATGTGAAATGACGTGTGTACATTGGCACACAAATGCAGTTCAGGTCATATGTATAATATGAACTTTCTCACTGTATAGACGACGGCAGAAAGGAACTTCTAACAAACTCTCTATTATACAGTCATTGGCATTTAAAGTCCCCGCATGTGTTAGTTCCATAATGGTCTTACAAAATCACAACTGGCACAGTTAAAACAAAACACTACATAAAGATTATTCAGCATACACACATTTAAATAAATCACACATCGAAAATACTACAACTTCTAAAACATATTCACATATATGCGCGCGATAATGTATATTTATTGTAGGCTATTTGTTCCTTTAAACGCTTTTAACTTCAAAGAAACCGCTGGTACTCAATTAAATTAGCCTCTGGCTGCGCGAGCCAGCGGCGTGCGGTCCAGGTACGCGGTGCGACTAAGCGCTCCTTAGCCTGGGGTTTAACTTGAATCGGGGTTAAAAATTGGCGGATTCTTGCTTGGTTTCAAGTTGTTAAGCGAATAATTTTTATTTGATGTTGTGTATGCAATCATTTAAATATTTGGTAGTTTGATGTTATTTTGCGTGGTACAAATATGTTAGTACCTATTTCGCTCCGTGTTACTCAGACCATCGCCGCTCCAAGCTGTGTTTATTCTTGTTAGGCGCTGTCCAGTATGGTAAGAAACCGCTGGCCGTAGCGGCAACTCACTCGTTATGAGCGATGGGCCTGCACGGAACAAGGGTGGGGATAACGGCGTAAGGCTGCCGCTTTCTCGGTCGGTTTCTGCTGCGTTGCCGCGTTGACTACCCACTAACCATTATTTCTTTCGATAAAGAAGAATGTGCATGAAAGTCACGATTGTTTGAATGCTTTGTTGAACCAGTAATAAAGTGTTATTTATTTTTAATGTAATTTTCTTGGGCTACCGCCGGTAGCCCCGGTAGCCCTAATAATACACCCCTGCAAAAGTATTTTATATGATCATTTGTTTTCTTAATTTCAATATTGACACAAGACCAACTTGCAAGGTCATGTCTGAGAGGACAGGTAGTCACTATAATATTTCCAGTGTACATAACTTGCAAAAGACGAACGAAATTCTTTATGAAAGACTTAGCACAGTTCTGATAGACATCATTTGCACCTCCTACCAACACCGTGAAATTAGGCCTACTTTTCATTTCGATGTTTGCGACACTCGGTTTCAGAGGGTTAACAACTTCGCTAAATTTCGCCCCTGGTTTAACACTACCACTAGCACGGAAATGACTATTTAAGTTATTAATTTCCGTAGCTACACCTCGACCGTGACTGTCTGAGAAAACACTAATTTCTACCCTTTCCGATAACGAACATTTGAGGTTACCGATAGGTTCACTGTCCGCCCGCAGTTCCGGTTCATTTACGTCTCGAATATTTTCCATCTCATCACTATTATCATCTAAGACTGAAAATTTATTGTTAGTCATAATACTTGCGTTTCTAGACACGATACTCGATTTTCTGTGAAGCTGAGATTTGGACCTCCCCTTGCGTTTTTGCGACCGCCATTCAGATTGCCAGTCCGAAATGCTTTCGCTAGAATTTGAAGGCATTTCATCAAGCTCACATGTGTCGGTAGCACTAATATTTACGTTGGAGTTGGATAACTTTTGTGACAGTTTATCCAAATCATGACGTAAGACGTTTATTATTTCATCTTTCGTTTTCAGTTCGTTTTCAAGATGTGTTAATTGTTCTTTCGTACACAACTCGCACACATAATGATCACTGTTCTTAAAATAAGTTACATTTACTTTGGCACATTTTTCATGTAACCAAAAGTTGCAGCTCATACAAAATATTCCTTTCATCACTCTTTTTGAACAGATTTTACACGAATTACCACATATACGATTCGAAGTTTCAGAGCTATTCACACACGAAACATACGCCGCCGCCATCTTGCACACCAATCAGTGGAGGGAAGTTAAAAAAATGGTCCCCAGGAAGGATTCACACCAAGACACTGCTGTTGGGTGGAAGGGAAGAGAAAATCTCAATTGGGAGACATTATGGAGACATTCATTCTGAAATTAATTCAGACAATTTTAAAGTCAAACGAATTCCCTATTTCAGTGAATTATGGGGCGCGACGTTTGTTAATACGGCAGAACATTCATTATTTGCCTCAGTAGGGACTTCTATCAACAAGTAGTATGAAAAGTGCGCAGTAAGTGGCATTAGGCAGACTGCCAAGACAAGAATAGTAGAGTGTTTCACAAAAGGCAGTGAAAGTTGCCTGCAACATTAACGGAGCTTAAGTAATTCTTAAGAGTTCGCAATTGAATCTCGGTACCAGTTGGTGAAACTCTTCTGCTAATCGCTGTTTGTCTCACTTTTGCGGAGAGCTTCCTGACATGCATCGCCTCAAATCGACAAGGAGATCAGTGGCACGCAACCATCTCGTGCTTTACTTGAAACTGCACGTCTAGGCTGTTTTCATGTTTGCATCAATCGAAAACTGAGAAAATGGAAATTCCTTTCCTTACAAGGTGCCCTACGACTGCTCTCTTCAGAGGACCATGTGATCAAATCCTGGTTATTGCAATTTTTACCAACTTTTTATTATTTCAACGCACAGTTTCCACATAGGGTGCCACAAAATTTTGGGATAGAAAACAACTCGTACCAGTACATAAGTATTTTTTGTTTTTGCTTGCAAATAGTGCGCATTATGAATTTCACTTGATGGTGTTGAGTCAAATGGTGTAGTTGAAACCACACTGAGAAAGCATGCGGTGAATATGAAACAAAAATGTGTAAATAAGAATGCCATTCAATAAAGTACCTTCAACAATGTCAATGACTGGCAACTCTTTTGATACAATATCTCTATGGTAAACAAAATGTTGGTGCTTTTCAGTCAGTCAACATGACTGTACCCAAATGATATGGGTTATTCCCTAATCCTGAAAAAAATTACATGAAATTAATAAATACACTAGGATCCAAATGAGATGGGTCATTCCCTAATCCTGAAAAAGAATACAGGAGATTAATATCCAAGGGTATTTATTAATCTCATGATATTTTTTTTTTCAGGATTCGGGAATAACCCATCTCATTTGGGTACAATCGTGTTGACCGACTAAAAACCCCCAACCTTTTGTTTACTAAGGCAACACTGAAAAATGGCTTCAAACACCATAATCTCTATGGTAGCTATTATGATATCAATGATTATGGGAGTGTTGGCGCAGGGGTCTAGATGCTTGTTACCCACAAACGTGGACCGGGTTTGATTCCCGGTAAATACATATGGGAGTGTGAAGGGGAAATGTCATGTCCAGTGTATAAAACAATATTACTAGGGACAGCTGATTCATCTGGTATGTCCCACGAATCAGCGAGAGAGTCCATTCTAATTATCTTTTGTTTATACAGTATTGTATTACATTATTTATTACACATGTTATACCGGGTGATTCAGCACCCCCTTCCAATATTGGTGGCTGCAACCCAACTAACGCGTGTTATCAGGAAGGTCGATATGTCTCTGCTTGCATCCCGTATGGTACTAATGCACTGCAAGCATATCCCGCAATCCTAACTGTGCCCGTATTTCCTGGTTACAAATCTGCCAATATCCGAAGATGGAGGTGGATCGCAGCATCTTGAAGTCCCCGGCTAGAAAAACTCAGAAATGCTACCAGCAAATAGAACAGGAAAGGGGTACACGTAGCTATGATTGTGCTATAGTTCTAACTACATGGATATTGGGTCGCTAAATACATAAGGAGAGTGAGGAACTTGCAATTCACGGGGGTTAAGGGTGACACACCGAGGTTAAAACTGCCACTACTACTACATCACGACACTACTACTACCTAATTTGTTACACAAATAACGCAGATTATTACAAAAGGGCCACTGAAACGTAAACACGTGTCTGAGTTTATTCATAAAGTGATTACATAAAATAAAATAAACCCTGTCTTCTTCATTAAAAATTAAAAATAACAAAAATCTTGCATCAGGTGTTAAAAAGATCTCTGCATCAGCAACTGTTGTGCCCTACTTTCAAGGAGTAAAATAAAAACGTAAAAACCTCCGTTAACAATCCCATAAGTTAATCTATACACTCCTCCTTGATCCTAGTCTATTTATAATCTATTCCTACTCTCAAATATGTCATCCTAAAATTACGGTAATATACACAAATGTACAATACTTCTTTCGATTCACTATCAACCTACAGATTGTCTTTTTTTTATTCACCACTAAAATGTCGTGTTTGGTGTGTTTGTGAAAATCAATTACATAATCCGAGCGATTAAGCTAAGATCATAATAAGTTTCATCATGGGTTAGTATAAAATAATATTAGCCTATATAATAATGATAATAATATTCCACATTAATTAATACCATTTGTCTCAATTGCCATGAATTGTTACGACTGAACTCTCGTTTAACTATTCCACTCACTCATGAGCTACCATCAGATGTTAACACAATATCATCTGACTCAAACTATCAGCTGTTCCATACGCAAAACAAACAACAAGTAATATCACATAACTTTCTCAAATGCATTTTAATCCTCCAACAATATTGCCTCGCAATACGCTTCTATAAACTTTATATTTCACCTTGGAGTGAACAGTGCAAACGTAGCCCCTGTCACTATCATATCAATGTTTTATTTCAGCTACAAATATCTTCACAATTCATTATACCAAATACCACAAGGCCTTGGCTGACTTTCATATTACTAATAGCAACTTCATTCCTTCGAACTCATATTACCATTGCTCTTAGTTCAGTTTCAAAATATTACAATAAATAAAGATGGTAGAATGATAATTTCCAATACTTGATATCTTCCGATAGCTACAACCTTCTAATCTTTTACATATTTATATGACCACTATGTAATTTATTCCTCATACAAGCTTTGCTTAGTTTTCATACAACTTTAAGTATTAAGCAATTGTATCGAATTTGCTCAGAATGCAAATAAGTTTGACTACAATTCTTGTCTACACATTTCTTAGCATATTCAAAAATAAATATTTCTCATAACATCATTATTTAATCGAAAGATCGTCATTCATCCGACTGTTTGTAATAATCCAAATAAAAATATCTAATATCGATCTCAATAGATCGTCAGTAGGGGGAGCGAGGGGTTTAAACGCACAGCCTACTTTCCTGGGAACATTGCCGATATCTTTCGAACGCCTGGTGGGATTTTTACAAATGAGGTGTCGTTGAACTCGAGCTGACGGGGGCTTTGCTATGGACCACTCGTCATATTTTTGAAGAAAAAAATGAAAATTTTTGTTTTTGAAAGTAGGCAATAGTTTGAAAACCAAACATGATAGAACGTTGTGCCATAGTTGAAACGAATGGTCTCTATGACCTTTACTTTTTATAATAAAACTTCTTTATTTTTTGAGATTTTTTGAAAACACTTAAATTTTGAAATTTTTATATTTTGGAAACTAAAGAGTTTACAAAAAAAATGTTTGACGTAAATGAATGGCCCTGACCCCTTGTACCCCCAAAATAAATGTCAAGTCTCTAGGACTAAAACTGTGCAGTAGTGCTAGAATGGGGGTTCTACTCCCTCCCCTAATTTCATATAAACTTTGGGAGATATCTCCCTAACGCGTGGTCAGATTTTAACGAAACGTTGCGATGACGTTCTCTTGGCTAAGCATGTGTGTTGGGTTTTTTTTTGAAAATTCTTGTTTTTGGATTGGCACTATTTTGGAAACCGTGAATTGGAAAAAAGTTTGTTTGACGTTAATGAAAGGTGGGTATGCCCTCTAGGCGGACGGCAAGTTTCAAGGGTGTAGGAGGGAAAAAAGATGATAGCCTACTTTCTCGCGAACATTGGTGATCATTGGCGAACGGATGGTCGGATTGTAACAAATGAGGTGTCGTTGGACTCGAGCTGACGTCCTCTTTCCTATAGACCACTCGTTATATTTCTGAAAAAAAATTGAAAAATTTTGTTTTTAAAGTAGGCGATAGTTTGAAAACCAAACATGATAAATCGTTGTGCCATAGTTGAAACGAATGGTCTCTATGACCTTTATTTTTTATAATATTTTTTTTTTAATTTTGAGATTTTTTGAAAACACTCAAATATTGAATTTTTTATATTTTGGAAACTAACTCGTTGACAAAAACATTTGATTGACATAAATGAAAGATCCCTATACCCTCTACCAAGAAAATAAATATCTAGTCTCTAGGACAAAAAAAACTATGCATTTTTTTAAAGCGTGTTTGTAGACAGAGAGCCGGTAGCTCTTGACGTATGTTACAACGAGGCTATGACTGAGCATGGTGAATACGGGAAATGGCTATTTCTATGGGGGGGAATGTATGGCAAAACGAGGGGTTGCTTTTCGATATGTTTTCCTATGACGAATGAATGAAGGCGAATATTTAGAAATGTGACAAGCATGCTAAGATTTTTACCCCTGAAGGGGATCTTTAACGTTTTAGTTACCAGTGATGAGCGAGATCACTCTCTGACACAACAGACGGTTGTAGGATATGGCCATGTGATTCTTAGACGTTGGCGATTTCGATGACCGTGCCCGGAAGAAATGAATTCCTATTTTGGTGGGATGGTGGGGAAGCTTATGACGGTTGGTTTTGTGATATTTCCTATGACGGATAGAGGTAAATATTTGAAATGTGTTAAGTGTGCTAGGAATATTTTTTTTACCCCTGAAGGGGATCTTTAACATGCTAGTAAACGGTAATAAGCGAGACTGCTGTCTGGCACAGTAAATGGTTTTAGAATATGGAAACCTATAACATTTGCTCGACCAAGTCATGTGCATGTATGCAAAGAGCCAAAACGGTAAGGTCATTGGCCTGAAATGTTATAAACTAAATATTGAACTGGGTGAAGTCATGTGTTTTAGGATGAAAGTATGTGGTTAACATGATCATGTATTGAGGATGGCCGCTTGCTAGTAATTATTATTATTACAGTAAAATGTTTAAGAATAAGAAGTAGAAGAAGAACACACACATGTTTTCAATGCTAACACACACCCACACAGTCCTGCTCACTGGTGACTGAATATTGTACCTAGCCAGAGGACTCGTGAGAGAGACTGCTGATAAGACAAAAAATGTCTACGTCAGCAGGAAGTGTGATATCAGCTTACTTACCTCGTGGTGGCTAGCAGGTGTGCTGTTTAAGCAGAGACCGCCATTTTGGTTCCGAGACGGTAGGACTACCGATGTATAAGAGGCAGCCATTTTGCTTCCTTATTAAAAACATGAAACTAGTATAAGGTACACAAATCTTATTCAGATTGAGGAATGTGAAGAGGCGTGGGAACACGTGTGAAAGAGACAACATTTCAAGGCCAAAACGCTGAGAAAATGCAACTCTCTCTGTTGCTAGGCTAACTGATAACGATTGCGTTAGTCATGCACTTGCAATTTTAGCACACGGACGTATAAAGTAGAGCTCTGAACTGAACTTTGGAAGAAAAATCCTTTCATTTTTTTGGTAAGTACCTATGAATGATTATTTTAATAATGTCATGCTAATGAACCTTAAATTTGTAGTTATTGATTAGGTTATTTATGATTTTTATTTATTTATTTATTTGCAGATAACCCGTATACCTTACATGTCAGAGATACAAGAAACCATTGCGCTTTTGGGCCCACTAGAAGGAAACAGTAACAAGCCACTGCAAGTGAAGGTGAGATTATTTTTTTAAACTAACTTGTTTCATTTTTATGTTTCATATTATTTTATTTCATGAAATGCATGTATTAACCTGAATTTAGGTATTTATAGCGATTTATTTTATTTATTTTTAGAAACTTGGAAAGAAAAGCCTTACCACTGTAGCAGTTGCTGATAACCCAAGACGCAGTAGAGTGCAACCATTGTTTCCAGGCAGTGAACTATTGAAAACTCAGGTAAGTCTAACTTAAAAAAGCTATGCCATATTACCACTAATGAAAAACCATAGACAAAAAATTATTCATTACCTGTACATGACTGGTACAATGATTGCTTTCTTGAATAATGGCCATGTATTGACAAACGGTACAAGACTATATTGGTTGTTGACTGGGGAAAGTACAAGGCCATATTGGATTTTCTAAAAACAAAAAACAAATTAATTTAATTTATGGGTGGTTCCCTATGGACTCAACAAATATCCACAGGTTTGAACAAGATAATCTGAACAAACTGACATGACATTCATTTTTGTTTATATATTGGTTAAAGGAGGATGTAAATGACTAAAGCTTTATAAAAAGAAAATAAGTGCATGGGTTACTGTTAGTGCCAACATACAGTTTATTTTTAATGGTGTTTTGATATATTAATGTCAATGAACGTTAAAGTTTAATTACAAGTATTGATTGATTGATGGGTTATTTTGTTTGTTTTTAGGTGTGGTCATGTGCCATTAACGTAGTGAACAGACAGTGAACAAGCATACATTATGCTTTAAAGTACTCTGCGCTCTTGTGCAACGTTTTTTTTTTTTTTTTTTTTAGCGTATGGCTTTTAATGCCGGGAGTGTCCGAGGACATGTTCGGCTCGCCAGTTTTGTAGCTGCTTCGAGACGGACACCCAATGGGCGAGATACAAGTACCGTTGGGAAGGGAAGTTGGAATGGAAGGACGAGGAGTTGGAAGGTAGCGGCTGTGGCCTATAGTTAGGGACCAACCCCGGCATTTGCCTGGAAGGAAGATGGGAAACCACAGAAGACCATCTTCAAGGTTGCCGGCGGGGGATTCGAACCTCCTCGCCTCCCGGATGTGAGCGACTGCCATCAGTCATGCCGTAACCACCACGGTTAACTCACCCGGTTGTGCAACGTTAATAACTTGCAATAAAAAAGTTGTATTATAACACATGTCGTTAGTACCAAATACAACAAGTGAGCAAGTTGGTTTACCACGTGGGTTAAATTTAAAATCAGAACATGATCGCTGGTTAACATTTGAATCCTGGCCTGTAGGATTTTTGTCGACACATGAACTTGCAAAAGCCGTTTTTTTTACTTGAACCGAGAAGATGTGGTGCGCTGTGTGTTTTGTCGTATTGAACTTTCAGACTGGGAAGAAGGGGATGATCCCTTTAGAGACCATTTGCGATGGTCTCCTTGTTGTCCTTACATGCTTGGAAAACAAGTGGGTAACATACCCGTGTATCCAATTTACCGAACCACAAGACCATTGGCCGCTACTTACGTTGCTGAATCACAAATAAATAATAATAATAATGATGTAATACCACTCAACAACGGTAGTGTCGGTATATGTGGTCCATATGCCATAGACAGTGTTGAATTGGCATGTGCTTTTGAAAAATTGGGAGTTTGCAAGACTAAAGCACTAGCACACCCAGAGTACAGCTCTGTTGAAAAACGTTTAGAATCTTATAAAAATATCTGGCTATTAATATTAAAACACCTTACCAAACAGCTAAGTGAAGCTGGATTTTTTTATGCTGGCGAAGGGGATAAAACAATATGTTTTTATTGTGGATTTGCTTTAAAGGATTGGCAACTGATTGATGATCCTTTTGTGAAACACGCTCGTTGGTTACCTAACTGTAAATACATGGTGTTGCTTAAATGTCAGGAATTTGTGAACACTATTCGTAAAGAAAACGTGATTGCAGCACAAGACATAAAAGTGCCTTTAGAGTTAGAACATGCGGAGCAAATACACGAGGTTGACAAAAAAGACTTGTCTCACGAACAGATACAAAAGTGTGACCAACAATTATGTAAAATTTGTTATCAAGATGAACTAGGTGTTGTATTTTTGCCTTGTGGACACATGATAGCCTGTGTCAAGTCTGCATTGGAACTCAACACTTGTGCTATATGCTGAAAAGCAGTATCTGCTACAGTTAGGGCATTTCTTGCATAAATAGTAAAATTTATCAGCCATGCATAGTGCAAAATCCCTAAGTGCACAATATAATTAAAGCTGTTTTAGAGTGTAATAGATATGCTTTTCTTTTGTTTATAGACTACTACAATGAATGTTTTGAATGCTGTGGGTAAAGCATGTGGCTTATAGAAAAAGAAGCTCAGAGAATTGCCAACGCATATTCCATTCCGCATTATCAAGGTTCGGAAATTGAAAACAGCATATGGTGATCGTGTACTTTGTGTATGTGAAAATTTTGAGACATTTCTGCCTACACGGTTTATTGATATGTCGGAGAGTGTTTTTGATGAAGTCAATAATGCTGCGCAACCTGTACACTTAATTTATGAAGGTTTTAAAAACAATAGGTGCATGGTTCGTTTTAAATAAATAAAAATAAAAATGTCAAATAATAATGAAAGATATAAGTCATGACAATGGACTGAAAGACAGATATGTGTATAGAATAATAATGTTTTAGTGTTTAGTATTGTCTTAACAAATGTTATCATGAAACAAAAAAATGTATATAAAGTTTGTAAATAAATGAAAATAATGGTACAATGTTGTTTTATTTTCCATAGAAGTCAAAATATTTAACATTGCAGAGTATACATGATTATGACAATAAAAAGCACACTTAATACATGTCTTTGCCTTTACGATAGTGTGTTATAATTTTAAAAACAAAGCTTGTTGTAGATCTTTTCTCTTCCACGGTGAACCATAGGCATGAAAACGTTATTGTCTTGTTTTGGATCATTATCACTATCATAATCATAAGCAGCATGATCTATATCACTATTATTATTATAATGACTATAATTATCCTCAACTTTATCCTCGACATTACTAAAACCAGTTAAATATTCCTGTTCCTCTTCCTGTTCCTGTTCCTCTTCCTCTTCCTCTTCCTCTACAGTGTCCTCATGTAGAGTCTGCGTGGCTTTTGATAATGTTATGGGTTTTTTGAACATTGAATTATTTTCAATAGTAGTATTGCTTTGTAGCACTTGCTTTTTAACATTTTCATGATTTTCTGTTGACAGCAACAGTGTTTCATGCAGTACACTACATTGATGATCACTGACACTTAAAACCTCACTATTTTTACTTTTTAGCTCACTGCGACATTGTTTTGAACGTTGTTTTGAACAACGCCAAATAACAGTTCCATTTTTATTGGTTCGTTTCACAATATATGAATATCCTTTATACAATGCATGAGGCTTACCATACCTAGTCACAGATTCTTTCATATCAACTGTCAAGCATAGACTAAGCTCTAGTAAAGACAACTTGGTAATAAGAACAACAACTTATTGTGCGAGCATATATGGGTGCAAATGTGGGAGCAAAAAGAAGTGGGAGCAAAAAGTGGGAGCGAAAATTGGGAGGAAATAGTGGGAGTAAAAAGTGGGAGCAAAAGAAAGTAGGAGCAAGTATGGGAGCAAATGTGAAAGAAAAAGTGGGAGCAAAAGGTGAGAGAAAAAAAGTGAGAGCTAAAAGTGTAAGCAAAAGTGGGAGCAAATATGAGAGCAAAAAAGTAGGAGCAAGTATGGGAGCAAATGTGAAAGCAATAGTGGGAGCAAAAAGTGAGAGAAAAACAATTGGGAGAAAAAAAGTGTAAGCAAAAGAGGGAGCAAATATGAGAGAAAAAAAAGTGAGAACAAAAAGTGGGAGCAAAAAGTGGGATAAAAAAATATAGGAGCAAGTATGAGAGCAAATGTGAAAGCAAAAGTGGGAGCAAGTATGGGAGCATATGTGAAAGCAAAAAGTGAGAGCAAAAATTGTACGGAAACGTGGGAGCAAATATGAGAGCAAAAAAAGCAGGAGCAAGTATGGGAGCAAATGTGAAAGCAAAAGTGGGAGCAAAAAGTGAGAGAAAAAAAAGTGAGAGCAAAAAGTGTCAGCAAAAGTGCGAGCAAATATGAGAGCAAAAAAAGTGAGAGCAAATATGGAAGCAAAAAGTGGGAGCAAAATGTGGGAGCAAAAATTGTAAGCAGTAGTGGGAGCAAACAAGTGTGAGCAAATATGGGAGCAGAAAGTGGGAGCAAATGTGAAAGCAAAAGTGGGAGCAAAAAGTGAGAGCAAAAAGATCGAGCAAAAGTGTGTGCACAAAGTGGGAGCAAAATGTGTGAGTAAAAAGTGGGGGCAAATGTGGTGTTTTACTAAAACAATCTCCCCTAACCTAACCTAACCTAACCTAACTTCACCTAACCTAACCTTCCAACTCTCAGATCAAAAATTAAATTCTGGCCATAGTCGAGTTGGAACCCAAAACCTTTGGGATAACACCTAAGTATACTAGCCACTACACCGCGAGATGGGCAAATTATCATGCAACACAACACAAAAATAAAAGTTTCCTGTAGTGTAACTCATTGGCTGACAACCATAGTTGAGAATTCAAACCCAAGACCTCGGGACTTTTGTTTTGAACATTATCAGAAATATTATTCCATTTACATTTTGCTGTTGCTTATAGTTATAAGAGTTGGCATT
Source organism: Meconema thalassinum (assembly GCA_946902985.2). NCBI lineage: Eukaryota > Metazoa > Arthropoda > Insecta > Orthoptera > Tettigoniidae > Meconema > Meconema thalassinum. Next base: position 1,444,908,283 of record OX336389.2, on the reverse strand, counting down.
AATATGGGAGCAAAAGTGAAAGCAAAAAAGTGGGTGCAAACATGGCTGGTTGTTGAGACTTTCATATCAACTAATACACATAAATTAAATTTTAGTAAAGTGACTTGGCTAATAATAATAATAATAATAATAACAGTTTTAAAAAATTCAAGGGGATTGATATTTTTCAGTGTGTAATTTCCAAAGTACTGTCAAGAATAATAATTACATGAACAGATTCCAAGAACTCTAGAGTGCTTTTAAGGTTAATGATTGGCTAGGAGTGAGATAGAGCTAGCTAACCTAAGTTAACCTCAGCTCACTTAACCTAACCTTGTCACATGACATGTTCTACAAGTATAGACTTGCTTTGAGACTGGCTATGATGTCACAGATGAATGGCGGTGGGAGGCTGGACATGACTTTTTATTACACAAAAACATTTTCCTTTTTGCCAGCCTCCCACCGCCATTCATCTGTGACGTCATAGCCAGTCTCAAAGCAAATCTATACTTGTAGAACATGTCATGTGACAAGGTTAGGTTTAGTGAACTGATGTTAACTTAGGTTAGCTAGCTCTATCTCACTCCTAGCCAATCATTAACCTTAAAAGCACTCTAGAGTTCTTGGAATCTGTTCATGTAATTATTATTCTTGACAGTACTTTGGAAATTACACACTGAAAAATATCAATCCCCTTGAATTGTTTTAAACAGTTATTATTATTATTATTATTATTATTATTATTATTATTATTATTATTATTAGCCAAGTCACTTTACTAAAATTTAATTTATGTGTATTAGTTGATATGAAAGTCTCAACAACCAGCCATGTTTGCACCCACTTTTTTGCTTTCACTTTTGCTCCCATATTAATGCCAACTCTTACAACTATAAGCAACAGCAAAATGTAAATGGAATAATATTTCTGATAATGTTCAAAGCAAAAGTCCTGAGGTCTTGGGTTTGAATTCTCAACTATGGTTGTCAGCCAATGAGTTACACTACAGGAAACTTTTATTTTTGTGTTGTGTAGCATGATAATTTGCCCATGTCGTGGTGTAGTGGCTAGTATACTTGGGTGTTATCCCAGAGGTTTTGGGTTCAAACTCGACTATGGCCAGAATTTAATTTTTGATCTGAGAGTTGGAAGGTTAGGTTAGGTGAAGTTAGGTTAGGTTAGGTTAGGTTAGGGGAGATTGTTTAATAAAACACCACATTTGCCCCCACGTTTTACTCACACATTTTGCTCCCACTTTGTGCACTCACTTTTGCTCGCTCTTTTTGCTCTCACTCTTTGCTCCCACTTTTGCTTTCACATTTGCTCCCAATTTCTGCTCCCATATTTGCTCACACTTGTTTGCTCCCACTTTTGCTTACACTTTTTGCTCCCATATTTTCTCGCACTTTTGCTTACACTTTTTGCTCCCACTTTTTTTTCTCTCACTTTTTGCTCCCACTTTTGCTTTCACATTTGCTCCCATACTTGCTACTACTTTTTTTGCTCTCATATTTGCTCCCACTTTTCCTTACAATTTCTGCTCTCACTTTTTTTCTCTCACTTTTTGCTTTCACATATGCTCCCATATTTGCTCCCACTTTTGCTTTCACATTTGCTCTCATACTTGCTCCCACTTTCTTTGATCCCATTTTTTGTTCCCACTTTTTGCTCCCATATTTGCTCGCACTTTTTTTGCTCCCTTATTTGCTACCACGTTTGCTTACTCTTTTTGCTCCCACTTGCTTTTCTCTCACTTTATGCTCCCACTTTTGCTTTCACATTTGCTCCCATACTTGTTCCCTTTTTGCTTTCACATTTGCTCCCATACTTGCTCCTACTTTTTTTTTTGCTCCCACTTTATGCTCTCAATTTTATAAACCCACTTTTTGCTCCCAATTTTTGCTCCCACTTTTTGCAACCACTTTTTTTTTGCTCCCACATTTGCACCCATATATGCTCGCACATTAAACTATTGTTCTTATTACCAAGTTGTCTTTACTAGAGCTTAGTCTATGCTTGACAGTTGATATGGAAGTATCTGTGACTACGTATGGTAAGCCTCATGCATTCTATAAAGGATATTCATATATTGTGAAAAGAACCAATAAAAATGGAACTGTTATTTGGCGTTGTTCAAAACAACGATCAAAACAATGTCGCAGTGAGCTAAAAAGTTACAATATTGAGGTTTTATGTGTCAGTGATCATCAATGTAGTGTACTGCATGAAACACTGTTGCTGTCAACAGAAAATCATGAAAATGTTAAAAAGCAAGTGCTACAAAACAATACTACTATTGAAAATAATTCAATGTTCAAAAAACCCTTAACATTATCAAAAGCCATGCAGACTCTACATGAGGACACTGTAGAGGAAGAGGAAGAGGTACAGGAACAGGAAGAGGAAAAGGAATATTTAACTAGTTTTAGTAATGTCGAGGATAATGTTGAGGATAATTATAGTCATTATAATAATAATAGTGATATAAATCATGCTGCTTATGATTATGATAGTGATAATGATCCAAAACAAGACAATAACGTTTTCATGCCTATTGTTCACCGTGGAAGAAAAAAGATCTACAACAAGCTTTGTTTTTAAAACTATAACACACTATCGTAAAGGCAAAGACTTGTATTAAGTGTGCTTTTTATTGTTATAATCATGTATACTCTGCAATGTTAAATATTCTGACTTCTATAGAAAATAAAACAACATTGTACCATTATTTTCATTTATTTACAAACTTTATATAATTTTTTTGTTTCATCTTAATATTTTAAGACAATACTAAACACTAAAACATTATTATTCTATACACATATCTGTCTTTCAGTCCATTGTCATGACTTACATCATTCATTGAAATGAAAATCCACAGCCTGCTTCCAGTCTCCGACCGGGTCAGGAATGGAATGAATGGAGCCCCCATCTAGCGGCGAGGATATGAACTGTGCCGGCTGCCGAGGCCTGACGCACTCCTCTGGGGCAATGATTAAATGAATGACAGATGAAATGAAATGATAGTGGAGAGTGTTGCTGGAATGAAATTTTGACAGGGAAAACCGGAGTACCCGGAGAAAAACCTGTCTGCCTCCGTTTTGTCCAGCACAGATCTCACTTGGAGTGACCGGGATTTGAACCACGGACCCAGCGGTGAGAGGCCGGCGTGCTGCCGCCTAAGCCACGGAGGCTTGCACATCATTCATTATTATTTGACATTTTTTATTTTTATTTAATTAAAACGAACCATGCACCTATTGCTTTAAAACCTTCATAAATTATTGAGTTCATCAAAAACACTCTCCGACATATCATTAAACCATGCAGGCAGAAATGTCTCAAAGCTTTCACATACACAAAGTACACGATCCCCATATGCTGTTTTCAATTTCCGAATCTTGATAATGCGGAATGGAATATGCGTTGGTAATTCGCTGAGCTTCTTTGTCTATAAGCCACATGCTTTACCCACAGCATTCAAAACATTCATTGTAGTAGTCTATAAACAAAAGAAAAGCATATCTATTACACTCTAAAACAGCTTTGATAACATTGTGCAATTAGAGATTTTGCATTATGCATGGCTGATAAATTTTACTATTTATGCAAGAAATGCCCTAACTGTAGCAGATACTGCTTTTCAGCATATAGCACAAGTGTTGAGTTCCAATGCAGACTTGACACAGGCTATCATGTGTCCACAAGGCAAAAATACAACACCTAGTTCATCTTGATAACAAATTTTACATAATTTTGGTCACACTTTAGTATCTGTTCGTGAGACAAGTCTTTTTTGTCAGCCTCATGTATTTGCTCCGCATGTTCTAACTCTAAAGGCACTTTTATGTCTTGTGCTGCAATCACGTTTTCTTTACGAATAGTGTTCACAAATTCCTGACCTTTAAGCAACACCATGTATTTGCAGTCAGGTAACCAACGAGCGTGTTGCACAAAAGGGTCATCAGTCATTTGCCAATCCTTTAAAGCAAATCCACAATAAAACATATTGTTTTATCCCCTTCACCAGTATAAAAAATCCAGCTTCACTTAGATGTTTGGTAAAGTGTTTTAATATTAATAGCCAAATATTTTTATAAGATTCTAAACGTTTTTCAACAGAGCTGTACTCTGGGTGTGCTAGTGCTTTAGTCTTGCTAACTCCCAATTTTTCAAAAGCACATGCCAATTCAACACTGTCTATGGCATATGGACCACATATATCGACACTACCGTTGTTGGCTGGTAATACATCATTATTATTATTATTTATTTGTGATTCAGCAACGTAAGTAGCGGCCAATGGTCTTGTGGTTCGGTAAAATGGATACACGGGTATGTTACCCACTTGTTTTCCAAGCATGTAAAGACAACAAGGAGACCATCGCAAATGGTCTCTAAAGGGATCATCCCCTTCTTCCCAGTCTGAAAGTTCAATACGACAAAACACACAGCGCACGACATCTTCTCGGTTCAAGTAAAAAAAAAACGGCTTTTGCAAGTTCATGTGTCGACAAAAAGCCTACAGGCCAGGATTCGAATGTTAACCAGCGATCATGTTCTGATTTTAAATTTAACCCACGTGGTAAACCAACTTGCTCACTTGTGGTGCATTCTTGGAATACACGGTACCTGAGATTATAATTTTCAATGCTTTTGCATGTTTCTTCCTTTCTCTTTGTCAAACACCAACAGTGATCTTTTGTTTTCTCCTTGATAGGCAAATCTCTTATGTCTTCATAAGTCTGTTCTAGATATATAACTTCTGTGACCCACCTAGCGTCATCTCGCAGCGAATCTTTGAAGCTCCTCAATTCTTCCTGGTGCTAGAGGACTTACTTATCCATTTGGCCACCAGATCCTGTTATCATCGCCAGCTATTTTCTCCTTGAGCAAGAGGACTACGTCCACTTCTTTACTCACCATGCTGCGCTAGTATCAACTGTTATCAACTCTTTGAAGACCAGCTCAGCAAGAGATCATTTTTTTGTTACAATATTGGCAATACTTATATGTTCTCCTTTTGTCTCCTACCCCCCACTCTTTTCCCCTTCCTCGGTCCCTCCGTGCTCCGTTGAGCAGCTCTCACTTCTCAGTCTGCAGTTGACTCGGTCAGTCAAAGCTCCACTCGAGCTAGCTTCCTCAAACCAAGAGGCACACACTCTTCTACGCCATGTTGGCTAGGTAGTCATCAACTGAAACTTCGACTTCAACATGAAATCAAGATAAGTACCATTTAAAAGTTTTAACCTCATCTTCATGGTTTTAACTTCCAAGTGCTTTTAATGATATTTTATAGACAGTGTGAAATTATTTACTTTGGGGCAAAAATCATTCTTCGTGGGATTTGCCATGTTGAGCTTTTGCTTGTATAAGCCAACTTTACTAAAAAAGAGCTTTTCTTAAGCTATTCAAATGAGAAATCCTCTCGCTACGTGGGATATTATCTAATACCCGCTGTCTATAATTATAAAGCTAGTTCCTCCGTTGGATTTTCTCAACCCCATTTTTCTGCTAAGGTCGTTCTGGAACCTTCGAGATCTTGTACTCTATCTGCGAGTCTTGCCGTCCAGTATTTTTCACGCACTTGTGAAAATACTAGTTAAAATGAGGAATCTTCCTTAAATTACTGCAATAGCGAACTTTCTTCCCCCGTTGGAACATTCTATGGCGCATTTAATTGTAAATCACAACTTTTCAAGAAATAGACTCTCACCTATATAGTGCAATCAGTTATTTCCATAATTGCAATAACTTTCTTTTTCATAAACTTCAGTGTTTCTATAGTGAACTTTGCATCCATCTTTATAGACTACAGTGATAACCAGTGCTTGCTCCACGTTTCTACCGCGTCGCGCTCGTCCGGTTATATTAAATACGGCCATGAACATTGATCCTATATCCCAATGATCTTTCCTCAACCTTCTACTAACCACCCATATTAATAAAATTGTAACTTTCTATAAGGTGTCACTCACGAAGTGCCCTTCCAACTTTGCTAGTTTAACATTAATTAAATTCTGCATAATTGCTTGTGTGATACAAGTTTCAAATTCACATTGTTCCTTTCCTATAATCAGGGAAAACAATTCCTTAAACTCTTAAGCGAGTCATGTTCAGGTTTCACGAAATGGAAACTGTCACATTTGGCTAGTGATTCCTGCTCAAACTTGGGAAGTCCAGAACTTTCCTTTTCACTCTCTTCAGGTTTCACAGTAAGTGACCTGCCCTCTTTATATAATTCTCATATAGTAATTCTGTATAAATATAAGAAGTTGTAGGAACTTCTATCTTATTTTTCATGTTTTTATTATTGTTATTTTCGAAGTTGTCACTTTCTCTAGAACATTCTCTCAAGAATTTCTTAAGGTACACTCTTTGTACACCAATTCACGTTCAAACTTTAATTGCTTCATTGTTTATTTGTTTAAATCTTATAAAGATTTTAGAAACATGTAAGGTTTTAAACCTTGTAAATTGTCAATTGCCTGGAGCAAACGTTTAATGTTGAGAGGTCTGCGACCCCATTTGTTAAAAAGTTCAAATGAACTATGTTTGTCAAAACTATATTACACGTTTGTTAATTTCCTCAAACTTCTTTAAATTGTTAAATAAATTAAATATTTGTTTTTGGATTCATCATTTCTCTGATACTACAGTTAGGCAGGATCCTGGCTTTCCTAGCTCTTCCTAGGTTTATGCCCTCGTTCATACTCAATAAAGCTTTTACTATCTGTCTGGCCAGACCATCACCCTTCCCTATAGTACTTTTATTCGTGCTTGTGAGGAAATACGCTAAAGCCTTTCTCTGGCAAACTGCCCAAGTCTTAGCTGCGGTTCCCGTCAGCTTCGACCAAGCTCGTACCCACTTTAGGTATCCGAGCACGGATTTGCGGTGGCAACCGCTTCTAAATGTATTGAAAGTCAAATTCATAACTTTTGTGGGACTCTCCTCCTATTTTTCTATCCTTTTTCTACAATCCAAAATCTACTTCCTTCTCTTAATCATCTTCCCTTGGTGGGTGGGTTATTCCTCAGCCAATAAACTACCCAAAGTTTGGTACCAGAAACCCGGGAGAGCCCATTTTTTTCTTTTTTCTTTTTAAAAAAGTGTCATTTGACAATACTTTGCATATTATTAATATCTGCTTTGGATCTTTCAGCTATAACTACATCATGCAAAGCCTGTGAACGGGAAAGAGGCCGCTCCTGTCTCCTTTGGTGTGTCCTGTTCTTTCTACCCATTCGCTGCTGCAAACTTGACAGCATCTCCAAGGTTCTACAGTTTCGTGAGTTGTATTTCAATTTATTCTCTTTGTCATGGCTCCTACTGAAAAAGATGAAACTCTCATTGCTAGACGTTCTTCCTATAAAGGGCAACTCACTAGATTCAGAAATTTCATCAGCAAATTAAATCCCGCCGAGTGTGATTTAGACATCTTGACACATCGCCTTAAGTTGTACGAACGGTCTTATGATTATTATGATCAAATTCAAACCGAGATTGAATCCGCTTGCCCAGAACTTCAATCGGATCGGGACGAGGTCGAACCCTTGTACTTTGAAGGGATTGCAAAAGCCCACCAACTGATCCGCAATATCTCAGAACCGGACACTAAGGTCATCAATCCGGCCCAGTTCGCACCCGCTTCAGTTCGCGAGAACAAACCGAAACCGTTACTTCCTAAGATAAGCCTACCGCACTTCTCAGGCAAGGAAGGTGAATGGTATTCTTTTTACGAACTTTACTGCTCCCTAATTCATGAAAATACTGAGATCCCTGACATACATAAATTTTATTTCCTTCGTGTGTCTTTGGAAGGTGAGGCCTTAGCCTTGGTGGAGTCACTGCCTTTAAGCGCAGACAACTACCACATCGCCTTTAATCTCCTTAAAGAGAGATATGGCAATTTACGTTTGAGTGTAGCTCGCCACATACGTTGTCTCTTCAACTTACCAGCCGTCAAACCTAATGACGTCACCTCTTTAAGAAACCTGTTGGACTATATACAGTTGAATGTCAGAGCATTATACCAACTCAAGCAGCCTGTCCAAACATGGGACACCATACTCATTCATCTGGCTACATCAAGATTCGATTTTTCAACTTTAAAGGCTTGGGAAATTGAACTCGCTTGCAAGGAAGAATTTTCCTTCGAACACTTAATCTCGTTTCTTAACAGCCGATGCCAAGTTCTTACAGCACTCGCATTTCAGTGCGAAAAGGTCGAAACGAATCATCAGTCTCACATTTTTGAGAAAAACCTTGCTTTTTCAAAGGGACATCAGCCCCCATCTGTCGAGAACAAGCAACCCTGTTCTTCTTTCAATCATGCAAGAGAACAAATCAGGCCGCTTAACAAATCATTAAAATGCACGCTCTGTAAAAAGCCTCACACATTGTATTTGTGCAAATCCTTTAAAGAATTGTCTGTCGATGATCGAAGGAAGTTTGTCTTCAATAGCAAACATTGTTTCAATTGCTTGTCACCTAAGCATTCTTCTTCGAACTGTACGTCATCAAATCTCTGTTTCCATTGTAAAAACCGCATCATTCTTTATTGCACGTTCACGATAAATCGAGGTCATCAGTACCTGCCTCTTCAAGCTCCATGCAGAGCAGCTCCGAACCAACTAATGCTTCTTCCTGCATTTCTAACGCCGAAACTTTTCATAGTGCGCAAACCCTTTTGACCACTGTACAATTCGAAATCCAAGATAAATTTGGAAATTGGTTTAGAACCCGTGGTCTTCTCGATTCGGCTTCAACTCATAACTTTGTTTCGCAATCGTTGATTAAAAAACTAGGTCTTTCGTCATCGCCTACTTCTATCAAAGTGACCGGCATTGACAATTTGAAAACTCAAGTCTTGCAGTCTTCAAAATTGAAAATCAGAGACGTTTGCCAAAGAAACACCAATCTTAATTTTAACTGTCTCATTCTTACCAGTATTGGTAAAGACACTCCTAGCAGCTGTATTAATACCTCCGGATTAAAAATTCCCTCGCACTTAAGGTTAGCTGATCCTCAGTTTAATGCTCAAGGTCCCATTGATGTACTTTTCAGTGCCAATGTTTTTTGGAAGTGCCTTCGCAAACAAACACGCAAGTTATCTTCAACCGTGGTCGCCAGAGACACCGATTTTGGTTGGGTTATTACTGGTGAAATTCAGCATCCCAGTGTTCAAACCAAAGCGCAATGTCATTTCGTTACAGCTGACATAAATCACATTTCTGAAAAAGAGAACGCTCATGTTTCAGATCTCAATAATTTTGAAAAACACTTGCCGAAACGATGTCTTATCGTGAACAACTACGCTACCTCTGTAAGTTGTTTAAATGGTTTTTCCTTCTTCCCGCACAAAATGGCAATTCAAGTTCGCCTTGCTTTGTGTTATTTCGTTTACCTTCTCATGTCATTTTTTATAGCAGTTAATTGCTTAAACTCTTTCTCGAAAACTATCTTCCCTTTGTGTAAAACCATGGCTATCAGTCTCCATCACTTCGCTGTAAGCTATGTTTCACTTCTTTCGTTATTTAGAAGGACGGCCACGGTCGGCTCCTCCCTCCTTCCTCACAATTGGAAGTCGCTTTTGAAACCGCTTGAAAATCTGAATTCTATAGCATCTAGAATAACTATTCTTATGCATAAACTGCTTCTCAATGTCCCAGCTTTTCTTCTCTGTTCGGAAGAATCAAGCTTTTTCCTGTCGAAAATTGTCCGATTTCGTGATCCTAAAAATTATGCGAAATTGATTTCCTACTCTGTTTCATACGGCTTTAAATTGCTTTTTCACGTCCAAGTTACGATTGACTGCATTCCGTTCAACCTGAATATCTGCTTTAAGTTACAGCTGCTTCTACAAATGTTGTTTGTGTACTTTGAACTGCTTGTTTTTCAAACTTGTTTGTATACAAACCGGATTAAGGTCAAGTCACTGTTTATTTCCTGTACGCTTGACAAAGTTCAAAGCATGTTTCTCTTATCTCAACTTTGGCTGATTGCCAACCATTGTCTGGCGAGCCGCTACTGCAAGTACAGAAGCCGTTCACCTACTTCCCAAAATAAACTTGTTCCAGTTAAGGACTCTTTCAGCTATTTATATGCCTTCTCTCGTTGTACTATGTGTGTCAAGGCCGCGCTTGCTTACGTCTCTCACTTACTCACGCTCGTATCTTACAATTGCTTCGATTCTTGCTTCAAAACTTCGTTGCGTATTTCTCACGCGCTCATGTATTTCACTTTGCTTACATATTTTGCGATCTTAATGTTCATTGATGAACAAACTGGTTTTTTCTCGTCATCACATTCGATGTGTTTCTGCATTTATACTTGTCATGTCACGTTTCTCGCTGACTTAAGTATTTTTCTGAGTAACCCCTTTGATACTTATTATGACTTAAGGTCATTGCTTATGGCTACTAGGTTGTTACCTATGGCGTTCTTGCTTTCTACTCGCATAGTTTCTTTGCTTATTTGGTATATTCTTGTCCTGAATAGATGTACTTGTTTCTATACGCTTTGTTTAAACTTGTCAATTCTCCTTTTGCATTGTATCGCAATCTTTACTAGTGCTTTATTTCTCTCAGCTTCCAGCTATTTTGTGATTAAAAGCGTTGATAATTCTCGCCTTTTAACTCCGCTTTCTAATGACCCTGATGACCTCCTTCCACTCACACCTGGTCACTGTCTTACACGCACTTCTCTTTCTGCCCCTCCTCCTATTCCCAATTCTTACAGGGATTTTAATCTACCTATTGTTTGGCGTAAACTTGAAGCCCTCCGTAATTCTTTTTGGAAGAGGTGGAACTTGGAATATTTAACTTCCTTGCAACGAAGGCAGAAGTGGTTTCTTTCCAGTCCCAACATTAAAGTGGGGGACTTGGTCTTAGTTAGGGATGTTTCACCCCCCCCCCCTAGTCTGGCCTTTTGGAAGAGTGACCGAGTGTTACCCTGGAAGAGATGGGAGAGTCAGGGTATTCAGAGCTTTGACCACTAATGGTCAGATCACAAGACTACTTCTCCGCAATTGCTTATCACCTTTAAATGTGTACTTGTTTTTCTTGTTCCCTGTTGGTGTTTACCCCTCCCAGTATGGTGCATTCTTGGAATACACGGTACCTGAGATTATAATTTTCAATGCTTTTGCATGTTTCTTCCTTTCTCTTTGTCAAACACCAACAGTGATCTTTTGTTTTCTCCTTGATAGGCAAATCTCTTATGTCTTCATAAGTCTGTTCTAGATATATAACTTCTGTGACCCACCTAGCGTCATCTCGCAGCGAATCTCTGAAGCTCCTCAATTCTTCCTGGTGCTAGAGGACTTACTTATCCATTTGGCCACCAGATCCTGTTATCATCGCCAGCTATTTTCTCCTTGAGCAAGAGGACTACGTCCACTTCTTTACTCACCATGCTGCGCTAGTATCAACTGTTATCAACTCTTTGAAGACCAGCTCAGCAAGAGATCATTTTTTGTTATAATATTGGCAATACTTATATGTTCTCCTTTTGTCTCCTACCCCCCACTCTTTTCCCCTTCCTCGGTCCCTCCGTGCTCCGTTGAGCAGCTCTCACTTCTCAGTCTGCAGTTGACTCGGTCAGTCAAAGCTCCACTCGAGCTAGCTTCCTCAAACCAAGAGGCACACACTCTTCTACGCCATGTTGGCTAGGTAGTCATCAACTGAAACTTCGACTTCAACATGAAATCAATATAAGTACCATTTAAAAGTTTTAACCTCATCTTCATGGTTTTAACTTCCAAGTGCTTTTAATGATATTTTATAGACAGTGTGAAATTATTTACTTTGGGGCAAAAATCATTCTTCGTGGGATTTGCCATGTTGAGCTTTTGCTTGTATAAGCCAACTTTACTAAAAAAAGAGCTTTTCTTAAGCTATTCAAATGAGAAATCCTCTCGCTACGTGGGATATTATCTAATACCCGCTGTCTATAATTATAAAGCTAGTTCCTCCGTTGGATTTTCTCAACCCCATTTTTCTGCTAAGGTCGTTCTGGAACCTTCGAGATCTTGTACTCTATCTGCGAGTCTTGCCGTCCAGTATTTTTCACGCACTTGTGAAAATACTAGTTAAAATGAGGAATCTTCCTTAAATTACTGCAATAGCGAACTTTCTTCCCCCGTTGGAACATTCTATGGCGCATTTAATTGTAAATCACAACTTTTCAAGAAATAGACTCTCACCTATATAGTGCAATCAGTTATTTCCATAATTGCAATAACTTTCTTTTTCATAAACTTCAGTGTTTCTATAGTGAACTTTGCATCCATCTTTATAGACTACAGTGATAACCAGTGCTTGCTCCACGTTTCTACCGCGTCGCGCTCGTCCGGTTATATTAAATACGGCCATGAACATTGATCCTATATCCCAATGATCTTTCCTCAACCTTCTACTAACCACCCATATTAATAAAATTGTAACTTTCTATAAGGTGTCACTCACGAAGTGCCCTTCCAACTTTGCTAGTTTAACATTAATTAAATTCTGCATAATTGCTTGTGTGATACAAGTTTCAAATTCACATTGTTCCTTTCCTATAATCAGGGAAAACAATTCCTTAAACTCTTAAGCGAGTCATGTTCAGGTTTCACGAAATGGAAACTGTCACATTTGGCTAGTGATTCCTGCTCAAACTTGGGAAGTCCAGAACTTTCCTTTTCACTCTCTTCAGGTTTCACAGTAAGTGACCTGCCCTCTTTGTATAATTCTCATATAGTAATTCTGTATAAATATAAGAAGTTGTAGGAACTTCTATCTTATTTTTCATGTTTTTATTATTGTTATTTTCGAAGTTGTCACTTTCTCTAGAACATTCTCTCAAGAATTTCTTAAGGTACACTCTTTGTACACCAATTCACGTTCAAACTTTAATTGCTTCATTGTTTATTTGTTTAAATCTTATAAAGATTTTAGAAACATGTAAGGTTTTAAACCTTGTAAATTGTCAATTGCCTGGAGCAAACGTTTAATGTTGAGAGGTCTGCGACCCCATTTGTTAAAAAGTTCAAATGAACTATGTTTGTCAAAACTATATTACACGTTTGTTAATTTCCTCAAACTTCTTTAAATTGTTAAATAAATTAAATATTTGTTTTTGGATTCATCATTTCTCTGATACTACAGTTAGGCAGGATCCTGGCTTTCCTAGCTCTTCCTAGGTTTATGCCCTCGTTCATACTCAATAAAGCTTTTACTATCTGTCTGGCCAGACCATCACCCTTCCCTATAGTACTTTTATTCGTGCTTGGGAGGAAATACGCTAAAGCCTTTCTCTGGCAAACTGCCCAAGTCTTAGCTGCGGTTCCCGTCAGCTTCGACCAAGCTCGTACCCACTTTAGGTATCCGAGCACGGATTTGCGGTGGCAACCGCTTCTAAATGTATTGAAAGTCAAATTCATAACTTTTGTGGGACTCTCCTCCTATTTTTCTATCCTTTTTCTACAATCCAAAATCTACTTCCTTCTCTTAATCATCTTCCCTTGGTGGGTGGGTTATTCCTCAGCCAATAAACTACCCAACTTGTTGTATTTGGTACTAACGCCATGTGATATAATACAACTTTTTTATTGCAAGTTATTTACGTTGCACAAGAGCACAGAGTACTTTAAGGCATAATGTATGCTTGTTCACTGTCTGTTCACTACGTTAATGTATGTATGTATGTATTCTTTATTGTCAGACAGATAGACTCCACTAGTGACAATATAATAATTAACAATAAAATTTACAATTATAAACAAAACAAAAACAGCAAACACGTACAAAAATAGCAATACACTAATCTATTATAAATCAGCAACCACAACCATACAGACACGCACTCCAACATCCTATCCTATCTCAAGCATTCATTCAATGCAATCCCTTTGTACAAGAAACATTACAATAATTATTACAGAAAAAAAGCTATCAACAGTAAACAGAAACAGGCAAAAACATAAAATAAAAGATAAGAAGACAAAGTTCAGAAACTAGGAAAAGTAATACAAGAGCGACATTCAAGGATCTAGATAACAGCAAACAAAAAATACATTACTTCATTCACTCGTACATTCAATCAAAAAATCAATCAACCATTCATTCGACCACATGTTCAATCAATCAACGCAAATAGAAATTAACACAATATGCAATACACTATTTTACAGCCCACTTGAGATATCTCTCATAACAGTTGATAGAGAGTCGAAGTGAATATCAGTAGCACTTTTACTCTCCATCAAGCTGTATGTTGACTGCAACCGGATCAGACATGAATTTTTATGTACATTAATTCTCGATCTGCCCCCATCGAACGTGTGCTTCCGTCTGGTGGTTCTCAGAGGGACGTGAAAACCCAAGTCAGCTAGCAACTGATTAGAGTCAATTCCGCCATTTACCAGCTTCCAAAGGAATCTCACGTCACCCACTGTGCGCCGACTGCTAAGTGGAGGAAGACTGTACACGTTGCAATAACTCTCATACTCAGCTCTATGGTACGGTCGTCCACCCCTGTAACAGAGCCATTTAATAAATCTCTTTTGCACACGTTCGATGGCGTCAATTTTATTACTGTGAAAGGGATTCCAGATCACACTACAGTATTCTAATTTAGGCCGAATGAGTGACTTAAATAATTTCGATAGAGTTATGTCCGAAAAATAATTTAAACAATTTCTTTTTAAAAATCCCAGGATCCGGAAACTTTCACGACATATTTTTGAAATATGTTCATCGAACGAGAAATTATTAGTGATTGTCACCCCTAGATCCTTAATGGTTGACACTCTACGTAGCGTTTCATTTTTAATACAGTAATTAAACCTGGGTAGGAGGTTACGTTTCAATGAAACTGACAAAACTTTACACTTTTCAGTATTCAGTTTCAGTTTCCATGTTTCACACCATTCACTGAGTTGGTGTAGGTCTTGTTGCAACAACTCACAGTCATTTATAGTACTGATGGGCATATACATTTTAAGATCATCAGCGTACATCAGGCACCTAGAATTATGAATTATACGAGGGATATCATTTACAAAAAGTATAAAAAGCAGAGGGCCCAATACAGAACCCTGAGGGACACCGGAAGTAACGTTAACAGATTTAGACTTATTATTATTAATTACAACTGATTGGGTTCTATTTGAGAGGTAGCTTTTGAAGAAACGTAAAAGATTACCAGTTATACCAAAGTTTGAAAGTTTATGAAGCAGTAGGTTGTGATGAACGCTGTCGAAAGCCCTAGAGAAGTCAGTATAGATAACATCAGCACTACCACGGTTATTCATAAAGGTGGATACATCATGAGTGAAGACTGCTAGGTTGGTAGCAGTGGATCGCCTAGGAAGAAAGCCGTGCTGAAGTTCAGTGATGAATGGTGACACGTGAGCGTACACTTCGTCTCGAACAATTGATTCAAAGACTCGCGCGAAAATAGACATTAGTGTTACTGGCCTGTAATTTACTACCTTCTGCCTGGAGCCTTTCTTTAACACTGGGGTGATATGAACTGATTTCCAGTAATCCGGAAACACTCCTTCACTGATGGCTTGGTTGAATAGGATGTAAAGTGGACGAGATAGCTGGTGGCATAAAGATTTAATTATTTCTATAGGAATGGCATCAGGACCGGGAGACTTGCCAGAGGATAGATTATGTAATTTATTCTTGATGCAGTCTTCGGAAATATGGAAGTACGAAATGCTGTCGTTACTGGAGGGTGGCAGATCAGGTAATGGTGGCGGTATAGAATTTACAGGAAGGAATAAGGTTTCGAAATAATCAGAAAACAGCTCACAGGCAGAGTTTGCATCAGTACTGGTACGTCCGTCATACTCGAGCGAGACTGGTAATCTGGTGTTCCTAGATCTCTGCCTAATGAAGGACCATAGTCTGTTCGGATTAGTTTTAACACTGGAGTCTATGTCTTCCAGGTCCCTAAAAACTAACAAAATAACCCATCACTCAATCAATCAATCAATCAATACTTGTAATTAAACTTTAACGTTAATTGACATTAATATATCAAAACACCATTAAAAATAAACTGTATATTGGCACTAACAGTAACCCATGCACTTATTTTCTTTTTATAAAGCTTTAGTCATTTACATCCCCCTTTAACCAATATATAAACAAAAATGAATGTCATGTCAATTTTGTTCAGATTATCTTGTTCAAACCTGTGGGTATTTGTTGAGTCCATAGGGAACCACCCATAAATTAAATTAATTTTGTTTTTGTTTTTAGAAAATCCAATATGGCCTTGTACTTTCCCCAGTCAACAACCAATATAGTCTTGTACCGTTTGTCAATACATGGCCATTATTCAAGAAAGCAATCATTGTACCAGTCATGTACAGGTAATGAATATTTTTTTGTCTATGGTTTTTCATTAGTGGTAAAATGGCATAGCATTTTTAAGTTAGACTTACCTGAATTTTCAATAGTTCACTGCCGGGAAACAATGGTTGCACTCTACTGCGTCTTGGGTTATCAGCAACTGCTACAGTGGTAAGGCTTTTCTTTCCAAGTTTCCAAAAATAAATAAAATAAATCGCTATAAATACCTAAATTCAGGTTAATACATGCATTTCATAAAATAAAATAATATCAAACAAAAAAATGAAACAAGTTAGTTTAAAAAAATAATCTCACCTTCACTTGCAGTGGCTTGTTACTGTTTCCTTCTAGTGGGCCCAAAAGCGCAATGGTTTCTTGTATCTCTGACATGTAAGGTATACCGGTTATCTGCAAACAAATAAATAAATAAAATTCATTAATTACCTAATCAATAACTACAAATTTAAGGTTCATTAGCATGACATTATTAAAATAATCATTCATAGGTACTTACCAAAAAAATGAAAGGATTTTTCTTCCAAAGTTCAGTTCAGAGCTCTACTTTATACGTCCGTGTGCTAAAATGACAAGTGCATGGCTAACGCAATCGTTATCAGTTAGCCTAGCAACAGAGAGAGTTGCATTTTCTCAGCGTTTTGGCTTCGAAATGTTGTCTCTTTCACACGTGTTCCCACGCCTCTTCACATTCCTCAATCTGAATAAGATTCGTGTACCTTATACTAGTTTCAGGTTTTTAATAAGGAAGCAAAATGGCAGCCTCTTATACATCGGTAGTCCTACTGTCTCGGAACCAAAATGGCGGTCTCTGCTTAAACAGCACACCTGCTAGCCACCACGAGGCAAGTAAGCTGATATCACACTTCCTGCTGACGTAGACATTTTTTGTCTTATCAGCAGTCTCTCTCACGAGTCCTCTGGCTAGGTACAATATTCAGTCACCAGTGAGAAGGACTGTGTGTGTGTGTTAGCATTGAAAACATGTGTGTCTTCTTCTTCTACTGCTTATTCTTAAACATTTTACTGTAATAATAATAATTACTAGCAAGCGGCCATCCTCAATACATGATCATGTTAACCACATACTTTCATCCTAAAACAGATGACTTTACCCAGTTCAATATTTAGTTTATAACATTTCAGGCCAATGACCTTACCGTTTTGGCTCTTTGCATACATGCACATGACTTGGTCGAGCAAATGTTATAGGTTTCCATATTCTAAAACCATTTACTGTGCCAGACAGCAGTCTCGCTTATTACCGTTTACTAGCAGGTTAAAGATCCCCTTCAGGGGTAAAAAAAATTCCTAGCACACTTAACACATTTCAAATATTCACTTCTATCCGTCATAGGAAATATCACAAAACCAACCGTCATAAGCTTCCCCGCCCTCCCACCAAAATAGGAATTCACATCTTCCGGGCACGGTCACCGAGATCGCCAGCGTCTAAGAATCACATGGTCATATCCTACAACCGTCTGTTGTGTCAGAGAGCGATCTCGCTCATCACTGTTAACTAAAACGTTAAAGATCCCCTTCAGGGGTAAAAATCTTAGCATTATTGTCACATTTCAAAATATTTGCCTTCATTTATTCGTCATAGGAAAACATATCGAAAAGCAACCCCTCGTTTTGCCATACATCGCCCCCGTCGAAATAGCCATTTCCCGTATTCACCATGCTCAGTCATAGCCTCGTTGTAATATACGTCAAGCGCTACCGGCTCTCTGTCTACAAACACGCTTTTATTTAAAAAAAAATTAAAATGAATAGTTTTTTTGTTGTTCTAGAGACATGATATTTATTTTCGTGGTAGAGGGGATAGGGATCTTTCATTTATGTCAAACAAAATTTTTTGTCAACGTGTTAGTTTCCAAAATATAAAAATTTCAAAATTTAAGTGTTTTCAAAATATCTCAAAAAATAAAAAAGTTTTATTATAAAAAATAAAGGTCATAGAGACCATTCGTTTCAACTATGGCACAACGGTCTATCATGTTTGTTTTTCAAACTATCGCCTACTTTCCAAAACAAAAGTTTTCAAAAAAAATTCAAAAATATGTCGAGTGGTGCACAGCAAAGCCCCCGTCAGCTTGAGTTCAACGACACCTCATTTGTAAAAATCCCACCAGGCGTTCGAATGATATCGGCAATGTTCCCAGGAAAGTAGGCTGTGCGTTTAAACCCCTCGCTCCCCCCTACTATCGTCGAAGCCTATTTCCATAAAATATGACTATCGTAAAGGTATATAATAACGCTAAAGCTTAAAAATCTCCACGAGGCCTACTCAAAATCTAAAATCGCAAATACGATCTCACCTAAATTCGAAAGTTAAAATAGAATCCAAAATCGAAATCTAATCAAATCTAAACATATCTAAAATCACAAAATATGGTCTAAGACATTACTACACTATTTCGTTTACAATGGGACTTTGGGATGTTTTCACTACTCAACAAATAACTAAATGAAATAACTAATGATGTTATCTCTCCCTTGAATCGGATACAGTTGCCTAGAAGTGGTCCTGATAGAAGTGGTTTCCTCTACCGTGCCCTTCCATACTCCTGTATCCATAGCTCCCCAGATCAGCAATAGCCCGTCAGGTCCATGCTTGATGTTATGAGACATCTCCAGTGTAGATGGTTCGCCTCGAATTGGACAGCAATCTCGTCCCATCCTAGTCCTCGTTCGAATCCTTGATTGTCAACTGCATCTCTCAAATACAGCTATTTAATACATCTTCTTCTTTCTTGGTATCATCTCAGCGTAGAATATTGTTTCATTATTATTTGAGGAATTCTTCACAGTGCGTAATTTTGTGATGTTGAATTTCGAAATCTTTGAAGATGTTCAATGGTGTGTCTAAGTTACTCCAGACATTCCTATTTTCTCTTAGCGCATCATCCTAATAACTTCCATTATTTCGGAAATTCTCCCTCTCAATTCGAAATATTTATCATAGTGGTGATGTTTCAAAATAATGATATTTGTCGAAAATTCCTCCTTGTAGCTATTTCAATAGTGTCTGTACACTTCACAATTGTCCTGCATTCATGGCGGCTTTCAAAATAATCGCAGATTATTTTGTTGAGAATTTTCGATAACTTTAACAATATCCACAATAAAAACTCATTTTAATCTCAATTGAAAGCAAATATCGGGTACAATAGTGAACTTTTATTAGTCTGTAGTCACATCGAGGGACAATTGAAGCGAGTATTTTTAGAATACTCACTGTGTTAATTTCTCAGATTTTGAAGCTCTGTGGGAAAAGAATGGTGATGATAGGGAATAAGCTACAATGTTATGTAGTAGCCGCCTTAAGTGAGATATTGCAAGTGGTACGGTAATGATGAAATTATTGTACATAGGAGATTTGCAATGTGATTTTAGTACAATAATTGAAGAGCTTGTTTTCACAACTGAATCTCTCCACAATCGTACATTTTCCAGGAAAGAGGAAAAACATATATCTCCAGACAGGGTTATCAAAATGGAGTAATATATAGGCTAGATTGAATGATAGCTAGAAAGAGCAACATACTATCACCGAAAGTGCACCAAATTATATATAGTATGGTACATAAAGAGTTATTGATAAAAGATTGATAAAAATGATTGGATATATTAAGTTTTGAAAAAAAATGGTGGTTGTTTTTAGCTATGGAAATCAGGATATTTCACATGATCTCAAATATTTATCCTAATTCGTCATATTTTTGTTGAACATAATATTAATAGGTACAATTAGAAATTAAGTTAAATGCCTTCATTTAAAGAAAATATGTATTTAGTTCAATATATTGTAAGTGATGGATATACTCCGTTTTGACCGGGTGAGTTAGCCGTGGCCGTTACGGCATGACTGATGGCAGTCGCTCACATCCGGGAGGCGAGGAGGTTCGAATCCCCCCGCCGGCAACCTTGAAGATGGTCTTCTGTGGTTTCCCATCTTCCTTCCAGGCAAATGCCGGGGTTGGTCCCTAACTATAGGCCACAGCCGCTACCTTCCAACTCCTCGTCCTTCCATTCCAACTTCCCTTCCCAACGGTACTTGTATCTCACCCATTGGGTGTCCGTCTCGAAGCAGCTACAACACTGGCGAGCCGAACATGTCCTCGGACACTCCCGGCAAAAAAGCCATACGCTAAAAAAAAACGTTTTGAACGAAAAGCACGTTTTCTCACAGCCTTATCAATGGGAAATAATAACATTTGATCAAAAGAGATTTTACCATCACATGCAGCTGAGGCAAATGTTGCCGAATCAACCATATTTTTATTTTTACTTTTTTGAGATAATCTGTTTTGAAAACAAGCTCCTCAATTGCATCAATTTACAATCCAGATAACAGGAAATATTGCAACAGCTGATTAGTATCCCACAGAAAGTGGTATGAAGTATCGCGCAGAAAGGGGATTGTGTGTGATCATTGGCAGCGAATAAGATGGACGAAAACCAGTGTGGTTTTAGATCACTAAAGGGATCAATGATGCTGATAGACACTCAATTGGATCAGGTGAATCACCTCAAGTTCCCATCCCAGTTACATCATTCAGTCCTCAGACTCGACAGGTTATCATTTCCATAGTCTGGAGATAACAGACCCCACGGCGTAGCCGTGTGCGTTAAATCGAGCACCACGACCACGATTGGGAGCTGCAACTATTGCGGAGTTTCAGGTTTCGAATCCCGGTGGCTGTCTTGAGTGTGGTTTTCCACACTCCCTTCAGGCAAATACCGGGACAGTATCTTATTTCAAGCCCCAGGGCACCTCCCTAAGGCCTACACATATACTACTACAGTCATCACAGTAACACAGGTTATCAGACAAGTTGAACTCACAACCTTGTACACTGGGCTGCAGATCGAAAAGACATGATTGCTGGGACAAACAGTTGTTGTTGTTGTTGTTGTTGTTGACAATTCACCTTATGGGCTTGGGACATCTTGGTCAACATCCCCGTGTACTTGGGCGTGTGTGGTCACCTTCGGCTAATAACCACCGAGGCATGCCAGGCTGTTACAACTAGCACATGTTACAGCCAGCAAGATTGTATTTACAACGTCGTGATGAAATCTGTATGAACCAAGGTGGCCAACATTTCGAGCATTTGCTGCGCTGAATATGCAGGGTACCCCGCTTCTTAACGACAGACCACCTGACTATGCGGCATCCGGGACAAATTAATAAAAATAAAGTGACGGGGATCAGGGTTCAGTCGCTAAATCAGAAAACAACTGGTAGCGTGTGTTACTAATCACTTGGTTTTATTGTGACTACTGGACAATTCAATGCTGCAGGCTGCCAAGTCCTCAGCTCTCAGCTCGCAACTCTCGCCCGAGTCCCGCTTGTAGTCTCCGTGTCGAACTCAGGGTCTCCAGCACTGTCCACTACAACGCTCACAAGCAGCTCACAGCTGTCACTCGACTGAACTGCCAACTCCCCTTGCCCTCGCCTCGCTAATGGTCTCTCCAGCAAATTCTCGCCTGCCCCAGAGCTATTGGCCGATGACCTGTGTCCCGAAATGTCTGGAAGATAGCCTTCGTCCAGCTGCTTCCAGAATGACTTGCATGACTCAACAGGAACTTTCGTTTGCGAGACAGGTCCGCGGCCAAATGGGAGTGTGGCACGGAAACTTCGTTCTCTGACCTCAAGCTGGGCAGAACTGTTGCAATAATTGTTTTTTTTTATCTTTTTAAGTTAGTCCTGGGAACAATTAGGTATGTGGCCATATCGCATCCACTGTAAACGGCATAAAGCAGAAAAAAGTACCATCCTGCGATTTGAAAATGTTTCCTGGCAGCTTGGCTCTGCAAGAATATCAATGCGTGATTTAGCCATCTTACCTACGGAGAACTGTGACGTATGACTGGTAGCCTACGTATGGAAACTGTAGGGCAAATAGAAACTTCCTGTCCAAACATAAGGTAGTGTTATTCGCAGCTGTGGTCGTTTAAAACATTCATTATAGTATTACGTCATCATTGAAATAACATTGGTGCTAAGGATATCATCTATATTTTTGTACTAAGACAATATAAGATCAGTTACCAATGTTTTGGGGTTGGTTCATTGCGTTTTGTATCTCAAAAAAGAAAAAGAAAAGACTGGTGGACAACCTTGGTATATATTGTATTCTGTTAATGGGAGTTTCGAAACTTCAAAAATTATCTGAACCACACAAATAGTGCATATTTGTCTGTAAAAAGAAAGACATAGGAGTCAAGCGACTTTTGGACTGAAAGTAACTATTGTACGTAAATTTGAGTAAAATTTTAATTACAACGGTTGATTGTTTTGACCTTTCTCTGCCCTGATTTAACGCGGCTCTAATTTCCGAGTAAAGCGTTGATGTTTTAATTTGCTATAATTTAAAAACATGAATCCAATAGAAGTACTGAATGTTGTATACGTATGTACACGTTGAGGTGTTGTAACTTGAGCACTGACCTATATGGATTCTGAGAATTTCTAATCTGCCCTAAAATTAAGAATTATTTCTGACTAGCAACCCACTCCGACTTCGCCCGGAAACTGAAGCATCATTTATATAATTGATGGAGGAATCAAAATTCATAGCAGAATTCTCTTTATCGGGCCATCCATGGGTGCGCGTTAGCGAGCGTAGCTACCACTGTCGGTGCTCCAACGATAAAGGTAACTTATGCTAATTCAATTTAGGAACTTGGGCCATATTGGGCATCAACTACGATTCCTTGGGTAGTTGATGAATTTGTGTGTTAACCTGTGTTTCTGTGGTGACTAATAGAGAGTGTATCTGGTTTCTTTTCTTTTATCTAGATTGCGGTAGTGGCCTGGGACACGATATAAGGCACAGGAGGTATGTATCTACAGTACATGTGTGGGTGTATATAAGTGCATAAATGTATAAAATTAATGTACTGTAGGTCTGAATTAATTAATTAATTAATTAATGAATTAATTAATCATAGCCCCAATCACAAGTGCACATATTATTTATTTATTTATTTATTTATTTATTTTATGTTCAGTAGTGGCTAAGTTAGGACTCTCTTACACTTAACCACGTAATATGGTACCAGTACATATGAGACAATTTTGGAACTAAAAAAATAATTATGATGATAAATATGGAGTAAATTAATTATTCTAATACTAATATTAATGAAAAAGGCACATGAATAATGATAATGATAATAATAATAATAACAATAATAATAATTATAACAATAAAAATAATATTAATAATAATAATCACAAAATCACATAGCTTTCTACAATATCCTAGATATAATCCTAGCTCAGTCATACGTCCTATCATCCATCATTATCTACACGGGGTAATCAGCAGTATTCAAGAGGTAATCTCGGCATGCGGCCTTAAATTTCTTTATTGTTATAGAATTTCCGATATCGGCAGGAGTTGAATTCCATAGTCGAGACCCAGGTTAACAGGTTTCACATGCACCCTGGCACACACAGGTTGATGGCCACAGTCTGTTTGGTCCGGGCTCACTCCTGCCAAGAATAGTCAGCGCAGCCCATCCCAGACTCAAACGCCCACTGAACGGTAAGAGACTACTCCCAACCTAAAGTGAAACAAACAGACCACAGTTACCTGTCACCTGTCACCCAGTGTTGATCTACCATTACTGTCTTGCACGTCGAACCGCATTCGCCGCGTTGCTTATTGATAGCTCATTATGGTGCAGTAGTCTACAAATATTACCCTTTCACGAATTGATTGCCGGCGGTCGAGATGAGAACTATTATTTGTTTACTTGTGTCACACGTCAGCCTGCTTCGTTGACAGGTACAGTTGCGCGAGTAGGATATGACTCAGCTCCAGTAGCCTCAGTCATCGTTTAACTGCCCATAGTAACATGAGCTCCTGTGACGCGCAATGCTGCTTAACTTATGTGCAGAATGCACTCTGTCATCGCTGTGTTCCCCGCTTCGCCCCGCGGGGCAGCTGCTACAATAAACACTGGCGCAGCCACGCTCAGCGGCAATCAAATCTTAAATGGGTAATACTTCAAAGAATGTGTTCAAGGTTCGTTCCTATAAAGTAAACATGGCATTAATCAACTGTGAAAACTGTTTGCGACATGACTGAAAACTCACTTTTCTTAAAGGAATGTACTTTGTTGAACACGAATATGACAATGTAAATCCTACAATGTTGTACTAAATCTTGAAACTGTACAAAGTTATTCTTCAATTTCATCGTGGAATTTTGCTTTTTGCCCCATTTTATGTTGCCTTCAACTTGTGAAACTTCAAATCATGCAATAGACTCTGCCCAGTGAAAAACTATACCGGCTACCACCTCAAAACTCTATAACGCCGAATTACTGCTAACTTTCAACTGTTCAACTTCTTCCCACGAAGAAGAAAGCATGATTTTCAAGCTATAAGTTTAGCAATATTCCGACGCTGGAGAGACGTATCTCCCTTTCTTCGTACAAGAAGTACTGGGTTTTTGCATGTCTCTCAATAGCAAGCTTAATTAAGCTTAAGCAAGGCAAAGAAATATCCCTAGTTGGGCAGTTAGAAGATTGCACAAGTATGCGAAAACTTAAACTCTGCCGAAAGTGTTCATTTTAAGCCTTCAGAATTATTTAAAACCCTTAACATTTGGTTTAAAACACTTTAGATGGTTATTTATCTTTGCATTGTAGAGCAGTTGATGTTTCCGGCCAGCCGTTACAACAAGATTAAAACATGGCGTCTATTTAAAAATTCAACACATGGTTGAGGTAGATGAGCTCATCCTAGGAAGAGGGCCGAACGGTCACACCTTAGCACACGGTGAAGAATGATCAAGGAATTCAAGCGTTCAGAGAGCCAGAGCGGAGAGGGGAAGGGAGTGGAAAACGAAAGAAGAGATACAGAGTAGGCAACATACAAAAAACAAATTATGCATAATACAGTTTCGATACAATTGAGTTGAAATCTTCATGGAGATTGTAGATATCGACAATGATGCCATCTACTTCAAAGTTGTAGAACTTCCAGTTGTAGTTCTTGAAATGACTGGAATCAAATGCTTCGACGAATTGCCGCATGGAGAGCTGTGGAGAATCTTACAAAGAAATTGCACATCTGAAACAGAATTTCAAAAGGGGATAAGAATATGCACAGAGATAACAGGAAACGAGAACGTCTCTGTCGGTGTTTACGAAGAAAGGGAAGCCAAAGAAAATACGAAAATAAAGGACGAAAAGAGTAAACTATTATTAAAGCTAAAATTAAGTGTTATTCCAAAGAATATATCAGGCGTAACCTTAACTTGTATTCGGTGTTCCGTGACTTGCATGCGGCATTGTACATGGTTTTTTTTTCTGGTTGTACGAATCGAATAACTAAGAACATCACAGGAGTATCTTTCCACAGGTAAGCATAAATCATGATAGGCCTATTGTTAGCCATATTTGAAAGTTAAATATCAATTGAAGCTGAACCGTTGTAAGTTTCATCCATGCAATTCTGTTGCAGGTTGAGGTTTTTACTATTAGTTTAGCATCGTTATCTATTATTTTTATATATTTAATAGTCTACTTATCGTACATTTTATTGCAATTACTAAATACAGTGTATTGCAACACAATTTGAAGTTAACCTATGCATAGCCGGTAATTTATTCTGTGAGCACGGTGGAATTTTTAATAAATGTAATCACTGTAAAATTAGTGTTTTGAAATAATGTGTGTTTTTATCTACCGGTACCTTAGGTTTCCTGAAAAAGAAGACAAGAAGGAGCAGTGGATTAAAGCGGTTAGGAGGGAAAATTGGACTCTCACTAATAATTCCAGGATATGCTCTGCACACTTTCAATCAGAAATGTTTTTTTTTTTTTAATTTTAAGGTTCGTATTCTTGATTATCAAAATGTGTACGAACAATGAGTGAAAGTGGCTGTGCTCGAAATTAGGCCTAAAAACTGATGAATGCTCCAACACCAATAAGAACTTAAAAATCCATTTGGTGTAGTCTAAATACCGTAATTAGTTCAGCATCATTAGTTCCCAAGATGTTCCTTCTTTGGTATTACTCGCACTTTCAGACACCTGTATTCAATTTAATCATTGTTTCAGCGTATTATTACGTTTTGCCGCGTCTTTCTTACAAAACTAGCCTTGCATAGGTGCTCTTATATTTCTATTTAAATTGGCTTTTAAAACTATAACGCAACTTATTTGTGTCAAGTACCGTGATGTACAGAGTGTATTCTGCCTATCCAAGAAAAAAATCTTGACTTGTCATTGCAGGTTTATGTCACTAAAATCCAAGACTATTTGGAGTGGTTTACGACTTCAAGCATAGGAACAGCCATTTTCTTGCTACCCAAAGTGGGCGTGCCGTTTAGCTTCAGCAGCTTGCACTAGGCAGCACAGCAACATGGGATGTTCTACACCCCACAGCCTACTCGTACGCGTTAAGTTGAACAGTACGCCCGAAAGAAAGGGTGGGAGGGGTAGATTGCAAACTTTGGAAATAGGAAGTTTGAATCTCAGCGCTGACAGCGGCCATCCTGAGCGTGGCTTCTCTCCTCTAGGCAAATAACGGGATGTACAGTACCGTATTGCCTTTCCTGTCCGGGGCACATTCCGTAATCTTACACCCCTATACTTAATTACAGCGTTACAGTATCCACAGATTAAATCATTACTCACCCGAATACACGGGGCTGATGACCTATTTGTCGCAAGATGAATGAATGGCAATAATAGAAACAAAGCTCCAGGAAAGAAAGAGTTTCTAACGATTCTTCGAGCGCACTCACTTGTCTGCGACAGTTGCAAGGAAGTAAACAATGATTTGTTCTAAACTTAGCTGAGGTGACTCAGAATTAGAGACGCAGGCAGACTGGCGCAAAGCGACACGTTATCTCAAATGGCGATCTCTCCTAATGACTGTTAACTACACAGGTAATTCATTACCGGTGGCTTGGAGCCCAGGTCACAACTTAGGAGACACAACATGGCATTGAATCGCACAGAATCCATTTCAACAAAACTTAAATATTTCTCACAGTTGAAATGTGATTGTTGTTTCATTGGCAAGCTTGACAAGGTCCCCATGCATTCCTGTCCTGAGGTAATCGTTTCATCTCTACATAACTACCACAACCTACATCCGAAGCAATCTGTTTAACATTTTCTAACCTTGACTTACCCCCTATAGTTCTTGTCTTGGACCTTTACTTCCACAAGTAAGTTTGCTATTCTCGGTTGCCTTAGTTTGTGCCTAACCAACCAATCTCTTCTTTTAATTAGCAGTTGCCATAAACATCTCTCCTCCACCTCCCCTTTTTCATCATTCATTCTTTCCTCAAGAAAGTCCTCACCGTTTAAGAACTCATACAAATCCTCTGCTTTATCGGTTAAGATGACGATGTCATCAGCAAATCCCCGAATTGAAATAATTTCACCCTGAACCTTTACTCCTACTTTGAAGTTCTCTCTCATTTCCTCCATTGCTTCTTCGGCGTATAGATTAAAAAGCATGAGCGACAAGTTGCAGACTTGCCTTACACCTTTCTGAATACCATCCTCTCTCTCATTTCCTTCATCTCGAATAACTGCCGGCTGGTTTCAGTATGGGCCGGCCCCGTGGTGTCGGGTTAGCGCGCTTGCATCACACCCGGACAGAACCCGTGTTCGATTCCCGGCTCCGTTAGGGATTTTAGACATTGGTGTGAGGGCTGGAACGGTTTGAAGTCAGCCTCGTGAGGGCAATTGATTACTGTCTGACAGTGAAGCAATGTCCCGGTCACGGAGACCAAGATTAACGGCTGAGGGGACCCATAATCTGCAGGCCAAATGGCTGGAAAGTAGTTGCTTGGTAGGCCTAAGCCCTTCATGGGCTGTTGTGCCATGGGGTTTGGTTTGGTTTGGTTGGTTTCTGTATGGATTGTAGATCATTCTACTATCCCTGTTCTTTATTCCAATCCTCTTCGAAATGTCAAATGTCAAGCAGTTTATTTTAATCATCGTTATCAAATGCCTTTATATGCCATGAACGGTCTATGATCTCTCCTTATTCTATCTTCCAACGTCAGCCTAAGACACAGTATGTCTACCCCTTATTATTCCCGTTTTCCAACGGGGTCGGGGATGAGAAGCGATGGAAGTCTTTGTGGCGATGGTTTTTACGGCCGGATGCCCTTCCTGACGCCAACCTCATGAGAGGAGTTATTGAGAGATGAAATGAATGATGGTGAATGAAACTGGGCAAGGATGTGGAAGGAAGCGGCCGTGGCCTGTCAGAAGGTACCGTCCCAGCATTTGCCTGGTGTTGAAAATAGGAAACCACGGAAAACCATTTCAAGGACGGCCGACGGTGGGGCTCGAACTCACGCGTCTACCGAGTCAGCAGAGAGCTTGGCCCCATGACCTAATGCTGCGCGTTAGCCAGCGTAGCCTCTACTGTCGGTCAGCCTAAGACACAGTAACACTTAGTAAAAGTAATCATAGTATTAGTTGTTCTTTTCATCGCGTTGAACTGTGATAATTAAATGAATATATTCTAGACGTTTCACGATGAAACAAATACATCTCAGAACGCCAAGATTACCCTGGTCAAGAGCAAAATTGCAGCATGAGGGATATATGACATTTTTTTATCAATGGGGCACCCATGAACACAAAAATGAAATGGACATTTGCCAGTTGCTTTTTTTATCTTTATACTGTATTAAGGCACACTGCTGATGACAGGAAGTTCTAACCAGATCAGTGATCTAGTGGGCTGTAAGGGATGATGTCAACCAGTGGTGGCCGGTATAAGGTTGCAGTGTTGCACAACGACCAGATTAATTCAAGAAAAACAATTAATACCGCAATACTATGTTTAGTAATAAAAGCTGTACATTTCCTTTTACATGTATAGGAATTCATAATTTTTAGCCTACTTTTCACATTTTGCAAAAATGAGGAAAAAGTAGACTTATGAGATCGATCCGGGAAAATGTGTGTCTGTCTGTCCGTCTGTCTGTCTGTCTGGCTGTGTGTGTGTGCCCCCCCCCTATCAACTCGTAAACGGCTGCAGCAATCAAAACCAAATTTAGTATGAGTAAAGATGCGCACCGGAATATCTCACGTCCATATTGGAAAATGATGTCAGTGCTACCAACTGCTGAAAAAACGCACTAGAAATTTGAGCTCCATGTTGGATATCTTGCAAGATATGCATGGGAGCTATTCCAAAATTGGCACACATGTAGATAAGACTATTTCAGTTTAATTTCCAGGAGGCCAACCATGACAGTGTTGCCAAAATAATTTTAAGCCTTCTGATAAGTCCAATGTTTAAATGCATATAACTTCTACACTATCAATCGGATTTCAACCAAATTTTGTATGTATTATCTGTACATAAACAGATATGACTGAGCGTATTCTTAAGAGCCACCAGGGCTGCCAACTGTTAATAATTGCCCTCTCTATTGTTTTTATCCAAATACCAATATATCAGAAAGTATGCAAGCCAACAACTTTAAACTATGCACACGTATATTCTGACATTTTAGATTAATTTGGAGTAACTTATATACGTCAGTTCTACCAACATGATAATAAGCCTGCTGATAGTACCAATTTTTAAATACACGTAACTTCTATACTATCAGTTGGATTTCAACCAAATTTCGTATGTGCTATGTGTACCATAACAGATATGGCTAAAAGTATTGTTAAGAACAATCAGGGCTGCCAACTGTTAATAAATGCTGTCTATTTTTACCCTAATATCAATATATCAGAAAGTATGCAAGCCAACAGCTCTATACTTTGCACACGTATAGCACCTGACATTCTAGATTAATTTGGAGTAATTAATACAAGGCAGTGCTGCCAACTTGATTCTATGCCTGCTGATATGTCCAATTTTAAAATACATGTAACTTCTATACTAACAAATGGATTTCATCCCAAATTGGCACAACAAAATTTAATAATATTTCAGATTATTTCTGACCAGCACACGCATGACATTGTTGGCAACATGCTTTTACGCGTGCTGATAGATCCAGTGTCTAACTGCATGTAACGTCCATTGGACTTCAACCAAATTTTGTATTCTGTACCTTAAGAGATGGAACTAAGAATATATTCAGTCACCAGGGCTGCCAACTGTAGTGTTCTATTAGGCTACATTATACCAGGTATATTTTGAACTAATTAGATATTTCGATATTACCAACTTAATTTCGTCATTATTCTAGATAGTTTCATATTCTGTAGATTATTCATTGGCATGAAAACTAGGCTGTATATTTCTTCACGGAACTTCTTGTTTCTTTAATAATTCAGAAAATCTTATAGTAAATTACTGCGAACTGTCTGAGAAAGTGAAGCGTGCCAACCAACTAGGCGCGCTAGTCCGTTTGGTCGTTGACAGGCCCAAGCACCGACCAGATCTCAATAGTGAAGGGTATGGCAGAGATGCTAGACCGAGTAAGCCCTATCCCAACAGTTAACACGGCTGGTCGTTGCCCGCTGATTGTAACAAGGAAGCCGAGGCGCGGACGGAGACATTCGTGATGCTCCGTTAACTACCGATGCTCTTGCAATGGAGTTTGCACGTACTTGTGACACTCGCGGTTCTTACGCGCCCTCGTATTGTATCTTTTATGCATCTGTGATTGCATAAATTCTACATATGTATTCCAACAAGATTTTGTTCATGTTTCAAACCTGATGTAAGAAAGACGTTGCCTGTAGACCAGAGGACAACAAAGGAAGACCCGTACGTGCTTTTTCTACAACTTTCACCGAGCGCGGACAATGGAGAGAGCAGGAGAAGACCAACATCTGGTAACCACATGGGCTTAGACAACGCGAAACGGTCATTCAACCAAGCGGGTCAATACGAAAATTTCAACGATCACTTACTAGATAAACCCCGCACATTTGAGAGAAATTGGAGCAGTAATTAAAATGCAGAAACAGGAATTACACCATGGTATAGGGGACAATCCCAGCCTCTCAGAAGTATCTCCAAAATTTAAATTGAGTCATTCTGTGATTTTTGCCAGAACTAAAACGAAATTAGGGGGTGGATTTGAAACTATCAATAGCAGCGAGGGACGCGAGACGCGACCAAATCCCACCGAAATTAAGGTACAATGAAGGGAATTACGGAGCTCATTATCTAAGGATCCAGCGATCGGATTTTGGATTAAAAGAAGCCATGAGACATTGAAAATGAGGACGTTCGAAGGAGCTAATTTACATATTCATGCGAGTGTTATTATAGAATAAAATTCTAAAAGCTCCCCACTCCGAGTACTCCTACGACAAATCATATAAATAATAGCTGGAGACGCAGCGAATACAGTTTCTACTTGGGGCTCTGCTGAGGTGCAAGCCCACGACCGCTGCGTTAGAACATTAACAAAAATTTGACAAGTCCAACAGTTTTCTATTTGGGGCGCTGCCCACGCTTGTCGCGATTTGAAATATTAAAAATTTTACAAGTTCTACTTTGAGCATCGCAGAGACGCGAGCCTATGATCGCCGCGTTCTGAAATTAAGAAAATTTATAAGGATAAGCAGTTCTATCTTGGGACATTTTGAATATCGTTAAGTATTCGCGAGTGCGAATCGGAACAGTACCGTGAGTGTGCATACCGCTGACAGTATGAAACAGTTATATGATAGAGATAGTCACACGTGTTATTAGCAGCAAAGTCAGTGAGATAGGAAGCTATGAACTATCAGCTGAATTGAGTAGGTTGATGATAGCTATAGAAAGTAGGAGCTACACACGCGAGAACCGTGCATTGTAATAATAATAATATTAATTCACAGTGGACCTTTGCTTTGGTGAATTTTTTTTTGGAAACCGTGTGTAAAATTTTCCTCCTTGCAAGATGAACCAATTGATCCAGAAGACTGATATCAAGGACCAGATCATTACCATCATGATGTATACGAGATAAGTAGATATTGCATGGGGCATGTTTGCCATAGAGTATCCCATCATGGGAATCGGATAAGTTTATCTCGATCATAAGCAATTATGATAAAATAGGTATTTTGGGCACAGCAGGCATGTTTTATGTAAATTTGTGTGTATTTGTCATTTATGATTTTTTTGTGTGTTTTATAATGTAAGATTCGTATGTGACCATCAAATCTTGTTTAATTGTGTTTTGTTTGAGGGTATCAGTAACTTTGCTGAATGCACATTTAAGGGAATAATTGGGTTGATAGTGCTTACGCACGACCTTAACGTAAAAGCTAGTATGGGGGAGATACCTTGACATTGTGACAAAGACCAGCAGTGACACTGAAATTAGGTGAACAGTAAGTAAGGTATTGAAGACCACACCAAGGTAAAGAAAAGTAGGATGGAATGGCTGGTTGATAATATAATATTCAGAAAAGGTTGAGAGTTGATCCTTGGTTGAGCTGAAATTAAAAACGGAAGTGGTATTCCCGTGTTCTACGATGATATAAAATGGTAAGTGAATCTAATGGCGGAGGCGAAATTCCCGCGAATCTACGATGATATAAAATGGTAAGTGAATTAACGGCGGAGGCGAAATTCCCGCGAGTCTACGATGATATAATTGGTAAGTGAAATGATTGAATTCATTGTCTGATGAGAGTGCACTATAGCTCCGTCGGAAAGGTAACTGTACAGCTCGAGCCCAAGGCAGTCATAGGAAGCAGGTATAAAGATTGTGGTCAGCCGTCTGAATTCTGAGAGGAGCAGCGAAGGTCGTTGCTTGCCCAGCTGGTTTATTATGGTGTGAGAGTGTCTGTCACAAGGTCGGGAAACCACGTTGGATGGTATTGTTTTCTTTTGAGAGGGAAGGTAGTCTAGCTTCCCAGGGTTTGTTTCTTTTTTGTACCGCTTCAGGAAGCGAAGTCATGTATTGTGATATCATTTTAGTGCATTCATTATGGTTGTTTGTTTATTAAAAGTAACGGGACATCAGCCACCGAAGTGTGTTTATTTGATGCTTCATGTATTTGACTTGTTTTGGTTTGCCGTAATTAGCAGAGTCATAGCTCTGAGTGAGTTAATTGTTTATAAGCTGTGGCCTAGAATAAGTCTATTGCCTTCATCATTTGATTCTTGTGAGCAAGAATGATAATTGTACGAGAAAGCACGTCCGAACCCCAAAAACCAATTTTGCATTTATAAACATGAGTGCGCATTTTTTTGATAGAATGACTGGGTTATTCAGACCATAGTTTTGATGAATTAAATCTGTGGACGTTTTATTTTGGAACTTGAAGCAGTGGACTGCAGTGAATTAGATTATTTTATTTTCCTGGTTTCAGCCAGTGTGATTATAATTTACCTTTTACAATTTGATTTATTGATTAGAATCTTAGCTTGTGTTCAGAATAATTTAAGGGAGTATATTTTGTTGTTTTATTGTCTGTGGATGGGAGCAAATGGGAGATGATGTTTTGTGAATAAATTATTTTATATTAGGAGTTCTCTGACATACTGATTTTAAGTTAAGCCTCCTGTGATCCTTGACGATATCCCTAGGGTGTTTAAATTAAATTAGAGCCACACCGGACAGACCATTACCCCGAGCTAGAGTCGGCATAGTAGGAACCATTTAAGGTTACAGTATATAGTCTAACTTACGTTGTTTTGTTCTCGTGAAGGCTTTCATGTAGATTAACTTATAATCCATTTAATCCGATGGCAATGTGATGTTCTCTGAACTGCGGCATTCGTGATGAATGAGGAACATTCGTTTTATGGCGCAATTGAATACAATTTTCTCTGATATCAAACAGTCTATTACCCTACCCCTCCCCTTTAATGAAAATAGTGCAACATCCAGAACAATCCGCCAGCCGCCACTGATGCCAACACTCTTAAAAGGCTTAGTTCATCATATCTTGTGTTCAGTCACGTACGCAGGATTTCTTTCTCGGGGGGGGGTTCACTCCTACAGTATGGTAGTTGTGTACATTATTCAAATGATATTTCTATTGTTATTCATAAAAAGAAATAATCAAATAAACATTCTCTTTGCAAAAAACTATTTTAATCGTATTTTCCAGCACAACAACAAACATTGAAATAAATTCTATTGAAAAAATTGAAAAAATATCATGTTTTAAGTATAAAAACAGTAACTAAATATTAAAACTGAAATGTTGCAGAGGTACGTGACTGATTATAATATCGATATCATGTGAGATAAATAGGCTAATGCTTTGCTCTCCATGTTCTTACTGCCACTAGGCTAGTCTACTATTGACTCTCAAAGTCTGCCTATATTGATGGCTTTATCTGCATCATTGATAGGAATAATTTGCAGAAGCACCTGATGTTCTGAATTATCTTTAACGAAACGGACACATAGTGACACTGTTTTGTTAAGGGACTAATTCACCGAATTAGTGTTAACCATTACTTATTTAACTATTTATTTCACTACACAACTATACAACAGACATATTCAAACATAGAACAACGAACAACAACTGCCACAGTCTTTTGTCACAGAGTCCAAACAGCACAAGATGGCCCTCCAGCCAGCGGCTGCCATTTAGGGTCCAAAAACGACTTAGACTCTTTTAATCAGTTCCATAACATCCTCCCACTTTTTTATCATACTATAGCTTGCCACGGTGGGTGAGCTGATAGCGTGTCGGTCTACTAACCCCATGATTGCAGGTTCGCCGCTGGCCGTGGTAAGTAATTTTTGAAAGGCGGCAAAAATACGATACGCATGTCATACGATGTTGGCATGTCAAAGAACCCATTTGAATTCAGTAGGCCGAGTTCATAATGGCAAAATTAATCTCGGGAGTTTCCGCCAGCACAAAGTTCCTCATTTCTCTACTAGAAAGCGCTATTGTGTTCAAGGAGATTAGATATCTAACATCTAACCTCCTTGACTTTCATAGTCAAGGAACTACGAAATTCAACATGCAAGCTACCCTCTGGGTGTCAAATAGCAAAGCTTGCACCAGGCACCCGAGGCCATACGATATTATTATTATCATACTGTAACGGTTTCGCTAGCACACACGTTGAACGACAAGTGTAACGGTTTGACTGCCCCTAACTGTTTGGTGATAAATGTAACTGTTTACCTTTGCCTAAGCTATGTTGTTTTAATGGGCGCCAAGACCTCAACGCAATGTTGAAATCTAAATTTGTATTTAACAACGTCTAGCTCTGGTAGAACACCTACAAGAATCTATTCACTCAGATCGTGGTATGATTTGATCATTAACCCAACAAACAATTGTATCAGGAGAAGGAATTGGTCTATATCTAATGCTACCTACTGAAAGCAAAGATTGCATTGTAAAAGAAATGAATGTATTATATAAAACAAGTATAGCAAAATTAATAATAATAATAAGTTTAAAATTTAAATTGGAGCGTTGCGATTTTAATATTACCGATAGAAAATTACGTGAAAACGGAGTCTGATAAATTATTGATTTTACTCTTATTCCCAAGCTATGAAGTTACTGAAATATTGAATATAAAACAAAGAGAAACGAGAGATTGCGTATTTCTGCATCATTCGCGCTTACCACTGGAAATTTCCGGGATATTTCCCTCGTACTGGATGATGCTGTGAGCTTCCCACAGTCTCCTGGACGTCGTCATCTTCGTCGATATTTGATGATATACTTGTAGATTTGGTGACTTTATGGTCCTAACATCGGAGCCATACACTCGTACAACCACACTGGTTAAGTTTTAAACAGATAGTTCTCCACTCCACGGAACATCGGAGCGACACACACTTGAAACCGAACTAGTCAAGTCTTTCACAGATTGTCCTCGCTCCACGGCGCGCCGAACGATATATGCACCCGTCGGCTCCCCACCTCGGTACCGACTTCCAGCTTACGTGGTCTCCACTGATTGGCTGCTCCCCACGCGCTACTTCCCCTTCTCTGGCTCATAACACACGGCGCGCGGATGATGAAGTCGATTTCCGTTCCAACTATCCGCCTTTTCTTGACGCTGCGACCCAGCCTTGCGTAATACTTCTTGACAAGAATCAGCCTGTATCTGAATTTCCAGTGAGTCATGTCTCTCATAATATCCTAACTGACGAAACTCCGTAAAATTCCGTAATCATATAATTTTCTATGATAATGTCGTTCGTAATAATTTGCTTGATAGTGTTTTCTAAGACATAAAAAACCTATCTGTATGCTTATAATTTTTATAAAATGCTCCGAAAAATATCTTAATAATAATTATAATAAATTAATAATAATAAATTAACATGAAAAATTCTCTTGGCTGAACAATTTGCCGCGTAAATAAATATAGAATGGTTTCCTACTGACTTATGCCAGTGGCATAAAAACCCCTCGAAAAACACGTTACATATTCGCCTCAGATCATCGGATGATTTACCGTGACGACGGTCCATTATCCGATTATCCCAGACACGTTAATAATCCCCATCCAAAATACATATTACATAAATGAAATCACCCTAAATTACAGATATATACACTCATAATTTTTCCTCACGCACTTTGCGTCAAAGTTTGTTGTCACTATGGATTGCACTTTGCAACCAGTCCAATGTTTTTCATATAGAATAGTGTTCCACGGATATTTCCGCCTCTCAAATTTCTCTATGTTGGAAAAATAGATATAATTACTGTGTGAGCACTATGTATATGAGATGTCACATCACACGCATCAAGGTGTTCTGATATATGTATATCTCCCTAGAACTTCCTAATTTCACTGGAGGTTCCTTCCTTATTGTGAAATTTAATCCCACTTATCACTGAGCACACGATCACACTATTGCGGCAGCGCCTCGTGACCATAATACTTAATCTCTCTTTATAACAGATGAAATTAATATTGACTTCTGAAAAAAAAACAGTAAATGCGCATTACATATAACACCAAATATTTCTGTGCCGTAATCGCCCTGTCTTGTTAAGTACATGTACACAAAAACCCACCTTACTCTAGATCACAATTTCTCATATTCGTCGCTCAGCCAGTAGTTCACAACCCAGACCAGTCCACCTATCGAACCTGACCTAGTTGCCACAACTTTTATCTGTTACTTATATACAACATCTCATGAGGTCTAGTACCATGTACACAAACTACCTTAATTATATCCAACCCTGATCTAACATAGCTAGGTCGTAAGCAGAAATCACGTGTGCTGATATGTATGAGCTTCATGGAGGACTGTCTCGCCTTCTGATGGCCCATCTTTTATCTCGTGGACGACTTACGCTAACAAGCCCTATACAAGCGCTCCCCCATCTCTTGGAGATAAATGGGAACCCATCAGCGCTGCCAAAATGGCCTTGGTGCATCGAGACAATTTAGTGCTCAACAGCATCCAACAATCCCGTCATATTTCCCTGTACCTTAAAAACTCCCATTTACTTACATACTACCCTCCTGTGTGACTTCTGATACGCCTGCCTGGAAGACCATCTCCTCCCACGCACCAAATACCACACTTACTCATTTGATAGGCTGGCTCGCCAGCTAAACATCCTCACTTTATGACACATACTTTCGGAGACTATGTATATTATACGTCCCGTATAATCTGTTTCCCTCACTATTCTCCAGCACATATGCTGTTTTGCCAATACGTTTGGAAACTATAAATGGGCCCTCGTAAAGATAAAAGAACTTGGGCATGACTTTCTCTAGCTTATTTGACGGTTTCGGCACTCTAAGTAAGACTCTGTCTCCCGGCTCGAATAGGTCAAATTTAGTTTCTTTTTGTTGGCGAATTCTCTTTTGTGCTGACTTAGATAAATTCTGTTTCACCAACTGGACAATGTAATCCATCCCCGGTTGCTTACCCTCATTTAATCCCAACACCCTCGCTAGTTCATTTTGTGGTCTTTTTCCGAAGTGAACTTCGTATGGCGTCAATTTCGTGCTCTCATGCTGGACAGAATTCAGCCAAGTCTCGACCTTGGGAAGATGCCCAACCCAGGCCGTATGCTTGTCATGCACTAGAGTCCGAAAAAGACGAGCCACTTCCCTTAATGGACGCTCTGCAGAATTACCCTGAGGGTACCTTACAGAGGAATGAACGTGTGTTATACCAGCTTCCTGCATACTGGTTCTCCATTTCTTTGCAGTAAACTGTGGTCCACTGTCAGATAGTATCCTGAGAGGAAGGCCAAACTCAGGTACATACTTATTAATGATCAGACGGCTACACGCTAGTCCCGTGGCTTTCCTTAGCGGATATAGCTTGACATACTTACTAAAAGCGTCAATAACTATAAAAATGTACTCGTAGCCGTACTGTCCTTTAACGATCGGGCCAAATAAATCCACACACAGTAGTTCGCCGGGA
The DNA here is from genome assembly GCA_946902985.2 of Meconema thalassinum. Taxonomy (NCBI): domain Eukaryota; kingdom Metazoa; phylum Arthropoda; class Insecta; order Orthoptera; family Tettigoniidae; genus Meconema; species Meconema thalassinum. The sequence goes on along the minus strand of OX336389.2, from coordinate 1,444,869,615 downwards.
CTACTGGTGAGAACTGCAGATCTCTCCCCCACTAAATATTTAACTGGATATTTACTCCTTTGACAGGTGTCACACTTAGCTAAGATTCTCCTAACATCCCTTCCCATTTTACTCCAAATGAAGTCACGACCAATTTCATAGAAGACCTTGGCAGCACCAAAGTGTCCTAATTCCCTATGAATGAACCAAATTAGCTCCTCCCGCAAAGTGGCAGGAACACATATTGCCCACCGATTATTCCTACATTTCCTTGCAAGTAGCCCATCCTGCATCTTGTACGTGAACCGTCCTACTTTCACATACTCTTCTTCACCTATTTCCAACCTAGCCAGTGGCTCCTTTAACTTAACGTCATCACGTTGCTCCACTAGCATATTTCTCAGTGTCTGTAACGATGCCCTGTTGCTACTGTCCACACATGCACATATTAAAATACCGTCCTCTGCTTTAACCACAGGATAATCCCTACATAAATTAGTGTCCCTCGATAGCATGTCTGCAAGAATGTTATCTTTACCTTTAATATATTTTACTGTGAATTCGTATTCCTGCAGAGCAAGAATCCACCTACTAACTCTGTTAGAACTGAGTTTACAAGTTCTCATATACAGTAATGCATGGTGATCTGTGTGGATCTCAAATTTCCCCCCTACTAAATACATTCTAAATTTCCCTAAACTGAAAACAATTCCTAAAATCTCTAACTCAGTAATCGTGTATCTTTTCTCTGCTGCTGTCAGTCCTCGCGAGGCTAAAGATACAATGCACAGCTTACCCTCATCATCTTTCTGACATAATACTCCAGCAATGCCTATATGTGAAGCATCTGTCATAACCACTTTTTCCTTATCTTTTAAAGGATATTTCAGCACTACAGCTTTCTCAAAACCTTCCTTCAGCGCTCTAAATGCCTGATCATGCTTGGACTCCCATCTCAACCGAGTCCCACTTTTAAGCAATTCCCTGAATGGTTCTACCAACCCTGAGTATTTAAGAACGAACCTCCTGAAAAAGTTGCAAATTCCCAGGTATGTTTTTAACTGTTTAACATTCTGTGGCACCTCTGCGTTAAGTATCTTATTAACCCTACTTTCTTCTGGTGTTACACCTCTACTCGACACTCTATGACCTAAAAATGTCACTTCTGACTGACAGAATGACGACTTAGACAGCTTCAAAGTGAACCCTGCCTGATCTAACTTCTGAAAAACTATATCTAAATGACGTAGATGCTCCTCAAAACTGCGTGAACTAATTACCATATCATCTATGTAAATGGTTACAAACTCTCCTGTGTCATCCCCTAATGCAATGTTTAAAGCCCTAATTAAAGCTGCTGAACTACTCTTTAACCCATAAGGTGTTCTACAAAATTGATAAAGGTTATATTTATGACTAAAAGCTGTAAATGGTCTATCTTCGTACATAAGTGGCACTTGCCAAAAACTGGAACTCAAATCTACACAAGTGAAATACTTCTTCCCCTCAAATGTTTGCATTAATTCCTCTATTGACATAGATTTCAGCTGATCTGAACTAATTCTACTGTTAACCAAACGAGCGTCTAAACAAATACGAACTGTGCCGTCGGTCTTTGGTACCGTGATCAAAGAATTAACGTACGGACTGTTAGAGTGCTCAATAATCCCATCTTCAAGCATCTGGTTAATTTGTGCCTCAACTGCACTCTCATAAGCGAAATGTACGGGATATCTATGTCCTGTGAATACTGACCTATCAATATCGTTCAACGAATGTGTATAGCAATTGGCCATGCCAATGCGATCCTCAAAAACTCTCCTATTATACAATAACACATCATAGAGCAGAACACACTGGTCTCCCTCTATATGCCCCTGAAATGCAGCATCACGTAACGAGTCCTCCAGACTACCGTTCGTAATCAAACTGCCCACAAAAATTTGAGTATCCCGCTCTTCGGCTGGTGATATCTCACTTAAAGAACAAATCACTCCTACAACACTACTCCCCTGAACATTGTCGTTGAACGCTACCTCTACTTCAGAATTATTCCATTTAAATTTCAAACTACCTACTTCATAACATAAGTTACCAGACACTCTACTTAGCCACTCTGAACCCAAGATAACACTGAATACTAAATTTGGAATTACAAGGCAAATCTGCTTCTCTACATGATTATTAATTTTAATGTCTACTAAAACTTGCTTAGAAATTACTTTAGACCTCTTCCCAACAGCTGTGATAACAAAAGTGCTTTTAATTGGCATCTCCTCAAAATTTACTCCAGTTCCTTTCATTTTATCATAAAATGCACTACTTATGCAACTCTTCATACAACCACTATCAATTAAAACATCTGTGTACGCCTCGGACACGTTAAATTTAACTATGGGGCTCTTACTAACCACCTACTGAATAATACCTTCATCATTTAGTTCATGTAATAATTCATTTCTTACATTTAGGTCATAGGGTTCCTGTATAATTGTATGGACAGGGCATGCTACAGACTGAGATTCTGACCTTACTTCGCAGCCTGGTTCGCGTTTAAAGAACCGCTACAGCTGGCCGTAATACTACTAACTACTGAACTGATCTGGTTGTTCTGGGCTGTGTTGTCATTGTTTGGCTGTATATTACTACCACTAGGCTGTCCTCTTCCTTGACCCCTATTCTAGTTGTAATTATTGTCATTATAATTTCTCCCTTGATTTCCCCTGAAATCATTATTTCTCCCTTGATTTCCCCTGTAATCATTGTTTCTCCCTTGATTTCCCCTGAAATCATTGTTCCTCCATTGATACTGATTACCATAGCGATTTCCTCTGTTATGATTTAGCTGATTATTATTATTATTATTATTTCTATTTTGAGCGTTGGCCCCTTCGCCACCGTTCCCTTGAACTTCCTGATGCCTGGCTTCATTAGGCCTATTATTATTATTACCCTGGTTCCTATTGAAATTGTCCTCATAACCACCTCTCCCTAGTGCATCAAATATGCTTAACAAATTTTCTACTTGTGATATAGTCTTTACATTCTGGATACAAGCAACCTCCTTGATCCTATAGGGAAAGTGCCTAAGTAGCAACCTTACCACATCACTTTCCTCCTTCAAGCCATCCAGATATTTACACACTAATACCTGCCCTAAAAAGTATTCGGTCATGGTGGAGCTTCCTTTAGGGTTATATTTACCACACACTACTCCCTCACGATGCTGCGACTGAATAACCTCATTCCAGAACTTTTCACAGAATTTCATTTTAAAATCATTAATATCAGTAAACTTGTCTCTGTAGACAGCAAACCAATTCCTCGTTTCCCCCACAAACACTTGTTCTAAAATTTCAACTACCTGGCACCACTCAATACTACCATTTTCCAACCTCTCCTCGAATTTATTTTCTATAGTGTTCATGAACTCCATTGGGCACCTCTGTCGATTGCTGAACTTCGCCAGTTCTACCTCCCTGTGTGTGCTATTCACAAAAACTGGCCTATTCTGACTATTTTCTTGCCTAATCCTAGCTTTTAATTTTAATTCTAATTCTGCGATTTTCTCCTCAGCCTTCCTCTCAATACTGTTTACTGTTAATTTAATGTTTCCTTCTGATTCTTCTACTTTATCATATAGCTTTGCTTGTTTCTCCTCAATCTTGCTAATGCTCTCTCTATTACTCTCTCTTAAATCATTTACTTCTGCAACTATTTGCGAGTGGACTTTCTCAATTCTACCCCCCAGCTGTTCCTTAACCTCTTTAGTTGATACTTGAATCTTGTCAATTTCTCCCCCAATTTCTTTTTAACCTGCAGTGTTTCTAATTTAACTAATTCCTTTAAATTTTCAGCCTGTGTGCTGATTCTACTTTCCAACTCCTCCTGTACTTTTCCTAATTTCTTGTCTACATCTACAATGATCTCTTTAACCTTCTCTTCCATTACTCCTCTGATTTCTCCTCTAATCTGCTCCATTTTCACACTAATTTCCTTACTGTTTTGTTCTAATTTAGCATTTAAAGTTTCAGTACTCTCTCTATTTTCCCTACTGTTTTGTTCTAGTTTAGCGTTGTTTTGTTCTAGTTTAGCGTTGTTTTGTTCCAGTTTTAAATTTAAAGCGTCTGTACTTTCTTTATTTTCCCTACTGTTTTGTTCTAATTTGGCGTTTAAACTATTGCTCAATTCCCTATTACTCTCTTTATTTTCCCTACTGTTTTGTTCTAATTTTGCATTTAAGGCATCACTACTAACTTTGTTCTGATACATGAACTCGAGAAGTAAAGTTTTTAATTCTGGTTGGCCGCCTACACTCCCTGTTTCAGTATCGAGATTTACCTCCGCTACCCCGGTACTACCATCACTCGACATACTGCTCGTATCATCACTCTCCAGTTGATGACCACTACGTAACCTCATCTGTTTTTCTTTCTCATCCCCCATAATGATATACACTGATACAGACAAATAACCCCCAAAAATACAGGCACAGAAATATATATCCTTCTCCTTTCACAAATATTATTAGGTTTTCATCCCCACGTTGGGCGCCAAATGTAGCAGTTTCGCTCTCACGTTGAGCGACAAATGAAACGGTTTCGCTATCCCCACGTTGGGCGCCATGTGTAACGGTTTCGCTAGCCCACACGTTGAACGACAAGTGTAACGGTTTGACTGCCCCTAACTGTTGGGTGATAAATGTAACTGTTTACCTTTGCCTAAGCTATGTTGTTTTAATGGGCGCCAAGACCTCAACGCAATGTTGAAATCTAAATTTGTATTTAACAAAGTCTAGCTCTGGTAGAACACCTTCAAGAATCTATTCACTCAGATCGTGGTATGATTTGATCATTAACCCAACAAACAATTGTATCAGGAGAAGGAATTTGTCTATATCTAATGCTACCTACTGAAAGCAAAGATTGCATTGTAAAAGAAATGAATTTATTATATAAAACAAGTATAGCAAAATTAATAATAATAATAATAAGTTTAAAATTTAAATTGGAGCGATGCGATTTTAATATTACCGATAGAAAATTACGTGAAAACGGAGTCTGATAAATTATTGATTTTACTCTTATTCCCAAGCTATGAAGTTACTGAAATATTGAATATAAAACAAAGAGAAACGAGAGATTGCGTATTTCTGCGTCATTCGCGCTTACCACTGGAAATTGCCGGGGCATTTCCCTCGTACTGGATGATGCTGTGAGCTTCCCACAGTCTCCTGGACGTCGTCATCTTCGTCGATATTTGATGATATACTTGTAGATTTGGTGACTTTATGGTCCTAACATCGGAGCCATGCACTCGTACAACCACACTGGTTAAGTTTTAAACAGATAGTTCTCCACTCCACGGAACATCGGAGCGACACACACTTGCAACCGAACTAGTCAAGTCTTTCACAGATTGTCCTCGCTCCACGGCGCGCCGAACGATATATGCACCCGTCGGCTCCCCACCTCGGTACCGACTTCCAGCTTACGAGGTCTCCACTGATTGGCTGCTCCCCACGCGCTACTTCCCCTTCTCTGGCTCATTACACACGGCGCGCGGATGATGAAGTCGATTTCCGTTCCAACTATCCGCCTTTTCTTGACGCTGCGACCCAGCCTTGCGTAATACTTCTTGACAAGAATCAGCCTGTATCTGAATTTCCAGTGAGTCATGTCTCTCATAATATCCTAACTGACGAAACTCCGTAAAATTCCGTAATCATATAATTTTCTATGATAATGTCGTTCGTAATAATTTGCTTGATAGTGTTTTCTAAGACATAGAAAACCTATCTGTATGCTTATAATTTTTATAAAATGCTCCGAAAAATATCTTAATAATGATTATAATAAATTAATAATAATAAATTAACATGAAAAATTCTCTTGGCTGAACAATTTGCCGCGTAAATAAATATAGAATGGTTTCCTACTGACTTATGCCAGTGGCATAAAAAAAACTCGAAAAACACGTTACAATACTATGATTAAAACCACTGTACTTCTAATATTACAGATCAAGGAAAATTTACAAATTGAGGCGGGATGGAATTCGTATCTTCCTCCCACACCTTGTCGAACTCAAATGTGGAACACCAGGGCTCGACACAGGTGAACCAGGGCTCGATACAGGAACACCAGAGCTCGAAACAGGAACACCAGGGATCGAGACAGGAACACCAGAGCTCGAAACAGGAACACCAGGGTCTTTATCCAAGACCTCTTCTTCACACTGCCATTCAGTAAACGGAGTTGCTTCTAGAGGATAGATGTTCTGCACAGGCCGCTTCAGCTCTCCACTTGTAGTCTTCACCTTGACCACTCTGACGACATTGTCCTTTCCGGGATGTACTGAAACCACCCATCCTAAAGGCCAGTCCATTCTACGTGAACTGTCACTTCCAAGGATCACTACTTCTCCCACCTTCAATTCTCGATGCGAGTTTGCTTTGCCTTTTCCCGGTTTAAGTTGCCCTAGGTACTCTAGTCTGAATCTTTTTTGCAATTCTGCCCTCAAATGCTGCATGTGCCTGGACCTTTTTCCATGGTTTAGCTGATCAATATGATCAATATCGGGTACTCCCACCCTCGGAATGTCCTGAAGAAACATTGCAGGTGTCAACGCTACCATATCATCACTATCTTCAGACAAATAAGTCAAAGGTCGAGAATTGATGACTTCCTCTGCGTCCAACAGAACCGTTAATAGTTCCTCATAGTCTAAGGAGGAACGACCTAGTACTCGTCGCTACAACTTCTTCAGCATTTGAACAATACGCTCCCAAAACCCGCCCCACCATGCAGCAGTGGGAGGATTGAATTTCCAAACAATTCTCATGCACGTAGCCTCAACATTTATTTTGGTCCAGTCAACGTCACTGAAAGCATTTTCTGCTCCCACAAAATTTGTCCCATTATCACTGTAAATGATGTTTGGTCTTCCTATTCGAGCGACGAATCTCCTCAATGCTTTCAGAAACCCTGGAGTAGATAGTGTCCTAACGAGTTCAAAATGCACAGCTCTGAAAACCGCACACGTGAATAGCACCACCCAGAGCTTTTCACCTCCTCGGAGGTATAACGGGCCAGCCAGATCAACTCCTACAATTTCAAAGACAGAAGCGTCTCTAATCCGATCCTCTGGTAAAGGTGCAACTTCGATGGTAATTCCCTTTGCTTGGTGTCTTCTGCACCTGACACAGCTCGAAATCACCTTTCTTATTGTCCTTCTACCATTAACAATCCAAAACCGTTCTCGCAAAGTGGAGAGAAGAACTTGTACTCCAGCATGAGACATTTCTAGATGTTTCTCCATGATCATCATGTGAACTAGCTGGTGTTTAGCTGGTAGCAGAATTGGTGTGAGGAATAATTCATCGTCCGGTCTCCTTATTAACCTTGTTTTATTCGAAGTATTCCTCTTTCATCTTCAAACACGTTCAGATTTTTGAAGGACTGCTCCTTTTCGGCGAGCATCTCTTGCGTAATGATCTTCAACAGGTTCCTTTCAGCTACTTGCAAATCTTCGACTTGGAGTTCCTTTGAAATACGTTTGTTGCCTCCTTTTGCTGTGTTGTGGATGAATCGTAGAATCCAGGCTGTCATCCTGACAACTTTTGAGTACTTGGAAAAGTATTTCAAATACCACTTTCCTTCTGGTTCCACAGAAACTAGTACAGTTGAAATTCCTTTCCGTTTCTCTTCATTTATCCTTTCTTCATCAGGCAAGGCATTGTCGAGAGGCCATTCCGAACTAGGAGATCTCAACCAATGAGGGCCCTCCCACCATTTCGGCGTCAAGAGTTTGGAAGCAGAACAACCCCTAGATGGTAGGTCAGCCGGTCACTCCACGTACATGATTCCAGCTATCAGGGTTAGACAACTGTTTAATTTCCTTCACTCGATTTGCTACAAAAGTTCCCCGGACTTCCTTCCTCTTGATCCATCAGAGAGCTGTTGTGGAGTCTGTCCAATAATATGTTGAAAGCTCTGCTATTCCTAAACTTGCCTTTACGGAAAATGCAAGGCGAGCTCCAATTGAACAAGCTAGGAGTTCCAACCGCGAAATAGTCATTTTTTTCAGCGGGGCTACACGAGACTTTGCTTGAAGAAGCTTTATATTTGTGTCGTTTCCATCTTCTGAACGAAGAAACACAACTGCAGCAAATGCTACTCCACTTGCGTCGCAGAACGTATGAAGGCTCCAAGATTCCTGTGTCTTGCAGCGTGCCATTTGTCTGGGAATTTTAATATCAGGCAATACCTCAAGTTCTTGATGCCAAATTTTAAACTTCTTCCTCATGTCATCCTCCATTTCTTCATCCCAGCTCATTTTCTTCCGCCAACTTTCCTGCAACAGCAACTTCGGTACTAGAGAGACAGGACATGTGAATCCTATAGGATCAAAGATTCTCTGAGCAGCCGCCAATATATTTCTTCTAGTGATCTTGTCGCCAATCTTCGACATGTCAATTTTCTCACAAGAAAGAACATCTTCTGTCTTGTTCCATCGAAGTCCTAATACAGAGGTTACCTCAGGAACTGACGAGTCGCTCTCGGGAGAATTTAGACTTGTGTACTCCCAGTTACGAAGATCAAAACGTGCTCTGGCCAGCAATGCGGTAGATTCTTCTATAAACGTACTCAATTCTTCCTCATTATCCAAAGAGGTGATACAATTGTCTACATAGAAGGAATTTCTCAGTCTTTTTGCTGTCTCTTGGTAGTCTACGCTCTCTTTCAATTGAAGGTCAAGAACTGCTTCCAGCAGAAATGGGCTGCAATTCAGACCAAATACGACTCGGCAATGTCGAAAAACCTTCAATTCACTATCCTTTGAATCCTTCCACCTCAATAAGCGCAAGTAATCACGATCATTTTCCTGAACAGATATCTGAAGGAAAGCCTTCTTAATATCGGAAATCACTCCTATCCTATTTTTTCGGAACATCAATAGAAGCGTGGGGATTTGTTGTAGCAAATTAGAACCCTTTTCGAGACACTCATTTAAAGAAGGAGTATCCTTCGATTTGCTGGATCCATCGAACACGGGTCTCACATTGGTGGTAGAGTTTTCTTTGAAGATTCCCCGGTGTGGTAAATAATAGCAAAGGTCTTCATTTTCTCCTTCTGGAACCTCTTCAATTATGCCCTCATTTATCCATTCCTGAAACACATTTCCATATTCCTCAAACTTTCCTTCTTTGGTCAGTCTATTCGAAACTGAGATCAATCTCTTCTCCGCTATCTCCTTGTTGTTCCGTAAGTACTGTCGGCTCTCCAACCAAGGTAACACAACTTCATATCGGCTATCCGCATTAACCTTTACAGTCTCCTGGAAGTAATGACGTGCAGCTTCTTCCATCTCTTTTCTCGACTTGTTTTCCGTGGGGTCAGATATGCCTATAGTCTCCAAGTTCCAAAGGTCGGTTATAGAGGCAGATTGAATGAACAGGGTAGTTGAATACAAAGCCAGAGAGCTACCCTCTTCGTCTTTAAATTTACCAGTCACGGTCCAGCCAAGCGTTGTCCTCACAGTAACCAATCCTGATTCAAGCTTATGGGTTTCATTCAGCAAAAGACTCCTCGCAACATCTGCTCCTAGCAGGACATTCACGTCGGATGGATTTGTTCCCACATCAGACAGCCATATCCTTTTTGCTTTCATTTCCTTCATCCACGGTCCGAACTTCAACCTTGGAATCTTCCCACAGATTACCTTCTGGTCAATCAATTGCAACGTGGTATTAAAGGAACCATCACAGCTGCTTACGTTCACATCATACAGGTGATGATCTTCTTCACGAGGCTCAGTGCCCCCAAACAACTTGTGGATCATCATCTCGGTCTTCAAAGGTTTATATCGCATTTCCTCAGCAGTCTTCCGTAAAATGTAGGATCTTTGTGATCCACTGTCTATAAGTGCTCGGACCATCTTCTCTTTTCCCTTATGTGTCAATTTGATGCACAACGTCTGTAGAAACACCTCCTTTGTGGCACTCTGAATATTCATGGAGATATTGCTCTGCCTTTCCCTGACATCCTGCATTTTAGATTCAGGTTTCTCCTCGACCTTCTGTGTATTCTTTTTATGACACATGATCACAACATGAGGGCTAGTGCACAGTGGGCAACGAAGATGTGCCTTGCAATTATTCATTCTGTGTCCTACCTTAAGACAAGCAAAACATCAGTTTTCTTTGGCCAGCTTGTTGCGCCTTTCCTCCAAACTCATTTGTTAAGCAAGGTGGCATTCTTTGCTCTCGTGGAATTTGCCACAAAACACACACTTTCTCTTCTTGCCTTCAAACTTGGCCGAGAACAAAGAATTTGCCGTTGGGTCGAAATTTTTTCCTCTGACTCTCTCTTGTCTTTTCGTATCGGACAGACCAAAACCTGCTCGAGAAAAGGTTATCCTCTCTTCTCCCTCCACTTCACGTTTGAGGAAATTTAGAAGAGCCTCTAGCCTATCTTTCTGTTCACCAATCAACTCATCATTCGCTGATTGATTTCTGAGCCACATCCTTAAAACATCTTCAGGTAAGCATGATTCCACGAGAGGGAACAACATGGACCCATAATTATCCCTTGCCACACCTATAGATTCTAGAGCTCTTAACTTGCTCTCTAATGTGTCATACAGTAAGCCTACAGCTATACCTGGTTTGTCATTGCTGTGCGACACATTCTGAATGACTAACCCAATCAGCTCCCTAACGTAGTGCTCCGTCAGGAGATCTTCACGACCGAACCGATTCTTCATGCACTCTATGACCTTTGGATAGTTTTCAGCGGTAGCCGGGAAACTGTTCAGAGGTTCTCTGGCACGACTGTCAAGTTTGGTGCACTGAATCAGATATTGAAATTTATCTTCTGATTCTATGTCACTATCTTCATGGATTCTCTTAAACATGATCCAGAACCCTAACCAATCTTTAACGTCCCCTCCAAACTTGGCTAGTTCCAACCTAGGAAGTTTCAAGTTTCTTTTAGCTGCAGATGAAGCTTCAGAAATGTGTTCTCTAACCACACCAACATTCTCATTACTGCAAATATTCGTCATCTTTAACCTTACTTCATCTAAGTTATCTCTATAAGTCTCAACTGCCCCGTACTCACGGCTGTAGACATCATCCTCTTCTTCTAATGCTAGTTCCAGTATTTTTTCATCCAAAGGAGCAAGTTCAGCACTTAACCTCTCCAATTTCATCAGCATCTTCTGTGCCGATTCCAGGTCAACTATTTCGCTGGTTAAATGACGCATTACCTCATTATACGTCTTTGTGTAGGACGCTCGAATTGGCTTACGTTGTTTCACAAGCTTTTCCATTGTCGTATAGGCTAGGCTATACCAAGATTTTCACACACAAAGAAATCTTAAATATCTTGCCGTAACTTCTCGTAATTTACGTATTAAATCACGTCGGGGTCACCATATGTTTTGTTAAGGGACTAATTCACCGAATTAGTGTTAACCATTACTTATTTAACTATTTATTTCATTACACAACTATACAACAGACATATTCAAACATAGAACAACCAACAACAACTGCCACAGTCTTTTGTCACAGAGTCCAAACAGCACAAGATGGCCCTCCAGCCAGCGGCCGCCATTTAGGGTCCAAAAACGACTTAAACTCTTTTAATCAGTTCCATATCAGACACAGATGTCCACATTTAAAACAGCCCGAAGTGACGTGATAAACTTCCGATCGCAAACTTTACCAGCACAACTGATCCAACGCTGGAGGAGGAGTCTCACTTTGTGTAGAGTGTGGGGTATTTACCAAGTGAAGAACGTGATCACGTTTATAACGCATACTGGCCTCACTAGCGGTAGTATAAAAAAAGGTGATAATGGTACAATGTAAGGATTCAAGCAAACAATTGTAACAATTGTATCTGGGAGACGCCTCTGCTTGTGTTGTGAGGAAGGGATTAACGTCCGCTCTGTGCGGGTGAAGCGGTTCGAAGTGCAGATGCGATGTACACTTCAGTCTGTTAAAACTCAAGTGAAAAGTTCTTAAATCGCTGAAATAAAGCGCGTGACTTGGTGTCAAATTAATTAACAATCTGACAACAAGGGTTTATCAAATCCACGTAAGTGCATAAATAATCCAAGCAGTCAAGTGGTGTTTGCTTTGCAACGCAGGAATATCACTCCAATTGTAAAAAGAGTTTACAATATTTATTTCGGTTAATTCTGCAAATTAGGAGACAAGATAAGATTTGGGCTCAACATATCTGTTGTAAGACATGCTACACGAGTCTTTCGAATTGGTTCAATCAATGCCTTTTGCCGTCCCCGCGGATATCCGCAAATTTTTTCGCCATGCGGATTAGTTTGTATCACAGTGCTGTAGTTGGGCCGGTACAGGCCGGTACGGCATACCCCCTAAAATCCAAACTCGTTATAAGCGTACCGGTTAAACTACCTTTTTAAATCTGTAAAAAATAGCCCTACTGTAAATTGTCCAATGGATTTCAAAAAGAAAAATCGGAAATGATTATTTTCTTGTTCACAGTTATCTCGTGGCACAACTAGGAACTAATTGGGCCCATAAGAGTTGGAGTTTGATATTTCAATCTCGCCCGGATGTATAATACATGTTCAGCTGTTGGCAACATTGTGAAATTAGTTTCATTTGGCGGTAAAAGCTTGCTTGTGTGTTTTCAGTGCCACGCTGTGCCGTTGTTTGAATTGAGTCTGATTTGTCGTTAGGTACTATCTGTGTAAAGAAATCAAGTGTGTGCGTGTGGGTGTGAAAGTACGTACATCATAATTCCAAAGTAACAATGAGCTCGCTTAACTGGTTAAATAGTGGCAAACGAAAAACTCCAGATGATAACAGGGACGTTGAAGAGAACAGTGCTAGCTGTGACCAACAAGGCCCTTCGAAAAGATCGATCATCTCAAAGGACGACGATTTTGAGGAGGAACTTAAGAATGTAGGAAGTGACTCAGTTATTCCTTGTGGTCAAGTAAGTTCAGTGATTCTAGATTATCCAGAATGCTGGCCGGAGTCTCAGCGCAATTACTTTAAAACTGAAAACAGCTGGCTAGTAATATAGAACAAACACTTGGTTGTTCTTATTGTGCTAAAGTTGGCAGGCATGGTTTGGGACCACAGCAGGGTTCAGGATTAAAACAAGCTAAAGAGTGGGTTTATGGGGAAATTAATTATTTTGGAAATACTAAAGATTTGCAGCAAAATAGATTAAGAAAGAAAATATATGAACATAAAAAATCTATGAGTCATATACGTGCAGAGCAGGCTAAGGCTAGTGCTGAAAGCAAACCTTTGGAAACAGGAGTAGATAAAATGTTAGTTAATCAGTGTGAGACAACAAGTAGACTGTTCAGGACAAGCTAGAAAGACCATTCACTGATTTTCCAATAGGCATTCAAGTCGAGGAACGTAAAGTTCTCAGACCAAGCAAAGCAGCACAGAAAACGAAAGGAAGCTGAGGACTGAAGTATTGTTGAAAGATCTTGCTCTTCTAGCGACAAAGCATTGGCCACAAGATACTGACATAACTTGTGGAGATAGGAGCTTCTCTAATATATGTGAGGTTTTTCGACTTCAAGACAAGTGAAAATACATTCAGGCATTCAGGGAATATGTGGACACGAACATCAAACCTAAAGACCTTGAACAATTACTACAAATAATTGATTCACTTCCAATTTTCACATCAGAATGCGAAAGAGCATTTAGTGCTATGAATAACATTATCACTAAAAAAAGGAACAGTTTGTTGGTAGAACGAACCGGAAGATTAATTTTCCTCAGAAGTGTTGGGCCACCATTGGAAAAATTTAATCCAGAAATTTATGTGCAGCCTTGGTTCAGATCAGGAAGAAGATCAGCTGAAGAAACAGCGTGTCGAAAATGTGACTCACTCAACGAAGTCCACTACGAGTCCATCTGGAACCTCCTCACGTTTGCTGCCGTGAGGATCACCGGTGTTCCTCAAATTAATTTCACTTGTGTGCCATGAGAATCACAGTGGATCCTCAGGCTAGTGCTTTTTCAATGGAACCTAGCATGCCGTGGCATGCTATTAATGGTCTGTAACTGTTATATGGCACACTGGGAACACAAAATAATTGACTGATACACAATTGCCACCTGGTGGATTGGTATGGAACTAGTTATAAATATTTTAATTTCTTCGGACCATTGGTCGATTACATGTGTTTGTATCAGGTTTATACAGATATACAACTTGAAACTCTCAGATTCTTGTTATTCAGTGGTATTCTAATATAATTTGAATCTATTATCGTCATTGCGATTGTTGAATTTCAAATAGTGTTTTATTGCTAAATGAACAATCGGGCGAGTTATTCAATGGAATATTGACAAAACGACTGCATTGAGAAGTCATTATTGATGTAAGTAATAATTGTTATATTTCATTCATATAAAAAGTAAATATATGTATCTAAATAGTTGATATTTATTGACTTTCATTTATGTATTACATTACAGATTTTCGTCATGGATTCTGATCCCGGTCCCAGTGGTATTAATATGAACGGAAAAGCCATGACCGAAGACGACGTTTTAGCTGTACTTGAAGAAAATGAAGATGACATTAGCTTATTTTCAACGACTTCTTCCATGGATTTTGAACCATAGGGTATGTCAGACACTTCGTTTGAATCTGATGATGAGGTAGATGTTGAAACGGCCAACCATCAAGACGATTCAGTTGAAGGGCAAACTGAAGAATGGCAGGAGGTAGATACGAACAAGTTGCCATTTCACATACAGTTTACTGGCTCAGAATTGTATAAATATCATGACAGTTACCCAGATAATGTAGACAATTTATCTATCATTGACGTGTACAGGAGGTTTCTTGATGCCGATGTCCTGAAGCTCATTGTTCATGAAACTAATAGAAATGCCTCAAATACCATTGCAAACACCAGATTAAGTCGCTCTTCAAGAATGAAAAGGTGGTTGGACACAAACGAAGATGAAATGTGGAAGTTTTTGCAGGGGTGCTTTATATGGGAATTGCAAAATACCCTAAAATTGCTGATTATTGGTCTAGCAGTATTTATATAGAAACTGTCTTGTTCCAAGAGTAATGAGTAGAAATAGATTTCAGATATTACTGAGATTCGTCCACTTCGCTGACAATTCAGCAGCTGGTGATGGTGATAGATTGTACAAAGTTAGAAGTCAGATGGACATGATGCAAGAAAGGTTTGTGTCTGAATACGTGCCTGGAGAAATGTTAGCAGTTGATGAAACGATGATTCCTTTCCGTGGTAGATTATTCAGACAGTATATTCCCAACAAACGCCATAAGTATGGGTTGAAACTGTTCAAATTGTGCAGCCCCATTGGCTATACATTGCGAATGACAATGTATTCTGGACAAACGCCCAACACAAGCACTGGACTTACTGAAAGAGTAGTTCTTGAACTTGCACAACCATATTTATCTGAGGGAAGATTTATAGTAGTGGATAACTTCTACACATCAGTGCCATTGGCAACTTCACTTCTTCAAAGAGATACCCATTTGTTAGGAACACTGAGAAAGAATAGAAAATACCTACCAAAGGATGTGATCGCAAAGAAACTTCGAAAAGGAGAGGTTGTAGGAAAGAAAAATTCGAAAGGAACTGTTGTCGGAAAGTGGAAAGACAAGCGTGACGTGCATTTCCTGTCTACTAAACACACGTTGCAGAAGGTAACAACTGGAAGAAAAAACAGACCTGGTGAAGATGTGAGCAAGCCAGTTGCTATTAATGATTACAATCAGGGCAAACAAGGGATAGATCTCTCAGACCAAATGTCGAGTTATTTTACGCCCTAGAAAAAAACGATTAGATGGCACCACAAGGCAGCTTTCGAAGTTCTGCTGAACACATCAGTAGTCAACGCACGCCTTATTTATAACCACTTCCAGAGAAAAAAAACTTCAGATCACTCCCTTCAGGGAGCAGCTAGTTCTTCAAATACTGGGAGTTGTGGAAAATGATATTCCAGCAAAGCCATCAGCTGAAAAGCATTGTTTAGTGCAAAGTCAAGAAAGAGACCAGAATAATCGGAAGAAACGAAGAAGATGCACAAACTGCTATACTGAAGCTGCCAAAGAAAGCCGTTCCGTTGCCCAGAAACAATCAAAATTAGTTTCAACCCAGTGCTCTGTTTGTGGGAAGTATTTGTGCCTTTCCTGTTTCACAAAACTACACTAGTTGTAAAAATGTGACTGTGAAATATGGCTTTGTGACTGAGGATCACAGATGATCCCCATGGCACTTGAGTAAAACAGATGTTATTGCAGTGCCATGAGGATCACCGGTGAACTCAGAATTTTCTGAATTTTTTGATGTTTGTTGTTTGAGTCTTCAGTCTTTTGACTGGTTTGATGCAACTCTCCATGCCTCCCTGACCTGAGCTAATCGTTTCATTTCTACATAGCTCCGACACCCTACATCCGAGGCAATCTGTTTAACATATTCTAACCTTGGTCTACCCCTACAGTTTTTGTCCTCGACCCCTCCTTCCATAACTAAGCTTGCTATTCCTGGGTGTCTTAGTATGTGTCCTACCAACCTATCTCTTCTCTTCATTAACAGTCGCCAGAAACATCTCTCCTCTCCAACTCGTCTTAATACCTCTTTGTTTGTAACCTTATCTACCCATCTGATCTTCATCATTCTCCTGTAACACCACATTTCAAATGCTTCAATTCTCCTCTTTTCTGCTGCACCAATAGTCCAAGTTTCACTTCCATAGAGCCCCACGCTCCAGACAAAGGCTTTCAAAAATGACTTCCTAATACCTAAATCTATATTCGATGTCAGCAGATTCCTTTTTTGTAGAAAGGCTTTCTTTGCCTGAGCCAACCTACTTTTTATATCCTCTTTGCTTCGTCCATCACTGGTTATTCTGCTTCCTAAGTAACAGAAGTCTCCTACTTCCTTCTGCTTTTCACCTGCCAATTTGATGCCCATAGAGGTTTCTGATTTATTTCGGCTGCATTCCAGTATTTTTGTTTTACATTTATTAATTTTCATCATGAATTCTTTCCGTAAGACGGAGTCCATACCATTCAAAAACTCATTCAAATCCTCAGGCTTGTCGGCCAAGATGACGATGTCATCAGCAAATCTCAGAGTTGAAATTATTTCTCCTTGAATCTTCACTCCCACTTTAAATTTTTCTCTAATTTCCTTCATAGCTTGTTCAATGTAAAGATTGAAAAGTATGGGTGATAAGTTGCAGCCTTGCCTTACACCTTTCTGAATACCAGCTTCTCTCTCATGTCCTTCAACTCGAATGACTGCTGTCTGGTTTCTGTACAGATTGTATATCACCCTCCTATCCCTGTACTTTATTCCAATCGATTTCAAAATGTCAAACAATTTAGTCCAATCAACATTATCAAAAGCCTTTTCTAAGTCTACAAAAGCCATGAACGTTCTCTTATCTTTCCTTATTCTACCTTCCAAAATCAGCCTAAGACTTAGTACAGCTTCCCTTGTTCCTACATTTCTCCTGAAACCAAACTGGTCTTCACCCAACTCCGTTTCTATCTGGCTTTCAATCCTCTTGTAAATTATTCTAGACAGGATCTTTGAAGCATGAGTAATCAAGCTGATTGTACGGTAATCTTCACATCTGTCAGCTCCCACTTTCTTTGGTATAGGGATGATTACATTCTTCTTGAAATCAGGGGGTACCTCACCTGTCTCATAAATCCTACACACCAAGTGAAATAACCTGATCAGACCTTCATCTCCTATGCAGCGTAGCAACTCAATCGGTATATCATCTATGCCTGGTGCTTTGTTCCTGCTTAAGTCTTCCAAAGCTCTATCAAATTCTGATCTCAATATTAAATCTCCTTTCGCATCCTCATCAATTTCCTCCTCCCTTTCCATTACATGATTCTCAATCTCCTTTCCCTTATACAAACTCTCGATGTAATATTTCCATCTCTCAACCTTTTCTTCCCTATCTGTTAGAGGCTTTCTATTTGTGTCCTTAATATTACAGCACTTAGTCTTCTTTTCCCCAAAAGTATTCTTAATCCTTCGATAAGCTGTGTCTACTTTTCCTAATTTCAGACAATTTTCTATACCTGCACATTTCTCTTTCAACCATTCTTCTTTCGCTTCCTTGCACTTCTTGTTAACCTCATTTCTCAGACGTCTGTATTCTGCTTTCCCCTTTCATCTCTTACATTCTTGTATTTCCGCCTTTCATCCATCAATTCTAGTATATCCTGAGTGATCCACGGTTTTCTCCCTATTCTTTCTTTCCTACCAATGTTTTCTTCTGCAGATTTTGTTATTTCATTCTTCAAAAGTGCCCATTCGTCTGCAATTGAGGTTTGTTTAGGGTTTTTCATTAGTCCTTCCTTTATACTCTTCTTGAATCGTTCGTTTACATCCTTCTCTTTCAGTCTGTCTATCGCCCACCTTTTTGGCTTTTGACTTTTCTTCAGTTTCTTCAACTTTAATCTGCAATTCATTACAACCAGATTGTGGTCAGAGTTTATGTCAGCACCAGGATATGTTTTACAATCCAAAATCTGGTTTCTAAACCTCTGCTTGACCATAATGAAGTCGATTTGGTAACGCCCTGTATCTCCTGGTCTCATCCATGTGTATATTCTTCTATTGTGGTTATTGAATAAGGTGTTAGCTATGACCAATTCATGCTCGGTGCAGAATTCTACCAGCCTGCTTCCTCGATCATTCCTTTCACCTAATCCGAAATCTCCTAATATCTTCCCTTCTCTCCCTTTTCCTACCACAGCATTCCAATCTCCCATTACTATAACATTTTCATCACCCTTGATATACCTCAGAATTTCGTCTATTTCTTCGTAGACCTTTTCAACATCCTCATCATCAGCTTGACTGGTAGGCATATAGACTTGTACCACTGTGGTGCAGGTAGGTTTAGTATTGATTTTTGCTACAATAATCCGTTCACTATATTGCTCATAATATTCCACCCGCTGTCCAAGTTTCCTACTCAATATGAGGCCAACCCCTGCTTGGCCATTTTTTGATTTAGTGCTAATGACCCTATAGTCTCCTGACCAAAAGTCCTGTTCTTCCTGCCAGCGCATTTCACTAATCGCAACCAAACCCAACCTCAACCTATCCATTTCCCTTTCTAAGTTTTCTAACCTTCCACTTCCTAGCAGACTTCTAACATTCCACGCTCCGATCCGTAGAATGTCAGATTTCCTCTTTGTCACTTCTGTGATGTTAACCCTCTCTCGAGTAGTCCCCACCCGGAGATCCGAACGGGGGACTAGTTTACCTCCGGATTGAAATTTTACAAGGGGCCATCATCACATGTAATTATGCATAGAGAGGTGCATATCCTCGGGAATAGCATACGGCTGTAGTTTCCCGTTGCTTTCAGCCGTGCAGCAGGACGCAGTGTAGCCATTATTTGGCTTATATTATCAATATCTTAACCGTCTATAAGACTAGTAAAGAATTGATTTATTCTGAAAGGCTGCTACTCCCTTTCAGAATAAGTAAAGAGCAATTCTACTAACAAAAATACTAACTTTCTACCGTACTAACAATTAAATACCAATATTCTACTAACAAAAAAAACTAAATTTCCACCAACAACAAATACTACCACTAAAACAGTCTGTCACCAGGCACACTCACATGCACCCTCACACATCACAGTCTACTGAAACAATGAACTATAACTAATAAACAATGCAACTGCTACCAGACACACTCACACACCACAGTCTAATAGAACAATGACATATATCCAATAGACAAACTAACTACCTACTTACAACTAAAACTAACTACATACTTACTGTACTGTTATTTGAATTGACAATATTTACAAAATTTGTGTTAATAACAGCTTTAGTATAACTGCCTAGAATATTTTGTCTTAAAATGAACGATTTCATTAGCGTTTCCTGCTGTTTTTATAGACCATTTGATACTAAATATGTATTATTGTGTTTAGTATATTCCTAAAAGGATTTAAAGTTACGAAGTTACGGAAATATATGGATTTAAGAGCTGAAATTAGCCGCCTTTTGACAACGGGACGGCACGCACAAGAACGACACGACACGACCAGCCTAAACTATTAGTCACTACTGCAGAATAATATTCTATTTTAAAATGGTAATATCCTACCGGTCACCTCCTTGAGGACAGTTTAAACCTCCCTATGTACGATGAGCGTATTTGGTAAGGCCAGGCCTTGTTGAATCGTAAGTTACGGTTGGCTATAATATTTGCATGATTCATACATCCGCCATCTTGAAACTATTTGGCTGATGACCTTGTAGTTTGGGAAAAAGATGCTTCCTACATTAAGGTATATTGTTGCAAAATTTGGTGGAGATCGGATGATCAGGTTAGTTGTAATTTTTGATGTGTAGTTATGCTTTTCAAAACATAAATGTGTTAGTTGTCACCCAAAGAACACTTATTTACCATTCCCTCACTGTGGCACCTGGGAAATGTCATCAATATTTGTATGGTGGCACTCAACGTGTTAAGTGATTTTTGGTGAGTACCGCCTAAATTATTTTACCAACTACAGCATTGTTTTGCATGGCTGTGCGGATAGCGGAAAAGCTGCGGATAGTGTTTGGAGGAAATTTGTGGATAGTTTGTAGAATACAATCCGAACTTGTTTAATATCATTATTAAAACCCCGATGTTTATGGCATATCTTATTTTTCCGTAATGTTTTTTCAGGACAAATATATGAGAGTAGTGGAAATGAATCGGTTCTATATCCTCCACCTCCACATTCCTCCACACAAGATGGCGGCGACGCGATATCTCTCGAACGCATGGTCGGATTTTGACAAATGAGGTGTCATTGAACTCGGGCTGATACCCTCTTTCCTATGGACAACATATTTCCACTCCAAAATAAAACCTACCCCTACCAGGGGCTGAAATTGTAATTTCTTTTTGAAAATCTCGCTTTTCAAGTGCAACATGTGAGAGTTTGAATGATAATATGAAATTAAACGTTGTTCCGCAAACCAATAATCAAAGAGGAGCATGTTAGGCCTTGAGGCGAGAGCCCCTGTTATTGTTGACGAGCCGCTGCTGTCGGGCTCCTGTTGATGGGTTATTGTTGACGGGTCATTGTTGGCGGGTCATTGTTGTCGAGTCCCTGTGGACGAGTCCTTGTTGACAGGTCCTTGTGGGCGAGTCCTTGTGGACGAGTCCTTGTTGACGAGTCCTTGTTGACGGGTCCTTGTGGACGAGTCCTTGTGGACGAGTCCCTTTGGACTGATCCCTTTGGACCGGTCCCTTTGGACTGGTTCCTACGGACTAGCCCATGAATTTATTTAAATTATGTCAAAGGGCCTAACTACATTTTGCGTGTAAAGCAGTGTGTTGAACAGACGTTGTTCACTAATCCCCCACTACTATAATGTGATATCGATATGAAAGGAAAGTGACGAAATACATGTGAACATACAAGGGAACTAACTTGGTGGATGGATGTGTTCTAACGAGTCATTTGTAGTTGACGAGAATAATACATGTTCTTAAGATGTTAAAACTGTGGAGATGGTACGTGCAGTAAGACATCTTGTTATTTCCTGTGTCATATTACAGACATGGCAGAGAGCGCGCAGATCTGTTGCTATGACTAGCGCTGCAGTAATTTGAAACCGCAAGTGTTCATGAAGACAATGGGTGATGATCATGCAAAGTTAGCAGTTATTGGATATTACACAGGTATTCCTTCCGGTGTCATGTTGCTGACATGGCAGAGAGCGCACACTGCTGTTGCTATGATTGACGCTGCAGTAATTTGAAACCCCAGGTGTTGATCAAGGCAATGGGTGATGATCATGCAAAGTCAGCAGTAATTGGATACCACACAGATGTTCCTAGTGTACTTCGGACTCTCAGCTGTATTGGGAAAGGAATTGCAATGATCTGCAAAAAACTGCTGACACGAGCGATGAGAGTTTATATAAAAGAGGTGTCATATATTTCCCTACTGTCAGTCTTTATTACTCGCTTTGAGTGAACAGTATTCTATTACTGCTCAAGAGTTGTAAAAAAGCCTTTTTGGTAGAAAAATCATTAAATTATTTTGCAAGGTAAGTACTTATTATTAATGGATTGTAGTCTTTTATTACTAATTGATGTTGAAGTTATTGATTGGAATGTTTTTATTGATTGATTGATTGATTGATTGATTGATTGATTTGTTTACAGATAATTGGGTACCTGTAGGTTACCAGATTCCTACAATCTGTTCATTCAGTGGCAGCAGCTGATAAATTATAAAAAGGTAAGTGCCCCTCTAATAACTTTTAAACAGTTAGAGTGATATTTTCCAATGTTCACCACTACATGTCAGTGAAAATGGTATATTTGGCAGTCAAAAGTTGGAACTACTTGACCATGGTGTGTAAAGCTAATTTTGTAGGTTAGATTTCGATTACCGCTCTATTAAGTCTGAATGTTCATTGCTAGATATCAGTGAAAGAGGTAATATTTAAAGGCTTAACCTCAGTTCACCTAACATAACCTAACTTTACCTAACTTAACCTTGTCACGTGACATGTTTTACGAGGTTAGACTTGCTTTATGACTGACTATGACGTCACACTTAGCTCACTTAACTGGTGGCTGCTGGTTTCTATCACTTGACATGTTCTACAAGTTTAGACTTGTTTTAAGACTGGCTATGACGTCACACTTAGCTCACTTAACTGGCGATCGCTGGTTTCTATCACGTGACATGTTCTACAAGTTTAAACTTGTTTTAAGACTGGCTATGACGTCACACTTAGCTCACTTAACTGGCGATCGCTGGTTTCTATCACGTGACATGTTCTACAAGTTTAAACTTGTTTTAAGACTGGCTATGACGTCACACTTAGATCACTTAACTGGCGATCGCTGGTTTCTATCACGTGACATGTTCTACAAGTTTAGACTTGTTTTAAGACTGGCTATGACGTCACACATAGCTCACTTAACTGGCGATTACTGGTTTCTATCACGTGACATGTTCTACAAGTTTAAACTTGTTTTAAGACTGGCTATGACGTCACACTTAGATCACTTAACTGGCGATCGCTGGTTTCTATCACGTGACATGTTCTACAAGTTTAGACTTGTTTTAAGACTGGCTATGACGTCACACATAGCTCACTTAACTGGCGATTACTGGTTTCTATCACGTGACATGTTCTACAAGTTTAGACTTGCTTTAAGACTGGATATGACGTCACACCTAGCTCACTTAACTGGCGACCGCTGGTTTCTACCACTCTATCAATTTCCAATGTTCACCGTTAGGTGTCAGTGACAGTGGTATATAGTAACCCCCAGTTAGAACTACATGGAGTTAGACTTGCTAGGAGTTCACAGATGATCGAATTAAATACCCTGCTATAACCATTGACTGGAATATAATTAAACTATTTATATTGTACTTTGTTTTATCATTTATTAACATTTATGATTTCTTTCTTTTATAGGTAATTTCGAATGTGATCATCATGTTCAAGTGTGGTGACTGTAAGAAACAGTTCTCAAGACCTGACAACCTTCAACGACACGCAAATGCTAAACATCACATTAAAATGTTTGTGTGCAGTCATTGTGCTATGACATTTAACAGACAGGATAGTCTTGGACGGCATGTAAATTTAAAGCATGTCAGTTCAGCACCTTTTTCATGTTCAGATTGTGATCTTGTTTTTTCTGCTGTAAAGCGATATCAATCCCTCATGGTTGAAGTGCATGGGGAACAACAGGAATTAAAAACTGTAAAACCATCAACTAGCACGGAACCTTTAAACGAATGTGATGCTCAAAAGCGTAAACGTTCTCAAGATTGTGAAAATAGTTGTGCAACAAAAAAAAAAGAATGGTGAACCTTCGATAACACATTGTGATGTATGTAATATTGATATACCTTCTTCAATCATTCATGGACATTTACGCATTATTCAACATAAAAATAACGCTTGCCATGAAAGAAATTCTGGAAATATTCAACAAATTGGTAGTGCATTTAAAAGTCGAATTGCTAGTTATAGTCTTTATAGTAAAGAAAAAACTCAAAGTATTGAATCATTTAAAACAATGTTCAACCTACTGTGTTTGGCTTGGTAGGTAATGTTTTATTAGAGCATAAAACAATTAAAATGAATTTTGAACTTTTTGGACTCCATGTAAAAACTGGGAGTGAAGGTGAAATTACGGATATCAAATCTTTTAATACAAAAAACATAATTGTTAGCGAATCAACTAATATTAGTGATATATACCATAATATTTCAAGTGCTATCATTGTGATGAGTGAAGAGTTCCAGGAAAGGGAGTCAGGCTGGGCGTACTTTATTTAGAAACCAACATGAATAAATATAACCCCATTCGAGCATCATCATACATTGATTTGCCAGGATGGATCAAACGAAAGAAAGCTGTTGTGAACGTTTTGAATAATAATGACGTATGTTTTGCGTGGGCTGTAGCTTTCAGCTCTCCTTCCAGCAGTGGAGAATATGGATAGATCATTATCTTATCCTCACTATTCTTCAGTGTTAGATTTAATAGAAATGGAATTTCCTATGGCGATAAAAGACATTCAACGTTTTGAAGAGCTGAACAATGTAAGTATTAATGTTTATGGAATTGAAAAGAAGAGTATAGTAGGTCCACTATATTATACTCTGGAAAAAAAAAGGATGCTCATGTTAATTTGTTATACATAACTAAAGGTGAAAATGCCCACTATTGTTGGATAAAACATTTAAGTAGACTTTTTGGCAGTCAACTATCAAAAGGTGAATCTATGAAGTGGTTGTGTGATAGCTGTTTGCTATATTTTAAGAAAGAGGACCAACTAATTCAACACCAAAAATGGGGGTGTAATCATGTTTGTACGGTATTACCTACTCCTAAAAATAACATTCTAAAATTTAAGGATTATGAGAAACAGCTTCGAGTACCGTTTGTTATATATGCTGACTTCGAGGCTTTGCTAAAACCATTTAATACATGTTCATCGAATCCAACCCAACCTTTCACCAACACTACTCACATTCATGAACCTTTTAGCATTGCATATTATATTAATCTTTCCAAAAACACTATTATTCATGAGTTTATAAAAATCTGTTTCAAACGCGTATGTTGAGTGTGTTCTTAAATTATTGTTTAGATCAATATACGGTTTGAGCCATTCTGACTGATGAAATTGCAATACGCGATGAATTTTAGTTAATTTCAATCCATGCTGTAGACACTGTTTCAAGTTTTGATAATGTATTACATATTTACATTTATCATTTATATTAGCAATTAACATTTTTGTTCGTGATGTGATGTATGGAGATTTCATATTCTCAGGACAAAATGGTAAATCATTATGATCATCATGTAACTATTTAGGGTACTCAAGATTTACCTCTAAAATATATCCTTTATCATCGTTATCATTAAGAGTGTCAACATGTAAGACATCAATTTCAGGTTGTGTCTGCCAACGAAAATCTTTCAGTGGTAGATATTGACTCATAGCCCAACCATATTGGTTATTTGCATCGAGGTAGACAATATACTTTGACTCTTCACAAGGGTTGTAGCTAGGCATGTATTTATTATTCGCTTTAGAGTACCGTCCACTACATCGGCTTAATCCACCTCGAATTGATGATTTTATAAAATTGATCATGTCTATATCAGTCATTAATTCTTAATTTACTTTCTTTTTCTTCAACATTGAACTGAAACTTAACCCAGGAGCAGTGAAATACTGACAAGGATCAAGGTCATAAGTTTTCATACAAACATTCCGAAAATTTTCAAAAATATCTGCTAATAATAACACATCTGTCTTCAAATATATGTCTGAAAATTCTCCTAAAGTTTGAACGTCGAGCTGTGTCCATACACGTTGTGGATGTAAATATTCCTGATCACTGCTATGACTTGTGTTTAAGGAACTGTAAAATGCATCTTTCGGTGGTAAAGAACACTCCTCAAGACGTCCCACACAGTTAATATTTTCGTAAGGGAATAGACCCTTTTGACGAATCAAATTAAAATCATCTTCTTTAGGAAAGACACGTTGAATTTCATGAAACTGATCTGATTTTAAATTACTAGCCAGCTTATCAAGACTACTCGGCATAAAGCGGAATTAATCTAAAAATCGCAGTTTTATAGTTTTTTTTATTGATAGTTTTGATGTATTTTGTGAACGATATATATATTGTTCCTTATTATTTGCAATCACATCAATTTTCACATCTGAAGCTCCAAATTCTTTAACGATAAAGTGGTTATCGTATTTGCTACCGTTATGTAGAACGACAGGAATTAATTTACTTACTCTATAATTTAAATTACATTCTTGGTGAGCAGCACCACGATATTTTCCTGTTAAATGGTCATGGTCGCGAATCCTGTCTGTATATAAACATTCACCACATATAAAACAATTAGTTTCAGTTTCAAACCTCATTTGCTGTGATGAAGTTAGTGGCTCCATTGGAATGATTGTATTTAAAATAGAGGATATACGGATGGCATCTTTCTCAAGTCTTTCCATAAAAACTTTAGGTGCATCAGGTCCTCTATAGAGCTCAAACTTATTTAAAGAGTCATCATAACTACATTTAATATAATATGCAATGCTATAAGGTTCATGAATGTGAGTAGTGTTGGTGAAAGGTTGGGTTGGATTCGATGAACATGTATTAAATGGTTTTAGCAAAGCCTCGAAGTCAGCATATATAACAAATGGTACTCGAAGCTGTTTCTCATAATCCTTTAATTTTAGAATGTTATTTTTAGGAGTAGGTAATACCGTACAAACATGATTACACCCCCATTTTTGGTGTTGAATTAGTTGGTCCTCTTTCTTAAAATATAGCAAACAGCTATCACACAACCACTTCTTAGATTCACCTTTTGATAGTTGACTGCCAACAAGTCTACTTAAATGTTTTATCCAACAATATTTGGCATATTCACCTTTAGTTATGTATAACAAATTAACATGAGCATCCTTTTTTCCTGAGTAAAATATAGAGGACCTACTATACTCTTATTTTCAATTCCATAAACATTAATACTTACATTGTTCAGCTCTTCAAAACGTTGAATAACTTTTATCGCCATAGGAAATTCCATTTCTATTAAATCTAACACTGAAGTATAGTGAAGATAAGATAATGATCTATCCATATTCTCCACTGCTGGATGGAGAGCTGAAGTTACAGCCCACGCAAAACATGCGTCATCATTATTCAAAACGTTCACAACAGCTTTCTTTCGTTTGATCCATCCTGGCAAATCAATGTATGATGATGCTCGAATGGGGTTATATTTATTCATGTTGGTTTCTAAATAAAGTACGCCCAGCCTGACTCCCTTTCCTGGAACTCTTCACTCTTCACGATGATAGCACTTGAAATATTATGGTATATATCACTAATATTAGTTGATTCGCTAACAATTATGTTTTTGTATTAAAAGATTTGATATCCGTAATTTCACCTTCACTCCCAGTTTTTACAAAAAGTTCAAAATTCATTTTAATTGTTTTATGCTCTAATAAAACATTACCTACCAAGCCAAACACAGTAGGTTGAACATTGTTTTAAATGATTCAATACTTTGAGTTTTTTCTTTACTATGAAGACTATAACTAGCAATTCGACTTTTAAATGCACTACCAATTTGTTGAATATTTCCAGAATTTCTTTCATGGCAAGCGTTATTTTTATGTTGAATAATGCGTAAATGTCCATGAATGATTGAAGAAGGTATATCAATATTACATACATCACAATGTGTTATCGAAGGTTCACTATTCTTTTTTCTTTTTGTTGCACAACTATTTTCACAATCTTGAGAACGTTTACGCTTTTGAGCATCACATTCGTTTAAAGGTTCCGTGCTAGTTGATGGTTTTACAGTTTTTAATTCCTGTTGTTCCCCATGCACTTCAACCATGTGGGATTGATATCGCTTTACAGCAGAAAAAACAAGATCACAAACTGAACATGAAAAAGGTGCTGAACTGACATGCTTTAAATTTACATGCCGTCCAAGACTATCCTGTCTGTTAAATGTCATAGCACAATGACTGCACACAAACATTTTAATGTCATGTTTAGCATTTGCGTGTCGTTGAAGGTTGTCAGGTCTTGAGAACTGTTTCTTACAGTCACCACGCTTGAACATGATGATCACATTCGAAATTACCTATAAAAGAAAGAAATCATAAATGTTAATAAATGATAAAACAAAGTACAATATAAATAGTTTAATTATATTCCAGTCAATGGTTATAGCAGGGTATTTAAATCGATCATCTGTGAACTCCTAGCAAGTCTAACTCCATGTAGTTCTAACTGGGGGTTACTATATACCACTGTCACTGACACCTAACGGTGAACATTGGAAATTGATAGAGTGGTAGAAACCAGCGGTCGCCAGTTAAGTGAGCTAGGTGTGACGTCATATCCAGTCTTAAAGCAAGTCTCAACTTGTAGAACATGTCACGTGATAGAAACCAGCGATCGCCAGTTAAGTGATCTAAGTGTGACGTCATAGCCAGTCTTAAAACAAATCTAAACTTGTAGAACATGTCACGTGATAGAAACCAGCGATCGCCAGTTAAGGGATCTAAGTGTGACGTCACAGCCAGTTTTAAAACAAGTTTAAACTTGTAGAACCTGTCACGTGATAAAAACCAGCGATCGCCAGTTAAGTGAGCTAAGTGTGACGTCATAGCCAGTCTTAAAACAAGTCTAAACTTGTAGAGCATGTCACATGATAGAAACCAGCGATTGCCAGTTAAGTGAGCTAAGTGTGACGTCATAGCCAGTCTTAAAACAAGTTTAAATTTGTAGAACATGTCACGTGATAGAAACCAGCGATCGCCAGTTAAGTGAGCTAAGTGTGACGTCATAGCCAGTCTTAAAACAAGTCTAAATTTGTAGAACATGTCACGTGATAGAAACCAGCAGCCACCAGTTAAGTGAGCTAAGTGTGACGTCATAGTCAGTCATAAAGCAAGTCTAAACTTGTAAAACATGTCACGTGACAAGTTTAAGTTAGGTAAACTTAGGTTATGTTAGGTGAACCGAGGTTAAGCCTTTAAATATTCCCCTGTCACTGACATCTAGCAATGAACATTCAGACTTAATAGAGCGGTAATCAAAATCTAACCTACAAAATTAGCTTTACACACCATGGTCAAGTAGTTCCAACTTTTGACTGCCAAATATACCATTTTCACTGACATGTAGTGGTGAACATTGGAAAATATCACTCTAACTGTTTAAAAGTTATTAGAGGGGCACTTACCTTTTTATAATTTATCAGCTGCTGCCACTGAATGAACAGATTGTAGGAATCTGGTAACCTACAGGTACCCGATTATCTGTAAACAAATCAATCAATCAATCAATAAAACATTCCAATTAATAACTTCAACATCAATTAGTAATAAATGACTACAATCCATTAATAATAAGTACTTAACTTGCAAAATAATTGAATGATTTTTCTACCAAAAAGGCTTTTTTACAACTCTTGAGCAGTAATAGAATACTGTTCACTCAAAGCGAGTAATAAAGACTGACAGTAGGGAAATATATGACACCTCTTTTATATAAACTCTCATCGCTCGTGTCAGCAGTTTTTTGCAGATCATTGCAATTCCTTTCCCAATACAGCTGAGAGTCCAAAGTACACTAGGAACATCTGTGTGGTATCCAATTACTGCTGACTTTGCATGATCATCACCCATTGTCTTGATCAACACCTGGGGTTTCAAATTACTGCAGCGTCAGTCATAGCAACAGCAGTGTGCGCTCTCTGCCATGTCAGCAACATGACACCGGAAGGAACACCTGTGTAATATCCAATAACTGCTAACTTGGCATGATCATCACCCATTGTCTTCAAGAACACTTGCGGTTTCAAATTACTGCAGCGTTAGTCATAGCAACAGATCTGCGCGCTCTCTGCCATGTCTGTAATATGACACAGGAACTAACAAGATGTCTTACTGCACGTACCATCTCCACAGTTTTAACATCTTAAAAACATGTATTATTCTCTTTCAACTACAAATGGCTCGTTAGGACACATCCATCCTCCAAGTTAGATCCCTTGTATGTTCACATGTATTTCGTCACTTTCCTTTCATATCGATATCACATTATAGTAGTGGGGGATTAGTGAACAACGTCAGTTCAACACACTGCTTTACACGCAAAATGTAGTTAGGCCCTTTGACATAATTTAAATAAATTCATGGGCTAGTCCGTAGGAACCAGTCCAAAGGGACCGGTCCAAAGGGATCAGTCCAAAGGGACTCGTCCACAAGGACTCGTCCACAAGGACCTGTCCACAAGGACCCGACAACAAGGACTCGTCAAAAAGGACCCGTCAACAAAGACTCGTCCACAAGGACTCGTCCACAAGGATCTGTCAACAAGGACTCGTCCACAGGGACTCGTCAACAATGACCCGCCAACAATGACCCGTCAACAATAACCCATCAACAGGGGCCCGACAGCAGGGGCTCGTCAACAATAACAGGGGCTCTCGCCTCAAGGCCTAACATGCCCCTCTTTGATTATTGGTTTGCGGAACAACGTTTAATTTCATATTAGCATTCAAACTCTCACATGTTGCACTTGAAAAGCGAGATTTTCAAAAAGAAATTACAATTTCAGCCCCTGGTAGGGGTAGGTTTTATTTTGGAGTGGAAATATGTTGTCCATAGGAAAGAGGGTATCAGCCCGAGTTCAATGACACCTCATTTGTCAAAATCCGACCATGCGTTCGAGAGATATCGCGTCGCCGCCATCTTGTGTGGAGGAATGTGGAGGTGGAGGATATAGAACCGATTCATTTCCACAACTTAAGAGGATGATTTAAGCTAATCTCATTCAAATTATGTCATTAAGCATAATTAACATTCCGAACAGGAAAGGGTTGCAATTCCGGCTGTGTAACATTTATTTTAAACATAGCACATGACATACAATGCCTAGGGGAACGACTTTTTCCTCAAATGTCCAAATATGCTGCTTTAGTAATTTATGCTTTATCTAATTGAAAATATTATTGTAATGCCAATAGATTCGGATAACAAACGTGTGGATGCAGATAAAAGTCGTGCGATTTGTTTATCCGCGCAGGGCTCTATCTACAGATCCACACTTTGCATATGGTATTAAATATTCTGAACAGCGCGAGAATAAATAAATTCGTGAGAGACCTGAAAAGCCAATCCAGAGTTTTCAGCCTCCAACAATGGAACTATTTGCTAAAAAAAAAGTAAATGTGTCACTTTTTCATGACCGTCACAAAAACTTCGATACCTATTTTTGTAGTGATGTTAGTGGCTCATTGGGGTCTGTGGACATAAATCACATTTCTGAGAAGTGGTGGTTGTTTATAGAAGCATCAAAATTAAGTCTCAAAGCTGTATTGCTCCATAATGGCAATCAGTTGCCATCGTTTCCTATTGGTTTCCAGTTACAAATCTTGTCAATGGGAAAACGTTATCAATGAAAGTGGAATGCAAAGATGGTTGCTAACTACTGCTGGACAGTCATCATCAGGGATTCTCCTGAACTTTACTACAAGAGACAGTTGTTGTTGTTGATTCTTTAGGAGCTCTGCGACATCGTGGTCATGTAGCCCTGTGTACATGGGTTTGTGTAGAATTTGTCCGAAAACCTGTGTCACTGTGATGTCTGTACTAGTGTGTGTATTTGTAATCGAGGTAGAATTTTGGTAAGAAGCGGCCATGACCTTCCCGGGATTTGTCTGGAGTAGAAGTGGGAAACCACGGAAAACCACTTCCACGATGGCTGAGGAAGGAATCGAACCCTTCTTTCCTCAGTTTTGCCTCACGAGGCTGAGTGTACCGCGTTCCAGCCTTCAGGCCAGAATGAAATATCTTGGCAGAACCTGGAATCAAACCCGGGCCTCTGCAGTTACAGCCAAGAATGCTAGAAAGCAGCAAGGAGCATGAGTTATTTAGTCAAGGTTAGAGCTTATGAAAACGTAACAGGCTACATAGGCTACATCGAACTACGAGTGTTCTTGAAGGATTTCATAATCAACTTGACAACCTATTCGGACGGCTGAATCCCAGAATCAGAGACGCGGTGCTTCGCTCCAAGAATGAATTCAAAAATTCAGCCTTCGCCTACATGAGATATCGGTTAAATTTCGATGGAAGGACAAGGACATCTGCAGACCGTAGGTTGGATGAGAGAATGGAGAATACGGTAAAGAGGTACGATGATACAGGCAGAGCGATCTTATTCTTATAAAAAATGAAATAAAATAGATGAAACTTAGTCCCATCCCATGACGTAGATCTTTGATCAGAATGTAGGCCTACTGTGTATCTTGTGAACAAAATGTAAATAACTTACTTTGAGAACACTCTTCCTAAAAAAAATCGATGTTCCACGAGTTTTATAATTCCCATACGAGTGAGTTGCATACGACTGTTTATGTTCGACGATAATTATAACTTTATAATATGATGTATGTCCACCCCTTATTATTCCCGTTTTCCAACGGGGTCGGGGATGAGATGCGATGGAAGTCTTTGTGGCGGATGGTTTTTACGGCAGGATGCCCATCCTGACGCCAACCTCATGAGGGGAGTTAATGAGAAATGAAATCAATGATGGTGAATATAACTGGGCAAGGATGTGGAAGGAACCGGCCGTGGCCTGTCAGAAGGTACCGTCCCAGCATTTGCCTGGAGTTGAAAATGAGAAACCACGGAAAACCATTTCAAGGATGGCCGATGGTGGGGCTCAAACCCACACGTCTACCGAGTCAGTAGACAGCTTGACCCCATGACCTAACGCTGCGCTATAGCGGGCGTAGCCACCGCTGTCGGTAACTTTATAATATGATCTGACATAAATATTCATAAATATCTGTTGAGATTCTGTCAGTTTACTTGAGTGAACAGAGTGCTTGCGCTGGGTTTGCTGTCTGAAAAGAGCGCATGCGTGGGTCAGAGAACATAAAAAGCAGAGACCACATTCTTTGCTTGGCAATGTCATATGTTTACAGCCTGCATAACGTTATAGTGCCGATCAGCACCAGCATTCACGAAAATTGTCGCCAAAGTCGTACGAAAGCAATGCCCTGAGTAGAAATTGGAGTTGGGGATATTAAGGTGCAGTGCTATTTCTTTTCCCGTATTCCCCAGTTTATGTATGTGAACATAGGGGACGGTGCACTTTCCATGTCGGTAATTTAGGAAAGGATGGTGTGTTGCAATCTTCTGGACGTAGATTAATATATTTCTTGCATATTTCATAGTATTTTCTTGTTACCGTAAAGGTTCGTGCTGATTTTGACTTTGTGTTTGGGATTGTAACTATTATGGTTGATCCGATATTCTTTACATTGTCAACTTTCAAATCAAGTATAAGGTGCGTTCAAAAAGTAACGAGCCGAAGGCTGTAATGAGCAAACCGGTGACGACATCGGCTAATCGTGGCGTGTGTAACGAGGTGTGGTTCCGACCAGAGCGTGGAAGGTCACAGCCCGTCGCTAGAGGTCACGCGTGCACGTCACGTGACGATACAAAGCGAGCAGCAGCATGCATCAATTGTCCAACGCTGCCAGTGGCATCGCAAACAGTGGCATGGAGGCGTCGTACGTAGAGCAAGTAGGTGTTGTTCGGTTTCTGACAGCGAAAGGAGTAGGGGGAACGGACATTCATCGCCGAATGTCACAAGTGTACGGCAAACCCTACATGTCCCTTGCAAGGGTCAAGGCGTGGCACAAGCGCTTCAGGGAAGGAAGGGTGTCGTTAGCCGATGATGCCCAGTCTGGGGCACCCCCCTGCATTACCGATGACAACGTCCAGGAGGTTGATGCACTCATTACCCAGGACCGCCGAGTGACAGTGAACGCCATAGCCGCCATGGTCGTATTGAGCATCGGAAGTGTGCACACCATCATGAAGGAACGACTGCACTTGCGGAAAATGTGTGTGCCCAATGGGTGCCCCACAGTCTTCAACCACACCAGGAAGCACGTCGAATGGCCCACTGTCTTGGTCTTGGTTGGACGATTGATGCATGCTGCTGCTCGCTTTGTATCATCACGTGACGTGCACGCGTGGCCTCTAGCGACGGGCTGTGACCTTCCACGCTCTGGTCGGAACCACACCTCGTTACACACGCCACGATTAGCCGATTTCGTCACCGGTTTTCGCATTCCAGCCTCCGGCTCGTTTCTTTTTGAACGCACCTTATAATTCATGTCCGACATGTTGGATTTTGAGTTGGATGTTGAGTGCATGTGCAAAGATTGTCAAAGGACTGTTTAATATTCAAAATCTTGAGCTCTGATTGGTAGAGAAACTATACCATAATAAAAACTTGTACTATAATGAGCCTCATTATAGTACAGTTTTCTGGCATATAGTATTTACGTTTCGCCATGGTCGAACGTAATAGTACATTATGCAACGAGCCTACAATGGCTATAATTAAGACACGAGTATCTTTATAAAACGAGCGTATGCGAGTTTTATAATTTCCATACGAGTGTCTTAATTACCATTATAGGCGAGTTGCATACGACTGTTTATGTTCGACGATAATTATAACGTTATTATATGTTTTAACATAAATATTCATAAATATCTGTGGGATTCAGTTAATTCAGTTATTAATGAACAAGGCCTTGGTGACTGAACAGAGCGCATGCGTGGTCAAGGCACTCCGGAAGCAGAGACCATTCACTTTGCTTGACAACACAGAAATATGTTGGATTTTGAGCGCTTGCGCGAAGTTATCCTTATCTAATTGGCTACACAACTGTTTCTTGAGTTCTGATTGGTGGGAGAAACTGTTTCATAATGAAAAATAGTGTTATAATGAGCCTCATTATGATACAGTTTTCCGACACATAATGTTTACATTTCGACATCGTCGAACATAAACATATTTATAACACGGCGAAAGTTTTATTAACTAGTTTTAAATACGTCTAAATGTGTCAATTATTTAGCTAGTCTGAAGTTTAGTAATGTGTGATGGGAATAAGAATATATGAAACTCTACAGCCTATTTTCAGGAATGAAGAAGGGATAAGTACGAGACAATGAGTGAGCGTATATTTCACTTACGGGACAACGTGTGAGGACCGGATTATGGGAAAGCCGCATGCAGCATTCCATTAGAGCGGAACTATCGCGACACAATGATTGTTACTAAATGGTCAGGTAGGGGTGGATTGTGTACTTAGCTGTTTGAGCGATGTGTGGTCCGTTCCCGCGCAGCTGCCTGCACTGACTAGTTGTGCTACTGCAACTACAGTAAATCTCTACTAAGTATAAAACAAAGTCCCCGATTCTTGGATGTTAAGGGTAAAGTCGAGAACCACTGGATGGAATTTGATGCGGTTTTCACCATTCTGTAAAGGATATCTCAAGGACGATTTCTGCAGAATATTATTTATTTATGATCAAAGGAAGCCAAGCAGTAACGATTTTAGTGGAAAAGTCGAAAAGAAACCTGGCGTCCGAGCGCTTTGTAAGCTTACGCTGGGCAAACCGTTAAAAATATATGATTACTATGAGTGTGAGAATTGTTCAGCATGAAAAGGTCTACAAAAAGTCCGCGAGAGCATATGTCTATCTTCAATACATCGCCCACTATAAGTGTATTTACGTTTTAATTTCTTCCAACCATGTCCATTCAACTACTGAGACGACAGTTTACCAGCTAGCAAAGGGCGAGTCTATCATGCCTGTTACAGCCTAGCTAGCGGGTGAACCTATTGCCCCAGATACAGCCAGCAGCAAACCGTCCAGTCGTGTTGAGTTAAGACTTCTGAGAAGGGTGGTTGTGTTAGGAGTTTCCCTGGAAGTGCAACTCGGGTTTTTTTCATTTCGCCTGTGAACTTTTCGTTCCGCAAAATTCACAGTCAAGTTAAGATTTGACGGAAGGGGGATTTGTGTCTCATGCACCACGCCATTCTTAAATTACGTCTGACAAGAATTTGTTGCACATGCATCTCCATGATAATATAATTAATAGTTCAGTCAGTGATTTTAGCCCATCATGCCAAGACGTAAATCGGATAATGGTCGTTGTTCACTGATATTGGAAAAAAGCGCTTATCACGTAATGCATTCATAACTGTTCCCGGGCGAAGCCGGGTCGGGTTGCTAGGAACTATATAAATTGTGAATGTCATAACCCCTACTTGTAGAAATAGATTAAATAGCCTAAGTGTAAAGAATCTGATGATGATCGCTTGCCGATTGAAACTGGTCATCCAAGTGTGATTATTAATCTCATGTATTTTTTTCAGGATTAGGAAACGACCCATTACAATCGTGTTGACCGACTGAAAACATTAAATTTCGAAACAACTTTTCATAAATTAAGGTACCTTAGGCCCGAGAGCCAATAATTATCCCTCTTTGTATCTATGATAAATTTCCCCCGTTATTCATAACTAGCAACCCAGCCCGGCTTCGCCCGGGAACAGTTGTGAATGCATTACGTGATAAGCGCTTCTTTACGATGTCAATGAACTACGATCTATATCCAAGGAAGGAAGGAAGATTGTAGTTTTACGTGACCGTGAATCTTGTGATTATGAGCCACGGGACCTCCTTTTTACGTGGAATCCGAACCACAGGACATGGCATTTCACTTCGAAAATCGCACATGCATTGACCGGGAATCGAACCCGGACCGCCTTGGTGAGAGGCATACAGCTAGACCGCTGAGCCACCACGCCCCCTGATCTATATCCGTTTTACGTCTCGGCATGATGGGTTAAAATCACTGACTGGACTATTAACTATATTATCATGGAGATGCATGTGCAACAAATTCTTGTCAGGCGTAATTTAAGAATGGCGAGGTGCATGAAACACAAATCCCCCTTCCGTCCAATCCAAAACACTTCTAGTGGCCAATATATTGAATATAGAGATGTGCTCTCTCGTACGCTTTTGTAGAACTTTTCATGCTGAACAATTCTTACCGTCATTGTATATTGATATTTTTAACGGTTTAAAAAGCGCACGGACGCCAGGAATTTTTTTTCGACTTTTTCTCTGAAATCGTTACTGCTTGGCTTCCTTTGATCATAAATAAATTATTTTCTACAGAAACCTTCCTCGAGGTATCCTTTACAGAATTGTGAAAAATGCATCAAAATCCATGCAGTGGTTCTCGAGATTACCCGTGACATCCAAGAATCGGGGACTTTGTTTTACACTAAGTAGAGATTATACGCCAATCAGTATAATTTAATATAATATAATCCCCCTTCCGTCCAATCTTAAATTGACTGTGAATTTTGTGGAACGAAAAGTTCTCTGGCGAAATGAGAGTTGCACTTCCAGGGAATGGCGAGGTGAATGAAACTCAAATCCCCCTTCCGTCCAATCTTAACTTGACTGTGTTTCACAGGCGAAATGAAGAAACCCCGAGTTGCACTTCCAGGGAACTCCAAACACACCTACTCTTCTCAGAAGTCTTAACTCAACACGACTCGACTGTTTGTTGCTGGCTGTATCTGGGGCAATAGATTCGCCTGCTAGCTAGGCTGTAACAGGGATGATAGACTCGCCCTTAGCTAGCTCGTAAACTGTCGCCTCAGTAGTTGAATGGACAAGGTTGGAAGAAATTAAAACGTAAAAACACTTACAGTGGGCGATATATTGAAGATAGACATATGCTCTCGCGGACTTCTTTGTAGAAATTTTCATGCTGAACAATTCTTACATTCATAGTATTTAGATATTATTAACGGTTTGCCCAGCGTAAGCTTACAAAGCGCTCGGACGCCAGGTTTTTTTTTCGACTTTTCCACAGAAATAGTTACTGCTCGGCTTCCTTTGATCATAAACAAATTATTTTCTACAGAAATCATCCTCGAGATATCCTTTAGAGATTGGTGAAAACCGCATCTAAATCCATCCAGTGGTTCTCGAGCTTACCCGTAACATCCAAGAATCGGGGACTTTGTTTTATACTAAGTAGAGACTAGAACCCTGCGCGGATAATCAAAACGTTATCCGCATCCGCCCCACATCTGCACGACTGTTTTCCGCATCCGCACGTTTCTTATCTGAATCTACTGGCATTACAATAATATTATAATTAAAGTATTAAACAACACATTTAGACATTTAAGGAGAAAGTCGTCTCTTAGGCTATGTATGGCATGTGCTGTGTTTAAAATGAATGTTATACATTCAGAATTGCAACTCTTTACAGTTCGGAGTGTTAATTATGCTTAATGACATAATTTGAATGAGATTAGCGAAAATCATCATCTTACATTTGTCATGAAAAAAAAATTAATGGAAAGATATGATATGTACTAAACATCCGGGTCCTAGTAATTATATTGAACAAGATCGGATTGTATTCTAAGAACTATCCGCGAATTTGCTCCAAACATTATCCGCAGCTTATCCGCTATCCGCACACCCATGCAAACTATATCCGCATGGCGAAAATATTTGCGGATATCCGCGGGTTTATCCGAATCCGCGCCGAGCTTTATCCATAACTGTGTGATAGCCTCAAGGGCCGTGGCGCTGCCGACAGTAGTGCGACTGGCCCGTGTATTTAGAAATTAAATTCTTCTACTGGCATTTCCTTCAGA
This sequence comes from Meconema thalassinum, assembly GCA_946902985.2. Lineage (NCBI taxonomy): Eukaryota > Metazoa > Arthropoda > Insecta > Orthoptera > Tettigoniidae > Meconema > Meconema thalassinum. Next base: position 1,444,830,927 of record OX336389.2, on the reverse strand, counting down.
GAAATATACTCACGGATATTCATAATAACTCTTCTACGTAAATGTGTTTAGGATACTAGCATGATTTTATAAGGAAATATCTGAGCCCTTTCTTTGTTGAAAATGAAACAAATGCTATTCATTGAAGAAAACTGCTTTATTTGACAAAGAATCCTCTGTTACGTTCCAAGACTTTTCTATCTTTCCAGAAAATTGAAAATCAATTTGCGTAGAACTGGGTGGACGCGGAGACAAAGATGCGATTCAGGTGTAGTTTTACATAGTTGAAATCACGAAATTGTTTCCTTAAGGGAGGCTGGGGCTGAATTTATGAAAAAAGTAATTATCGATAGAATTGAATGAAATTTGGTTTGTGGTCTCCTGACGGTGAAATAAGGCCATATACCAATTTTCAGGAAATAGCAACAGAACTTTCTGAGAAATGAACACTTACAATTTAACATGATTAAAAATCGATAAGCATAAAAAATGCTCTAGCTGAACAGTTACTTCAAATATCACATTGAAAACTGGTGTACAGGCACATCAAGGTATGGAAATAATTTTAACAGAGGGAAAGTCTGCATTTGTAGTCCATGAATGTGAGATAAAAATATGTTTTTTATATTTATGTTTTTCTCAAATTATGCCAAACAAATACCCATTTGAAGGCTACTATCTTTTTAAGTATCAACATTATAAAACATTCCTTCTGTTAATATCAAGAGAATATAGATGTTAAGAACCCATGATATTCTCATGGAATTTGAAACCAAATTGGTTCAGCTGGAACATTTTAAATACCTGAATATGAAAAAAAAAACATTTTAGAATATAAAACATGGTTGAAGGCTAAACTAGGCTAATAATACGTCAGTTATATAAATAAAACTGAACACTGAAGAAACACGTTACGTAATTGGCATTTCTATAGTTACCGTAGTAATGTTACCTCGTCAACTCACTAGATAGCAGCTCAGGAGGCTATTTGAAGATGGGCATTGGTGAGAGCGGTTTCTGTTGCATTGAAGCTAGTGGATGGGGGCGTTTCCCAGCACTCAACCGGACATTTAGATGTCATGCTAGTACTTTAAAAATGGCGGAACCCAAAAAATACCACCACCAAATGATCCGCTGGAGTCCGGCGTACAATAATATGCACAAATTGAAGAATCGATAATTTTTACTTTTTTCATCTAAAACTCAGTCCCTGCCTCCTTAAAAGAACTCAGTAGAGCCTGAAGCAAGTGGAGTTGGATTGTGCAATGTCTGGCGAATATATTAGTTGCAGTCAGATACCACGTTCAGCCTTGTTCAGCATTGTGCGGAGAATCTCACGTTGGTTTTGGTGGAACATAATATCTACTTTGCCCCCTTCCCAACTCTATGGGGTACAAATCTGTGTAGGAGTAGCTCGTATAACATGATGACCTTGAAATCCACTTGAGTGTGTTTTGGTGATATGACAACTTGGTGAACGAGTCACTTTGCCCCTGTGAAAATCAGATGAGTTTATATAAGGATTCGTGTTTCGATGGGCAAATGGAAGTCACGATCTAATGTGATATGTCATGCTGAATGCATGCAAATAGAAAACAAAGCTCTGCTTGGGTGGTTGGAAACACGCTCTGCATGCGAGTTAGATTCACGCTATCTGTGAGTGATGACAGATCACGTCAGTGAATTCAATATCATGAAACATTTACAGTATATAACTTAACCTGCTTGCGAGCTGCTTAGTGTTGAACAAGTTTTCCGTAATGCAATGAGGTACTTTTCCAAACATTTTTAATGTGGATTAGACTATTAGTCCCTCGTTAAAGCATGATGCTTTGCATATTACGTACTGGCAGTATCCTGGTTGAAGGCATGTGGCGAAACTTGACACCAGGGAATGGAATTCCACAGTGTGACTGTAGCTAGAACCGTGTGACTGATTTCCAACCCACTGAAATGTGTTGCATAGATTGTTCGTTGACCAAGAAACTCTACAACAAATAGAAGGCCAATAGTGACCCAAGGTTATCGAGCACTGTTCACTTGCTAAGGCCTATATCATTTTCTCGTCCAACACTGGTAGAGAAGATTTAAGAGCGTTTATTTGGATTAGTTGCTGTCGTATCATAGTAATGGCGTATTTACAATTGAAGAAGAGATTCCCCTTCACCGTTTGTTTGCGGCTTCGGTGACGTAGTCGGTAGCATGCTGAACTGCTGTGCCCAAGATAGCGGGTTCAAACCCGGCCGAAGTCGTCGGATTTTTAAGAGCGTTAAAAATCCTTCAGTATGCCTTCCTTCGGAGGGGAAGTAAAGCCGGCGGTCCCATGTCATAGATTTATGGCATGTAAAAGATCCTTTCACAGACTAAACATGTGTAAAGCAAAATTTGTTAGGTTAGATTTCGTCAGAACGCTCTATCAAAGTTCCAACTTTCACCACTAGGTATCATTGATATCTGGTGGCGAAAGTTGGAACTACTTGAAATTGAACGGAACTTGTAGCTCACCCTTTAGGGTGTCCGCTGGAAGCAGCTACAGACTCAGGCGAGCCGAACATGTCCTCGGACACTCCCGGCACTATTAGCCATACGATAAATAAATAACCTTTGTTGTAGTTGTTGTTGTTGTTATTCCTACAATATCATGTAACGTCCGTACATATTATTTTAAGAATAATTATATTAAACATATAATGAACGCCGTGATTAGGAACCTGTTCCACCGGCTAATTGTTGAAAATAATTGGTGTTGGGGGAATCAGGGCTGAACCTCATGGTCCTAACTTAAATAATGTAGCACTGTGGAATACAAAACACCTCTTTAAGTATGGGACGTCACAAGGCAGTGCTCTCAGGCTATGCAGACCAATCCTGACTGGATTTGTTCTAAACAACTGGTGAACTGTTTAGTTGAACACTCCGATTCTCTACGTTAACAAGGTACGCAGTAAAGAGAGTAAGTAAGAAGGAAAGATCTTATCTTACAAGGAAACATTACATTAAAAGCAAATAAACGTAGGTTAAATGAATCGACTGACGTAAAATTGCCAGGTGTAAAGCTAAGGGAAGTAGGAGACTTCTGCTGCTTAGGAAGCAAAATAACCAGTGATGGACGAAGCAAAGAGGATATAAAAAGTAGTTTGGCTCAGGCAGAAAGAAATTTGTTGACATCAAATATAGATTAAGGTTGCAAGAAGTCATTTTTGTGAAGCCTTTGTCTGGAGTGTGGTGGTCTATGGAAGTGAAACGTGGACTGTAGGCGCAGCAGAAAGGAGGAGAATAGATGCGTTTGAAATGTGGTGTTACAGGAGAACGATGAAGATCAGATGGGTAGATAGAGTAACGAATGAAGAGGTATTGAGATGAGTGGGAGAGGAGAGATGTTTTCTGGCGACTGCTAATGAAGAGAAGAGATAGGTTGGTAGGACCTCGGATGTAGGGTGTGGTAGCTATGTACAGATGAAACGATTAGCTCAGGACAGGGAGACTTGGAGAGCTATATAAAACCTATCAAAAGACTGAAGACTCAAACAATAACAACAACAACAACAACATTGTGAATCTATAGTTATACATCTTGAATGCTTTAGATGTTCCTCCTTGTCTAGCGGCTGTGTGGTCGGCCAACTGTTGCTCGTAACTGGAAACTTAGATTTATGTTGTATCAAGTTCATTGAAACATGCCTCTTTGTGTTTCCACTTTGCCTGATATTTATGGACTATCAAGATGAATATCCAAGCCCATGAAAGATAACATTTCACTCTGGTTTGGCAGGCAAGATAGGAAGCAATGGTTTGTAAATATTCTATAGACGATGCACATTCATGGAATCTATTTCCAATTTAGCCTTTATTTCTTCATTACGATTACCGCCCTGTTATTATTCCCAATGATTAATAGCACCCATATCGGGAAATATAATACAGTAGTTAGTTATAATGATAAGTATGTAGTCGAACCTCTCATACATTTGTCATGGACAGGAACGGCAAATATCATGTACATGCATCATGTGATGTATCCCGCCAACATCACTGAACTCATGCTATGGCAATAGCGAATTACTGACAGAAACCGTATCGTCATCGTATGAGCTCAGTGATGCAAGCGAAATAGATCACAGGGTGCAAGGGAAGAATATGTCGGACTAGGTAGGAAAAAATATCTGTGACTGTACTGTATGCATACAGCTCTGTAAGTTGGGCTGCCTACAGTAATAGGAGCTCTGGAAAATAAGATATGCAGTATAAATCCTTCATGTGTCGGCACTTTATTGGCTTTAAATGTGCAGCGAGTTCATTCTGACAAAACCGACAGCAGTGGCTAAGCTCGCTAAAGCGCAGTGTTCGGTCAAGGAGCCGAGCTCTCTGCTAACTCGGTAGACGCGTAGGTTCGAGCCCCAATGTCGGCCGTCCTTGAAGTGGTTTTCCGTGGGTTTCCCATTTGCAACACTAGGCAACTGCTAGGACAGTACCTTCTGACAGGCCACGGGCGCTTCCTTCCACATACTTGCCCAATTACATTCATCTTCATCCATTTCATCTCTCATCCGGAAACGCAGGTCGCCCACGGGCGTCGACTAGAAAGACCTGCACTCGGCCTCTCAGGAGGCAACACAACAAAAAGAAATTCTGACGAAGAATGAAATTCGGAATGAAACAATTATTCCTCTCGGAATGAAACTTTGAATTATACATTTCATTCCATTCCTACCTTAATGAAATTAAATCCATAAGAATTGGTTTTTTCCTCTCGGAATAAAACTCTGAACGAAATATTTAAGGTGTATTACCCTAGTAATTATGCTATAAATGAAGGGTTTTCTCTTATTCACTCCTGTAAAATTCTGGAACATGATGCTGATTCTCGAAGCAAATTTTTCTCATTTATGGCTTAACGGACTATTTTTCTCTCTGGCTTGAGAAAAACAGAGACAATATTCTAAATATGCGAAATGAATAGAATCTTCACAGTCGTATAGTTTGTGAGGGAAGATGCATCATTTCTGTCCCATTTAACACAGTCTATGAACGTGGAACTCACTGCGTAAGAGATCATGTTACATGTTGTATTGGATGCTCATACTGTATGACGTCACGCGTGGGTTCCTCCAGGAGGCTTTCAGAAGGGTAATTTGGCTCAGTGGTGGACTTGCTGTAAGTGTCTCAGGGCTGGTGTTATTCGAAGTTACGGACATTTGATACTGCAACTAACAAATTTTTGTGTGCAATAAATAAAGTCTTCTTGCAGTATTTGGTTTTATGCTTCGAAGCGTTGGTAAAACATTAATGTTACAGACTTTGTGTCGACTAAACCGTATTGTGTGAAGAAGAACTTTCACAGTCAGTGGTGGTTGAAGGGAGGTTCAAGACTTGAGGTGTTTTCTGGCTTTATTCTGATATTGGGTGCAGTTTGTTTTGGTGTTAAGATGGAGGGGGTTTCTGATTAATCTTGGGAGCTCTTACAGCTCCGTCAGTTGCGGTTGCAGACGGTAAAATTATCGGGAACTTTTAATTTTATGTTTTTGGGTGGGGTTTGGTTGGGGATTTAGGGAGGCGGGAATTTTGGATTAAGCTCGGCAGCACTTGATAGCTCAGGTACCGGTGGTTGCAGATATATCAAGGAGTGGGGATCTTTCTTTTCTGGGTGGGTGTTGGAGGAGAACATGAATTTTGATTAATATCTGGAGCTCTTGGTGGCTCAGTCAGTAGCTATTGGAGGAGATCAAGGTTTGGAAGCCCTTCTATTCCTTTTTTGGGTTCGTGTAGGGTTGGGGCGTCAGTCAATGACGACTGAAGGGAGTCAAAGTTTGAGAGTTATCAGGTAAATCCGGGAGTGTTGCTGCACTTTTTATAACTTATCTCAGTAGAATTACTTAAAAAATTGTTACAAATTGATAGAGCATAATTTGAAAATGTTTGCAATAGATCACAGATGAGTAAAGCATTAGTAATTGAAAATAAATCAGCAAAGAAATGGAACAAAGAAATTGTTGCATCAGCGACGTCTCTCCCTGGAACCCGGTATAGATGCCGACTTTCCTCGGGAGAGATGTCGCTTGTAAGATAATTAATGACAATATCAAATTAATGCTAATTTCTTCAACTCTAATACAATTGATTATTAGAACACACTACAGGACAAATATAATTTTGAACATTAGAATTTAAGTAGGGGGGGCTGTGGGAGTTCTAACTCATAGCCTACTTTCCTAGTGACGTCATCCAAGATGGCGGCCATGACGTCATCCAAGATGGCGGCCATGAAGTCACCATGACGTCATTCAAGATGGCGGCCATGACGTTATCATAACGTCAAACAAGATGGCGACCATGATGTCACCATGACGTCACACGGTCATGACGTTGCCATGATGTCACACGGCCATGACGTCGCCATGACGTCGCACAAGATGGCGACCATGACGTTACAAAATGACGGCTATAGCTTAGCTAACCTAGCCTAACCTAACCTCACCTACGAGGTGTGATCAAAAAGTTTCAAAACGTTAACCCACAGCCAACTTTCCTGGTGACGTCACCTACGAGGTGTGATCAAAATGTTAACCCATAGCCTACTTTCCTGGTGACGTCACAACGAGGGGTGATCAAAAATTCCAAAATGTTGATCCATAGCCTACTTTCCACTAACCAAAATGGTGGCTAACCAAAATGGCGTCTAACCAAAATGGCGGCTAACCAAACTTGCGATCATGGCTTAACTAACCTAGCCTAACCTAACCTCACCTACGAGGAGCGATCGAAAAGTTCCAAAATGTTAAACCATAGCCTACTTTCCTGGTGAATTTGCAACGAGGTGTAATCAAAAATTCCAGGGGGCGTGGTGGCTCAGCGGTCTAGCTGTATGCCTCTCACCAAGGCGGTCCGGGTTCGATTCCCGGTCAATGCATGTGAGATTTTCGAAGTGAAATGCCATGTCCTGTGGTTCGGATTCCACGTAAAAAGGAGGTCCCGTGGCTCATAATCACAAGATTCACGGTCACGTAAAACTGCAATCTTCCTTCCTTTTTTTTAATCAAAAATTCCAAACAGAACACATGGTCGGATTTTGACGAATGAGGTGTCGTTGGAATCGGGTTGACACCCCCTTTTTCCAAAATTCCAAAATGTTGTTCCATAGCCTACTTTCCTGGTGACGTCACATACTAACCTGGCGAAGCCGATATCTCCGGAATGCATGGTCGGATTTTGACAAATGAGGTGTCGTTGAAATCGGGCTGACACCCCCTTTTCCCAAAATTCCAAAATGTTGACCCATAGCCTACTTTCATGGTGACGTCACATACTAACCTGGCAAAGTCGATATCTCCCGAACGCATGGTCGGATTTTGACGAATGAGGAGTCGTTGAAATCGGGCTGACACCCCCTTTTTCCAAAATTCCAAAAATGTTTACCCATGGCCTACTTTCCTGGTGACGTCACATACTAACCTGGCAAAGTCGATATCCCCCGAGCACATGGTTGGATTTTGACGAATGAAGTGTCGTTGAAATCGGGCTGACACCCCCTTCCCAAAATTTCCCAAAATGTTGACCCATAGCCTACTTTCCTGGTGACGTCATATACTAACCTGGCAAAGTCGATATCCCCCGAGCACATGGTCGGATTTTGACGAATGATGTGTCGTTGAAATCCGGATGACACCTCCTTTCCAAAATTTCCCAAAATGTTGATCCATAGCCTACTTTCCGAATGACCGTCAAGTTACAGTAAACGTATAAGCAAACACAAAAGCCAACATATAAGCCAACACAAAAGCCAATATATAAGCCAATACAAAAGTCAACACAAAAGCCAATACATAAAGCTAATACATAAGCCAATACAAAAGCCAACACATGGGGTTAGGTTTGGTTAGGTTATGATATGTTGCATTAGGTTAGGTGAACTAAGAGTGACGTTATAGCTAGTCTTAAAGCAAGTCTAAACGTATAAGCCAACACAAAAGCCAATATATAAGCCAACGCAAAAGCCAATACATAAGCCAATACAAAATCCAACACAAAAGCCAATACAAAAAGCCAATACATAAGCCAATACAGAAGCCAACACATGGGGTTAAGTTAGGTTATGATATGTTACATTAGGTTAGGTGAATTAAGTGTAATGTTATAGCCTGTCTTAAAGCAAGTCTAAACGTATAAGCCAACACAAAAGCCAATATATAAGCCATTGCAAAAGCTAATGCATAAAGGCAATACAAAAGCCAATACAAAAGCCAATACATAAGCCAACACAAAAGCCAATATATAAGCCAATGCAAAAGCCAATACATAAGCCAATACAAAAGCCAACATAAAAGCCAATACAAAAAGCCAAAACATAAGCCAATACAAAAGCCAACACATGGGGTTAGGTTAGGTTAGGTTATGATATGTTACATTTGGTTAGGTGAGCTATGGGTGATGTCATAGCCAGCCTTAATGCAAGTCTAACCGTATAAGCCAACACAAAAGCCAATAGACACGGGTTGGTGTTTTAGTTTTGGCACCTTAGTTATAACTGGATTAATAACTCACTTAGATGGTTCCAAGTTTCACAGGCCCTCGATGTAGTCCCCACCGTTGTGTACAACGTGTTCCCAGGGATGCGGAAGTCGTTGGATCCCGTTGGCACTGCCCAATCTATTGATGGTACGATGAGAGCGCTCGGCAGCCTGCTTAACGTCTTCAATGGTATGGAAGAGCTCCCCGCGCATTGTTATCTTCATATTCGGGATGAGATCATAGTTGCAGGGACTGATGTCGGGAGAATATGGGGGGTGATAGAAGACCTCCCAGCCCCAGCCATCCAACAATGCCGACACAACGCCTGCTGTGTGTGCCCTAGCATTATCATGCAGAAAGATGGGCGGTGTAACCATGTGGTGGCGCCGTTTCCTTCTCAGAGCTCCTCCGAGATGGTCTTTCAGAAACGAACAATAGTACGCCGCATTAACGGGTTGCCCTCGGGGAACAGTATGGTGAATGATCACACCATCCCAATCATAGGCAAGAATCAACATTACCTTCACATTGGTGGGGGTTGGTCGAACTGTTTGTTTCCGTGGTGATCCGTGGTGCCACCACTCGTTCGATTGGCGTTTTAACTGTGGCTCATAAGATCTGGCCCACGTCTCGTCAATGGTTATGATACGCCGTAAGAAGGCCTCTCCTTCGCGCTCATAACGCTGCAACTGCATACGACAAGCGTCATATCGCAGCAATTTGTGCATGTCGGTTGGGTCATGCGGAACCCATTTGGACGCAATCTTCCTCATTTTCAGTAAGTCTTTCAGGATGTGTAGGACAGTTGATGCGCCAGTCCAGTATCTTGCTCTAATTGGTCGAATCGTTACGTTCCGATCCACCTTTACTAACGCGGACACCATCTGTACATTGTCATCACTTACTGGTGGGTGACCAGATCGAGGCATGTGCTCCACACGTTCACGCCCATCTCGAAAGGCTGCAACCCATCTTGCTACCGTTCTGAAAGGTAACGCAGCTGCACCGCACGCTTCCTGCAATCCTCGGTGACACTGTTTAGCACTGCGACCCCTAGCAAACTGAATTTTTACCCACGTTCTCTGCTCCTGATTGGAAAACACTGCGACTGTCTTTCGCGAGCGCTGGTCTCACACTACTCATCTAAAAGGCGCGACTGCACACGAGCGGTGGTGAGGACGGGTGAGGTCATGTGCTCTTAGGGAGGGGATGCAGGGCAGCAACCGTCGGTAATAGTGGCAGCGCCCAACATTGTTGCAACTTGACTCTGAAGCATTGGTGCCAAAATTTAAAAAACAACCCATGTATAAGCCAGCACAAAAGCCAATACATAAGCCAATACAAAAGCCAATACGAAGCCAATACATAAGCCAATACAAAAGCCAACACACGGGGTTAGGTTAGGTTAGGTTAGGTTATGATATGTTACATTAGGTTAGGTGAACTAAGTGTAACGTTATAGACTGTCTTAAAGCAAGTCAAAACGTATAAGCCAACACAAAAGCCAATATATAAGCCATCACAAAAGCGAATACATAAAGCCAATACAAAATCCAATACATAAGCCAATACAAAAGCCAACACATGGGGTTAGGTTAGGTTACGGTGTGATGGTAACACCATTGGATCAACCAATTAAAGGTCTCCATTTTCAGAGAGAATTCTGAGTGAGTTCAGAATTGGTAAAATTTGAGCTTTAAAGTATGTGGGATGGAACATGATAAGAGAAAAGACAAAAACAAAGAATGCGAGAGAGCAAGTAGCTTTAACATAAATATATATTCAAAATCACAAACAAGTTTATAATTTTCCTTACAAGGTTGCGTCTAGCAATACACAAGGCTAATGCCTTAAACATAACTAAATTAGGTTACAAATCTTAATAATGTGTAAATGCATTACAACAAGAATTAAGTTGCCTTTGCAAAAAAGAGAATTAGTGACGCGGCTTTGGTTTGGCTGACAGGGAGCAAATCCTGTCATACCGGGAAAGAAAAAAAAGGGAAACTAGAGAAGTTATCCAAAATGACATGACCTATTAAGAGGGCTAGTAGCTGTCAGGGGCTCAGTCCTGCAGTACCCTATAAGAATTGTAATATTGGAGCAGTTGCCAAGATGCAACAGAATAACTTGCAAATGAAATAATGTAATGGCAGAAACAGAATATGTGAACTGCATACAAGATTTACTGCGAAGGTGAAATGGCATAAACAGGTGGGCAAGTAGCCCATAACCTGAAAGTGAACCATGAGAGAGAAGGTGCACAGGCCAAGTGCAGTGAAAATTACAGATATGCATAAGCAATACTGAGATTGTTCTCACAAAAACATAAAAATGTCTAACGTAAGCTGGTATGTTATTCCGCCTAGTGGGGAAGGAAGAGAAGATTACACAGATATCAAAATTGAGGAATCTTCTAAACCATGCTTGTATGAGACTAACATGAAAACAGAAATAACAGCGTAATGCGTAGTGTATAAGAACAGCGCAATGGCAGATACAGGTCTGCTTTAGAATAAACATAACAAAATATTGAATACATTATACATCTTATTAATTAACTTTGTAAAATGATGGCGACAATCCATATTGGCGTAGCACAAAGAAGACATAGGTTATGTCTAGTTCCAAATTGAGTGCACAAAAGCACTTAACTTGAAAGGGTGTGGTTAACATTCCACACGTGCGTAGAACACTTGAGAGAGTTGATTTCCAGTTGTGGTTTCTTTCACAAAGTATTTGACGGAGCTGAAGCACTCGCAGAATAGTAAGGTAGACCTTAGCTATTGGATAGATGAAGTGACAATATTCACTTAATTCGGAGTAGATTTCCTTGGTACACGAAGATGTATACTTGAGTTTGTGTTGCAGGACGATCCAAGTTGGATGATGTTAAACATGTCTTGGACGACATGGCGAAGGTTTAGTTAACACTTCTTGATGCAGAATTACGATGCAAAGTTTTACAATCATGAAGTTTAGCGTCCGGTGCTCAAGACGGGTGGTTGGTGCAATGCCAACGGAGAAATCACACAGAAGATGTGTCGGACTGCAGCTTAAATAGCACACAGCACGGGAGTCGAGAAACATCGATGTCCGGCCATTGGCGTGTCCCAAACATGTGGCCGGGAAGAAGCGTGCTGATTGGCTGAGAGCGGCCATGTCAAGGAGACGGCCAATGAGCGCGAACCAACTGAAGTCTGCTGGACAGTCCATGATACCACGCGGTATCAGAAAGGTGACCTAATTAACACTTGGAAAAATGTATTAAAGGCGAGAAATATATTGTAACACAACAGATGGGTATGAAAATAATTTTAAATATAATTGAATTAAACAAGAAAGTGAAATTAAGTATATTTGTCACTAACACGTGGAGACGAAAAATGAGGTTATGAAATCAAATACTAGTCTGACTTTTGCAATAACAAAAATCTACAAAAATTAACCAGTTAATCATTCGCAAATATGAACATATTGCCAGGGGGGCAACAAGAAAAAACAAGAAAGAGAACACAAAAAACAGGACTAGAGTGGTAAAGGAGCAACAGAAGAAATTGGACGAACACACTGTCCAAATGGAGTGATTAATTTCACCACCCTAACTCTGTTGTCAGACCGGTGTAGCACCTGACTACTCTTCCGGTGTGCCAAACAAGAGGAGGACTGGATTCTCTAAGGAGAATCAAATCTCCCTCCTTGAGGTTTGGTTGAGCGAGCTGCCACTTCCTTCTCCTTTGAAGTAAGTTCAAATACTCCAGCCTCCACCGTTTCCAAAATCTATCTCTAAGAGCTTCGACCCTTTTCCAGAGAATGGGCAAAGAAATATCGAGCTTGCGGTCGATGAGAGGTGGCGGAGCATTTAAGGAGCTACCTATTAAGAAATGGCCAGTGGTTAAAGGAAGCAAATCGGAGTGGTCGTTAGTCATGGGAGACATGGGACGGGAGTTGACAGTGCCTTCGATAAGAATGATGAAAGAATTAAATTCTTCAAACGACAGGGTAGAGTTTCTTACAGTTCTTTTGAGATGGGCTTTAGTTAATTTGACACAAGCTTCCCATCTCCCTCCATGATGAGGAGCGTAAGGGGGGATGAAATGCCATTTAAAGCCTTTTACATGAGCGTAGTTAGAAAGTTGCTCGTTGGAAGAACGAGAGCAGTGTCTTTTGTCATTGTTGAGAAGCACCAAGAAAGTTTCTGGCGTTGTCAGAGAAATTCTCAGAGAGAATTCCTCTCCTAGCAACAAAGCGAGAAAAAGTAGAAAGAAAGTATGAAGTGGATGCATTGGTGACCAATTCGAGATGAATGTCACCAGTAACCATGCAGACAAAAAGTGCTATGTAAAGCTTGGCAAGAATTTTGCGTTTAGCTTTTAGACTATTGGTTTGATATAGGAACGGACCAGCGTAATCAATACCAGTTAGAAGGAATGGTCTGCTGGGAGCGGAGCGGAACGAAGGAAGGTCAGCCATAAGTTGCTGAGTAAACTTGGGTTTGACCTTAAAGCAAAGAATACACTTTCTAACAACGGAGATGACTTCGTGCAAGCCATTGATGGGCCAGTAATGCTCTCGAAGTAAACACAAGATTGAGCGTGTACCAACACGTAAGTGCTGATAGTGAAATTGACGTATGATCAATTTAGTAACGTGATGCTTTGAAGGAAGAATGATGGGGTGTTTCTCATCTTCAGGTTAATCAGAAAAAAATAACCTACCACCTACTCTTAACAATCCGTTATCATCAAGAAAGGGGCATAAAGCGAATAATCTATTCCGCTCTTTAAGGGGTAGACCCGTAGATAGAGAATTAATTTCATCAGAAAAAAATTCTTGCTGCGTGAGCAATAAGATTGTGGTAGTAGCAGACTGTAATTCAAGAGCTGAAAGAAAAGCTTGAGGAAACAATGGTTTTTCTAACACAAAATATTTCCAACGAAGCAAGTAGGCAACAACACGAACTAACTTTTGAAAAGAAGAATATCTTTCATGCAATGAAGGGGTAACCGTGGTTATAAGGGAAGAGGCGACTTTAAGAGTTTCAGGAACATTCGTTAAAGCAGAAGAGACTAGGGCTGGCCAAAAGGAGGGTTCTTGCAACAACCAAGTTGGACCATGCCAGAAAAGACTAGATTTGACTAGTTGGTGTGAAAGACATCCACGAGAAGTTATGTCTGCTGGGTTCTCCTTACCCGAGACATGTTTCCATTGAGAAGATGCGGTTAGAGTTTGGATTTTTTCCACCCTATTGGTGACAAAAGATTGCCAATGCGTGGGGGGCTTAGAGATCCAAGCTAAAGCGATGGCGGGGTCAGTCCAGTAGTAGATATGACTGAAATGACAGTTGAGATTGGAGACAAGCTTTTGAGTTAATTCGGCTGCGAGCAGGGCAGCGCATAACTCTAAGCGAGGCAATAATACTGTTTTCAAAGGAGCTACCTTTGACTTGGTACAAATTAAATTAGAGAATGATGAAGGAGTGTTACGACTGACCACATAAGCGCAACATCCATGAGCTTTCACAGAGCTATCTGCAAACAGATGCAACTCTAGATTAGCAGAAAATGAAGTAGGGATAAGAACCCTACGGATGTCTATGACAGACAGATCAAGAAGATGAGTGCGGAAGGAAAGCCATCTTTCCAAAAGAGAAGGAGGGATAGGATCATCCCAATCCGTTTTGAGAGACCATAATTCCTGCATAAACATCTTAGCTTTGATTATGATCGGAGCTAGAAATAGAAGGGGGTCGTAGAATTTGGCGATCTCTGAAAGAACTTGTCGCTTAGTTTGAGGAAGAATAGGAGACAAGCTGACTTGATAGAAGAAAGAATCTGATACGGGATACCAGTGAAGTCCTAAAACTTTAGTGGAATCAGCGGTATGTAGGAGCTCGACTGGTGTATCAGTGTTTCCTTTGGATAAGAGCTTAGATAGTACTTCTTGAGAATTAAAATTCTATTTGTGAAGTAAGAAACCTTCTCCATGAAGCAACGCTTGGAGATCAAGTGAGTGTTCAAGTGCTTCAGAAGGGGAGCTAAAGGAATGAAGAAAGTCATCCACATAAAAAAGATTTTTTGAGGAGATTTGAGGTATCAGCGGAAAAGAGGTTAGAGTCTTGGTCAGCGAGATGCTTTAAAGTGCGGATGGCCAAGAAAGCAGATGGTTTTAAACCATATGTGACAGTTTTGAAGATCTTAATGGGTTTGGCAGCTATCAGGCCAAAGAATTTGTTGCAGATTTTGCTGTTCAGAGTTGATCAAAATTTGCCTATACATTTGTTTCATATCGGCGATCAAACCAACAGGGAAGAAGCGAAAGTTTAACAGAACGGAAGAAAGATCAGACTGAATGGCGGGACCGGTAAGTAAGGTATCGTTCAATGAAATACCATTAGAATCTGGAGCGGAACCATTGAAAACGACTCGAATGTTTTCCCTTGTGGAAGGATTCTTCCAAACAGGGTGATGATTCAAATAAACACTATCTTCAGAGATGTTTTGTTTATGAAGGACTACCATGTGACCAGAGGCTTCGTTGTCTTCCATAAAGTCAATGTATTGAGCTTTGGCTGAAGAATCTTGTTTCGACTGATTTTCCACAGCAAACAAAGCCTGAAGGGCGCGAGGATGTGAATCCTTTAAAACTGAGGGAGAAGAAATACGAGGCATAGTAACCACAAATCTACCATCTGGTTTGCGAGTGGTAGTGGAGAGATAAAGATGTTCGCAGAAGTCATCTTCAGTGGAAGAAGAAGGGGTGGAATCGATAGACTCAATTTTCCAAAACTTTTCCAAATTGTTGTCCAACTCAACGTGAGATAAGTGACATAAAGATGAAGACTGCACAGTGGCAAGAGGGATATGACCCGTGAGCAACCAACCGAACCTGGTATGGTGAGCGTAGATGCTAGAAGTTATATTAATTCTAGAGGGAAGCAAATTTTGCCAAAAGACATTACCACCTAGCAAAATATCAACTGGAGCACTCTGATGAAAGTAGGGATCAGCTAATTTCAGGGGTAATGCCAAGTATCAATAGAAAATGAATGACTAGGAGTCGGGGCTCCAATAACAGGGATTGACAAACAATTTAAACTAAGGTTAGTGCCAGATTGCACCGAATCCTTAATATTGAGCTTTACGAAATGTAAGGAAGTAGACTTACTGTTACTGATACCAGATATTTCTATAGAAGTAGTATTATGCGTTAAGTTTAATTTCTTAACCTAAGAAGAGGTTATGAATTCGTGTGTGGCAGCATTGTCGAGAAGAGCTCGGACAGAATGCCATTTGCCCTTAGAGTCTTGGACCTGAAGTCTCACCGTGGCTAACAAAACCTGAGTACTTCGCCAAGAATTAGCAGTCTGACTATACGACAGAGTGCTATAGTCAGCATGAGTGCCAGAAGTAAGGTACGACTTACTACTAGATGCCACGTTGGATTGAGAAGTTGTAGAAACAACGTTTTCCAAAGACTTATTTTGGGGATGCTTAAATTTGGGGTTTTCAAACCGGTGAGACGAAGAATGGTGGCGCAGTTTGCAATGTGTGCAAACACCTTTAGACGAACAGTTTGAAACTGCATGTTTGGTAGACAAACAATTATAACAACATTTGTGCTCGGCAACAGCTTTCCTACGTTCATCGACAGTCATGGCTTTGAACACAAAACAAGTGTATAGCGGATGCAAATTTTTGCAGAGAAAGCAGGTTTGTACAGTACTCTGAACTGTAAGTACCTGAGAGCGGACAGATTTCTTATTGGAAGAAGTTTTACTGATAGCACCTTTGCTTGAGCTAGGTAGTTCAGATTGTTGAGCAACGGTGGAAAGTATTTGACAACGATTTTTGATAAAAGTGACTAAAGTTTGAAATGTGGGATCAGGCTGATCTATTAACTCTGATTCCCATGCCTTTAAAGTTTGAGAATCGAACTTGGAAGTAGTGAGATATATCAGAAACAAGTCCCAATGCTGGACTGGTTGCTTTAAGTCCTCGAGAGCTCGAACATGAAGCTCGACAGTATCACCTAACTGACGTATAGAAAAAAGATTGTCTGGGCGATAGGAAGGAAATTAAATAGAGCAGTAATATGCCTGCGGATGCGAAGCTTAGGGTTACCAAAACGTTGTTGCAGCAAATTGAAAGAAACAGAATAATTATCTGATGTGAGAGGAAGTGCCTCTTTCAGCTTAAGCGGGGGGCCTTGCAATGTAGATTTCAAATAATGAAACTTCTGAATCTCAGTTATGGCAGAATCATTATGCACTAATGAAATGTACAGTTCCTCGAAGGAATCCCATTCCTTCTCATTGCCAAAAAAGGTTGGCAAGGAAATCCGGGGTAAGATTGGTTTAGAGGGAGTGACAGGTAGGTCCCTATGCTTTATAGTTAATGTTTTGATTAAATTCTCGGCTTCAGTAAAGCCTTCATAGTAGCTGTCCTCCACCTCAGCTCGATCCTGTTCACGAGTTGAGTCTAGGAGCTCAAGCTCTCTTTGCAAAGTGTCATAAGATGTGAAGTTAGATTGGTAGGTTTTGAACCTTTCGTTAAGGATGCCTAAATTATGATCATCTAAGCTTTTTTTGGTTAAGAAAGAGCGAAATCTAGACAGTTTATTTTCTAACAGGGCACGAGTACCTAATAACTTTTCAACCTTGGCCATGGTGGAGACCGAAGTACTCACCCCTACCTCCAGAGAACTTGCTGGCGGCAAGGAGACGTCAGGCTTGACAAGAGAGGGCTGCGGCTTCTCGTCAGGGTCCTGCACCTTTTCCACTTTGATGGACTCCGTAATAGTTGCGAAAAGTCAGACACAGTATTAGACCAGGTATTACTATGAAGCAACGTGCTCTCCAAGATGATTTAAGTTTACATAAAGTGAAACTAGTTCCATGGGTTTCTAGCACCAAAAGATATGGTGTAATGGTAACACCATTGGATCAACCAATTAAAGGTCTCCATTTTCAGAGAGAATTCTGAGTGAGTTCAGAATTGGTAAAGTTTGAGCTTTAAAGTATGTGGGATGGAACATGATAAGAGAAAAGACAAAAACAAAGAATGCGAGAGAGCAAGTAGCTTTAACATAAATATATATTCAAAATCACAAACAAGTTTATAATTTTCCTTACAAGGTTGCGTCTAGCAATACACAAGGCTAATGCCTTAAACATAACTAAATTAGGTTACAAATCTTAATAATGTGTAAATGCCTTACAACAAGAATTAAGTTGCCTTTGCAAAAAAGATAATTAGTGACGCGACTTTGGTTTGGCTGACAGGGAGCAAATCCTGTCATACCGGGAAAGAAAAAAAGGGGAAACTAGAGAAGTTATCCAAACATACAAGACCTATTAAGGGGGCCAGTAGCTGTCAGGGGCTCAGTCCTGCAGTACCCTATAAGAATTGTAATATTGGAGCAGTTGCCAAGATGCAACAGAATAACTTGCAAATGAAATAATGTAATGGCAGAAACAGAATATGTGAACTGCATACAAGATTTACTGCGAAGGTGAAATGGCATAAACAGGTGGGCAAGTAGCCTATAACCTGAAAGTGAACCATGAGAGAGAAGGTGCACAGGCCAAGTGCAGTGAAAATTACAGATATGAATAAGAGTAGTGGGATGATGACAGAGCTGTCTCACTTAGCAAGTTGTGAGCCCCTGCGACCTTGGAATGGAAGGAGCCATGCTAGGAGGGCGTGCTTGGATTCGTTTTTTTCGTCTCGTTGTGCTCTTTACGGGAATGTAGGTGTCGAAAAGGTGAACTTAGGGTTTTGGGTCAAAACGTGCGTTTTTCACATTTTTGCCGATTTTTGGAAAACGGGCCATGCTAGGAGGGCGTGCTTGGATTCGTTTTTTTCGTTTCATGGTGCTATTTACGCGAATGTAGGTATCGAAAAGGTGAACTTAGGGTTTTGGGTCAAAAAATGCGTTTTTCACATTTTTGTCGATTTTCGGAAAACGGGCCATGCTAGGAGGGCGTGCTTGGATTCCTTTTTTTCGTCTCATGGTGCTATTTACGCGAATGTAGGTGTCGAAAAGGTGAACTTAGGGTTTTGGGTCAAAAAATGCGTTTTTCACATTTTTGTCGATTTTCGGAAAACGAGCCATGCTAGGAGGGCGTGCTTGGATTCCTTTTTTTCGTCTCGTCGTGCTCTTTACGGGAATGTAGGTGTCGAAAAGGTGAACTTAGGGTTTTGGGTCGAAAAATGCGTTTTTCACATTTTTGCCGATTTTTGGAAAACGGGCCATGCTAGGAGGGCGTGCTTGGATTCGTTTTTTTCGTCTCGTTGTGCTCTTTACGGGGATATAGATATGGAATAGGTTAAAAGCTGGAAACATGGTTTTTTATATAATTAAATAGGGTTTTATTACAAAAAATTATGTTTATTGACCCATGAATTATACGTGGAAGGAAAACCTAACCACTTTACAAAATATTTTGCACCTTTGACTTTAATTACTCGTTCAATGAGATAATCGTTGGGATATAATGTTTTTTGCACTTCTTCATAATAGAATCGTCCCTGAATGGGTTGACCGCTCTGATCTTCTAAGAGATACGTCACTGGTTGACCTAGCTTGACTTGGCGAATTTTAAAAATTTCTGTCGACCATTGTGGAGTATACGATTTTGAAAACACACTTCTATGTTTACTAATGCGAACAAAATCTCCAATTTTAAGGCGATGTCGCCTTGGATCTACCCTTTTTATAGGGTTAAACAGTCTATTGAGTCTGGGTAGGTTCTTGGTGACGAGGCGAGGTTTCATGCCGATGGTGGAATGAATGGTGTTGTTGTAGCGAGACACAAGTTGAGGTAACCAGTCTATCCATCGATAGGAACCATGTATTGTAAACTCTTTCCACATATAACTTTTTAATGTTCGATTGAACCGCTCGACCACACTGGCTTTGAGATTGCTATAGGTGGCATAATGGTGAATATCCTTAGATTTGAGAAAACTGGAGAAATCCTTGTTGAAAAATTCTTTCCCCTGGTCGGTTTGTAACAAGTGAGGTTGACGTTTTGATTGTTCAATAATATGTTGAAAGGCCTTTGTGACTAAGATACCAGTTTTATTTTTTACTGGTTGAACAAAAGCCATTTTGGAATAGACATCAATGACAGTCAACATATAGCGTACACCGTCGTTAACGTTAGAATAAGGTATCATTTCAACCAGGTCTGCCTGCCAAAGGTCATCGATTCCTTTGGAAATGACACGACGACGTTCATAAATGCGTCGGGCTGGTTTATGCAATTCATGAGCAATGCCCACTTTGATGGGGGATGGCTTATAAGATAATTTTAGCATTTCGGAGTTGTTGTTCAACGTCGGCGATTTCCGCCTCATGTCCAGTGTGACCAGCTTGTTTTGATGCATGAAGCAAGTATAAGCGCTCTACTAACTGATTGGGATTATTCCAAAAGGTTATATCTAGGTAGGGTTTTAATTTCTTAAACCTTACACCAGAGGCAGAGTGATGTTTTTGCTTACCAAAGATGTTTGCAATGATGGTTTTATATTTTTGGGATATATTGGCATTGACCTGCTGAGAGGATTTATAGTTTCTTTTGTGAGCGTTGGTGTCTAATAAAATGGATTTATATTTAGCAAGGTCCTCGGACGTAAAATCTTGTGTCGAGGGGGTGCGAGAAAATAGCAGCTTTAACAGACCTGGTGTTAATTTATAGTTGATCTTTTTAATGACAGCTTTCGTACGAGCAAATTTAATGGATGAATCCCCAATTTTAAAACTATCATTCTCATAGCGAACACCATACGTGGTATCTGTCTTTCCAATAAATAGAAGGGTCAAATACGGTTCCAGGGTTGCCCCATAATGTTTGATTAAAATGTTTTTGAGTTGAGCTTTATTTTGAGGGGTTGCCAAGACTTGTGAAAACGGAGACGATGTGGAGGAAGACGGTGTTGCCGCTATGACGGAAGATTTTTGTTTTGTTTTTAGAAACTGTTGAAGGGGTGACGATTTCTTTTTTCTTTCAGGACTAAATACGCTTTCGCTGTCACTTTCACTTTGTTCATGCTCTTCTTCTTCTTCTTTCTTTTCATGTTCTTGATGTTCTTGTTCACTAACATTAGAGGAGGAGGAAGAGGAGGATTTTACCTGTCGTGTGGATTCTGTTTGAGTAAATTTTGAACTTGTTATGGGTTTGGTTTGAGAGGTAGCAGCAGCAGCAGCAGTAGCAGTAGAAGCATTAGGTTTAAATCTCATGGGATCAACCGATGATGGAGCATGTTTTATCATGGGTAAAGGATTGACGTTTTTTAAACGTTGCAATTCACGAAATTTATGTCGAATCGTATTTCGTGCCTCAATAATACGCTGCATGATTTGAACATGTTTCTTGTACCCTATGGCGTTCGCCATGGTAAAGGTAAAGACACACTAACAGGAAATGTCCAACCCTAGGTCTTTTTAAACAGAAATAAAATGATCAAAACCCAAGCGATAACGTCCCTCACATCGTTCACTCTGTTTATTTATGACCAAACAGGCATGGGGATGATGGTTCCAACACGAAGCACACAATTGCGTGAAAGCTGTAAAGGACATATCTGGATTCACATGATCTTGAAAAATATGATAGAGATTTCTAGAGTCTTGGCGGAAGAGAACGATGAGATTGGCATTGTCACGAATCAACTGTTTGGGGATTTTGGAATAGGTCTGAGCTAGATAAAAACAATCCACTTGTTTATGGCGTCCCATACTAAAATACTCTTGAATAATGGCCTGTCGTTGAGTGGCAATATCATCAAAAATTATAATGGAATCTGGTTGAATGCGGTCTGGTTGAATGACATCTTGAGGTGAGGTGAATGTAAAATAGCCCATGGCTTCTTTATTTAACGAAGACATAATTTGTTCCAGATACACGTACAGAGGCTGGTACAAGGATTTGGCAAAAATATAAATATTTTGAAATCGTAGGCCATGAGGTGCGGTAATAATGTTCAGCAAAACATTGGTCTTTCCACAACCCGAAGGCCCTACCATAATACATCGAACGGTAGATGGGAATAGGGTGCCATGACGTTTAGGTTCGCACACGGACAGTGATAGCTCTGAAACCAAATCAGAGACGGGCAAAGCATGGGGTTGTTTCATTAATTCCATTGTGTCGATGACTGAGTTTTTTTCATGTGTGTATAAGGTTTATATATATAGGCAAACGGTGAGTAAGAAAGGTTAGTTAACGTCTATCACCATGGACGTGTTTGGGAGAGCTCGTGTAACCATGGCCACGGCCGCCTCTTTGTCAAAACAGTCACGAGAGGTGGCAACAAAAAGCTATGTCGATCGCAAAGTGCAAAGTGTCTATCACATGGCCCCGAGACTAACCGCTGAGGGCTATTCAGCCAATCATCATCGTATTATTGATGTGCAAGAGCCTCGAGACGAAAATGATGTCTGCACGAAACGTTATGTGACCTATCAAATGAAAAGGCTTTATAAATTTGTCCCATCTGTATTTTTAGTGTACCTGTCAAATCAAAAACTGGACAATGACGAAAACCATTCCCCACCACCACTACCACTGGTGAATGATGATCTTACCTATATGCTTGCTTCCGGTTTAAGTCGTTATCGACTGCATTATGATGGTGTCATTCATATTAAATATGCCATGCCTGATGAGAAACATTTAAAAATACAACTAAACGGTGATAGAGTGTTGGCCCACAACCATCAAAGAGTAAATGTGGGAGATGAATTATCCTTTCATCTTATGCTTACGTTTGAGGAAAAGGAAGCTGGGAAAACGGTGAATGATTTCCCGCTTTATATAGAATTGGAATATAGTGCTATGAAATAAGGTTCTCTACGTTAGTTGTTATCGAATGTTTGCTGTGAAAGGTTCACCAAGTAGCAGCATGGTGAAAAAAAGATATGCTATGAACATGAAAAAATCAAATCTCAAAAAGAGAAAAAAGCCAGGTCGGGAACCAAGTCGATCTGCCTCACACCCAGTGTTAAAACGTAAAAAAACTAAAAAAAATCTAAAAAGAGTGGCTATCGAAAAAGCTTTACAAGCGGTGCGATTGTCTACAGCTCCGAAATCGCAGCATTATGTATCGATAAAAAGAAAAGAAAGAAAGCAAAAACGTGGGCGAGTCATTCCTGTTGCTAAGCGTGGGGGTTTTTTGCCGGCTTTATTTGCAGGGTTGGCAGCTTTGGGGTCCCTTTTGGGTGGTGCCAGCGCTGTAGCGAAAACCATAAAAGCCGTCGAGCAAGGCAAGCAACAACTCAAAGAAAGCGAGCGACACAATAAAACGTTAGAAGCCATTGCGATGGGAGCTAGAAATGGCAACCCTTTAAAGCCAGTCTTTTATCCACAAGGTAATGGCCTACCGTCTAAGGAAAAAAAAAAATGTCCATCTTCATCGATAAGCGCTTAAGCCAACTGCCTCGTCATGCCATGACCCATGAAGAAGTGGAAAGCTATGCCAAACAACTAAAGATTTCTCATTTTCGAGGTGTATTTATGCGAAATGAATTACCTAAAGCACCGTGGAAAGAAGAACGAGCCATGATGAATTTAGATGATGATGCAGGCCCAGGAACCCATTTTGTAGCCTATGTGAAACAAGGTTCCACAGTATGGTACTTTGACAGTTATGGAAATTTACCACCCCCGATCGAGTTGATACGTTATTTGGGAAACCGGGTAAAGATATTCTATAATGTGAATCGTCAACAAACCTTTGACAGTCAAGAGTGTGGCCGTTTGAGTTTACATTTTTTATATAAGAGGTCGCGTTAAGCCATCAGTTTCATCATTATGAATGTCAACGCCAAGACCTTTACCGTGCACAGTCGCGGGCCTGAAGTGTCCCTGGATTTTTTCCCTCCCATTGAATTGCATCCCGAACAATCCTATGTGCTAGGATTAATTTCTTTGGAAAGTTACAACAGAATTTACAATATTCAAGTGGATATTAATGACAAATTTTATTATGATGATTATATGTTGACACTACCCCCTGGAGGTTATACTATAGACGATGTGCATGAGGCCATTAGCGTGTCGATGATAAAACAATTTGGTGTCAAACCATTTGCGGATGGGACACACAAATTTGAACTTACAGCCAATACAATAACTCATCGCTGTCGCATTTTCTCTACGTTTAACATTGACTTTGAAACACGAGTTCATTCTATTGGTCCTTTATTAGGATTTAAACCAAGAGTGTTGGCAGCTCAGCAACCCCATGAATCAGATTATCCAGTGAAATTCATCGAGGACCATCACATTTCTGTAACTTGCAATATTATTAGAGACGTATTTACGAATCAAGAACAATGCCATTCCCTGTATGATTTTATTGTCACCTCTCCTTGCGGCTATATTATTCGTGAAAACCCTTCAGTGGTTCTCTATCATCCTGTGTGTGTCAGTGATATTAGTAATATTACCTTACGCTTAGTGAATAGAAACCAACAACTGATTGCTTTGGACGCCAACACCCCTGTGACCTACAAGTTGGTTTTAAAGACGCTATGAAATTTATCTATAAAGCAACAACAACGTCTACGAGCTCGGTTAGTTGCCCGCCGTGTATGAAACGGTTGACACGGGTAAACCGACAACGCTTACAACGCCTTGGTTATACGCTACACCCCAATCATGAACAAAGAGCTGTTGCAAGTGTTAAATCCCATACAAGTGGAAGATGGCGTCGTGCGCATTGATATGCATTCCTATCAACCTCAAGCAACAGGTCTGAATAACAATGACGAGATTCAATTCATCATTAACAATCAAGATATTTTTACTCTACCTCATGAAAGTGTCCTTCAAATTGAGGGTAAATTAATGAAAGCAGATGGCAGTACGCCCACAACGTCTGCGTTGGCGAATCATGGTTTGGCTTTTCTGTTTTCTGAAGTACGTTATGTGATAAATGATATTGTCATAGATATGACTCGAAATGTGGGCATGACTAGTCTTATGAAATTATATCCATCCTATAGCGAGGAGGAAAGTAAAACGCTTTCTATGGCAGGATGGTGTCCCAACAGTAGCAATAACTGGCTAGTTCATACCGATGGCACTTTTACAGGCTTCCTACCCTTAAAATTACTCCTTGGCTTTGCCGAAGATCACAAGCGTATTATTTTAAACGCAAGACAAAGTTTGTATCTGGTGAGAGACCGCAGTGATTATAATGCACTGAAAGGAGCCTCTGACCAAGTGATAGACTCAAAAATTCAACTGCTTCGATTACTATGGAAAGTGCCCCATGTGACGCTATCGGATCGTAAAAAGCTAAGCATGTTAAATTTGGTGCAAAAAGATAAAGCCTTGCCTATCGCCTTTCGAAGTTGGTGTCTGCATGAATACCCCTTGCTACCTACCACTGACACTCATAGTTGGAGTGTCAAATCGGCTCGCTCTACCGAGAGACCCCTCTATGTTATTATTGGTTTTCAAACCAATAGAAAATACCAACAAAGCAAAGATGTCACCTTGTTTGATCACATTCACTTGAGAAATATACGACTATTTTTAAATAATGTTTGCTTTCCCTATGAGGGGTTGGAACTCAATTTTTCAAAAAATAAGTTTGGTCCCCTTTATGACATGTTCGCTAAATTTCAATCGTCTTATTATGAAAAACAGGATTGTCCTATGTTGTCGCCACAAGGGTTTAAAGCAAAAGCACCACTGATTGTTTTCGACTGTTCGTATCTAGAAGAATCTATGAAAATCACCACCATTGATTTAAGGGTAGATTTTGAAACACAAGAAAATGTCCCAGACCATACCAGTGCCTACTGTTTGATTATTCATGCTAGACAAGTGAAATATCATCCTTTGTCCAATTATGTCACCAGCATGTAAGCCATCTGTGGTCGAATGAAAACAAAAAAAAGATCATCATTCATAGGATTGATGATAAGCGTCTGCATGCACAGTATCTGTTGCGCTCTGGCACTGTGCGCACATACGACAACAACAAACATCATGTGTCCCTCAATAAGCAACAGCAACAACAACAACGTGACAGACAAACCATGGAATTTAAAATGTGAATTTAATCGTTTGAAAACTTTTGAAGCATGGACAGTTCCCTTTATGGATTGTGGAGAATTGGCTGCGAGCGGATTTTATTACTTAAAACGTGGGGATGTGGTCAAGTGTATTTTTTGCAACATTGAAATTGGAAACTGGGAAATAGGGGATCGAGCCTTTAGCGATCATCAGCGATGGAGTCCATCCTGCCCTTACCTCAATCGCTATGATGTGGGCAATATTCCACGGAGTTTGAATTATCCGGTTATTGTACCAGACCCTACAAAACTAGGAGATACCTGTGGACCGTATGTGCAAACTATTCATTTGAATGCTGTTCCAAATTAAGCCAACACACTTGTTTGTAATAAAAGTGTAAGTTTTTTTTTGTTATGAATAAAACCTCAACAAATATTTCGCTGTTGTTCAATTCATTTTTTCCTTTTTTTCCCCTAAAGTCCTTTGATTTTGCCATGTTAAACCATGGCATGGGTTAGTTGTTGATTAGACGTCAATGAGGTAACAAGTAAAAATAAAAAAGCATGATGCGTACACTCATCGTGGATTGTCAGGGGTTTAAAATTGCAGACAACAAATTTATATTTAAGGAAGTTGCTTTTATCGATTGTAGTACGTTTTGGGTGTCTAACCCTATTCATTTGGTGTTTAAACCTCCCTATGCTTTCGAGTTGCTTAGTGAAAAAGATAAAAAACAGAGCCAATGGATTGAAAATCATTTGCAGTTAGCATGGAACCAGGGTGATATTTCTTACAAGTATCTTGACATTGTCATGAAAGCCCATTTGTCCTCGGCCAATGTCTTATTTGTTAAAGGGAGTGAAAAACGCCAGTGGCTTCAACCATTTCTACCCTCTCACTGTCAATGTATTGACCTTTTAGATCTGGGTTGTCCATCCCTGCAAACGCTCATGGACACTTGTCCTTGCGACAATATTCAGAATAAAGCCTTAGCGCATGCATGGCAATTGTTTCATTGGCTCACCACGAGTGCATGTTGGGAGTTGTTCAATAAAATGAAAACTGAAAGTGTATCGTCCAATGATAGCAGTGAGACGTGTACACGTGAGGTGATAACATCAACGTTATAGACATGGACGCCACTACAATCGACAAGGCTATTGGAAAGTTCTTTGTGTGCAAGAAAAAACTGATTAGCTTTACACAACATGAATTATTAGCACTACCTAAATCATTTCTTTTTTATGTTACTGCCAACGCTGTCAAAGAAATTTGGGAAAAGGCGCCTGCCGAGTGGACTAACGACTCTGTATTGAGTGAACTACAACCATGCAGTCATTTTTCCCATCACAAGCAATTAACCATGGCAAAAATACCTTCCATTCGACAGTGTGCCACATGCCAATTAATGAAATTATATCATGGTCATAAAACTCAGTGTAAAGACATTGTTTCATCATTCCATGGCTGTCATGCGGAAAACAACCACCACCTACCATGCTCGTCAGGAGCTGCCGACAAACAACAACAGCAAGAACAAGAACAAGAACAAGAAAAAGAAGAACAACAAAAAAAGTGTTTTTCACCGATTGAAACCTCTATGTCCCAGGTGTACTGGCCGTGGAATTATTGATAACATTATTAAAAACTTACCATTCGAAGCTCACTTACCTGCTTACAGCTTTTGCGGCCCTGGTACTCGTCTTCAAGATCGTTTGAGGAGAGGGAATATGGGAATCAATGCTTTGGATCATGCATGTCTTAATCACGATAAAGCCTATGAAAACAGTGATCCCACACTAAGACGCATTGCCGACAAAGTCTTGTTAAGCATTGCCAAGCAACGATTAACAGCTTCAGATGCCAGTCTAGCAGAACGAATGGCAGCATTTATAGTGATTGGTGCTATGAAGAGCAAATTACTTTTATCTAGATATGGACTTTAACGTAATGAATTTATTTTAAAAAATGTATAGTATCACTGTTATCATGACAAAAAAATAAATAAAAAGACAAGAGTCCATGTTGTGTTTTTTTCCATTATTATTATTCACTCATAGTTTCATTATTATAATTATAAATGACAAACAATAAAAAAGGGACAGCAGTGCATCGTTAAAAATTATTACTAATTGTAGTAAATCTATTTTTTCAATCACAAACAATAAAAAAGGACAAAAGTCCATTATTTTAACTAATAGTTTCATTATTATTATTATAAAAAATTATATATACATGGTAATTGTACTAAACCTATTTTTTTTAAATCACAAACAATCAAAAGAAAGGACAAAAGTCCATCATTATTCATCAGCTTCAAATAGCAGTCTAGCAGAACGAATGTCAGCATGAAATCTTTATCTACTCTAGAACCAGTTTTTTTTGTTAAACGCTTATTATTGAATAAAATAACATGTTACTAGAATTTGATCATTATAAATTATAATAAAAATTGCATAAAAATTGCTATAAATGCTATTTTAAATCACAAACAATAAAAAAGGACAAAAGTCCATTATTTTAACTAATAGTTTCATCATTATTATTATAAAAAATTATATATACATGGTAATTGTACTAAACCTATAAACAAACAAAAAAATCTACCATTAAGCATAAGTTTTGAAAATTTATTTTTATTATTATTTATCATGGTAAACGTTGAGCAACAATTAATAAACGTCAAACTGTTGAACCCAAAAAATAATTTTATTTTATTATAGTCATTAAAGAGTAGGGCATGAATAAACAAAAAAGTTACGGCTAGCGTACAATGATTATTCGTTTTCAATTTTTACAAAACGAACCATGCATCGATTATTTTTTTCACCCTCATAAATTAAATAGACAGGGTGAATACTGGAATTGACATCTTCCATAACATTATCAGGTAGGTTATTAAATCGTGTGGGAAGAAATGTCTCAAAGTCTTGACAAATGCAAAGAGCTCGTTCACCAAATTTGGTTTTCAGTTTTTGAATTTTATGTATGCGAAAGGGTGTTTGCGTAGGCAATTCACTCATTTTCTTGCGTGCAAAGCCACAATCTTGACCAATGGCGTTCAAGGCGTCCATGGTTGTCTATAACCAAAGAAAAGAGTGTTACTTTCTAACACTCTTGTTCTTATATTACAATAGCAATAACTTTGTACATTAAAGTATATTGTTTTTTTTTTTTTAAATCCTGAGTGTTTATGACCTGAAGTTGTAGATAGATAGTATTGGATAAAAATATAATAATAATGTTTGTATCATTTTTTCAGTCAAAACATACATTTGGAAATTATTTAATAGGAAATGTTTTATCAAAATTAAGTGTGAATCTCTCTTGGAGGTAAATGCATGTCTCTGTTGTGAATGGGAATTAGCCTATCATTCCCTAGTCGAATGACTTGTATTCGTTTGCTCTGTTGTTGTGCAAATTCACACAACATTCTGTTAAATAAATAGTATCAACAAATACTAAGAGCAAACATGGAATGCTTTTGGTAACCTATAAAAAGGCAAAGTTAACACGCTATGCATTTAATAACCATGTCTACATCCAACAAAACAAAATTCAAAACTACAAATTTAAACCAGTGTGTATGTGTTTATCAACGTGAATACACGATAAACTAAAACAAACAAACAAACAAAATAGCCAAATGTATTCTAAACGTCAAGTATGCACCTGAAAGCCGAATGTAAACAAAAAAAAGCGATAATCATGACATCATGTGGTTAGTTTCTAACAAATCTCATTCTATGAGGCGAATATTGATTGATAGGTAAGCCAAGACAAAGTTGGCGAAATGCTTGTTGTCGATACGAAGTGATTGATTCCTCAGCAGGAAATTTATAAAAATGAAAACAAAACATTTGAAAAGTTATTGGAAAATAAACATTAAACAGGGGTTTTGTAAATATTGTACACCAGAAATCTGGAAAATGATCCTCGTCAGCTAATTTAACAATCACTTGATTCATGGTTAAACCGTACCATGCTTTATGAATCACTTGCGTGGATACATTATTTTCAAAGTCAAAATTTAGCATACAGGATTTACAAAAGTGATGCCCTGGATCATAAACTATGTCATCATCCATAATGATGTCATAAAACATGGTATCAATGCGTACTTTCGTGTTTCTATATTCTGAAGGATAGGCCACACGTTGAGGATTATGAGACACCATCGTGGCATATTCATTGAACGTGGTGTGTTTTGTGACGATAAAACGATCTTCACCGTGGATCATGATTGAATCTGAAAAGTAGTCGTTGCTGTTTACTAAGTGAATAAATAAAAAAAAAACAATGTACTATATACACTGTCTGTCCCCTAAGTCAATGGCAAAAATAAAATAAAAAATAAGCAAAACACAAATAAATAACCATCTGTCTGTTGACTTCTTTAGGTTAGGTTAGGAAAAAAACATGTAACAGGTTAAAGAAACAATTTCTGTTCAAATATTTCAAATATATCACCACTCATAACTCTAGCCATAAAGTGAGAGTTTTGTCCTCCGTAAAAGCAGCAGATTATTATTCTTTTGTTCTTGCATGAGACCTACTAAGCCACACCCTAGTGTGGCCTATTAAGCCGCATGCCTACTGAGGGTGAATGGTCACCTTGCCGAAACATGAGGCCTACTAAGCGACAACAATAGTGAGGGTGGCTACTTGTTTGTTTTTTTTTTCCTAACCTAACCTAAAGAAGTCAACATGTTTTTAATCTAGCCTGTGCACAGTGAACCATGCAAACGTTGATGCATGGCTCTCTTTATGCGTTGACAGGCAAATAGCACAAGACATACAGTTTATGTACAACTATTTACAGACATTTACACATCCATGCATACACCCATGCACACAGGTTAAAAAACAAAAATTATATGATACACTACAATTTTTTATTTTTATTCCGAGGCTCAAGATGGCATCTCGCATTTGATAGCAACCAAACCAAACACTTGCCGTGTTGTACAACAACAATAGCTACAACCACTACTGGTTGTAACCAAATGGGACGCTTGTCATCATATCCTGACACCACTGTCTCTTGTCGTCCAACAAAGCGAGTGTTTGTTTTCGCTGCTTCATTAAAAATAAATCATGATTTTTTGAGAGAATCCTAAACTGACTATGTGCCATGGCTGTGTGGGTCTGAAGGACATGTAAATAATCATCCACACAGAGACGTTTAACCACATGCTGGCTAATCCCTTTGGCTCGCATAGATTCGCATCGATCCACCTGTCGAAAACTATACATTTTCGGAGCGAGACCTACAAACTCAGTCATCATGGTGTCTGAACACTCATCTTTCATTAAACCAATTTCTTTTTTGTTCAGACGGGGGATATCGAACACGTTCTTGTCACTAAACGAGGACGTGTCAAACCATTTTGGGTTTTGTTTCATAACGACATACGGATCACAGTCACGGATATGGTAAATAAAACTATCCGTGTCTGTATATAACAAGGAAATGGTACCAAATCGCTGTATTGCAAAACCATAATGGAATTTATACATGTGCAATTTTGAAAAATCTAAAATGACTTGGCCTAAATAGATAGGCTTATTCATGACCACTTTAGTTTTAGCAAGTTCAATAGTCAGTAGATCATGATCAATAATGTTTAAAGATTTGAAATTTGGTTTTGCAATATATTTTTGAGCCCCCCATTGTCCATGCCATGTGTTGACCAATTTAATGTCCCTATACTGCCGTACATTTTCCAAACTCTTGCCATAGATACAATTATTCATCAGTTTAAAAAAATTGATTTGAAATGGTTGAGTGGCACTTTGTCTGTGACTGGTATTTAAATCCATGTATGGTTTCAACCACGGTTTCTGACAAAAAGAAATACCTCTATGGATTTTTTTCAGGGTTAAGCCCTGAGCTAAACATTCTACCAGCATGTCAATATGCAACACATAGTGATTTTTATCATACAAGGTACCCATCAATTTCTTATGATTGCCCTTACTCTCGGGCGGCACCATTTTCTCTATGCAAAAGGGGAAATCACCATGACGCTGTCTGAGATGGGGGGGATAAGCTAAGTCGACATCAAGAACATACCCTACGTCCTGTTGCTTGCTAGCGCTATGCACATTAAAATCTTTAATTTCATCCTCAGACAGCCAGACAAAGTTTCTGTACGGCAGTGGTCGACTCATAGCGTGACCGTATAAATTGTTTATGTCGAAATACATTAGATAGGATTCAGGTTCTTCGGGACAATAATCAGGCATGTAATGATTATTTGCCTTGGCATGTCGCTGATTGAGCGATACGAATCCCCCACGAATCCCTTTTTCCATCATGAGTACCATATCGGGATCCGTCAGTAAATCAAGCTCAATGTGGGTAAATTTGAGGGCGGCGTCCCAACTTAACCCTGGACTGGTATAGTAGTGAGCGGGGTCAAGGCCATAAATCGTGTGACATAGCTGACGAAACGTTTCAAAAACGTCGGTCAACAACAACACGTCTAATTTTAAGTAGTGCATAGCATACTGGCCCATGGTTTCTATGCCAAACACTCGCCAAACATGCTGTGCATGGGCATAGTCTTCTTCACTGATGGTGCTTTGTGTTAACTGAGAAAAGAATTTTTCTCTTGGCGGCAAAGTCGTTTCTTCAAGCACCTCGTAACTTTCCACATAATCGTATGGAAAATGGCCTTTACGAACACACAATTTAAATTGATTTGTATCCGTAAAGTGGGAATGGGTATGTTTCAACTCATCTTCGCTTAAGCCTTTCACAAGACTATCCAGCGAACTAGACATAAACTTGAATGAGTCGAGAAAGCGAATGCTCATGCTTCCTTTTCTCCATGAAAGTGAGGTAAAGCTCTCATGGTTCTTAGCCAAAATGCTGAATTTGCTCTTATCTACATGAGCAAATTGTTTTACAATGAAGTGAAGGTCATACCGGGAGAAATTGTGTAAGAAGACAGGGAGGAAGCGAGGTGTAGAGTACTTCAAATTGCATTCGTTATGGGCAGCACCTCTAAAATGCCCTGTCCTGTGGCAGTGGTCTCTTACTTTTTTTTCTCCGCCTAAGATTGGCTTTTCACATATGTGGCAGGTGGTGGCTTGATCATATTCTCTTTGCTGTACGTCATTCATTTGAATTGGTACAGGGTTGTTCAAAATAGTTTCTACTTTGCCTGCTAAAGCCGCCATTTGATCAACAAACCACCGCGCACAATCCTGACCTTTGTGACTTACATACTCACATTGTGAATTATCATAGTGACAGACAACATAATAGGCTACAGCAAAAGGCTCATGTTTCTGCACTGGATAGGTTGAGCTTGTATGGGGGCTTGGTTCACATCCCTGAATGGGAACAGTAAGGGCCTCAAAATCAGCGTAAACAGTAAATGGTACCATCTCTTGTTTATTAGTGGCCTTAAATTTTAAGACTGCGTCATTCCCTTCGGGCAAGACTAGCTTTACTGCCGTCTGCCCTTCACAGTCTTCTGTATGTCGTTTCAAAAGTTCATCAGTTGTAAAATACTGAAGGCAGCGCTCGCAAATATGTTTCTTACCATCATGATTTGACATTTGGCTGCTCACCAATTTACTTAAATTCTTTATCCAACAGTAATGGCTTTTATCCCCATCAGACAGGAAAAGCAGGTGAATGTGATGTTGCTTTACCTGTTTGGTGGCATACAAGGGGCCCACAATATTGGATCCTTCGATGCCATACACCATGAAAGAGAAATTTGGATTATCTTTCTCAAATAAATGAATTTTATCTAGAGGCATGGGAAATGAAACACGCTCGAGATTGAGAGTTTGTTTCATGCGGTTAAACAATTCTTTGTACTTCCCTGGTCTATCACAATTACTGCCCTGACAGGGTTGCAGGCAGCTCACTATACTCCACAAAAAGCAGTAATCGTCTTTGTTGCGTATGTTGATCACTGCCTTTCTCGAAGCGATAAAGCTCGGCGTGGCAATATAGCTACTTCCTGCATTCAATGGATTGTATTTACAAATATTGATTTGCAAATAGGCAATGCTATTGAGGGCCAAGCCACTGGGACCCTCTTGCAACTTATCAAATTTAGTGATAAGCGCTTGAATAGCTTTCTCCTGATACCACGTTTCCAAATTATCGGCTATCAGTACTTTCTCCATTTTTGTACAAAGGTTGAAGGTGTGTTTCTCTTCAACATTATTTTTTATCAACGTAAATTCACATAGTAGTTCGAAGTTTATTTTTAAAGCCTGATGCAATCTTAAGCCTTGTTCACATTCACTCAAAAAAATGGGAAAACATAATTCCACAAAATCTTTAGGCGACAGACAGTGATTCGCATTGTAAATTCGGCCTGAGCATACTCGCGTTTTGAAACATTTGGCCAAAGGCTGCCACACTAACACTTCACTCTCCGATATAGACATGATTATAAAATGGACAAATAAACGTGCAACCCTTACCTTAAAATAGGTTAATCCAAAATCTGCAATTCCAAACGACCACACTAATCGATTTTTTTACTGACTGGCACACAATCTCGTTCACAGGTACACAATGGTTGTAGCAATTTGGGCCCCCAGCAGGAAATGATCACCAACAAGGTTGATATAGTTTTAATATCAACGACAAGGTTTATCTTGTTTTTTTTGTTTCCAATGATTTATCTGAAAAACAAACCAATACAATCCGTTATTAGTCATGGTTATATACATTAAACATGTGCATTCATTCATTCATGCATTCATTCATTCATTCATTCATTCATTCATTCATTCATTCATTCATAAGACTTACTAAAAACAAAAGGTTTCAAGTGTGCACACATAAATAAGACACTCACTCGAAAATAACAAAGTCATTTACAAAGACTCACCTCTTTTTTTTAATATCGAAAGCGTCAAAGTAGTTAAAACCTATTCACTCCATATATATCTTCATTCTGAAACAATAATAAATACACGCCATAAGTATATAAATTTCCGTGAAATAAATAACATACATTTAACAACAACAACAACAATAAAAGTAATGGAACAACATGTACTCACCATATAATGAATTATAATACTTTCAGCAAATGTGCTCTTTGCCGCCACTGTCACTGTCACTGTCTCTCTCTGTCTGCTTTCCCAGACTTAATAATGTTGTTTTTAAAAATCTGCAACAAACGAAATCCCCCAAAAATACCATCAGTCACTAACTTACTTTTCATGCATACACAAAATAACAATAAAACCAATCATGTCATAATTAACAATAATGAACCTACCTTAGTACAAGTATGGTCGCAGTTCACGTAATATTTCACAAAGAGCATAAGGCACTTGCATCCGTCACCTTCAAAGATGAACACGAGAATGATGAGTCTCTCTTACCCTCAGAACATATATGTCTCCTCAACAAGATGCAAAGTTAACACTTTACTTTTTTTTGTTCCTACGAGTAGGATGTCATGGAGCGCACAAGTCAGAGCGATTCTCACAAGCTTTTGCAATCTCTGCATGAGTATGCGTGGGAATGCAATGATCAGCTTTTCGACAGAGCTGTATGTCCTTCATCGAGATATCGAGTAACACGTCTGGGTCAGATAACAGCCACCTGCATACGAACAACAGGCTGTTATCTCTCTCTGCTGCGAGGCACGTACGATGATAAGACCTGTGTCTGTCTGGATCGCCGTGGGTCAGTCTCAATGCTTTCAATTCTCATTGCATTAAACATGTTCTCTCTCTGCGTGTGAGCCCTGACCAGTCAAGACAAATAATAATAATAATAATGCATAAATGTTTTACTAACATCATAGCGCATAACCTAACGTGACTTCAAATCTGGTTTCTTACATTTTTCCCCGTTTTCCTCAACGATCTCGAAAAAAATAACGGAAACCATCATTTTAGGTTTTCCATACCTACATTCCCGTAAACAGAACGACATAAATACATCGACATGACCATCATAAAAATCGCCTCATTCGTTTTCCAAATAACGCGAAAATGAACAAAAAACACCTTTTCCATAAGAAAACCATGTTTCCAGCTTTTTGCCTTTTTCATATCTATATCCCCGTAAAGAGGACAATGAAACGAAATAAATACTATCACACACGTCATTCTCACGTTTTCGGTTTTCACAATATAAGGGAAAATCACAAAACCCATTTGTGACTAAAAAAAACATGTTTCCAGCTTTTAACCTATTCCATATCTATATCCCCGTAAAGAGCACAACGAGACGAAAACATACTATCACGCACGTCATCATCACGTTATCCGTTTTCCAAAAATCGGCAAAAATGTGAAAAACGCATTTTTCGACCCAAAACCCTAAGTTCACCTTTTCGACACCTACATTCCCGTAAAGAGCACAACGAGACGAAAAAAACGAATCCAAGCACGCTCTCCCAGCATGGCCCGTTTTCCAAAAATCGGCAAAAATGTGAAAAACGCATTTTTCGACCCAAAACCCTAAGTTCACCTTTTCGACACCTACATTCCCGTAAAGAGCACGACGAGACGAAAAAAAGGAATCCAAGCACGCCCTCCTAGCATGGCTCGTTTTCCGAAAATCGACAAAAATGTGAAAAACGCATTTTTTGACCCAAAACCCTAAGTTCACCTTTTCGACACCTACATTCGCGTAAATAGCACCATGAGACGAAAAAAAGGAATCCAAGCACGCCCTCCTAGCATGGCCCGTTTTCCGAAAATCGACAAAAATGTGAAAAACGCATTTTTTGACCCAAAACCCTAAGTTCACCTTTTCGATACCTACATTCCCGTAAAGAGCATGACGAGACGAAAAAAACTAATCCAAGCACGCCCTCCTAGCATGGCCCGTTTTCCGAAAATCGACAAAAATGTGAAAAACGCATTTTTTGACCCAAAACCCTAAGTTCACCTTTTCGATACCTACATTCGCGTAAATAGCACCATGAGACGAAAAAAAGGAATCCAAGCACGCCCTCCTAGCATGGCCCGTTTTCCGAAAATCGACAAAAATGTGAAAAACGCATTTTTTGACCCAAAACCCTAAGTTCACCTTTTCGATACCTACATTCCCGTAAATAGCATGACGAGACGAAAAAAACTAATCCAAGCACGCCCTCCTAGCATGGCCCGTTTTCCGAAAATCGACAAAAATGTGAAAAACGCATTTTTTGACCCAAAACCCTAAGTTCACCTTTTCGATACCTACATTCCCGTAAAGAGCATGACGAGACGAAAAAAACTAATCCAAGCACGCCCTCCTAGCATGGCCCGTTTTCCGAAAATCGACAAAAATGTGAAAAACGCATTTTTTGACCCAAAACCCTAAGTTCACCTTTTCGATACCTACATTCGCGTAAATAGCACCATGAGACGAAAAAAACGAATCCAAGCACGCCCTCCTAGCATGGCCCGTTTTCCGAAAATCGACAAAAATGTGAAAAACGCATTTTTTGACCCAAAACCCTAACTTCACCTTTTCGATACCTACATTCCCGTAAAGAGCATGACGAGACGAAAAAAACGAATCCAAGCACGCCCTCCTAGCATGGCCCGTTTTCCAAAAATCGGCAAAAATGTGAAAAACGCACGTTTTGACCCAAAACCCTAAGTTCACCTTTTCGACACCTACATTCCCGTAAAGAGCACAACGAGACGAAAAAAACGAATCCAAGCACGCCCTCCTAGCATGGCTCCTTCCATTCCAAGGTCGCAGGGGCTCACAACTTGCTAAGTGAGACAGCTCTGTCATCATCCCACTACTAATAAGCAATACTGAGATTGTTCACACAAAAAACATAAAAATGTCTAAAGTAAGCTGGTATGTTATTCCGCCTAGTGCGGAAGGGAGAGAAGATCACACAGATATCAAAATTGAAGAATCTTCTAAACCATGCTTGTATGAGACTAACATATAAACAGAAAGAACAGCGTAATGCGTAGTGAATAAAAACAGCGCAATGGCAGATACAGGTCTGCTTTAGAATAAACATGACAAAATATTAAATACATTGACCGGGTGAGTTAGCCGTGGGCGTTACGGCATGACTGTTGGCAGTCGCTCACATCCGGGAGGCGAGGAGGTTCGAATCCCCCCGCCGGCAACCTTGAAGATGGTCTTCTGTGGTTTCCCATCTTCCTTCCAGGCAAATGCCGGGGTTGGTCCCTAACTATAGGCCACAGCCGATACCTTCCA
Source organism: Meconema thalassinum (assembly GCA_946902985.2). Classification (NCBI taxonomy): domain Eukaryota; kingdom Metazoa; phylum Arthropoda; class Insecta; order Orthoptera; family Tettigoniidae; genus Meconema; species Meconema thalassinum. The sequence goes on along the minus strand of OX336389.2, from coordinate 1,444,793,230 downwards.
ACTCCTCGTCTTTACCTTCCAACTTCCCTCCCCAACGGTACTTGTAGCTCACCCATTGGGTGTCCGTCTCGAAGCAGCTACAACACTGGCGAGCCGAACATGTCCTCGGACATTCCCGGCACTAAAAGCCATACGCTAAAAAAATACATTATACAACTTATTACTTAACTTTGTAAAATGATGGCGACAATCCATATTGGCGTAGCACAAAGAAGACATAGGTTATGTCTAGTTCCAGATTGCGTACACAAAAGCACTTAACTTGAAAGGGTGTGGTTAACATTCCACACGTGCGTAGAACACTTGAGAGAGTTGATTTCCAGTTGTGGTTTCTTTCACAAAGTATTTAACGGAGCTGAAGCACTCGCAGAATAGTAAGGTAGACCTTAGCTATTGGATAGATGAAGTGACAATATTCACTTAATTCGGAGTAGATTTCCTTGGTACACGAAGATGTATACTTGAGTTTGTGTTGCAGGAACACAGTAAAGTTCAATCCAAGTTGGATGATATTAAACATGTCTTGGACGACATGGCGAAGGTTTAGTTAACACTTCTTGATGCAGAATTACGATGCAAAGTTTTACAATCATGAAGTTTAGCGTCCGGTGCTCAAGACGGGTGGTTGGTGCAATACCAACGGAGAAATCACACAGAAGATGTGTCGGACTGCAGCTTAAATAGCACACAGCACGGGAGTCGAGAAACATCGATGTCCGGCCATTGGCGTGTCCCAAACATGTGGCTGGGAAGAAGCGTGCTGATTGGCTGAGAGCGGCCATGTCAAGGAGACGGCCAATGAGCGCGAACCAACTGAAGTATGCTGGACAGTCCATGATACCACGTGGTATCAGAAAGGTGACCTAATTAACACTTGGAAAAATGTATTAAAGGCGAGAAATATATTGTAACACAACAGATGGGTATGAAAATAATTTTAAATATAATTGAATTAAACAAGAAAGTGAAATTAAGTATATTTGTCACTAACACGTGGAGACGAAAAAAGAGGTTATGAAATCAAATACTAGTCTGAATTTTGCAATAACAAAAATCTACAAAAATTAACCAGTTAATCATTCGCAAATGCGAACAGGTTAGGTTATGATATGTTACATTAGGTTAGGTGAGCTATGGGTGATGTCATAGCCAGTCTTAAAGCAAGTCTAAGCGTATAAGTCAACACAAAAGCCAATATATAAGCCATCGCAAAAGCTAATACATAAAGCCAATACAAAAGCCAATACAATACAAAAGCCAACACATGGGGTCAGGTTAGGTAAGCCACTTTATCACCAAAACCATTGCAGTGTGAACATCATACTGACTGGTGAGTTACTACTATGGAACTTACTACAACCAACAAAGGTAGGCAACGTGTACTCTATCAAGGTTATTCATATAACTATAATCGTCAAAATGTGAATGGAATAATAGTCTGGCGATGCTCAAAAAGAGGTTAACACAATGTCTAGGGAATCTGAAAGTAAAAATGGTAATGTTTTAAGTGTGAGTGTTTATCAATGTAGTGCTCCAAGCAAACCACAGATGCTGTTTACATGTATTTGATTGAGCAAGAACCATAGTTAGAATGAATACTATTAATCTTAGAACATGATTAAAGTTGTATTTCATTTACATAGTGCTAACCAATATTCACGGTATACCAGCCATGGAAATATTCATCAAGTCATTGAATATAAACCCTTGAAAAAATACCTACCTTGATACTCCTTTTGTGATCTCAGCACTCAGCTTGATGATTGTTTGAGGGGTGGGAGAGACATGCAGGTGGGAAATAATGCTATAGCTTATCATAACAGTGATGCATTATTAAGACGTGTTGTTAATTATTAATGGAATGGATGGTCAATGACTTATATCTATCTATAAACTTTAGGAATAAAACAACAATCAAAAATGTATATCATCACTGCTATGATTTCGAAAATAGGAAACAAGCATTTATATTGTTTTTTTTTTTTGTTTATTCAAAACGTGCCATACATCGATGATTGTTTTTACCTCCATAAATCAAATACACTGGTTGACTACTTGTATTGATATCTTCAAAAGCATCATCAGGCACGTCATCGAAACGTGAAGGAAGAAAAGTTTCAAACTCTTCACAAATGCAAAGAGCGCGGATTCCAAATTTAGTGTTTATTTTTTTATTCTATGAATGCGAAAAGGTGTATGAATAGGCAAGTCGGTCATCTTCTTGAGTTCAAGACCACAGGCTTGACCGATAGCATTCAAATCTTCCATGGTAATCTATAAACAAAAAACATAACTATGACACTCTAGTCTCAACATATTACCACAACAACAATCACCCATTGTTTTAAGTTATTTAGCAAACCCCACCCCCCTTGGTTTACAGTAGTGAACATGAACATTGATTAAAGCATTAATCAAATCACGAATGGTCGAGTTGTTTCAACACGGATTCACAAAATAGTATTGTCAGTGGCATCTAGTCATGAACATGGATAGTATATAGAGTGTTAATCAAATCACAAATGATTAAGTTGTTTTAACACGGATTTGTAAACTCGCATTGTCGATGGCATCTAGTTGTCAACATTAACACTGGATAGAGCGTTTAATCAAATCACAAACGGTCAAGTCGTTTTAACATGGATTCGCAAAATAGTATTATCAATGGTATTTAGTAGTCAACATGGACATATAATAAAGCGTTAATCAAATCACGAATGGTCGAGTTGTTTCAACACGGATTCACAAAATAGTATTGTCAGTGGCATCTAGTCATGAACATGGATACTAGATATAGTGTTAATCAAATCACAAATGGTTAAGTTGTTTTAACACGGATTTGTAAACTTGCATTGTCGATGGCATCTAGTTGTCAACATTAACACTGGATAGAGCGTTTAATCAAATCACAAATGGTCAAGTCGTTTTAACATGAATTCGCAAAATAGTATTGCCAATGGTATTTAGTCGTCATGACGGACATTGAATAAAGCGTTAATCAAATTACAAATGGTCAAATTGTTTCAACACGGACTTACAAAATAGTATTGTCAGTGGCATCTAGTCATGAACATGGATACTAGATAGAGTGTTAATCAAATCACAAATGGTTAAGTTGTTTTAACACGGATTTTCAAACTTGCATTGTCAATGGCATCTAGTTGTCAGCATTGACAATGGATAGAGCGTTTAATCAAATCACAAATTATCAAGTCGTTTTAACATGAATTAGCAAAATAGTATTGTCAATGGTATTTAGTAGTCACCACCGACATTGAATAAAGCGTTAATCAAATTACAGATGATCAAGTTGTTTCAACACGGATTCACGAAATAGTATTGCCAGTGGCATCTAGTCATGAACATGGATACTAGATAGTGTGTTAATCAAATCACAAATGGTTAAGTTGTTTTAACATGGATTTGCAAACTTGCATTGTCGGTGGCATCTAGTTGTCAGCATTGGCACTGGATAGAGCGTTTAATCAAATCACAAATGGTCAAGTCGTTTTAACATGAATTTGCAAAATAGTATTGTCAATGGTATTTAGTCATCAACACGGACACTGAATAAAGCGTTAATCAAATTACAAATGGTCAAGTTGTTTCAACACGGATTTACAAAATAGTATTGTCAGTGGCATCTAGCCATGAACATGGATACTAGATAGAGTGTTAATCAAATCACAAATGGTTAAGTTGTTTTAACACGGATTTGCAAACTTGCATTGTCGGTGGCATCTAGTTGTCAGCATTGGCACTGGATAGAGTTTTTATCAATTCACAAATGGTCACGTCGTTTTAACATGAATTTGCAAAATAGTATTGTCAATTGTATTTAGTCGTTAACACGAACATTGAATTAAGCGTTAATCAAATTACAAATGGTCAAGTTGTTTCAACACGGATTCAAAAAATAGTATTGCCAGTGGCATCTAGTTGTCAGCATTGACACTGGATAGAGTGTTAGACAAATCGCAAATGGTTAAGTTGGTTTAACATGGATTTGCAAACTTGCATTGTCAGTGGCATCTAGTTGTCAGCATTGACACTGGATAGAGCGTTTAATCAAATCACAAATGGTCAAGTTGTTTTAACATGAATTCGCAAAATAGTATTGTCAATGGTATTTAGTCGTCAACACGGACATTGAATAAAGCGTTAATCAAATTATAAATGGTCAAGTTGTTTCAACACGGATTTGCAAACTTGCAATGTCGATGGCATCTAGTTGTCAGCATTGACACTGGATAGAGTGTTAAACAAATCGCAAATGGTTACGTTGTTTTAACATTGATTTGCAAAATTGCATTGTCGGTGGCATCTAGTTGTCAGCATTGACACTGGATAGAGCGTTTAATCAAATCACAAATGGTCAAGTAGTTTTAACATGAATTCGCAAAATAGTAATGTCAATGATATTTAGTCGTCAACACGGACATTGAATAAAGCGTTAATCAAATAAAAATGGTCAAGTTGTTTCAACGCAAATTTACAAAATAGTATTGTCAGTGGCATCTAGTCATGAACATGGATAATAGATTGAGTGTTAATCAAATCACAAATGGTTAAGGTGTTTTAACACGGATTGCAAACTTGCATTGTCAATGGCATCTAGTTGTCAGCATTGACACTGGATAGAGCGTTTAATCAAATCACAAATGGTCAAGTCGTTTTAACATGAATTCGCAAAATAATATTGTCAATGGTATTTAGTCGTAAACACGGACATTGAATAAAGCGTTAATCAAATTATAAATGGTCATGTTGTTTCAACACGGATTTACAAAATAGTATTGTCAGTGGCATCTAGTCATGAACAAGGATACTAGATAGAGTGTTAATCAAATCACAAGTGGTTAAGTTGTTTAAACACGGATTTGCAAACTTGCATTGTCAATGGCATCTAGTTGCCAACATTAACACTGGATAGAGTATTTATCAAATCTCACCTACATGTTTAGTTATTAAAAGAGGTACTCACCTTTAATAATAACTGCTGTTGCCAACTGGATTATGTATAACCAATTATCTGCAAATAAATAAACCAATCAATCAATCCATACATCAATTTCAATCCATGACTTACACGTTGAATTATATTTAAACTGTTTAAAAGTTTAATCTATTAAATACATACCTCACAAATAGTTTTCACTTTCTCCAAGTAGCGATACAGCTTTCTTAAGTGGCTTATAATAAATGATAAGACTGCAGCATTAATCGCCGGTAATGAAACTAATGAGTGTCGATGATAGCTATGACCTGGCATTTATAGTGTTCAATATTGCAAGCTTGCAAAAAAAAAAACATACACATCACATGGCACGTCAACCGGAAATGACATTCATAATAAGTTTTCCGTTTTCACATATCTGCAATATCAGCTTCTTTCAAACACATTTGCTTGAATTGCAATACCACATCTTGTTTCAAGATCTCAGCTATTAGTTAACTGTTGTCAAGAACCTTTAGTTGAGCAATACTTTTCCACAATCATTTTATTTCATTTGTTATTCATTTAATCATTCCCCCTGGAAAGTGCGACAGGCTTTAGCTGTTGGCATTGTTTCAAATCCTCATTCCTAAATGAGGAGTTCATTCATTCCATTCCCTAACCCGCTCGGTTGCTTGAAAGCAGGCTGTGAATTTTCATTTTCAATCTTGTCTTTACCAAGCTAGTGTTAAACCATTACATACAGCTCTGCGATTCATGGTTCATGAAATAGCAATGGATGCATTTTGTAAGCATGAACATCGCTGTCGACCATCGATACATATGCAAAGCAAACAGGAGGTTAATAAAGGGATGGAAAGACTTGAGGGTATGGCAAGGAAGTGGGAAGGAGACTGCAGTGGCCTTATGATAGGTATCATCGCAGCATTTTTCCCAAAGACAAAGTGAGAAATCGCAGAGAACCACTTCAAGAATGGCTAAAGTGTGAATCGAATCCTCTCTACTCATTTGGGTCTGGGCTAAAGCCGAGTAGACCCCGTTCCAGTTCTCATACCACTTTTAAATTTCTTGACAGAGCCGGGAATCAAACCCCGAATCTCTGAAAGCGGCCGCTAATCATGCTAACCGCTACGCTACAAAAGCGACTCAGGAGTGAATTCCCTTTTCTTAAAATGTGTTTTCATGATTTTTCCATTTTCACCACCAGGTGAATGTCAAGACAATTCCTTTTTCAATAGATCCACAGTCGATTTCTTAATATTCAATAATTCATACAGTGTACTTGCATATTATCTGACAGACAGTGCGTTTAGAGAATATGTAATTTAACACTGACATTATACAAGCTCTGCAGTTTTCATTGTCTCAAGGTTATACTCAATGCATGCAAGCAAGCAGTCGGGTTTCAAGTTTCTCACCTGGAGTTCACATGTAGTGTAACGTGGGTTAGCGACCATAGGGCCCCAGCTGAGTTCGGCATTGCTTTCACTTACTTGTGCCGGGCTCCTCTCTGTTTTCTTTCCTGTCGACCTCACTTGGTTAACTCTTTTTTGTCTTTTAATCTATAGCTACTTAGGGTTTTCCCTGTCACTATTTCATTTTAGCAACACTCTCTACAATCATTTTATTTCATCTGTCATTCATTTAATCATTATCCTATGGGAGTGTGACAGGTTTTAGCAGCCGGCATCGTTTCATATCCTCACTGTTTAATGGAGACTTTACTCATTCCATTCCCGGACCCGATCAGTCAAACAATACTTTGCACGATCATTTCATTTCATCGGTCAGTCATTTCATTTATTTCATCTGTTATTCATTTAATCATTATCCTAGGGGAGTGTAACAGGCTTTAGCAGTCGACACTGTTTCATATCCTCACTGTTTAATGGAGACTTTACTCATTCCATTCCCTGACCGATCAATCAAGCAATACTTTGCACAATCATTTCATTTCATCAGTCATTCATTGTCTCAGGAAAGTGCAACAGGCTTTACAACAGATCATGGGTTAGAATCACACCTCGGCTGTCCTGAAAAACGGTTTTCATGGTTTCCCATTTTTACCACCAGGTTAATATCAAGACGGTTCATTCATTCATTCTATTCCATGACTCGGTCTATCACAATCAATTCTCAATATTGATAATCATAACCGCCACATAAGCCTCTGCGATTTTATCACTTGGTTAACTCTTGTTCTCTTCCAATCTCTAGCCACTCCAGTTTTTTCCTGTCATTATTTCATTCTAGCAACACTCTCCACAATCACTTTTATTCATCTGTCATTCATTTAATCATTATCCTAGGGGAGTGTGACAGGCTTTAGCAGTCGGCACTGTTTCATATCCTTACTGTTTAATGGAGACTTTACTCATTCCATTCTATGACCGATCAATCAAGCAATACTTCGCACGATCATTTCATTTCATTAGTCATTAATTTAATCATTGTCTCAGGAAAGTGCGACAGGCTTTACAACAGAGCATGCGTTTGAATCACACCTAGGCTGTCCTGAAAAACGGTATTCATGGTTTCCCATTTTACCACCAGGCAAATATAAAGACGGTTCATTCATTCATTCTATTCCATGACTCGGTCTATCACAATCAATTCACAATATTGATAATCATAACCGCCACATAAGCCTCTGCGATTTTATCACTTGGTTAACTCTTGCTCTCTTCCAATCTCTAGCCACTCCAGTTTATCCCTGTCATTACTTCATTCTAGCAACACTCTCCACAATCATATTTATTCATCTGTCATTCATTTAATCATTATCCTAGGGGAGTGTGGCAGGCTTTACCAGTCGACACTACTTCATATCATTACCTTTTTGCACCCACTTATTATGTGACGTCACCAGGAAAGTAGGCTATGAATCAACATTTTGGAATTTTGGAAAGAAGGTGTCAGCCCAATTTCAACGACACTTCATTCATCAAACTCCGACCATACATTCGGGAGATATCGGCTTTGCCAGGTTAGTATGTGATGTCACCAGGAAAGTAGGCTATGGGTCAACATTTTGGAATTATGGAAAAAGGGAGTGTCATCCCGATTTCAACGAAACCTCATTTGTCAAAATCAGACCAAGCATTCGTGAGATGTCGACTAGCCAGGTTAGTATGTGACGTCACCAGGAAAGTAGGCTATGGGTCAACATTTTTGGAATTTTGAAAAAAGGGGATGTCAGCTCAATTTCACCGACACCTCATTTGTCAAAATCCGACCATGCATTCAGGAGATATCGGCTTTGCCAGGTTAGTATGTGATGTCACCAGGAAAGTAGGCTATGGGTTAACATTTTGGAATTTTGGAAAAAAAAAGGGGACAACCCGATTTCAACGACACCTCATTCGTCAAAATCCGACCATGCGTTCGGGAGATATCGGCTTTTCCAGGTTAGTATGTGACGTCACCAGGAAAGTAGGCTATGGGTCAACATTTTGGAATTTTGGAAAAAGGGGGTGTCAGCCCGATTTCAACGACCCTCATTTGACAAAATCTGACCATGCATTCGGGAGATATCGACTTTGCCAGGTTAGTATGTGACGTCACCAGGAAAGTAGGCTATGGATCAAATTTTGGAATTTTGGAAAAAGGGGGTGTCAACCCGATTTCAACGACACCTCATTCGTCAAAATCCGACCATGCGTTCGGTTTGGAATGTTTTGATTACACCTCGTTGCAAAGTCACCAGGAAAGTAGGCTATGGATTAACATTTTGGGACTTTTCGATCGCACCTCGTAGGTGAGGTTAGGTTAGGCTAGGTTAGTTAAGCCATGATCGCCATTTTGGTTAGCCGCCATTTGGTTAGACACCATTTTGGTTAGCCGCCATTTTGGTTAGTGGAAAGGGGCGTGGTGGCTCAGCGGTCTAGCTGTATGCCTCTCACCAAGGCGGTCCGGGTTCAATTCCCGGTCAACGCATGTGAGATTTTCGAAGTGAAATGCCATGTCTTGTGGTTCGGATTCCACGAAAAAAGGAGGTCCCGTGGCTCATAATCACAAGATTCACGGTCACGTAAAACTACAATCTTCCTTTTGGTTAATGGAAAGTAGGCTATGGATCAACATTTTGAAATTTTTGATCACCCCTCGTTGCGACGTCACCAGGAAAGTAGGCTTTGGGTTAACGTTTTGATCACACCTCGTAGGTGACGTCACCAGGAAAGTAGGCTATGGGTTAACATTTTGAAACTTTTTGATCACACCTCGTAGGTGAGGTTAGGTTAGGCTACGTTAGTTAAGCTATAGCCGTCATCTTGTTACGTCATGGTCGCCATCTTGTGCGACGTCATGGCGACGTCATGACCGTGTGACGTCATGGCAACGTCATGACCGTGTGACGTCATGGTGGCATCATGGTCGCCATCTTGTGTGACGTCATGGTGACGTCATGGCCGCCATCTTGAATGACGTCATGGTGACGTCATGGCCGCCATCTTGGATGACGTCACCAGGAAAGTAGGCTATGAGTTAGAACTCCCACAGCCCCCCTACTAATTTATATTTTGAAAATACCCCACCTCGCCAATACAAACTACTTTTTATCTTAATATTATATGTGTTTATACAGGCCTCATTTAACAAACATATTAGACCCATTGTGCCATATCCAGATTTCTGGAATCCATTCTTCTTTTAAATGTTCGTGCCTGAATTCCATTGCACCTTTCTGCCTTCCAAAATACTATTTCCTTTGTTTTCAGCCTTTTTAGAACATCTCTTAAATTTTGCTCTCCCACTGAGCTCTTTTGACTGTGCCATTACTTTTGTACTGAGTAGGCATGCCATATTTATTTATTTCTAAAAATAATACAATTGTATATAGCAACAATGATATTAACAATGAAACCAATGAAATAAATTAGGTGTTTTAAGAATAATAAGATAATTAAATACTCGAAGTACCCTCTGAATAGTTTAAATGTGTCCATATAACTTTCAAAATATGATATCAATGAGGCATCTCTAGAGGATTGCCTTACGGCAACTTTTCCAAATGCCAGGTACACCTCGTGTTGTACCTCAAGGCTGACATGACCGAAAATAATCTAACCCTCTACGACAGGAAAGGTTAAGACTTATTCTGTATTACATTATGGTGTTTAAAGCCATTTTTCAGTGTTGCCTTAGTGTTGACCGACTGGAAAGCACCAAACTTTTGTTTACTAAGGCAACACTGAAAAATGGCTTCAAACACCATAATGTTCACGGCTAGTCAAGCAAATCGTGAATCCAAGAGATTCAAATCACTCAGGCTTACATAGATTTTATAACCTAAGTGAAATGGATCTGATGATGATCGCTTGACGATCGAAACTGGTCATCCAAGTGTATTTATTAATCTCATGTAATTCTATTCAGGATTAGGGTATAACCCAACTCATTTGGGTACATTCGTGTTGACCGACTGAATCACCAAACTTTTGTTTACTAATTCTGTACTAAAAACGGCTGATTTAAGCGTTTGAAACAATAAATGAACAGAAGGAAAAGCTATGTCAGGAGGAAACATGCACTCGCCTCACGTTATCGACTAGCGAGCAACTTGCACCATATCCGCAGACAGTGGTTATTGCTTGGATACCGAAATAGCTAACACACTGCCATCTAGCTGTGACGATGGGAACTTACGGCTACAGTGTATGCGGCGTCTGTACCGCAGTGGCAACTGTACTGGTCTTACCTTATTTTCTGTTTTTGGGTGAGGTTTGGTTGAGAGTTAGGGAAGAGGGGAGATGTTTGATTAAGGTCGGGAGCACTTGGTACTCACAGTAGCGGCTGGAGGGAGGTCAACGTTTGGGTGTTCTTATTAATTTTGGTTTTGGTTTTGGGACGGATTTGGTTGGGAGTTGAAGAAGAAGGGGACTTATGATTAAGCTTGGGAGTTCTCGGCAACTCAGTCAGTGGTGGTTTGAGGGAGATCAGGGTATGGATGTCCTTTTTTTTTCCTCTGTTCTCGGTGGTTTTTGATTGGGGGGAAGGGGGGGATGAAAAGAAAAAATAAAGCAACTTGTTTATTCTTAGAAGAATATTTTCGGCCGAGAAATCCAATTCTGTGAGTTCTCAGTTGCGATACGAGCATTATCCAAGAAAAATGTGAGTGTAGCGGCAAACCTTTCCTGACATTGCTCAGTATTTAGACCGACCTTGCTGTATGGAAGTGAGAGTTAAGTAGATTTAGGATATGTCATACATAAGCTAGAGGTAACTGATATGAGGGTAGCACGATTGATTGCTGGGACAAATAGATGGGAGCAATGGCAGGAAGGTGCTTGTAATGAAGAGATAAAGGCCAAGTCAGAAATGAACACAACACACTAGGTGAAGCTGTCGTATTAACCGACTCAGATGGTGGGCTCATGTGAAGAGAATGGTGGAGGAGAGATTACCTGAGAGGTTAATGAGCTTCGCTGTAGAGGGTAAGAGAAGAAGAGGTAGACTTGGGAGGCGATGGTTAGATTCAGTGTTGAACGATTTCAAACTGAGAGATGTAGAAACAGTGGAGGCCACGGTGCTAACTGCTAATAGGGGATCATGGAGGCGACTTGTTCGCAAACAGAGGCTTGCAGACTAGACTGGACGCTGAAAAGCAAAACAGCCTCAAATGAAAGTGAATGAATGAATCAACACATGTTGCAATTGAGTGAAAATGAAACAATTGACAAGAAGGTCGTATTTATCAGAGATGAACTTATCTGACTGCGCAATGGCAAGTTTTGTAAAGTTTTGAAGAAATTCTTTCAGGTTTGCCTGCACAAACTGTCAGTTGTAGCTGTTCGGTAGACCAACACGTGTTGTTCATCTGTACCGTGACCTGATCCACAACAACGAGCTTTAACCACTACATCGAACGTCGCGTGCTGAGCACATAGCGTTACAATCCCTTGAGACTTGGACTATACTTTAAAGCTCTTATTGAAGATGAGTATAATCTAGATCTCCAGTCATATACACTGTACAACGCGTGTTGTCAATGACTATTCTTCCCAAGTCAGTGAGTTAGCTTGTCTTGGGGGTCAGCCACTCGGCTTACACTGGCGAACGCAGGTCATTCGAAATATCAAGGCAAGGGGATGCTTTTCATTACCTATGCCAGGCTGTTCCAAATCCACGAGTTTGAGTATGCGTACACGCGAGTACTCAGTAGTGATGCTCGGAGCACGGTTGGAGAGGGACTGGGGGTGAGAGCCAATGCGTCACTGGGCGAAGGTCATAACACAAGTTCATGCACTTCATGCCAGTCATGATGTATCCACCGCGAAGTGACGGCAGCCCCCCCACCCCCACAGCAGACCTGTATTGCATGTTGCAGGTTTACTCATGGAAGGCTGTGAGTACTCCGCTGCTCACGAGCGAGTTGCTCGGCTGGAACAGCCTGACCTATGCCATTTGGTGAATTATAAGCTAATTGTAACAGCGCTCGGGGGAAAACTTTAGATGTAGCCCTCTATATGATTGAGTTAGTAAAGGAGAATTGCGCAAAGTTTTGTGTGAGAATCACTAAGGAAGGAATTATATCGTAAGCAACTTCAGTGCTTGCTACGGTCGTGTTTCCTTCGTGTCACAAATTTTTCATTACCACAATAAATGTCTTAATGTTTCTCATTCAACGTTGTTACTGTAATCTTAGGAACACTCGCTGGCAGTACTAAACGGCAGTGCCTATGATTACAGGTACCGGTATAAGAAACAACTGCTCGTTGTTCTATTTGTGGCTTTAACTGCTTCAGACATTCATTTCTCTGCGCTAAATGGGACATAAAATGGTAGATATTTATACTGAAGGAGCACAAAGGCTTACCATGATTAATTACTCCGAGCGTTCAAGTGTCGCTTATAACACACGGAAACTAGAATACTAACCGTAGGATTTCATAACATAGTGACATTGTCAATTCTCACAGTCAATGCATGTGAGATTTTTGAAATGCAAGATTACGTCCTTGTGTTAAGGATTCGATGTAAAACAGCCCATCCCGTGGCTTACAATTAATATATTAATTCAAACAAGAAACTGAAAACTTGCAAGCCTGATTCCATTATGGGCTTAATAGCCTACCTGGCAGTGTCGGAGTGGAGACCGAGTTTTGTTAATTGATTCACTTTCTAAAATAGAACTCCTTCAAATTAGGTATCCGTATGACGGTCTACCACGTAACACTCCTGTCACTTGAATAGGACGTGTGAAATAAAACTTTGTTTTTGGACATTCGTACAGCCATCTTGAATTTTTAAACAATTAATTTACAATACTTGTGGTAATTCTTACACAAATATTAAATACTGTGTATTCGACCTGCCGTGTCATTGCATTGGAGTGATTAGTTTGCCAAAAAAATAAGAATATTCACGTGACCACCATATTAGTTTCCTGCTTTCCACGTATTCACAAGTCAAATAAATGGATATGTCTTATACAGTGAGTCTGGGAATGTTCTCCGCAGCGCCTACATGTGTCTGCGAGAGCTAGCTACAGCAGTTACGTTGGCAGCACGGCTGCCGCTTGCATCATAACAAACCACAGCCATTCATAACGGATGCTGGAAGTGATGTCCTTGTGTTCGAAGACAGACATCAACACGTCTACACATATTGTCGAAGACTTTCACTAAAGTTTCTTGCGAATGGACTGCACATAATTAATGCTGTTCACTTTAAGTTCCTCAATCGTTTTTGGATTAGTTTTGTATACCTCAGATTTCGCCGCACCCCAAAGGAAATAATCTGGTGGGATTAAATCGGGAGACCGTGGTGGCCAGAGGCCTTTAGTTATTATTCTATCCCAAAAAAAATGATTTAAAAGGTGAAGCGACTGGTGGGACGTATGTGCTGTATCATTGTCCTTTTGAAAGAAAGAGCATTCAATTTCGTCTTCATTTAACTGAGCAATAAACTTGTAAATTATCTCAGGGCCATAGACATGAGAATTCACCGAACTTTCAAAGTCGATTGGCCCTATTACGCGAGCTCGTGATATGGCAACCCATACGCCAATTTTTCGCGAATGCAATGGTAATTGTCTTAGTGCATTGGGATTGTCTGAAGACCAAATTCGTGAGTTTTGGGAATTTACATAGCCGAATAAGTATTGTGTTGGCTTTTTTGTGTTGGCTTTTTGTGTTGGCTTTTTATGTTGGCTTTTTGTATTGGCTTTTGTATTGGTCCGATATTGGCTTTTGTATTTGCTCTCTCATATTTGCTCTTACTTGTAGACTTATTTGGTCTCGGAAAGTACGTGAGGCCCTATTTTATGACAGCATAATGCTTACCACAATGTTTGTAAGCAACAACAACACACTAATATTCTAAAAAATCCAAAGTATTATAAGGTTAAAGATTGACTAAGAGTGTAATAAAGGTAGCTAACCTAACCTAACCAAACCCAAACCTAACCTAACCTAACCTAAACCTAACCTTGCATAACCTTAACTAACCTTACCAAACCTTACTTCATTCAACCTAACCTAACCTAACTTTACCTAACCTAACCTAACGTTATGTAACCGAACCTAACCTAACATAACATAACCTAGCCTGAGTGAGTGCTCGTACCCACCGTTAGATAGCATGCTAGTAGTTCAGTTAGTACTCATATCCACCTCCAGGTAGACTGCTAGTTGTTCAGATAGTGCTTATATCCACTGCTAGGCAGCGGAAACATGCTTTGCATGCCTTACGCATACTATAAACGATATTCATATATTGTGAAACGAACTGTTATTTGGCGTTGTTCAAAGCAACGTTCCAAACATCGTCGTGGTGACCTAAAAAGTAAAAATAGTTAGGTTTTAAGTGTCAGTGATCATCAATGTAGTGCACTGCATGAAACACAGTTGCCGTCGACAAAAATCAAGAAAACCATATTGCTATTCAAAATAGTGGATTGTTTAATGAGCAACGTTTAACCCCTGTTCTAAAAGTTATGTTTAATCCATCTTCCACGTCGCAAGAGCCATCAACATCCCAAACTATGCAAGAGGTAGTGTTGTTGTTGTCGTTTTAAATAGTGGAACAACTAGGTCATCTGCTCTTGATATGCAAGAGGATCAAAATTACTAAATAGTAATAACAATAAGGTTCTTATGTCTATACAACCATTGCGGCTTCCCCAGTTCTCGAAAACAACAGAGAACGGACATTGCTATAAAAAATCTACAACAAGCCTTATGTTTAAAACTATAAAAGACTATTGTAAAGAGAGAAAGGCTTGTATTCAGTGTGCATCTATTGTCGTAATCATGAATACTCTGCAATGTTAAATATACTAACTTTGTATGAAATAAAACAGCATTGTAACATCATTTTGCATTTATTTGCAGACTTTATATACATGTTTTTGGTTTCATGATAATATTTTTTAAGACAATACTAAACACTAAAACATTATTATTCAATACACATATTTTTCTTTCAGTCCATTATTATTTCACATTTGTTTTTTTATTTAATTAGAACGGACCATGCACCTATTGTTTTTAAAACCTTCCTAAATTAAGTGAACAGGTTGCACAGCATTATTTACTTCATCAAAAACACTCTCCGACATATCATTCAACCGTATAGGCAGAAATGTCTCAAAGTTTTCACATACACAAAGTACACGATCACTATATGCTGTTTTCAATTTCCGAATCTTGATAATGCGGAATGGAATATGCGTTGGCAATTCGCTGAGGTTCTTTGTCTCTAAGCCACATGATTGTCCCACAGCATTCAAAACATTCATTGTAGTAGTCTATAAACAATAGGAAAGCATATCTATTACACTCTAAAACAGCTTTAATAATATTGTGCAATTAGGGATTTTGCACTATGCATGTCTAATAAATTATACTAGTTATGCAAGAAATGCCCTAACTGTAGCAGATACTACTTTTCTGCATATAGCACAAGTGTTAAGTTCTAATGCATACTTGACACATGCTATCATGTGTCCACAAGGCAAAAATTCAACACCTAGTTCATCTTGATAACAAATTTTAAATAATTGTTGGTCACACTTTTGTATCTGTTCGTAAGACAAGTCTTTTCTTACAGCCTCATGTATTTGCTCCGCGTGTTCTAACTCTAAAGGCACTTTTATGTCTTGTGTTGCAATAAAGTTTTCTTTACGAATAGTGTTCACAAATTCCTGACCTTTAAGCAACACCATGTATTTACAGTTTGGTAACCAACGAGCGTGTTGCACAAAAGGGTCATCAGTCATTTGCCAATCCCTTAAAGCAAATCCGCAATAAAAACATATTGTTTTATCCCCTTCACCAGTATAAAAAATCCAGCTTCACTTAGCTGTTTGGTAAGGTGTTTTAATATTAATGGCCAAACGTTTTTATAAGATTCTAAACGTTTTTCAACAGAGCTGTACTCTGGGTGTGCCAGTGCTTTAGTCTTGCAAACTCCCAATTTTTCAATAGCACACGCCAATTCAACACTGTCTATGGTATATAGACCACATATATCGACACTACCGTTGGCTGGTGATACATCATTATTATTATTATTTATTTGTGATTCAGCAACGTAAGTAGCGGCCAATGGCCTTGTGGTTCGGTAAAATGAATACACGGGTAGGTTACCCACTTGTTTTCCAAGCATGTAAGGACAATGAGGATACCATCGCAAATGGTCTCTAAAGGGATCGTCTCCTTCTTCCCAGTGTGAAAGTTCAATACGACAAAACACACAGCGGACCACATCTTCTCGGTTCAAGTAAAAAAAACGGCTTTTGCAAGTTTATGTGTTGACAAAATGCCCACAGGCCAGGATTCAAATGTTAACCAACGATCATGTTCTGATTTTAAATTTAAACCACGTGGTAAACCAACTTGTTCACTTGTTGTATTTGGTACTAACGCCATGTGTTATAATACAACTCTTTCTTATTGTAAGTTATTAACGTTGCACAAGAGCACAGAGTACTTTAAAGCATAATGTATGCTTGTTCACTGTCTGTTCACTACGTTAATGGCACATGACGACACCTAAAAGCAAACAAAATAACCCATCACTCAATCAATCAATCAATCAATCAATCAATACTTTTAATAAAACGTTAACGTTTATTGGCATTAATATATCAAAACACCATTAAAATAAACTGTAATCTGGCACTAACAGTAACCCATGTACTTATTTTCTTTTTATAAAGCTACAGTCATTTACATCCCCCCCCCTTTAACCAATATATAAACAAAAATGAATGTCATGTCATTTTGTCCAAATTATCTTGTTCAAACCTGTGGATATTCTTTGAGTCCATAGGGAACCGCCCATAAATTTAATTTAATTTTTTGCTTTTAGAAAATCTAACATGGCCTTGTACTTTTCACAGTCAACAACAACATAGCCATTAATCAAGAAAGCAATCATTTTCCCAGTCATGTACAGGTAATGATTCTTTTGTGTGTAAGAGTTTTTTCAGTAGTGGCAAAATGCAATAGCATTTTAAGTTTGGCTTACCTGAGTTTTAGCTAGTTCACAGCCTGGAAACAATGGTTTCGCTCTTCTGCGTCTTGCGTTTTCAGCAACTGCTACGGCGGTAAGGCTTTTCTTTCCAAGTTTCTAAAAATAAATAAAATAAACCGCTATAAATACCTAAATTCAGGTTAATACATGCATTTCATTAAATAAAATATCAAACAAACAAAATGAAACAAGTTAGTAAAAAAAACTCACCTTGACTTGTAATGGTTTGTTGCTATTTTCTTCTAGTGAACTCAAAAGTTCAATGGTCTCTCTCTCAGACATGACAGCTATACCGGTTATCTGCAAACAAATAAATATAAAATCATTAATTACCTTATCAATAACTATAAATTTAAGGTTCATTAGCATGATATCATTAAAATAATTATTCATATGTACTTACCAAAATCAAAAGGATTGTATTCCAAAGTTCAGTTCAGAGCTCTACTCTATACGTCCGTTTGCTAAAATGGCAAGTGCATGACTAACACAATCGTTATTAGTCTGCTTAGCAACAGAGAGAGTTGCATTTTCTCAGCGTTTTGACCTTGAACTAAGTTCTGTCTCGCACGTGTTCCCACGCCTGTCCACATTCCTTAAGCTTTATAAAATTTGTGTACCTTATACTAGTTTCATGTCGTTAATAAAGAACCTAAATGGCTGCCTGATATACATTTTTAGTACGACTGTCTAGGAACCAACATGGCGGTCTCTGTTTAAACGCCCAGACCTGCTAGCCTCTACCAATTCTGTTTAAACGACAGGCCTGCTAGCCTCTACCAGCCAAGTAACCTGACCCTTTACTTCCTGCCCACGTAGATATTCTTGTGTTATCAGCAGTCGCTCTGACAAGGCCTGGCCAGGTCGTGTATTCCGTCTCCAGCGAGCAGGACTCTGTGTCTTATTATTATTATTATTATTGAACATTTTACTGTAATAATAATAATAATCATTAGCAAGCGGCCATCCTCAATACATGACCATGTTAACCACATACTTTCACCACGTCCAAGAACCACTTGGTCATATCCTACAACCGTCTGCTGTGTCAGAGAGCGGTCTCGCTCTTCACCGTTGACTAAAACGTTATAGATCCCCTTTAGAGTTAAAAAAATCCTAGCACACATTTTCAAATATTTGCCTCCATCCGTCATAAGAAATATCACAAAACCAACCGTCATAAGCTGCCCCGCCATTCCGCCAAAATAGCAATTCATTTCTTCTGGGCATGGTCACTGTGCTCGACAACAGGCTCGTTGAGACACATAACAGCAGTGATCACTTTCGTGATGTTTATAGTGCGTTTTTCTTTTGTGCCGCATTTGTCAGTTAAATGCTTTTGAGACCACCGAACGAAAACATATGTACTTATTCATTTCTGTTAACATTATAATGTTTATTACTAGTGTTTAATCTCTCTCTATATATATATCTAAGACTCTTACCTCAGCGTGTTAATAGGTCATGCGCCTCCAGCTTACGATCGCATACTGAAAAGGGTGTCGACTTGCTTGCTGCCTTCCTGTATGACTGACGTCACAGCTTGCCCTGGCCAATCATCGCCCGCCAGCTTGGCTTCCAGACGTTTCCATGATGTTATTATTTAAGTGGCGGCGTTTTGCTCTCCATCAGCATTCCTTCTTCAAACCTTCTACGGTCTTCTTCAACTAGCGAGAGGCATTCGTGCCTTCCGCCCTTCTCCGGGGCCTTCTAAACTTCAGGCCTAATCTGCATTTATGAGTGAAACTACCAGGAAACGCAACAGCAGAGAGCTTCAGCACTGAGAAAGTGCATTCTACGTTTTTACTCCAAACCGCAAGAAGCTGCATCAAATCGCAGTTCTAAATGCCATGTTATTTGGCATTCAAGAAATAGCATCAAAACCTAACGATGTTAGCCAATGTACAGCGCTGGTCGCCCTGGCGAAGTTATTTTCCTGATGCTGGACATTTCAAATTCTACTACCAAAAAATCTAGTGTTGGCCACGGCAGTCTCCGTCAGCATGCTTCTAGTCATCGCCACTAAAGATAAGTTTGTGCCTTTTTTATTATTATCTTAATCATCTTCGTTTTAAGTGTTTGCTAGCAAGTGCAAGAATATTAAATTTGTGTGTGCATCAAGCAGAATGAACTTTTGAGTAATAGCCCATGGCTGGGCCAACCTAATTAAAATTAATGAACATTTGAAACTGCCCCAGGCGGGCCAGCATAACTAATTTTTTAATTAAGGCTTTATTAATGTGTTTGCAAGTTTCACCCTAAAAATAAAAGTATTGTATTTACTCTCAATGTTCAGTCTAGTATTGAAAGAACCAGGCCGCATTTCCTTAGCCCAATCCTTTCAGTCTAATCTTCTCTCAAGGAAGTTATTTTGTCCAGGCCTTAAGCCTGATGCTGTCCTCCCGTTTATGTTGATGAATCTGGGCTGTTCTCCACATAACCATTTTGGAGCCGAAACCCGGGATGCTTGTAAACATTCTGTTTAACCAAATCTTCAAATTTCTTAATGTTGGAACTAATTCAAAATTTAAATGCCATACTGAACATTGAGTGTGTTAATATTTTAAAAATTGTGTTTTCTAATCTACTTCGAAAGTTTCAGCTCGAGTGTATATGGTTGGCACTGAGAAGGGAGACAAACAGCAGGCCCGTATTTCACCGCAGGGGAAGCCGCACTCTCTTTTCTGGCAGACTGTCAACTTCTTCCGAAGCAAGGTGTACCGGCTCACAGTATAGTCGTGAGTACACAACAAACTTTCATCATGCCGATTGACGAGAAACTCATTAATGCCAGAGCTTCTGTCAAAGGCAAGTTAACGCGTTTTCGCACTTTTCTAGATGAGCTCCCGGAAAAAGAACGTAATAGTGACATAATTTCTCAAAGACTGAAAGGTTATGAACAGGCCTTTGAAAAATATGATGAGATCCAAAGTAATATTGAGACCAAGGATCCCGATCAGCAAAGTGACCGTTGTGAGGTTGAAAATCTATATTATAAGGGGTTCGCAGACGCGAAGCAGCTTTTAAGAAGTTTAACATTGCAGGAAAAGCAGGAGAAAATTCCTTCAGAATCTTCTTCTTTTCCTTCCCGTGTTATATTACCGAAAATAGAATTACCTAAATTTACCGGAGATGAAGCTACATGGGAACCATTTTTTGAATTATTCAATTCATTGATTCACGAAAACGATTCTCTTCCTTCAATACAGAAGTTTCATTATTTGCGTTTGTCCTTGCAAGGCAACGCACTTAAACTCATCCAAGAGCTTACGTTGACAAATGAAAATTATGAAGTAGCTTTGGCACTTCTCAGAGATCGGTTTGGGAACACTCGTTTAAAAACTCAACGTCACATACAGGGTTTATTCAATTTACCTATTGTTCAAGCTGATAATCTTGCCTCGCTTCGTAATCTGATCGATGCTGCGGAACTTCATATTCGTGCGCTTGCAAATTTGGACCAACCAGTTGACCATTGGGATCTATTTTTGATTCATCTTATTTCTGTTAAATTAGACACTAAAACTTTAAAAGATTGGGAAGCAGCTCTGTCGCAACATTCATTGTGTACCTATGAAGCTATTATTAAATTCTTAAAGGCGAAATGCCAAATTCTCTCTGCTGTAGCCAGTCAAAAGAGTAGCGCTACCTTCAAACCTCCCTCTAATAGTAAGGACATCAGCCCCACTCAGAGAGTACTAAGGTCACATGTCTTTTCTACCAATATTCGGTCTTCCAATCAAGCACAAGCTTGTGTTTTGTGTCAACAACCACATAACTTGTACCAATGCGCTCAATTCAAATCTTTATCTGTGGATGAAAGACGCAAATTAATTACCACCCACAAGCACTGCTTTAATTGCCTATCAGCGACACATATGATAAGCAATTGTCGTTCTGAACGGTTATGTTTTCACTGTAAAGCAAAGCAT